>CM060413.1:194248829-195512873 GCA_030545235.1 Helianthus tuberosus
AATTTAAATACACAAAAAAGATAACTATAGTGGTGAAACCCTAAACACCCTTTAGATAACATGGAACTAATCAAACTTAATTTTAAAGATTCGGAAAATTTCTAGAGTAACAATAACTCTAGAACTTGATACACCATACTATACATGTTTGTTTTTTTACGTTGTTATAAATAATTTATCTGAGTGGGTGGGTTACCGGGTTTTCCCCGGAATTGGTGGTGGACGACTCGGGTTACTCTCGGAGTATTCCGTTTGTCCAGTGGGTGCCCCGATAGTGCTCGGGATTGATTTGTTAGCCGTTCAAAAATAATAATAACCATATAAATGTTATGACGAGTTATAATCTTAAGATATCTTAATTATGCATACAAATAATTACGATACCAAAATGTAATGATCATAGCAATCAATAAATCGCTTTTAAACTTTGTCAAGTAAAAGCTTTCTAGGCGCTATCTCAAAACCTAAACTTGTCATACTCTGCATGCCAGATGAAGTATCAAAGTCTATAAATTAATGCTTCAAAACAGATGACAAAGTATAAGGTAGCAGCCGTATAATTTAGTAATAGAAATTATAAATTACATAAGACATACATACATATAAAGACACATACCAAACCATATTCTTTTTTAGCTTTCTAGCTTTCTAGCTATAGTAGTACGTGAATCCACCTTAAACTTTTCTTAGATCTAGATCATAAGTCAATTCAACAAAAAGAATATTGGAAGTACGTACCGTGGACCTAAATGAGACCATAATTATTTGTGAGGATAAATAGAAAAAAAAAAACAAAAAAAAACTAACGCACCTAGTAAAATCTCGTTTATGGAACAATACTGTTATCATACAATATCAATGATTATGTAAGCAAAGAAAATCAGGTAATCGAAACAGATATACGAAAACGATAAGCAAATGAATAGATGAAGATAGAACGTACCAAATATGACGATTAGGGACTTGGAAGATGAAGATTCATAAGCATCTAAACATGTAGAGAAAGGTTGATATGATTTGAGTGTAAGGGTTTAAGAATATGAGTGTATATATAGAGTGACGAGCTACAAGTAAAGGAGTCAAGGGGATGGCACGATGTGGTATAATTACCAAAGTGGGCATTTGGACTTTGTGTTTGAACAACGAAGGAGTTGAAAGGAGAGCAAAAAGCAAAAGGACAGATGTGGGGGAAAGTTTAAAGATTTTTTGTCGGAATTATAAGACCAAAATGCTCTTTTGACTGAATTTGGAAAGTGGGAAAAAGTAACCCTTGAAACGTTGGAAAGTACTTTTTATTCCTTATCTTTTTTGGTTTGTTAGATTGAATTATCAAACTTAAAATCATCATAATTGAATGTTGCATGATGGATATCTCAACGGAAACTCTATGCAAACGTCATGACTCGTGAACAATAATGTGATTGATTTATTGTAGGGTTAATAAAAAAGTTCACTTATTTTGCTCTGATTTTAAAAGGTTAATATTAATCATCAAATAGTTACAAGCGATGAGCTATTTGAAAATATTGATCAAAGGAGAATATTAAAGACACGAAAACATGAAACAAACTTGGCTTTATTACCTCCTTAATATCAAACAAAATGATTGACTTTGAATCTCCAGAAAGCGTTTCTCTAAATCACATAAAAATAAAAAGTGTACAAAGACACAATTAATCGTAAAATATTACACAATGTCAAGTAAAATATCACACAACGTCGACAATTATAACATAATGTCAAAGAAAAAAGAAACAATAAATCACAAAAGACACAATAATGCAAATATAGAAAAGAAATAATGATAATTAAAAAGACACAATGATGTAACAAAAAGGTATAAAATCTATAAGCTAAATATCTAAAAAAAAAACCTAAAATCTCACATCGTAATATTCAATGAGACGATTTCAATGCCGCTTGAATGATGTAAACTGGGGTCCGTTTGATAGCTTTTGTACGACTTCTTATTTTTAGCATACTTTGTATTTGATCTAACCCAGTACTTTAAATATGTTATGATTTAAAGCATTCCTAATAATCCAAGTTAGGGTAAAAATCACAAAATAAATGAAAGTTAAAAGAGGTGGAATATTAGGGCTGTTCATGAGCCGAGCCGAGCCAGGCCAAGCTCGAGCTCGATTATAAACCGAGCTGGCTCGGCATGGCTCGTTTTTGAAACCGAGCTGAAAATCTAAGCTCGGGCTCGGCTTGGTTTTAAACCAAGCTGGCTCGGCTTGGTTTGGCTCGATTTTATAAAAAAAAACATTAATATATACCTTTTAAAATTCAGTAACATAAAATATTATTCAATACTTTAAAAGAATATATTCAAAATAAGTTCAACTAAATACATTACAAACCAAAATCAAGTTCAACAATGCAAAATAAGTTTTAATTTCAAAGAAATGCAATATTAGTTCATTAGTATGGTAATCAACCTTCAAATATGTTATAGATATCAAATTCTATAATATAACATTTAGTGTAGTTCCTTGTGAACAGTATAATAACTGGACCTATTTATGATTTTATTTACTATAATGCCAAAGATTTTTTTATTTACCATCACTATGGCATCAACTATCATCTCAATCTCCATGTTCATAACAAATAAGGAATATTAACCTTTTTTGTTTTATAGGGTTTTGTCTTTTATGTTTTCTACTTTTGTTTAATTTTTATTTTATATATATATTAATTTTTGTTTTGTATAAAAAATAGTTTTGTTATAAGTTTGCGACAAGAGTTAAATAAGTTTAACTTTTTACATTAGTTTTTGTTTTACGTTTTTTTCTCGGGTTTGGTCGTCGTTCAGTTGCTATTTAGTACGTTGTTTGGTTGTCACATTTGGTCCCTCAGGTTCTTTTTACATCCTCAGATTTTCAATACGTGTCATATACATCCGATTTCGTCTATGTTTTACGTTATGTGAGTCACTCAGTGTTAAAAATTCGTGATTTTATTTTACGTTTTTTTCTGGTTTTGTTCGTCGTCGTTTGGTTGCTACTTATCATGGTTTTACACCTCCCGGCCCGCAACATTGATAGCACGGTTTTACGCCCCCTCCCCCGCAACGCGGGGGGTTAAGACTAGTTACAAACGTATATACATGTAAATAGTAATCAGTTTTTTTTTGTAATATATTATAATGTATATAAAATTAAAATTTATGATAAGTAAAATAATTCGAGCTAAACCAAGCCGAGCTACAAAGCGAGCCAAACCGAGCCAACTCGGCTCGTTACGAGCTGAGCCGAGCTAGGCTCACTTTCTAACCAAGCCGAGCCGGCTAGGCTCACTTTTAAACCAAGCCATATCGAGCGAGCTTTTTTCGAGCTAAATCCGAGCGAGTTTCGAGCGAACTCCGAGCCGCGAGATTTTTGAACAGCCCTATGGAATATGTTATTATTATTATTATTATTATTATTATTATTATTATTTTTATTATTATTATTTTTATTATTATTTTTATTATTATTATTATTATTATTATTATATATTTATTTATTTATTTAGGGGGGTGGTGGGTTAACATCTTAATGTCATGAATCTTCACATGATCTATAGTCAAAAAGAAACCCACTAGGGGAACACTTGTATTCACACCCACCTATACAAATCGAGAAAAACAATGAGTTCTGATGTATAGTGTATACTCCTTTGGTTGAGATTAATATTAGCTATACATACAATATATATATATATATATATATATATATATATATTGTAAAAATCCCGACTAGTCGCCGATTAGTCGCCGATTAATCACTAATCGGAGGTTCACCGATTAATGGCCGATTAATAGCTAGGCAGTCAATGGCGGTCATATTCTGGCCAAATTTTGGGTAGATGCTGACCAAATTTTGACCAAACCATATAAATTCCTTTCAATTACTTAAAAAAATAGGTTAATGAGGGGTTAAAACATGTCTACTTTAAAAAACTATATATAAAAATGTGTGTGTGTATATGTAACTAAAAATTATATATAAAAATGTCAATCCGATTAATTCCGATTAATCCCTATTAATCCCGATTAATCGCTAGTCGGCACCCTACCGCCCGACTAACGCCTAGCGATTCTTACAACACTGTATATATATATATATATATATATATAGTGTAAGTATCTATGGAAAACCCATTTAATCTAGAAAACTTAGGAAACCTGAATTGTGTGGTCAAGATTGATCCACATCATATCTTTAAACACATGTTAAAAGGGAAAATTAGTCATTTGTTCAAGCCATCATTTCACTCTCTCCCCCATCCCATCAAGTCATTTATTACCCATCATTTCATTGATTCTCTCTCTTTCTTCTTTCTTTTTCTTTTAGAATTCAAAATATATCATTCTATCTCTTTCTTCTTCTTCTTCTGTAAATTCACCATCATCATCATCATTCATTATCTCCCTCTCTCCATGTTTCAAAATAAACACCAAGAACACACACAAGTGTGTGTGAGAGAGTTCAGGAGGTAGAGAGAGAGATTTAAGAGAGAGAAGAAGACGACGATGGACGACGGACAAGCCGTCGTCTACAGCGGTGGAGGTTCTCCGACGAACCGTCGGTGCCGACGACGGTGTTACAGGCAACCGGAATGGGGATTCTGATTACAAGCCGTCGTCTACAGCGATGGAGGTTCTCCGACGAACCGTCGGTGCCGACGACGGTGTTACAGGCAACCGGAGTGAAATGATGCTTTTAGCTCAGTTCAGATTCGAGTCAGCCGCAGATCGGGAATCGGTTCAGGTTTCCGGTTAATGATCCAGTCCAAGTATGGTTCAGTCTTTTTGGATTCTCTTGTTTTATTTTGGTTTGGATTCTCTGGTTTTATACTCGGTTAGGTGTCATTTGGTTTGGATTCTCTGGGTTTTTTTTCAGTCTTTTTTAATTTGTGATTATTGTTTGTTTAGGACTGTTCAAATGTTATTTTTTTCTCTGTTTAAGCGGTTTGGTTTGGTAATGTTGTTAGATTTAGTATTGAGATTGTGTTTTTAGTGTCGGATTAGCTGAATGTGGGCATTTTTTGTTAAAATGTGAAGGCGTAGGGTGGAAAGGTGTGTGCAGAAAAAATGCAGCGTCCCGAGTGCATCAGAGAGTGTGATTGTGTAGTTTCGGTGCAGAATACAGTTTCAGGTAACACTTTGTAGTGAGGGCGTAGCTTGACGAAAAGAAGATAGTTGTTGACGATTGTGTAGTTTCGGTGCAGAATACAGTTTCAGGTAACATGTGTTACCTATCTCGTACCTGTTTGTTATGTTAAATAACTCCGGAAATATTACTTGTGCTATTATGTATTTACTATGGCTGTTGTATTTGCAGGAGTGAGGAGAATGACCAGGTCCGTGACGGGTAGGCTGGCTAATAAGCGAAAGCAGAACGATAAAGAAACAGAACGATAACGAAAGAAGGTAGATGGAGAAACCGATGAAGAATGGGAACAAGAAGTCGATGAAGGGCAAGTGGTGGGTACCTTTGATGTTGTACAGAAGTTACCCTCTAGTGTAACACATGTTACAAACATGTGTTACATATGTTCAACCTCTTTGTTACCAAAAATCGGGGCTGCACATATGTAACACGTGTTACAACAGGTTTTTACCTACTTGCACGTCTCTATTACAAATGGATGAAAACAGTTTTTTTAAAACATCCACGGTGTAACACTTGTTTATTTGAAAGTTCTTAAAACAACCGTTGTAACACGTGTTACATCTTTTTACTCAGCTGTGCATTTTCCTTTTTATAATCTCATCCTCAACGTAAAGATACATCCAATGTAACACGTGTTACAAAAGGAAATTACCTACTTACACATCTCTATTACATTGATTTAAACAGTTATTTAAAAACATCCACTTTGCAACACTTGTTTATTTGAAAGTTCTTAAAACAACCGTTGTAACACGTGTTACAACTTTTTTAGGGTTGTGCATTTTCCTTTTATAATCTCATCTTCAGCTTGAAGATACATCCAATGCAACACGTGTTAGGTTTTTTACGTGTTACAAAAGGTTTTTACTTAATGTAATAGTAAGTTTAAATGTTAAAATGTTTTTTTAAGATTGGCTGTTAAATGTTAAAATGTATAAACTTCATAATTTATTCGGAATATCTCGTTTATTTTTACAAATAAAAAGTCATGTTTTTTTGGTGGGATAATTAGCTACATATGTAGTAAACGTTACTCAAGTTACTTGTAGTTACCCCAACCCTTTTTTGGACACAAAGGGGGGTTGCACATATGTAACACATGTTTGTAACATGTGTTACACTAGAGAGGTAACACATGTATAGCCACGTTACACATGTTACATAGGAGATTAATAAGTTTTAACTATAGAAGATTAATATTGATGTACTTATTTTGTTCACAGGTGAAAAGATGTTTTGTGTTCAAGATGAAGATGGTTATCAAGAAGCGAAGCCCGTCGAAGGATTACAACGCATCATCAGGTTTTCGTGGTGACGATGGTGTGTTTTTTGGTTGGCTGCTATGTGTTGTGAAGATGGATGTTGTTGTGAAGACCATTTTTAGAAGCATTACAACTATTGATATAAAATTCATTTTTATTTTCATTGTTAGTATGCCCATTTTTGGATGAATACGGATGTTGATGTGACGGCAATTTTTTTTGGGATGCAACAACTATATGTAACATGTGTAACCTTGACGTTGTAACACATGTAACACCTATATGTAACATGTGTAAGATGGCTATACATGTGTTACATTTGTTGCCCCATAGTGTAACATATGTTACATATGTCAGTCCCTTTGCTGTCAATTTAAACTTAGTAAAATTACATATGTAACAACATTACGTCATCCAAAATGTCATATCAATGAACAAACAAGTAATATATGTAACTATAAGTATATGAGACTAGCGTAACGAATTAAAGGGACAAACGATACACTTCATGTTACATATGTACCTAGAGTTGTTATTAACAATGTTATTAGTAGATAAAAAAAACTGCATTAACGTATATTTTTTACATTGAACCTAGCTTATTGGTCATAAGTCTTATACATGGCAAGAAGTTCTTTCAGTGTGACATATGATTTAACATTAATAGGATGATATTGCTCGTTGACATTCGGTGTCCACAATTTAGTGCCATTAGAAGACTCGTAAAGATGGTAATGTGGAGTATGTTCTAGATCATCTGTGGACATAGGGATGGATGTTAGTATAAGTTTATGTGCGTTATGAACGTTGTAATACATTTAGCACCCTAGGGTAACAAAAAAAGATCACACATGACACTTGTCGCCATGTTACACATGTTAATTGTGTGTGCACATGTAACATCTTATCTACAACGTTGTAGGTTTATACAGACTTAAATATATACAAATGATCCAAAAGTGATCAATCATGTGTTACCCTCTAGTGTAACATAAGTTACAAACATGTCTTACATATGTGCAGCCCCGATTTTTGGTAACAAAGGGGTTGAACATGCGTAACACATGTTTGTAACATATAGCAGCCAACCAAAAAACACACCATCGTCACCACGAAAACCTGATGATGCGTTGTAATCCTTCGGCGGGCTTCGCTTCTTGATAACCATCTTCATCTTGAACACAAAACATCTTTTCACCTATGAACAAAACAAGTACATCAATATTAATCTTCTATAGTTAAAACTTATTAATCTCCTATGTAACACGTGTAACGTGGCTATACATGTGTTACATATGTGCAACACCCCTTTGTGTCCAAAAAAGGGTTGGGGTAACTACAAGTAACTTGTGTAAAAAGATGTAACACGTGTTACAACAGTTGTTTTAAGAACTTTCAAATAAACAAGTGTAACATGTGTTACATATGTGCAACCCCCCTCTTTATGTTGAGGATGGGATTATAAAAAGGAAAATGCACAGCTGAGTAAAAAGATGTAACACGTGTTACAACGGTTGTTTTAAGAACTTTCAAATAAACAAGTGTTACAGCGTGGATGTTTTAAAAAAAACTATTTTCATCCATTTTTAATAGACACGTGCAAGTAGGTAAAAACCTGTTGTAACATGTGTTACATATGTGCAGCCCTGATTTTTGGTAACAAAGAGGTTGAACATATGTAACACATGTTTGTAACATGTGTTACACTGGAGGGTAACTTCTGTACAACATCAAAGGTACCCACCACTTGCCCTTCATCGACTTCTTGTTCCCATTCTTCATCGGTTTCTCCATCTACCTTCTTTCGTTATCGTTCTGTTTCTTTATCGTTCTGCTTTCGCTTATTAGCCAGCCTACCGTCACGGACCTGGTCATTCTCCTCACTCCTGCAGATACAACCGCCATAGTAAATACATGTTTTTGCTAAAACAATATGTTGACCACCCAATGCTCGTCTACTACTTTTCTTACAATTGGTAATGAATAAAACATGTTAACTAATAACACATGTAACTGATAACTGGTAACCAAATACATTTCCCACCATAATTATTTAACATCCAGACACCAACATATTACAGAGAAGACCAGAATGGTCATATTGTATTTTGGGTTATGGCCATAATTTATCCCATTCATCGTCCGTTTCTTCTCTTTCTTTATCCCATTCATCGTCCGTTTCTTCGTCTACTTTCTTTCGCTTTTTCGGTATCTTACCAGTTTGCGATCTTGTTACTCTCTTTGTTGTTGCAAATAAAACAGGTTTAACACATGTTACTTAATTTCATTAAAATAAAACAGGTTACATAATATGTTTTTGATAAAATAAAGTCAGGTTTAACATATGTTACCTATTTTTATAAAAATAAGACAAGTTTAACACTTGTTACATAACTTGGAAAAATATGAGAGCTTAACACATGTTAACTAATATGATAAAAATAATACAGGTTTAACACATGTTACATAATTTGATAAAAATAAGACAGGTGTAACACATGTTACACTAACATGTTTACCTAATATGAGAGGTTTAACACATGGTAATAAGACAGGTTTAACACACGTTTACATCATTTGATAAAAATGAGACAGGTTTAACACATGTTACACTAATATGTTTACCTAATCAAGGAGGTTTAACACATGGTACCCTAATAAGAAGGTTTAACACATGTTACACTAATATATTTATATGCTTTTGAGCCCTTAGACTTCTACCCTAATATCAGAGGTTTACCTAATTTGTTTTTGACAGAAAACAAGGCAGGTCTAACACATGTTACCTAATATGTTTTTGATAAAAAAATATAAGACATGTTTAACACATGTTTTTTAACAGTAAACAAGACGGGTTTAACACATGTTACAAATCAATAGTTTTAACGTGCAGTTGGCAAGTTGGCAATCCAAAAAAAAAAAAAAAAAAAACCCGAGACTGTTTCTACTCAAAATAACTAACACTTCCTAGTCGCATTCAAAACAAAAATCACCATCGATCGGACCAAAAAACACCTACCGATTGGAAAAAAAACGTAAAAACCAACATTAACACTTTCTAGTCTCATTCAAAACAAAAATCACCACCGATCAAATCACACACCGATAGGACCAAAACACCTACCGATCGGAAAAAAACAGAAAACCCAACATTTATCCGATCAAACCACCTACCGATCGGAAAAAAGAAAAAATCATCACCGATCAAAACACCTACTGAAAAAAAATCGAACCAAACTTACTTGCTTCTGCACTTAGTTCTTGCTTTCTTCCATTTCCGGCAACTTTTACCGGTCAGATCATCTTCTCCGGTGCCCCTTTTCTTCTCCGGCCAGATCATCTTCTCCGGTCAAAACACCTTTTTTTCCGGCAACTTTTACCGGTCAGATCATCTTCTCCGGTGCCCCTTATAGTTCTTTCTCCGGCTTCTTTCTTCTCCAGCTTTTTTACCGGTCAGATCATCTTCTCCGGTGCCCCTTTTCTTCTCCGGTCAGATCTTCTCCGGCCAGATCATCTTCTCCGGTGGGTTTTGGGGTAGAAGGAAGGTCTGAGAGAGAAAGAGAGAAAGGGTTGGATGAGATTTTTTAAATGAGTTGGGGAGTATTGGTTATAGGTAATTGTGTTTCTCTCTCCTTTTCATATCATGTATGTCTAATCAATATGAATATAATATATAATATCATAGGTAATTTTACCCATATGCCCTTGAAGTAACTTTATTGACTTTGTCCCTCTATTTAATTTAATTCAAAAAGGCTTTAAATTATATGAGCCATTGGATGATCTTGATCAATGGTCATAGATTGGGTTTCCTAGGTTTTCTAAGTAGAAATAAGTTTTCTATACATCCCTGCCCTATATATATATATATAGGGGAGGGTTCATTGGGGAACACTAAAAAAGTGGGGAACAAGGGAACACTTTTAAAAATTATACTTAACATGTTAAAAAAAATATTTTTCTAATTTTTTTTCAGCGCTTTTTCTTATAAATACAAGTAGAAACATTTTTGATAAAAAAAAATCAAAAACTAAAAATATAAAAAAAAACAGTTATATCTTATAGAATTAACTTAACATGTTAAAAATAATTTTTTTTAAATTTTTTTCAGCGCTTTTCTTTATAAAAGGGAGGAGAATCTAGTCGAGTAAAAAAAAATATTTTTAGTTTTTTTTTAGTAAAAAAGAATATTTCAAGGGAGTTTATATATAAGGTCAACCAAATTACACCAAGATAACCGGTAAGCGGGCAACAAGCTGCGCCGCTACCCCCTGTTGAATAGCGAAACCTAACCTAGTAAAAACGAAACTCCGATCTCTAGGAGACGAAATGTTGCTGCGAACAACCCGTTGGACCCGTTCAAGAAATTTGATGGCTTCAGGGCTAGCGAGCCAAAGGTATCAAAGGCAAAAGGGATAAAGGAATGTTGATTATCCTCGCAGGCTTTGGCATGTTTGTCCATTTTCTTTGCTGCCGCCCTTGCAATCGCCTGACCAGGGACAAAACCTGTATCCCGAAAGCCTACAAGGGGGGAAACCCCGGTAAGATCAACACAAGCGTGTTTACCTGCATCCCACCCGAAAACTAAAATGTCCGCGGGGCGCAATGTGGATCTTCCTTCCCTCGGATCTGTCAAAAAGTTTACGGGGGCTTCTTTCTTCACCGAGATCCCCGCCCGTTTGAGGATGTCCCCCAAGACATCCCGCACCCAGTCGTGCCTATACTTAAAACCTGGCAGTTCTTTACAGTGCAGAGCATGCTCCCCAAATTGGTCTAAGCAAGCTTTCCGGCAAATCGGGCATTGCTCATCATTAGGGAACATAGGAATCATGAGCCGATATTTTAAGATAGCACGATATTCAACGGCTGACATCTTTTGGCCTAAGCCCTCGATGGGGATGACCGATAGAAAATCTTGGGCGTGGGGGCCCCGCAAGCATTCTAGGACGGCGTTCTGACGAGGGGTCGTACAAAAATCTGATCCAATATTCTGAGCGATACGACAAAACAGAGCACTCGCCAAAGTCTTCTGGGTCTTCGGTGGGGCGGTGTCCCTGTTAGCGAAACCGCCAATATCCAAATCCGGGAGGTGTCTATGCAACTCCCCCAGAGCCATGTCATAATCCTCATCCATTCCAACAACCCCACTCTCGCGCAAGATGTGATCTTGCAGCCCCCACGATTGAGCTCGCGAGGCAACAAAACCGTAAATGGAGACATCCATGGCCGATAGAAGCCCCAGCCCCCCCATCTTACAGGGCAGAGAAGCAACCCGCCACTGAAAATCCCTAAAAAAAACGGACCCCCACACACCACAATGTCCTCTATAGCCCCCCGTAGCCCTTTATCGAATAAGGATACCGCCTCTTTTACAAACACAGGTTGACAAGTTCGCAGACCAAAAAGGAGCCTGGCGACACCCATGCAAGAGCGCAGCAGGAGAAGCTCACTTTGCGGGTCTCGGAGTTGCGAAAGGCTACTCATGAGGTCCACTGCCCGGGAAGCTCGCCGCGCAGCCAAAGCACTAATGAAACTGGGGTCCCGGCTCACAACTCCCCCAAGGAGTCTCACGCCCCCCGTTGGTCTTCCAATCTCCTTCGGGAATAAACTAGCCTCCAATTTTTCTCCATTGCAAGACGGCCAATATACCTCTGTTTTTTTTATATTAAGCCGGAGCCCCAAAGGTGGCCCCTCAGATTGAATGATAGGCAGAGCCTTTGCTACCTCAGATGTTTTTCCCATAATAGTACCATCATCCAAATACCACGCGTGGAAGGGGAGGGTGCAACTGTCTCGTATACGTTGTGTGAGGGGGTGCAAGACAAGGGCGAACAATAGAGGCCCCAAAGGATCCCCCTGCTGGACCCCCGTGGACGACCCAATACAGTCATTACCTACATAAAGCCTAGCGGTTTGCCCATAAAGAAAATGTACCCAAAGAAATAAAGATGGGCATCGAATCCCAACCTCCCGCAGAAGAGCCGTGGGATATTAAAAATGCTTCTACAAGTATATATAAGGAGAAGCGCCGAAAAAGATGTTTAAAAAAAATAATTTTTAACATGTTAAGTTAAATTTTTAAGAGTGTTCCCCGGTTCCTCACTTTTTTAATGTTCTCCAATGAACCTCACACTATATATATATATATATATATATATATTAAGCTCATCCCTCATTTTCTTACCTCTATCATCTTTGCCCCATCCTCACACCCAGTCTACATGGCTCTTACGTGGCGGATCATCTTCCAAGAATGGACCATCACCATACCGTATAGCCTTAGATGTTTCATTGCGTCACATATAGGTCACGTCAATCAAGGGGCTTTATTCTCTCATACCAATAAAGCCTATGGTATAGAATAAAGCCTCACAATCATTACCTAATTATTTATTTGTTGTTTTTTTTAATATCTGATAACATTTAAATAAATAATAAAAAAACAAATAAAAAAAAAACATGACACTTTTATTTAAAAGAAGCCCACTAGGGGAACACTTATATTCACACCCACCTATACAAATCGAGAAAAACAATGAGTTCTGATGTATAGTGTATACTCCTTTGGTTGAGATTAATATTAGCTAATAGGGAGTATGTTTATGCTGATGAATGCACTCACTTTTAGCCTGTATGGTATAGAAAGGAGGCTTAGGCTATGCGGTACGGGCTTCGTCACAGCCCCGTCCTGAATCGGCACCGCTGTCCCACCCATTCCCCCCCCCCCCCCTCCCTCTTCGCCGGCGTCCTGAACGTCGAGATCAAGACGTTGGAGACGAGCCTCCCCCTCTCTCTTACACACCTATACATACAATATATACATATATATATATATTAGGCTCATCCCTCATTTTCTTACCTCCACCCTCTTTGTCTCATCCTCACACCCAATATATGTGGCGCTTACGTGACGGATCATACTCCAAAAATGGATCATCACAATACCATATAGCCTTAGATGCTTCATTGCGTCACATATAGGTCACGTCAACCAAGGGGCTTTATTCTCTCATACCAATAAAGTCTATGGTATATAGTAAAGCCTCACAATCATTACCTAATTATTTATTTGTTGTTTTTTTTAATATCCATAACATTTAAATAAATAAATAATAAAAAAACAGATAAACAAAAAAAACATGACACTTTTATTTAAAAAATAACATAAAAATAAAAGGATAACATTTAAATAAAAGCAAACATAAATGGATATTTTAATTATTAAAACTAAAGGTACGTCAAAGTTATTCTAGCTGGTTTCTTAAAATCCTTCAAGTCGTAACGCGATGAAACGACCTTGCATACAATGCTTCGAACTCAGTATGTGTCACGGCAATTGCTTCATCCTGTAGTACACCATCCTCGCGGTTCAACACAGTGACGTACCAACTATCAAAATGTGTAGACTTTACTCGTAGATGCATAAACCTTCCTAAAATTTGATTTCTTTCAAGAAAATTCTCACCCACACATTCATAGAATGTGGACATAACCCTACCACAACGACATGTCATTGAAATTAAATAGATTTTGAAAGTATAAAGAGGTTGAGAGTATAGAGATATTGTGAGTGAAATAAAACAATTTCTTTTAAAAAAGTTATCGTTTGACAACGGTCAGATCACATGACCCACCATTTTTGACCCTTTATTGCCTATTATTGCACTCGCGACACTTAAATAGCGCTCCCAATATCGCTCTCGAAATGATGAGAGAAGGACGCTATTAATTAAAAAAAATTGCTAAGGTGACATGAAAAAAATGCCCCATGGTTGTGCAGCCTTACGGGGGCAAGTGAGTTTGATTTTGTATCAATTGTTTATGTATTATTTTATCGTCAATGACACCACAACTCATACAAACTGCTCACTCTCTCACTTCGAAACAACATTCTATTATTCAATTTCAATTAACTGTTAAATAATATATAATCTAGATTTATTATTGATAGTAATATTTTATTGAGTTATAACCTAAGTATTATCTAAGTATATATGCTCTAGAAGTAAAGTCAGTTATAAGTCAAAACAATTGGTAAACAACTAACAGCCTCTTCAAGGGTACAATGGTTGGTGGCATCGATAAAGTATGTAATATTTGTATGAGGATGCAAATTGAATTGTGTTGTATAATATTTTATCAATATATACAAAAGTGTTCTATCCGTTGTGAGTATCGCGTTTAATTCTAATTGTCGCAATATGACTTTGAAGTTTACAATGAATTCCTATTCGGAGCATCAAGGGGACTAAGGCTACACGGTATGGGGGTCGTCCCCCTACCGTCCCGGTCCGTCGCCGTCCAGAACACCGTGCCGCCCGGTCCGTCGCCGTCCAGTCATCGTTCTCTCCGTCGGACTTTCGCCGTTCAGGACGGAGCAAAATGTGTGGGCCCCCCTCTTTCTTCTCGCGCCGCTCCGTCACCCCCGTGCCGCCACCCCCGTCGCCGTCCATCCCTCCGTCACCGTCCATCCCTCCGTCACCCATACCGTGTAGCCATTTGATCTGGGTATTAGCTTATTCACACTTTGGGATCTGAAGGCAATAATTTAGATCAGAGCGCAAAAATCAAGGATCAAGATATCAATAATTTTTATTTAGAGTAAATTACAAGTTGTCATTTATCTATATACTATATAAATTGCAAGCGCTGTCTTTTGCCGTAAAAGTTGACGAGTTTTGTACTTAATGTTTAAAAATTCTGCACGTTATGTCCTTTGTCCCTAACATAGTCAAGTTTTTTGGTTAAATCTGATCGCCCAAGGGTATTTTAGTCTTTTTACCCATTTATTTATTATTAAATTTATCTACCAGGATCCCACCACCACCAGCTCATCCACCCGCTTCCAACCACCAGCAACTACCCGCCACTAGCAGCAACCATCAACCACCCACTTCCATCGCTGCCGACAACCACCATCACCTACCCACCTTCAATCTAATCCACCACCAATCACGTCACCATCCCACCACCAACCACCCACCCTCCACGATCTCCTGCAACCACCCACTTCCACCGCCAAAAAACAGTCACCATTAACAGCCCACCTTCAATCTAATCCACCACCAATCTCGTCACCATCCCGCAACCAACCACCCACCCTCCACCATCTCCTGAAACCACCCACTTCCACCGCCCCACCTCACCTCCGCATCCTAGACCTGATCGACAACCAGTAGCTAGTGATAGATCTGTCAACAAACATGATTTCATGAACATCTTTTAATTAGTGAAACATGGCTCGAGGATCTAGATCTGTCAACCACTGGCAATTCCGGTGAGTTTGAGAGAGAGAAGAGATAGGAGTAGGAGAGAGAGGGAGAGGAAGAAGAGAGAGAGGGAGTTTAGAGTGATGGAGTGTGTGCAGAGTTCATTTTATATAAAGATCTTTTAAATCTTTTACACAATAGCCCTTTGATATTAGTTGTTTTACACAATAGCCCTTTGATATTAGTTGTTTTACACAATAGCCCATGAGGAGTTGAAATGACAAGAACGCCCTCATGTGCAAGGCACATGACCATACTTAACCAAAAAAAATAACTATGTTAGGGCCAAAGGACATAACGTGCAGGATTTTCAAACATTAAGTACAAAACTCATCAACTTTTGCGAGAAAGCATAACGCATGATATTTGGTACACAGATAAGAACAAAACTTGTAAATTACTCTTTTATTTATACTTTACTAGGTTAATGCCCGCGTAATACGCGGGCTTTCACCAAAACCATATTATTTACTTTGAATACAAATGTTGTGTACAAATACATACATTGGAAGAAAAAAACAGAAAACTATTCAAATGCCGGAAAAAACTTCCTTGTATACTACATTTGTTGTTTTACTCGTTACATTCCCATCTTTTAAATAATTGGGGGTTTCAAAAAAAAATATATAACTTTTAAATAAATAGATTTCTGAAAATATACTTTTCATTCGTATATAAAAATGATAGAAATTAAATTAATTTGGACAATTAGATTATTGAAATCCTTATTTGCAACTTATTAAAAAAAATTAATAGTTTTTAAAATAATAATTTGTTAAAAAGACTAAATGTATACATTCAAAACCTTTATGGCCTTATGATAAAGTTTAAAATTTTCTAATTTCAAAAACATAAACAAATGTTTTTAGGAACATTTTATACATGCAAGAAAATAAAACAAAGATAAAGTAACAAAAGATAAAAGTTAAAGGAGTATAGGTAATCCTAATAAAACCATTAAAACAAACAAACGATATGTTTCAAATAAAAAAAACAACCAACCATATGTTTAAAAAAAACAAACAAACCAACCATCACAAATCAATCCAAATCAATCCAAACCAATGTATCACACAAACCAAACAAAACCAGCAATATTACGAAAAAAATAAATTGTTTTTTGTAAAAATACTTCAACCATGAACTACTTCTCAATCTTTGGAACCAGCAGAGTCGTTTACTCATCAGTTTGGACATTCAGCGAAGAAGTTTGCTTATCCAGCGAAGAATGCAGTCATTCGGACAATCGATGGTAGGGTATTCGAAGTCAAAATTTTTAAACTTTTAGATTTAATACTTCTAGATTTAATATGGTTTTAATCAACTCTAAAAATCATTAATTTGGACATCCGACACACCAGCCTTTTTAACCTTTGTTGATGACAGAGAGGTGTTTTCTTCAACTGCATACACGTCAGCAAGATTGCGCTTCAGTTCCGCAGACGAAGTCTTAGAACAATCTTTAGAAGTGCAATCGGGTGTGAAGCTATCACCAATAGAATCCACAGCATCCTGTATGATATATTCAAAATCAGAAACTATATAACATGTTTAAAGCATTTGGTATTTCGTATCATTAAGTTAAAATACATACTTTTAGAGCAAAAGGGTTTTGAGTCGATATATCACTAAGTGAAACATCAGTAGCCGCCTCGTCCACACCCTCGTCCACACCCTGCAATTCATAAAATAATGAGTCTAAGCACAACAAAAATACTAACTTTCTAACATATATTTAATTAAAAGGTTTGTATGTACTAACCTGATCAACTGGAATTCTGCTCTCCAACGATTCAAGTATTGCTGAATCATTCACCAACTTGTGAACAGCATAACCATCAATATGGTTGTCAATATTAAATTGACTAACCTGAATCTTGAAAGCATATTTTTTATCATTGAATGCTCTAAACTGATAGGGAATGGTTTTCTCTACCAAAGATGCCTAATATAAGTGAATAAAAGATTATTGAAAAGAACATAATAATCAGATTTAGACATTACTAATATGTACCTTAAAAAATTAATAAAAGACTGATGTGAAATACGTTACCTGATCCACTCTTGACTTCTCAAGCAATTGAATTGCAGTCATACCCAACATTTTTCTAGCTTCACGGTCAAACAAAGTCAAGGAGGCAATAGCTGCATAATCTTGTACTCTAAGCGGAATCCTAAAACTAAATGCACAAACAGAATTTCAGAAAATGAATACAATTAACATTTGTAAAGTAGAATAACATAAGCATAAATATTAAAAAAACTAAAAAAAATATAAGTAACTTACATCGGTGTAGCATTCACAACCTCCTTGAGACATTCAGGATTTGAGCAAACTAAAACTTGTTTAAATTTCGGTTCCTCTGCACCGTCTTGAGCCTCGTCAATGACCAAAGTTGTCTCCACCTTCCGATTGCACTCCTCACAACCAAGATAGTACCAATCATCTTTATCATCCACACCCATGATCGTACCAAGAACTATGACCTCACAAGGCTGAAATAAAATGTAACAAAATAAAGTTACACATAAATTTATTAAACAATTTTGTTTAATGTCTTTACTTAAATTATTAAAAAGTAGACACAAACCTTATCCAAGAGCGTAATATCACGGAAATTAGAAAACGGATGCTTCACTAAAAAGTCATCCGCAACACTTGTGCTTCCAGATAAACCAATTGATTTCTGACCATTAGAGGATGTTTTACATATCTTCTCAACAAACCTGTTTAAAAAAAAAGTTAACAACATCTATAAGTAGTTAATATTAGTTTTTTAACTGTTTACTTGGTTCTGAATGACCGAATCTCCTCTATGTCAGCATTGATAAACAGCCTTGTTATATGGAAAGCATTAGATAGCGTTGTCTTCCCTGTATAAAAAAATTAATATCATAGATTAGGATATTCAATTTCCTGAATGATATACAAATTAAAATAAAATTAACAAAGTTTATTAACAGTGAATACCTTTATACTTGTTGAAACTACCAAACTGCACAAGCAGAACAACATGAACTTCTTCTTTATGGCTCTGAATGTAACCAAACATCTCATCACAGTACTCATCCCATAAAGTGCAGTTTAACTTGATACCCCTACATAAATAGAAATTAAACACATCAGAGGATATCATGTTAAAAAAATTGCAATGAAATTAAATTAGCAATTAATAAACAGACTCTTCATCAAGCAATTGCAAGTTCATAAATTTGCTATCTTTTCCCATCTTTGTTTTGGTCATTTCTGGTTCAGACCACTCATCTACATATCCAATAAAATCTGAATAAAAAAATTGATTAACAAGATATGTAATCAGCAAGAAAAACAAATAATTTAAAAAATATTCTATATTTATATATTTTTTTTAATTTCGGATGTTGTTGTCATATATATTAAGAAAGTACAAACCAACTCGATACTTGACATCGACTTCACCGGCTTTAATGGACTTAAACGATGCTAACCGAATACCATTTACACTTCCATCAAAGTTCTCACACTTTTTAACTGATGTATCAAAGTTTAAGTTAATAGCATGTTCTTTGTCAAAGTGTTTGAAAGTTGACTTAATGACAGAAAGTTGAGATTTATAAATGTAATAAATTTCATTTTCATTAAGCAAAATTTCGTGTTTTTTCATAAACTTGCTCCAAACAGTTGCCTGCATCCTGGTACCCTAATCAAAAACACAATCTAAAAGTGGTTAGTATAAACAACAATATAAAACTTATGCTACATTTTAAAAAACAAATGACATTCAAACCAACCTGCTCATCCATGACCACCATTTCAATACCAAGGATTTCTCCTTCTCTCTTTGGATTCATACGAATCCAAAGTCTTAACACCTTGACCTTTATGGTAAACAGCTTGGATCTCCAATCAAGATTGTTTAAAAAAGTAATATTGTTTTCATCCATTTCTATGAAATATGACCTGAAAATAGATGATTGATGTTAGAAAATGCTTAGTAAGTGAATTAAAATGAATGTAGCAAGCAAATATATGTACAAATTTCGGAAAATTATTTTTGTAAAGTCAAAAAATCAGTTTATTATTATGAAAAATTATTACCGAAATTATGCTGATGTATTTTAAGAAATGACTATTAAATAAGGCATGATTATAATATTTTTAGAAATGACTATTAAAAAGTCAAAATAATTAAGGTCAACGACGGTTTTGAAAAACCGCCATACAAAAATTAATTTTTTTAACTTTTCTATCAAACGGACTATTTATCAATTACAAAACTGAAAGATTTAATTTAAGAAACATATTTAATATGCACATTTAAGGAAAATTCAATTACTTCCAAAAAAAAAAATATTAAACCCAACATTTGACAATTCCGTAACTTCGAAAATATTTAGGCATATATACCAATTAAAAAAAACACTGATTATATTCAAAAAAAAATTAAAACAACATCGAAATTTAGCAAGTATATTTTAAAAGAATCATTAGATAGAATTTTAATTGGTTGATTTTTAGAGTTGATTAAAACCATATTAAATCTAGAAGTATTAAATCTAAAAGTTTAAAAATTTTGACTTCGAATACCCTACCATCGATTGTCCGAATGACTGCATTCTTCGCTGGATAAGCAAACTTCTTAATCCAGTCACCATAATCTGCCGGAAGTTTATGTTAAAATAAAATGTAGATAAGTTAATGCTAATTAGACAATCAGTATTCAGAAAAGATTTATTAAAATACAGTCATTTACTGCAATAAAATGCTTATAATATAAATTCTCACCAACGATTTTTTGTCGTTCCTCCATACACGGGCAGCGAATCCGTAAACCATAACGCCTTGCAACGTATGAAAAGTAATTGAAAACATACATTGATCAATATACATTCATCAGTTATGAAGTGCTGGAATCATATAAGAAATTCAACATCAAATTCAACATGAATACAGCTGATGGTAACCAACCAATAACAGTAGATGAAATCAGTAATTGGAACACTAATACACAGAAAGCTTCAAACATACAATAACATAATCAGTAAAATAACAGTATATCACACTTTTTCAAGAACATAATCACTAAACTAATACATAAAACTGTATCGAATTAAACTTCAAACATACAAAACTGATAATTATTAACAGATTTTGAAATCTTGGTAATATAAGGATCAGATTTCAAAATTCAACATATACAACTGAAAATCCTTAATACACAAAACATATATACACGAACTTCAAAAACGTCGATTATAAACCCTAATAAACAAACGGTAAACCAAATTAAATATCAATACCAATAGGCTACCCTAATCCAACCAACAGAGATTAAAACAAAACATACATCAAACTGCATCGAATAAAACTTCAAACATACAAAACGGTTACTTATTAACAGATTATAATATCTTGTAAATATGAAGATCAGAATTCAAAAATCAACATATACAACTGAAAAACCCTAATACACGAAACTTATATAGACGAACTCCAAAAAAATGCCGATTATAAACCCTAACAAAGAAACGGTAAACAAAAACATCAAATCGGCAACGATAATCCAACCAACAGAGATTAAAACAAAACAACGAAATCGGAAACAATAAATCAAACAAAACGGAAAAAGTATGTAAAGGAAGAACAATCGATGAATAGAATGATTAAAAACAGTAGATGATTCACTGAGTATAGTTCGAAAATTACCGTCGATGATGAATTTTGTGTATTGAAGAATGATTGAACCTCTTGCTAAACGATCGATTGATACGGTGAGGAAATGAATCACCGGATGTTGCTAAGATTGACAATCGCCGTTTAGGGTTTTCCCCAAATCTCTATACGGCTATTTTGAGAGAATAGAGAGAGAGAGAGGATCTAGCGTATGTGAGAAGCCAATTGAATAATTGTGATAGTGCCTTTTATATAGATCCGAATTCAGGGTATTGGATGACCCGAACTCAAACGGATCCCGCGTCAAATTGATTCCCCATCCGAGAGATATGCCACTTGTCAAATTATTAGACATTTTGCCACATCATAGCTTATGTGGATGCTTAGGTGGCTTGCTCCATTGGGTGACATGTGTCCCCCAATGGTTTGCTTTATTAGAGATATAGATGTGTAACACCCCAAAATTTTATATGGCATATTTGTGTGTGTGTGTAGAGAGAGAGAGAGATAAAAGATAATTTTATTTTCAAATAGTATTAGTTACATGGTGTAACTAAGGTTATAACCAAGTTAGAATCATAAGTTCCTAAAACAAGTAAATAAAGAAAGGGGAGTTAACTTGGTTAACTATGTTAAATGTGAGGGGCTAAAGGTGTAAACTCCCCAAACTTTATAGAAATTCTGGATAAATAAAAAAAACATACACACGATCACGCACACTAGTGCGTGATATTGATCAGAGAAAGAGGGAGAGAGAGAACAAACTCTAATCTCCCAATTCAAGCCAAATTGAAGAAATCAAACCTAAATTCGTATAATTTAGGGGGAAAACAAGGATCATAAGCTTCTTGAATCATCAAACAACCAATGTATGGTGTTTCGATTACATTAGGGTTGTTGATGAGCATATGAACTAGATGAAAACTTGTAATTGGAATGCAATTAGTTATGTCTCTGTAATCTGGATAGCATTAGCTACTAAGTTGTGTAAATGCATGGTTAGTGTAACAACCCGACTTCCCGGAAAGTCAAGTCAAAGTCAAAGTCAAGACAGGACATTACCCAGATTTGTCAATTCTTGCTTAATTGGCTTGTACTCTCGAGATTCGATAATAGTTTAATCCTTTGTGGTAATCGATATGTTATTTATTTTTAAACTATGTTTTAAACTATGCATTTACGACGCTTATGCAAAACGCAGTTATCACACTTAATGCTATTTATAGCGGTTACTACTATATAAACGCACTTTATCGCATTGTCACATCGCATGACTAAACGCTATCACAACGCAACGCAAACTCGAAACATGGTTATTGGTATTGTTCTATGTGTGTGTGTTATTATGTTCTTACTTGTGTGTGCTTTATATATGTTCTGGGACGTATTCGCAATCGCAGTCACAATTCTATCGCAACACAATCTCAACGCGACTCAAAACGCAGATTTACCTTTTACGTATTTATGTGTTAGATTATGTGATTATTAGTTTAAAGGTATTGTGGTTATTAACACAACACTTACACGATCAAACACTCATTCGCAACTCGACTAAAAGCAACCCAACGCTTAACGCACGAAACAGAAATCGAAAAACAACAAAACGCAACTCGGCTGGTCGAATGACCAACTGATCGAATGGACCTCCGACTGGATGACGATCCGATCGGATGGCCATTCGATCGACTAGCCATCCGACCCACACTTGCACCGCCTTATCTCTCTCTCTCTCTCTCTCACTATAAATATCCGCCTGTCATATCACTGTTCACTGATGTGACAGCTTTATCCGACCAGACACTCTCAAGTCTCTTTCAAGCACTTTTCTCAAGGCTATTTCGTAAGTATTTCTTCCGAAGTCTTGTACTTCCATCATCACTACACGCTCCTTCATCATCTTCTCCCCATGAAATCACCTAATTTGGGCTCCTTGAAGGTGACATCATCACGGTTGCTTATGCAATCGGCTGTGTGACGTCATCTCATCAAGAATGGTTCAAATCTAAAGGATTTCCACACTATCCAACACGAATCTTAACAAGATCTAAACATTTTTCAACAGATTTCAACATTTTCATCTTTTTTTCAAACTTTTCTTCAATATTCTACACAAAGCCGATGGAATCCATGCTCATTCAGACTCTCCACTCATTCTCTAGTAGAGAGCCGGCCTGAAAACTGGTTTTCACCTGAGAGATGACCGATTAACAGGTTGAACATGAGACTTCATCAAAAGAACAGTGAGTACGATCGAATGGGGTGGTTCCCATCTGATCGGATGAGCTGGACCTTGGTATGTGTCCGTTGTTCAACACGTCATCACACCGTCTCCAAACCTTTTACTTAGAAAGTTTTGCAGGTTTTCGAACAAAAAGGACGCCACCCGAATAGCCATCCGATCGGATGACCATCCGATCGGATGACCATCCGATCGAATGGTTATCCGGCTGAGTGACCTATCCCTTTCATCAACTGCAAGACTATCCGATCGGATGACCATCCGATCGAATGGTTATCCGGCTGAGTGACCTATCCCTTTCATCAACTGCAAGACTTAACGATTTTATGAAAAGTTCAAACTACCAACTTTTGGAACGAATAGCCATCCGATCGACTGGCCATCCGTCCGGATGACCGTCTGATAGAATGACTTGATTTATACTAAAATGAAAACCTCAAAACTTTCAAAACGATTTACAAACACACTCAGGCTAATCTCCACGCACTCCCTTCGATCCAATTCTGTGTTTACTAGCTAAACACGCACTGTGAGTATACTCAAACCCATTTTCTTTTAATGCACTTTTGGGTGTTACATACGTTCGCTATCAAAACACAACAACACACAACGCAACACTTTTAACGCTAACTGCTCCCGCATGTTATACGTGATCTATGAATGCATCTTACTATGCTTAGACAGTGTTACACGGTATCGCCTCTAGCAACGATAGTACTATAGATTGGACTCAGCACATGTCGTGGACGGGGGTTGCTAGGGATCACATTACTTTACTTCACGTGGACATTGGACACGTGTCGCGCATACTCTACAACGCAGTCTCGTGATTAAGTGTAAACATAGTCTGATAGTTACTTGCTTCGCCCGTTACGTGATACATGCTGGTTATGCGTAAATGCTTTCACTATACTATATACTATGCAAACTTGTGTACTCACCTTTACACTATGTGTATTGACTTTATTTTAATGTATGTGACAGGTTGATAGGATGCTATGCTTGCTGTGATGAACGAAGTAGGAAGTCTAGAAACCCACAATAAAATCTGAGTCGTCAGAACAGTTTATTTGTTTTGAGACTATATCTGTAATGACTATTTTTACTATGTCTGTTAGTAGTATGGGATATTAACATTAAAGATTTGGTAATTTAATAGTTGTTATGGAATCTCTTGGACAATATGTTTCGCTCAGTGCCACGCCCTGATGTTTCCGCCATCGGTTGGGGTGTGACAGATTGGTATCAGAGCCATAACTATAGGGAATTAGGCAAAACACGACCTAGTCCGGGTTGATGTCTTAGGATTGACCTAGTCTATAGTCTAAGCACCAACTGACCGCTTTGTGCGAACCCAGTAAGGGTCCCGTACGAGCATACTCTGGATACTCTCGCTAAAACTACAACTTTGCACGAACACCGCATACTACAGCTTCGTGCAAATAACAGCCTTTCCTAAGGCTGGAATACTACATTGCCTTTCCTAAGGCTAACACAATACACACATTTTTCGAAAACACTCGTATAACACAATCGAACGATTGGATCGAGATTAGGTGTGAAAACCAGGAACTCTCGAGACGATTACTCACTCTACGCATATTTTACTCTTACCACGGGAATCTTTGTTGAGTTAGGAGTGACATCCATATCTCGACGAAGTTCTCCATCTCTATCTTGTGGTTCTACCACACTGTTAGGAACAGAGTTGTTAAGTTAGGGGTGAAACCCGCATCTTAACGACTCGTTCCACTCTCTATATTGATTTTACAAAACTCTCACCAAAGTCTCGATGGATTCCAACAACCCGAGCCACGTAGTAACCAAAAGGATGGGTGCCGATCGCTGTGTTACATCGAGAGAACAGTCTATTAGGCCAAAGCGTGTATTCGAACTCGTTGAGAATAGTCGAATCACTTTGGGTTTTAGACATGTTTCGATAGAACCCAGGACATTCTATTTTCAATCCCGCAATCGCTGATTTTATGCTCTAGTGGTTTTTACATGTTTATATGCCCTTTTGTTTCGATTTTGGATATCTACGCTTTTCGTTTTCACCGCTCTTCAAACCGCGCACAGCTATCGTCATCTCAAACCGCTAACAAATCGCAGACCAACTAAGAACTCTCATTCGAGGCAGTACTTGCTTATGTACGCCCATGCTATTCGCTCATGCTACTCGCTATTAATCGCAACTCTTAAACGCTTTCGCGGCTTTGAAAGATAGGTGAATACATGCAAAATATGTAGGTGAATACGTGCAAAATAGGAAGGTGAACACGTGCAAAATATGTGCTTATGTGGCTTATGTGCTCCTATGTGCTTATGTGGACTATGTGCTTATGTGCCTATGTGTTTATGTGCCTACGTATTCCTGAGCTTTAATAATAATAATAATAATAAATATGAAGGTAAAACGCTATACTACTACCTAAACCCGATATAATCGAATCTCTTCTGAGTCATGTGACGATGTCTGCTGTAGACAATGTCTTCCCTTGGCTCTCCCACTTTTCGAAATGCTTAGAGGAGCAGACATGATAAGCACATCGCTTCTCTCGTAGCCAAGGAAATGGCTAAAGTCATACCTCAGATCGTCAGTGAGATCAACGAGGTCAGCAACAAATCATCTGTCAAATCAAAGAGTGATTCACCCAAGACGCCTTTCAGCTTAAGCAATTCAACGCTTGTGGTCCTAAAGACTTCACTGGTGAAGATGGACCCAGTGCTATGTTCCAGTGGTTTGATTCCATTGAAGTCACCCTTCGTCAAAGCGGATGCCCAGATGAACTCCGCACTGTGAATGCTACCGGAGTTTTTCAGTCTAGGGCTCTGGACTGGTGGACTGCTGAGCGCAACAGGCGCGGAAATAACGCAGCTTATGGCCTATCATGGGAGGAACTGAAGGAAGTCATGATGAAACCATTATGTCCCCCGCATGAACTCCAGAAGCTGGAAAACGAGTTCTAGGGTATTAAACAAGACGGTGGTGATAACGCTGGACTAACCGCTTGCTTCAAGCAGCTCAGTATCATCTGTCTTAGCCAGGTGGCAATGCCTGATATGACAATTAAGAAATACATTCCAGACTGTGTAGCTGACTTTGTTCAGGCAGCTAAACCTGTTACTATTGAGGAGACTTACCAACTCGCAGCTGAGATCAACGATAAGCGAATCTTGGCTGGGTATTTCCAAACCTCAACCAAGACCCTGAACCAAGCAAATGCTACTCCCGCTACCGACACCGCAGCAACTCAAGGCTCGAAACCTTCATGCCAGAATCGCAAGCGCAAGGGTAACAACAACAAGAACTATGCTACTACCGCAGCTCCTCTCAGCGTTGTTCCCGTACAACCCAACCAGAACCAGAGTCGCCAAGCTCCTAGCACCAACGCACTGCCTGCTAAGTGTGCGTACACTTGTGTTCATCCTCTGTGCCCAACTTGCACCTACCATCACCCAGCTGGGGTTAATTGCCGTTTCTGTGCAAACTGCAATATCTATGGGCCCTACACCACTCACTATCGTTCAGGCCCACGTCAACAAGCTCAAGTTCAAGCTCCTCCAGCACCACCAGCTCAACCTATTGCTATCCAGGGTAATCAAGCAGCTCCTGCTCCCGCTGCTCATGTAAGAGCTAGCTACTCTTGTGGTGACCCTAATCATTTTGCTAATGTCTGCCCGAATCGAGTTGTAAACCAAGAACCGCAGAAGCAACCACCGCAGCAGCAGCAACAACAACAACAACAGCCACAACAAGCCACCCGCGGACGAACTTTCAACATCAATGTCCGCCTGGCTCAAACTGACAACAATGTTGTCAATGGTACATTCCTTGTTACGGTATTTATGCTTCGTGTTTATTTGATACTGGAGCCGATAACTGTTTTGTGTCATTTGAATTCGAAAAGCTCCTAAACCGTAAACGTGCTAACCTCCCAATGACGTTCGACGTAGAGATTGCCACCGGAAGAACCATCACCGTCAAATCTGTTCTCCGTGATTGTACTCTTGAACTCAACAATCACGTTTTCCCTATCGATCTTATTCCAATGCAACTTGGTAGTTTTGATATCATAGTAGGCATGGATTTTCTTCGTGAAAACCGTGCCAAAGTCGTTTGCTTCGAAAAGATGATCTGTTTCTCTCTTTCAAACGGTGATCAACTCTGTGTTTATGGTGAAGTATCTTCAAAAGAACTTAAACTTATGTCGTGCACTCAAGCAAGCAAGTATCTCCGAAAGGAATACATGGCTTTCTTGGCTCACATTATAGTAGCGGAGAAGGAAAAGAAAGCAATGGAAAAGGTACCTGTGGTTCGTGATTTTCCTAATGTCTTTCCTGACGATTTACCCGGTTACTGCCGTCACGCGATATTGACTTTCATATCGACCTCATTCCTGGAGCTAACCCTGTCGCTAAAGCCCCTTATCGCCTCGCACCGTCTGAAATGCGTGAACTTTCCAGTCAACTCTAGGAATTACTTGATAAAGGCTTTATACGCCCTAGCACATCTCCATAGGGCGCACCTGTCCTTTTCGTGAAAAAAAAGGATGGATCATTCCGAATGTGCATCGATTATAGGGAACTCAATAAGCTTACTATCAAGAATCGCTATCCTCTACCCCGAATCGATAATTTGTTTAATCAATTGCAAGGCGCTATGTGTTTTTCTAAAATCGATCTACGCTCTGGCTATCATCAATTGCGTATTCAGAAGGAAGATATCCCTAAAACCACCTTTCGCACTCGCTACGGTCATTATGAATTCGTTGTTATGCTCTTCGGTCTTACCAACGCACCCGTACTTTTCATGGATTTGATGAATCGCGTGTGTAAACCCTTTCTCAACGCTTCGTCATCGTGTTTATCGATGATATCCTTATCTATTTGAAATCGAAAACTGAACACGCGCAACATCTTCGTTTAGTTCTCGAACTTTTACAAGGAAATCGCCTCTATGCCAATTTCTCCAAGTGTGAATTTTGGTTTGAGGAGGTTTAGTTTCTCGGTCACATCATCAATAGTCAACGTATTCACGTCGATCCCGCGAAGATTGAAGTAGTTAAGAGTTGGATTACACCGAAAACCCCATCTGAAGTTTGTTCTTTCCTCGGATTGGAAGGTTATTATGGACGATTTATCGCTGATTTCTTTAAAATCGTCGTTCCTCTCACCTCTCTAACGCATAAAGACAACCCTTTTGTTCGGGGACCTGAACAAGAGGAAGCCTTTCAAACTCTTAAGCGTATGCTTTGCAATGCTCCTGTACTTGCGCTACCCGATGGAAACGACGACTTTATTATCTATTGCGATGCCTCTAACCTAGGTCTTGGTTGTGTCCTGATGCAACGAGACAAGGTTATCGTGTACGCGTCTCGTCAGCTCAAAGTCCATGAGAAGAACTACACTACCCACGATCTCGAACTCGGTGTAGTTGTTTTTGCGTTAAAGATTTGGCGACACTACCTTTATGGTACCAAGTGTACGGTCTTCACCGACCATAAGAGCCTACAACACATCTTGAACCTGAGAGAACTATACATGCGCCAACGCAGATGGGTCGAACTTCTCAACGACTATGACTTTGAGATACGCTACCATCCAGGAAAAGCAAACGTCGTTGCCGATGCTCTTCGCCAATGAAGCTATTTACATAGCGTTCGTAATATTCAAGCCCAACACGACCTCAAAGCTCTCATTCGCGACGCTCAACACGCTTCTTTTACCGAACGCACATTGAAGGAAGAAAGGATTCTTGGAAACAAAAATCAACTAGTGAATAAACCGAATGGTATTTTTCACTATCTCGACCGAATTTAGATTCCCGATCGTCATAATCTCCGTGAGATCTTGATGACTGAAGCCCACAAGTCCCGATATTCCATTCATCCAGGTGCCGACAAGATGTACCAGGACCTCTGTGCCAGGTATTGGTGGCTAAGAACGAAGAAGTGTATCGCTCTCCATGTATCGAAATGCCTAACTTGTTCAAAAGTTAAGGCTGAACACCAAAGACCCTCTGGATTACTCGAACAACCCGAGATCCCGATGTGGAAATGGGAGAGTATAGCTATGGAATTTTTTGCAAAACTTCTGCGCATGCCATTAGGTCACGATAGCATTTGGGTTATCGTTGATCGTCTTACGAAATCCGCTCACTTCCTACCGATACAAGAAGACTTTATGGTTGAACGATTAGCCCAAATCTATACCGACGAAGTCATTTGTCGACATGGGACACCACGTGACATCATTTCTGACCGCGATGGTCGATTTACTTCGCATCTCTGGGAGACTATTCAATCCGCTCTCGGTACTACTCTTAATCTCAGTACCGCTTTCCATCCCCAAACCGACGCTCAGACTGAGCGCACAATTCGCACCCTTGAAAACATGCTTCGTTCGTGCGTTATAGATTTTGGTGGTAATTGGGATTCGCATTTACCTTTAGTTGAATTCTCGTACAACAACAGTTATCACTCTAACATTCAAATGGCACCATTTGAGGCATTATATGGAAGAAAATGTCGATCGCCTATTGTATGGCACGAGATCGAAGATGCTCAAATTACCGGTCCGGAGTTGCTACAAGAAACGACTGGCAAGATCCTCCAGATCCGAGACAATCTCTTAAAAGCTCGGAGTCGTCAAAAGTGTCATGCCGATAAACGTCGCAAGCCCCTTGAGTTTGAAATTGGTGATCACGTACTCCTAATGGTTTCACCTTGGAAGGGAGTGATCCAATTCGGCAAGAAAGGAAAGCTAGCGCATCGATACGTTGGACCCTTTAAGACTCTGGAAAGAATTGGCAAAGTGGCCTACCAACTCGAATTACCGGAGGAACTCAGTAACGTACATCCAACTTTCCACGTCTCGAACCTCAAGAGATGCCTAGCCGAAGAAAACCTGCATGTCCCTCTCGAAGATTTGCAAGTTAACGAAACCCGACTTCCCAGAAAGGCAAGTCAAAGTCAAGACATGACATTACCCAGATCTGTTAATTCTTGCTTAATTAACTTGTATTCTCGAGATTCGATAATAGTTCAACCCATTTTGGTAATCGATATGTTATCTATTTTTAAACTATGTTTTAAACTATGCATTTACGACGCTTATGCAAAACGCAGTTATCACACTTAACGCTATTTATAACGATTACTACTATATAAACGCACTTTATCGCATTGTTACATCGCATGACTAAACGCTATCACAACGCAAACTCAAAACGTGGTTATTGGTATTGTTCTATGTGTGTGTGTTATTATGTGCTTACTTGTGTGTGCTTTATACATGTTTTGGGATGTATTCGCAAACGCAATCACAACTCTATCACAACACAATCTCAACGCGACTTAAAACGCAGATTTACCTTTTACGTATTTATGTGTTAGATTATGTGATTATTCGTTTAAACGTATTTTGATTATTAACACAATGCTTACACGCTCAAACACTCACTCGCAACTCGACTAAATGCAACGCAACGCTAAATGCATGAAACGGAAGTGGAAAAACAACAAAACGCAACTCGGCCGGTCGAATGACCAACCAATCGAATGGACCTCCGACCGGATGACCATCTGATCCGATGGCCATTCGATCGACTAGCCATCTGACCCACACTTGCACCTCCATATCTCTCTCTCACACTATAAATACCCACCTATCACATCACTGTTCACTGATGTGACAGCTCTATCCGACCAGACGTTCTCAAGTCTCTTTCAAGCACTTTTCTCAAGGCTATTTCGTAAGTATTTCTTCCTAAGTCTTGTACTTCCATCATCACTACACACTCCTTCATCATCTTCTCCATGATAATAAGTGGTTTTCACCATTAAATCACCTGATTTGGGCTCCTTGAAGGTGACATCATCATGGTTGCTTATGCAATCGGCTGTTTGACGTCATCTCATCAAGAATGGTTCAAATCTAAAGGATTTCCACGCTATCCAACACGAATCTTAACAAGATCTAAATATTTTTCAACAGACTTCAACATTTTCATCTCTTTTTCAAAATTTCTTCAATATTCTACACAAAGCCGATGGAATCCTTGCTCATTCAGACTCTCCACTCATTCTTTAGTAGAGAGCCGGCCAGAAAACGGGTTTCCACCGGAGAGATGACCGATTAACAGGTTGAACATGAGACTTCATCAAAAGAACAGTGAGTATGATCGAATGGGGTGGTTCCCATCCGATCGGACGAGCTAGACCTTGGTATGTTTCCGTTGTTCGACACGTCATCACGCCGTCTCCAAACCTTTTACTTAGAAAGTTTTGCATGTTTTCGAACAAAAAGGACTCCAGCCGAATAGCCATCCGATCGGATGACCATCCAATCAAATGGTTATCCGGCTGAGCGACCTATCCCTTTCATCAACTGCAAGACTTAACGATTTTACGAAAAGTTCAAACTACCAAGTTTTGGAACGAATAGCCATCCAATTGACTGGCCATCCGTCCGGATGTCCATCCAATCGAATGACTTGATTTATACTACAACGAAAACCTCAAAAGTTTCAAAACGATTTACAAACACACTCATCCAATTGAATGACTAACCGTCCGAATGGTCATCCGTCCGGATGACCATCCGTCTGGATAGCCATTCGATCGACTCACAATTCGACGCTTAACTCGTCCAACGCATTGTTTACACGTTGTTCAACGCTTACGCTACTGTGCTATGCTCAGGCTAATCTCCACGTGCTCCCTTCAATCCAAGTCTATGTTTACTAGCTAAAGATGCACTGTGAGTATACTCGAACCCATTTTCTTTTAACGCACTTTTGGGTGTTACATACGTTCGCTATCAAAACATAACAACACACAACTCAACACTTTTAATGCTAACCGGTCCTGCATATTATACGTGATCTATGAATGCTTGTTACTATGCTTAGACAGTGTTACATGGTATCGCCTCTATCAACGATAGTACTATAGTTTGGACTCAGCACATGTCGTGGATGGGGGTTGCTAGAGATCACATTACTTTACTTCCCGTATCTGTTGGACATGTGTCGCGCATACTCTACAACGCACTCTCGTGATTAAGTGTGAACATAGTCTGATAGTTACTTGCTTCACCCGTTACGTGATACATGCTGGTTATGCGTAAACACTTTTGCTATACTATATACTATGCAAACTTGTGTACTCACCTTTACACTATGTGTATTAACTTTATTTTAACGTATGTGACAGGTTGATAGGATGCTTTGCTTGCTGTGATGAACGAAGTAGGAAGTCTAGAAACCCACAATAAAATCTGAGTTGTCGGAACAGTTTATTTGTTTTGAGACTATATCTGTAATGACTGTTTTTACTATGTCTGTTAGTAGTATGGGATATTAACATTAAAGATTTGGTAATTTAATAGTTGTTATGGAATCTCTTGGACAATCTGTTTCGCTCAGTGCTACGCCCCGGTGTTTTCGCCATCGGTTGAGGTGTGACACTTAGATATAGTTAGTTCATAATATATGATCACCCACTTCAGTTGAGTTTATCAAGTAGGAGCCCCACCCATGGGTGGGATGCTCAGGTGATGAATTGATGAGTTATGAAACTGAAATTGTGGACATATGTGTGCTTGTAATGATATGTTGATAAAATTGGGGTAAGGTGTTCAAGAGATAGGTTAGAGACTAATCTTGAATGCGAAACCCGCCAAGTATTCGATGAAATGCTTAAGAGAACTCTTAGAGCAAGATGAACACGGATACATTGGTAATAAATATGGTACAGACCTGAACTTTAAAAATTCATAGTAAATCACTGAAAAATCGTATGGGTGCCTACTTTATATGCCTAAAAAGGTCTCTGAGTAATCTGCATTTCGTTAGTTAACATGATGACTTAGTTCAGATATTAAATGGGTCAAAACTGATGAATTCAGTAGCTGGGTTGAAAGGACAGCATGCTGTTTGAACTAAAAAGAAGTTGTTGTCCTGATTTTATAAAAATCATATAAAATCAATCATAACTCAGATTGAGGTGATTCTTTTTGGGTTGTAAAGCTAATTGAATATACTATAGTTGATATTTGAACATCTTGGAATAATTCAGGATCTAAATATGTTAAAAATGGATGTGAACAGGCTGCACAGGAAAGGGCAGCACTGAAATGTGTTTTTTTTTTTTTTTTTTTGTGAAATTGATTGAATGGTTTGTTGATGTAAATATAAATGCATATTGCTAGATGATGGATATGTGATAATGAATTGATGTGAAATACATCTACATTATGCATTTTAAATGTTTGAAGGTTGACTTTATGTCAAGCTAGGTACATTGAAGCTTGGGAAGTCAAACAGGTGGCAAGGTAACAACCACAACCTATGGGCTAAGGAATTTCGGATGGAACTCACTTAAAAGAATGTGTCATGCATTCAAAGAATAGTTGTAAGTATTACTTACACCCTTAGATTATAAACACAATAATTGTGTTGCCTAATAGTTGTTTAACTGTGAGGAATGGAAAAAGGATAGAACCCCGAATGGTGAAATCCATGAAGTGGGTCGAATCTTGTAAAATCGTATTAAAATGTGTTATAAGACAAACAACAAAAGGTTGTGTTGGTTCTAAATGGTAAGTTCATGAAGTGGGTCAAATGACTAAGGTTAAGTGGAATTATATGTTTATATGATGTAAAATCAATTTGATAAAAATGACCTTATGGTGTAAAATAATTGGGTCAAAAGAGTAAATGTTGTGGAATCATTTCTAGGTAACAAACCTTAAGTTGTAGAGTATAAACACCTAAAGGATAATTCTAGAAAGGGTAAAGTATATGGGTCAAACGGGTCATATGGTGAAGTAGCACCATGTGATCATGATATTTTAATGCTTGTCTTGTCAAGAAAATTACTTACAGGAAAGTATAATGGCAAGGGCAAGCGTTGCCTTAATACAATAAGTGTAATCACTAAAGGAGGGGGAAAAGAGGATTTTTCCTCTAGTGTGAGCAACCTGATAAGGACACGCGTTGTCATAAGTAATCAAATGGAATTGCAATGTAATGATAACGGGACATAACCTTAACCCCGCCAGGTACGTGTAAAAAGTTACATTGTTGGGTGAATGTTAAAATTGACCAAAACACCCTCCGGGCAATGAGGAGGGTATAATGGAACTATTGGATCATCTTGAGTCATCAAGACCTCAATGACCCAAAGCTTAATTATAAACAAAAAGCAGCCTTTATTTGTATGAGCTAAGTATGAAATTAACTAAACATGTGGGAGGCATAGGCTCAATTGTTCAAAGTTCCAAACGAGTCAAATTGGTTCAACACCACTTTGGCGACTTATATAAAATGGACATCAATCAAATTTTAATCCCGGTTAAGGAATTGGAAATAAACATGAATGATTTAACAATAACATGATAAAAGATAAACTTGAAAGGTTTGAGTCTTTTGACTCAAAACGATAAACGGGTCGCATTAGGTGTTAATCCTAAGCTTAACCAAATGAAAACTATATATCGTAATGAGATGTTAGGTAAAGTTATGGTAACAAAATGCCGAGAGGAAATGAGATGCAAGCCCTCAAGGAACTTGGTATGTATGATAGTAACCAAAGGGTTTAAATGTGATGGCTGAAATTAGAAGAAAACAATGAAATTACACAAATGCAGCCATACCGGACCGTAACTTATGGCTCTTCACCGTAAGTTACGGTGGAAGACCATGTTTCGGGCAGAAACACACTTCCATAATTTATGGGTGAACCGCCGTAGGTTACGGCTAAATGTGTAAAACAGGGCAGAAATGGCAGGCCGTAACTTACGGTTGAACCGCCGTAGGTTACGATGGGTTCTCTGATATTCTGTTGTTTAATGTTGTTTGTTGATATTGAGGAATAACTAGTTTCTTACTCAATACACTCCCAAATGGGGTGGTTTTTGCAGGTTTAAACTAGAGGAGACTTCCGGACGGGTGAGTCAAGCCGAGCACGAAGACCGAACCTACACGACTTTCGAATGTGACACGAATGGGGATTGTTAGATAATTATTGAGTTAATGTCGAATATTAGGTTTAACATTAACTTGTAATTAGTTTTTCCGCTGCTGTTAAAATGTTTTTGTAAACCCTTATTCTTATAGGATCCTAAACATGATGGTGACGTCTTATTCTTGAATATTATACGTTTATTACAAATAAGATAAATGGATGTTTCATTATGTACTTTTCTAATATTCAGTTTCTGGTTTATATCTAAAGTGTAATATAAGTATTAGGGTTCTATTAGTGTTTAGTTGGTCAGTTTTATCTTGATAAAAAAAGCGTAAATATTTAAGCTTGTTTCAAGTGACTTGTGAAAAGAATAATCTCTTGAACTACACAAATTCGCATGATGAGGTGGTTCCTAAGTTATGCACTGATCACAAGGTTTCAAAGTTCAAGAAGCCAATTCAGGGTCGGCCATCCAAGATGAGGATCATAGGAAAGAGGAGCTTATGGAGACTAGCAACAATATCTATCCAACACCACCATGTTTTTATCACTTGAGAGTAGGATTTCATGGTTTATGGATTCAATATTAGCCATAAGAAAAAGGTTGAGGGTCTTAAAGAGGAGTTACGGTTCGAGTGAAACTAAGCCCATGTGCATGGCTACTAGGGTGGTTTATGGGTTAACATAATGGAATGGGGAAATCAGTGCCGGAACACATGTTCATAATGGGTCAGGTACTATTGGATTTGAGACGATTAGTCAAATATGGAAAGAAGAGGTAAACTTTAGGACTATATACACATGTTCAAGAAAACCCAAGAGAATTCATGACGGGTCTAAGCATCGTTGATGTTTAATGTTCATGTGGGCTTGGATTTCTATTAAGGTACAACTAGTGAGGAAGCCACAACAAAATAACATGGTTGGCTGTGATAGAATGATGAATTGTACATGTTAATTGTGATTAGTTACATGTTAATTTTTTTTACGAATTAGGTCTGGATTTCCCAAATTAAGCCATGTATTTATGAGATAATGTTAGGGTTTTATAATTAACACATCTTAGAGGCTAGAGAATGAACCAAGGAAAAAACTTGGTGAGTGTAAAGCTTCTATTCATCATTCCCATCCTAGATCAAATCCTAATTTCAACAGGATGCAATAATCAAAGCAAATCATGAGCGACTAATCCACCACTTATCAACCCTAGGTGTAGGGTTTAGCTAGTAGGAACTATCCAATCAATTTATTTTACCTTTTTTTGAACATATCATGCTGTAATTTTTATTGATTTGTTTTTGGTAATAGATGTTATATGCATGGTTTTGAGTTTTGAAGAGCGTTGAAGTTAGATTTACATAATACGACTTGTTTGGGTTTTGATTTGGAGAAAATGGTTTGATAGTAAGTTAACACGGCTGGATTTCATATCCACCAATATCCTTTAAAATGTTAAAACACATGTGGTTATGTCTACGTAACCGTTCAACTTGGTAAATCAATTAAGGTTATACTTCTCACTTCTAAACTTGAAACCTAATAGGTTATCAAATTTTAGTAATTGATTTCAAATCAATTAAAGTTTGTTTGCTAATTTGCAAACGTGTTCCAACAAAGCAATTCAAAGATCAAATTTAATTATACACGTCTATTTTAATCGGTAATTTTAAACAATAACACTTTCCACTAACTCTCAGTGGCTCAACACCCTACTTACCATTACTATTTAAATACTATTTTTATTGGCCCTTCGACATCGTTCAGGCCATGTAAGGTTTAGGAAGGAGACTAATATTTTAGGTCGATAAAAGCAAACTGAGTTATTGGGCCTGTGTTAGTCTGGGTAAGCAACAAGAGGGAAGACCTCGTTTTGGCCCAGCTTGGTTGAACTAGTCGAAGAATGAGGGTAACCTTTTTAAGCTGGTTCATTTTATTGGAAGACCCCAATATGTGGGATAGTTTAATGGGGCACGTGATTATAGCACGTGGAGTGAATCCTTGATCTAATCTAGAGGAGGTGATGGGTCACCTGGAGACGCACCCTCCATCAATTGGAAAATGATTATGGTCGGGATTTTAAATTAACCTGACCTTTGTGCATGTTCACTTATCTTTTCTCCCATCCAAACAAATAGTAGGGTTTGGAGAGTCTTATCAAGCATCGGCGTAGTCGCCTTCAACGTTAGTGACGCGACAAGAGTTTTCTTGAATGGTATGACTAAAGACAAAGGTCAATGTGATAATTCTAGATGATGGTTTATAAGATGACGGTGGTTTCAAGCCTGTCTAGGTGTAGGGGTTGTTTACAAGAATTATGGGTTATGGTTTTAAGAGGAGGAAGACGAAGTCACACCAAGTGCAACGACATGTATACTTTTTTGTCTCATATTACCCATTTTTAAGGTCAGCGTGGAAGGTTTTTGTTATAGTAGTTGCTCATCATTTCTTAGTCGTGGCTCAGTAGGCATGGCAATGTTGATAAATCCATTGCAAGGGTTGGGGTGTTGGTCTACATCATTCTTACCTTTATTGGGTGGTAGGCGTAGGCATGCAGTGGGTTTGTTACGAGTTTGTTTCTCTTATTAGGAAAAAGGGTTTCTTTAGGAAGGGTTTGTTTGTCAGGTGGTTTGGAGGAAGTAAGGTTAACTCTGATCTTCATCCTTTGAGTTGTTTGGTTCGGGTCAGGTTAGCTTATGCGGAGGTTTTTATCGGAATAGCGGGAAAGCCTCATGGTGAAATTTCAACGATAAGACAGCTGTTGTTCCAACCTGGGTACACTAGTGGTCTATGGGTAACGAAATTCTAGTTATATAGGGGTTATTTTTTAGTATGGTCTATATCGCTCTTACCTTTGTTGGGTGGTCAGCGTTGGCATGTCCTTAGTTTGTTACGAGTTCCTCCGATTAGGAAAAAGGGGTTCTCTAGGAAGGGTTTATGTTTTTAGGTGGTTTGGAGGTGGTAAGGTTAACTCTGATCTTCATCCTTTGAGTTGTTTAGGTTGGGTTGGCTTATGCGGAGGTTTTGGTCGGAATAGCAGGAAAACGTTAGGGTGAAATTTCAATAACAAGACAGTTTTTGTTCCATCTTGGGTACACTAGTAGTCTATGGGTCATGAGATTCTGGTTATATAGGGTTTATTTTTTAGTATGGTCGAGGATGGGTTTAAGTGTTTATGATTATGTATGCAGGAGGTGGGTTAGTACTATTGCATACAATCTTGACAAGTACCCTTTATCCCAAAAAATAGAAGTGTCTTACAGAGCTGGAGATTTTTACATCGTAATGCATGGCACTCATGCGAGTTAATTATCACTATTCACTAATGTTTTTATGAAGATTACTACTAAGCATGGGTTTATCCATTTGTTGTCATAGCGATTAGAGTTCCACTATGGCTCATCATTGGAATTGTAGACCTTGTTTGTTGGACCATCTGCCTTGGCTTGTTTGGTGTGGATTGGACTATTATTGTTAGGCCGGGAGCATATAATGGTGGATGGTAGCTATGTGGGAATAGACTGGGTCATTAACAACACTCGGAGATGAGTTTTTCAAACTTGGGGGGTATGATGCAAGAGTATCAATGGCATTGGCTGAAAAAGACTCGTCCTCGAGTCATGTATGATGCCTAGGTTTGAAAAAGATTCGTCCTTGCATATTGTATATGACCTGATCCACAACCCCTTTAGGTTTCAGCTAACCCGCATCCATTCCTGGTCAGGTAACAAAAAAAAGGCCCAAACTGGATGTCTACACCACAAGTGACGATCCTCGGTGCAACTCCATCAATCTTGAGAAAGAATGCAGACAACCCTAGCCTGGCATTGATTTTTGGAAGAACATTTGTCAAATGTTGATCGATGACTCACATGGGTGCCATGCATTGTGTAACAACCTCTTAGTCTACGAGATATTTCTTATTACAGGAACGAAAAAATATTTGCTAGAATTGCATGCAATGAAACTAACCCAGTTCACCCTACATAAACAATAAGATAGAAACTGACCCTCTAACAAGACCAATGAACACAACTCACACAACAAATGCCTTGTTGAAATTCCACCATCATGAACTTGCTACTTATCTAGCTTTCTAACCAGACCCATGGAACAACGAATAGACCCACACAACCCATATGACGAAGATCAAGACCAACCCTAATGTTACCCAACTTACTCATGGACCCACAGTTTCCATGTCAACCCTAGTAAAGCACAATATGAGTGAAAAGACTTACCTCTGCATGACCTGTGAGCTATTTCCTTAGCCGTGGAACAAGAATCCTAACCCTCGAGTTTACGAGACAAGTGTCATGACAAGGGAGTGTTGGAGCCATTGCCACCGCTTCATTTATAACTAGATTCAATGTTAGTGTCGTGTGAGCATACTTCCCTAACCCTGCCATTTATGGTTGTTATTGTTGTTGTTGTTGTTGTTGTTGTTATTATTATTATTATTATTATTATTAGATTTGGTGGGTGTTACTGATTGAAGAGGCTTGTGGGAGCATGAATGAATTATTGATCATTTAGACTTTTTCTTATCTTTTAAAACTTATTTTTGTCACGAAATATGTAAAAAAAAATATAGAACCTAAATATTGTCAGAAATGCGTTGAAAAGTATTGTTTTGGAAACACATAGGAAAATATGTAGAAAATACATAATAAAATACTATGTAGGAAATGCGTTGTGAAAAATGTGTAGGGAAAAAAGTGTAGAAAACTCATAGGAAATTTTTGCGTCGGAGTTGGAAAAGTGTCGGTAGAAATTTTTTGTTAGAAATATGTTGGAAAAAGTTTATAACCATTGTTTTTCTAACAAAATCCTTTTCATCGGAAGTTTGGCATAGAATACCACTCGGTCTTCTAGTAGAGTTACAAGGTTTCTTTGTTCAAATAAACCAACTGTTTTATTGTTTTGATCCATTAAAAGGGTAACTTTATACCATGGGTAACCTAAATTTTCAAGTGTTGCACTAAAGTTTCTCAAATTTTTATCCATTTATATTAGGTGTTTCAATTATAAGTAATTTTTTTATGAATCCCTAAAAACCAAAAATTTAAGTGTGAAACTTATATAAATCTTGGTTTCTAATTAATTGGGGATTAATAGTTTTACAATTACCAGATTTTTAACAATTATGAAACTCTATTTAGTATTTAGTGATTTAACTCTATTTAGTATTTAGTGATTTTTTTCTGTTACCTCTTACTTCAAATTTAACATTTTGTCTCACTTAAGTTTAAAAAAGGGAAATGGACTGTATCACCCTTAACTATACAAAATTGGCCAATATCACGCTCAACTTTCAAGTTGGCTCCCACCACCCCCTACTCGACAAGTTGGTGTCACTGTCACCCCTTCGTTAAAAAAACACTAACTGAGTTAGTTTTTTAAGCCTGCGTGGCATGTTGACATGGCCTTTTTCCCACGTGGCTTGCTGACATGGCTTATGTATTATCTTTTGTATCTGATTAAAAATATAAGATTAAAAGATTTATTTTATAAAACCCTACATCAGTCATCAACCCCCATCTTCTCTCTCTCTCCCTAACTGCAACACTACCGCCACCATCATCATCATCTTCACCAACCACCCACCACCGCCCTTTCCCCACCACCCTCTGCGGCCTCCCCTCCTTCGCCCTTCTCAACACCGCCACCATCAACTCAGCCACCACCTCCTTCCTATGGCGGAAGCCAACCGGCCGATCACTTTTCCGGCGAAATGGCGGAAGCCAACTGGTCGGAGATTCAACTCAAAATCAACTCCATAATCGGTATCGAAACCGGAAACATCGTCCACCCGGTCGAACTCGAGTCATCACCGACACTTTTTCTGGCGACAACAACCGCCGGAAATCAAACGCAAACACCATCACCGTTTTGAGAAATTAAGCACGAATGTATCCAGATCTCTGTTTAAATGTGATGAAAAATTGAAAGATCTGATCTTAACTTTTGCTCCAAACATTATAGCATGACTCAAATGACAGACAAGTAATTGAAAGCACCACCAAGATGTTAACTTTCCACCGCCGCGGTCGGTTCCAAACCCACCAGATTTAATCAAATGCCACGGTCGGTTACAAAATCCGATCAATCATCAACCATGGCGTCTCTGCTCATTCGGTTCCCGGGTTCGAGTTCCTGACGGGGGATAAAGTCAAGTTGTTGAAGTTTAAGTTGCTGGTAAGTGGTAATGGTGGTGGTGGATGACTGGATAGTGGCAGGTGGGGCGGTGGTGGGCGGTGATGGTGGGGCGGTGGTAGTTATTGTTGGTGGAGGGAGGGTCTGAGGGAGGGAGGGAAAAGGAGATCTAGACAGAGAGAGGTAAAGAGAGAGGGATCTTCATCTGATTGTATACACATATTGTTTTATGTATTATATGTATAGACTATATATATTAATTATAATTAAAATATAGATTTCTTTAAAAATAATTAGCCACCTCAGCATGACACGTCATCAAAAACAAGACACATCATCAAAAATTAGCCATGTAGGATAACCAAGTTAGTAGCTACTTAACGAAGGGGTGACAGTGACACCAACTTGTCGAGTAGGAGGTGGTGGGAGCCAACTTGAAAGTTGAGCGTGATATTGGCCAATTTTGCATAGTTAAGGGTGATACAGTCCATTTCCCCTTTAAAAAATTTAAACATGTATGACTGGAATACCTAGTAAATGCCGAGTGACTTTATGAACTTTTACTGACTTTTTTGTAAGGGTGTCCGGAGTGGTAATCGGTAAAGGGTGTTTAAACACTTTACCGAGTGGTAAACACCACCGCCAACATAGTTTACCACTCTCAAGTTTACCAATTCGGTGGTTGAAGGCCGATGCGGTGAAGTGAGTTTGTGTGTGTTGTGGGGTGGGGTCCATTCCTATCTCAACCAATCACAACTTTTTCCTTTTTAAAAAAAAATAGTTTACCACTTCACCAAGTGTTTAAACCATTGCCAACACTTTTCACCAAAGTTTAAACACTTTTGCCTGATTGACATGGCGCGCTCTGATTGGTCGGTTTTTTAGTTTACCACTCCAAAGTGTTTAACCACTCCTTACACCCTAACACTAAAAGCATCACCAAAGGTGATCGATAAAAGTTCAAATTTCAAACCCGTCACATCATTTGAAACATACTTTTTCCTCCAACACTAAGTCATTCTAAACCTTTACATAACACCTTACTTTTATAAAACAAAATAATAAAAAGAATTCATGTGTGTGCGGTCCCCACTAAACCAAACCGGACGATGAAAGTCCAACTCCTCCAATGGTGGTGTGAGTTTGGAATTAAAGTTTGGGTTCCAAACTTGCCTAGTTGGAGATGATCTTAAAAAAAACTTGATTACTGTTTTGTAAAGTTTTTGAATTAATTTATGGTTATTATCCCGTAAACTTTTAATAAACTATGTGAAGAAAAAGGGTTATATATCTATATATATGTTAGGGTTTATGATAAGAGTGTACATGTATATTGGAAACGGTTGATATACATGGGAGAGGAAAAAGGGGGATAGCTTTTGTGGTACAGAACTAATAATGGATGCTCGTGCATATCATAATATATAAATGCATCGTCATCGTCTTGGTGGGGATTGCAATTAGGAGGAAGAAGGCCAGGAAGGAATATACAGTGTGTAGTCTCTTTCACTTGCTAGCATGCTTTTCCATCTTCTCCATTTTCTAGGGCTTTTCACCCTCCCCTTTTGCCCCACGCTTGTTCCTTTACCCTTTTTAAATATTATTATTTAAATTCTTCTAAACAAATGAATTGTTATTCAGCGTAAAAAATGGAGTAATACTTCATAAGTCTGTCATGATTAGTTTAAACCAAGGTTGTAAAAACCGCTAGGCGCTAGTCGGGAGGTGAGGCATCAACTAACGATTAATTTGATTAATCAGCATTAACCGGATTGAGATTTTTATTTGTAATTTTCAGTTTTATGTATACATATACACATTTTTATAGGTAAATATTTTAAATAAACAAGTTTTAACCCTCCTCAACTCATTTTTTAAGTATACAAGATTAATTACGGCAATTCAAATGGTTTGATTGGAAACTGACCGAAATTACAGGTTTTGGCAAGAATTACAGGTTTCTGGTCGGAATAAAGTTGGAATCGCCGATTTTTGGAAGGCTGACTAGGTCCGACTAGGCCGACTAGGGCTGATTAGGTCCGACTAGGCCCGACTATAGCCGACTACCGATTAAAAAAAATTACTCAGTTACTGGCCAACTAGCGATTAATCACCGACTAGTTCCGATTTTTACAACACTGGTTGAGAAGAAAAAAAATTAATAATCGAATCACCCATTTGCGACGAGTTTGTGACAAAATGATTTAGTCGAAAATCCTTCGTAGCATAAACTTTGCAACAAAAGAATTTGGCTGGAAGTTCGTATAAATTTTAGATACGCATTTGCGACACAACCTGTGCTAAGTACGTCCTTATTTGCAATACACAAATATTTACGCATTTGTGGCACGGTTATAATTATATGTGTATACTTAATGGAAGTGGCAGAAAATCAAATATTTCTTGGAAGCATTGGTCTTTTTGTGTGGTTAAATGTTATAAATATTGTTAATTTAGAGCACTAGTTAGTAAAGGTTAGTCTCCAAGAAAATCTGTTGATGTGCAGTGGCGGATCTAGGATTCGCGCCAAGCCGTAACGTTTTATATATTAGCGGTAACGAAATCGAAAAAACGTCAATTTTTTCCAAAATTTACACTAATTTTACACTACCGCCGGAACGCCAAGCCGTAGCGGACGCCACCCATTACTATATGCTACATCCGCCCCTGTTGATGTGTATCAGGTTAATAATCCGTGTGTAAGTTACGTACACTTTTAATGATATTTTCACTAAAAGAGTTGCATGTATCAAATTTTACACCAGATCTAAGAATTTATCATGACTACAATATTGTTGTTTTTATCTAATCCATCAATTTCGAATGATCACCATTAAATTAGAATTTATCTCAGGATGCGAATGATATTCCTCATCATCATGCTCTTCAATCTTAATTAAGACTACATAATTATCTTCATATTGCGCAGCATGTGTTGTCATCTTCAAACGGGTAAATAAAGATCAACCTCCCCATCACCTAAGTACCCATTGTCGTAATTTTCATCCCCCCCCCCCCCCCAACCTTGTATCATGCGCCCCTGGTGTGGTCGGCATGTCTAAAGTGACTATTGGTCATTATTAGGGCTAGCTCAACCATTTTAGGGGCCTTAACATGGCCGGCCCTGGGGGTGGGCGGGGAGGACCACCGGCCAGGGCCCGATATTTTGAGAGGCACGTTTTTTTATGAAAAAACCCGATATGTATATGTAAAATATTTTTTTAATTGGGTACATCCATACAAACACCAACATAGGCCCCCTTATAAAACTATTCGTATGGTTTAGATTAGTTATTAACCCCTTTGGCATTAGGTTTAGACCTTTAGTGAACCAAATACCCAATATCGTTAAGACCTAAGGGCACATTTTTTCAAGCTCGAACAGGGTACACGAATTCTCAGGGCCGGCTCTGGGCCTTAAGCAACGTAAAAATCCAAGACCTTTTTTTTAAATATAATTGTTATAAAATCTACCTCAAACCATTTTAGACATGTTGAATCATACCTTCGAATTATGTTCGACACGAAAGTTAATAAGGACAAACTTATATAAAGTAATAAAGAACATATATATATTATCCAACACCTATTTATCAAGTCTCACTTAAGTCCTAACTTACCTAAGTAATCAAATTCAATCTATTAATTTACCTAGAAATTGAAACAAACTTACAGAAACATCATGCAGAACTCACAAAAAGATACAATTTTTATTACCCAAATTACATATATTAGAAACCCAATATTAAAATTGGGGGACCTAATTAAAAAGATGGTGGCCTAAGCACATGCTTTAGTTAAATCACCCTTCAGCCGGCCCTGGTGATTACAATAGGCTAATTGAAATCTTAGATTTTTTTCACTAGTCCCGACGACATGTCCGTCGGCGTATAAGTCTAGCGGGATTTGGGAAATATATCATCGCATATTGACCACCACCTCGCATGAACGTGTTGGCAAACAAATTGCCCAATAGACAAAATATATTCATTGTGGTTTGATATAGCTAGAAAGATTTGAAGATTTAGGCTGTAACAATCCATTCATATAATAGTTTGGTGGACAAATAATTATGTATCGTTCACGTGCACATGCATCTATATATATGTACGCATGTGTGGCCATCAACACAAAAGTACTCGCGCACTAAAGATAGCATGTATATTATTAGTGGCTTTGAGCTATCATCTTATAGGTAGTAATACGGATACCATAAATGTTATATGTTCTTGTCCTTTCTAATTTCCTATATAAAAACACACAAACACGCAAGTGCTTTTTTTATTAGAGATGTAATTTTTGTTTTAAAAAAAAATTATATTATAGTTTATTTAGTGTTGAAAAAATCGGGATTAATCAGCAATTAGTCGCTAGTTGTCCAACAACTGATTAATTTTTAGGTAATCAATGAATCAATTGCTAGTATGTCCTAATCAACTGGAAATCGGCTCTAGTGAGCCTGAAATTAGCGATTTCAGCAAGATTCTGACAGAACTTTTAAATTCCGGCGATTAATCTTATACACTTAAAAAATTGGGTAGAGAAGAGGTTAAAACCTCTTTACCTAGAAAAAATCACATAATATGTGTATATATATTTATAAAACCAAAAATTAAATATGAAAATCTCAATACGATTAATCCTAATTAATCATGACTAATTCTGACAAATCGCTAGTCAAAACTCCATCGACCGAGTAGCGCCTAATAATTTTTACAATCATGAGTGTATTAGTGTATATATAATTGAAGAGCATGTTAAAAGTTTTCTTTTTCTTATAAAATTTCTCACCAAATCTATGGCTTCATCACATTGTTTTGGAAAATATAATAGCTGCTCCACGCATAATTTTAAAGCATTACAACTAGACGTCATTGACCGTTGTCAGTCCCACGTTGTTCATATCTTGTATTTTGTAGGCTTTATGTAATAGTTAACTTGTTTTAGTAATCACATTCATAGGGGGAATTGGCCTGTAATAGAAGTCATTGGCTATTGTCAGTCCTACCTTTGAATATTCCTCATGTGAGTCTCACATTTCACCTATTTTTCCTACAATGGCTCCCCGTTAAAAAACACTAACCCAGTTAATAAAATTGTTGATGTGGCATATGATTATCCGATGATGTGTCAAAAACATGTTACGTGGCATAAGTTATATAGATTTTCCGCTTTTTAAATCCCCTAGCCCCTTTTATTAACTAAAACCCCTTGTTCACAAGAACTCTGCCTCGAATTCAATTAGGGGATATCAATGAGTTCTTCTTCGTCTTCTTCATGCTCTCGAAACAATACACCAAGAATCTATAGGATTGGGACCAATGGGAATGTTTATTGTAATCATGACATGGTAGCAGTGAAGCGAGTTGCTGGTTCTCGAAGTTTTAGACAAGGGAAGGAGTTTATGGATGCCCTTTTATGGCCTGTAAGTAAAATTAGTTTGTATGTCGATAATTATGTCTTGAAAGCTTCCTCATTTTGTGATTTAATTTGTTAGAAATCGGATTGCAAGTTCTTTGTTTGGAAAGAAGATGTTGATGTTAACTGGTATGGGGAAGGCAACAATAATCTGGTTGAAATTAACAAGACACTAGAAATTGAGAAGATGGTTCTTATGGAAGAGAACAATAAGTTGAGAAAAAAGGCTGGTCTGGATGTTACAAGCAGAACATATTTCATCGCAGCACTAGTTTTTGGTTTTGTATTTTGGTTTTTTACAAACTGATGTTATCAATTTGGAATTAAATCCAATTAAACAAGATTGTAGTGTTACCAATTAAACAAGATTGTAGCGTTTTGTATGTTGTTATGAATTGGAATGAAATCCAATTAAACAAGATTGTAGTGTTTTGTCAATTTGACTTGTGCATATTAATGGCAAATGGCAATTTGGACCATATTCGCATGTCGACAACCATAACCATATAATGGTATGGAATAGAATCCAATTAAACGGTAAACGACATAACATTTACTAACCATTAGCTACACATACACTTTCACTTTGTCACTAAGAATTGGCTGCACAATAAGCATAACCATAACAAGGCATGCACTAACCATTACATAATAACCATTACATTATAAAATGGCAGAAAGCCTACAAAACACAAGATATGTAATTACTAAAACAAGTTAACTACTATCACATAAAGTTTTAAAGCCAACAAAAGACTAATCTTGTGAGTGTGTAGGGTTTTGCTGGGCTTCTATGTTACTGGTGTGGGCTTCTATGTTACTAGGCTGGGCTTCTTTGTTCTCAGACGAGTTTTTGGAACACTAATCTGTGGCTTTTGGCAGTAAAGATGGTGAATATGCCTGACGTCATCCCCCAATTTCACCATCATGTCGTTAACATCTTTGTCATTATTCAACTTAACAAGGCTATCTTCAAACTTCATTCTAGGAACTAAGTGGTACATTTTAAAATCCTTACTTTTGTATGAACCATGCTCCATTACAAAATCCAAAAGCTCAAAATATGACATTTTATCTACTTTAACTTGGAACATATCAGATTCACCACATCATAGTGCACTTTTGGTTTGTTGTTAAGCTTGCCACCAAGCCAAGCTTACAAAATCATCGATTCAGCCATCCCACTACAATTTAATTTTGTGAAATCTTTAACTACAATTAAATGGTTTAAAAGGTTTAAAGTCAATAATCATATAGTCGCATACCTGTTGTTGGTCTTGGACGGTGGTTGACGATCGGCTAGATTTGCTAATGTTGATGATCGTTCTACACTTCATCGTTCTAAGGTGAAAAGGATCAGGGAAAATTTAGGGTTTGATAAAGAGGATTTTTGGGTTTTAAAGGCTTTAAGTTGTAAAGGATCAGGGAAAATCTATATAACTTGTGCCACGTAACATGTTTTTGACACATCATCGCACAATCATCTGCCACATCAACAATTTATTAACTGGTTAGTGTGTTTTTTAGCAGGGGACCATTGTAAGAAAAATATGTGAAAGGTGAGACTGGCATGGAAAATATTCAAACGTTGGACTAGCGATGGTCAATGACGTATAATTGGGATTATTATAGTGCAACTCCCCTAAAAATAGACATAGCTGACCAAATATAGTCTAAAATAGACAAGGGTTTTCAATTTTTCAAAACTACACCAACGCCAACTAATTAGAGTGTGACACGTAACCTTCCCTGACAATTAGCCAACCATTTAGCCAAACCTTCAGCCGGTACTTTTGGTCAGATCAGTAGTCACTGAATTTTAGATTTTTCAAAGCGGGATACCCCTTTCTCGACTAGCCGGCTAAACAATATTATAAACTTTCGACTAAGCCGGCATGAGTAACAAGACAAGTATCAGTAAGGGTTGTCCGGCTAAAGGTGCCAGCTAAGGGTGTAAGCTATGGCAGGCTAATCTGGCTCAGTCGGCTAAGGGTACCCCCACTTCTAAAAATTCTACACTCTAGTCCCCCCCTTTTGACCAAAAGTACAGGCTGAAGGTCCGGCTAATTGTCGACTAAGGTTACGTATCGCACTTTGATTGAGTGTTTTAGTTTTGAAAAGCTAAAGAGTCTTCTCTATTTAAAAAAAAATATCAAGTATGTATATTTTCGTAATTTTCACTAAATTTAATTCGAGTGGGCTCATGCATGTAAAAAGAATGATATTAATTCTACACACCTCTACAACTCTTACCTATATTAATGTTACACAATACGAGATGTGACTTGACAATTGACACATGAAAATTGAGTTATAGTGGCATCATATCGTAAGAAGTTGAATGCATCGTAACTCATTCCATTTCTCTAAAGAAAGGTGACGATTAGAGACTTTAGAGTCATGTTTCGAATGTTATCTTTTTAATGTTGTCGAATGCTGATTTGTTGTAGGAAAGAAACTATATGAAATGACCTTCTACCCATATGATATCGATCTCACAACCACACATCTTCATTGGTTTGCTTCAAAAAAAGGTATTGCATCAAGAATTTTTTGTTGGCACAATGATATGATTCTTTTCGTTTCATTGTCGGATCATATATAAGAGCTTTATACCTTCAAGTATATATGAAAGTAGATTTAAAACTTTATTTATTCTTACATAATCTTACTGCCTAAAAACATCTCTACGTGTCATGATGAGGGTCGATAACTCAAATGGCTCGTATATAGATAGGTAAGGATACAAAATAGAAGTGAAGAAAACGATACATGACTTCTAAAAGAATAATCATTAAAAGTTTTTAACAACTAGATTTTAATATTTTATCGTAGATTGTCGGTTTTATTCATTTAAGTATAAAGTTTACCTATTTTTACCCGATTTAATATTTTAGTTATAGGGTGAAGAATAGGGCGAAACGAAACAATATAGATTGGAATAGTTGGGTGAGTTTTAATATAGCGAGCAATAGTCGTGAGATTGTTTAGGCGATTTTATGGGGGATGGTCTGTAATGTTTCGGTCTAGTGTCTTACTCGTCCCAAACATTCTTTGATGATGAATGAAATGTTGTTTGCCATTAAAAATATATATATATATTTTTTAGTTAAACTAATTGGCATGTTACTTTGTTCAAATTTTATGTTTGGTAAATTGTATGTAATCGTATATAAATAGAGGCTTTCAATAATATTACTTGATAGCCCTCATATTATAATAAACTTACTCACATTTTGGTTTTATCTTTAAGTATATATTCCTTTTCGTCTCGTCTTACATAGTACCTATTGATTTGCAACAAGGGGTAACAGCGCAGTTTATTGTTCGTTTAAGTTCTATTTCGATGTAATTCCTAGTTAATGCTGAAATTTGAAACAATTTTGTTTTTCAAAACTTGTCTTATCAATATCATTTGCAATTTCATTCTTCGTATTGCATTCCAACAAACTCAACAACTCATATATATCTCACAAATAGCTACAATTTAGAAAATAGGAGAAATTAACAACTATGTGATGTGAGCATGATGTTAAGTAAAATTACTTCCACTAAATGGGGCTCCATCTCTGGTAATCAAATCTACATGGGATTAGTGTAACATATTTAACGGGAGAAGTGGTCCAATATGAACACTATATTGAAACTTTAATCATACTTTGGTTAAAATAATTAAAAGGTTAAACATTGATTATGTATGGATAACAAATGCCCAGTTGCATGTTACTTTGAAAGCAAATGGTACTTGTTCAGATGCGACAAATGTTGGCGACATGCTCACGTAAATTTGGGAAAAATTGCTTAATTATATTTCATGTCTTTTCTTAACTGTAGTGAAGTTAGAAAAAAGAATAAAAAACTAGCAAGAAACTAGAACAGTGGACGTATATGGGAAACATGGATGGCGAAGCTAGTCAATATGGTTAACGTTTACATTAAGACTACGATATGAAACCCAAATCAACATGAACGAATAAAGTCTATAAGTCATGAACAATCACATCCTTTCGAGGCTTCTTTAAGCCAACACCCTTTTTATTCCGGAATTTCCAAACGACTTGTGGAATAGCGATAGGCCGATGTCTAAATATTAAGAAAACAAACCAAGAGAATTAGATTTACTAAACTTAGAAGATCCATTTAAATTAGAAAACCCAAAAAATATACATATTTTATTTACAACTAGAATTACGACCCGCCGCAATGCGGCGGGGATTCTTTAGTTATAACTAAGTCGATTTAGGACGCGCACGTTATGTTGAACCTGTCAAACGGGAAAAAATAGACGATGTAAAAACGTTCACCCACACACGCACGTTGCGTCGTGTTAATTCGCAAAGTTTAGAACGAAACGTGAAAAATGCTAAACCATAGACGCACGTTGCGATGTTTTAAGTCATAAAATTCAGAACGAAGCATAAAGCGAAAAATTTGCGGAAAATGAAAACTATAAAGGACCAATGTTGAAAGTAAAAAAGTTGTGAGGATAGATTGCAAAAGATAAAAAGTTTTGTGTTAAAAGTAAAAAAAAAACAAATAGTTTTGGGTTAAAAAATACTTTTGGGTGAAAAGTGAAAATCAATTTTTTTTTAAAAAACCTCAAAGCCAAGGTTACAACAACCATATGCATAACCATTTTTTCTTTGAAAAACCCAAAGCCAAGATTACAACACATAAGTAAAAAAAAATCAAAGTGGTTAAACCGCAAAAGATGGAAACGTTTGAATTAGAAGTAAAAAATCAAATTAATCAGAGAGGTTAAATTAACAAAGATTAACTTAAATTGTCAAAGATTATAACTTTAGGGTTAAAAAGGAAAGAAAGATTAAAAATTTTAAACTTAAATTGTCAAAGATTACAATTTTAGGGTAAATTGTCAAAGATTATAACTTTAGGGTTAAAAAGGAAAGAAAGATTAGAAATTTTAAACTTAAATTGTCAAAGATTAAAATTTTAGGGTAAATTGTCTAAGATTAAAACTTTAGGGTTAAAAAGGAAACAAAGATTATAAGTTTAAACTTAAATTGTCAAACATTAAAACTTTAGGGTTAAAAAAGAAAATTTTCATTTTTTTTAAAGACTCCCCAAACACATAGTACAACTAACATATGCACTAACTTGTTGCTTATTTATAAGGTACTAATTCCTCCCCAAATATATTTTCTTATTACAACTTCCTCCCCTCAACAACATAGTAATCAATGGTAATCAATCACCACCGAGAAGAAATTCTTTTTACCTTTAAATAGTGGTAGAATTAGCAGCATTGGGAGTTCTTTGTTGTTGTGAGGAGCCAGAATTGTCACATTCGACGAGTGAAGTAAATCTCCAATTGTCGATCGCGACTTGACACTTAAATGGTCTTCTGTTTCTATGTCAATCGCGACTCGACTCTTATATGGTCTTCTGTTTCTATGTTTAAATTCGATAGGAAGGGCTTTTATCTACTAAAAACATGGAGTTGATCATAGCACCAAAGGCCCGAGTGCAATTGTAGTTTTTTTCAACTAATTGGGCTTCCAGGCCCATGGTTTGGGCGTATGGGCCGGGCCCATGTAGGATAAGACCCATTTTTGGCTTTTGAACATGTTGCAAACTTGCAAGACGGTGGCATCTTGACATAAATAATTGCACCATTACCACTTTTTTATAACAATGTAAAAGATTGATATTATATTTACAAAGAAGATGAAATGATTGATATTTTAATTAGGATCATTTTAATCGTACTAGCTTATTCAAATGTCTAAGCCTTTTTAATGTTTTATAGTTTATATTAAAACCTAGTCATATGTCAACTGAATGAACTATCTTAAACATCAAACATGATAGCAATTATCAAACTTATTTTGGTAAATTTTGAAATAAACGGGCCGTGTCAGATGTAAAGGAATAAATAAATCTCAAATTGTTAGAAGTATAAATTAAACTTTATTATGTTTATATATTTTTTCAAACTTATATAAGTAGTATATGATATGTATTCGGATATTAGAATGATAACTTATGTATTTTTCGGTTTGATAAGCGGGTGAAGATTCGAATAACTGCCGGAGCAATTATTCCCGCCTTTTTGAACCGCCAAAAATGATGATATATATATATTTGATTGCCGGCAAATATTCCGGTTATCAAGACATTCAAGTTCTCTCGAATTGTCATTATTCTCTGTTTGATTTTTCTTGCATTACTCATTATACTGAAACAATGGAAATTCAATTCGGATCAATCACGAATAAGAATTCATTCATGTCTCATGGTTCCGCTGCAAATATAAACTCTGATCCCCAACATAGTGGTATCAGAGCATCAATGGGGAAGAAGAGGACCGAAATCAAATCCATTTCCACTTTGATGCCTTGCTAACACTGCACAGACGAGATGAACGGCAAAGATAAACGAATTCCTCGAGTGAGAACATGTTATTACTGTCACCAACCGGGGCACCAGATTTATTCCTGTCAGAAAAAGGAAACCGACGAGGCAACCCAAGTAATTCAACAGGCGGTGAACACGGGAATACAGAAACAAGAAGGAGTGATTTGTTACCATCAAGAGATGATTGTTGTCGGTACCGAAGGAGGGCTATGGAGCGACATCTGGTACGTTAGTTCTGTATTCACACACCATATTGACGGAAACTTAAATGTGTTTAAACGCATCAAACACATTGTTAGGGTTGACACACAGTCTGGGGGAAACAATTTCTTATTCACACGAGGGGTTGGGTCGGTTGAGATTAAAACAAGCAATGAAATAATGAGAATACAAATTGCATTTTACTCGCCGGAATTAGACCGGAACGTTTTGAGTATGGATCAGTTAACGATGCAAGGATACACCGTCAATAAGTCCGGTGATACTTGCAGAATTTATCCTATGTTCTCAACTCCGGTAAATAATTCCGTGAACGATGTGAGTGGTCTGACAAGGGAAGAAGAAATCGGCTTAACCGAAAAACAGGGAATACTCGATGTAAGTGTTTATGATGATGAATTCAAAGAACGATATTTAAACTCCTATTTCGAAGAATTAAATGTGTCTTCGCAAAAGACGGATTGGAGTTTGATAATCGTCAAGGCAATGGAGTTCCACGAATTTGCCGACTGCAAGGCGTTTCTGGATATGATCGATGGTAGAGAGTTTGTTTTCAAATACAAACACACGTTGGAGGCAAAATTCGAGGAGATGGTGAAGTGGTTCCTGAATAAATTTATATGGGGATGTCTTTGAGGCCAGTCCCTCCATATGCTCCAAACAAAAGAAAAATCAATATGTTAAGTCTGTATGTGTTGGTGGGAAGAGACGGTGGATACCGGGATGTTACAAGTGAGAATTTATGGTCGGTAATAGCGAAAGATCTAGGATTTGATTATCAAGATGGTGATTACATGAGGATTATATATGTCATGTATCTTGACATCTTAGAGTATTATTACAAGTTCAAATCTATTCAAGAAAAGGTTCATGATAAGAAGATGGTGAATGAGTAAGAAGGTCCATCGCTAGACTGCCATGTGAGAAGAAAGAGTGCAGGGGACATACATGATGATGCTGCTTCGTCTCACTATGCCCTCTTTGCCGGAAACGAATGGGAAGATGATTGGAACCTTCAAAAGAAAAGGAAGCGGTTCAGCTTTAATCACATGAGGATAGCTGTTGAAAATGCCAATCGGAGTGTTATGCAGCCTACTTCGAAACATAACTAAAGTTTAAGGGGGTTATGTTAGAAGTATAAATTAAACTTTATTATGTTTATATATTTATTCAAACTTATATAAGTAGTATATGATATGTATTCGGATATTAGAATGATAACTTATGTATTTTTCGGTTTGATAAGCGGGTGAAGATTCAAATAACTGCCAGAGCAGTTATTCCCGCCTTTTTGAACCGCCAAAAATGATGATATATATATATTTGATTGCCGGCAAATATTCCGGTTATCAAGACATTCAAGTTCTCTCGAATTGTCCATTATTCTCTGTTTGATTTTTCTTGCATTCACTCATTATACTGAAACAATGGAAATTCAATTCGGATCAATCACGAATAAGAATTCATCCATGTCTCATGGTTCCGCTGCAAATATAAACTCTGATCCCCAACAAAATTCACTCTTACATGATTATAATTTATACATAAACCAAATGGATCTCAATGGGTGATTTAGAATAATCATTGTTGCATTAGTCATGCAATTGACCAATTTGGCCATATGCTCAATTATTAGTTATGCTCTACTAATTACATTAGCGTGCCATATTTAGGTGGCCACTTGTCATTGGACAAGAAGTTATAAAAATTGGATAAACCAGCAAATTTCTTTTTGAACGACAATTTTTTGTATTCATGTGTGTGAATAGCATCATCATCATAAATTCCACTAATAGCAAAGTTAAGATAGGGTCTGAAGAGTGTAAGATTAGACAGCCTTATCTCTACTCCATAGGAATAGATAGACTACTTCTAGTGAGACCCGGCTCGATACTAGTGCATGTACCCCATTGTGAATAGCATGCTAACTTAAAATTGGATAAACTAAATGTGAATTGGTTATAACTAGATGTAAGCCCCGCCGCGTTGCGGCTAGGGCTTACAAATTTAGGTGTAACGTATACCAGGAATACCAACTTCGCCTTTGTTGTGATATGTGTTCCTTTCATGTCTACGTATTTCTTTTTTTCTTAAAAAAGTACCTCAAAGCATATATAATAATAAAAAAAGTTTGGGATTAATCTATATTCTTTTAAGTATAGATTAACATGTTTTAAATTACTATTTATTATACATCGAGTAAAAACTGAAATAAGATTATAATTTACTTTATAGTGGTTGATGGTGTTTTTGACGGTGGCTGTGATGGTAATAAACAAAAGGTTTTACCAAAGTTAATTTTTTATTCGATAAAAGAGTTGTTGCTTACCTATGTGTATAAACATCCCTCGTTACACACTATATTTATCTATCCCGAAAACCTTCCTCTATTTCTCACTCTCTTAAACTCAACTTTTCCTTCAATATTTGATTTCATAAATGTTGTATAACATATCCTCAAGTCTTCCAAGAATCTTTACATAAATCTCTTTTTATGAGGTTATACCTACATACATATATAATATGTATTTGTATATGTATATGTAACCCCCTTAACTGTGTCCACATTCTTGAAATTATTTCTAACCCCCACCATCTCAAAACCTCATCATCAGAGCACTTAAGCACCGGCACCGCCTCGCCAGAAAACTTGTTGAGGGTTGTTGTTGCCTCCTAGGAGCAACCCCTCTCTCATTATGCACTCAACATCTCCTTATTTCTAATTCGACGGTTCGGTTTTTAGATTTTTAATAACCGAAAATTTTGGTTCGGTTTTCGGATAACCATTTTCAATAACCGAAAATAATCGAACCGAACCGATATGTTATAATAGTATGTCAAATCGGTATATTTTTATGTTTAAGTGTTTAATCCATGATACTAAGAATTATTATTAATTTTATTCTTGATTGTCAAATATTTATAATAAGAACATAACATGTTTATGTATCATTAAAATGATTTATCCATTGTTTACAATAAATAACTAAACTTAACATAAAAATTAATGATTTTCAAAGTATTATAAAAGAAAACGTCTTAATAAAAACATTAAAATAGATTAGACGTTTATGTTTATATGAACACTATTAATAAAAAGACTAAATATTTATATAATCTTAAAGTTAAATGTCGGTGCATCAAGGAAATTCCTCTTTTAACCTTCATTTAATTTAATGCACCAAGGAAATTACTGACCTTTCTCTTTTATCTCTTACATCACATCATCCTCCATATTCACGTGCACTTCTAGGAGGGTATTAAAAGTCAACAAACATCATTACTTCATAAGTATGAACGGCAGCCGTCATAGACTTTTGAGGGGATATGGATGTGTACCTGGGACTTTGTGAAAACACATGTTATCATCATCATACTACAAGCATATATTTAAGGGAGAATCACGAAAATGGCCACTGCAACGCCGTCTTTTCCAATTTAGCCAACGGACACCCCTCGACGAGCCGTTTCATCGAGCTGAAACGGCACAAGATTCCCTTTAAACGGCCAGCCAACCGTTGGGTGACACGTGTCCGACAATGCCGGTAACGGCTTGAGATTTATGCAGTCAACGCCACGTGTCCGTCAATCGTTGAAAGAACTTAGCCAAGCCGTTACAATCGGCTCATGTTGAAAGATCTTAGCCGAGTTCCTTCAACGAGCCAAGCCGTGTTCTTAGTATTTAGCCGAGCTGATACCCTTCAAAAGTGGTCCCCACTCCAAGCCGTTACAGCTGGCACCGAGCCGGTTCGTCCCATGCTCCAAGCCGTCTCCGCTGCTCCAAGCCGGTACAGCTGGCACCGAGCCGTTTCGTCGCAATGTGTGTGCCGTGTCAACTGCACCGAGCCGTTTCAACTGGCTCCGAGCTGGTACAGATGTCTAATGCCGGTTCAACCTATACATCAGGCCGGGTCAACGTGTTGTTCGAGCCGGTTCATCCCACTATATATTTACCAACTTGTTATTTATTTGTGTGCTTGTTAAACGAATCTCTCTACCACACTTAAATCTCATAGAAAATGTTATCTTGCTTTCTTCATTTGATTGTCATAGATGTTTTCGTGTATCAAATGCAAGAAATATTTATGAAATCTCATGTATCTGATAGTGTAAAAGACGTGTTCCTGGGCTTTAGTTATCAAATTAGCTTTTGATATTGTTTCTCATATTGGAGTGTCTTCCTCTTCAGAAATCCGACCACTACTTACCTAGTGTGTGTGGATGGAACTATCGAGCAAACGACGCATCTTTATCATTGCTACAAGCGTTTTGACTCGAATTCCAGAAGAAGAGGTTTGATTCACTCCTAACTTTGAATTTGCTCTCGGTTATCTGCCGATTCAGAAGCAGCGGTTTGGCGAAGTTATCTTGTTATCTGAAGACTGCTTGCTTCGAGACCGAGATTTTTTCTCTACTAGCTATTTCAGCGGTTATCAGAAATTATGTGGATGAAATTGAATCACTTTATTAGCCGTTTCAACGGTTTGGCGAAGTTATGTTTGTATTTTTACATGTTATATCTTTTATGTAATTTGTATTATATAATAATCCAGTAAATTACCTAGCAAATAATTTTAAATCTTGTTTGGGCTGTTTATGTGTTTGGGTTGTTTATGTGTTTGGGCTGTTTATGTGTTTTGGCCGTTCATTTTATATAATTTTAAATTTGTGTGGGCTGTTTATGTGTTTGGGCCGTGCTTTTTTATAAAGAATCTTAAACCGTTGCCATTCCAAGTTCCAAAACAAAAACAAATTATATCAAAAAAACGTTAACCGCGTTTATTATTGAAGTCTAGCCGTTGCCGTTCCAAGTTCCCACGTTTACCCCCCTTATAAATACCAACCACGCCGTCTGTGATTCAAAACAACTCCCCGTTTTCAAAAGACTTTTTCTCACCACTTTCATCCAACCACGCCGTCTGCAACTCCGTCAACGAATGGCAAATACCTGGACCGACGTCGAAGATATCGCATTGTGCGAAGCATGGGAAGAAGCGATGACCGATCCCCCAAGACGTGGACAGGGGGGGCTGTGGGTTAAGGTTCAACAGATCTTTGGGCAGCTTCGTGGTCCGGACCATAACCGGAGCGTGGACGCCTTATCGTCCCGTTTTCGTGTGCTGCGGTTGGAGTGTGAGCGATTTGACCGCTATTTCAAGAACGTCGAAAGAGAAATGCCGGACCTGGTTGAGGATGACCAAAAGGAGGTGGCATTGATCAATTACCGTCATGACGAGGGTCATGAATTCAAGCACGTCTCCGAGTGGGAGGCAATTAGGATTTGGTTTTAGTTTTTTTTTGTATTATGTTTTGTTTACTTTTTTTAAGTTATGTTTAATTTTTATGTTTGCTATATTATTATTAATATAAAAAAAATTGTCTCCTTAAAAAAAATTATAGGGTTTGTCTATGTGTTTGTTAATTTAAAATTTTAGTATATTTGAGATTTGAGTCCGTTAACAAACGGCTTGGGCCGAAGTAGTATAAACAAGCCCACGTATGTCAAAGAGGCCCAAGTATTAAAAATAAATTTACTGTTCAAAAATTTGTGTCTTTGGGCCGTCCATATTAAACAGGCCCATGTTTTCCAACTGGTTAAGATGTTAGTGTTTCATACGAAGGGCGCGGGTTCGATCCATGAAGGGCCGGTTCTTTAAAGAAGAACCCCCTTTTTTATCCGTTTTTTGAAAAATTATTAGTTTCAATGTTTTGCCCGTCCATATTAAACAGGCCCTTGAAGTTTCATAAGTTTACTAACTGATCTAACTGAATTTTATTAACCTAGTTAGTCTTTATATAGGATATTTAACTAACTTAGTTGATTTGATTATTAATAACTAATTAACCAAGTTAGCTAACCTTGTTAACTTTAGTAACTAAACAAAATTAATTTTATCTATTAATTTTTGTTATAATTTATTTAATTTATATAACTTTATTAATTAGTCTAATTAATTAAAAATATTAATTAACCAAATTAACGTACTAACTTCCGATTTTTGTAAATTCACGGTTCACATAGACAAACGGTTAAAAGTCATATATTAACTTGCATGATACAACATAAATATTACAAATTCATTTCGTGAATTACAGATGAATTTTTAAAGTTTCAAACACTGAAAGGTGTTCAAAGTCCTCGTCGTAAAGTATTGCGTAGTCGAGCAGGGCCTCTTCAACTACCTCTTTTTCTTCCATGTTCGGATTAGTTTTTTTAACATTTTTGCACCTTCCTAAAAAACGGTTCCCTTTAAAGCGTAGAAAAGAAAGACGAGTCGTCAAGGCCTCGACACTTCGGGACGTCTCTTGTAGGTGAATGCAGAAGTAGTTGAAAACCTGGCTCCATAAAGCAGCATCGGAAACTGAATAAGTGCCCAGATCACGAGCGGCAGCGTACGAAACGACAGCAGCAATATCTTCCTCCTCGGTCCAAGAATCCATTTTTTTGGTTAGTTAGAACTTTGAGATGAGAATGATGTTAAATGGGAGGAATAATCTATGTATTTATAGCTTTGAAATGAGAATGGGGTTAATATTAAATATTAAAACATATTAAAAAGAATAGTTATTTTATTTACTAGCATTTGGGCGTGGCAAACACCGCCAAAAATACAGTTTATCACCCATGAATCGTCTATATGACAAACATATTTGTTTTACATCTCCAGTAATGTTAATTGGTTTGTCCGTAACGAGATGTTCCATAAGCATACATAGATAGACAGCTTCATTGCCTACGATTGACCTGTTAGAAATCACGTAGTTATCGTTTAGCTCATGAGTTATGCAGCATTCTTGTTTGCCTGTTTTTTTCCAATACTGCAAATGCACCAGCAAACCAGTTAAATACACCTTAAGCTTCGTCAACCGTGGAATAATAACTGCTCTAAATTTGTCTAGTCGTCCACAAAAGTCCTCAAACGGGTACAAAACTAATTCCTGAGATGCCAACTCTAATCGTACCAACAGCCATTCGTTATTGTCAATCGGCAGTGGGATAAACACAAAATCCACGTCAAAAAAGGAAGGAAATGGGTTTTCTTTACCATTTCCATAACCAACCACACTCTTAGGAGTGGATTGTAGTAACGTGTCATAGAATTGCGGTGGAAGTATTGTCCACCGCAAATTTAACGTGGGATCCTTTTGTAGGTTTCTGCTTCTCCAAGCCATTAGTCTTCCAGTCCATCCCTCAATGTGCTGTTTAATAAATATTATTTTAATACAAGTTACATGTAATAAACAGTATAAATACAAATTTTGTTAATAAAATAAGTTCTAATGAAATTACCGTTGCTGTTAGGTAACCATTACAACGATATCCTAACAGAGTGCCCCAAAATTTTTTGTCCAACTCCACATAACGACTGAAAACAGCTAAATAACAGAATGGGGCGTCCCCATTATTGTAAAATGTTGCAACATCTTTTGACCAATTCTCAGATTCGTCGTCTGGAATTGCCCATCTTCCGCCTCTTTTGGGGTGTAAGCTTTGACGATTAGTTACAAAGTTGTTTTCTTCCGGCACCTGCGGCACAGTCGTTTCAGACGATGAAGATTCACCTGACTGTTTGGCTGTTCTCCATTTCTTAAGAATCCACGTTGACGATTTACTAACTGGTTGAGAGCAGTATACGTCACTTTTGTTTTTTTCAGCCATTATTTGTTTCAAGGGTGTTTCAACGCTTCACAATGGAGCTGTAAGAATAATTTGGCCACCTTATTTAAACATGAAATGAAATTGGGGAATTTTGAAAAAAAATGATTTTTTAAGCGGTTTCAATACACACGTTTCAATAAAGCTACTGTCCGAGCCGTTTCAAGTAACTGCCCGAGCCGTTTCAAGGAAATGTCAAGCCTTTACCACACCATGCATGTGCCGTTTCAACGCACATGCTCCAATAAAGTAAAAAGCAACTGCCCGAGCCGTTTCATGTAACTGCCCGAGCCATTTCAGTGCACGTGCTCCAACTTAGTAAAAGGTCAAGCCTTTACCGTTTCATGCTTGTGCCGTTTGCATGGTTGTGCCGTTTGCATGCTTGTGCCGTTTCATCTCAAAGGCCGAGCCGTTTCAGCTGCAACGCACGTACTACGATAAAGCAAAAAGCAACTGCATGAGCCGTTTCATGTTACTGTTCAAGCCGTTTCAGTTGCTTTTTATGCCGTTTACAATATATGGCCAAGCCGTTTCAAGGCGCGTGTACCAATAACATACTGTTCCCCGTCAGACGACATTCAAGTCGGGTAAACAAATCGAGTAGCCGTTTCCCCAAGGTGACAAACACCAACACACTCTGAACCCACTTCCAAAGTTTTCTCCACTTTGGAGCAAAGCAAAGGACTACCCAACCTTGAAGATCCGAAAGATCGTTGACTCGTCTGGGACCACTAATCACACTTCTTCGACATTAGTTGTGGGCCCCCCACTATGGACTTCAACCGACACGTGAACATGCCAAATGATTTCGGGAACATGCCAAATGACCAAGAGATGGAAGAAGCTTTGATGGACCCCCCTTCATGCCCGGTAAGATTTTTATTTGAATTCATATACTTTTTTATTTGAATTCGTATACTTTTTTTAAATATTTTTTTTCTTATATAGCAAATAACCATTAAAGTACGAGAAAAGTGGTTGGTTTTACAATATTTGCGTAAAGTGATGACTCCGGCGGTTGAAACAGCTATTAGGCAGACGTGTTTCGGTCCATATTTAGACAATAGATGCACCATATGTGATAGCCTTCTTTTATATGGCGTTGCACAACTACAAATATCGACTACTTTTCCCCGTCTTGGTATTTCGTATAGATTACGAGGGGAGCTACTTACATTCACCCCTAAACAATTTTGTTTAATAACGGGGCTACGTTTTGGGCACACTTCTTGGTCACCTAGAGACCATCCGAACTCCTTTAAGAACAGATATTTTGAAGGTGGACCTGGATCAACTGTTAATTTTGGGAGAATAATGACTTTATTCGAGGACATTGGGCGTATTAACGATAATGACGCCACGAGGGTATGTCTCCTCATGCTAATCGGTCAAGGTTTTTTGGGTTTGCAAAAAACCAATGTTGTTGATAATATGCTTTTAGACCTTGTGGATAATTTAGAAGAATTTAGACAATATCCATGGGGTAATTATTTTTGGGAAAGTACTTATAGTGCCATATACAATTTGCACAATCGGCAAAAAGAAGACGCTAAAGGTTTTTCTTTGGGTGGATTTGTCTGGCCCTTTAAGGTACCCGTGAATGTTAATTAATATTGTTATTTCAAAAACCATATAAGTTTTCATTGAATTCTTTGTGTAGATGTGGTTGTTGGAGATTTTTCCTCAATTTAAGAATTCAAGCGAATGGTTTGAAGGTGAGACGATTCCAAGATTTTTGGGATGGAAAAAAGGCAAGAAGTTTATGACGAGCACTGTGGACGGATTGCTTCAACTAGCTGCAACGGTAAAAATTTTGCTTTTAAATATATATAATTCATTATATTATATTTTAACGTATAATGGGTGGGCTGTTTAGGGTGTAAACTGCTATTTTGCAAAAAAAAATAGGTTGGGACTAAAATGGTAAATTTGACCAACGAACAGGGAGCAAAATTGGAAAGATAAATATTAATAATTTAATAATTGTTTTTCTATTTATAACATTGCAGAAACGTGAATTTAGGCCGTCCTTGGTTATATTGCCCACTGAAAATGAGTTGCGAAGCGAGTGGTATGTGTCCAGTTCAGATTATTTAGACGCTGAACGTCGGTTGTATGCCAGTGCAATGCCGGGCGAGAATCCGGTTCAAATGGCCACGGAAATACCCGTTCAGATGCCCACAGGGTTCACGGGTCAAATCCATCCCGAAATGCAGGCAGCCACCGGTGTTGGCACACAAGAACAGATGGCGTCTCTAATGAACACTTTGTTTGGTGACGATGGCGCCAATCAAGGTTATAATCCGGCACCGAATCAACATGAGATTCCACAACAGAATTTTGTTCCCCCTACGTCCACGTTTCAATCAAATTACGAGAATGAGTTGATTTCACAATTTAAATCACTCATGGACGAGAGGCTGATCGAGAACAACCGGAGACTGACCGATATGGTCATGTCACAGTTTGCACAAACATATCGGTGGTCACCAAAACAAAAAACTGTCAGGACTCCGGCCACCGTACAAACGCCAAAAGAAGAGGCACACACTCAGAGTGATAATGTAATGTGCTTTGTGAATAAATTTTTTTATAATAACAATATCTACTAATAACAGTTAATTTAATCGTCATTCTTTCTTGTAGGCTGTTGCTGATTCATTTATCAACTACGATAATGCTAATAATGCCTACCACGTCTCTATGAGCCCGATGGAGAATGTTTTTGTAAGTTTTTCCATTTTATATATTTTAATTACTGGTCACATTTTATAAAGTTAATAAAAATATATTTTAGAAAGTGAAATTAATACATATATACAATATTTTGTAGATTGAGGATCCTGAATTAATCAAAATGAGACGATCCGAAAGGCTTGTAAAGCCCGCAGCAGCTTTGCTATCCCCGTATGTGGCTTTCAAAAGAGTGAAAGATAAACAAGCCAAAAAGTTAAGGAATGAGGATAGACAAATTGATTTCATCAAGGAGTGGTATCCAGATAGCGGCAGTAAACATCTTTCCCTATTAATGGGGAATTCTGTCGGTCCAAATTTTTGGGGGTCGTTGCTGGGCGTAGAAAACCAAGGCTGGTTAAACGATGATGTAAGTAATGGCGTCTGTATATAACAACCATAAATAATTAAATTTATATATTTTGTATATTGTTTTGCAAACTAACACGTAAATGTTTAACAGCATATATTTGGGTGGATGATCCACATGTATCATTCAAGAAATGAAAGTGATCGCTGGAGTATTCTACCCCCATATTTTCAGAATTCTTTTCGATCGCCGGCCATCGACCAGACCTTCAAAGGTTACTTCACTGGGCAGGTTGAACCTTTTCCACGAATACATATTGTTGACGAGGTAATGTGGAACGAACATATTGATTACTGGATAAATGTATTTCGTATTATATTAATTTAATATTTTGCGTAATAATTATATAGGTTTACGTACCGTTGTTTATAGAAGGCCTCCACTGGTTTTTAGGCGTTTTCAACCTTGTCGATTACACGCTGACGATATACGACAGGTATTAGCCCGATTTAACTGATTAGTACTCCAAAATACATGTTGCTAACTTGTTAATTTGTTTCTGTTTTAGCCTTTTAAATGCTATGGGAAGGGAAAGAACAGATGTGGTGTGTCATATAAATTTTGCGTTTGACCATTGGCTACGAATTCATGGTTATAATACCCACAAACAATTACCGTTATATTATCCCTTCAAAGTTATTTATGCAACCGATGCTCCTCAGTAGTCCGGACCTTTGGGAGACTGTGGAGTTTGGGTTTGCATATTTCTTGACAGGTTGATAAATAAAAAACCTTTGAACGATGGTGGAGATACTCAGAAAACAGCGGCACGAATGAGACGTCAACTAGCTTTACAATTTTATGATTCTGTGTTACCCGATAGTACAAGCGACAACGTCTTTGATGATGATGATGTTACAGCATTGTAAGATAATTGTAATTGTATTGTTTTGGTTTAAAAAAATTAAATACAATTGTACTAGGGATCCCTTTGTACTACTCTATATGTGTATATATATATTAGTGTTCCACCTTTATAGAAACACATATGTGTTAGTAAAACATTGTAAAACATTACCAATGACAAACATTCCTCCTTCCGTACAAAACACAGTTTGGATAAATCAACAGGATCGGGATCGCCAGTGGTCTTCAAATGTTCTTGAATTTTACTACGATGGCGATAATCCTACTTGCTATTCTTCATACACGGGGATAACACCACTAGGAAAAGCTTGGTGGGGGGGACTGCTTGGATTTACTAGAGCGGGTTTTATTCAAAAAACGGTAACTTAATAATTAATTTCGTATTAAAAATCAGTTTCGTTATTTTTGTAACAAATAAATTACCTTTATTTTTTAGCACGTAAAAGCATGGTGTAACAAACTCATGTATCAACGCGAGATTGAAATAAATGCAAGGACGGTGTCGTCAAACGATTACCGTTGGACAGTTCTACCGCCTAATTTCTTCGAGATGTTAAATGAACAAGATATTGATGCAACCAGATACGCAGATGGTTCTACAGCAACATATCCTCCATTCTGGGAAATTGATACGGTAGGCTTAATCAAATTTTTTATTTTATTATATCCGTTTTTTATTAAGATTTTATATTTATTGTTCTTTTACCTTGTAAATACTTATACCGTATATAGCCAAGCACAAGTCTCATTCTTACTCCACACCTATTTAAACATATGTTAGTCCACCTCTCAACTGCCATCCCCGTTTTTTCTACCTCATGGCGAATCAACAACAAAACATTCATCTACACATTCATATCAACGTCAACATTTCCCAAACGGTTAACCACCAAAACCCACCCTCAGATAACCCCGAACCAAACAATTCCCAAACTCGTAACCCCCCAAACCCGGTGCAACAGCCAACAAGTGAAGCACCAATTAGCGGTTCAGGTCAGTGTCAGGCGCTTGTGCCGTTACCTAACACCGATGAGCGACAACGTCCGTTGGACCAGATTATTCCACAACAATGTTTGACTGTTACTGCTGACGAAGACTCAGACGAGGAGATGGATTTCGAAAGACTGTACGATGAAGTCCGTTTTGAAGCTTATCGTGCGGAAATGGAAGACTCAGAAGGAGAAGAGTATGATTCTGAAGTGGAAGACCATTCCGGTTATTAGTTAAATGTCAAGGTTTTTTTTTTTTGGAATAACAACTTTAACGTGTTTGATGTAATATTTTTTTTTTTCCTAAGAATTTTTGTTTTTTTTTTTGTCACACTCACTCAAGCCCACTAACAGCCCACGAGTCCACGAGCCTATGCTTCCTTTTCGACCACAGCAGCCCACGAGCTTCTAGCCCACGAGTCCATGCTTCTAGTTTAGCCAATTTCCTCATTATTAAATAAAACAAAAAAATATAAGATATAAAAGAAATAATAACTATAAAAGTGAAAATATATGTTTATTTTTAATAAGATTATTAAGTTTTTGCAGGTATACATTCCTATACCGGACAAGGAACAAAATTGGTTGCTTTTTAAAATAAATCTAAAGACACTAGAATTAAGAATTTTTTTTGCCAATAGTTGTGACACAATTAATTGCGGAGATTCATTTTGCGTACACAGAAGAGTACATCAAATTGTGCTAGAATTTGAGTCTCAATTTTTGTGGTTTCTCGGACGTATATCGTACTGGCAACACTCAGAAATATATGAGACGCGTGCCATGCAAATAGTAGGGGATTTCGTGTGGCCTGATCAAACAGATCGTATTGGGAGAAATTCAGGAGTCATCATATGTATGTTAATGGAAAAACTTGTTCGGGATCTTTCTTTAACATGGAACGAAGGAAACCTTCAGGATGCTTGTTTCAGATACAGACGGTACATGGCAGATGAACTCTACGCCGGACGCTTCACACCTGTTAATGTTTAATGGTTTTATGTATGCATGTAATATAAAAAAAATAACATATTGTAATGAAATTATTTTCAATATTAATTATTTGCAACTAAATAGACTTACTACGTTATTTCAGAAATTAAAATACACAAAATAATTTAAAGTATTAAAAGTCTCCCAAGTTAAAAGACGGATACATATAATTAGGCGGAGATTGTGTAAAATGATCAGGATCATCGGCTTCTTTCCCTTTCCCTTTGTCTGGGTCTTTGCGAGTACGAATTTCTGACGGCATGGGCTGCCGACAGACATCTCGATGATGACCGTATGAGTTACACCGGGAACAATACAGGGGAGTAGGTTCTTCCCCGCGGGATAAGATCTGGTGGTTTTCTCGAGGACGACCGGCCTGGCGTTTTGTCATATGCGGCGGTTGAAGATTGATAAGGTCTTCTGGAGTCTCCCATTCAGATCTATGAGGAAGAGGATTAATCGCTTCTTCATAAGTTTTTTTATACACTTCGTTTGAGTAACACGGGAAGCAATACTTATTGCAATCGGTTTCACCTAAAATTTTTGACACGGCAATAACATGCCCGCACGGTAAACCAGAAACCTGCCAAACTCGGCAACTACAGGTTCCATTAACAAAGTCAACTAAACCCCCCTTTCCACTGTCTGCGACAGAATAACTGTTTAACCTAATCCCAGCAACCGTCCAGGTTCTAGACCCTTCAATTTTTTTTTAAATTTTCTTCTGTGCCCATTGGGTAAGTAAATGATTTTCATGAATACCTTGCAAACGGCGATCGTAAAACCATTTCTGTACAGATTGCCGGAAGAACTCTAAGAGTTGCGTTACCGGCATTTTACGCGAGTGTCTAGATAAAGCGTTAATAGACTCCGCGCTGTTAGATGTCATATAATGATATCGATTGCCTGGACAATGGGCCCTTTCCCATCTACCGAACCCAATACTTGTCAGAGGGTGACGTAGTCTAGGAACGGCAAGACAAAGAGCATTGAATGACTCGTTAAAATCAAACAATCGGTACGATTTGCATGTCTTCCACCACAGCTTCTCATTTTCTTTTTTTTTATCAGAGGGTAAACGTAGGTTCATCATTAAATGACGACAACATAACCCGTGATAAGCATGTGGAAAGACGTTTCTAACAGCTAGGTGTATAGAATTCGCTCTATCCGATATTATCGCCATGTCAGGTATTTCACTGATGCATTCTTTAAGCTTTGACAGAAACCATGTCCAAGATTCACCATCCTCTGATTTTCCTATTCCATAGGAAATAGGTAAAATTTGGTTGTTTCCATCCATCCCAACTGCTATAAATAACGTCCCTTTAAATTCACCCTTTAGGTGTGCAGCATCAATGATCACCACCGGTCTTAGATTACTGATAAAGGTACGAATCTGAAACAAAATTATTTAAAAAACGTCAACAAGATGTACTTTGACGAAAAAAAAAAAGACTGCTGTAACTTACCGCAGCACCAATCGCGACAAAGACCATTTCAAACCGACGCTCGTCATCAATCTTGATATGAGTGACAGAACCTGGATTTGCACGCTCTAGATTGTAACAGTAAAATGGTAGTTCTGCAAACGAATTTTTGCTTGTTCCTTGTAAAACCTCTAGTGCCAGACTTTTTCCACGCCAAGCTTGACTAGTGGTTATCTCAACTTGGAATCTTTGTCTAAAATCTCTCACTATTTCATTACAACGATATATTCTACCACAGTCTTTTAAAGGTTCTATTAAATAGTGAGCAAGAACCTTTGGGTTTGCCTGACGAAGATGTGGGTACGTTAGCGTCTTCGAGCACGTGTGTTTATCGTTAAAACTCTTAACAAAAAACACACCACTATCCCCGAAACTGTATGCACGAAAACGCCAAACGCAACCGTCCACCAAACATGACACTTCGTACCGAGTTTTAGAAGATCTATCTACTTTAAACTCAAAGTGTTCTAACAAACATTTTTTTCCCAACTCAAGTTTCATGTCGTCTTTGTTATTAAATACGTGACCTTGTTCAAAAGTAATTGATGAAGATGACAAACAATTTTCAAATGAATTATCAGGATTTGGCTGGTACTGGTTTAAAACATCATAATTTTCTTCATCAGTGCAGAAATTCAAATCAGGAACTTTAAATTTTTTTGGAGGTGAAAAACTAGATGACCCAGCACAAAACCCTTCAACGACATATAATTTATAAATTTCAAAAATATTTTCCATAGCAAAATTATAAAACATTACAAGATCTTCATCGTTTATTATATCGATTGGATCACTAAAGGAAGACAACATATACGATAACTTCGTAATGTTTGTAGAACTACACATGTTTGAAACTTTACTCAGAAGAGCATTGTATGAAAGGTTGGGTTCAATTTCTAAACCACGTCTACTTGAATCAGCATCAGCAACATACTCTAACTTTCCGTTAACGATTTCCCACTTTCCGCCGCTGTATACAACCAAACGAATCTTCATAATTTTAAGTTGGTAACTTCTCTCTACAAAAGCTAAATGTTTTGATAATTTTAGATGAATCTGTTGCACAAACACACAGGAAAAAACTTACAAATTTAAATCTATAAACTTAACCATTGAAACGGCTCGTAGCCAGCTGAAACGGATCGAACCTTGCGACGAAACGGCTCGGTGCCAGCTGTACCGGCTTGGAGCAGCGGAGACGGCTTGGAGCATGGGACGAAGCGGCTCGGTGCCAGCTGTAACGGCTTGGCTTGCAGAAGTGGGGACCACTTTTGAAGGGTATCAGCTCGGCTAAATCCTAAGAACACGGCTTGGCTCGTTGAAGGAACTCGGCTAAGATCTTTCAACATGAGCCGATTGTAACGGCTTGGCTAAGTTCTTTCAACGATTGACGGACACGTGGCGTTGACTGCAGAAATCTCAAGCCGTTACCGGCTTTGTCGGACACGTGTCAACCAATGGTTGGCTGGCCGTTTAAAGGGAATCTTGTGCCGTTTCAGCTCGATGAAACGGCTCGGCGAGGGGTGTCCGTTTGCTAAATTGGAAAAGACGGCGTTGCAGTGGCCATTTTCGTGATTCTCCCTATATTTAATATATATTAAAGAGAAAGGTCGGTGGCTTTTGCCACCTACTCTTTCTCTTTTATTTGAAGATGAGATATTCCGTGTCTTAGCGGGCCAGCTGACATGCTGTGGTGTTTAAGTGCTTGCATCACAGTCGGACTATGCAGCCATGGCAGTTTACCCTCTTCATTTTGAAGATGAGGTATTCCGTATCTTGGCGGGGCATAAGCTTCACATATCTGAGCCTCATTGTTCCTTTGTTTTGTATGCTAACGGTCCTTTGTTGACATTGTCCTTTAATTTTTTTCCCTACTTGAATCAGTTTTGGCTTCATGCTTAGCTTGAATGCCTCTTCGTGTGATTTACTTTGTTTTGACAAAGTGATTGGGCAATATACTCATGCTATTATGATGCTAGGAGATGGTCGCCTGATATCACATGGCAACCAGTAGGTTTGTAATCTGTTTTGGATTTGTTTTCCTCTAGGTGAAATGCTCTAAAGGAACCACAAAACTCCACCAAATGTAAGTTATTTAATTATGTTTCAGATTCATAGGATTGATAGATGTAAACTGATTATACCAGTCTATCACTGACTTGGTTATTAGTTGCTAAATCATGCCAACATAATTTGAAATTAGTAGTCGAATAGTTGTTTTTATTTCTTTGTTTGTTATTTTTGTGGGCTTTTCAAATTAACTTTAGTTTGTATTATTGCGTATTGAATCAACTTGCAAAGCTAGGATGGGATCGCAAGTGTCATTTCAAGGTATTTTTTGGTTTATTTCTTTCAAAGGTAAATTCACACGTCACGCGTGGCGCGCCACACATCAATGTCATCATCGTCACGCGTGTGACGTGATGTCGCCGCCGCAACGCGCGGCGCGGGTAAAAAACTAGTATTAACTTAAATGTAAACATTTAAGAAACATTTTAAAACTTTGAATTATACTTTTAATTTTTGAATCTAACTTAATTTGTTTAATAAACCAAAAAACCGAACCGAACCGTTGTTAAAACCGTAATAACCGAAAACACCGAACCCGAATGGTTTTCAAAAACCGAACCATGCACACTCCTAGCCACCACCTAAGAAAACCAATAAAAGGATAAATAGAAAATAACCTGTACAATATATCTAGCACAACTTACAAGTAATGATGCCTAAGATTCTTATAAATTAATAGTATATAAATATAAATGTGTGCCCATTATTTTAGACTTGATTATGCAAATGTTTAGATACTCGTGGCATGTTTGTAAAATACAAGTAACCTTGTTCTCCAAGTATGGAATAACATTTTACGTTGAATTTGGGTTGTAAGCTAGAATACACACTTTCGTATGTATAATGATTATATAAAGTCTTTGGTATCTATTAGATGAACCATATATTGTTTGTGAACCCTTGCATACACTGTCTTGCATAAAAGTCCATTAATCTTGGTGATATTTTTATATCAATTGAAATTAGCTAAAAGTCTTATATTTGATTTTTATTATATGTGATAACTTTCTAACTAAGACTATATAAAAACAAACACTTTTCTCCATTTGTTTTAGTTTAATTCAGGCCTTCACAACATGGATTATGTTACAGAGAACAGAAACCAAAATCGATGAGAACATACACATCGCGTTGACTCGACACAAACTAATTAATTAATTAATATACATTCATGAACATATACAAACACAGAAGGTAGCATATCACACATAGTATATAACTATATACAACTCGGCTTGATGTCACCAATTTTTTCAATTACTAGGTGGTCTAAAGATTTCATAAGTGTGTCCGGGAGGTTTTTGAAACACGCTTGACAAATAGGCAGTTCGCTATTATGGGTAGCAAACTCAAAGGAATCTTTTGAGTTCGCTATTCACACAAGTGAACTTGGATGATGACAAAACCAGCAGTCTCAACTGAACTTGCCACCACAGCGGACTTGCATGAGTTCGCTAACCAAGTCAGCGAATCGCCTATTTGTCAAACATGTTTCAAAAAAAAATATCTAAAAACGCTTATAAAATCTTTAGAGTGCCTAGAAAAAGAAACTTTGATTTTCCTAGAGCCATGCAAGGCTAGAGTTGTTCAATTAGGGACCTCTCGATCTTGATCATTCAGTTCCCTTGTAATGGAAGGTATGCAACTTGAACTCCTAGCAAGTCCACCCTTGTTTACATTTCCATAACCTCTCTTATGATCTCTAGGGCTAAGAGACTTAGCCCTACTCCCATCTAACCTTGCACTTTTCTTCAACATCTCCTTCATAGCCGCGGCTTGGAACAACACTGGATTTGTCCTATCAAACCGATTAAACCTCACACAATCCTTAGTGTGTTCACTCAATGCTTCCTCTATCTTCCCTCCACTTTTCTCCATCTCTTCCTTCACAGCCTCCGAACACAACCCGCAAATTAGTTTCCCCAAAAACTTCTCGCGTACTTGCGCAATGTACTCCGGAGTACACTCCTCACTCATCCCACAACACTCACACTTTGCATCTTCAACTTCTGAAATAGAGGTAAGCTTCAGTTGATCAACAACATCATCTACTTCTTTGCTTAGCTCAAAGGAGATATCCGATATTGTTCTTTGTATGCTTTCGGTTGATAATCTTGACGGCTTTTGGCGATTCAATGGAGTATTTTTAACATTGTAGGAAACCACTAGGGTATCTCTATCTGGAGCCATAACAAATAACAAGATTGTGTTGAAAATTTTAGTGATATGAATAGAAGGATATTTGAATATGTGACTTGGGTCATTTACTATATAGTGTGTGACTTCATCTACTTATGGCTAGTTGCTACACATTGTTAAATGTATGTGGATGACTTGTGTTCATTCACTTAAACTAAAAGGATGTGGACACAAGAGTACCTTACCTTTTAGGTTTCAGTGTGAACCAACAGTTCTATAATAATGACATTTTCTAGAAGGTAGTCTACTTGTATGGTGGCAGCCATGTTGATTATAATTATTTAGTAATTACTAATCAAACACGTGATTAGTTGAGTTTGATCATGACTAATATAATAATATACATAACAAGGATACAAGTTTACCACTCAACGTCTTAAAAAAAGCTATACAATATTCCAACCTAACCCTAGTACGTGTCTATAAATTAGTAAATATATTAAAAAACCAACGTGACTTTTAACATTTTGTTAAATAAATCATCGTTCTGGACCACCATATATTTATTCACAATTAAGTAATATTTATGTAAATGAAAAATAAAATAGAATTTTTATCAATCTATGTATTTATATTTGTAAAAAGATTTAAATCTGTTTATTTTTACATACTAGATATAGGGGTGAACAGTTTACGGTTCCAAACCGCTTGAACTGGGGAACCGAACTATAACCGCTAGATTCGAACTGTATTGTTGTATATAGGGTCCGGTTCTGGTTCTTAAAAATGGGTGAAACGATACCTGGTTTGGTTCTGATTAGAACCGACAGTTTTGTTTGAAGAGCCGCTAGAACCGGTAACCTTGTGTTGGTATTGTTATGAATTTTAATTTGATAGTCATGACTCTTGTAACCTTGTGTTGGTAATTTAGAGATTGGTTCCCAAAGATAATGATCAACAACAAAAAAACACTACAAACTGATATTTATTATGAACCCAGAATTTAATTTTTATTCTATGCATACGTGTATATATATGCAATCAAACTGACTGATATATATTCAAGTTGAATTTATAAATGATTTTTTTGTTTAATACCCAATGATACTTTAACGTTAAGTGTAGGGATGGTAAAAATACTTGAGCCCGACGAGTATACTCGAAACCTGAACCATTTAGGATGGGTATACCCGACGGGCGTTCTCCCTCGCTGGTTTCTTCTTCTAGCCAATAATACGACCCATTTCTCTTCCACGTGTCAGTTTCCCTTACACTTCATTAATTTATGGTAAAACTACAACAATCGAAACCTTGGTCTATACAAACATAACTGATAATCATTTACCCTAGCCGCTTATTGGCCATCATTCTTTGATAATCAGTAACATATTTTCGTGAGATTTTCTAACGAGAAATAAAAAACTATATATATTTATTTTTAGGATTTAGTGGCATCCGTTGGTAATTTCACAAAGACAATTAAGTTTTTTTTTAATTGATTTCGTGGAACCCGTTTGATAATTACTAGTGGATTTTAGCCGGTGAAAATCTGTAGATGAAAGTCATATTTTTAGTAGTGTTGTTTACTATAGTACATTAACAAAACCTACGTAATAAAATCATACTGTAAAGATCAAATAACAATAGGCCTTAATTACATGCAAATAGTTTTAATATGAGAAGTGAAGGAATTTCTGATTTTTTTTTTTTTTTTTTTTTTTGGACTTTTCTTTCCATCTACTTAAGCATTAAGTTGCAAAATGTAAAAAAAAATGTATTTACTCTAGTAAAGTAATTATGTGTAATTACATTAGAGTGATTATAATTACTCTACTGGTGTAAACATACGATTTTTTTTAAGATTTTGGGACTAAAATAAATGCTTGACAAGATTGAAAAAAAAATCTAAAAGAAAAAACTCATCTCCAGTTCTCATGTAAACCTATTTGTATGTTAAAACACATTTGTACCAGATCTTACTCTTAAATCGTAATCTTTTATTTTAAGTCTAGGTGATTAGTAGTAATGTATTCACGAGAAGGATAACTCTAGCTATTCACAACTCTAGTTCATCATATAACAAAGGCATTCTTTTTTCTAGTTAAAGGGACAGATTTTCATTATGGAAAATGACTACTTCACATGACTTCTATCCCAAAAGAACACCTACACATGAACATTTCTAGAGAAAGAGATAGATCACAAGTATTATGATGGCGAAAATAAAAAGTGATTTCATGGTTCTTCATGTTACTATTGTGGAGACTATAAAATTTTAATGTTAGACTTTATACATATGATAAATTTACATACGTAATTATATCAATCTACCAAGAGTATTTTTTTATCGTATTTTTAGAAAATCACATTTAAAACATTTGTGTTCATTATTTATTCTTGTTTAGTTTTTGTTGGCTAGGAATTGTCATATCTTATTAGTGGTTTTAAGGTACATCACTATTTTATTAGAACAAAAAATTGTTGTTTTGTTTTAGTTATTATACTATTTTATAACTAAACCCCTTTCTCAATCATCGTCCCGTCTTCGTCTTCCTAGCTCATCACATGATAACCCAGCTCCGAGGCAAGCACCATCTACGGTTAGATCTGAAAATTGTATAGATCTCTAAGATCAAAATGGTAATAGCATATTTAGGGATCTTGACGTAGATTATTATTATGTTTAGGCAATATAAGTCACCCGCGATACTTTTGATGTTTAAATAGATCCATACGAAGTCTCTCTTAAGTGGTAGTTTTATAGAACTAAAAATGTTAATTGGATGTAGTCATGTAACTTCTTTCTTTGTTTTCCTTTCTTGCAACTAATACAAGCATCATTCATATCAAAACTTCGGACGTACACACCATTTACTAGTTGATTCCTCACTAGATAATTCAACTTTATTAGGTGTTAAAATGTTAAAGGATTTAACATTAACAATTTAATACCTTACACTTATGTATTATTTCTAATACCACTATTATAATAACAGTTCTAATTACGTTTTTAATATGTTTGTTTGTCACATGTTAACTGGGCTTATTGGACTGCTTGTGGCTGGTTATTGGGCTGAGGAGAGTTGAAGGGCTGAAGCTGGGCTGAAGTTGATTCTGTTATAACAACCCGGATATATCTCAATTGGGCAATATTAAAAAGGCTTCTCGTCTCAGGTCTTTGATATATAATACATAGAGATCATAATCAACATCAGTGGCTCTTACCAAGATTTCAAGAATCATACTTTCTCTCTCTAAGACTCCAGAATACTCTGGGTCTTCATCTCATTCTCTCACTTAGGGTTTACACTTTAGTGTTAGGTCTGTTAGATTTCTTGTTGAGATCTTGTTTACGTTTGTCAGATCTATCGTAGTAAGTGGCAGATCATCGTGTTAATAGTCTGCATGTGAGATTGTGTGAGAGTTTATATTCTGTTTGATTGATTATGTGTAAGAGTTGATTTTCTTTGTAATAAATAATAAAGAGTTTCTTGGTTGATCCATGTCTTTTGACATTAGGTGGATGTGCCCCATTCTTCTTGCCATAAGATTGATTCCTTTTCTGTAGCCTTAGTGATAAAACACTATGCAGTTTGCGAAGTAGCAGATGCAGTACTCATATCAGAACATAAAGATCATTCTCTCCAGGAGCCCCCATGAGAATCCACTCTTCAGAAATTTTGAATCCTGGTTTAAGAATCATCCACTCTCTGTCATTGATATATGTTGAAAACTCCTTATCACAAATTTGTGAGACACTCGGCAAATTGTTTTCCATCTCGGCGATGTAATTAACTTTATCGAATGAAACCTTTCCATTCGTTAACATCTATTTGCCGATTATTCACCTGCCTTGATTTCCAGTAAAACCGACATACCCGCCATTGATCGGTCTAACGTCGTAGAGCAGGGCGAGGATACCCGTCATGTGTCTAGATGCTCCAATGTCGACCCACTTTGAAAATGCGACCTAGGAAGCCCCTACACACACAAGTAACGAATTAGTTTTTAGGCAAATCCAAGCCTTCATGACAGTTTCTTTAACCACTTGTAAACTATAACCATTTAAACTTGCATTTTTAACCACTTCCACTGAATTTTCTACCAACTTTGGTTACTTGAAAGTGTTTATCTAAAACAAACTTTTGATTCACTTTCTTGAATGACATTTCTAGAACTACCAGTTTCTTTTGACTTGACATTCTCCGATTTGAACAAAGTTTTCTCCAATTTTTGAACATCTGTTTTCTGTTGTTTCCAAAGCTTATTTGTGTTCAACTTTATGATCAGATTTTTAAACAATCAGTTTGGAAACTTCAGCCATTGGTTTCTTTCCTTTAAGATCATGCCCTAGACAATGGTAAGATGCGTGTCCAACTTCGTGACATTCAAAGCAAGTTCTCCTATCTTTGCGATTTCTCACAAATCTAGGAGGTGCTGGAGCATGTTCTTCTTTTTTTCTTTCGAAAACTTCTTCATTTAATTGATTCTCAAACAATTCTTTCTCATTATCAGAATTAGGTCTAGAAGAAAATTTCACATTCTTTTGATACCTCGACCTATATTCATATAACTTGTTTCTAGGTTGAAAATTACCCCTGATATAACTATTTCCTTGACCATTTTCAATCCTTCGAACACTAAATCTATTGTTATGCCTACCCTGGTACCCCCTGTTACCATGGTGATTTTGGTCATTCCTAGAATGGTTTCTCAGATTCTAATGATATCTTGATTGATTTCTGTGTGCAATTTCAAATTCATAAAAACTAGTTTCTACAAATCTTTTGGACTGATTCTGGTTGTTTTGATTGTTTGATGAACTGGGTTTTTCTTTTGGAGCTACCTTTTTTCTCAGTTTTAACTTGAATAACAACATCCTCAACTAGATTAAAAGTTCATAGCTCTTCATTGTCCTCCGGAGGTTTTGTAAAGGGTGATGGTATCTACACATCCCCCAAAATTTTGTACATCCCTCAATAGGAACCGTATAGCCCAATACGCTTCCATAGGGTTTGAAGCATTAAATGCGACACCAATAGGAAGCGTATTGGGCAATACGCTTCCTATTGGTATGATCTACCTACTCTCTGACATGCACGTAGTTCAGAACTATTTGTAGTATTTGTTTAATTTAGATATGTTTAGTTTGTTTAGATTGCTTAATTTTCAGTGCCGTCTCCAAGAAATCTCGAAACATTTTGGGCGTGGTGCGAGTAAAAATAAATCGGGCCCATATAATATAAACCCAATAATTATACATAAAAAACCATAATATGGCAAGAATTTTTATACCAATCATTAAAACAAAAGTATCATGCCAAAATAATCTAAATTTACCTACTTAAGCGAATCGTGCGGCTCTCCTAGCGTTTTTGGAAGCAAAGCATTCGATCAAGTCTTCATAATCCATAGTCACTAATATGTCATTTTCAATAGATATCATCGCTAATCCATTGAGTCTTTCTTGGGACATACTTGATCGTAAGTAGGTCTTCAACAACTTAAATTTGAAAAGTTTCTTTCTGTTGATGCTACTGTTACAGGAGTAGTCAACAACACTCTATATGCAATTAATGCATTAGGAAAAAAACCAATCTGTTTCAGCCTGTTGTAAGCATCAAAAGGGCTAATATTATGACAAGGTAAAAATGTCTCAAACAATTTCAACTGCTGATAAAGTTCATAACTTCAAAGTTTAAATGTTCAACAATCAACATGTAACAATACCTAACGACCCTAACCCACATAAATTACAACCCGAAGGAAAGGCGAAAACCACTTACAAAATTGAGTATATATGAACAATTTAAAAGAATAAACTTCAAATCAGAATCACACATGGCCAACCATGAATTTCATACTTACGATTTAGTAATTTACAAATCAACATTATACATAACTAAAATTAAATTACAAAACCATTTATTTTAACAATTGAATTTCTTACATAAAATTGACTAAACTAACACTTAGTGGAACCACACAATCACATAAACAAGCTATACGTCTACCAAACACAGGACATTCCTTGATTACTTGAAAAAATTGATTCAAATCCTTTTGAACAGTGGAACGTATATGCAGACAGAAGACGAAAAGAACTAATTCAATGCCCTGATCGTCGATTTGGTCGCTAGACGAGTGAGAGCTTCGATTTGAAGATTGGAGCGTTGGTATCGTAGATGATGCCTTGTATGTGACGTTGTGTATTATCTTATGTGTTTTGATATCCTGCTCGTCACTTTTGTTTACAATTCAATGGCCCAACTGGTTACAGCCCTATAACTAAGTTAAAATTTTCAAATGCCCACAACAAATACATAACATATAGAATTTTCTTTTTTAAACTTTGGGCCCTCGGGATATTTGGGCCTGGGTCTATCGCACTACCTGCCCATACCCATCACCGGCCTTGTTAATTTTACTACGTCTTTTATAAATTTATAACAAAAAAACCAACATCATTTTATAACAAAAAAACAACTTAATTAATTCAAAAAAAAATAAAGTTCAAAAAGATACTAAAAATAATATGTTGTTCTTGCAAAAACAATTCCTCTAGGGAACGTATGGCCATATATGATTCCCCTAGTCTTTTGAAAAATAAATTCCTTTAGTGAGCATATGGCCCTATATGATTCCCCTGGTCCCCTAATCATTAGCTGACCATCTTCTGAAAGTTTGTACTTCAAGTACACATATAGGAAGTGTATTGCTCAATACGCTTGGACTTAAGGAACTGTATTACCCTATACGCTTTCTATAGGGTACAAGGGATGTGCAAATAAAATGGGGGTGTGGATGATCAAGGGATTTGTAAATTGGGCTGTATATTGGATCAGATCATCATTGAGACTATTTGGACCAATAGATTATGAGCTAATCAAAGTGAAGGAAAAAGAAAGTTGGTGTGAGCTTGGGGTTGGTTACAACAAAAGTTATTAAGTGGGCTATTTTGTTTTGTTGGTCTGAGACATTGAGTGGGCCAGTCCTTATATTTGAAAGAGGATTGTCGTTTTCGTATTCATAAATTCAAATTGAAATTCTTTTTATCAAAACAGAATTATCAAATTGTCAATGCTTCGATCTTGGAATCAAGCTCTTATTTCAAAACACACGTGGAACATTATTGCTCGCAAAAACTCGTTATGGGTCAAATGGATATATGCCTATACGCTTAAGAATGATAATTTTTGGGAGGTCAAGAGCAAGGTGGAAACATGCTGGAGTTGGAGGAAGATTTTGGAATTCCGGGATTGCCTTCGACACCACATTGTCCACATAATTGGGAATGGAAAGAACACATCGGTGTGGTTTGATAACTGGCACCCCCTTGGGCCGCTAAGCAACTTCATTTCCCACAGAAACATGTATGTCGGCGACATGTCTCGGTTCAGTACTGTGGCTGATGCGATTGAGAATGGTAGATGGAAATGGCCCCTGGATTGGCAGTCTCGATTCCCGGACCTATACCAGTCTCCCCCAGTCACTATTCAACCTGGAACTGATGATAAAGTTCTGTGGAAGACCAATGACGGTAAGCTCATCCAGTTTTCGGTTAGTGAAGTTTGGATGGATATTCGTGAGGTAGGGGCTCCTGTTCCTTGGTTTAAACTCGTCTGGTTTAGCCAAAATATTCCCAGGCATGCTTTCATCCTTTGGCTAGCCTTAAAGTGTAAACTTAAAACTCATGATATTTTGGGAACATGGATGGATATCACAAACATGTGCTGTGTTTTCTGCAAGTCTGGCCCGGATAGCCACTCCCACTTGTTTTTCGAATGTCCGTTCACAAACTCTATTTTGGGGGAGCTGGGATGTGTTACTAGATGGGGTAGCATCCCAAACTCTTGGCCGTGTATTGTAGATCATTTGTGCAGCATGACGAATAACAGTTCCATATGGAGTATCGTTAACCGTCTAACCCTAGCTTCTGCTGTATATTACATCTGGCAGGAACGCAATCTTCGCACCCATGAGGATAGAGCTAGACCTGAGGCTACTGTTGTGAAGCTTATAAAGGATGCTGTTATGCTCCGCATCTTAGGGTTGAATATACGGAAATCTGCTGCCGCTTTGGAGGTCATGCGTGTTTGGGGCATTAAAAACATGCAGTGGAGTGATTCTGTTACCCCCCGTATAACTCCCAATGGATCATAAGCTGGTTGTCTCCTATTGCAGGCTGGTTTGGGACCTTGGTTTTATGCACAGGTTTCATCAGTGTGGGAAAGTGCAGGGTCTGAGTGATATCTGGAATGAGAAGACATTCACACATTATATGAAAAACCTATCATGTGTCACCCCACTGGTGTCATATTTATTTCTGTCTCTTTACATGGGCGGTTGGGGCTGGGTTGGGGTCAAAATTATTACTGTATTAATTGTTTGGTCGGGTGGGTTGGGATGGGTTTTAAACTGCTGCTGCCTTGTTTTTGCTGAGTTAGTAAGATACATGAAGGGTTGTCTGCTCCACAAACTATTTTTTTGGGTTGGTTGTATTTTGGGTTGGGCTGGAGATATAAGGGGGTGGATGGTAGAACCAAATGTTAGGCCTTCTTGGTGTCATAAGGTGTTTTGCCTCCTTTCCTACTTCTTTTGGTCTTTAGAGTTTGTGTCCAGTTATGACTTTCTTAAACCCGTGTTTTGGTTGTATTGGAGACCTCAGGGAGGCTTAGGTTTTGGCAGTGTTCGGGTGGTGAACACAAACCTGGGAGTTATAAGGCAGGACTGGGCAGTGGAGGTGTTCTTCAGGTGGTGGCTTATCTTGTTCCTTCCCACTTGCCCAGAAACCATTTTTTTGTTCTGTCCGTGTGTCTTTTTTACCTTGGTCGTTTTATTGTGTGGGTTGATCTTGGGTGGGCAGGGGTGGGACAGGTTGTATTGTTTGATCCTGGTGCATCATCAAATTGTTTGCGGGCTTCATAAGTACAGGTTTATCCTTCTGATGCTGTTGGCTCTTGGGCTTCTGTTAGGCTACAAAGCTTTGGTTGCAAAGAGATGGCTGCATCAGACTCGTGTTTGGACCTGTTATGATGAGTTTTATGCTACATATGGTTCTATCTGTAACGTTTTGGTTGGCTACAATTCGCTTTTCAAGTCATGGTATAACCTGCAGCCTAAAGGGTACCAGTACTGGGCTGCAAATGTTGGTCAACCGTTGCTGGTAGTCATTTATATTCTGCTGGAGTCTGTCATTCAAGCGTGCAATTCAGGTGTGTGTAAGCCAAATCTGCCCTCTTGTTGGAACTCAAGGGCTGCTAAGAGCTGTGTGCATCATGGGGGAAAGGAGAGCTCAAAAAATGACCATCATACCCCTCGAGCGTTGTTGGAATTACTGCATTCAGTTGGTAGGTTCCAGGGCCCTGGTTCAGCAAGGGTTTCGAATACTCGTGCTCCATTGATCTTAACCAGGCATGGTGGTATGGTTTGGCATAACATTAACACCTTTGGTCTCATTAGGGGATATAGATTTTGGTGGATCATGCCTCGTTTTAATAGGCATTTTTGTAAAGGTTTATACCAAAATGGTTTAGGTTTCATAGCTAGTGTCATGTCTGATAACGCTAGAGTTTTTTGTACCCCTAAACGGGGTAGAATGGTCTCTTATTTTTGGTCCCCGAAGATTGTTTCAGGGATGGTGCGGGGGTATGCCCCTTTGATGTTGTAATTTTTTTTATTGGTTGTATGTTATGTTTGCCGGGCTTTGCCCTTTATCCAAAAAAAAAAAAACGTATCACACCCCTCAACTAGAAGTCTAGAATTACAAATTAACACCTTAAACAAATTTATGCTAGTGGCCCACTTATTTGAATTAATGCTTTTGGACTAGACAGATCACACTAATCAGATTTGAAATTTTACATTCATTCTTTGACTTCCCAAGACAAAATAGCTGGTAATTCACGTCATTTACCTAAAACCTTCTATTAAGTTTATTCTTTTCCTATTCTTTACAGTAAACCACGCTACACAACGGAAGCGGTACGAGGTCTCGAGTAACACGTTCAAGTGGAATAATTTGGTCCCGAAGAAGGTGTGTATTGTGGCCTAGAGAGCGGCTCTAGAAAGGCTTCCGACCCGATCTGCGCTATTGGCAAGAAACATTAATGTGCCGGCTAATTTATGTCCGTTATGTGGCGAATTGTCAAAATCGGCTGAACATCTCTTTGTATCATGTGACTTTGCGCAGTATATATGGCATTTGGTCACTCTGTGGCTCAAAATACCTCCATTTTTTGCCTTCAACATGAAAGATTTGCACAGTTTTCACACGTTTTTTACTGGCTCTGCGAGGTATAAAAAGGTTGTGCATGCGGTATGTCTAACATCTATTTGGGCCATTTGGAAAATACGAAACCAGGTGGTTTTCAACGGGGCTTCGATTCAGATTCAAAAGACTATGAGTGATATAATGGCTCTTAGTTTTTTGTGGGTTAAATCAAGGTCTAAGAAGGTGGATTTGGACTGGGAAACATGGAGGGGTTTTAAGTTGTTTAAAGTTGGATGGTAGATTTCTGTGTTTGGTTTTGCTTCTCTGTTGTAGTTTGGGGCTGCATTTTGGGGCTGCACTTGTACATATAAGGGGTGTATGTTGGCTTCGGCTAGCTTGTATATTCTTTTGGGTGAAAATGAATAAAGGTTTTTTTGTTGGCCGTTCAAAAAAAAAAAACCACACTACACAAACCCTAATAACATTTTCAAACATTAGACCATAAGGTGTGGGCGTGGAAGTGCAGCGTTTATGCCCTTGCATGTCGCACACACCATACCGAACCCTGCGTTGTTGACGGCATTGTGGACGGGGCTTAAGATTTCCCACCGGCGTTGATGTTAAATGAGCGTTGATGTGGCGTGCTTTGATTGGATGTGCTTACTAGCCGTTGGACCCCAACGGCATCATTTAAAAAAAAGATTTTTCATTTAAAAAAATAATTTACACCATCTCTTCTACCCAACTCCTTCTCAACCTTTTTATATATAAATACACCATTACTCTCTCCAAAAATCTCAACTTTTTATATAACTCTCAACACTCTCTCATAAAAATCTCAACTTTCATCTTATTACAATGCCGGTTATTCCATCGATCCTATAAGAGGACATCACGTTATCCGAATAGTGGGTCGCGGTGGTGAACAACCAAGGGCCTCCGTTGCGCACGTCCTCGTTTTGGGAACGAGTTTATTAAGAATTTTGTACGCGTAGGGGAAGTCGACATCATCCAAGTTGCTCTTGTCGAGTTCCATAACGTGTACGGGCGTGACTTTAAATTTTTAATGTTACGTAATGTCTTTTATTTTTAAGTTATGTAGTGCCTTTAATTTTTAAGTTATATGATTAATTAGTATTAATTGGTTTTTATTTAAATTTAGGAAAAATTACACTTTTCGTCCTTTATGTTTGTATCAGGTTGCAATGGATAGCCTTTAACTTCAATAATTACAGTCACAATCCTTTATTTGAATAACGCATTACACCTTTCGTCCTTTAACACTAACCAAGTTAAAAATTTCAGTTATGTCTATTTAGTTAAGGGTATTCTGGTCATCTCATATTTTTATTTAAAATATTCATTATTAAATAAACAACATCTTCCCCAAACCCTAACCCTAGAATTTCTACACTACATTCCACCACCACTCCCACAGTTGTGCTTTTTCTCTTTGTCCTTCGATTCACTTTTATATTTTCCGGCTACAGTAGGAATTCCCTTCTCTGACTAGAATAGTCCACAATGCATAAATACATATGTAGTTAGGTACACATATGCCATAGGTCAAATGGTCAACTACTTACAGATGGAAGGTTAACAAGAGCAGATTCTCTTAACACAGTATGACAAGGGAACATAGCTCAAATTGTAGATTCATTTCATTTGAAAACCCTCACTCAGATTCTGCTTTCAATTTCTAATATCAGGTTCATTTCATTTGAAAACCCTCACTCAATTGCGATCTGAACTTTGATTATCTCACAAATCACAATTCACCATACCTAGAATCAAAGAAATTGGAGTGGTAGATGTGTTCTAATCAGACCTTTGTAGCTGCATCTTCAACCTCACGATGGTCAAACCATGGGTAATATATACGGCGGTGGTGAACCTTAAGTTTATCCTGGTTCCATTGGTCAACCCGCATATCAGAGTAATATATATGGCGGTGTTGAACCTCAGGTTTCTTCAGCTCCGGTTCCACCTGTGGCTCAAGCTACCACCACTTCAAATCTCTGTCAACCACCACAGGTTCGGCCCGGTTCCACCCAGATCTAGGGGTCTCCATCGGTTGGGGATGTTTCAGACGAAGGAGATGACGACTTAGATCTAAGGTTTCCGACGACGGTGGTGGTCACAGACGGCGGTGATGGTGGTGGCCAAGGTAACCTAATGGACACAGATGTGCGTTTGTGTGTGTTTAGAGATAGAGAGAGACGATGTTTGTGTTTGTTTAGAGATAGAAAGAGACGAAGTTTGGTGGCCGGATTTGATGGTGGTAGTGGCTGGATTCGGTGGTGATGGTGGCTGTATTTGGTGGTGGTGGGGGTTTGTTGGAGGGTGAGAGAGAGAGCTGAGAGAAAGAGATATGGGTTTATAAATAATTATGTATTATATATGTTTTTTTATTTTTTTAAAAATCTGGTTTTGTTATTTGTTAAAAAAAAAATGAGAAATTACCAACATACCCTCATGTGCAAGGCACATGCCATATTTAACTGAAAATTTTAACATGGTTAGTGATAAAGGACGTAAAATGTAATGATTATTACAAATAAAGGATTGTAACTGTAATTATTAAAGTTAAAGGTCATCCATTGCAATCTATACAAACATAAAGGATGAAAAGTGTAATTTACCCTTAAATTTAATAGATTTTATATAATTTTTTAATATAAATTAATAATAAAAAGTGTGTGTCACGTGTTGGATAATGCCACATTACGCTCCTTCCCACAAATCCTTTTTTTCCACCACGACACTTTCTAACGCGCGCTTACGTGGCCTACACATGTCAAATAACGCCCAAGTTTCAAGCCCCTCCACATCGTATGGTCTTAAAAGCTTTCTTATCATCAACTCTCAATGAAACCCTATTTCATTTTAATGCCGCAAACACCACTGCTTCTTTTTTTCTTTTTCTTTTTCTTTTTCTTTTTCTCGAACAACCAACATAACGAAAACTTAACACACTTTCCATCCAAAACACCTAAGGCCACCCGTAGTGGGTTCATTATAGCGCATGAAATGGCCAAACCACGAGGCAAACACCCTCCCCCCCCCCCCCCCCCCCCCCTCGTGGTTGACCTTGTGGACTCGAGCGTGTGGTTTGAACCATGCGTTGAACGATGAGGAAATTTATAAATGTAGCCGTTAGGCTATATACTGTTTTTTTTTTTTTTTCATTTCCCTTTTAGACTGTATAAATACCACCACACTCTTCTCATTTTAACCCTACCAAACCTTATCAAATCCTTCTATACTATTTCAAAACCACCAAAAAATAGATTATTATTCGTCTTCGTCTAGTAGTGAAGATAGCACGTCTTCGGATTCTTGCGAGAAATCAAAGGCCATTACAAGTATGGTTCAACTGGTGGCAGAGTTCATGCAATACGTTAGTCAACCTCCACGTCCGATTATTAGAAGACAACAAATTGAACGGGACCGTGAGGCTGCGAACGAGTTGTTGATGCGTGATTACTTTTGTGATAATCCCGTCTACGGTCCTCGCGACTTTAGGCGTCGTTTTAGAATGGGTAAACGTTTATTTTTACGTATTACAAACTATTTGGAAGCAATGTATGATCAGTTTAAACAAAGACCCGACGCAAGGGGAAAATGGGATTCACGACAATACAAAAGTGTACTTCCGCTTTACGAGTGTTAGCATATGGTACCGACATGTGGGACGAGTATCTTAAGATGACGGATAAAACTTCAAGAGACGCTTTACAAATTTTGCCAAAGGTATAACTTATCTTTTATATATTATGTATTTTTTTCTTAAATTTTATATATTTTTTCTATTTACATGAATTTCCAACTTTTTTTTACTAAAGGTGTGATTGAAGTCTAGAGGTGGCAAAATGGGTGGGTTGGGTAGGTTTGGGTAATGGGTTAGGATGGGTTTGGGTTAGGATGGGTTTTTTAAGAAAAAGGTCAAGATGGGTTTAGGTCACAATGGGTAGGCTAAAAATTTTAAAAAAAATCAGAAAAATTTTAAAAAAATCTGAAAAATTGAAAAAAATTTAAAAAAATCAGGAAAAATAAAAAAATTAAAAAAAATAGAAAAACTAAAAAAAAATCAGAAAAGTTAGAAAAACTAAAAAAATATAAAAAAATCTAAAAAATTAAAAAAATAAGAAAAATTAAAAAAAATCAAAAAACTAAAAAAAATCAGAAAATTTCATGACCACAACCACTTACATTTTCAAACACTGTGTATAAACAAGTAACGCAAATAAACCTTCTAGTTCCAATCTCAACACAAATCGATGATAAAGCCACTAGTGAACCGAGAAAAGAAGAAGATGATATAAAAGTTTAACTGCTAGATATTGTGGTGTTGAAGGATCTTATCGAATATCACAAGAAGAATGGGGTTTACCCGTTTGATGATGCAGGTGGATGGAAAGCCAAAATTGAACACTTGAAGAACAAATTCAAGAATCATGATTATAGTTGAGTCGATCCTTCCTAGAGAAAAAGCGGAATTCGTAATGTGGACCATGGTCTTTGGAGATCAAGAAAATTAACGGTGGTGATGGTAATGTGTAAGATGGGTGGTCTGTTAATGAAAATATGCATTCATTTTGTGCTAGAAATAGTAAGATGGGCTAAGTTTTAGGGTTAGATACTTAAAACCCATCCTGACCCATGTTAAAATTTAGATAGGTATTTTAAAACCCATCCTAACCCATATTAACTAAATCACCAGCCCATTCTGACTTATTTCCTTTTTTAAAGAGGCTCAAAATAAATATCATGGTTGGGTTTTTATTGCCACCCCTAGATTGAACTATACGGTAAACGGTATTGGCGAAAGCCGACATGGAAGAAAGATTTACAACGTATATAACTTTTACCATTCAATATTAATTCTCAAGTATTCATAACATATTGAACAAGTACCCTGCTCTAAAACAATTTTGAGACAAAATTTTATAAAGTAGGGGAGATTGTAACAACACGATTGTTTAATTTTGTTTAGTTTCAATTCGTTTAATTTTTTTTATCATTCTTATTCTATTTTTGAAAAAATTAAAACAAATATATTTTAATCATATCCAAGCTTTATAGTTTAAAAAAAATCTTATGTCTACTCATAATAACTTATAAAACCTATACTTTATTAAAATAGGTTGTATGAGTTTTAATTTTAAATAGAGATCCGATGCTTTTTTTGTATGGATTGACATATGAGTATATGACTTTGTGTTATTTTGTTATAACCTACTCGTTTTAATACAATCATCATTAAGGCTTGGATTGTATTGTTGATGGGAGTGTGTGCTCAAATGTATCCGATCATTTTCTAAAGGGACGTCCTGTGGTAGGGACGGGATGCGGGTACAACACCTGTTAGATGCTATTACATAAGACCGACGAGTATGGGCCTCGTCCCCGGATCGGCGCCGTCCCGGTGGATCGTCCCACACCGGCCCCTTGTGGCCCGTCGCGTCGCCAACGTCGGAATCCAAACGCAGGAGACGGGCTTGTTGATTGGCTGTGCAAGTGGGCCCCTCTGACTTCTCTCTCTCCCCCTTTATTTATATATTATATTATATTGATTTTTATTGTGGGGTTGGGTAGTCTTCCACACCCTTGGGTAGTCCCCAAGGGGATGCTCCTCCACCTTTGGTGAGGTGGCGCCTACGTGGCGGATGGTCTCTTTGGGGACTAACCTCACCATACCCTATGGTCTAAGAATAAGGCTTTGACTTGACAAGGTGCAAACTACTGATTCACTCTAAGCATGGCAATGTGTAGTAGAACTACTGGTTACAGGAATTGCTGTCGAGGTAGTTCACCAACAGTTTCCCAAAACCTGCAGTTGTGTCCATTCTAGGTGATTACCCTTCAACCTTATCTCATAACCCTAACTCTGTTAACTAATGAGTAAATTACGTTTTTGGCCCCTATGGTTATGTCAGTTTTACTATATTAGCCCAAAATAAGAATTTTTAACGTGTCTGCCCCCATGGTCCTTATATCTAACCATTTTGGCCCCTAATTCTAACCAAACCCCAACTCTGATTAATTTCTTGGTCACATGGGTTGCACATGATGGGTAAAATTGTAATTTCCCCTCCCCCTTTTATGACTTTATAAATAAAATCCAAATCTTGAACAAATCATCATCATATGCACATTAGATCTTCAAACCACTTTAGATCTTCAAACCACTTTCAAACCCAGAACTTCAAACCACTTTCAAACCCAGAACTTCAAACCCATAACTTCAAACCCAGAACTTCAAACCCAGATCTTCAAACCCACTTTCATCTTCAAACCCACTTTCAGATCTTCAAACCCAGAACTGCAATTGAAAGCTACCGATTCAGCAACTTTTGAAGTATTTAAACGACAAATCTGGACCATAATCACTAGCCTCATCAAGAATTCAAGAAATGCAATCAAAAGCTATTCAAGAAATATCATCAAAATGCAATTAATAGCCATCGATTCAGAAACAATTAAAATAACTAAACATCTAATCTGGACCACAATCACTAGACTGATCAAGAAACGCCATTAAAAAGCAATACAAGTCATCAACTCAGCAACAATAGAAGAAATTAAACAACTTACAATTATAACTAACACTCCAAGAACAAAAAATCCGTCCATCACTAGATCTAGATCTCCGCCCAAATCTCCACCAAAACCTTGACATCACATCCCAAGTCTTTGATATAACACATTCAGATCTGCTATAATGGAGGGGGGATGACTAATCGAGTTCTAACCGTCATTTCTTTACGGATCTACTGCAATGGAGGGGGATGAGTGGTGGTTCGAGTTCCGGCCATAGGCACCACTACCCAGCCCTTAAACAACACCATCGCCACCGGTCTGAGTTCCGGTCGTCGGTTCTTCACCAGGCGGTGCAAATTATGAAATCAGATCTGGGTTTTTGTAAAGTAATAAAAGATATGCAGATGATGATGATTCGTTCAAGAAAGAGATGTAGACGATGATGATTTGCTCAAGATTTGGGTTTTATTTATAAAGTCATAAAAGGGGGAGGGGAAATTACAATTTTACCCATCATGTGCAACCCATGTGACCAAGAAGTTAACCAGAGTTAGGGTTTGGTTAGAATTAGGGGCCAAAATGGTTAGATATAGGGACCATGGGGGCAGATACGTTAAAAATTCTTATTTTGGGCTAATTTAGTAAAACTGACATAACCACAGGGGCCAAAAACGTAATTTACTCGTTAACTAATTTTAACAATTTTTTAACTTTAACATAATTACTTTCCAACAGTTTGAAGTTACTAACGTATCAGCAATGTCTTTCATACTAGCACTGTTGTATTCTCCTTTCCCGCTTTCGTCCACATGAAAAATCGGGGGGGGGGGGGGGGGTATCACTTGCAATTTTGTTATTTTGTATACAACCGAAAGCAGCAGACACACTTTCTCTAAGATAACTTTACCCATCGCGGCCCAAATGATGATCATAAACGTACTTGGAGCATGCTTCTTTTCTTGATTTCAACACATCCTTCCAACACAATTTTTCAATAGCTCGTTACTGTTTAATAAAATAATTTTAAATATAAAATGAAGATGAACATTAGAATAAATTATTAAGACCTTGAACTTGTATGATTGTGTATTTGCTACGAAGTTGTCCCAGTCTGTTTGCTCCACCATAGAACGATATTGCTTAGGAATTTTTGCAAGCTTGTTTGGTTTACCTAGGTTGGGTACTATGTATCCTGCATACACTTTTCTTCTAAAATTTCTGAGAAGGTTACCAAGCCGATTCATTACAAAATGCCTACAACATTCATCAATGTCATAAAACGCTGCAATATATGATACATGTTATACCTAGGTTATGGAAAATCAGAAATCACATGAAATAAACTTTTAAAACTGTAAAAATGCCTCTATAATTAAACAAAGTATATGCTAACCGTTATTTATTCCCGTAGCTTATCATTGACTTCTTTTGGCACCGCCTTCCATGCAGTGGTGGATCTTGCTCGTTGAACCTGCCAGGGCCGAAAGACACGGGCACTAAAATTAGCACTACGGCCGAAAAACTTGCCAGGGCCGAACATAGTATATATACAAAATTTCGATCGAAATGCGGAAAATTAGCACTACGGCCGAAAAACTTGCCACCACTAAGATCCGCCCATGCTTCCATGCTATAAACCAGAATCCGATATGTTCCCTTACCCGATCTCCCAAAAACATGGAAATTCAGATGTGTATTCCCCAAGAAAACCTACCTAGTTCATCAAATATAATTTTGTGTTTTCTGCCACCAGAGTTTGTAAATGTTGTACGTAACTTTGGTAACCTTGTTAACCCCCGCATCTTTGTTTTCATTTTAGGTAAACTAAGATCCGGATCCAAATCATCACTTTCATTTTCGTCCGTTGAAAACTTACCATCTCCTTCGCCATGGTTGTATTGTCCATTAATCAATTGAAGTTCACCGTCCATGAGTTTGTTGAATGTTGTGAATGAAATTTCCAAATATGAGCTTCAATTGAATGAATAATTATTCGAGAAAACAAAACAATTTTACCTAAACTTTGAAATCGGATTTAAAATCGGAGAAACCAAAGCTTGGTGGTGGGATATAAAATGGAGTGGTTAGGATTTTGTGGAACTTTTCTCAATGAATGCAGTGGGGAGTTTTAGGGAACTTTTCAATTCAAGATTTTATAAAATATCAATTATTAGCTTAAAACCAAACTAAATTATTTTTTCATTGTTGTTTTTTTTATGGAATCCCGCCATGTATTTTTCCATACTTAATAGATCAACGAACTGAATATTTTTCCAATTCCCACAAAAGCCGCAACTAAAGCAATAACAGTTCCAACATCAATGACTTTTAAACCTTCCACAACATCTTTAAAATTTTTCATTTAGTTTACTAATTGGAGGTGGATTTTGATTCTTGAAAGCGAGTTAAGTGGTTCTGAGGGGCATAGACGGTATAACAATAAGTAGTGATTCGACTACTCCGAACGTGGGGAACGAATGCTTGAATTTGAACAAATAGCTGGCTCTTGCAAGTTTGTGGCCAACGATCACCCTCTAAGATATAAGCTTTATAACAAACTAAAGGGCTCGAAGCTATAGAAGGTCTACAATTCAGCAATTCTTCTGAATTTATGGTATAGTTATTCAAGTTGGAAAAAGGTAAAGTAAACAATAAAGAACAAAGTGAAAGTGAGAAGGGACCCATATAATACTTTTACTTCACAGAAGTACTTATACATCATCTATAGCCTTGTAATAAGTTCATCCTAAACCCATGGAATACCCGGAATCTTGGTCGCAGTTGCTGTCGCAACCCCCGATCCCTTATCTGTCCCGAGAACGGGCGGACGCGAACTCAGAGTTTCGGTGGTATCAGCTTGTTAATTATGGCAGCGAAAATTACATCAGGACCGTAGTTAGGAAATGTTTATCAGAGTAAAACAACCATATTTAATATTAATAATCACATGGGCAAAACCCAAGTTTCTTATTACAATACATTTATAGGGATAAACCCTATTTTATTGAATTATAAACATCGTTTATTAGGTAACTTTTATAGCCACATTTTTCCCAAGCCTTCAGTGCTCTCCAGCTGGCTTTTTACTAATTGGCTGTCACATTGTGTTACCTGAAACGTGTTTTAAAAACATTTGTCAAGGGGAAATACTGGTGAGTGAATCCCAGTTTAATCAAGAAACATTTTATCAATTAAAACAGTATTGAGAGCGATCACATTGTTTATTTCTACACAATTACTCATTCAGTACTGTCAATCCTGACTTGTGGGTCATATTACACATTGGCTAACTCGTTGTCCAATGGTAACGTACTGTCATCCCCAACTTACTACTCACAGTGTAGTAAATTTTGTATACAAAACCCCAACATACCGGCAGTAATTGAAGAACTACAAAGACTCAATCACCGCTTAATCACATTGTAAAACATTTAAGGTTTTGTAAAATATTATAAAAAGGTTAATAAAAAGAGGATAAACTCACATTGCTATCTTAGACTTCGCGTAAGGGTTTTCTGGGAATAATCTATAATTTATACAAATGTACATTGGTTAGTATCATAACCCTTTGAAAATATTAATGATACCCTCCCCGAGACGGCATTCCAACAATTATGTCGGGCAAAACCACGACAGTTGTTACGGAACCCTAAATCAATCGGGCAGCGTATCTATTACGAAACTGGGGTTATAATACTTACAACGGGGCAGAACCTTGCTAATTAGGGGGTATAATACCCGAGTATAATAAGCCTACTATCAGAAATTGAGAGAAAGATTTCGAAATTGAACAAACAGACTGAAGATCCAAGGCCATCTATTTATAGTTGCTGATTCTGACTTTGTCGCGGCCCGCGTAAACGTAAGCTAAGTCTTACGCGGCCCGCGTTGACTCCGGTCAACTGCGTAGCTTAGCTGGGTCATCACATAGGTCTGCCGAGTGTTGGGCCACGTGGCCGCACCGGGCTTTGCCACATTCTGGGCCTCTCGCGGTCCGCGTGAAGGTTGGGGTGGGGTTACGCGGCCCGCCTCAACTTAAAATTCAGATTTTATATTATTTTTAATACTATTTAATATATTTAAGGCCCGTTTTCGCGTATGAGGTGTATTTTGGGACATATTAGGACATTCTAATATATACTAAGGCGTCGGAAATATTGTGAGGGTGTCGGGTTATTTGAGGATTGTTACAGTTGCGGATCTAGCCCAAAAAATTAGAGGCATCTCAATTTATTTTTTTGGGATCAGGGTATCTGTCACAGCCCCCGACCCCACCCCGGGAGCTGGTGCTGCGAGCTAGTCAGATGGTATCGGTGTTTATTAAATACGCAGCGGAAAATTTTTCTTTTTCATCAGGATCGTAGTTAGGAAATAATTTCAGAGTTTGTAAAACACCAAACTTTTAATATTAAACAAATGGGCTAAAACCCATATTCCATTCAATTATTTTTATAGGGATAAACCCAAATAAATAAAACATAATTTCTTCTTTTATTCAGGTATTTATAGCCACTTTATTTAAGCCTTCAGTGCTCCATAGCTGGCTTCTATTATCTTTACAGCAAATTATCTGTAACGCATTTTGAAAACATTTTATCAGTAATAAATACTGGTGAGTTCATTACATTTTTATAAAAATATATTGTTATACTTTACAGCATTAAGGGTTTTTATATTTGTTTATATTTACCCAACTCAATCTATATTTGTCACATGGTGGCAGTTCCGTTGTGACAGTGCTCATATCACTCATTGGCTCACTTTCGTGCAATAGTGAATTTATCAAGTAATTATATCTTACTATTATTCAAAGTATCTGTCACTAGGCGATTCCCGTGACGATGGTCATATCACTGTTGATCATTCTTTCAACTAGTGACTGTAGTCATAACATTGTTGATCATTCTCTCAACTAGTGTCGGTGGTCGCATCACTGTTGATCGTTCTCTAAACTAGTGACTTTGGTCCTATCACTGCTGATCATTCTCTCAACTAGTGACTCTGGTCATATCACTGTTGATCATTATCTCAACTAGTGACTCCGAATTTAGTAGTGTCACATGACATTACTTTTTCAAATATATTTTCTATGACACCAAACCAATTAGCCTATAAAATATACCATTTTCTGTCAATTTAATAGCTTTAATTAACTAATTTATACTATTAAATCATACACAATCTACTCAAGTAATCTTCAAATTCATGTTATTTAATATTTTTAATAATTTAGCTTTTAACCATTACACATTAATTACTACAAATTTAACACAATGCAAAATACACTTAATAGCATGTCCTTATTAACTAATTGTCGCTTTATACTTTATAATGAAAAACATTAAATAATATATTTATAGTAACTTCTATTATACCATTAATTCGCAATTTATAACACTTCTTGTTTCAACAAATTATTGATGTGAATTAATTAGCCTAGCACCCATATGGTATCATGGTCCATACAATTGCAATTTGCAAAGGTGGTACCTGTTGGTTGGAACTTAGAGATCCACTACGTAATATTATTAGTTTGTTTTGGTTGCTTAGTATGTCATATTTATTTAACTAATAAATCACAATATAATTTACGTTGCACTAAAGTAGGAAGTTGGGTTAAAGAGTGCTCTGTTATTTAGCATGTGATTAATTAGTTATAATATTCTATATTAAATATTAATTATAATATTTTAACCATAATATTTAAACCATAGTTAAACATTTAATATAATATTATTTTTAAATAACGAGGCCATAAATAAAGGTTTAAATATATTATTACTAATATATAGCATTGAATGTTCATGCCTCCACTAAACCATATTTGTGCTATTATTGACTAACTCTTTGGTCAATAGTAACGAGTGTCAAGTAATGTATAAAACCCCCATACCGGTAGCTATTGCAGAATACAAAAATTTAATCACTGTAAGTATAACTGATAAACATTTAGGATTTTGGAAAGCATTTTTAAATATAACTGTATCACAAAAAGGTGATAAAAAGAGGAATGACTAACAAACTGTGAGAAAAAGAGAATGAACTCACTTTGTAATTTTAGGGTTCAACTAGAAAGCCTTTTGGTATAATCTTGGGTATAACTCCTGAGCAATTTAATAAATATATAATGAACTCGCGTTAAATATAATAACCCAAATTCAACTTTATCCCTACGTCACGAGACAGAACCCCAACGAACTTAGTCGGGCAGAGCCTTGACATTCGTTACGGGGCCCTAGATCAATCGGACAGAGTATCAGTGATCAGGGGTTAAAATACTTAAAACGGGAAAGTGCTTTATTATTATTATTATTATAATAAAAAAATAAACGACATAGAATTTTTAGAGTGAGAGAAAAAGGTTGTCAAGACATGTAAAAGGTTTGAACAAATTGGAAATCAAGCCTTTGGTATTTATACTGAAATATTTACTTGCACATCAATCAAAGGAAAAGATTCCTTTCCATCCTACATCCTACACGTAAGCACACACCATTTAATTGTTAGTTATGATTTATTTATTTTTTTTGAATGTGACTTTCTATGTACTGGACCTATTGGTCACCGGGTTCATGTCGAATACATTCCCCCGTCAGCCCCGCACTCTCGGACGCGATGTTCAATCGGGCCCCGGCCGCCGCGCAAGCTGACTTCCGCCCGGAAACCATACTGTCCCCACACGAGAGACTCGCTGGGGTGACAGCTGGGTAAAATCGAGTTGCCCTCAAGACCGCTCCATGCCTCGGTAGGATACGATCCATCATTGGGACGTCCCCCCCGCCCCCCCCCCCCCCCTAAGACCACGTGGGAGTCGAACCGGTGACCTCCTAAAGGAGGAGCCGGCCAACATAACCCAAGTGGGGATACCACTGGGCCACGGGGAAGGGATCTAGTTATGATTTATTTATTTTTTCTTTTCATTTCAACACAATATGAACGTACACATTTAGTTAATATTATTTTATTATTTTATTAATTTATATATCATAATTAATTCAGCTGCTTCACTTATTTATCACGTATAACTTTTAAAATATGACGTTTTATAAAACAATGAATATGTCATTAGAACGAGAATATTTGTATCTACATTATGAATCAAGTTTCTTTAAAAACTGAGTAGGTTCAAATATAATGTATTTTTATTATTAAACGGTTCCTAGGCCCGTCTAGGTACTTCAAATTTCTAACAGTCAACTTACCCGTAATCTACCCATCTAATAATATAAGTTTTATATACTTTATTTTAATATAGAAAATAGAAATGTCACACATATACAAGCCAATTAATTAGTATAACATTCCAACCAAAAATAGTTTTTAAAACTATATGGGTTGAATAATTGTTTTAAAAATAAAATTAGTTACTAGTGGTTAATAAATTTAAACAACCTATAACTCTTATATGATAAAAAAAAATGGATATGTTACAGTATCCTTTGTATAAAACCGGAAAAAAAAATTACACTATGAAAACGGTACAGAGACGGGGTTGAGGGGTAGCATCCTAATACACTAACTCTACCCTGCTTGATCGGGTATTAGATTGTATTCCCATAAATATTTTGTTTTAGACAATCAATCTAGTGCGAATCAACTTTTCCGTTGTGTATCATCATAAAATTATAGAGTATCACTAAACCATACTCATAAATTGAAAAGGATTGTTGCTTATTAGTTGTTAGACATGTTGATAAGAATGAAATTCGGAAAATGCACCATGTCTTTAAGACCTCAGAAAAAGAAAGCTAAGGTTGTGTTTGTTCTTGAAGAGGTAAAAGGTCTGCGGTCTGCGAACCACATCTGCAGGCATCTGTAGGAGAAGAGGTGGACCAAAGGTCTGCAGTCTGCAAGAAGAAGACTGTTTGTTTGTTAATGTCTGCAGCGTAACCTAACCATAACCAACCACAACCCACCATAACCATCACCCACCAAAACCACCGTGACCCACCATAACCTACCACAATCCACCAACACCCACCATCACACACACATTCGAATGATCAGACAACTCACAAAGGCAACTTATCAATTTTTACAAAATATAAATACCAATCAGATAGTTTACAGATGGGTATGAACTAACCGGAAAACACACCACCGTCGTCGTCACGTCTGCTGATGTCGGTAATTGCTTCAGCCACTGCCCCATCCCCCGTCATCCACCATTGCCGCCGCTGCTCACTGTTTCTCGGACCCGAGCCCCACCTGAACCTGATCGTTGGAGGAGCACGGTTGGAAAGAAGCCATTGCTGCCGCCTGAACCTCTACTGCCGCCGCCGTCGTCTCCGGCGGCTACAGTCGCCGTCGTCTCCAGGTCTCTCTCTCTCTCTTCCGATTTCTCTGCAGATATCTCTCTCTCTGTAGCAGGGTATGTGTATAACGTGGTACAAAAGAGGGATGAAGTTAAGGGGTGTTGAGGGTGTCTCACCGGAATCCATCCGCCGGCCGGATTACCGGCTCCGGCGCCGGTCAGTCGTCGAGAGAGAGAGGGTGAGGGAGGGAAAAAGAGCTGAGGTTTGTTTGTTTGTGTTATGTTTGATCTTGTGGCTAGGTTTTGAGAATGAAGATGAATGATAAAAATGTGCAGAGGTTTTGAGAAGAGGTTTGAAGAGCCTAGTCCATGTCTTCTCCAAGAAGAGGACGCGCAGACATTTTTTAGTAAAATGTCTTCCAAAAAACAAACGCACTTCAGACCTCTATGTCTGCCCTTGGTCTTGTTGGCGCAGACAGAAGTGATCAGGAAGAGCTTCTTTAAAAAAACAAACACACCCTAAGAGCCAACCCGAAGTTTCACGTATGATATACATTTATACCGATACTAATAAAATAATTTGATATGCGAGTAAAAACAAACAGACGTATAAGATTTTACGTATCTCATTGTTATAAAAGAAAGTTCATCATAAGTTTTTTTATTATAAAATAACCACTATTGTGATTTTAAAAGAAAGTTCATCATAAGTTTTTTTGTTATAAAATAACTACTATTGTGATTTGTTATTTTATTTCTTTTAAATTAAGCCAAATATATACATGGTAATTTTTTTTGGTACACCTACATAATTGACCAACACTAGTTTGCCACCGCCGTTAAAAATGAAAAAGAAGAGTTAGTTAGACTGCGGGGTATGGGGGGCTTGGGTTGGGCGTGGGTCCGAACTATTGCCGTACGCTAACTGCCTAAGTGCGGCCGTGACCTTTTGCCACGTAGTAAATCCTAATTGCCCGGTTACATCGGGTTTTTGTTGAAAATAAACATACTTCTCCTCAAGATCTCTAGATATCCTTAAAAATAAGTTTCTACTCATACGAAAACGACGCCTAAACATTTTTTCATCATACTTGGGTTCAGCTGAGAAGTAATCGCTTACCAACAAATCGTTAGCGGTGACCCGTTCACGAGCGATGTACCTTCTTCTGCGTTTAGGTTGTTGACTCTCTTCCTCCTCCTCTTCGTTTTCAACGATAGCTTTCACCACCGTCGCGATCGTTTGTAGAAATATTTCCGCCCCATCGTCAGATGATGATGACGATTCAGTATAACTTGAAGAACTCATGGCGAGATTGTGTTTTATGTGTTTGATTTTGTGTGAGAAAAATAATAAATATTGTAAAGTATTTATAAAGGAAATTTTTTTTTTTTAAAATAGACCAACGGCTAGTTTGGTTTGGCCATTCACAACCCGCCATGTCAGCTTGGCCAGACCGCCCCACGCCCGGCTTGAAACCCATGCCCCAAGGGCCACGCCGAAACCCATGCCCACCCGGGGTGGTGGCTTGGGCGTTTTCCCCCTACCCACGCCCAAACTCCCACCCCATACCCCGCAGTCTTAGCTACCTTCTTTTGTCAACGATGATATGTATTATCTTATTTGTAAACAATATTACATTTATTTAACCCGTGTAATACATATGGCTTTAAAAATATAACATTTTTATTATTTGGTATATAAAATTACATTTATTCAACCCCTCCAATACATATGGTTCTTAAAGATATAACTTTTTTTATTATTTAATATATAAAATTATATTTATTTAACCAGTACAATAAAGGAGATTTTTTAAGGTATATTGTTTTATTATTTAGTACTAGATTGTAGCCATAGCCGCGCGTTGCGGCGGCGATGCCTTGGTTGTTTAAGGCTGACGACACGTTATGTGATGCGTTAACCATATAAACACATGTCGTGTTCAAAGTCTCATAATCACTTGTCTAGATATATATACACACACATATACCCGTCTAAATTCTCTCGTGTTATGCCGATTTATCTAACAATTGGTCGTTATCACAATTCATTCAACCACAATAGAATCAAATGTGTGTGTTGTTGCCAACTGCTGACTGCGCTTTTGCAAACCAAAAGTCAAAATTAATCACCAAATTCTCATAATAGACAATGTATGAGAATTCAGAAGCAACAAACATTTATTAGGAAAGCCATGAGAACTCTTCTTAAAAAATTCCCTCCATTCAGTTATAGATTTCTGGAAAATGAAAAATATAACATAGAAATGTCAATGTGGTGATTTGGGTGGTTATTATTTTACGGGTTAAATGGTTAAAATAGGAAGTAAGCTAGAGTTTGTGATCAACCCTGTGTTGGTCCTTGTTATTGAGGTGTTAATAATTCAAACATAGGCTATGAAAAAACGTTCCATATGAAAGAAAGTATTATCCCTAATTAAAATTAACGCATACAACACAAAAACATCATGGTGCAATTTTCTAACACAGATAAAATGATTTAAATAAATATTAAAATTGCAACATTATCAAAAGAAGTAAACTTACAGTTTCATCAGTTGGTTCCACCTTAAAAACACAATGTTCCCCTCACATTTTTTAAATGGCGCATGGTTGCTTTCGAGATGAGCTGAACTTTGGCCGGTTTTAGCAATGATGAACTATCCTAGTCCTTCACCTAAACATGAATCACCAAAGATTCTCTGTAATGATTTGTACGCAGGGCCTTAACTTGAATCATCATTGTATGTGATGATTCTTGAAAATTATTCTCCTAGATGTTGACAAAGGTAAACCTGGAAAACTTTATAATGTGTTCAGTGTTAATATTTTATTCCTCTTTCAATTTATGAACAACCTCATGATTTTGTTTGGGTTGCGCTTGTTCAAGTGGGCGTACCAGTGGTCCTCAATTTTGTTGCCCCTTGCTCCTGGTAATCATGCAGCGTCACTGATCATCCGCAAATCAATGTGACAATTTTCCTCAATTAGTAAAATATCATATGACCATTCCATCTGAGAAAAGAGTGACAAAAAAGTTAAAAAAATATAATAAACAAATGAAGGTTATACTTTTTCTTCAACGTTGAGGGAGTCATTGTCGTCTTTTACTTGTACTACCTTCTAGCGCACCCACCCAAACTACCACCCATCACCACCCTCTACACCCACCCTACCTCCATCTCGAACCCGCACATCATATCGTCCACCACCAGCTTCACAATATTCCTACACCAATATACCATCGTCGCTTGCTATCCCAGAAGAACACAATCCTACATACCAAGTTTCTTTTGTGACCGAAGAACACGTTTGAACCTAGGATTACGGCCCCGATGCTCCCTTCGATCCCCAGACCCAGGGGCGGATGTATGTGTTATCAAGGGGGAGCGCCCGCTACCGCTTGGCCGGAAAATTTTTGACGTTTTTAGTGTAAATTTTGGAAAATTTTGACGTTTTTTCGATTTCGTTACCGCTTATTTATAAAACGTTACCGCTTGGTCGGAATCCTAGATCCGCCACTGCCCAGACCGACACAAACCTACAAATGTGTCGGTCGATAAACATTTAGAATAAAAATTATTTACTCATAAATTTGACAGAAACAGTTGCTTCCATGAATTTTCGTAGACCTCAGGTCGGAACCACCAACCATACTTATTTCGGCCGCTATACTTGGTTAAATATTTATATAAATTAACTGTACTTGAAATTCATTAACATATATATACAATATTACAGTTCATGGAGTTTAACAATATACGATAGCTAATAACCATGAAATTAAGTCTAATTTTATATGCCCTATTTATTCTTATATGATCTGATGCCACTTTAATAAACTTGTCACCGAATGATTTATGTTAAGCCATTCATTCTTGACTTTGTTGGTCAACATTTTTTATCAAATAAATGTACTTCAAAAAAATTCCCAAAAACCATGTGGTTGCCAAATATCAAGTGTTTCTAAAGAAATCATAGAAAAGTTCATCGCACCTTCACCGCCAGTGCCTTACCGTCACCAACATACCTTCAAAACCCTAGACCCTTAATCAACGTATTTTCTAATTTTTTGACCAAAATAAAAAAAATCCATACCAGTTTATCTCTGTTCCCTTGTTAATATATAGAAAGGTTGACCCATCGCCAGAATCTATTGAATCCTAGCTCCCAAGTCACCGCCGATTCTCACCTTGCTAAACCAAGGGGTTGCTCGATCTACCCATGAAATAACTCATCACTGATCGATTGGATTCCTGTTGCTACTTGAACGGTGACGGTCTGTCAATACTACCGACCACCGTGTATCATCGTTGTCGGGATGCCACGAAAACGTCAAAACTACCTCTGACCGAGTTCCCAGTTGTCAGAAATCCCAGGTCGCTGCTCATGTAGGCATGTGGAGCAATCTCCGAGAGAGAGAGAGAGAGTCGGAAAACCAGTGATGATGGCATATGTGGTGTAAAGATGGGTGCCTGGCAATTGAGGAAACTTGAAGGGTCTTCAATGACCATATCGCTGCCGTCTTCCACTGTCGTTGCCGACGAAGGCTTGGTCACCGGAGGTCAGCATCCTCCTTTGCTGGGTTTCTCTCTCTGAGATGGTGGGTGTCATGTGTGGTGGAAAATGAAAGGCTAGAATCAGCCACTGGTTTCGAAGAAGGAGAAGAGAAGACAAAAGGGTAATATTGTCATTTGTCGGTGGCACCGACCTTTAGTTTTAAGATTATATAAATATAACATTCATTTATTCAACCCGTGTAATACACGGGGTTATAACCTAGTTCAATATATAAAAACTTTACATTTGTGCTAATCTTAAGAAAATGAGATTAGGACACAGAATGGTCCAGGCAGGGAAAAAATGAGACCAGGACACTAGAAATGGTCCAAACATGGCAACAAAATGAGATTAGGACACACGGAATGGTCCAAGTATGGGGCGGGATGGGAACAAAAGCGAGTAGGTACTAACAAGAACACCTCCCTACGGTGGTGTGATACCGCTCAAAACTCGTACCGAGCGGAGGCTACTTCCCAAAACCATCATGTTACTTTTGTTATCTTTTGACTTTTACATGGGTGGGATGGATGAGAAAGATGTATATCGTGAGTTTAAGGATTATAAAGTAAGAGATGGAAGAAATATGATGTTTCCCTAATGTAAATAAGAGATATTTTAAAGGAGATGTTCCGCATAGACGATTATCTTAGAATTATTTGTGTAATAAAGTAGAAGCAAGAGTTGTTATTAAAAAAAGGGGTAATGGATTTAAACACCCCCAACTATGGCCATTTGGCCGATGGCACTCTCAACTTTCACTTTGGCTCAGACCAGGGCCGTCTCCGAAAATCACAAAAAAAATTTTGGCCCTGTTCGAGAAAAAAAATTTGGGCCCTATTCGTAAATCTTCATATAATATAAACTCATCGATCATTCAATCAAATAACCCATAATACTACGATAATTGTTATCAAATAGATAAAACAAATTAACAAAAATAGTGTAACAAAAATATCAAGTTATAGAACGTACTTGCTAAGCGAAAAGTGTGGTTCTTCTAGCGTTTTTTGAAGAAAAGCTCTCGATCAACTCCTTGATTATGGCTCTAGCAATAGCAAGCCTTTGTTTCTGTCCACCTGACATTTGCACCCCTCTTTCCCCTACCATTGTATTGTAACCCTGCAATTCACACACCATCCGTTTCTAATAAATTTTGAATTATTACTAGAAAAGGTATTGCTTTGTAATCGTAATAGAAGCATAACTATTTATAAAATATGTATAGATCAACACAAGCATATAGACAAACCTGGTCCCGCTAATTAACCCTTGTTTTATCCCAGTCTTTTTCGGGCCCTCGCATTTACTTCCATACAGTTGCATAACTTTCTCTTCTGCACAAAAAGATTTCATTCAATATTTCAATCAAATAACAAATAACATTCATGATTTCATTCAATATTTCAATCAAAAAACATTCATTCAATAAAAAGTTAAAAACACTCATATGAAATCGAATCGACTGATATTATGAAATCAAAAAGAAAAATACATTCATTGATTCAATCAAAAAAACGAAATCAAAAAGACAAATAAAGTCGACCTTTTGTCTCCTCTGCGGCTCTGCCTCTGCGTGATCAGCATTCAGCGAATCAGCGTCTTTTGGTTTCCTTCCACTTTCCCAATCCGTGCGTGAATTTTTTCAATGATCTGGGATGGGATCTGGAGCCTTATTGTTTGGATTTGGGCCTATTTCAATATATCAATTCATTAAAACCTGGGCCTATATAATAACATACAGAATTTTCGTTTTTTTTTTTGGGCCCCATGCTGGTTTGGGCCCTGTGCACAAGCCCACTCTGCACATGGGCTTAGCCGGCCCTGGCTCAGACCACTCCCAACTTAACATATCGATTGTCATGGCATCCCTTCATTAAATATTCACTAACCAGGTTACTAAAATTAGCCTATGTGGCAATTTAATCTGATGTGGCATTCATACGTGTCATACATTAGCTGACGTGTAATGCAAACCTGATTCATCATCTTTAAAACACCTAATACCCCCAAACAAAAAACCATATGAAACCCTAGATGATTTAAGCAAAGAGAAATTATCGATGATTTAAGCAAAGAGAAGGTGGCTCAGATCTGTAACATGAAGATCAAACAAGAGGGACGATCACCGCCATGGCTGCAACAACGGTTGCACCGTAAGAGCAAACGAAAAACCCTTGTTGTTGCTCTCACATACCATCCGGGTTGCCCCGCCAAGATACGGGTCGATGTTGACCCCATGACTGATTGCGATGCTCGGATATGAATCCGTACACAAATCATTATCATCGTCGCCTTCTCATTTTCATCTTTCACCATCAAAATAGCTGTATACACACATATATGATATATCTATACTATATTGTATATCGAAGGCTCTACAAACTTTGCTACACACCTTTATGGTTTGGATCCTAATTAAATCAACAACTATTTCTCACTGCAAGTGGGGGATTGATTGAATCATGGGCTCAACATCATCAGATCAGCACATAACAACACGTCATCTTCAACAACGATTTCACACTGCAAGTGCACTGTTTCCTAACCGCAACCGATCGAGTGAGAAAATGCTTATCAACGGCGGATTTCACCGGCGATTTCAACGGCACCACTGTTCCCATCCTCAACATCACACCACCCCCAACGACGGCACCACTGTTCCCCTCCTCAACATCACCTGATTATCATCATAACCCCGTTTTCCCCCAAAATCAAAACCCATCGTCGTTTGTTTTTGATATCATCTCGCACAGACAGGCTTCTAGATCCAGATTAAGCGGTGTTTGGTGGTGTGGGGTAGGTGGTCGCAGTGGGTGAATGGCTGCGTAGGGTAGGTGGTCACAGTGGGTGAATGACTGCGTAGGGTTACGGTGGTAGGGTGGATGGTGCTGGTGTTAAGTGAGAGAGAGGGGTGAATATATACTGATTAAAAACACCACATCATCTAAAAAAACGCCACATCATCTAAAATTAGCCACGTAGGGCAACAAAACTAACCCAGTTAGTGTTTATTTAACGACGGGGTGACACAGCAACCCAAGTGTTAAGTTGGGAGTGGTGTGAGCCAAAGTCAAAGTTGAGAGTGCCAGCGGCCAAATGGCCATAGTTGGGGGTGTTTAAATCCATTAACCCTTAAAAAAAAGAGATTTTAAGAATGGAAGGGGTAAAATTTTTGAATGATTGAGTTCTCCTTGTAACAAAATTCAAATTCCTGTGATAGAATTTCAAAACATGTCACAAATCATACAGTAACACACTGATTAATAGTTATTAAATTTGCTTGTCTTATGAGATATTATTTTTCTATTTTGTATTTATAACTTTTATCCTTATAAGTGTAACGCCCCAAAATCTGAATGTTAATATTTGTCGTATGTTCTTATGTGACACGTCATGAAATAAATAACTAGGCTATTTAACCTAGTTAAAGGTATGGTCAAAAGTATTAAATGATGAGGGTAGTGTCAGTTATGTTTTAAAGGTAAACCCGAGGGGCTAAAGTGGAACAAATGAAAGTTAAGTTATTAAATAACTTAATCACACACAAACACACACATACGTGTGTTCGAGAAAGATCAGGAGGCTCCCATGGAGCCTCAAACCCTAACTTCATCTTTATGCTCAAATCGGAAGGCAAGATGAAGCTTAAATCCATAACCGAGCATGGATTAATGATCACCAACACGAGAGGATCATAACGTATGTTTTAAATCTAAGATTGGTGATCATGGGTGAAGTGGGTTATGTTCTAATCCGTGAGTTAATATGAAATTGATCATGTACAAGGGTTAGAATCCTCGTATAGAACATGGGTTATGTATGGTTTGCGTTAATTTGATGATTAGAGGTGAAACCCGTTAGTTAGGGTGAAGATGATGACTAGAATCACCTCCTATGTTCAAGTCTTGTTGAATGATTGATGTATTATGTGGGTATGATGAATTATTGTTAGATGAAAGTATAGGAATATGATGATGTTATGTTTAATGTTCATTTGGAATGATATATGATGATTAGTAGAAGGATTTGATGAGTTATGTATGAGTTTAGAAGATTCATGCATGAATTAGTTGTACGTTATGCTTAAAAGGTGGTACGCACACCAAGCGTATGATAAGATGTATATAGTGTCGTCCGTATAGTCGATTATGATGTTACGGGTATATGATGATAAGTCGATAGTTAAGTATGGTTAATAGTTGACTTTTGAAAGTCAACTAAGTATAAGAAACATGATTTGACTCGTTGTCGTAAAGGTAGGTTGATGGGAAGTCGTATGGTACATGTTATAGCAATCCGTGTTAAATGTAATGACATGATGAGTTACATGAGTTTAACGTATACGGATATGATTATATGAAGTTGATTATATATTTTAATGCTTGTTAGAAATGACTAAGGAAAGTTAAGTGTGAACTATGCGAGTGATATGATTGTTACATGTACAAATGTGTATGCTAATAAGAGCGTGATTTCGATGAAATGAAAGTATAGGAATCACGTCGAGACAGACTCAAGCATGAGGTGTTAACGGGTCAAGAAGAGGCAAGGAATCGGATACGAGCACGGACGCATAAGGTAAGTGATTTCCGTAATCACTTCTTAGTTCAAGTAAGTAATAAAGTGTTGTAATTAATTAAACATGATGTTTGAGGTCAAATATGTGTTAAAGTCTTTCGTCGTAAATGATGGGATTAAAGTTGACCAAAATGCCCTTGATGGGTATTTTGGGGTAAACGATCTTAAAAGTAGTTTAGAAACAAGTTATTCGATTAGTGTAATGTTTTGGACAAGTATGGAAGTGGGGATGATGGTTTGGTTAGTCATAGACCAATTAATGCGCGAATACCCTTAACGGGTCAAAATAAGCATATGAACGATAATGGGTTAAGAGGATGCAAGACATCCAAGAATTTAGTAATTTATGATAGACGTCACTGATATTGTTAGATTTATAAGAGGTTATGGTAAAATAACCAAGTTATGTTGATGAATGCATGAACGGGTCAAAGTTTGGTAAAAGGGTAATAAGCCAAAGAGTTAGAAGTCTGAAATTTTATTATGTTGGATGTTGGTTTTTAACTCCACTAGGTGGAGGATTAAATTACGGATGCGTAGGAAAAAGAATCGGGTAAAACGGATAAAAAACGAGAGAGTTATGCTCGTTTCCGTGAAACGGGATCGTGCTGGGAATATGCAGCATGTTGCTGCAAAGTTTCTGTGAAAACAGGGGCTTAGCGTGACGCCAAGGCCCTTGGCGTCACGCGAGGCCCCCTGGTTGTCGAAAGTTGCTCGTTTGCTCAGTTTTGTCTTGGGAACTCGTTTAAACGCGTTTTAAGTTGCGTATGACTACTTTAACTTACGTTTTTATGAGCATAAATGTATGCACTTATGTAGATAGGCAAGTATGTATGTTTGTATGTATCTAAATACGTATGTAGGAGTGTATGTAAGCTTGTATGCGCGAACGTATGTAAGATTATAGTGTGTTACACGAGGATATATGAAGAAGTATATGGGTAGGCAAGTATGAGTTGGGTATGTTGCCAATAGGTGATTGTAAATATATATGTAAGTATGTATGTAGGTGTATACGTATGTATGGTTTTATAAGTCCAAGTGTATGTATGTAGGTATATACGTATGTATGTTTTATAACTCTAAGTGTATGTATGTAGGTGTGTATGTAGGTAGTACGTATATGTACGCAAGTGAGTATGTACGAAGGTATGCACTTATGTAGGTTTGTGTGAAGGCATGTAATAAGTATGTATATATGTATGTATGTATGTATGTATGAATGAACGTACTTAGGTATGCACGTACGTAGGTACGTACGTATGTATATAAGTTGTTATATGTGATCGTAAGCATATGTATAAGTTTGTATGAAAGTATGTACGCATGCATCCAACGAAATTGAGTACTAACGTTAATAATAGCGTGCCTGGTGGATGAAGTTTAATGCAGGAATATCAAAGAAGTCTCACCACGGATCGTATGATCAGACGAAAAGCCGGGATGTAAAGAGTTGATGGAATGAAAAATAAACGTGAATAAATCTTATATGTTTATAAAACGTACTAATGTTATGAATCTTATGTGGTGAGCGCAGATAGTACAAGCCATGAGGATCATCAAGGTATAGAGATCGAGGATCGAGTCACAAGACAGATTGTACGGGAATGTTTAAAATATGTAATTTAGTGATGATAAGTTATGTTTTTATATTATAAAATGAATTATTAGAATGTCAAGACGTATATCATGAAAGAAATTTTAAGGCTCGAAATTCCGCTGCGTCGTTTTAAGGTTAAACGTGTTAGGGTGTTACAATAAGGTAATAGATACACACAATAAGGAGAGCGAAATGGATTAAGACATACATCGAATCATATCTTAGAAAGACGAGTTTGAGGAGGAGATCATGTCGTTCTAACTTTTGTGTTTAATATCTATAATAGCGACACATGACATATGCAAGATATATAAATAAATAAATGAAATCCCACATGTTACTATCATATTGTTAACATAATAACTTAAAAATAAAATCTAGTAGAAAAAGCACAACAAGCTATATGTTTTATGGTATTTTATGTTCAATTATCATTTTACCAACATAATGATAATAGTTTTATATGTTTCTCAATCTTTTTGTATTTCACCAAAGGATAAAAATGTGTTTTATACATGATTATTAGATAAATGTTAATAGTTTTATATGTTTTTATTTTTTTCCCGTTTGACGGTCCATATCGTAAATTACTAAAACTGAATGTGAGCTCTCAAACCAATTGAAACTTGCATGTTATCAATATGGTTGAAAAATACCGATGCCAAAATTGCTGAAAACAAATATTGGCTCCATTACAATCATCATTAAGTCAGTATGTGTATTGCACAGTACCGATACTTTACCACTATCTAGTAAAAAAGCGTAGTGACTTTTTAGTTTTTAGATCACCCACAATGGGGTGTTGTGCGGTGGTCCGAAACCAAGTACCTCACCCCACGGACCTTATCGGGGATGCGAGCTTAGTTGGGCACCAAGTCTGTTCCCCAAGTCCTTGTTTGCGGACCTCTCGAGGAGTTCATGGTTAGGCTCCACAAACAATAACAATATTATTTGTGTATTATTTTATATATAAAATGGGTTGTGAAAGGTTATGGAGTTACGTGTTGTGGATGCTCTTAGTGATAGGATCGGTAAAAACATCCGTACCCTTACCGAAAATACCACCTAATACCGTATCGGGTATATTGATATAGTACAAGTACGAGTATGGATATCAGAACTGGTATTTCGAACGATACGCATTTTGGTTCCACTTTGTTTTTATTTTTACTTTTTTGACCACTCGTATGGGTACCAAATAGATAAAATTGGTACGAGTATAAATACAGCACGGGTAAAATCAATACGAGTACCATAACATCAGATAAACCCCTTGAAATTCCATATATTAAAAAAAAGATATGCATTAAAAAAAAACTCTTGAAATTCTATACTAAAATTCGATACCAGTATCACTTTTACCGAAAAGGTACCAATGGTGATACCCAAAATACCGAAAACAACAATACTTGGTATCATTACATATATCGATAACTCAAAATCTGTATTAATACGAGTACCAATAAATGCAGTACATATATAGATATTCGAGAAAAAATCTCATACCTACACCAGGTTCAAACCTAGTAAAATAAACAAACACAAATGAACTGTTCGCTAAACGTTTGGTTCGTTTACAGCAGTATGCTATTATAAGTGTTAAATTTGTATTTTAACAAACTTTAGGGCCCTTATGTACCATAGGGGTGTTCATCGAATCGAATATCGAATTTTCGAATTATTCGAATCGAATTGTTCGAATAATTTTTATTTTTCCTTGAATTCGTATTCGATTCGAATTCGATTAAAACCTATCGAATTCGATTCGAATTCGTATTCGAATAAAAAACCCAATTCGTATTCGATTCGTATTCGATTAAAAATTCGAATTTGAATCGAATTCGAATAAATTCGATTTAATTTAGATTTTTTAAAAACATGTAAAAAACTTTCAAAATGAAACATAAATTTAAAGCAGCCATAAAACACGACAACACATTAAAAAGTTACAAATAAAGTACCACAAGTCTAAAATTCAAAACGATAAGTCGGGAATAACCACTCCACATTACAAGTTAATATTTTTACGCTTAGAAATCTATTGATAGATTTGTTACTTAGGTTTAGTTATGAGCCATGTAGTGGGTTTGGTAATGGGTTATTTTAGTACTTGGAAAAAAAATCTGAAAATAATTTATAGTATAGCCTAATAAAAGTTATATATGAATTATATATAAAAATAATCAATAAAAATGTATAATTTTTATTCGAATTTCGAATCGAATCGAATTTGAAATTATAAATTCGTATTCGATTCGTATTCGATTTACTTGACTAGAATTGAATCAAATTCGAATTCTTATAATCGAAACGAATTCTTGATAATCGAATCGAATTTAAACGAATTTCGATTTTTTCGAATTCGAAACGAATTCTGCACACCCCTAAATTCTACCATACACCTTAAAGTTGAAGCTATTTTCAGTCTCAACCCCTATACGCGTTATAACAAACTTTAACTCCCCAAACTCCACATCTGTCTGCAAAACAACCATGGAACCACAAGCAATTCCGGTAGAAGAATTGACCTCCGGCGCCAGTAACCGCATCATTCCGGTCTGCCGGAACCTCCACCGATCATTCTTCTCCTCCGCCTCCGTCCGCCGTGCTCTCATCTTCCTCCAATCAATCATCCTCTCGCTCGTTCTCCACCTCCGTAACTGTCAACAGCGCCATCGCCGCCCTTCTCCGCCGTCGTCTCCGTCATCGTCTTCTTCTTCTAAGCGGAAGTTTTTGTTCCGACGGAGAGAAATTGAAGAGGATATACTCAGGCGAAGAGCTCTCGCGGAGGATGTTCCGATGCTGACGTCATCGGTTGAGGATGGTGACGTCAGCACGTTTTTGTTTTACGGTACCGGACGTAACGCCTTGTTTTGCCGGTCGTGGATTCCGGTGTCCGGTGAGATCAGGTGAGTTGTACTTTTGTGAATTTTGTTATTTTGATTGATTATTATGAAATTTGTTGTGAATTTTGTTTTGGATGTTTGATCAGTTATATTATATGCGATTATTAGTTGATATATGTTAATTGGTTTATTTATATGTTTCAAATAGATTTCTAGTGTCATTTTAGCAAATTTCGACATGAATAAGCTCTATACATGGTTTAATATCTAAATAAATAACCTATATGTATGTACAAGCTAAAAAGCCTGATGCACTAAACCTGCCTGGAATGATGAGATTAGGTAAATCATACAGTTATTGCGAATTTTGTGTGGAAGTTTGAGGTTATGCGATTGTTATTCGATATATGTTAGTAATGTGTGTACAATCGATTAAGTTGGACGAGTTTAACAAGAGATGGTAGGAATTTCTGTATCGACAGGTTAGATAAACTAGAAATGTTTAAATTTAGCATGCAAAGCTATTGGAGATCATAGATGATGCTATTAGGCTTTCTGGATGTTAATCAGTTGACTTAAGTTAGTCATTGGATTGTGAGATATGAGTTAAAAAGCTATTTGTTTTCCGGTACCGGATGTAACGACTTGTTTTGCGTGTCGTCAATTCCAGTGTCCGATGAGATTAGGTGAATTGTACTCTTGTGAATTTCGTTATATTGCCTAATTATCATGGAATTGTTGTAAATTTCATTTCAGTGATGTGTGTGTGAATTTTGTTTTGGAAGTTTTAGGTTATGCGATTGTTGATGAGATGTGTGTGGAATCTGTTGGGGAATTTCAGTTTGCCGGATGATCAGAGAGGCGTGTAATCACTCTCAGATCAAATTATTTCGGTGGTTCACCCGAATAATTCAATCGGATACAACTCTGATTTTGAGAAATCGAACCAGTGTATGTTTGTCTGCGAAAAATTGATTGAACCAGAGAGAATTGTGATCAAAACTGTGTGTACGAAATTGGGGTGTTTTCAGATAACTGCCTCTAGCAGTTATCTTCTAATTTAATTAAAATTGCATTAAAACATGCCTTAATTTTTGTCTAAAAAATTAGGACGATTTTTCACAAATTTTATTTTCTAAGGCATTTTCCATAAAGCAATTTAATTAAAATAAAATTTTTCCAAGCTGACCTGGGGCTCTGCCCCTTGGACCCCGCCAGGGGCTGCCGCCCCTTGGACCCTGCTCCCAGGGGCGCTGCCCCCGGACCCCCGCCAAGGGGGCGCTGACCCCTTGGACCCCCCGTAGAGTACGGGCTCCGCCCGTACACTTCGAATTATAATAACTCAAACAAGCGTGCACTCCCCGCACCTCCTAACTTGCTTGATGTATATTATTATTCGCTTTGATCACCAAGTCAATCCCGATTACACTAAATATATCTAACATTCCTCCCCCATTTTAGCGTAATCCTTGATTAACTTAAACAAATTCACAACAATCAAACTTATGCATAAATGAAATATCGCGACGATTGAATTTCACATTAGTATATTACACATTCCAAATATTCGAATATAGGGGTGTCGCTAAGGATTGAACCCTTTCTATTCAGTGAATACATGAAGATAATATACACACAAGTTTACATACTCTAATGTTCTTTCTTGACACTATTTTTACTAGCCTGTGTCCCATCCTTCAATGAGCATATCAAAGCCAAGTCCTAGCTTCTTGAAGCGGCTAAACTTCATGCTCATATAGGTAGCTCTTTATTCTTGCACCTGCATATGCAATTTTTCAAAGAACTATTAAGAAGAAAACCTTCAACCTCCTTTAACTTGCAGGTCTGAACACATACCTTGGGATGATGCTACTAATGTGTTCCAATTTCTAGATGTTAAGCTTTCCACATTGAATTCAGCACCTAACGTCATATTAGGTGGGAATTGGGTATCTTAACACGAGAAATCTCAGGTGGACTTTAATCCCATCCCTACAGCCGCCTTGAGCACAAGATCTCTACATAACTCTTTGGTTAAGTGGTCGGCTAAATTCTGTTGAGTTCTCACAAACTCCACCGATATCACCCCTTGCGTGATAAGCTCACGAATCATGCTGTGTCTAACATCTAAGTGTCTAGACTTCCCATTATACACTTGGCTATAGGCCTTAGCCAAGGTAGCAGCACTATCACATCTAATAGATATTGGTGATATAGGTTTAGGCCACAATGGAATTTCATAAATCAAGTTTCTTAGACTACCCACTACGGTGATCGGTTTCACCAACCGGTTGCCACATTTACAAAAAGACAAAAAAACATTTGCAATTTAAAAATGTAAAAATTAATTTATGCTTCAAACGGTTTGGTGGGACAACCAAAGGTTGCAAACGGTTGCTAAATATTATAATATATATTTTTTCTTTTCTATGTTATCTATATAAATTTTTATAATAAATAATAATTACAAATCATATTTATATAATAAAATATTAGTTTAGGTTGGGTTGTGAATGTGGGTGAAAAATTGAATTGGGTTGGGTTGTGTAGGTGGAAGAGAGAGAAATTAGTATTTTATTGAAAGATTGGGTTGGGTTGGGTTGGGTTGTGATAGTGGATAGTCTTAGCCACTCAGCTTCTTTTCCAGCTGCGGCTAATGCTACAAACTCAGACTCCATTGTCGAATCAGTAATGCAAGTCTGTTTCTTAGATGCCCAAGATATGGCACCTCCTCCAAGCAGAAAAGTCCATCCACTTGTGGAAGAATGATCTTCCTTGTTTTTAATCCAACTTGCATCCGAATAACCTTCTAAAACCGAAGGAAATCCAGTATAGGTCAAACCATATTTCATGGTTCCTTTCAAGTACCTAAATACTCGATTCATTGCTTGCCAATGACTTGCACCTGGATTGCTAGTATACCTACTAAGCTTTCCAACCGCATAAGCTATATCCGGTCTAGTGCTAATCATGGCATACATGAGGGATCCAATGGCCCTTGAATATTCAAGTTGGCTTACAGCTACACCTTCATTAGGTGAGAGCTTAAAAGCAGGATCCATTGGAGTGCTAACCGGAGAACTATCATGAAAATTGAACTTTTTCAATATCTTCTCAATATAATGAGACTGAGAGATAGATATGCCATTGTTCTCCCTTTTAATCCTTATACCAAGGATCACTTCCGCCTCCCCCAAGTCTTTCATATCAAAGCAAGATGACAAAAATTTCTTTGTTTTATCAACTTGATCCTGGTCAGTACCGAAGATCAACATGTCATCTACATATAGACAAATTATGACTCCTTTCCTAGAATCATCAAATTTGCTATATACACACTTGTCTGCTTGGTTTAATACAAAACCATTAGACAAAACCACATCATCGAACTTTTGATGCCACTGTTTTGGTGCTTGCTTTAAGCCATATAGTGACTTAACTAGCTTACACACCTTATGCTCATTGCCGGGCATAACAAAACCCTCTGGTTGTTTCATATATATCTCCTCATCCAAATCACCATTCAAAAAAGCGGTTTTCACATCCATTTGGTGAATTACAAGATTGTGTATTGCAGCCAAGGCAACCAACAATCTAATAGTGGATATTCTTGCTACAGGAGCATATGTATCAAAGTAGTCAATTCCTTCCTTTTGTCTAAAGCCTTGGATAACCAATCAGGCTTTAAACTTTTCAATTGAACCATCTACTTTCATCTTCTTCTTGAATATCCATTTACAACCAAGTGGTTTACACCCAGGGGGTAGATCAGACAGTTTCCAAGTGTTATTCTGCATAATAGAGTCCATCTCATCATTTATAGCTTCTTTCCAGAAAGCTACATCTCGAGATGCCATGGCTTCACTATAGGTTTTAGGATCTTCCTCAATATTGAAGCAATATTGATATTGAATTTTAATTTCATCTCTAGATCCTTCAACCAAATATAGCTGAAAATCATCACCAAATGATTTAGCTTTCCTTGCTCTACCACTCCTCCTAAGTTCCGGAGGAGTATCAATCACTTGATCAGCCACGTGAGAGTTACTAGAACTTGGAACCATGTCTCTAGGCCTAGGCATTGAAGAGAATCTATTCTCATCATACTCTGCAGTTCTTGCCTCAATAACCGTATGCACTGACACGTAGTCATTTGGTTCTATAACATAGAACCTGTGAGCAAATGAATGCTCCGCATACCCAATGAAAATGCAGTCTATACCTCTTTCGCCTATGTTCCTTATTTTAGGATCAGTGAGCCTCACGACGGCTCTACAACCCCAAACTCTCAGCTTATGCAGCACAGGTGGTTTTTTATACCGAAGCTCAAAAGGGGTGGTCTTGTTCCTTTTATTTGGAACCCTATTTAGCAAATAGCAGGCTGTCAACATAGCCTCACCCCAAAAGCCCTCACTTAGGCCCGAATAGGACAACATGGTATTAACCATTTCCTTTAAAGTCCTATTTTTCCTTTCCGCCACACCATTTTGTTCCGGTGTGTAAGGAGCTGTGGTATGGTGTATTATTCCAGTAGATTGGAAATACACCGGATCAAAATACTCACCACCTCTGTCCGTATGTAGGGTTTTGATCAACCCACTCCGATGAAGCTCTACTTCTTGTTTATAAATCTTAAACTTTTCAAGAGCTTCATCCTTAGCATGCAACAAATAAACGTAACAAAATCTAGTAGCATCATCTATAAATGTTACTACATATTTTTTATTACCTAGAGATGGTGTAACATGAAAATCACATAGATCACTATGTATCAAATCTAACACTTTAGTTTCCCTATGAACATGTTGCATGAAAGGCTTTTTGGTTATCTTATTCAACTTGCAAACATGGCATTTATCATTGTTTATGTTAATAGGCGGAATTAAGCTCATTTTAGACATTTCTTTAACTCTTTTATTATGTACATGTCCTAGTCTGGCATGCCATAATTCCGATTCAGTCAAGTTGTTTCTACTACTAGTTGAAGCTATGCAATTTGCATTACTAGTTGAAGGTACATCATTAACATTACTAGTTGAAGCAACACAAACAGATTCATTCATAAACGAGACATCAACATTCAACATAAACATACCATTACATAGATAACCAAAACCAACAAAGGTACCATGTCTTGACAAGATATACTTGTCACTTTCCAATACTTGTTTGTACCCACAATTATTCAACACAATGCCACTTAACAGATTCTTTCGAATTCCGGGCACATACAAAACATTGTTCAAAAGTAAACATTTTCCAGAAGTAAAAACAAGATTCACAGTTCCTATTCCCTTGATTGGTTCAGTTGCAACGTTCCCCATCTTGATGATAGATCCGTCTTCGATTGGTTGAAAGTCTTTAAACCAACGAAGATCCTTGCATACATGACTCGTTGCACCCGAATCAACCCACCAAGCAATGTCATCATCCTGCACATAAAATGCCTCAGAAATTAGTGACACATAATTCTGAACCGAATTATTAAATTGTACTAAATTCTGACCTTGCTTGCCCGGGTCCTTGGACCCGCTAGAACCATCCTCATTCTTGTTCTTTGAACCGGACTTCTTGTTATTCTTCATCATTTTACAGTCCCTCTTAAAGTGACCAACCTTACCACATTTCCAGCAAGGGTAATTCGGCTTTTTGTTTGAACCCGAATTGTTGTTTCCTTGAAACTTGCGTTTCCCTTTGAACTTACTGTTTCCTTTGGATGATTCACCCGTTTCAACCATGTTCACAGAACTTGATCCAGCCCGTTTCTTATCATCATTGACCAACACCTTTTCTTGTGCTCTCAAGCCTTCTTCAATTCTGAAGTGGCTTCCAAGTTCAACCAAAGTTAACTCTCCTTTCTGATGTTTCAGATTATGTTTAACATCTCTCCAGGAAGGAGGTAACTTGTCAATGATACTCGAAACTGAGATGGATTCATCCATCTTCATATCATGTTGGGCAAACTGCCCCAGAATTCGTAACAATTCATGATATTGTTCCATCACAGGCCGTTCATCAACCATTCTGTAATTATTGAAATTACTGACATGAAACTTCTTACTAGAAGAATCTTCTGCCATGTATTTGGCTTCCAACGTGTCCCACAGTAACTTTGCAGTTTCAACATTTTGATAAACATCAAATAAGGGATCAGACATACCGTTCAGGATGTGGCCAAGACAGATATAATTGTCGTTCTCCCACTTCGACCTCTTCCTGATTTGCTCCAGATTTCCCTCCTGTATCTCCGGGATTGGAGTAGTCAACACGTACACAACCTTCAACGAAGTCAGAAGAAAGTGCATCTTCTTCTGCCATCTTCGGAAGTCCACCCCTTCGAACTTCTCCAGTTTGTTTTCCTTGATTGTCATATCCGCTTGCCATCTTCACAGAAATTAATTTGATCTTTGTTGGGGAATTTCAGTTTGCCGGATGATCAGAGAGGCGTGTAATCACTCTCAGATCAAATTATTTCGGTGGTTCACCCGAATAATTCAATCGGATACAACTCTGATTTTGAGAAATCGAACCAGTGTATGTTTGTCTGCGAAAAATTGATTGAACCAGAGAGAATTGTGATCAAAACTGTGTGTACAAAATTGGGGTGTTTTCAGATAACTGCCTCTGGCAGGTATCTTCTAATTTAATTAAAATTGCATTAAAACATGCCTTAATTTTTGTCTAAAAAATTAGGACGATTTTTCACAAATTTTATTTTCTAAGGCATTTTCCATAAAACAATCTCGTCCCTAGCCATGAAACTCATGTATGTGAAATGTTGAGATGAAGCTAAAATTGGCACCAGTATCAAATAACATGGATGTGAAATGTTGGTTGATTGGAAACGTGTCGAGTAACTACTGTTTGAGTGATTGAGGTAGGGTGGGATGATGCGGTCATGCTTCGGATCTCCGAGGCTAAACCCAAAATGTAACACTCAGTGTGTTTGAATTCGGGTGTTACCCAGTATGGAACAACCCTTGAGAGACCGTGAAAGCATCAAGTGTAACCATCAACATTGGCTACAGTTATGATCGAGTTCTTTTATAAAGTCATATGAAAATAGATATGAAATTCAGATGATATAAAATAATGATGTATGGTTAAATAAATAACCAATAGAAATGTAGTGTATAAATATATCATGTCTTGAAATAGAATATTATGTCTTGTGTAGAGGATGTCGCGTCTTGTGCAAAATGTCATGTCTTGTCTTTGTCGAAGAGGTTTGAATAACACCACGATATGCAATATAATATAAGCACTTATATATAGGAAATACCAGCGGCGTATCCACCATGCTTTTATCATATTACACACGTCTCGTTATTTACAAAAATGTCTTGTGTATACTGACGTCAAATGTCATGTATAACAATGTCTTGCGTAACAGTGTCATGTATAAACCACGTCTTGTGTAAAAGCAATGATTTTCAACACATAACTTTTAACTTAAACATTTGTTTCTTTTGGTGCCATGATATTTTTAATACACACTATTAAAACATGCCTTGGACCCCGCCAGGGGCTGCCGCACCTTGGACCCTGCTCCTAGGGGCGCTGCCCCCCGGACCCCCGCCAAGGGGGCGCTGCCCCCTTGGACCCCCCGTAGAGTACGGGCTCCGCCCGTACACTTCGAATTATAATAACTCAAACAAGCGTGCACTCCCGCACCTCCTAACTTGCTTGATGTATATTATTATTCGCTTTGATCACCAAGTCAATCCTGATTACACTAAAATATCTAACAGAATCGGATGATTTTAACAAGTGATGGCAGGAACTTCTGTATCTATAGGTTAGATAAACTTGAAATGTTTAAATTCAGCATGTGAAGCTGTTGGAGATCATAGATGATGCTATGAAGCTTTCTGGATGTTAATCAATTGACTTAAGTTAGTCATTCGATTTTGAGATATGACTGGACTTTATTTAGACATGTATGGTTCAATCGAATATTGTTAAATTTTGTTTATTAGTCTTCACAGGGCTAGTTGCTGCAGTTCTTCAAATCACTATGTATTACAAAGTTGCTCACAAAAGCTTAGATAATCCAATAATTTGTAATCTCAGTTTTGTGCTTTGAATCTGGGTTTGATATCACCACGTAACTATTGGATTTCTAATTCATATGCTACTTAACTATTTGATAAATTAGTTGCTCAATTTTGAGATGTTTCATTGTTTTAAAAAGTTATCTTGTTCACTTCTTTAAATGGCCAGTTTGAACCTACTTTCTTGTCTTCTAGATAATCATTAACTGTCTTCAAACCATAGTAATATCTAGAATAGCAAATTAGTGGAATCTAGAACACGAAAGTCAAAGAATTAAATTAGACTTGTAAGAAAAACAACCCGAGCTAAATACAAAAATATATTAATTTCTCTTCTTGACATGCTATGCAAACACATCACATTTTCAAAAGTTTCTGACCTTAATTTGATTATATTTTTTCCCAGGGGTATCTTGATCATCATACACGGACTGAACGAGCATAGGTAAGTGAACCGCCACTCCCACCCCCTTCACTTCTCATTTTTCTAACTTCATTAAATTATGTCAATGCTGAGCTATTATGTAATATTATATAATAGAGTAAAATTCGAACGGGGGGCCTCACTGGAAGCAGCCTCTCTATTCCTACGGGGTAGAGGTAAGGCTGTCTACATCTTACCCTCCTCAGACCCTACCGGCTACCTTAGCTTTGCTATTGGTGGGATTTAGTGAGTATGATGTTGCTGATGATGATATAATAGAGTAAAATGTCATTTTCGTCCCTGAGGTTTGACCACTTTTGCGATTTGCGTCCAAAGGTTTGTTTTTCCACATCTGGATCCAAAAAAAATTTAAATCTTGCCATTTTCATCCAACTCGTTAACTCCATTTTTTTAACGTTAAGTCAGGGGTATTTTTCGTCTTTGTAGACGTTTTTTGTGATGATTAAAGGGTTTGTGTGGGGAGAAAGTGAGGTGGATCTTTATTTCTTACAGTGTTTTTATTTTTGGAAAAAAAATGTCTAGAAAGACGGAAATGCCTTCATTTAACGGATAAAAATGGATGGAGTTAACGATTTGGACGGAAATGACAAAATTTCAAACCTTTTGGATCCAGATGCGCAAAAACAAACCTTTGAATGAAAGTCGCAAAAGTGGACAAACCTCGGGGACGAAAATGGCATTTTACTCTATATAATAAAATATCATGGTATGTTTAATTCGTAATGTGATGCATATTTACAGTGGGAGATATGCTGATTTTGCAAGGCAACTCAATTCATGTAACTTTGGGGTATATGCAATGGACTGGATAGGTAGGTATGTTGTGGTATATTTTTGTTACTAGATGACCATTGACCGTATCAATCATCTTTCGCTACTTGCCATAAAACCAGGTTACATTATTTATTTACTTTTATTAGGTTTATATCATAAATTTCCCATATTTTAGGTCATGGAGGGAGTGATGGATTGCATGGATATGTGCCTTCACTAGATCATGTTGTAGCAGATACTGTGAGTCTACTCTTTACTATGTGTGGTAACATGCATACAACTATGAGCATGTTATTATATGTATATACATATACAGGATCAGGTTCATGCTAGAACTCCCAGTTGCGAGAACTTGAGAACTCCGATAGAAATCCTACTCCCCGTGTGAGTTTTTCAACCAAATTTTGCACAAACGTCAATGAACATCTAACTAAGACATCTGTAAAAAAATTCTACGGTTTTTTATCGCTTGCACTGCTGTAAAAAAATTTACAAAAACATATGACGTCACCCGGTGGGTTACAATTATGTAAATTGTTGTTACATTGATGTAAATTTTCACATATGATATTTTTTTATTTTTGAAAAAGTTGTATAATTTTAAAAAAAAATTGGCGAAATTTAAAAAAAAATAACTTTTTTTCAAAAAGTTCTCACGGTTCTCGCAACTCGGGGCAGTTCTCATTTTAACTTTCCCTACATAATCATAAACATATACATATATGTATGCAATATGCATATACACATGCTTTGATTTATTCATTTATCTTCCTATTTGTTAGGGATCTTTCCTGGAGAAGATTAAGCTAGACCACCCAGGAACACCATGCTTTCTTTATGGGCACTCAACAGGTGGAGCTGTGGTTTTAAAGGTAAAATTTGTCACCGCTCTGTATGGAACTTACTTATGTTAATTTGTTAACGTCAATTTGACAATCAATTGACCAATTAGGCTTCTACCTATCCTTACATTGAAGAACTACTGGAGGGAATTATACTCACTTCACCTGCACTGCGTGTTAGTCCTTCACATCCCATAGTTGGCGTAAGTACCTTTCATCTCACGATAATAAAAAAAATGCATTTTTGAGAGGTGAAATGGAGTAAAATGCCATTTTCGTCCCTAAGGTTTTGCCAGTTTTGTGACTTTCGTCCAAAGGTTTGTTTTTCAGCATCTGGATCCAAAAGGTTTTAAATCTTGCCATTTTCATCCGCCTCGTTAACTCATTCATTTTGTCTCCATTAAGTCATGGGTATTTCCGTCTTGATTGTTAACTTAAAGGGCAATTCGAACCAACTGGGCTAGCTCAGTTGGCCACCGACACCCGCTTTAAACCAACTCTAGGATCCTTGAGGTCTCGGGTTCGATACCTGGCAACCCCAGTTCTGTCGAACCCCTAGTGTTGGCAGGGTATTCGCCGCCAGGCAGCGTTGTCGGGTCGCTAGCCTGGGAAGGGAAATCCCTTCCGCGGTCGGGGGTACCGTGCATCTACCCTTTTTTTTAAAGGGCAATTCGGTCTTTTTCACTTTATGTAAAAAGACCGAGTACCCTTGAAAAAGACCGAATTGCCCTTTAAGTTGACAAAAAAGACGGAAATATCCTTGACTTAACAGAGATAAATGGATGGAGTTAACGAGCCGGATGAAAATGACTAGATTTCAAACCTTTTGGATCCAAATGCGGAAAAACAAACCTTTGGAGGAAAGTCGCAAAACTAGCCAAACCCCAGGGACGAAAATGGCATTATACTCGAGTTAAATGTTAATGAACAATAGTAGTAAAATAATAGGTGTTTTCACAGGCTGTAGCTCCATTATTTTCACTTCTGGCCCCAAAATACCAATTCAAAGGTGCCAACAAAAGGGGTATACCAGTATCTAGAGACCCTGCGGCACTTGTTGCCAAATACAGCGACCCGTTAGTGTACACCGGGCCAATGAGAATCCGAACTGGCCATGAAATTCTTAGGATCTCGTCTTACTTGACCCGTAACTTTAGGTCTGTGACGGTACCCTTTTTGGTCCTTCATGGAAGTGCCGATAAGGTAACGAATCCACTTGGTTCTCAAGATTTGTACAACGAGGCAGCTTCAAAGTACAAGCACTTGAAGCTGTATGACGGGTTCTTGCATGATCTTCTCTTTGAACCCGAGCGTGAAGAAATTGCACAGGATATTATTGATTGGATGGTGAGGAAGCTAAGGTTTCATCATTCTTAAGAAGCGAAAAATATTAGGTATTCATTTAAATGGTTTGTTAAAAAGAATGTATGTATCTATGCATGTATGTATGTCTTCTTTTTATATGAATTTGGATTTTACCCATTTGGAGTTTGATAACAATTGTATGTTCCATTGAGCCCTGATGGCCCTTCATGCATTTTTTTAAATAGTTCGGTAACTTAGTATGCGGTTATTAACAACTCCCGTCCCTTTATTCGCTGTTCTTAAAAACATGACCGATCGTCAGTTGGTTAACTCCGAGTTTTACCGGTTCAACTGACCAGCTTCATCTCAAAAACTGGTCTATCGGCAAAGAGAAGAGACAGCATTCGCGGTTTTGATTCGGTTTTCATCCATTTGTAGGGGTGTTTATAAACCGGTAAACGTTCTAAAGGATATTGACCGGTTTGTGTTATGGACTAATACCATTGCAAGGTATGGGACTTGTCCCACATCGGTTGTATGAGTAACCATTGTGGGGTTTATATACCAAATGGGATCTCTCACCTAGCAGACTAGTCTTTTGGGTCGAGTTCTCTTGTTTGGTATGTAATAGTTTGGTTGTTTAGTAGTTCGGTCTAAGGTTTAACTTTGATGGTTTAATGGTTCGGATGATGGTTTACGATTTGGAACTGAACTGGTCTATTAAATTGAACCGATTGTAAGGAATATATAATACATATGTTATATTAATGAATCAGTCTTCTATATATAGTAAGGAATATATAATACATGCCAACAATTTGAATAGTTTGTTTTTTTTTTCTTAAAATTTGTAGGTAGTAGTTCGACTTAGAACTTTCGTCAAAATCAGCTCGTAATCCAACTGCAAGCAACATTGACGTATGTCACGTATCCTGATGGGATCGTTCAATTTGATTCGGTTTTCAAAACAGTGATTTGATGCTTACATTAAACATCTTTACAAACACTACCAAACAACAAACTAATTTTTATTTAAGTTTGTAAAAAGGACAACTTGATATAAAGATTAATTTCATATATACCCTTACACACTTGAAAAATTTCATATATACCCAATTAAAAGAGTTAAATGCCTGGTTGGTCCCTGTGGTTTGCAAATATTGCAGACTTAGTCCTAATGATTCAATAATTACACACTTAATCCCGGTGGTTGTAATTTTTGCACTCGTGTGGTCCTTATTACTAACATCTGTTAAGTTTTCCAGTTAAGTCCATGTTAAATGACCAAAATACCCTTGCTTATTAACAAAACCCACCAAATTATATAAGTCTTCATAAGTCTCTCTCTTCCCAAACAAGCAGCACAACCACCACCATCTCACCTCCGCTACCATCTCACCTACGCCGCTTGGCAGATTATGTGGATTAACCGTTTCATTTTGTTTGATTAAGTTGGAAATTTGACTGCATTAGGATTTTAGTTCTGTTTGTGCTTTAGGATTGGTGGGTTGAAGATGGAGGTGGAGGAGGTGGTGGTGGTGGTGGGTTGAAGATGGAGGTGGTGGTGGTGGTGGGTTAGAGAGAGAGATGGGGGAGAAGAAGATGAGTAGTGGGCCCATCTCTTTTTTGTTTTTTTCTTTTAATTTTTTAATTGTTTAGTGACAATTTAGTCATTTCACAAATACTTAATTAGAAAATTTAACAAAGGTTAGTGTTAAGGACTTCCCGAGTTTAAAAATTGCAACCACTGGGACCAAGTATGTAATTAGCGAACCCTTAGAACCAAGCCTGCAATTTTCGCAAACCACTGGGACCAACCTGGCATTTAGTTTTTTAATTTATTTCCATAAACAATAGTATTCTCCATATATAACATTTAAGCTAAATAAATTAAGCTAGAAATGAGTAAATATAATATTTGAAGTAAAGGTCATAAATGAGATTTTAAAATTTTAGAAAAATAAGGGTAAAATTGTCATTTATTAAATTGTTTTTAATGAATTGAGTATATATAAGATATTATAAACTATATAAAAAAGCAACATATATATGCATATGCAACTTGTACTATATGTTGTGGGAGTTTTTCAAAAAAAAATTAGATTTTTCTTTTCTAACCCTAAAGTTTCAATATTTGGCAAAATAAGTTTAAAGTTTCATTCTTTGGTAATTTGAAACCCTTTAATTAGCTTGATTTTTCACTTATAATTAAAAGTTTATATCTTTTGCAATTTAACCCTGACATTTTTTAACATTCAACATTGGTCCCTTATACTTTTCATCTTTCGCAAGTTTTCCGTTTAACGTTTCGTTCTAAATTTTCCGAGTTAACACGCCGCAACGTGCGTGTGCGGTTTCAACGTTTTTTCATCTATTTTTCCCGTTTGACAGGCCTTTTGCAACGCATCTATTTCCCCCGTTTGATAAGTTTGTCTCAACACGCGGGTCAGATATCAACTTAGTTATTCTTTTTATGTTTTACACACAGGTTCACGGTCATGTAAGAGATATTTGACTTTTATCTAATTCACGGTCATGTAAGAGATATTTGACTTTTATCTAATTTGATATATAACTAATGAATACCTGCCGCATTGCGGTGGGTGGTAAGCAAGTTATATGTGCATAGAAGATTGTACCTTTAGCTTTCGGAGTCTTTCAAAAAAAAAAAATAGAAATTTTTCTTTTTAACCCTAAAGTTTTAATGTTTGGCAATTTAAGTTTAAACTTCTAATCTTTGTTTCCTTCTTAACCCTAAAGTTTTAATCTTTGACAATTTAAGTTTAAAGTTTTAATCTTTGGTAATTTAACCCCTTTGATTAATTTGATTTTTTACTTCTAATTCAAAAGTTTCCATCTTTTGCGTTTTAACTACTTTGATTTTTTTTACTCATGTGTTGTAATCTTGGATTTGGGGGTTTTTTAAAGAAAAAATGGTTATGCATATGGTTGTTGTAACCTTGGCTTTGGGGGTTTAAAAAAAATGATTTTTTTTTTTACTTTTCACTCAAAAGTATTTCATAAATTACTTTTAACCCAAAACTATTTGTTTTTTTTACTTTTAACACAAAACTTTTTATCTTTTGCAATCTATCCTCACAACTTATTTACTTTCAACTTTGGTCCTTTATAGTTTTCATTTTCCGCAAATTTTTCGCTTTATGCTTCGTTCTAAATTTTGTGACTTAACACCTCGCAACGTGCGTCTTTGGTTTAGCGTTTTTACGTTTCGTTCTAAATTTTGCGAGTTAACACGACGCAACATGCGTGTGTGTGAACATTTTTACATCGTCTTCCCTGTTTGACAGGTTCAACATAACGTATGCGTCCTAAATCGACTTAGTTATAACTAAAGAATCCCCGCCGCATTGCGGCGGGTCATAATTCTAGTTTCAACTATTTTGTAAGGGTATATATGATATTTATAATTTTGCATGGGTATATATGATATTTTGTAAATTTGTAGGGGCATATTGTATATATGAAATTGCCCATAGATATAAAGCCGTTTAATTCTTATCCCATCGTTGTCAATATTTGTATTACTGTTATTATTGTAGTTTAACTTTTATTATTATTGTTATATTGATTTTAGCATCACCGTATTGTTAATACAAATTAAAATAATTCGCTGGAATGGTTTTTAGTAGATTTTAAATAAAACGTGAAGTTGTATATATATGTGAAGAAAAAACATCACTTAACACGAATTTTGAAACAAGAAATAATTATAATTATTTTCCATTTTTCCTTTAACCATATAACTAAGAAATTGAATTTGCATTTACTTTTTTCTTATATCAAATAATGTACATGTTAGACTATTTTTTTGACACCAGACGATATATATAACATTAAAAAACTAGTAAGAAGCTAACAAAAAGTTACATCACATGCCAGGCGATAAATAATTGAAACTAAAAATACCTATAAGATGATGGTTCATTAGTAAATGCAAAACCTTTAAACACATAAGTTTAGGAGAAAGAGGTCTGAGGTTAAAATCCCACAGACGACAGTAATCAAAAAGATATTTACCGTTCAAAAAAGTGTGAATTATTGAAAATCTTCTATTTTTTTATTTCCAAATAGAACACAAGGTAGTCAAAATAATCGCTTACATTTTTTTTGAAAATTGAACATCATTAAAACAACCTTCGACCCAAACGGACAAAAGGCCAAACAAACAACAACACCCCCGTCCCAAACGGGCAAGGGGCAAAGAAATTACAACATATACAATGGGTATTTACACCAATCCGTCCAACTCAAATAATCGCTTACATATAATACAATTTTTTGAGAAAGAACTTCAGAAAAAAAAAATGAAAAAAAAAGTTTCGAAAATGGAATTTTGAATGCGAGGTACATGAATCTTGAGTCTTGACTTTGCAAACTTCAGGCACCAAAAGCCAAAAAACAATAAAATTTTCTAACATTAAATTATGAACACCAGGTACAGGAATCTCGACTTCAATTAACACCAAAAAACAAGGTTTTATTTGACTTAAACAAGGTCTCTATTGTTAATTTTTTTTTACTTTAATGTATTAAGTTAATATTATTTATTTTTATTTTTGTTTTTGTTTTTGAAATATGTAATTATAAGTTAGTTAATGCTCGCCACTTTTAATATACACAGTGATTACATTAACTATAAAGGGAGGGGGTGGTCACTAGTAATAAAATTTCACCACTCACAATATCCAATCATGTTCTGCCATGTCAGCAACCATTTTTCTATCTCTCATAACCTTTTTTAGTGGGGGTGGTCATCACTCACCACCACACCCAACAATTTCCTCCCAACCAACAATTACCCTCACAGAACAAAACAATAACGCTGTGAAGAAAATAACGAAAAGAGTTAAATGCTATTTTAGTCCCTGTGGTTTGGGTCATTTTGCCAGTTTAGTCCAAAGGTTTCATTTTTAACCTGTGGGTCCAAAAAGGTTTCACAGTTGCCATTTTAGTCCACTGGGTTAACTTCATCCGTTTTTTTCTGTTAACGAGAAGGCCAATTCGGTCATTTTATATGGCTGAATTGCCCTTTTAGTTAACAGAATTACATACAAAATGACCAAATTGGCCTTCTCGTTAACAGAAAAAATGGATGAAGTTAACCCAGTGGACTAAAATGGCAACTGTGAAACCTTTTTGGACCCACAGGTTAAAAATGAAACCTTTGGACTAAACTGGCAAAATGACCCAAACCACAGGGACTAAAATGGCATTTAACTCTAACGAAAATTGATTTCGTGGAAAATATCACGCGTGGAACTTTGTTGTGGGGGTGGAAAAAATACAATATCACGCGTTATATATGGCTACCGTGATTGTATCACGCACCGCCCCATCCCCTCTAAGTTTATAGTAATTTTAACTAATTAAATCAAAATTAACCATATATAAAATTTATTCATTTATGTCACCACTCGCTCACCAATCATAATCAACCCCCTTCAAATTATACATCTCACCTTCAAAGAGTGCAATGTTAAACGTTTCGGGTTTCCTAGCATTTCTTTTAGGTTCGAATCTAGCTTACACTAATTTCAGTCTTAATTCTCTTTAGGATCACATGTCTAAGGGGCTGTTTGGTAGTCTCTTAATCCATTCAGGGGCTGTCTCTTAATGAAATCATTTGTGGCCCTTATGTCTGAATGAATAAGAGGTAACCTTATGTCTGACTGGATAAGATGTAACATCTGAATGGTAAACCATGACATGTCACATTCTTCTACATTATCTTTGTTAAACTCTTAAATGATTTCATTAAGAGGTAGCCTCTTAATATCATTCAGATGCTATCAAACAGCCCCTAACGTAAGTTGCATTTTACATGGTACCACTCTCATAAGTCAATAGGATACACCTAATGGTAAGACCCCGTCAGTTTTCCAAGAATAAGTTCTTACAACTAAAATTTTGTAATTCTCTAATAACATGAACACCTTTAACTTCTATTAATTATGATATGAATCACAAATAAAGTTAATGAAAATAACAATACCTTCAAAAAATAAAACCACCCATGAAGAAGAAAATTGATCAACTATATTTGCAAAAGTTTAATAATATAAAGAAAGATACTAAAATACTTATTTAAATTTGCACTAAAACATTCGCAGAGAAAGATGCCCCAAGACCACTAATAAACAAGCATAAAGTGATTCTTAAATCTTATACAACACAAAAAAAAAAACAAAAAAAAAAAGAGTAATACATATTTTATTTTTTTATGTTTTTCAATTAGTTGCAGCTTGAAGCTCCTTCTCCATCCTCTCAGCCATAGCTTTCAAAGATGATTCCAAATAACCACACAAATCCTCCAATCCCATTCCCTCCACCGGATCCGCCACGAACGACCACTCGACAACGCAACCATCATCGATATCAACCGCTTTGATCTCAGCAACATAAGTTGTAAACCCAAGGTTGTTCTCTCCTATCTCATAGCTCAAACACCTTTGGACAGGATCTAGTGACAACAGTTTCTCATGGCACCACTTTACAACCGTCGTTGGATCCTTATCGGTGTCGTTAGACGATGGTATGATGGTGGCACAATATCTTACTAACCCTGGCTGGCCATGGACTCCTTGGACATAGTGGCATGTGTTTATGGTTGGAAGCCATTTGTGTAAGTTGCAAAAGTCTTCAAGTAGTGGCCATACTTGTTGTGCTTTGGTGGTTTTGAGTTGTGCACTTGCTTTGCCTTCCCATTTTAGATTCTTGGTTTCTTTAGCCATGAGAGAGACAGGATGAGAGATTTAGGGAGAGAGATAGAGAGGTGTATATATATTTTTCATTGTGGAGAACTTTGAGATATGAAACTAGTGGACATGTTTTATGGAATGACTTTTTATTGGTCACCGCAATCCTTAAATTGGAGAGTCTTGTTGTTTTACTCCGGCTGGACTATGTTTTCCTAACCGGGCCTACGCTGGCTTCAGAGTTTGGCTTGGGCGTTTCCCGGGAAACCATACCGCCGACTGCCACTTGACAGTCTTGTGCCATCACAAGAGCAGAACTTTCAAACTGACAACCTCTCACAAGACCAAGCTCAAATCCTTCATTGCCTTAATCAACCAAAAGTGAGACAAATAGGGATCGAACTTAAGTCTCTACCGGAGAATCTAATTAGCCTTCTACCACCAGGCCACAAGTGTTGGATTAAAAAAATGAATAAATTTGTTTCCTAACAAAGGAAATACATTAAGAAAAGGAGTGATAAATTTGCTACAAATTTCCGACAAACTTATCATTTTATTTTTTTAAATTATCTATTTTTCTAAAATTGATAAATAACAAATAAAATAACTTTTTTTTGTAGGAAATATGTAGCAACTTGTCTCAATTTGCTACAAATTCCGACAAATTTAATATTTTTATTTCTTAAATTATTTATTTTATTGTAGTTTCAAATAATATAAAATTTTATAATTTTTGTCGGAATTTTGTCGAAAATGTTGTAAATTTTGTGACGAAATTGCTACAAATGCTTATTGTGTGGCAATTTTGTAGGAAATTTGTGGAAAATTTTTGGGTTTTTTTTTTTTGTTTTTCTTTTTTGTCAAAAAATTGTAGGAAAATTGTAATAAAAATTGAGTTATGGGAAATTTGTAGGAAACTTTTGTAGGAAAAAATGTGGTTTTCTAGTAGTGAATGTAAACTATGAGAGTTGTGAGAAACTTTTAAATATAGCCTTCATAGCTTCAAATACAAAAAAAAAAATCATAAATAAAATAATACTCCCTCCGTCCCATTAAAAGTGTCCTATTTTGAATTTTCAAAGTCTTTATTTATAAACTTTGACCTTAAATAATTTTGTTTGTGTTAGATAATAATACTTGATGAAAGTTATATGATTTAAGTGTGTTTTACAAGTGTTTTTATCGGGTTAATTTTCATCAAGTTTTATATAACACAAAAATATATAATTAAAGTCAAAGTTTATAAATAAAGACTTTGAAATTTCAAAATATGACACTTTTAGTGGGACGGAGGTAGTAATTAATATAATCCTTATCTAAAAGATTTATGATCTCCTTGATGAGGGTTTCACAGTAAACCAAACCATGTTTAAAACAAAACTAGAATAAATGAGATACTGATGTTCAAATTTATGAAAAATGTGTGGGAAACTGGGAACTTTTCAAACACATAGGAGGGTGCAACTTTATAGTAGTATATAAGTGAAAGCTATAATAAGCTATTACCACCTAAGCTATAAAATGTGTGATAGCGAGGAAGAAACACCGGATCACGTCCTCGTTAAATGCAGGGTGGCGGAAAACGTCTGGGAACAAGTTAGCACGTGGGTCAAGGCGTCTGCGGCAACAAAACCTGATACACTTGACGAGGTTTTCAGTTCGTTAAATGATTTCAACTGGCCGAAAGTAAAGAAAAAAGTTGTACACGCTATTTTTCTGTTAACTGCTTGGGTTATTTGGAAAAATCGGAATGAAAAAATATTTAGAGCAAGAGACGGTGAAGTATACAGAATGATCGAAGAAATCAAAGAAGAATCGTATCAATGGATGAAACAAAAAACAAAGGTGCGCCTGGAATCGTGGGAGAAATGGCTTTACTTTTCTTGGTGAATAGAATTTATCAATTGTTAATGTTTTGCTACTCTGTATGTTTTTAAATTTGACTGTTTTGTACACTGGTAATCATAGCACCTTGCTATGGTTCCAGTTTGGTTTTGATTGAATAATAAAAGGCTCCATCTTGCTATTCAAAAAAAAAACCTAAGCTATAAGGTTCAAGTGAGGACCATAACATCCTCACGCACGTATGCCCGCGTGGCGTGGGCGATGATACAATGTGACGCTTTGATGGTGTACTTTGTTGAAACCCACACTCATAAATCGAAATTCTCACATATGTATGATATTTTGTAAGTTAAGATAGTTATATATGAAAAAATAAATACACACAACACATATTTATTGAAGAGCATAACATATATAAGTACAATGATTACACACATAAGAAACTAATCAATCTGCCATTGTCAGCCAACACCGAGTACTGTTGCCCCCATCGATCGACACCTTTTGTCGGTACCCCTACGTGTTCATCCTCCTCCTCATCCAACGACGACAACCCCTTGTTTCTTTATCAACCTTATGTCATTTTTAAGTTAGGGGTTTTGTTTTGGTAACTTCATTTGTATGATGTGCCATTGTTCATTATATTTTAGATTTGCATTTATGTGGTGTATGTGACTATGTGTACTCTGTTAGGATTCAACTGATGACAACAAATACCATAAATATGAGAAAAAAATAAATAAATTTAGTAGGACCAATATAACAAGTTCCATATGGTTCACGCATGAGAAATTAAATAATGGTTGTGGAATTGAAGTGGTCACACCATGAAAATGACATTTTATTATGTTGAAAGATGAACTATAACATTATTGATTTGATTTGGTTGTGTAAGACTTTGCTTGTGTCAAAGAGTCTTAACCAAATTTGCCGGAGTAATTATATCTAATAAAGCTCATGGCATGATAGCCTGCTGACATCTCGGGGTAGAACAAGGTTAGGGATCATGAGGTTCTGGGTTCGATTTCTATAGGGGTTTTTTTCCAGATTTATTGGATTTTTTTTTTCTTTTCTAAATGGATGTATATGCATTATATCCTAGTGAAGATGGATATGATCGGGTGATTCTGTTGATGGCATCAAGATACCATAATGGTACGTTAATGATCCAAATTTGTAGTTAAAATTTAAATTAGAGCTAATAAAACTTGTTGACCAAAAATATAATAAAATATAGGTGTTTTGACTAAAAATACACAAAATACCCCGGAGAAATCTATACTATATAATAAAAGAAACCACTTTAGGGACACTTGTCATTATATTAGGCCATCTCTTATAGATAATTATTATTATTATTTTAGTTTAATCTCTCTTGCTCTTAATTCTTTTATAAAACATATAAGATTTAAAAAAAAAACATAATCTTAATGAATTTCTATAGTTTACGTACAAAGACAATAACTATTTTTTTATTCATAATTGACCTAATGGCTTGCAATATTTTATCTCTTATCATATTTATCTTTTACTTTTATTATGCCAATCTCCTAGCTTGATAGATTCATTTAATTCTATTTGTTATAGATGAGGACTTACTGTTATTTCTCTTAATTTTAATTACGAAATCTATATCTATCTATACTTACTCTATATAATAAAAAAAACTATTTTAGGGACACTTGTCATTATATTAGGCCATCTCTTATAGATAATTATTATTTTAGTTTAATCTCTTCTAATTAATTATAAAATTATTAGTTCAATATCTTATGGATAAATATTATTAGTTTAATTTCAGTGAGTTTTTATATATTCATAAATCTTAAATATAAAACGACTTATTTCACTCTTCCATATTTAGATCATACACTTTACTTTGTTATTTCACTTTACTCCATATTTAGACCATATACTCTACATTAGTTCAATATCTTTATAGTCTATTCGGTTAACTTTATACTCGGTATTTCATATCCACCTCCCCTTTTGTAGTGTTGTTTGTCATATTTGTAGCGTTGGTTATCGATCCATGATATGGAAACAAATTATGTTATCGACTGAAACAACCGATGATATGAACATCTATCTATACTTGTAAAATAATAAAAGAAACCAATATGTGACACGTGTCATTCATTAGAGATACCTATTTTTGGGGTTTTTCGCCTTTCTTTTATATTTATTATTTAGTATATAAATTAGATTTTTTACTATTATTAGTATTTTTATTATTTATCAAATATATTGATTACTTAAAATTTATATATAAGACTTTATCCAAAATTATATTTATTTAATACATTGTTAATCCAAAATTATATTTATTTAATGTACTATTAATCTAAAATTACATTTATACAACTCGTGTAATACATGGAGTTTTTAAAGATTTAACTTTTTTATTATTTGGTATTAAATTACAATACACGATGTTCTTAAGAATATAATATTTTTTTATTATTTATTATATAAAATTATATTTATTCAACCGTAAATGAGATTTTTAAAGATATATTGTTTTATTGTTTAGTATGTAAAATTACATTTTTTTTTCAACCCGTGTAATACACGGGGTTATAACCTAGTATGAATATAAAGAATTATACTTGGGGTACCAGTAAAACTTGTTGACCAAAAATATAATAAAATACGAGTGTTTTAACTAAAAATGCACAAAATACCCCGGAGAAATATGAATATAAAGAATTATACCTTGGGGTTACCATAATTGCAAAGAATATTCCGCATGTTTTCTTGAAATTGTAAATCACGAACCATATGAGAAAGTGTAGATGAGATCGAATATTTTCCTTCAAAATATGCTTATGCTAAGATCATGTGTATGGTGTGGGAGCAATGGAACTTTGTTCCCATTTAACCTTTAAAAAGGGGGAATGAACATAGATCAAAAAGAATGTATTTCTTTTTGTGTAATGAGTCTTTGAAATGAAACAAGTTATGGTGCTTTTGGTAAAATTTACGACGACATTAAAAGAGTGTTGAGTAATCGGTAATCATATGGGAAAAGGTGATGAGGTGCAGGGTTGAGTCCAATTGACAATGTTTTTAAAGTCAAATAAGGATAATTAATGTGGTAAAATTTAAAACCAAATTTATTTTAATCTCATATCCATTTGGAGGAAGGATGACCTTAAAAGTAATTTCCAATCAAATTTTAAGATTGCATTCCAAAAGCCAAGTGCAAATGCGAACTCTTCGTCGATACAATTCTCAAACCACAAGGTAAATCTCTCTTTACCAGAAATGATTTTTCTTATAAATTATACGAAATGGTCTCTCTTTATTGTAACAGCCCAACCTTGTTGGTTTTTATAATTTGAATTCAAGTTTCAGACTTAGACGACCAACCAGTTCTTGTTTTCCCCTCTACTAGTCGACGACCCAAGATTTGTATCGACGAATCGGTCTTCTCCTAACATTCTCATTCAGTAATTCAGTTAAGTGTAACTATGTAAGTATATATATATTTCGTCGAAATTTGACAAATTGTGTCAAAGTTTAGCACTTGTTCTCTGGGACGATCTTTCTTTACGCTTTGAAAGCATTGTAACGTTATTATTGATTAGCGGTTGGTTCACGTGTAATTGATTAGTGTATGTTTATATCAACAATTAAAAAGCTGTAACTATGACAAAATGCATCAATTTAATATTGGAGTAGCACACTATCATTGATGCATATCTGCAACTTTAGTTAACAGAAAAGCCATGGATAAATGTTACATTATTGATGCTTGTATAATGAGATGTATATTCAGTGGTCTTCTTATATTCTTATGCAATTATACTAAGTTTATAATTATTTTGTTAAGCACATAATCAGTAACAAAAAAAAAAAAAAAAACACTTAAACTAATAGTAATACTTTTAACTTAAGTCAACATTGTCAACTCGAGTTATACTTTTGGTTATTAATCGAAAATCGATGGTACCCAATATTCATAACCGAGTATGGTAATAATTTAAACCCATCAATTTTTTAAATATCTTAATCAGAACTTTTGGTTTTGGTTATAGCTCAAAACCAAACTGAACCAAACAATAACTTGTGCACGCCCATAAAATAAAATCACCAACCGATGTATTATGGTCTCCGTCGCAACATGCGGGCACCCCACTAGTATAATAATACATTTAGTTAACCCAATGTTATTTCAACATTTTCATCCTAAGTAAATATAAATCTTGGATGCTGAGTCAAAGGGAGTTGATAAGAGTTTAGTTAAGGAAATAAAAATCATCCAAAAAGCATAAATATTTATTAGAAGATATACTTACAATTTACATGCTAATATAATAACCATGTAATAAAAATGATACAAAAGCTATATACATGGTAAAAGTTTTATTCAATTATGTTCTTCAGTTTTATTTAATATAGCTTCACAACCCCACCTTCACTCTTCACGTTAGACTGCTCGGTGTGGGGGTGTTCAGGCCCAACCTGGGACATCGCCGCCCCTAAACACCATTTTCGGGGTTCTGTCGGCGTCGAGACCGTCTTGCCCAAGACGTAGAGGACGGGCCGCTCTCTTCTTCTTTATACACACACACACACATATACAGGGGCGGTTCTTAGTGGAGAGGTGGCAGGACCACGGCCCTGGCAAGTTTTTCGGCCGTAGTGCTAATTTTCCGCATTTCGATCGAAATTTTGTATATATACTATGTTCAGCCCTGGCAAGTTTTTCGGCCGTAGTGCTAATTTTAGTGCCCGTGTCTTTCGGCCCTGGCAGGTTCAACGGGCAAGATCCGCCACTGCACATATATATAGGACAAAGATCCGTTAGGAACCACCCTTTATTGCGATAATCGCGAGAACCAATGTGAACACAACAAAAAATGCCTAAAAATAGCTAAAAAACACACAAAAAATTTGTTTTTTTTTTAATATTTTTTATAAAAAAAATCGCTACTTTTAGTAGAAAAAAAAATTAATTAGTAGCAAAAAAAAAATTAATTTTTTTTTGCTACTAAAAGTAGCGATTTTAAAATAAAAAAATATTTAAAAAAATTTAGATTTTTTTTAGATTTTTTTAGGTTTTTTGGGGGTTTAGTTTTTAGCATTTTAGCTTGAGGGGGGGGGGGGGGGGGGGGGGGGGGGGTTAGGTTTTTTTAGCTATTTTAGGTTGTGTTCTCATTGGTTCTCGCGGTTCTCTCAATAAAGGTGGTTCTCGCATGAACCTTACCCTATATATATATATATATATATATATATAGGGGTCCGCTAAAATGAGAACCACCTCGAGTTGTAAGAACCGTGAGAACTACACCGTACGGGGCGAGGTGGACCAAATTTTTTTTTTCACAAACGTAGATGAGTGTATTATAAACACATTTGTAAAAAAAAGTTTTTGAGCACCACAAGTGTGTGTTTACGGGTACCGTAAATTTTCCGGTAGGATTTACGGTACCCGTAAACACAAACTTGTGGTGCTCAAAACTACACACAAGACATTTTTTTTTGAATTTTTTTTACAAATGTGTTTATAATACACGCATCTACGTTTATGAAAAAAAATTTGGTCCACCTAGCCCGGTACGGTGTAGTTCTGACGGTTCTTACAACTCGAGGTGGTTCTCATTTTAGCGGTCCCCTATATATATATATATATATATTAGGGTCATCCTCCATTTCCTTAGGTTCATCCCCTTTGCCTCATCCTCACACTCATCCTATGTGGTGGAACATCCTTTGAGGACTACCCTCCTCCCACACCACACTGAGTATCCTTATCCCACCTAAGGATTTTAGTTTCCTGATGATTAATTAATATATACATGATATTTTGATACATATATCACAATTAAAACAACATACGAAAATAACTAATAGCTTAATAAACAAATTAAAACAACATACGATACACAACTCTATTTAAACTAAACTTGACATAATTAACAAAATGCGACTGAAAAGGTTTAATAGCTTAATAAACAAATTAACACTATAACTATAAGATTAACCATTGTTTTGAACCAAACTATCCTCCATTTTCTTGGTGGTTTGATCAAGCCCGGTTTGATACTTCTGAAACAGATCTTCATACGTTAACCCGTCAATCGGGTTAACAGAAAACGACCACTCGATCACACACCCTTCACCGTCACCGCCAACAACCCTGATCGTTGAAAGGTAAGACTTGTACCCAACATTGCAATCAACCATCTCGTAGCTCATGGACATGTTTTCGTGGTCAACGGCTACTAATCGCTCCTTTGACCAGCTAACTTGGTCCGCGCCACCATCTTTATTTGGGAGTGAGAAACCGGCACAATAGCGTGTGCCTCCAACCTCGCCATTGGTACCATGGACCCCGTAGCAAGTAGACAAGTTGGGAAACCATTTGTGGAAGTTGAAGAAGTCTATGAACAAAGGCCATATTTCATTTGCATTTGCTTTTGTTAGAGTGCTTGAAACCTTACCTTCCCATTTCTCCATTCACCTCAATTGATTTGTTTTTTGTGGTTTTGAGTGAGTGATAAAGGAGTACCAACCATGTGTTATTTTGAGTGATAAACGAGTACCAACCATGTGTTATATATATAACAATTATCTAATAGACTAATACCCATGTGTTATATATATAATAATTATCTAATACGATATTATTTGCTTTTGTTTGTAAAAGTGGATCTTCAAACCGTATATGTTTGTATATTAAGTATATATTATATATTTATTATATAGTTGATTAACAAGACACTGTCTTCTTTAGTAATTAATTTATATATTCCATCATGAATTAGGTAATATAATATTTGATTAATTTAATGTTTTATCACATAATAAAACAAACATTATTATTATATCTTTTTTTTAAATGCATGATAAAATTTTGTATTTATATTGGCATGTTATTTCACAAAAATATATCAAATATTTAATATAATTAATCTATTCGAGAGAACATGACTTCCATGTTAAGTGCTAACTACAGAAGATTCTGATCTGAAAACTCTATATTTTGGTAACAGAGTAAAATGCTCGAAAAATTCTTGTGGTTTGTTAAATTTCACGTTTAGTTTCTAACTTTTTAAAATTACACGTATAGTTTGCTCGATTGGTACTCAGATAGTCCCCAACGTAAATGAATGTCAGTTTTCCAGTTAAGTTATTAGAAAATAACAAAATTACCCTTATCATTAAAAAATAATTATAAGAAATATAAAATTGAGATGGTGATGGCAGATGACTTTCTAATGTGGATTGCAGCACCTCCCAATTTTGAATTTAGTTTTTTACCTCCCAATTATGAATTTAATTTTTTTTAACCATTTTAGTATTTAATTTATGTATTTCAAAATGCAAAATCCAATATCCAAAATCTAAAATCCCCTTTATTATTTATTGTTATTAGCTGCATTCGTGTCCCAGGTGTATGTCCATATACAACTTATCATCCCATAGTTCACAGAGAACGGTGTCGTTTAATGTGGTTGCACGCAGGGGCGGACCTACCCTTTGGCCAGGGTGGGCGGCCGCACTCCTTGAAAAAAAAAAGATTTAGTGTATATTTTAGTCAAAAAAACCCGACCGCACCCCTTAAAAATATGGCTGAACACCTCATCCGCACCCCTAGCAAATAATTTTTGGGTCCGTCTTGCAACTTTGCAAGTGATGGTTACGGTGGAGGTGGGTGGTGATACGGTGGTTGTAGGTGCTGTATGAAGAATTGGTGTGGGAGGGTGGGGCCCACAAGGCTCTTTTGAAAACAACCCTCCATCACGCCGCGAATGAGATGACGTCCCCCCCCCCCCCTCCCCTTTTTTTGCCCCAAAATGCCCTTAGTCGTGGTGTTCCAGGCGCCATTGGGTGCTATGGGCCAAAAACCCACCCATATAGCGCCCCACTACAGGGGACCTTATGACGGGTTTAAATAATGGTAGAGCCCACTTGAGTTTATCTTTTAATGTTTTAATTTTTATTTTTAATATGAGGGTATGTTAGTCAATTTACATTCATTTAACACTAAAGACTAATCTTTGTCCAACTCAAGGATTATTCGAGTAACAAGTTATCAATCATAAAAAATATACATGTAATTTTAAAAAAAATAAGAACAAAAGGTGAAATTTTACCAAACCACAAAGACTATATGTGCACTTTAATCTTTGCTAACAAAGAAGAATGTAAAAGAAATTATAATTTTAACATACACGATACAAAATATAATTGACATCAATTTGCTAACAAAGAAGAATGTAAAAGAAATTATAATTTTAACATACACGATACAAAATATAATTGACATCAATATTGAATCTATTTTAGTCAAGTGAATTGTCAACAAGATATTAATTTAGGCTAGAGGGTATGGTGCCCATCCTCCCTTGGAGGACGATCCGTCACGTAGGCGTCACATCATAGTCCTCCCAAAGATGTTCCAGCCCACAAAACTATAGGGTATGGGAAGATGGTCCTAGAAATAAATTAACAAAATATTTTCATTAATATTAAAAACCATTACAAAAGTTAATAAAAAACCAATAAAGATTCATTAAAATATATACATAAACGATAAATTAAAATGATGAAATATAAAATTACTTTGTCTTTTTGTCAATCAAGTTGTTGTACTTTATTTTTGTTTAATAAAATAAAATATACACAAAAACAATAAAAAAATTAGGTTTAAAGAAGGTTTTACTTTTTGCAGTTCCATCTTCTTCCTTTTTTTCTCTGGTTAGAGCTTCTTGCCGGAAAACGAAAAACACCGATTTTGTGTGCTGTTATTTTGTAATTTATATGTGTGTGAGAGGGGATTTTGTCCTCTAGTGGGACGTCTTCAACGTTCTCTGGTTAGAGCTTCTCGCCGGAAAATGAAAAACACCGATTTCGGTGCCGCACCGGAACGGAGGGGGACGAACTCCATACCATGCAGCCTTACAAATTGAATAGCTATTTAAATCTATTTTAATCAAGTGAATTGTCAACAAGATATTAATTTACAAATTGAATAGCTATAATTAATGTATCTTCAAACATTATATATATAGAGAGAGAGAGAGAGACTGGTTAACGTACAATATTCCTTAACGTATGAGTGTATTAAAACCCTAATCATGCATGTGAAAAACATAATCACGCATGTTGACATAAACTCGGAACATTACTTCGCAAACTCGGAACCTACTTCATATACTTGTAATCTCTTTTGCAAACTCGGAACCTTCATTCAACATGCGTATTTATCTTTCAACATGCGTAATTATGTTTCAACATGCGTAAAAGATCTTAAACTCTGAATCTCCTTCACAAACTCGGAACCTTCATTCATTCACAAACTCAGAATCTTTATCCTTTCAACATGCGTAATTATGTTTCAACGTGCGTAATTTCACGACGTACGCTCGTACGTTAAGCAATATTGTATTTTATACTATATATAGGGGAGGGTTTAAATGAGAACGAATGAAAAAACCACGATAACTTGGTCAAAAACAATTCAAATTCAAAATTTCTTTTTACACTTATTATTATTATTCTAAAACAATATTAGAAATTAAATTTACACGTTTAAGTTTACATGTATTCGTAAATAAAGAAGATTTATACATGTGTAAGTTTGCCATTTACACATGTGTAAAAAAACCTTTTAAAGAGTGATTTTGAAAGGAGAGATAAATTATTTAAAGAGTAAATTCTTTTTTAATGTTGTATTTTAATTATAATGAGGTTTGTATTAAAAAAATGAATTTGATTGGTTTTCTCATTTGTTCACACGATTCTCGCAATATTTAGCGTTATTAAGATAACCCTCCCCTATATATATATAAAGTGTCCAGCCAGACGCTAAGAAAAACAAGTGAGTACATGCAACAAACAAACATGCTATATGTATATGTAATATGCATGGTTGTAAAACAAGGTTTCCAAGGCCGAGTACTCCCCGAGTAGTCGCTACAAGGTAGGCTGCCGAGGCGACTTTCTTTGACTCCGCCTAATTACTCGGAATCGGTCAAACACGGTCAACCGAGGCCAAAATAGTATCTAGTAGGTCAACTTGGGCCGAGTTTGACTTTAAAAATAATAAAACATAATTTCTATGCCTATCATATTAAAGAATGAATATTATTTTCACGTATTTTGTTATAGATATTAGTAAATTTATGTTATTTGACATGTAATTAATTTCCAAAAACTAATTTCTTTATAATTTAACATGTCCGAGTACTCCCCGAGTACTCTCCGCCTAGGCCGAGTACTCTCAACTCCCCGGTGGACCGACTAGGGAGCGCCTAGCGACTTTTGCAACCATGGTAATATGTATACATTGAAGGATTCAAATGAGAAGAAATTTTTGTAAAAATAAAAAAAAAAATTTAAACCAATAGAAATACTCAATCTTGCTTCATTTAATATGTATATTTAACTAGGTTTAAAGAAGTTCGTCGCGTTGCAGCGAATTTCTTTTGTTATTTAGTCTGTGTTTACATGTATTTTGAAATTACTACGAGCACATTGTGAACGGAACTGCTGACAAGAATAAAAAGGAAATGTAGAAAAAATACTAAAAGATAACCGAAAGAAAATCAAACAAAAAAGCTGTATGGTAATGATGTTGTTCGTATGAAACCCGTGGTCAGAGATGAGCAAATGGTTCTGGGTACCGGTACCGACTTTTGGCGTTCCTGGTACCTGTTCACTACCGTTTTTTACCTTCATATGCCGGTACCGTAACCGGTACTTTCGGTATCAGTACCGATTCTGTATCGGTTGACACCGAGCTCATCCCTACCCCTAAAACTAACAAAGAAAAAGAAAAAAATTAAAAGTTGAAGAAAATCAACAAAAAAAAGTTGTACGATACCGTTGTTGTTCGTACGGTACCCGTGATGAGGGATGAGCAAATGGTACCAGGTAGCAGCACTGAATTTCCCGAACCAAAGCACCAACTTTTTGTGTTTTATGTATTAGTGTCGGTTTTTACCTTCATGTACCGATACCGAACAGGACCGTACCGGTATTTTTGATACCAGTACTGGCTCAATACCGGTTGACACCAAGTTTATCCTAACCCGTAATATTAAAAAAATGATTAAAGTTAAAAAGTAAAGAAAACTAACTATTGTTATAATATTAAAATAATAAAATTATTAAAAAAACTATATATTACTATATTATTAAAATTACTATTCATTACCTTCTATTTTTATTTTTAACTAGTTGATTTTCCGCCCGCGCGTTGCGGCGGAAACTTAATGTCTGCAAAACGCGTGTCGGCAACAGCAAGCAGATACCGACTATCAAAACATAAATAAAAATGACGTGGTAACGATAGTCACTCCGTCCTAAAAAAAACGATTTTAAATAATCTAATATATATAATAATAGGACCCACACGTCCTACACGTTGGAAATTCAGTTGTTTTTTTAGTTTAGTTATTACGGTGCTAACAAGTTAAAATATAGATGAGCTCGGTACCGGTAATGACACCGAAAGTACCGATCCGGGAAATCATCGAAATTAGGTACCGGCACCGAAAATGCTCGGTACGATACGATATGGTATTTGAAGGTAAAAATTAGTAAATACAGGTATGATGCTAGACCGGTGTCGAACCGAAAGTAACGGATTCTAAAAACGCCAAAAGGTGGGTACCAAATTATTACCGAAAATGATTGGTACAGTAAATTTGGTACTGATACGATACCGGTTTGATTACAAGATTTAATACGATTTGCTTATCAATAATCTAAATATCAAAGTTAATTTTACATGCAACAATTCATTCATTATAGAAAAAGACAAAAAAGAAAACAAAATAAGTTGTTGTGTATATAAAACCTTATTCAAACGAAATACGGTTTACTTACAGTGTGTATGAAAAGTAATCTAAACGGTGCAATTACTTGCGTTGCTACGTTCAGGGCCAGCCCAAGCCCAAGTATTTTGAGACTTGGGCCTTGAGCCACCAAATCTATAGGGCCTCAATATATAAAAAAAATTATATATTATATGGGCATGAGCCTTGTCATTAAAAGGTTGTAGCCCAGTTGGCGCGCATGTCATCTGTGTACCTTAAGAGGGTGGGTTCGAATCTCGTTTAGGTCGATCGACCGTCTTTTATTATTTTTGGATAAGAAAAAAATAGGCAAGAAGGGCCCCAATTTTGAAACTTGCTTTACGCCTCTAAAATGGTTGAGCCGGCCCTAGCTACGTTGCTACAGGATTTGATGAGCTCGGTACCAACCGGTACCGAAAATACGGTTACCAAAAATCCCCAAAAGTGGGTACCGGTACCGATTATACCTGGTACGATACCGGTATTTGAGGGTAAAAACCGATGAATACCGGTGCCGAACCGATACCAAAAATGTCAAAAGTTGGTACCGATTCGGTACCAAAAATATACCCCGTTTGGTAAATTTGATAACAGTACCGGTACCCGATACCATTTGCTCATCCCTTTGATGATGTTACTATTCATTGGATTATGTATGACAAGTAATCTAAACGCTGCAATTATTTACGTTGCTACAGGATTTGATGAGTTCGGTACCAACCGGTACCGAAAATACTGTTACCGAAAATCCCCAAAAGTGGGTACCGGTACCGAATATACCTGGTATGGTACGGTTCGGTACCGGTTGGTACTGGTACGGTACCGGTATTTGAGGGTAAAAACCGCTGAATACCGGTGCCGAACCGATACTGAAAATGTCAAAAGTCTGTACCGAATATATCCGGTTTGATAAATTTGATACCGGTACCCAATACCGTACGATTCGGTACCGGTTGGTACTGGTAAGGTACCGGTATTTGAGGGTAAAAACCACTGAATACCGGTACCGAACCGATACCGAAAATGTCAAAAGTCGGTACCGGATATACCCGGTTTGATAAATCGGATACCGGTACCGGTACCCGATACCATTTGCTTATACGTTTATGTTGTCACTATTCATTCTGTTCTATTTTTAATATATAGAGAATTAATTAATATATGTGTATAATATAATGTTATTGAAAAGACATATAGGTAAATTTGTAATTAATTAGCTAATTATTAAATTTGTAACTATTTTTAAATATACTCTTTTAAGACAACCTTATTTATGGTGGAGGACAATTTTTTATATGTGTAGAATGCATTTCAATATGTGTAAGGGGCTATTTGTTTACCTCTTAATGAGGCTCTTAATGGTTAAGACCTCTTATTGGTTCAGTACTTAATGGTTCAGACTGTTTGTTTCACGAGCAGATGTCTGAATGGTTCAGACATTTGCCTCTCAATGGTTAAGATTTATACAGAGTTTGAATGGTTAAGACCTCTAATCTGAATTGGTCAGACATTTGTCTCTGAACGGTTATGCATTATACAAGCTCTTAATGGTTCAGACCTCTTACTTGTTCAGCATTTAATGGTTCAGACCTCTTACTAGTTCAGCACTTAACCATTCAGATGTTGTCAAACAGCCCTTAAGATAAATTTTGAAATATATAAGAGAAGATTTTGATATGTGTAAAATATATATAGAATCAATAAATTTTGAAATGTGTTTAATAAAATGGTTTTGCCTTATTAATTAGAGATAAAATAATTTATGAGAGAATTATAAACTATTTAATGTTTTACCCTTAAATTGAGGACACGTGTTAAATTATGAAATCTTTTAATCTTTATTTTGCTATTTCTCTGTTCTATTAAATAATAATATTAAATCATAATTGTCTCATTTGAATCTTCTATAAAATATTAATATTAAATCATAACATCCAACTTTTATTTTATTTAATATTTCTTTTCTAAAATGCTTCTTTATTTTTTTCGGCTTATTAATAACCATTTAATATTTCATTAATCCGGCATCGTGCAATACACAATTTTTTAACCGAATAATAAATAAAAAAGACAAAGTAAAATATTATAACCCATGTAATACATAAGTTTATAACCTAATGATAAATAAAAAAAGAAAGTAAAATATTATAATATGTATATATAATCTAAAATTTAGTTGCATGTTCTATTTTAAAATCAGCATTTATGAAGTTTTAAATGCAATACTTAAAATAATATTGATTAAAATAAATACTTAAAAATTTAGTTATATCAACTATTTTACAACCTTCATTATGAGCCTCTCATTTGTCAAACATTAATTTCATTTGTAACGGTTGAGGAAACCAAAGGCCTTTCTATTATCTCTATTATCTATACTATAACTGACAATATGTGATGAACTATTCACAGAGAAACAATTTGTCAAACATTAATTTCATTTGTAACGGTTGAGGAAACCAAAGGCCTTTCTATTATCTCTATTATCTATATTATAACTGACAATATGTGATGAACTATTCACAGAGAAACAAGTTTTCACACACACACAAAATTCCGCACAAACTTGAATCACCACCCCACATACCACGTTTATGTTCCGCCACCGACATTCGTAATCGCTTCAACGCCACTCGCTGCCGACGCTACTCAAATGAAACCATTGTCTACGCCGCCGATTGTTTAAACCGTCACCCTCCTCATTGACGGAACCGACGGACTACCATTGCAACCTGATACGGAACTCCGACGACACTAGACTACGGTCGCATCATCGCCCTCCCGTCAACATCGGTACCATATTTACAATTATTCTGGTCGCTTTTATTTTCTGTACGAAATCCCCACAATTAATCATGTTATCAGTAATAAAGAATTCATGATTTATTTCTGGACATTAGGAATTAGGATTCATAGAGTAAATTGAGAATTTGGGGTCCTATTGAACTTGTTTTTTTTATATCGAACAAAACTAAATAACCACTAAACAGCGAGCCAAGCTTACTGGTTGATGCATATGTTGGTGTTCCTGTTAACCTTGAATGGCCACAAGTTCAACCCACACGCCATTCCTTTTATTTTAAGCATTTTTTCTCTGTTAAAACTTGACACATGAATCCAGTTTCATAAAATTCACTTTGTGTTTACCAGGTTTTAATGTACATTCTTACACAAAATCCCACTAACTGGTTTATAGCATGAGGAAGATGAAGTATAAATTGAAAATAAATAATTACATAAAGCCAAGCCACATGTGTATACCAACTTCCTTGAAAGTTCCATGCGTGTGTGTGGGTTACTATATTTTTATATCATATGCATGTGGTTCATACTTTACTATTAAACTTAAAGTATTATTTTATATAGAATCTTAATCACATGAGTAGAGTTTCATTTAGAAACTGAACCATAAATTAAGTTCCTGTGATGTTAGTATAGATAAGCTGTGTGTATGCACATGATGTCATGTAACTGTAGTAACAATAATAATACTGTTAATAATTATAACATAAGAGACAATCATAATAATTGTATATGTCACCTAATTTACTATGTGTTCTTAACCATATTTTAAAAATACTCAATAGTTAATGTTACTTAGTGATATATTGTTATACATGTTCCTTACAGTATGTATGGTTTCTAATTTAACATGACATTAAATTATATTCTAACCATACATCAATTAAAGGACATTGATTCCAGACCCTAACTACATATTTACCTTCATAAATACAGCTTTAATGATGTTTTTAATTCTACTTTATTATATTAATGTCTCTATAATTGTTATGTCCCTTTGTATGCAAACCCCTAACTTCTCGGTTTCACTCTAATAAAATAAGTGACTTATCATTTTCCCATAATAATCATCATTTAATTTTGTGTTAATTAATGTTGTCCATTCCAAAAGACCATCTAAATGGCTTTATAAATCTTTGTCCATATTGCAGCCCATACCCGCCTTCTCTCCAACAACCTATAACCGCTCTGTCTACACGTATGGCCATGGCAAGGAACGATTCTGTTGCTGGGTATTAAGAAAAATGGACCACACTAGAAGCCATCTTGACCCACGGTAGAAGAAACAAGCATCACATGGTATGCCCCCTACAAACTACATTGTATATATAGAATATTCATTTTAGATTATGTATCTTTATCGAAATCGAAGAGTAAAGGACAATATATCTCTATCTCTACACATAATATTATGGAGGACGCATGACACAATTCCAGCCTCCGTAATTTGTTATCTCGACCGTCTCTTTTATAAAATTATAATGTTAAAGAAATATATACTTTTAAATTTAATATTAACTTAACTATATATGCTAAATATTTAATTATGGATAATTATAATATGATTACCCAAATGAGTTTATATATTTTTTATTTTGATCTTAAGTTAATTAATTTAATTGTGTTAAAAGGATACTTGAAGGATTATTTACAGAGGTAACCCAATAACCAAAAACGCATTTAGTGGGATCTTGGTGCTAGAATTTCTATCATACATTTTGGGTTAGACAGCAAGATTGCCACTAAATAAATATGGATGTTTTTGATTAGTTAAGACTCAAAAAGAACCATATGTTCAATATATATATACATTCATCCTTTTATGGTATTATTATAAATCAAGAAATGACTTCGTGACAGGTTGATTGTTATTACATATGATCATACAATTTTCATATGCATGTATGAGTTGATTGTTATATGAAGGCACAAGCTTATTTTTTAATACATTAAATCAGACATCTATTTGGACTTACATACGTATGTTAAAACCTAACAGTTAGTTTACGAGTTTGACAGGCAATAACCAAATCCAAATTCGTACAGTTTGTGACGACCAAGCTGACCCCACACGATTGTTGGTTGTATCCACATCAACATAGGAGGACTATATTACGGTTGAAATTTTTTTTTTTTAATACCGAAATCTATTTTTTAATACGGAATTCACATTTATAGATATTTATAAATATTTTTTAACAGTTATAAATATTTATAAATATTTTTTAATACCGAATTCACATTTTTAATACCGAAAAAAAAGTAATGTTTTTTTTTTAATACCGAATTCACGTTTATAAATATTTATTGAAAACATAAAATGTAATTTAAATATTGGGTAGATAAAGAGTGTACGTAGTTCGTGGCGAACCAAGCATATGTAAACGTTGGTCATTTTGGTTAAGGTCAAATCAGGTTTGCATTAGAATGTAATATACACTTAGGATATGTCATTTTGGATAAGCACAATATTGGTTATCCTTTTTGAATCAAATGGTTAAAGTTTATAGTTATGCTGGTAATATATGCAGAGTGCTGAATTCACCTGTCGTGTTGAAGTCAAACGCATACGCAATAGCCAAGAGTGGTTCAGGCTGACATGTGGCGGTGGGAATTGCATGAAAGGTGTGGGGCGTGAAGACAACGATATGTGGTGTGATGGGTGCGAAAACCCCGTTGTCTTCCAGAGAGCAATGTTTGTTTTAGTATACCATTTTTAATAGTTTTCTTTTTGTTATTTCACTGCAGTCAGTTGGCTGGTGATGGGACTGGGGATGACGGTGGCATGCGTTAGCTAAAGTTTGGTCTGTGTGTTATCCAATAAGATAGGAAGGCGTGCGAGAGTTTATGCGTTTTTCCTTTTTCTGTTTCATGTTTTTTTTTCCTTGGAAGACATCTTTTTTCACTTCTTTTTGACCGGCAAGTTTTGCCAAGGAAACAACTTATGGTCCATGGTTTAATAAAGTTTAAGCACGCCCCTTTGTAGGCGTATTGTCTTACATGTTATGCACCGACCGTGTCAGACGTCTTACCACGAACAAACAATAGCTATTATGCATGCCGTGCATCGCACGGGCTTTCTCCCTAGTGTATATAGTACATTAAAGTTCATTTAAAAAAACCCTATCTTAATGGCTATATGTGTTAACCGATTACAATATACGTGTAATACATGTGTTAATATTAACTTCATTGAAGGGCAATGAAGAAAAGGCAAAGACGAGTTGGGTGTGTTGGGAAAGAGTAATAGGGCCGGTCGAAAAGGGCAGGCTGGGGTTGGGTTCGCTTCGGGATATGAATGTAAGTCTTTTATTGAAATGGTGGTGGAAATATAAATGTGAATCAAATTCTTTGTGGTGAAAAGTAATCACGGCTTTACATGCTCGAGAGAATTCGTGGTCTTACTTACCGATAAAAGATGGTTTGACGGGGATTTGGAGTGGAATTCACAAGTTAGGGAAGGATTTAACGGGCCAAAACGTGTGTGCTTATAATCTGATAAAGGCGAAGCTGGGAAATGGTGAAACAGTGCGTTTTTTGGGTAGATTATTGGTTGGAGGACGGTCCTCTCTTGGAAAGATTTCCAGCACTTTTCAGTTTGGAATCTAATAAAAACGCTACAGTGGCCATGCGACGTATGGGTTGGGAGTGGAAGCGAAATTTGGGCACTTCAGCTGGGAAGAGTGGGGCAGGCTGCAAAATCTAGTACAAAACACTGTGGTGCGCGCAAAACATGATAGTTGGGTGTGGACTCTCACTTCAGACGGGTATTTCACAGTTGCATCATGTCGCGATATGTTACAAAAGCATGCGGTACTTTTTTACCCCTGCACTTAGGTTAAGTGGGCCCCAAAAAAGTAAACATTTTTGCATGGAAGGCAGAACAAGATCGATTGGCAACATTAAAGGGGCTGCAAAAACGGACCCTGTTAAGGGGTTCGGCAATATGTCGTTTATGTGGTGAAGCTGAAGAAGATGCCGAACATCTTTTTGTATCTTGTTATATTGCAGCATTGATGTGGAATAAGGTGAGCGTGTGGTGCAATATTCCCCAGCTCTCCGCGTTCAGTATCCGTGACCTCTTACAAGTGTATAAAGGAGTGGCAGCGTCCGAACACAATAGGCGTATAATACAGGACAAAACGTGCTTGATTTTTAAGGACAAAACGTGCTTTATTCGAGAAAGAAAGTCAACATATGCGAAACGTGCTTGAAAGTTTTGTCCTTAAAAATCAAGCACGTATATGGATAACCGTGCTTTATTTGAAATACCATAAAGCACGTTTTGTCCTTAAAAATCAAGCACGTATATGGATAACCGTTTCAATCGAGCTTTATTCCATCACAAGTGGTATATGATTTTTAAGGACAAAACGTGCTTGATTTTTTAAACATAAAGGACAAAATGTGCTTGATTTTAAACATAAAGGACAAAATGTGCTTGTTTTTTAAGGCCCAAAGGGTAAAACATGCTTGATTTTTAAACATAAAGGACAAAACTCGTCAAATTTAAACATAAAGAACAAAACTTGCAATTCACTCTAAAAACTAGTTGTAGATTACCCCTTTCGCATAGTGTATTATGTTGAAGAAAAAGGCTATTCAAGATACGATTATATAGTTAAATTGGAAGCTTTTACAAATATGTGTCATGAATTAGAACAAAGATGAGCAATTATACAGCAATGAAGATGGACCACAAAAAAATCTTGAAGTCCACATAATGGAGATATTGGATGTATTAAGCCTCTATGTTGACTAAGGGGACCCGGGGTGGAGGACATTTACCCTGTGATGAAAATATATTACGCGTGAAACAATCCCAAACACCACCGTCACTCGATTGTGTCACGCGTCAATTTGATAACGCGTTGAATTTATGACTCGTGAAGAATGGAAGAATGTGAGGGTTTATTGTTAGGTGTTGTGAGTGATGGACATTTCCACTAAAATCTATCACCAGTGATGGAATAAAGCTCGATTACGTGGCGAAACTTGATTGAAAGTTGTGAGTGAGTGATGAGTGATGACCACCCCTACCTCCTGATTGAAACGGTTATCCATATACCACTTGTTCGTATGCAAATAATGTTTTGATGTTGTGATTATGTGAACTGAAACAAGTTTATTGTTCAAGAAAGAAAGTCAACATATGCGAAAATATTTTTTTATTAATTTATATTTGATGACAAAAGACATCTATCGCAATAAATGTATTATTAGGTAGAACTACAATTATAATTACACTGACAAATGTCACCGGGGATGCAATATCCCCAGCCATCACCAGGATACATATGAAGGCATTGTTGGTCGCACACAGCTGTATCACATGGATGAATTGTCCAATATGCTTTGCATACATATAGTGGTTGAACATCCTTTGTGACACCTAAGCAAAGAAAAAATATCAAATACAAATAAATTTAACGTACAAAACGTACGAACTGAATGTTTTGCTGAAAAAACGCTATGACATTTTCATAATTATTTACATTGAAGAATAATTATCAAAACTACTCTACAAATGATCTTGTAGGGTAATTTTGATCTTGTAGAGTAATTTTGTAAAATGTTCTTGTAAAGTAATTTTGATCATGTAGTGTAATTATCAAAATTACTCTACAAGTGTATCAAAATTACTCTACAAATGATCTTGTAGGGTAATTTTGATCTTGTATAGTAATTTTGTAAATTGTTCTTGTAGAGTAATTTTGATCATGTAGCGTAACTATCAAAATTACTCTACAAGTGTATCAAAATTACTCTGCAAGTTTATCAAACAACATACAATTCAAAATTACTCTACAAAATCATTTGTAGAGTAATTATGATACTCTACAAAATTACCTTACAAGATCAAAATTACTATACAAGATCATTTGTAAAATAATTATGATACTCTACAAAATTACTTTACAAGATCAAAATTACGCTACAAAAACATTTTACAAAATTACTCTACAAGATCAAAATTACCCTACAAGATCATTTGTAGAGTAATTTTGATAATTACTCTACAATGTAAATAATTACGAAAATGTCACGGCGTTTTTTTTTTTTTTTTTGCTTTTTCATGCCTTTCGTACGTTTTGTACGATAAGACACTTTGTACGTGAACTTAACTCCCTAAACAAAATACCATATAAATAACATCAAATTTTTATTTAACGTGCAAAACGTACGAACTAAAGGTTTTTCTGAAAAAAAGTTTTAGGTTCACCACTTTATCAAACAAAAAAGAAAAAAAGTACTAAATCACAAGATCAAAAATTTTTGATGATTAAACCAAACGTTATACACCTTACTAAATCGATTTTACCAAGTTAAATAAAAGTGCTAAAATTATATTAATCATCACAATTAATGGAGTTAATCGTGATTAAAAAGTGATTTTTTTTTCTTGACTTACCGGCAATCGAAAGATTACCAACAATTGCGTTTATAAACAAAAGCGCAACAACGACTTTGATGGATGCCATATTTTGTTAAACAAAAAGCTCGAAATTGGGCTATGTGTGTTCCAAATGCCTCAAGGAGTGTAGTATTATATAGGGAAGATTAGGTGAGCTTGTAATTTAGAACACCTGTAGTGTACGTCATTTTTTCAAAAATATTGCCCAATAACGCCTAATTCCGCCCCTTGCCCACCCCCATGGGCATTTTCGGGCGTGTTTTCGCCTAGATTTTGTTTTGGCATGTTTTGAAACACGCTGAAGGGGGGATTTCTTGGCCAATCACATTTGAGCTTCCATTTTTTGGCCAATAAGGTTTTTTAAATGTTTATTTTATTTTATTTTATCACAAACATAATGCCCCGCAATCCCCACATCCCCACTACTCCCTTTTTGTAAAATCGTCCAATAATGCCCCATTGCTGACTGGGTTGCCACATGGCGCAAAACGCTCTAGGGTGGGGCATTATTCACCCCCAACGATTACGCATGGTCTTAGACATTAAATGAAATTTACTAAATTAGCAATAAATACATTAAATGAATTTTATTTAAACTCACATAACCAACAAGGTTATATCACCAAAAATAGCATGTCACGCAAATTTTCAAAATGTTATAAGAACGTGGGGTATGGGGCGGGGGTTTGGGCGTGGGTTGGGGGAAAACGCCCAAGCCACCACCTCGGGTGGGCTTGGGTTTGGGCGTGGCCCTTGGGGCTTGGCTTTCAAGCCGGGCGTGGGGCGGTCTGACCAAGCTGACATGGCTGAATCTCATTGGCTCACCCGCCACGTCAAGCGGTTTTTAAAATTTTGAATTTTAAAATTCAAACGGTCCCCTCATCTTCTCGAACCGCCACGCGGGTCTCCCAAAGGCCTATATATTTGTAACCCCAACCCACTGGTCCCCCCATCCCACGAACCCAACAACCCCACCGGCTAACCCACTTCTCTCGAACCGCTACCCCACTGGTCCACCCCAACCCCACCGGCTACCCACTTCTCTCGAACCGCTATGGCATCTTGGACTCATGAAGAGGATATTGCTCTCGTCACAAGCGTCGTTGACGCTATGAAGGGTCGGCCACCGGGCCAAACAAAATATTGGGTGGAAGCATTCCAAGCCTACCGACATAACGTCGGTAACGACCGCCACAACCTCAACGCGTGCCAACATAAATGGCGCGAGCTACGGCCCAAGCTCGAGCGTTTCAAGGCTTACTACGAAGCCGTTCCCGGTGGCGAGTTAAGCCACGAGGACCGGGTGGCGGTGGCTAACATAGAGTTTCGAGGCAAGGAAAAAAAGGCGTTCGACAAGATCGACCTTTTTGAAATTTTTTTAACGCTTTAGGTTTGTTATTTTGTAATTTTTAGGATTATGTAATGTTTTAAATTTTAATGAAGTTATAGGTTTTTTATAATTGTTGTGTGATTTTTTATAAATTTTTTTGTATTTTTATTTTTTTAATTACTCTGCCACGCGGTGCACCCAACCCAAGCCCAACACACGCCCCGCCATACCCCGCGGACACGTAACCAGGAGGTGGGGGGCTCCCATTCCACGTGTCACAAAATGCCCCAACCCACGCCCAACCCCCGCCCCACAATACCCCACGGTCTAATGCCAATTTTGGGTAAAAAATACTAAAGAAAAGAGTATCATCGACGGTCTAATTCGCTAGAAAGACCACGTCAGTTATTGGTAGTCAGAATATAACACTGGAATGGTTGGTAATCTCTATTCATACACATTTGTAAAAACATTACATAACAGGCTCAACACACGTTGGGTATATGTACCAGGTAATTATCCATTAGGTATCAGACATACATGTACGTATTAGGTATACCCGTGGGATTTCCAAATGCACTTATTTTATTACTACATTAACTTTTATATTTTTTTTATGTTTACAACAACTGCTAAAAAATCTATAATATGATACATACGTTTAGGGATGGGCATTTGGTACTTGATACCGGTATCGTACCAGTACCGAATTTCCCGTACCAAATTTTTTCGTTACCGGTATCGGTACTCACTTTTTGGCATTTTCGGTATCGGTACCAGTAAAATACCGAATTTTACCTTCAAATATCGGTACCGGTCTCATACCAATACCGGTACCGTAACGTACCATATCGAATATTTTGGTACTGGTACCCTGTTTTTAACGAATTTCGGTATTGGTATTTTTGATACCGGAACGGTTCGATACGATACCATACCGGTATCACGCTCATCCCTACATACGTCTAATCATCATGTGACAATCCTTTATTTTTAGGTCATTAGGGTTTAGTTTTTTTATTTATTTAAAAATTATATATATCAAAGCTGGTAAATTGTAGTTTGGAATCCCAATTAAAATGCCTCATCTTATTCCTATAATTTTTTCACTTTATCTGTATATATCTATGTATATATAGAAAAAGATAAGTCTATCCGTAGTGGGGAAGGATATGGCGCCACTGGCCACCATAGCAGGGGCGGACCTAAAGAAGGTCCAGGTGTAGCACGGGCTATGACTCAACTTTTTTTCGATAGTGTAATTTTTTTTTCGATTTTTATACTAAGGATAACTCTAAACAACTACGAGGACACCCCTCAAAATTTTTTTACAAACTAATAATAATCTCAGTCGGTGATGATGATACAAACCCAAATAACTAAATAATAGCACATTAGATTAGCCCAAATAATAGCCCAAATAACTAAAAAAAAATCGAAATTGAAGCTTGTCAAGACGGATTTACGCAATCGAATCGGCCCGAAAGTTTTTAACAATGCTACGGTTTGTGTAGTCGAAAAGAATTTATTACTTTATTTATTTATTGTTGTTTTTTTTAATATTGTATGATTGCACGGTAAAAAAAATTGGGATACCCCTGAGTTAATGTTCTAGTTCCGCCACTGCACCATAGCGCCCTATGGTGTCTCCCCACACCGCCCTGAGCAGCGCTATAGCCCTTAAATCCGGATCACTCGCGAAAATTATAACAGGTGAACAATTTGCCTCTCTCACACACATATATATATACATGCGTATATAACCTCATATCTACATAATCCCCAACTACACACACATGTTATATAACCTCCAATAACTCCCACAATTCACTTTTTTACCATTTGTCATATAACCCTCTATCAAAAAATGTTATCACTTCACTTGGCCTAATGAGGGATGTGAAAATATTAACACCTTTTAAAATTCTCTCATATACGTATATTTTGAAGCCTTGGAAATCTAAAAAAAAAAAGGTTGAAACTATTGACCTTTAGAAGGTCTTGGGAATATAAACAATTTGAAAGTAAACAATTAAAATTTAGGGTGATACTATTCCCACCCCCTATTTACTAATTACACCCCTTATCAATAAACATCACATCCATCAATCATTTACTTTTTGTTTTTAGTCTTTTTTGTCTTTTTGTTGTCTTTTTTTTGTTATATTTTATTGTCTTTTTTATCTTTTTGTTATTATTATTATTTAATATTAGTAATGAATTATTATTATTATTATTATTATTATTATTATTACTTAAGCCTTAAACTTTTTTTTTTTACCTTTTTAGTTTTTTTTTATGCTAGACAACGAACCGGTCGTTGTACTGGTTTATTGGTCGGATCGGTTGAACCGGTCGAACCGGATTTACGAACCGAATGCCAATATATAATTTATATAATAACAAATATAGTACGATAATTGGACAGTTTTGGAGTCTTATTTAAAATATTGCCACAAGCTTTGAAAGTCAAAAGAAGATATGGTAATGTTTACACATGCCATAAGGCTGGAGGGTGTGGGGCGCCACCCTTCCGCCACCTAGACCACCATAGCGCCCCCCTCCAATTTTAACCACACCCTGGGCGCTATAGCCGGGGCGCCATTGAAGCCCCCGCCATCGTGGTAACGAGCTTTAACGCGAATTCAGGTGGGACACGTTAATTTTAAACCAATCAAATTTTTTTTTTTTTAAATTTTGTTTAATAGGGCTCCATCCACACCCTCCAAATTAAAGGGGGCTCCATGGTACACGTGGATCCTACGTGGCACCTATAAAGCCCCATGGAGCCCTATCCACACCCCATAGCCTAACCATACCTTCCTGAAATTTCCTTTTCTTTTACCAGTTTGTTTTTGTTGACAACTTACACTACAACTTACCCACTGGTCTTCTCTGGAAATTTCCGATGAACTATCTTTCCCTCTTTCCGTCCATCACAAGCTACCATCTTGATGAAGTAGTGAACTCGCAGTATACAATTGTTAAAGATAGCTTCGAAAAAAGTAGAACTGTTCTAATGCATAAACACAAGCTACCAATGTTGAAGCTATTACATGGCTCTGTTTCTCATGAAGCACTTGATATAATAATAGCAGAGCGTCATTTAAAGCGTTCACATTGTCGTTGTCAAGTTCGTAAGTGTTATGGATTACCATGTGCTTGTGAAATCTCAAAGTATAAGAAAGCAGGTCAGTGTATTAAACTAAGATTCGGTCGATGTGCTTGGTAATATTTAAAAGCTGACAAGTTATGTTTTAATGCAGGTCAATCTATTCCTTTAGATTCGGTCGATGAATTTTGGAGGAAACTCGAGTTACCAGTATATTGTGAGGATATTACTTGTGACGTCGAGTTGGAAAGTTTTAAACAAGCCTTCGATAATCGATCCAAGCCTGGAAAGAAAAGTTTACTACAAAAGTTAAAAGCATTAACCAATCCAAGTATACCTTTTGTTGAAGAACCTGATGTTAAAAAAAATACTCGTGGACGACCAACTACAAAATCCAAACAACAAACAATACCGAACCCTGCAATTGCTAAACCGCCCCTTCAACGAAGCTACTCTCAGAAGCCTCCAAGGCACAGTTCGTTTGGGAACTCCCAAGATCATGATTACACTCAAGAGTCTGCAAGGCACAATTCATTTACGAACTATCAAGAGCATGATTACACTCAAGAACCTGCAAGGCATAGTTCATTTGTGAACTCCCAAGATCATGATTACACTCAAGAGCCTTGGTGAACCAAGTCCGTTCATGACACAAGATACAGACGGTGATGGAAATTGTGGGTTTCGGGCGACAGCTTCTGCTCTCGGGTACGGTGAAGATGAATGGTTATTTATCCGGAGATCACTGTTGGAAGAGCTACTCGAGTTTAGAAATAAGTACACTAAGGCTTTCTTAGGCTCATTCAAAGATGTGTTCACGTCCTTGGCTTGGTCAGGATCGGGGTTTGCACCTGAAAAACACTGGATGATTATGCCAGAGGCAGGATTCTTGATTGCGAACAAGTTTAATGTGATCGTTCATTTTTTATCTCAAGAAAAAAGAAACAGTTCTACTTGTTTTTCGCTTTGGAGAGGCCCTCACGAGTTCCCAGAAAAAAAATAATTACAATTGCACAAGTGAATGGTAACCATTTTATAATGGTAGAATTGCAAGGAGAGTATCCAATTGCCAGCACAAACAACCTATGGAAATTAATGAGAGAAAATGATGCAGCTGACTGGGAGAATATATTTGAATCACGTCAAAATATGTATAAGTCTTGGATAACACAACCTGCTACATTTGGGGGGTGTATAGATTAAACCTCGGTATGTAAATTATTAAATGATAATAATTTTGTAAAAAAGTACTTATTTTTATATAGCTTTTGTTATAGCTATAAATATAATTTGATAAATTATAACAATAAAAACTAATAATAAATAATATATCATTACTACTACTACTAATAATAATAATAATAAATATAATAATAATAATAATACTAACTAATTAAATAATAAACAAATACTAAATAACTAATAATTAAATAAAAGAATAAAAAAAGACAACAAAAATACTAAAAACAAAAAGTAAATGATTGATGGATGTGATGTTTTTGATAAGGGGGTGTAATTAGTAAATAGGGGGGTGGGAATAGAATAAGCCTTAATTTACGTTGAAGTCTGTGGTTTCAACTTTTTTAAATGCAAAAGGAAAATTAACATGTTTTTAACATAGTGTCTATAAATAGAGTATCTAGAAGTCAAAAGAAAACTTTTTTTTACTCTAAATTTAGATTACAGACGGATCACTGAAATATTATCGTCCTAACAGCGGAATCACCCGATCATATTCATTTCCACTAGGCATATGTCTATACACCAATTTAGGAGGAAACCTAATAAATATAGGAAAATCCCCTTGTGAGAATTGAACTCAGGACCTATTGGTCCCAAAGCTTTATCTCACCCCAAGATACCACTAGGCTATAAAGCCATAGACAAGTCAAAAGAAAACTAATGGCACCATTCTATTATACTTTTTTTTAACGGCAAGGAACGACGTGTCAACCACCATGACATCGGATGTTGTAGTCAAGGTCGACTACTCAACCGCCGCCAGCCCCTTGGCTCTCCCCAGATGTGTGGAAACCCGACCTCCACCCGCCCGAAGGCATGACGGTGGAATAATCGGTAAAACCTCACATCCCATCCAAGTCAAACCAGCGCCACCTGTATTCGCTCTTCACCTGGAGGCCACAGAAAATAATGAGAGTAGAAATCGAACCTGAGTCAAAACAAACACCAGTTTTTTTCCCAATCACTCCACCACTACCTCATTGGCATCAATCTAGTATACATGTCTTCGACTTAATTTTCATCGATAGGAACCCATATATCTTAATTTCAACCATCAAATTGTCAATGCCGACCCTTTTAGACCAGTGGGTATGGGAGCAAGAGGATGGGCCGCCACGTCACCGCCACGTAGGAGAGACTTGGAGAGGATGGACCTAGGAGGTAGAGGATGAACCCCTTTATATATATATATATATATATATATATATATATATATATATATATATACTAGGTTAGAACCCCGTGTATTGCACAGGTTGAATAAATGTAATTTTATATACAAAATAAAAAACAATATATTTTTAAAAACCTCGTTTATTACACGTGTTAAGTAAATATAATTTTATATATTAACCAATAAAAAATTATATCTTTAAGAACCTCGTTTATTGTGCGTGTTGAATAAATGTAATTTTATATACCAAACAATAAAAAAAGTTATATTTAAAAAAACTTGTGTATTCACAAGTGGAAGAAAATTTAATTTTATATACTAAATAATAAAAAAAGTTATATTTAAAAAAAAAAACTCTGTGTATTGTACGGATTGAATAAATCTAATTTTTTATAGCAAATAATAAAAAATGTTATATCTTTAAAAACCTTGTGTATTACACGGGTCAAACTATTTATAAAAGTTAAATTACTATTATTATAATTCTAATTATAACACTAAAAGATTATTAACAAATACCAATTCTTCCAATGTTTTCCAATTGAGCATGACCTCTTTTCATATTTCAAACTATTTTTAAAAGTTAAATTACAATTATTATAATTCTAATTATAACACTAAAGATTATTAACAAATACCAATCCCATGTAATACACAGATTCTAACCTAGTACTCCTATATATTCAACGTAACTGTTTATCCTTAAAAGAATATTGCTAAAAAAAATATGTTGTTTATCCTTAAAAGAATGTTGCTAAAAAATATGTTTTGGATGATAAATTCGTATCTTTGTTTTTTCTAAGTTAAATTAAACGTTTATAAATAAATAATCCTAATAATTCAACTTAACTGTTTATCCTTAGCTTCTTATTTTTTAAATAAATTAGGTTACTACTACTTTAAAGTTGTTTAATATTATTTAACAATAAATAATATGCATGTTTATCTACAAACAATAAATAATAAGACTTTATGATTTGATTTGAAGTTAAGTTTATGCCAATAATTTAGAGTTGATAAGATTTATATTAATTTAATTAATATTTAATATTTTAAATTAAATAATAATTATCTACAATTAAGGATGGTTTAGAATAATGACAAGTGTCCCTTTATTTGTTTCTTTTATTATATAGTATAGATGTATGTATGTATAGATGTGTGTGTGTTAGGAGAGAGGAGAAAGGCCCGTCTTCATCGGCTTGTGGAGGACGATATTCACGGGAGAAGGGGCGGCGACGGGTTAGAGGGGTGGTATTTTGGGGCGGCGACGAGAGGACGGGCCGGAGGACGGAGCCCATACCCTCCGGTCTTAGAGGTAAAGATCACTTCATGATATGACTTGGACGAGAAATTTTATTTGTCACTTGGGCTGATTTTTTCACAGTAAAAAGAATTCTTAATTTGGGCTAATGATTAGTGAGTTACGCTTCATTTAACAATTTAATTAGCAAGTCGGTTGGTCGGTTTTCTTAAGGTACATAGGCCGAAGACATCTTTTTGGGTCAATGCGGCCGCAAATATTGAATGGGTTTTAAAAATTGAACCTTTTAAGAATTTGTTTTGGGCCGGCATTATTTTTATATTATTGGGCCAGGAGCAAATGAAGACCAATTTTAATTTGAAATCGTCGAGCGAAAACACTTAACAACCTTCTGTAAGCAGTTTTTCTTCCCACCAGACCTTTCTCCATCAATTAGAAATATGATGCCGTCACTAAACACATTCCTTAAATTATAGCCATTTTTGAGTGTTTATTTTTTGTTGTTTAATCCGCATATATATCACCATTGCTCGTGATTTTCTTAATTGTATATATCTCTTAAATGTCAACATATACACGTGTGATTTAGTTTACGAAGATTTTTCAATGCCGAGAACCTCGATCAGAGAGTAAAAAAGGCGTAAGGTTCATAATGGTGTAAAACTAAAATGGGATATATCGGGCTAGGATTCGAGTTACAGGAACAAGGGCCAAACCAACCACCCAAGAATGGAATCGTCGAGCGAAAACACTTGAAAACCTCCTGGAAGCGGTTTTTCTTACCACCAGACCTTTCTCCATCAATTAGGAATCTGATGCCGTCACTAAACACATTCCTTAAATTGTAGCTATTTTTTGAGTGTTTATTTTTTTGTGTCTAATCCGCATATATATCACAATTGCTCTTGATTTTCTTGACTGTATATCTCTTAAATGTCAACATATACACGTGTGATTTAGTTTATCAAGATTTTTCAATGCCGAGAACCTCGATCAGAGAGTAAAAAAGGCGTAAGGTTCACAATTGTGTAAAACTAAAATGGGATATACCGGGCTAGGATCTGAGTTACAGGAACAAGTACCAAACCAACCACCCAAGAACGGAATCGTTGAGCGAAAACACTTGACAACCTCCTGGAAGCAGCTTTTCTTGCCACCAGACCTTTATCCATCAATTAGGAATCTGATGCCGTCACTAAACACATTCCTTAAATTGTAGCTATTTTTTGAGTGTTTATTTTTTTGTGTCTAATCCGCATATATATCACAATTGCTCTTGATTTTCTTGACTGTATATCTCTTAAATGTCAACATATATACGTGTGATTTAGTTTATCAAGATTTTTCAATGCCGAGAACCTCGATCAGAGAGTAAAAAAGGCGTAAGGTTCACAATTGTGTAAAACTAAAATGGGATATACCGGGCTAGGATCTGAGTTACAGGAACAAGTACCAAACCAACCACCCAAGAACGGAATCGTCGAGCGAAAACACTTGACAACCTCCTGGAAGCAGCTTTTCTTGCCACCAGACCTTTATCCATCAATTAGGAATCTGATGCCGTCATTAAACACATTCCTTAAAATGTAGCCATTTTTTGAGTGTTCATTTTTTGGTTTCTAATCGCATATATACCTCCATTCCTCTTGATTTTCTTGACTGTATATCTCTTAAATGTCAACATATACACGTGTGATTTAGTTTACGAAGATTTTTCAATGCCGAGAACCTCGATCAGAGAGTAAAAAAGGCGTAGGGTTCATAATGGTGTAAAACTAAAATGGGATATAATGGGCTAGGATTCGAGTTACAGGAACAAGGGATAAACCAACCACCCAAGAATGGAATCGTCGAGCAAAAACACTTGACAACCTCCTGGAAGCAGCTTTTCTTGCTACCAGACCTTTATCCATCAACTAGGAATCTGATGCCGTCACTAAACACATTCCTTAAATTTTAGCCATTTTTTGAGTGCTAATTTTTTGGTGTCTAATCCGCATATATATATATATCACCATTGCTCTTGATTTTATTGACTGTATATCTCTTAAATGTCAACATATACACGTGTAATTTAGTTTACGAAGATTTTTCAATGCCGAGAACCTCGATCAGAGAGTAAAAAAGGCGTAAGGTTCACAACGGTGTAAAACTAAAATGGGATATATCGGGCTAAGATTCGAGTTTCTTGAAGAAGGGCCAAACTAACCACCCAAGAATGGAATCGTCGAGCGAAAACACTTGACAACCTCCTGGAAGCGGTTTTTCTTGCCACCAGACCTTTCTCCATCATTTAGGAATCTGATGCCGTCAGTAAACACATTCCTTAAATTGTAGCCATTTTTTGAGTGTTTATTTTTTGGTGTCTAATTCGCATATATATCACAATTGCTCTTGATTTTCTTGACTCTATATCTCTAAAATGACAACATATACACGTGTAATTTAGTTTATGAAGATTTTTCAATGCCGAGATCTCGATCAGAGAGTAAAAAAGACGTAAGTTTCACAATGGTGTAAAACTAAAATGTCTTATACCAGGCTATGATTCGAGTTACAGGAACAAGGGCCAGACCAACCACCCAAGAACGGAATCATCGAGCGAAAACACGTGACAACCTCCTGGAAGCAGCTTTTCTTGCCATCAGACCTTTTTCCATCAATTAGGAATCTGATGCCGTCACTAAACACATTCCTTAAATTGTAGCCATTTTTTGAGTGTTTATTTTTTCGTGTCTAATCCGCATATATATCACCATTGCTCTTGATTTTTTTTGACTATATATCTCTAAAATGACAACATATACATGTGTAATTTAGTTTACGAAGATTTTTCAAAGCCGAGACCTCGATCAGAGTGTAAAAAAGAAGTAAGGTTGACAATGGTGTAAAACTAAAATGTCATATACCGGGCTAGGATTCGAGTTACAGGAACAAGGGCCAAACCAACCACCCAAGAATGGAATCGTCGAGCGAAAACACGTGACAATCTCCTGGAAGCAGCTTTTCTTGCTACCAGACCTTTCTCCATCAATTAGGAATCTGATGCCGTTACTAAACACATTCCTTAAATTGTAGCCATTTTTTGAGTGTTTATTTTTTTGTGTCTAATCCGCGTATATATCACCATTGCTCTTGATTTTTTTGACTGTATATATCTCTTAAATGTCAACATATACATGTGTGATTTAGTTTAATTTTTTTTTCAATGCCGAGAACATCGATCAGAGAGTAAAAAAGGCGTAAGATTCACAATGGTGTAAAACTAAAATGGGACATAACGGGCTAGGATTCGAATTACAGGAACAAGGGCCAAACCAACCACCCAAGAATGGAATCGTCGAGCGAAAACACTTGACCACCTCCTGGAAGCAGCTTTTCTTGCCACCAGGCCATTCTCCATAAATTAGGAATCTAATGCCTTCACTAAACACATTCCTTAAATTGTAGCCATTTTTTATTGTTTATTTTTTGGTGGCTAATCCGCATATATATCACCATTGCTCTTGATTTTCTTAACTGTATATCTCTTAAATGTCAACATATACACGTGTGATTTAGTTTACAAAGATTTTTCAATGCCGAGAACCTCGATCCGAGAGTAAAAAAGGCGTAATGTTCACAATGGTGTAAAACTAAACACATTTTTATTGTGTTTAGTGACGACATCAGTTTTCCTAATTGATGGAGAAAGGTCTGGTGGCAAGAAAAGCTGCTTCTAGGAGGTTGTTAAGTGTTTTCGCTCGACGATTCCATTCTTGGGTGGTTGGTTTGGCCCTTGATCCTGTAACTCGAATCCTAGCCCGGTATATCCCATTTTAATTTTACACCATTGTGAACCTTACGCCATTTTTACTCTCTGATCGAGGTTCTCGGCATTGAAAAATCTTCGTAAACTAAATCATACGTGTATATGTTAACATTTAAGAGATATACAATCAAGAAAATCCAGGGCAATGGTTATATATATGCGGATAAGACCCAAAAAAAACACTCAACAAATGGCTACAATTTAAGGAAAGTGTTTAGTGACGGCATCAGATTCTTAATTGATGGAGAAAGGTCTGGTGGAAAGAAAAGCTGCTTCTAGGAGGTTGTCACGTGTTTTCGCTCGACGATTCCTTTCTTGGGTGGTTGGTTTGGCCCTTGTTCCTGTAACTCGAATCCTAGCCCGGTATAATCCATTTTAATTTTACACCATTGTGAACCTTACGCCTTTTTTACTCTCTGATCGAGGTTCTCGGCATTGAAAAATATTCGTAAACTAAATCACACGTGTATATGTTGACATTTAAGAGATATACAGTCAAGAAAATCAAGGGCAAGGGTGATATATATGCGGATCAGAGACAAAACAAAACACTCAACAAATGGCTACAATTTAAGGAATGTGTTTAGTGACGACATCAGATTCCTAATTGATGGAGAAAGGTCTGGTGGAAAGAAAAGCTACATCTAGGAGGTTGTCAAGTGTTTTCGCTCGACAATTCCATTCTTGGGTGGTTGGTTTGGCCCTTGTTCCTGTAACTCGAATCCTAGCCTGGTATATCCCAATTTAATTTTACACCATTGTGAACCTTACGCCTTTTTTACTCTCTGATCGAGGTTCTCGGCATTGAAAAATCTTCGTAAACTAAATCACTCTGGTATATGTGACAATTAAGAGATATAAAGTCAAAAAAATCAAGGGCAATGGTGATATATATATATGCGGATTAGAGACAAAAAAAAAAACACTCAACAAATGACTACAATTTAAGGAATGTGTTTAGTGACGGCATCAGATTCCTAATTGATGGAGAAAGGTCTGGTGGCAAGAAAAGCTGCTTCTAGGAGGTTGTCAAGTGTTTTCGCTCGACGATTCCATTCTTGGTTGGTTGGTTTGGCCCTTGTTCCTGTAACTCGAATCCTAGCCCGGTATATCCCATTTTAATTTTACACCATTGTGAACCTTACGCCTTTTTTACTCTCTGATCGAGGTTCTCGGCATTAAAAAATCTTTGTAAACTAAATCACACATGTATATGTTGACATTTAAGAGATATACAGTCAATAAAATCAAGTGCAATGGTGATATATATGCGGATTACACAACAAAAAAAAAACACTCAACAAATGGCTACAATTTAAGGAATGTGTTTAGTGACGGCATCAGATTCCTAATTGATGGAGAAAGGTCTAGTGGCAAGAAAAGCTGCTTCTAGGAGGTTGTCAAGTGTTTTCGCTCGACGATTCCATTCTTGGGTGGTTGGTTTGGCACTTGTTCCTGTAACTCGAATCCTAACCCGGTATATCCCATTTTAATTTTACACCATTGTGAACCTTACGCCATTTATACTGTCTGATCGAGGTTCTCAGCATTAAAAAATCTTCGTAAACTAAATCACACGTGTATATGTTGATATGTAAGAGATATACAGTCAAGAAAATCAACGGCAATGGTGATATATATGCGGATTAGACACAAAAAAAAAAAACACTCAACAAATGGCTACCATTTAAGGAATGTGTTTAGTGATGGCATCAGATTCCTAATTGATGGAGAAAGGTCTGGTGGCAAGAAAAGCTGCTTGTAGGAGGTTGTCAAGTGTTTTCACTCGACGATTCCATTCTTGGCTGGTTGGTTTGGTCCTTTTTCCTGTAACTCGAATCCTAGCCCGGTATATCCCATTTTAAATTTACACCATTTTGAGCCTTACTCCTTTTTTACTCTCTGATCGAGGTTCTCGGCATTGAAAAATCTTCGTAAAGTAAATCACACGTGTATATGTTGACATTTAAGAGATATACAGTCAAGAAAATCAAGGGCAATGGTGATACATATGCGGATTAGACAAAAAAAAAAACACTCAACATATGGCTACAATTTATGGAATGTGTTTAGTGACGGCATCAGATTCCTAATTGATGGAGAAAGGTCTGGTGGCAAGGAAAACTGCTTCAAGGAGGTTGTCAAGTGTTTTCGCTCGACGATTCCATTCTTGGGTGGTTGGTTTGGCCCTTGTTCCAGTAACTCGAATCCTAGCCCGGTATATCGCATTTTAATTTTACACCATTGTGAGCCTTACTCCTTTTTTACTCTCTGATCGAGGTTCTCGGCATTGAAAAATCTTCGTAAAGTAAATCACACGTGTATATGTTGACATTTAAGAGATATACAGTCAAGAAAATCAAGGGCAATGGTGATACATATGCGGATTAGACAAAAAAAAAACACTCAACATATGGCTACAATTTATGGAATGTGTTTAGTGACGACATCAGATTCCTAATTGATGGAGAAAGGTCTGGTGGCAAGAAAAACTGCTTCAAGGAGGTTGTCAAGTGTTTTCGCTCGACGATTCCATTCTTGGGTGGTTGGTTTGGCCCTTGTTCCTGTAACTCGAATCCTAGCCCGGTATATCGCATTTTAATTTTACACCATTGTGAACCTTACGCCTTTTTTACTCCCTGATCGAGGTTATCGGCACTGAAAAGTCTTCGTCAACTAAATCACACGTGTATATGTTGACATTTTAGAGATATATAGTTAAGAAAATCAAGGGCAATGGTGATATGTATGCGGATTAGACACAAAAAAAACACTCAACAAATGGCTACAATTTAAGTAATGTGTTTAGTGACGACATCAGATTCCTAATTGATGAAGAAAGGTCTGGTGGCAAGAAAAGTTGCTTCTAGGAGCTTGTCAAGTGTTTTCGTTCGACGATTCCATTCTTGGGTGGTTGGTTTGGTCCTTGTTTCTGTAACTCGAATCCTATCCCGGTATATCCCATTTTAATTTTACACCATCGTGAACCTTACGCCTTTTTTACTCTCTAATCGAGGTTCTCGGCATTGAAAAATCTTCGTAAACTATATCACACGTGTATATGTTGACATTTAAGAGATATACAGTGAAGAAAATCAAGGACATTGGAGATATATATACGTATTAGACCCCAAAAAAAAAACACTCAACAAATGGCTATAATTTAAGGAATGTGTTTAGTGACGGCATCAGATTCCTAATTGATGGAGAAAGGTCTGGTGGCAAGAAAAGCTGCTTCTAGGAGGTCGTCAAGTGTTTTCGCTCGACGATTCTATTCTTGGGTGGTTGGTTTGGCCCTTGTTCCTGTAACTCGAATCCTATCCCGGAATATCCCATTTTAATTTTACACCATTGTGAAGCTTACGCCTTTTTTACTCTCTATTCGAGGTTCTCGGCATTGAAAAATCTTCGTAAACTAAATCACACGTGTATATGTTGACATTTAAGAGATATACAGTCAAGAAAATCAAGGACAATGGTGATATACATGCGGATTAGACACAAAAAAAACACTCAACAAATGGCTACAATTTAAGAAATGTGTTTAGTGACGACATCAGATTCCTAATTGATGGAGAAAGGTCTGGTGGCAATAAAAGCTGCTTCTAGGAGGTTGTCAAGTGTTTTCGCTCGACGATTCTATTCTTGGGTGGATGGTTTGGCCCTTGTTGCTGTAACTCGAATCCTAGCCCGGTATATCCCATTTTAATTTTACACCATTGTGAACCTTACGCCTTTTTTACTCTCTAATCGAGGTTCTCGGCATTGAAAAATCTTCGTAAACTAAATCACACGTGTATATGTTGACATTTAAGAGATATACAGTTAAGAAAATCAAGGACATTGGAGATATATATACGTATTAGACACAAAAAAAAAAAACTCAACAAATGGCTATAATTTAAGGAATGTGTTTAGTGACGGCATCAGATTCCTAATTGATGGAGAAAGGTCTGGTGGCAAGAAAAGCTGCTTCTAGGAGGTCGTCAAGTGTTTTCGCTCGACGATTCTATTCTTGGGTGGTTGGTTTGGCCCTTGTTCCTGTAACTCGAATCCTATCCCGGTATATCCCATTTTAATCTTACACCATTGTGAACCTTATGCCTTTTTTACTCTCTAATCGAGGTTCTCGGCATTGAAAACTCTTCGTAAACTAAATCACACGTGTATATGTTAACATTTAAGAGATATACAGTCAAGAAAATCAAGGACAATGGTGATATATATGCGGATTAGACACAAAAAAAAAACTCAACAAATGGCTACAATTTAAGGAATGTGTTTAGTGACGGCATCAGATTCCTAATTGATGGAGAAAGGTCTGGTGGCAAGAAAAACTGCTTCTAGGAGCTTGTCAAGTGTTTTCATTCGACGGTTCGATTCTTGGGTGGTTGGTTTGGTCCTTGTTCCTGTAACTCGAATCCTATCCCGGTATATCCCATTTTAATTTTACACCATTGTGAACCTTACGCCTTTTTTACTCTCTAATCGAGGTTCTCGGCATTGAAAAATCTTCGTAAACTAAATCACACGTGTATATGTTGACATTTAAGAGATATACAGTCAAGAAAATCAAGGGCAATGGTCATATAAATGCGGATTAGACGCCAAAAAAACACTCAACAAATGACTACAATTTAAGGAATGTCCTTAGTGTCGGCATCAGATTCCTAATTGATGGAAAAAGGTCTGGTGGCAACAAAAGCTGCTTCTAGGAGGTTGTCAAGTGTTTTCTCTCGACGATTCTATTCTTGGGTGGTTGGTATGGCCCTTGTTCCTGTAACTCGAATCTTAGCCCGGTATATCCCATTTTTATTTTTACACCATTGTGAACCTTATGCCTTTTTTACTCTCTGATCGAGGTTCTCGGCATTGAAAAATCTTCGTAAACTAAATCACACGTGTATATGTTGACATTTAAGAGATATACAGTCCAGAAAATCAAGGACATTGGAGATATATATGCGTATTAGACACAAAAAAAAACACTCAACAAATGACTACAATTTAAGGAATGTCCTTAGTGATGGCATTAGATTCTTAATTGATGGAGAAAGGTCTGGTGGGAAGAAAAGCTGCTTCTAGGAGGTTGTCAAGTGTTTTCGCTCGACGATTCCATTCTTGGGTGGTTGGTTTGGCCCTTGTTCCTGTAAATCGAATCCTAGCCCGATATATCCCATTTTAATTTTACACCATTGTGAACCTTACGCCTTTTTTACTCTCTGATCGAGGTTCTCGGCATTGAAAAATCTTCGTAAACTAAATCACACGTGTATATGTTGACATTTAAGAGATATACAGTAAATAAAATCAAGGGCAATGGTGATATATATGCGGATTAGACACAAAAAAAAAAAAAACACTCAACAAATGGCTACAATTTAAGGAATGTGTTTAGTGCCAACATCAGATTCCTAATTGATGGAGAAAGGTCTGGTGGCAAGAAAAGCTGCTTCTAGGAGGTTGTCACGTGTTTTCGCTCGACGATTCCTTTCTTGGGTGGTTGGTTTGGCCCTTGTTCCTGTAACTCGAATCCTAGCCTGGTATATCCCAATTTAATTTTACACCATTGTGAACCTTACGCCTTTTTTACTCTCTGATCGAGGTTCTCGGCATTGAAAAATCTTCGTAAACTAAATCACTCGTGTATATGTGACAATTAAGAGATATAAAGTCAAAAAAATCAAGGGCAATGGTGATATATATATATGCGGATTAGAGACAAAAAAAAAAACACTCAACAAATGACTACAATTTAAGGAATGTGTTTAGTGACGGCATCAGATTCCTAATTGATGGAGAAAGGTCTGGTGGCAAGAAAAGCTGCTTCTAGGAGGTTGTCAAGTGTTTTCGCTCGACGATTCCATTCTTGGTTGGTTGGTTTGGCCCTTGTTCCTGTAACTCGAATCCTAGCCCGGTATATCCCATTTTAATTTTACACCATTGTGAACCTTACGCCTTTTTTACTCTCTGATCGAGGTTCTCGGCATTAAAAAATCTTTGTAAACTAAATCACACATGTATATGTTGACATTTAAGAGATATACAGTCAATAAAATCAAGGGCAATGGTGATATATATGCGGATTACACAACAAAAAAAAAACACTCCACAAATGGCTACAATTTAAGGAATGTGTTTAGTGACGGCATCAGATTCCTAATTGATGGAGAAAGGTCTAGTGGCAAGAAAAGCTGCTTCTAGGAGGTTGTCAAGTGTTTTCGCTCGACGATTCCATTCTTGGGTGGTTGGTTTGGCACTTGTTCCTGTAACTCGAATCCTAACCCGGTATATCCCATTTTAATTTTACACCATTGTGAACCTTACGCCATTTATACTGTCTGATCGAGGTTCTCAGCATTAAAAAATCTTCGTAAAGTAAATCACACGTGTATATGTTGATATGTAAGAGATATACAGTCAAGAAAATCAACGGCAATGGTGATATATATGCGGATTAGACACAAAAAAAAAACACTCAACAAATGGCTACAATTTAAGGAATGTGTTTAGTGACGGCATCAGATTCCTAATTGATGGAGAAAGGTCTGGTGGCAAGAAAAGCTGCTTGTAGGAGGTTGTCAAGTGTTTTCACTCGACGATTCCATTCTTGGGTGGTTGGTTTGGTCCTTTTTCCTGTAACTCGAATCCTAGCCCGGTATATCCCATTTTAAATTTACACCATTTTGAGCCTTACTCCTTTTTTACTCTCTGATCGAGGTTCTCGGCATTGAAAAATCTTCGTAAAGTAAATCACACGTGTATATGTTGACATTTAAGAGATATACAGTCAAGAAAATCAAGGGCAATGGTGATACATATGCGGATTAGACAAAAAAAAAACACTCAACATATGGCTACAATTTATGGAATGTGTTTAGTGACGGCATCAGATTCCTAATTGATGGAGAAAGGTCTGGTGGCAAGAAAAACTGCTTCAAGGAGGTTGTCAAGTGTTTTCGCTCGACGATTCCATTCTTGGGTGGTTGGTTTGGCCCTTGTTCCAGTAACTCGAATCCTAGCCCGGTATATCGCATTTTAATTTTACACCATTGTGAGCCTTACTCCTTTTTTACTCTCTGATCGAGGTTCTCGGCATTGAAAAATCTTCGTAAAGTAAATCACACGTGTATATGTTGACATTTAAGAGATATACAGTCAAGAAAATCAAGGGCAATGGTGATATATATGCGGATTAGACACAAAAAAAAACACTCAACAAATGGCTACAATTTAAGGAATGTGTTTAGTGCCGGCATCAGATTCCTAATTGATGGAGAAAGGTCTGGTGGCAAGAAAAGCTGCTTCTAGGAGGTTGTCAAGGGTTTTCGCTCGACGATTCCATTCTTGGGTGATTGGTTTGACCCTTGTTCCTGTAACTCGAATCCTAGCCCGATATATCCCATTTTAATTTTACACCATTGTGAATCTTACGCCTTTTTTATTCTCAGATCGAGGTTCTCGGCATTGAAAAATCTTCGTAAACTAAATCACACGTGTATATGTTGATATTTACGAGATATACAGTCAAGAAAATCAAGGGCAATGGTGATATATATGTGGATTAGAAAAAAAAAACACCCAACAAATGTCTACAATTTAAGGAATGTGTTTAGTGACGGCATCAGATTCCTAATTGTTGGAGAAATGTCTGGTGGCAAGAAAAGCTGCTTCTAGAAGGTTGTCAAGTGTTTTCGCTCGTCGATTCCATTCTTGGGTGGTTGGTTTGGCCCTTGTTCCTGTAACTCGAATCCTATCCCGGTATATCCCATTTTAATTTTACACCATTGTGAACCTTACGCCTTTTTTATTCTCTGATCGAGGTTCTCGGCATTGAAAATTCTTCGTAAACTAAATCACACGTGTATATGTTGACATTTAAGAGATATACAGTCAAGAAAACCAAGGGCAATGGTGATATATATGTGGATTAGAAAAAAAACACTCAACAAATGGCTACAATTTAAGGAATGTGTTTAGTGACGGCATCAGATTCCTAATTGATGGAGTAAGGACTGGTGGCAAGAAAAGCTACTTCTAGGAGGTTGTCAAGTGTTTTCGCTCGACGATTCCATTCTTGGGTGGTTGGTTTGACCCTTGTTCCTGTAACTCGAATTCTAGCCCGTTATATCCCATTTTAATTTTACACCATTGTGAAACTTACGCCTTTTTTACTCTCTGATCGAGGTTCTCGGCATTGAAAAATCTTCGTAAAGTAAATCACACGTGTATATGTTGACATTTAGGAGATATACAGTCAAGAAAATCAAGGACAATGGACATATATATGCGGATTAGACACAAAAAATCACTCAACAAATGGCTACAATTTAAGGAATGTGTTTAGTGACGGCATCAGATTCCTAATTGATGGAGAAAGGTCTGGTGGCAATAAAAGCTGCTTCTAGGAGGATGTCAAGTGTTTTCGCTCGACGATTCTATTCTTGGGTGGTTGGTTTGGCCCTTGTTCTTGTAACTCGAATCCTAGCCCGGTATATCCCATTTTAATTTTACACCATTGTGAACCTTTTGCCTTTTTTACTCTCTGATCGAGGTTCTCGGCATTGAAAAATCTTCGTAAACTAAATCACACGTGTATATGTTGACATTTAAGAGATATACAGTCCAGAAAATCAAGGACATTGGACATATATATGCGTATTAGACACCAAAAAAAAAAAAACACTCAACAAATGACTACAATTTAAGGAATGTCCTTAGTGATGGCATCAGATTCCAAATTGATGGAGAAAGGTCTGGTGGCAAGAAAAGCTGCTTCTAGGAGGTTGTCAAGTGTTTTCGCTCGACGATTCCATTCTTGGGTGGTTGGTTTGACCCTTGTTCCTGTAACTCGAATCCTAGCCCGGTATATCCCATTGTAATTTTACACCATTGTGAACCTTACGCCGTTTTACTCCCTGATCGAGGTTATCGGCACTGAAAAATCTTCGTAAACTAAATCACACGTGTATATGTTGACATTTTAGAAATATATAATCAAGAAAATCAAGGGCAATGGTGATATGTATGCGGATAAGACACAAAAAAAAACACTCAACAAATGGCTACAATTAAAGGAATGTGTTTAGTGACGGCACCAGATTCCTAATCGATGGAGAAAGGTCTGCTGGCAAGAAAATCTGCTTCTAGGAGGTTGTCAAGTGTTTTCGCTCGACGATTCCATTCTTTGGTGGTTGGTTTGACCATTGTTCCTGTAACTCGAATCCTAGCCCGGTATATCCCATTTTAATTTTACACCATTGTGAACCTTACGCCTTTTTACTCTCTGATCGAGGTTCTAGGCAATGAAAAATCTTTGTAAACTAAATCACACGTGTATATGTTGACATTTAAGAGATATACAGTTAAGAAAATCAAGGGCAATGGTGATATATATGCGGATTAGACACAAAAAAAAAACACTCAACAAATGGCTACAATTTAAGAAATGTGTTTAGTGACGGCATCAGATTCCTAATTGATGGAGAAATGTCTGGTGGCAAGAAAAGCTACTTCTAGGAGGTTGTCAAGTGTTTTCGCTCGACGATTCCATTCTTGGGTGGTTGGTTTGACCCTTGTTCCTGTAACTCGAATTCTAGCCCGGTATATCCCATTTTAATTTTACACCATTGTGAAACTTACGCCTTTTTTACTCTCTGATCGAGGTTCTCGGCATTGAAAAATCTTCGTAAACTAAATCACACGTGTATATGTTGACATTTAAGAGATATACAATCAAGAAAATCAAGGACAATGGACATATATATGCGGATTAGACACAAAAAATCACTCAACAAATGGCTACAATTTAAGGAATGTGTTTAGTGACGGCATCAGATTCCTAATTGATGGAGAAAGGTCTGGTGGCAATAAAAGCTGCTTCTAGGAGGTTGTCAAGTGTTTTCGCTCGACGATTCTATTCTTGGGTGGTTGGTTTGGCCCTTGTTCTTGTAACTAGTATCCTAGCCCGGTATATCCCATTTTAATTTTACACCATTGTGAACCTTACGCCTTTTTTACTCTCTGATCGAGGTTCTCGGCAGTGAAAAATCTCCGTAAACTAAATCACACGTGTATATGTTGACATTTAAGAGATATACAGTCCAGAAAATCAAGGACATTGGAGATATATATGCGTATTAGACACCAAAAAAAAAAAAAACACTCAACAAATGACTACAACTTAAGGAATGTCCTTAGTGATGGCATCAGATTCCAAATTGATGGAGAAAGGTCTGGTGGCAAGAAAAGCTGCTTCTAGGAGGTTGTCAAGTGTTTTCGCTCGACGATTCCATTCTTGGGTGGTTGGTTTGGCCCTTGTTCCTGTAACTCGAATCTTAGCCCGATATATCCCATTGTAATTTTACACCATTGTGAACCTTACGCCGTTTTATTGCCTGATCGAGGTTATCGGCACTGAAAAATCTTCGTAAACTAAATCACACGTGTATATGTTGACATTTTAGAAATATATAGTCAAGAAAATCAAGGGCAATGGTGATATGTATGCGGAGTAGACACAAAAAAAACACTCAACAAATGGCTACAATTAAAGGAATGTGTTTAGTGACGGCACCAGATTCCTAATCGATGGAGAAAGGTCTGCTGGCAAGAAAATCTGCTTCTAGGAGGTTGTCAAGTGTTTTCGCTCGACGATTCCATTCTTGGGTGGTTGGTTTGACCCTTGTTCCTGTAACTCGAATCCTAGCCCGGTATATCCCATTTTAATTTTACACCATTGTGAACCTTACGCCTTTTTACTCTCTGATCGAGGTTCTAGGCAATGAAAAATCTTTGTAAACTAAATCACACGTGTATATGTTGACATTTAAGAGATATAGAGTTAAGAAAATCAAGGGCAATGGTGATATATATGCGGATTAGACACAAAAAAAACACTCAACAAATGGCTACAATTTAAGGAATGTCTTTAGTGACGGCATCAGATTCCTAATTGATGGAGAAAGGTCTGGTGGCAAGAAAAACTGCTTCTAGGAGGTTGTCAAGGGTTTTTGCTCGACGATTCCATTCTTGGGTGATTGGTTTGACCCTTGTTCCTGTAACTCGAATCCTAGCCCGATATATCGCATTTTAATTTTACACCATTGTGAACCTTACGCCTTTTTTATTCTCTGATCGAGGTTCTCGGCATTGAAAAATCTTCGTAAACTAAATCACACGTGTATACGTTGATATTTAAGAGATATACAGTCAAGAAAATCAAGGTCAATGGTGATATATATGTGGATTAGAAAAAAAACACTCAACAAATGGCTATAATTTAAGGAATGTGTTTAGTGACGGCATCAGATTCCTAATTGATGGAGAAATGTCTGGTGGCAAGAAAAGCTGCTTCTAGGAGGTTGTCAAGTGTTTTCGCTCGACGATTCCATACTTGGGTGGTTGGTTTGGCCCTTGTTCCTGTAACTCGAATCCTATCCCGGTATATCCCATTTTAATTTTACACCATTGTGAACCTTACGCCTTTTTTATTCTCTGATCGAGGTTCTCGGCATTTAAAAATCTTCGTAAACCAAATCACACGTGTATATGTTGACATTTAAGAGATATACAGTCAAGAAAATCAAGGGCAATAGTGATATATATGTGGATTAGAAAAAAAAAAAACACTCAACAAATGGCTACAATTTAAGGAATATGTTTAGCGACGGCATCAGATTCCTAATTGATGGAGAAATGTCTGGTGGCAAGAAAAGCTGCTTCTAGGCGGTTGTCAAGTGTTTTCGCTCGACGATTCCATTCTTGGGTGGTTGGTTTGGCCCTTGTTCCTTTAACTCGAATCCTATCCCGGTATATCCCATTTTAATTTTACACCATTGTGAACCTTACGCCTTTTTTACTCTCTCATCGAGGTTCTCGACGTTGAAAAATCTTCGTAAACTAAATCACACGTGTATACATTGACATTTAAGAGATATACAGTGAAGAAAATCAAGGACAATGGTGATATATATGCGGATTAGACACCAAAAAAAAACACTCAACAAATGGCTACAATTTAAGGAATGTGTTTAGTGACGGCATCAGATTCCTAATTGATGGAGAAATGTCTGGTGGCAAGGAAAGCAGCTTCTAGGAGGTTGTCAAGTGTTTTCGCTCGATGATTCCATTCTTGGGTGGTTGGTTTGGCCCTTGTTCCTGTAACTCGAATCCTATCCCGGGATATCCCATTTTAATTTTACACCATTGTGAACCTTACTCCTTTTTTACTCTCTCATCGAGGTTCTCGGCGTTGAAAAATCTTCGTAAACTAAATCACACGTGTATACGTTGACATTTAAGAGATATACAGTCAAGAAAATCAAGGACAATGGTGATATATATGCAGATTAGACACAAAAAAAAACACTCAACAAATGGCTACAATTTAAGGAAAGTGTTTAGTGACGGCATCAGATTCCTAATTGATGAAGAAAGGTCTGGTGGCAAGAAAAGCTAATTCTAGGAGGTTGTCAAGTGTTTTCGCTCGACGATTCCATTCTTGGGTGGTTGGTTTGGCCCTTGTTCCTGTAACTCGAAACCTAGCCCGGTATATCCCATTTTAATTTTACACCATTGTGAACCTTACGCCTTTTTTACTCTCTGATCGAGGTTCTCGGCATTGAAAAATCTTCGTAAACTAAATCACACGTGTATATGTTGACATTTAAGAGATATACAGTCAAGAAAATCAAGATCAAGGGTGATATATATGCGGATCAGAGACAAAACCAAACACTCAACAAATGGCTACAATTTAAGGAATGTGCTTAGTGACGACATCAGATTCCTAATTGATGGAGAAAGGTCTGGTGGAAAGAAAGGCTACTTCTAGGAGGTTGTCAAGTGTTTTCGCTCGACAATTCCATTCTTGGGTGGTTGGTTTGGCCCATGTTCCTATAACTCGAATCCTAGTCCGGTATATCCCATTTTAATTTTACACCATTGTGAACCTTACGTCTTTTTTACTCTCTGATCGAGGTTCTCGGCATTGAAAAATCTTCGTAAACTAAATCACACGTGTATATGTGACAGTTAAGAGATATAAAGTTAAGAAAATCAAGGGCAATGGTGATACATATATGCGGATTAGAGACAAAAAAAAACACTCAATAAATGGCTACAATTTAAGGAATGTGTTTAGTGACGGCATCAGATTCCTAATTGATGGAGAAATGTCTGGTGGCAAGAAAAGCTGCTTCTAGGAGGTCGTCAAGTGTTTTCGTTCGACGATTCCATTCTTGGGAGGTTGGTTTGGTCCTTGTTCCTGTAACTCGAATCCTATCCCTGTATATCCCATTTTAATTTTACACCATTGTGAATCTTACGCCTTTTTTACTCTCTAATCGAGGTTCTCGGCATTGAAAAATCTCCGTAAACTAAATCACACGTGTATATGTTGACATTTAAGAGATATACAGTCCAGAAAATCAAGGACATTGGAGATATATATGCGTATTAGACACAAAAAAAACACTCAACAAATGGGTATAATTTAAGGAATTTGTTTAGTGACGGCATCAGATTCCTAATTGATGGAGAAAGGTCTGGTGGCAAGAAAAGCTGATTCTAGGAGGTTGTCAAGTGTTTTCGCTCGACGATTCTATTCTTGGGTGGTTGGTTTGGCCCTTGTTCCTGTAACTCGAATCCAATCCCGGTATATCCCATTTTAATTTTACACCATTGTGAACCTTACGCCTTTTTTACTCTCTAATCGAGGTTCTCGGCATCGAAAAATCTTCGTAAACTAAATCACACATGTATATGTTGACATTTAAAAGATATACAGTCAAGAAAATCAAGGACAATGGTGATATATATGAGTATTAGACACAAAAAAAAAACACTCAACAAATGGCTACAATTTAAGGAATGTGTTTAGTGACGGCATCCGTTTCATAATTGATGGAGAAAGGTCTGGTGGCAAGAAAAGCTGTTTCTAGGAGTTCGTCAAGTGTTTTCGCTCGACGATTCCGTTCTTGGGTGGCTGGTTTGGCCCTTGTTCCTGTAACTCGAATCCTAGCCCGGTATATCCCATTTTAATTTTACACCATTGTGAACCTTACGCCTTTTTTACTCTCTGATCAAGGTTCTCGGCATTGAAAAATCTTCGTAAACTAAATCACACGTGTATATGTTGACATTTAAGAGATATACAGTCAAGAAAATCAAGGGCAATGGTGATACATATGCGGATTAGACACAAAAAAAAAAACAGTCAACAAATGGCTACAATTTAAGGAATGTGTTTAGGGACGACATCAGATTCCTAATTGATGGAGAAAGGTCTGGTGGCAAGAAAAACTGCTTCTAGGAGGTAGTCAAGTGTTTTCGCTCGACGATTCCATTCTTGGGTGGTTGGTTTGGCGCTTGTTCCTGTAACTCAAATTCTAGCCCGGTATATCCCATTTTATTTTTACACCATTGTGAACCTTACGCCTTTTTTACTCTCTGATCGAGGTTATCGGCACTAAAAAGTCTTCGTAAACTAAATCACACGTGTATATGTTGACATTATAGAGATATATAGTCAAGAAAATCAAGGGCAATGGTGATATGTATGCGGATTAGACCCCAAAAAAACACTCAACAATTGGCTACAATATAAGGAATGTGTTTAGTGATGGCATCAGATTCCTAATTGATGGAGAAAGGTCTGGTGGCAAGAAATGCTGCTTCTAGGAGCTTGTCAAGTGTTTTCTTTCGACTATTCCATTCTTGGGAGGTTGGTTTGGTCCTTGTTCGTGTAACTCGAATCCTATCCCGGTATATCCCATTTTAATTTTACACCATTGTGAATCTTACGCCTTTTTTACTCTCTAATCGAGGTTCTAGGCATTAAAAAATCTCCGTAAACTAAATCACACGTGTATATGTTGACATTTAAGAGATATACAGTTAAGAAAATCAAGGACATTGGAGATATATATGCGTATTAGACCCCAAACAAAAACACTTAACAAATGGCTATAATTTAAGGAATGTGTTTAGTGACGGCTTCAGATTCCTAATTGATGGAGAAAGGTCTGGTGGTAAGAAAAGCTGCTTCTAGGAGGTTGTCAAGTGTTTGCGCTCGACGATTCTATTCTTGGGAGGTTGCTTTGGCCCTTGTTCCTGTAACTCGAATCGTATCCCGGTATATCCCATTTTAACTTTAAACCATTGTGAACCTTACGTCTTTTTTACTCTCTAATTGAGGTTCTCGGCATTGAAAAATCTTCGTAAACTAAATCACACGTGTATATATTGACATTTAAGAGATATACAGTCAAGAAAATCAAGGGCAATGGTTATATATATGCGGATTAGACAACAAAAAAAACCACTCAACAAATGACTACAATTTAAGGAATGTGTTTACTGACGGCATCAGATTCCTAATTGATGGAGAAAGGTCTGGTGGCAAGAAAAGCTATTTCTAGGAGGTTGTCAAGTGTTTTCGCTCGACAATTCCATTCTTGGGTGGTTGGTTTGGCCCTTGTTCCTGTTACTCGAATCCTATCCCGGTATATCCCATTTTAATTTTACACCATTATGAACCTTACGCCTTTTTTACTCTCTGATCGAGGTTCTCGACGTTGAAAAATCTTCATAAACTAAATCACACGTGTATATGTTGACATTTAAGAGATATACAGTCAAGAAAATCAAGTGCAATGGTGATATATAAGCGGATTAGACACAAAAAAAACACTCAACAAATGGCTACAATTTAAGGAATGTGTTTAGTGACGGCATCAGATTCCTAATCGATGGAGAAAGTTCCACTGGCAAGAAAATCTGCTTCTAGGAGGTTGTCAAGTGTTTTCGCTCGACGATTCCATTCTTGGGTGGTTGGTTTGACCCTTGTTCCTGTATCTCGAATCCTTGCCCGGTATATCCCATTTTAATTTTACACCATTGTGAACCTTACGCCTTTTTTACTCTCTGATCGAGGTTCTCGGAAATGAAAAATCTTCGTAAACTAAATCATACGGGTATATGTTGACATTTAAGAGATATACAGTCAAGAAAATCAAGTGCAATGGTGATATATATGCGGATTAGACACCAAAAAAAACACTCAACAAATGGCTACAATTTAAGAAATGTGTTTAGTGACGGCATCAGATTCCTAATTGATGGAGAAATGTCTGGTGGCAAGAAAAGCTGCTTCTAGGAGGTTGTCAAGTGTTTTCGGTCGACGATTCCATTCTTGGGGGGTTGGTTTGGCCCTTGTTCCGGTAACTCGAATCCTAGCCCGGTATATCCCATTTTAATTTTACACCATTGTGAACCTTACGCCTTTTTTACTCTCTGATCGAGGTTCTCGGCATTGAAAAATCTTCGTAAACTAAATCACACGTGTATATGTTGACTTTTAAGAGATATACAGTCTAGAAAATCAAGGGCAATGGTGATATATATGAGGATTAGACACCAAAAAAAACTCTCAACAAATGGCTACAATTTAAGGAATGTGTTTAGTGACGACATCAGATTCCTAATTGATGGAGAAAGGTCTGGTGGTAAGAAAAGCTGCTTCTAGGAGGTTGTCATGGGTTTTCGCTCGATGATTCCATTATTGGGTGATTGGTTTGACCCTTGTTCCCATAACTCGAATCCTAGCCCAATATATCCCATTTTAATTTTACACCATTGTGAACCTTACGCCTTTTTTACTCTCTGATCGAGGTTCTCGGCATTGACAAATCTTCGTAAACTAAATCACACGTGTATTTGTTGACATTTAAGAGATATACAGTCAACAAAATCAAGGGCAATGGTGATATATATGTGGATTAGAAAAAAAAACACTAAACAAATGGCTACAATTTAAGGAATGTGTTTAGTGACGGCATCAGATTCCTAATTGATGGAGAAATGTCTGGTGGCAAGAAAAGCTGCTTCTAGGAGGTCGTCAAGTGTTTTTGCTCGACGATTCCATTCTTGAGTGGTTGGTTTTGTTTTTGTTCCTGTAACTCGAATCCTATCCCGGTATATCCCTTTTTAATTTTACACCATTGTGAACCTTACGCCTTTTTTACTCTCTCATCGAGGTTCTCGGCATTGAAAAATCATCGTAAACTAAATCACACGTGTATATGTTGACATTTAAGAGATATACAGTCAAGAAAATCAAGGGCAATGGTGATATATACGGGATTAGACACAAAAAAAAAAACACTCAATAAATGGCTACAATTTAAGGAATGTGTTTAGTGACGGCATCATATTCCTAATTGATGGAGAAAGGTCTGGTGGCAAGAAAAGCTACTTCTAGGAGGTTTTCAAGTGTTTTCGCTCGACGGTTCCATTCTTGGGTGATTTGTTTGACCCTTATTCCTGTAACTCGAATCCTAGCCCGGTATATCCCATTTTAATTTTACACCATTGTGAACCTTACGCCTTTTTTAATCTCTGATTGAGGTTCTCGGCATTGAAAAATCTTCGTAAATTAAATCACACGTGTATATGTTGACATTTAAGTGATATACAGTCTAGAAAATCAAGGGCAATGGTGATATATATGCGGATTAGACACAAAAAAAAACTCAACAAATGGCTACAATTTAAGGAATGTGTTTAGTGACGCCATCAGATTCCTAATTGATGGAGAAATGTCTGATGGCAAGAAAAGCTGCTTCTAGGAGGTTGTTAAGTGTTTTCGCTCGACGATTCCATTCTTGGGTGGTTGGTTTGGCCCTTGTTCCTGTAACTAGAATCCTAGCCCGGTATATCCCATTTTAATTTTACACCATTGTGAACCTTACGCTTTTTTACTCTCTGATCGAGGTTCTCGGCATTAAAAATCTTCGTAAACTGAATCACACGTGTATATGTTGACATTTAAGAGATATATACGGTCAAGAAAAACAAGTGCAATGGTGATATATATGCGGATTAGACTTCAAAAAAAAAAAAAAACTCAACAAATGGCTACAATTTAAGGAATGTGTTTAGTGACGGCATCAGATTCCTAATTGATTGAGAAAGGTCTGGTGGCAAGAAAAGCGGCTTCTAGGATGTTGTCAAGTGTTTTCACTCGACGATTCCATTCTTGGGTGGTTGGTTTGGTCCTTGTTCCTGTAACTCGAATCCTAGCCCGGTATATCCCAATTTAATTTTACACCATTGTGAACCTTACGCCTTTTTTACTCTCTGATCGGGGTTCTCGGCATTGAAAAATCTTCGTAAACTAAATCACACGTGTATATGTTGACATTTAAGAGATATATACGGTCAAGAAAATCAAGCGCAATGGTGATATATATGCGGATTAGACACAAAAAAAAAACACTCAACAAATGGCTACATTTTAAGGAATGTGTTTAGTGACGGCATCAGATTCCTAATTGATGGAGAAAGGTCTGGTGGCAATAAAAGCTGCTTCTAGGAGGTTGTCAAGTGTTTTCGCTCGACGATTCAATTCTTGGGTGGGTGGTTGGTTTGGCCCGTGTTCCTGTAACTCGAATCCTAGCCCGGTATATCCCATTTTAATTTTACACCATTGTGAACCTTACGCCTTTTTTACACTCTGATCGAGTTTCTCGGCATTGAGAAATCTTCGTAAACTAAATCACACGTGTATATGATGACATTTAAGTGATATACAGTCAAGAAAATCAAGGGCAATGGTGATATATATGCGGATTAGACCAAAAAAAAAACACTCAACAAATGGCTACAATTTAAGGAATGTGTTTAGTGACGGCATCAGATTCCTAATTGATGGAGAAATGTATGGTGGCAAGAAAATCTGCTTCTAGGAGGCTGTCAAGTGTTTTCGCTCGACGATTCCATTCTTGGGTGGTTGGTTTGGCCCTTGTTTCTGTAACTCGAATCCTAGCCCGGTATATCGCATTTTAATTTTACACCGTTGTGAACCTTACGCCATTTTTACTCTCTGATCGAGGTTCTCAGCATTGAAAAATCTTTGTAAACTAAATCACACGTGTATATGTTGACATTTAAGAGATATACAGTCAAGAAAATCAAGGGCAATGGCGATATATATGCGGATTTAACACAATAAAAAACACTCAAAAAATGGCTACAATTTAAGGAATGTGTTTAGTGATGGCATCAGATTCCTAATTGATGGAGAAAGGTCTGGTGGCAAGAAAAGCCGCTTCAAGGAGGTTGTTAAGTGTTTTCGCTCGACGATTCCATTCTTGGGTGGTTGGTTTGGCCATTGTTACTGTAACTCGAATCCTAGCCCGGTATATCCCATTTTAATTTTACACCAATGTGAACCTTACGCCTTTTTTACTCTCTGATCGAGGTTCTCGGCATTGAAAAATCTTCGTAAACTAAATCACACGTGTATATGTTGACATTTAAGAGATATACAGTCAAGAAAATCAAGGGCAATGGTGATATATATGCGGATTTGACACAAAAAAAAAAAACACTCAACAAATGACTACAATTTAAGGAATGTGTTTAGTGATGGCATCAGATTCCTAATTGATGGAGAAAGGTATGGTGGCAAGAAAAGACGCTTCTAGGAGGTTGTCAAGTGTTTTCGCTCGACGATTCCATTCTTGGGTGGTTGGTTTGGCCCTTGTTCCTGTAACTCGAATCTTAGCCCGGTATATCCCATTTTAATTTTACACCATTGTGAACCTTACGCCTTTTTTACTCTCTGATCGAGGTTCTCGGCATTTAAAAATCTTCGTAAAACTAAATCACACGTGTATATGTTGACATTGAGAGATATAGAGTCAAGAAAATCAAGGGCAATGGTGATATATATGCGGATTAGACACCAAAAAAAAAACACTCAACAAATGGAAACAATTTAAGAAATGTGTTTAGTGACGGCATCAGATTCCCAATTGATGGAGAAATGTCTGGTGGCAAGAAAAGTAGCTTCTAGGAGGTTGTCAAGTGTTTTCGCTCGACGATTCCATTCTTGGGTGATTGGTTTGACCCTTGTTCCCGTAACTCGAATCCTAGCCCGATATATCCCATTTTAATTTTACACCATTCCTTACGCCTTTTTTACTCTCTGATCGAGGTTCTCGGCATTGAAAAATCTTCGTAAACTAAATGACACATGTATATGTTGACATTTAAGAGATATACAGTCAAGAAAATCAAGGGCAATGGTGATATATATGTGGATTAGAAAAAAAAAACACTCAACAAATGGCTACAATTTAAGGAATGTGTTTAGTGACGGCATCAGATTCCTAATTGATGGAGAAATGTCTGGTGGCAAGAAAAGCTGCTTTTAGGAGGTTGTCAAGTGTTTTCGCTCGACGATTACATTCTTGGGTGGTTGGTTTGGCCCTTGTTCCTGTAACTCAAATCCTATCCCGGTATATCCCAATTTAATTTTACACCATTGTGAACCTTACGCCTTTTTTACTCTCTCATCCAGGTTCTCGGCGTTGAAAAATCTTCATAAACTAAATCACACGTGTATATGTTGACATTTAAGAGATATACGGTCAAGAAAATCAAGGGCAATGGTGATATATATGGAATTAGACACAAAAAAAAAAAAAAAACTCAACAAATGGCTACAATTTAAGGAATGTGTTTAGTGACGGCATCAGATTCCTAATTGATGGAAAAAGGCCTGGTGGCAAGAAAAGCCGCTTTTAGGAGGTTTTCAAGTGTTTTCGTTCGACGATTCCATTCTTGGGTGATTTGTTTGACCCTTGTTCCTGTAACTCGAATCCTAGCCCGGTATATATCCCATTTTAATTTTACAACAATGTGAACCTTACGCCTTTTTTAATCTCTAATTGAGGTTCTCGGCATTGAAAAATCTTCGTAAACTAAATCACACGTGTATACGTTGACATTTAAGAGATATACAGTCAAGAAAATCAAGGGCAATGGTGATATATATGCGGATTAGACACAAAAAAAAACACTCAACAAATGGCTACAATTTAAGGAATGTGCTTAGTGACGGCATCAGATTCCTAATTGATGGAGAAATGTCGAGTGGCAAGAAAAGCTGCTTCTAGGAGGTTGTCAAGGGTTTTCGCTCGACGATTCCATTCTTGGGTGGTTGGTTTGACACTTGTTCCTGTAACTCGAATCCTAGCCCGATATATCCCATTTTAATTTTACACCATTGTGAACCTTACGCCTTTTTTACTCTCTGATCGAGTTTCTCGGCATTGAAAAATCTTCGTAAACTAAATCACACGTGTATATGTTGACATTTAAGAGATATACAGTCAAGAAAATCAAGGGCAATGGTGATGTATATGTGGATTAGAAAAAAAAACACTCAACAAATGGCTACAATTTAAGGAATGTGTTTAGTGACGGCATCAGATTCCTAATTGATGGAGAAATGTCTGGCAAGAAAAGCTGCTTCTAGGAGGTTGTCAAGTGTTTTCGCTCGACGATTCCATTCTTGGGTGGTTGGTTTGGCCCTTGTTCCTGTAACTCGAATCCTATCCCGGTATATCCCAATTTAATTTTACACCATTGTGAACCTTACGCCTTTTTTACTCTCTCATCCAGGTTCTCGGCGTTGAAAAATCTTCGTAAACTAAATCACACGTGTATATGTTGACATTTAAGAGATATACTGTCAAGAAAATCAAGGGCAATGGTGATATATATGGGATTAGACACAAAAAAAAAAAACACTCAACAAAGGGCTATAATTTAAGGAATGTGTTTAGTGACGACATCAGATTCCTAATTGATTGAGAAAGGTCTGATGGCAAGAAAATCGGCTTCTAGCATGTTGTCAAGTGTTTTCGCTCGACGATTCCATTCTTGGGTGGTTGGTTTGGCCCTTGTTCCTGCAACTCGAATCCTAGCCCGGTATATCCCATTTTAATTTTACACCATTGTGAACCTTACGCCTTTTTTACTCTCTGATCGAGGTTCTCGGCATTGAAAAATCTTCGTAAATTAAATCACACGTGTATATGTTGACATTTAAGAGATATACAGTCAAGAAAATCAAGCGCAATGGCGATATATATGCGGATTAGACACCAAAAAAAAAACTCAACAAATGGCTACAATTTAAGGAATGTGTTTAGTGACGGCATCAGATTCCTAATTGATGGAAAAAGGCCTGGTGGCAAGAAAAGCCGCTTTTAGGAGGTTTTCAAGTGTTTTCGTTCGACGATTCCATTCTTGGGTGATTTGTTTGACCCTTGTTCCTGTAACTCGAATCCTAGCCCGGTATATATCCCATTTTAATTTTACAACAATGTGAACCTTACGCCTTTTTTAATCTCTGATTGAGGTTCTCGGCATTGAAAAATCTTCGTAAACTAAATCACACGTGTATACGTTGACATTTAAGAGATATACAGTCAAGAAAATCAAGGGCAATGGTGATATATATGCGGATTAGACACAAAAAAAAAACACTCAACAAATGGCTACAATTTAAGGAATGTGCTTAGTGACGGCATCAGATTCCTAATTGATGGAGAAATGTCGAGTGGCAAGAAAAGCTGCTTCTAGGAGGTTGTCAAGGGTTTTCGCTCGACGATTCCATTCTTGGGTGATTGGTTTGACACTTGTTCCTGTAACTCGAATCCTAGCCCGTTATATCCCATTTTAATTTTACACCATTGTGAACCTTACGCCTTTTTTACTCTCTGATCGAGTTTCTCGGCTTTGAAAAATCTTCGTAAACTAAATCACACGTGTATATGTTGACATTTAAGAGATATACAGTCAAGAAAATCAAGGGCAATGGTGATATATATGTGGATTAGAAAAAAAAAACACTCAACAAATGGCTACAATTTAAGGAATGTGTTTAGTGACGGCATCAGATTCCTAATTGATGGAGAAATGTCTGGCAAGAAAAGCTGCTTCTAGGAGGTTGTCAAGTGTTTTCGCTCGACGATTCCATTCTTGGGTGGTTGGTTTGGCCCTTGTTCCTGTAACTCGAATCCTATCCCGGTATATCCCAATTTAATTTTACACCATTGTGAACCTTACGCCTTTTTTACTCTCTCATCCAGGTTCTCGGCGTTGAAAAATCTTCGTAAACTAAATCACACGTGTATATGTTGACATTTAAGAGATATACTGTCAAGAAAATCAAGGGCAATGGTGATATATATGGGATTAGACACAAAAAAAAAAAAAAAACACTCAACAAAGGGCTATAATTTAAGGAATGTGTTTAGTGACGACATCAGATTCCTAATTGATTGAGAAAGGTCTGATGGCAAGAAAATCGGCTTCTAGGATGTTGTCAAGTGTTTTCGCTCGACGATTCCATTCTTGAGTGGTTGGTTTGGCCCTTGTTCCTGCAACTCGAATCCTAGTCCGGTATATCCCATTTTAATTTTACACCATTGTGAACCTTACGCCTTTTTTACTCTCTGATCGAGGTTCTCGGCATTGAAAAATCTTCGTAAATTAAATCACACGTGTATATGTTGACATTTAAGAGAAATACATTCAAGAAAATCAAGCGCAATGGCGATATATATGCGGATTAGACACCAAAAAAAAAAACTCAACAAATGGCTACAATATAAGGAATGTGTTTAGTGACGGCATCAGATTCCTAATTGATGGAAAAAGGCCTGGTGGCAAGAAAAGCAGCTTTTAGGAGGTTTTCAAGTGTTTTCGTTCGACGATTCCATTCTTGGGTGATTTGTTTGACCCTTGTTCCTGTAACTCGAATCCTAGCCCGGTATATATCCCATTTTAATTTTACAACAATGTGAACCTTACGCCTTTTTTAATCTCTGATTGAGGTTCTCGGCATTGAAAAATCTTCGTAAACTAAATCACACGTGTATACGTTGACATTTAAGAGATATACAGTCAAGAAAATCAATGGCAATGGTGATATATATGCGGATTAGACACAAAAAAAAAACACTCAACAAATGGCTACAATTTAAGGAATGTGCTTAGTGACGGCATCAGATTCCTAATTGATGGAGAAATGTCGAGTGGCAAGAAAAGCTGCTTCTAGGAGGTTGTCAAGGGTTTTCGCTCGACGATTCCATTCTTGGGTGATTGGTTTGACACTTGTTCCTGTAACTCGAATCCTAGCCCGATATATCCCATTTTAATTTTACACCATTGTGAACCTTACGCCTTTTTTACTCTCTGATCGAGTTTCTCGGCATTGAAAAATCTTCGTAAACTAAATCACACGTGTATATGTTGACATTTAAGAGATATACAGTCAAGAAAATCAAGGGCAATGGTGATGTATATGTGGATTAGAAAAAAAAACACTCAACAAATGGCTACAATTTAAGGAATGTGTTTAGTGACGGCATCAGATTCCTAATTGATGGAGAAATGTCTGGCAAGAAAAGCTGCTTCTAGGAGGTTGTCAAGTGTTTTCGCTCGACGATTCCATTCTTGGGTGGTTGGTTTGGCCCTTGTTCCTGTAACTCGAATCCTATCCCGGTATATCCCAATTTAATTTTACACCATTGTGAACCTTACGCCTTTTTTACTCTCTCATCCAGGTTCTCGGCGTTGAAAAATCTTCGTAAACTAAATCACACGTGTATATGTTGACATTTAAGAGATATACTGTCAAGAAAATCAAGGGCAATGGTGATATATATGGGATTAGACACAAAAAAAAAAAACACTCAACAAAGGGCTATAATTTAAGGAATGTGTTTAGTGACGACATCAGATTCCTAATTGATTGAGAAAGGTCTGATGGCAAGAAAATCGGCTTCTAGCATGTTGTCAAGTGTTTTCGCTCGACGATTCCATTCTTGGGTGGTTGGTTTGGCCCTTGTTCCTGCAACTCGAATCCTAGCCCGGTATATCCCATTTTAATTTTACACCATTGTGAACCTTACGCCTTTTTTACTCTCTGATCGAGGTTCTCGGCATTGAAAAATCTTCGTAAATTAAATCACACGTGTATATGTTGACATTTAAGAGATATACAGTCAAGAAAATCAAGCGCAATGGCGATATATATGCGGATTAGACACCAAAAAAAAAACTCAACAAATGGCTACAATTTAAGGAATGTGTTTAGTGACGGAATCAGATTCCTAATTGATGGAAAAAGGCCTGGTGGCAAGAAAAGCCGCTTTTAGGAGGTTTTCAAGTGTTTTCGTTCGACGATTCCATTCTTGGGTGATTTGTTTGACCCTTGTTCCTGTAACTCGAATCCTAGCCCGGTATATATCCCATTTTAATTTTACAACAATGTGAACCTTACGCCTTTTTTAATCTCTGATTGAGGTTCTCGGCATTGAAAAATCTTCGTAAACTAAATCACACGTGTATACGTTGACATTTAAGAGATATACAGTCAAGAAAATCAAGGGCAATGGTGATATATATGCGGATTAGACACAAAAAAAAACACTCAACAAATGGCTACAATTTAAGGAATGTGCTTAGTGACGGCATCAGATTCCTAATTGATGGAGAAATGTCGAGTGGCAAGAAAAGCTGCTTCTAGGAGGTTGTCAAGGGTTTTCGCTCGACGATTCCATTCTTGGGTGATTGGTTTGACACTTGTTCCTGTAACTCGAATCCTAGCCCGTTATATCCCATTTTAATTTTACACCATTGTGAACCTTACGCCTTTTTTACTCTCTGATCGAGTTTCTCGGCTTTGAAAAATCTTCGTAAACTAAATCACACGTGTATATGTTGACATTTAAGAGATATACAGTCAAGAAAATCAAGGGCAATGGTGATATATATGTGGATTAGAAAAAAAAACACTCAACAAATGGCTACAATTTAAGGAATGTGTTTAGTGACGGCATCAGATTCCTAATTGATGGAGAAATGTCTGGCAAGAAAAGCTGCTTCTAGGAGGTTGTCAAGTGTTTTCGCTCGACGATTCCATTCTTGGGTGGTTGGTTTGGCCCTTGTTCCTGTAACTCGAATCCTATCCCGGTATATCCCAATTTAATTTTACACCATTGTGAACCTTACGCCTTTTTTACTCTCTCATCCAGGTTCTCGGCGTTGAAAAATCTTCGTAAACTAAATCACACGTGTATATGTTGACATTTAAGAGATATACTGTCAAGAAAATCAAGGGCAATGGTGATATATATGGGATTAGACACAAAAAAAAAAAAAACACTCAACAAAGGGCTATAATTTAAGGAATGTGTTTAGTGACGACATCAGATTCCTAATTGATTGAGAAAGGTCTGATGGCAAGAAAATCGGCTTCTAGGATGTTGTCAAGTGTTTTCGCTCGACGATTCCATTCTTGAGTGGTTGGTTTGGCCCTTGTTCCTGCAACTCGAATCCTAGTCCGGTATATCCCATTTTAATTTTACACCATTGTGAACCTTACGCCTTTTTTACTCTCTGATCGAGGTTCTCGGCATTGAAAAATCTTCGTAAATTAAATCACACGTGTATATGTTGACATTTAAGAGAAATACATTCAAGAAAATCAAGCGCAATGGCGATATATATGCGGATTAGACACCAAAAAAAAAAAACTCAACAAATGGCTACAATTTAAGGAATGTGTTTAGTGACGGCATCAGATTCCTAATTGATGGAAAAAGGCCTGGTGGCAAGAAAAGCCGCTTTTAGGAGGTTTTCAAGTGTTTTCGTTCGACGATTCCATTCTTGGGTGATTTGTTTGACCCTTGTTCCTGTAACTCGAATCCTAGCCCGGTATATATCCCATTTTAATTTTACAACAATGTGAACCTTACGCCTTTTTTAATCTCTGATTGAGGTTCTCGGCATTGAAAAATCTTCGTAAACTAAATCACACGTGTATACGTTGACATTTAAGAGATATACAGTCAAGAAAATCAAGGGCAATGGTGATATATATGCGGATTAGACACAAAAAAAAAACACTCAACAAATGGCTACAATTTAAGGAATGTGCTTAGTGACGGCATCAGATTCCTAATTGATGGAGAAATGTCGAGTGGCAAGAAAAGCTGCTTCTAGGAGGTTGTCAAGGGTTTTCGCTCGACGATTCCATTCTTGGGTGATTGGTTTGACACTTGTTCCTGTAACTCGAATCCTAGCCCGATATATCCCATTTTAATTTTACACCATTGTGAACCTTACGCCTTTTTTACTCTCTGATCGAGTTTCTCGGCATTGAAAAATCTTCGTAAACTAAATCACACGTGTATATGTTGACATTTAAGAGATATACAGTCATGAAAATCAAGCGCAATGGTGATATATATTCGGATTAGACAAAAAAAAAACACTCAACAAATGGCTACAATTTAAGGAATGTGTTTAGTGACGGCATCAGATTCCTAATTGATGGAGAAAGGTCTGGTGGCAATAAAAGCTGCTTCTAGGAGGTTGTCAAGTGTTTTCGCTCGACGATTCCATTCTTGGGTGGGTGGTTGGTTTTGCCCGTGTTCCTGTAACTCGAATCCTAGCCTGGTATATCCCATTTTAATTTTACACCATTGTGAACCTTACGCCTTTTTTACACTCTGATCGAGTTTCTCGGCATTGAAAAATCTTCGTAAACTAAATCACACGTGTATAAGTTGACATTTAAGTGATATACAGTCAAGAAAATTAAGGGCAATGGTGATATATATGCGGATTAGACCCAAAAAAAAAAACACTCAACAGATGGCTACAATTTAAGGAATGTGTTTAGTGACAGCATCAGATTCCTAATTGATGGAGAAATGTCTGGTGGCAAGAAAAGCTGCTTCTAGGAGGTTGTCAAGTGTTTTCGCTCGACGATTCCATTCTTGGGTGGTTGGTTTGGCCCTTGTTCCTGTAACTCGAATCCTTGCCCGGTATATCCCATTTTAATTTTACATCGTTGTGAACCTTACGCCTTTTTTACTCTCTGATCGAGGTTCTCGGCATTGAAAAATCTTCGTAAACTAAATCACACGTGTATATGTTGACATTTAAGAGATATACAGTCAAGAAAATCAAGGGCAATTGTGATATATATGCGGATTTGACACAAAAAAAAAACACTCAACAAATGGCTACAATTTAAGGAATGTGTTTAGTGACGGCATCAGATTCCAAATTGATGGAGAAAGGTCTGGTGGCAAGAAAAGCCACTTGTAGGAGGTTGTCAAGTGTTTTCGCTCGACGATTCAATTCTTGGGTGGTTGGTTTGGCCCGTGTTCCTGTAACTCGAATCCTAGCCTGGTATATCCCATTTTAATTTTACACCATTGTGAACCTTACGCCCTTTTTACACTCTGATCGAGTTTCTCGGCATTGAAAAATCTTCGTAAACTAAATCACATGTGTATATGTTGACATTTAAGAGATATACAGTCAAGAAAATCAAGGGCAATGGTCATATATATGCGGATTAGACACCAAAAAAACACTCAACAAATGACTACAATTTAAGGAATGTCCTTAGTGACGGCATCAGATTCCTAATTGATGGAGAAAGGTCTGGTGGCAAGAAAAGCTGCTTCTAGGAGTTTGTCAAGTGTTTTCGCTCGACGATTCCATTCTTGGGTGGTTGGTTTGGCCCTTGTTCCCGTAACTCGAATCCTATCCCGTTATATCCCATTTTAATTTTACACCATTGTGAACCTTACGCCTTTTTTACTCTCTGATCGAGGTTCTCGGCGTTGAAAAATCTTCGTAAACTAAATCACACGTGTATATGTTGACATTTAAGAGATATACAGTCAAGAAAATCAAGGGCAATGGTGATATATATGCGGATTAGACACCAAAAAAAACACTCAACAAATGGCTACAATTTAAGGAATGTGTTTAGTGACGGCATCGGATTCCTAATTGATGGAGAAAGGTCTGGTGGAAAGAAAAGCTGCTTCTAGGAGGTTGACAAGGGTTTTCGCTCGACGATTCCATTCTTGGGTGATTGGTTTGACCCTTGTTCCTGTAACTCGAATCCTAGCCCGATATATCCCATTTTAATTTTACACCATTGTGAACCTTACGCCTTTTTTAATCTCTCATCCAGGTTCTCGGCGTTGAAAAATCTTCGTAAACTAAATCACACGTGTATATGTTGACACTTAAGAGATATACAGTCAAGAAAATTAAGGGCAATGGTGATATATATGCGGATTAGACAAAAAAAAACACTCAACAAATGGCTACAATTTAAGGAATGTGTTTAGTGACGGCATCAGATTCCTAATTGATGGAGAAAGGTCTGGTGGCAAGAAAAGCTGCTTCTAGGAGGTTGTCCAGTGTTTTCGCTCGATGATTCCATTCTTGGGTGGTTGGTTTGGCCCTTGTTCCTGTAACTCGAATCCTGTCCCGGTATATCCCAATTTAATTTTACACCATTGTGAACCTTACGCCTTTTTTAATCTCTCATCCAGGTTCTCGGCGTTGAAAAATCTTCGTAAACTAAATCACACGTGTATATGTTGACACTTAAGAGATATATAGTCAAGAAAATTAAGGGCAATGGTGATATATATGCGGATTAGACAAAAAAAAACACTCAACAAATGGCTACAATTTAAGGAATGTGTTTAGTGACGGCATCAGATTCCTAATTGATGGAGAAAGGTCTGGTGGCAATAAAAGCTGCTTCTGGGAGGTTGTCAAGTGTTTTCGCTCGACGATTCCATTCTTGGGTGGGGGGTTGGTTTGGCCCGTGTTCCTGTAACTCGAATCCTAGCCCAGTATATCCCATTTTAATTTTACACCATTGTGAACCTTACGCATTTTTTACACTCTGATCGAGTTTCTCGGCATTGAAAAATCTTCGTAAACTAAATCACACGTGTATATGTTGACATTTAAGTGATATACAGTCAAGAAAATCAAGGACAATGGTGATATATATGCGGATTAGACCCAAAAAAAAAAACACTCAACAAATGGCTACAATTTAAGGAATGTGTTTAGTGACGGCATCAGATTCCTAATTGATAGAGAAATGTCTGGTGGAAAGAAAAGCTGCTTCTAGGAGGTTGTCAAGTGTTTTCGCTCGACGATTCCATTCTTGGGTGGTTGGTTTGGCCCTTGTTCCTGTAACTCGAATCCTAGCCCGGTATATCCCTTTTTAATTTTACACCGTTGTGAACCTTACGCCTTTTTTACTCTCTGATCGAGGTTCTCGGCATTGAAAAATCTTCGTAAACTAAATCACACGTGTATATGTTGACATTTAAGAGATATACAGTCAAGAAAATCAAGGGCAATGGTGATATATATGCGGATTTGACACAAAAAAAACACTCAACAAATGGCTACAATTTAAGGAATGTGTTTAGTGATGGCATCAGATTCCTAATTGATGGAGAAAGGTCTGGTGGCAAGAAAAGCCGCTTGTAGGAGGTTGTCAAATGTTTTCGCTCGACGATTCCATTCTTTGGTGGTTGGTTTGGCCCTTGTTCCTGTAACTCGAATCCTAGCCCGGTATATCTCATTTTAATTTTACACCATTGTGAACCTTACGCCTTTTTTACTCTCTGATCGAGGTTCTTGGCATTGAAAAATCTTCGTAAACTAAATCACACGTGTATATGTTGACATTTAAGAGATATACAGTCAAGAAAATCAAGGGCAATGGTGATATATATGCGGATTTGACACAAAAAAAACACACTCAACAAATGGCTACAATTTAAGGAATGTGTTTAGTGACGGCATCAGATTCCTAATTGATGGAGAAAGGTCTGGTGGCAAGAAAAGCTGCTTCTAGGAGGTTGTCAAGTGTTTTCGCTCGACGATTCCATTCTTGGGTGCTTGGTTTGGCCCTTGTTCCTGTAACTCGAATCCTAGCCCGGTATATCCTATTTTAATTTTACACCATTGTGAACCTTACGCCTTTTTTACTCTCTCATCCAGGTTCTCGGCATTGAAAAATCTTCGTAAACTAAATCACATGTGTATATGTTGACATTTAAGAGATATACAGTCAAGAAAATCAAGGGCAATGGTGATATATATGCGGATTAGACACCAAAAAAAAAACACTCAACAAATGGCTACAATTTAAGGAATGTGTTTAGTGATGGCAACAGATTCCTAATTGATGGAGAAATGTCTGGTGGAAAGAAAAGCTGCTTCTAGGAGGTTGTCAAGTGTTTTCGCTCGACGATTCCATTCTTGGGTTGTTGGTTTGGCCCTTTATCCTGTAACTCGAATCCTAGCCCGGTATATCAAATTTTAATTTTACACCATTGTGAACCTTACGCCTTTTTTACTCTCTGATCGAGGTTCTCGGCATTGAAAAATCTTCGTAAACTAAATCACACGTGTATATGTTGACATTTAAGAGATATACAGTCAAGAAAATCAAGGGCAATGGTGATATATATGCGGATTAGACACAAAAAAAAAACACTCAACAAATGGCCACAATTTAAGGAATGTGTTTAGTGATGGCATCAGATTATTAACTGATGGAGAAAGGTCCAAGGGCAAGAAAAGCTGCTTCTAGGAGGTTGTCAACTGTTTTCGCTCGACGATTCCATTATTGGGTGGTTGGTTTGGCCCTTGTTCCTGTAACTCGAATCCTAGCCCGGTATATCCCATTTTAATTTTACACCATTGGGAACCTTACGCCTTTTTTACTCTCTGATCGCGGTTCTCGGCATTGAAAAATCTTCGTAAACTAAATCACACGTGCATATGTTGACATTTAAGTGATATACAGTCAATAAAATCAAGGGCAATAGTGATATATATGCGGATTAGACACTAAAAAAAAACACTCAAAAATTGTTACAATTTAAGGAATGTGTTTAGTGGCGGAAATCAGATTCCTAATTGATGGAGAAAGGTCTGGTGGCAAAAAAGCTGCTTCTAGGAGGTTGCCAAGTGTTTTCGCTCAACGATTCCATTCTTGGGTGGTTCATTTGGCCCTTCTTCCTGTAACTCGAATCCTGACGCGGTATATCCTATTTTAATTTTACACCATTGTTAACCTTACGCCTTTTTTACTCTCTGATCGAGGTTCTCGGCATTGAAAAATCTTCGTAAACTAAATCACACGTGTATATGTTGACATTTAAGAGATATACAGTTAAGAAAATCAAAGGCAATAGTGATATATATGGGAATTAGACACAAAAAAAAACACTCAAAAAATGGCTACAATTTAAGGAATGTGTTTGGTGACGGCATCATATTCCTAATTGATGGAGAAAGGTCTGGTGGCAAGAAAAGCTGCTTCTAGGAGGTTGTCAAGTGTTTTCGCTCGACGATTCCATTCTTGGGTGGTTGGTTTGGCCCGTGTTCCTGTAACTCGAATCCTAGCCCAGTATATCCCATTTTAATTTTACACCATTGTGAACCTTACGCCTTTTTTACACTCTGATCTAGTTTCTCGGCATTGAAAAATCTTCTTAAACTAAATCAAAAGTGTATATGTTGACATTTAAGTGATATAAAGTCAAGAAAATCAAGGGCAATGGTGATATATATGCGGATTAGACCAAAAAAAAAAAAACACTCAACAAATGGCTACAATTTAAGGAATGTGTTTAGTGACGGCATCAGATTCCTAATTGACGGAGAAAGGTCTGGTGGCAAGAAAAGCCGCTTCTAGGAGGTTGTCATGTGTTTTCGCTCGACGATTCCATTCTTGGGTGGTTGGTTTGGCCCTTGTTCCTGTAACTCGAATCCTAGCCCGGTATATCCCATTTAATTTTACACCGTTGTGATCGAGGTTCTCGGCATTGAAAAATCTTCGCAAACTTAATCACACGTGTATATGTTGACATTTAAGAGATATACAGTCAAGAAAATCAAGGGCAATGGTGATATATATGCGGATTTGACACAAAAAATTGGCTATAATTTAAGGAATATGTTCAGTGACTACATCAGATTCCTAATTGATGGAGAAAGGTCTGGTGGCAAGAAAAGCCGCTTCTAGGCGGTTGTCAAGTGTTTTCGCTCGAGGATTCCATTCTTAGGTGGTTGGTTTGGCCCTTATTCCTGTAACTCGAATCCTAGCCTGTTATATCCCATTTTAATTTTACACCATTGTGAATCTTACGCCTTTTTTACTCTCTGATCGAGGTTCTCGGCATTGAAAAATCTTCGTAAACTAAATCACATGTGTATATGTTGACATTTAAGAGATATACAGTCAAGAAAATCAAGGGTAATGGTGATATATATGCGGATTGGACACAAAAAAAAAAAAACACTCAGCAAATGGCTACAATTTAAGGAATGTGTTTAGTAACGGCATCAGATTCCTAATTGATGGAGAAAGGTCTGGTGGCAAGAAAAGCAACTTCTAGGAGGTTGTCAAGTGTTTTCGCTTGACGATTCTATTCTTGGGTGGTTGGTTTGGCCCTTGTTCCTGTAACTCGAATCCTAGCCCGTTATATCCAATTTTAATTTTACACTATTTTGAACCTTACGCCTTTTTTACTCTCTGATCGAGGTTCTCGGCATTGAAAAATCTTCATCAACTAAATCACACGTGTATATGTTGACATTTAAGAGATATACAGTCAACAAAATCAAGGGCAATGGTGATATATATGCGGGTTAGACAAAAAAGAAACACTCAATAAATGGCTACAATTTAAGGAATGTGTTTAGTGACGGCATCATATTCCTAATTGATGGAGAAAGGTCTGGTGGCAAGAAAAGCTGCTTCTAGGAGGTTGTCAAGTGTTTTCACTCGACGATTCCATTCTTGGGTGGTTGGTTTGGCCTTTGTTCCTGTAACTCGAATCTTAGTCCGGTATATCCCATTTTAATTTTGCACCATTCTTAACCTTACGTCTTTTTTACTCTTTGATCGAGGTTCTCGGCATTGAAAAATCTTCGTAAAATAAATCACACGTGTATATGTTGACATTTAAGATAGATACAGTCAAGAAAATCAAGTACAATGGTGATATATATGCGGATTAGAAACAAAAAAAACACTCAATAAATGGCTACAATTTAAGAAATGTGTTTAGTGATGGCATCAGATTCCTAATTGATGGAGAAAGGTCTGGTGGCAAGAAAAGCTGCTTATAGGAGGTTGTCAAGTGTTTTAGCTCGCCGATTCTATTCTTGGGTGGTTAGTTTGGCCCTTGTTCTTGTAACTTGAATCCTGGCCCGTTATATCCCATTTTAATTTTACAACATTGTGAACCATACGCCTTTTTACTCTCTGATCGAGGTTCTCGGCATTGAAAAATCTTCATAAACTAAGTGACACGTGTATATGTTGACATTTAAGAGATATACAGTCAATAAAATCAAGGGCAATGGTGATATATATGCGGATTAGACACAAGAAAAAACACTCAACAAATGGCTACAATTTAAGGAATGTATTTAGTGACGGCATCAGATTCCCAATTGATGGAGAAATGTCTGGTGGCAAGAAAAGCCGCTTCTAGGAGGTTGTCAAGTGTTTTCGCTCGACGATTCCATTCTTGGGTGGTGGGTTTGGCCCTTGTTCCTGTAACTGGAATCCTAGCCCGGTATATCCCCTTTTAATTTTACACCATTGTGAACCTTACGCCTTTTTTACTCTCTGATCGAGGTTCTCGGCTTTGAAAAATCTTCGTAAACTAAATCACACGTGTATATGTTGACATTTAAGTGATATACAGTCAAGAAAATCCAGGGCAATGGTGATATATATGCGGATTAGACACCAAAAAAAATATTCAACAAATGGCTACAATTTAAGGAATGTGTTTAGTGACGGCATCAGATTCCTAATTGATGGAGAAAGGTCTGGTGGCAAGAAAAGCTGCTTCTAGGAGGTTGTCAAGTGTTTTCGGTCGACGATTGCATTATGGGGTGGTTGGTTTGGCCCTTGTTCCTATAACTCGAATCCTAGCCCGGTATATCCCATTTTAATTTTACACCATTGTGAACCTTACGCCTTTTTTACTCTCTGATCGAGGTTCTCGGCATTGAAAAATCTTCGTAAACAAAATCACACGTGTATATGTTGACATTTAAGTGATATACAGTCAAGAAAATCAAGGGCAATGGTGTTATATATGCGGATTAGACACAAAAAAAAACACTCAACAAATGGTTACAATTTAAGGAATGTGTTTAGTGTATGCATCAGATTCCTAATTGATGGATAAAGGTCTGGTGGCAAGAAAAGCTGCTTCTAGGAGGTTCTCAAGTGTTTTCGCTCGATGATTCCATTCTTGGTTAGTTGGTTTGGCCCTTGTTCCTGTAACTCGAATCCTAGCCCGGTATATCCCATTTTAATTTTACACCATTGTGAACCTTACACATTTTTTACTTTCTGATCGAGGTTCTCGGCATTGAAAAATCTTCGTAAACTAAATCACATGTGTATATGTTGACATTTAAGTGATATATAGTCAAGAAAATCCAGGGCAATGGTGATATATATGCGGATTAGACACAAAAAAAAAACACTCAACAAATGGCTACAACTTAAGGAATGTGTTTAGTGACGGCATCAGATTCCTAATTGATTGAGAAAGGTTTGGTGGTAAGAAAAGCTGCTTCTAGGAGGTTGTCAAGTGTTTTCGCTCGATGATTCCATTCTGGGGTGGTTGGTTTGGCCCTTGTTGCTGTAACTCGAATCCTAGCCCAATATATCCCATTTTAATTTTACACCATTGTGAACCTTACGCCTTTTTTACTCTCTGATCGAGGTTCTCGGCATTGAAAAATATTCGTAAACTAAATCACACGTGTATATGTTGACATTTAAGAGATATACAGTCAAGAAAATCAAGGGCAAGGGTGATATATATGCGGATTAGGCACGAAAAAAAAAAACACTCAACAAATGGCTACAATTTAAGGAATGTGTTTAGTGACGATATCGGATTCCTAATTGATGGAGAAAGGTCTGGTGGCAAGAAAAGCTGCTTCTAGGAAGTTGTCAAGTGTTTTTGCTCGACGATTCTATTCTTGGGTGGTTGGTTTGGCCCTTGTTCCTTTAACTCGAATCCTAGCCCGTTATATCCCATTTTAATTTTACACCATTGTGAACCTTACGCCTTTTTTACCCTCTGATTGAGGTTCTCGGCATTGAAAAATCTTCATAAACTAAATCACACGTGTATATGTTGACATTTAAGAGATATATAGTCAAGAAAATCAAGGGCAATGGTGATATATATGCGGATTAGACACAAAAAAAAACACTCAACAAATGGTTACAAGTTAAGGAATGTGTTTAGTGACGGCATCAGATTCCTAATTGATGGAGAAAGGTCTGGTGGCAAGAAAAGCCGCTTCTAGGAGGTTGTCAAGTGTTTTCGCTCGACGATTCCATTCTTGGGTGGTTGGTTTGGCCCGTGTTCCGGTAATTCGAATCCTAGCCCGGTATATCCCATTTTAATTTTACACCATAGTGAACCTTACGCCTTTTAAACTCTCTGATCGAGTTTTCGGCATTGAAAAATCTTCGTAAACTAAATCAAACGTGTATATGTTGACATTTAAGAGATATACAGTCAAGAAAGTCAAGGGCAATGGTGATATAGATACAGATTTGACACCAAAAAAAAAAAACACTCAACAAATGGCTACAATTTAAGGAATGTGTTTAGTGACGGCATCAGATTCCTAATTGATGGAGAAAGGTCTGGTGTCAAGAAAAGCCGCTTCTAGGAGGTTGTCAAGTGTTTTCCCTTGACGATTCCATTCTTGGGCGGTTGGTTTGGCCCTTGTTCCTGTAACTCGAATCCTAGCCCGGTATATCCCATTTTAATTTTACACCATTGTGAACCTTACGCCTTTTTACTCTATGATCGAGGTTCTCGGCATTGAAAAATCTTCGTAGACTAAATCACACGTGTATTTGTTGACATTTAAGAGATATACAGTTAAGAAAATCAAGGGCAATGGTGATATATATGCGGATAAGACACAAAAAAAAAAACACTCAACAAATGGCTACAATTTAAGGAATGTGTTTAGTGACGGCATCAGATTCCTAATTGATGGAGAAAGGTCTGGTGGCAAGAAAAGCTGCTTCTAGGAGGTTGTCAAGTGTTTTCGCTCGACGATTACATTCTTGGGTGGTTGGTTTGGCCCTTATTCCTGTAACTCGAATCTTAGCCCGGTATATCCCATTTTAATTTTACACCATTCTGAACCTTACGCCTTTTTTACTCTCTGATCGAGGTTCTCGGCATTGAAAAATCTTCGAAAACTAAATCACACGTGTATATGCTGAGATTTAAGAGATACACAGTCAAGACAATCAAGGGCAATGGTGATATATATGCGGATTAGACACCAAAAAAAAAGACTCAACAAATGGCTACAATTTAAGGAATGTGTTTAGTGTATGCATCAGATTCCTAATTGATGGAGAAAGGTCTGGTGGCAAGAAAAGCTGCTTCTAGGAGGTTCTCAAGTGTTTTCGCTCGATGATTCCATTCTTGGGTAGTTTGTTTGGCCCTTGTTCCTGTAACTCGAATCCTAGCCCGGTATATCCCATTTTAATTTTACACCATTGTGAACCTTACACATTTTTTACTCTCTGATCGAGGTTCTCGGCATTGAAAAATCTTCGTAAACTAAATCACACGTGTATATGTTGACATTTAAGTGATATACAGTCAAGAAAATCCTGGGCAATGGTGATATATATGCGGATTAGACACCAAAAAAAACACTCAACAAATGGCTACAATTTAAGGAATGTGTTTAGTGACGGTATCAGATTCCTAATTGATGGAGAAAGGTCTGGTGGTAAGAAAAGCTGCTTCTAGGAGGTTGTCAAGAGTTTTCGCTCGATGATTCCATTCTTGGGTGGTTGGTTTGGCCCTTGTTGCTGTAACTCGAATCCTAGCCCAGTATATCCCATTTTAATTTTACACCATTGTGAACCTTACGCCTTTTTAACACTCTGATCGAGGTTCTCGGCATTGAAAAATCTTCGTAAACTAAATCACACGTGTATATGATGACATTTAAGAGATATACAGTCAAGAAAATCAAGGGCAATGGTAATATATATGCGGATTAGGCACGAAAAAAAACACTCAACAAATGGCTACAATTTAAGGAATGTGTTTAGTGACGGCATCAGATTTCTAATTGATGGAGAAAGGTCTGGTGGCAAGAAAAGCTGCTTCTAGGAAGTTGTCAAGTGTTTTTGCTCGACGATTCTATTCTTGGGTGGTTGGTTTGGCCCTTGTTCCTTTAACTCGAATCCTAGCCCGTTATATCCCATTTTAATTTTACACCATTGTGAACCTTACGCCTTTTTTACTCTCTGATTTAGGTTCTCGGCATTGAAAAATCTTCATAAACTAAATCACACGTGTATATGTTGACATTTAAGAGATATACAGTCAAGAAAATCAAGGGCAATGGTGATATATATGCGGATTAGACACAAAAAAAAAACTCAACAAATGGTTACAAGTTAAGGAATGTGTTTAGTGACGGCATCAGATTCCTAATTGATGGAGAAAGGTCTGGTGGCAAGAAAAGCCGCTTCTAGGAGGTTGTCAAGTGTTTTCGCTCGACGATTCCATTCTTGGGTGGTTGGTTTGGCCCGTGTTCTGGTAATACGAATCCTAGCCCGGTATATCCCATTTTAATTTTACACCATCGTGAACCTTACGTCTTTTTTACTCTCTGATCGAGTTTTTCGGCATTGAAAAATCTACGTAAAGTAAATCACACATGTATATGTTGACATTTAAGAGATATACAGTCAAGAAAGTTAAGGGCAATGGTGATATATATGCGGATTTGACACAAAAAAAAAAACACTCAACCAATGGCTACAATTTAAGGAATGTGTTTAGTGACGGCATCAGATTCCTAATTGATGGAGAAAGGTTTGGTGTCAAGAAAAGCCGCTTCTAGGAGGTTGTCAAGTGTTTTCGCTCGACGATTCCCTTATTGGGTGGTTGGTTTGACCCTTGTTCCTGTAACTCGAATCCTAGCCCGGTATATCCTATTTTAATTTTACACCATTGTGAACCTTATGCCTTTTTGACTCTCTGATCGAGGTTTTCGGCATTGAAAAATCTTCGTAAACAAAATCACACGTGTATATGTTGACATTTAAGAGATATACAGTCAAGAAAATCAAGGGTAATGGTGATATATATATGTGGATTAGACACCAAGAAAAAAACACTCAACAAATGGCTACAATTTAAGTAATGTGTTTAGTGATGGCATCAGATTCCTAATTGATGAAGAAAGGTCTGGTGGCAAGAAAAGCTGCTTCTAGGAGGTTGTCAAGATTTTTCACTCGACGATTCCATTCATGGGTAGTTGGTTTGGCCCTTGTTCCTGTAACTCAAATCCTAGCCCGGTATATCCCATTTTAATTTTACACCATTGTGAACCTTACGCCTTTTTTACTCTCTGATCGAGGTTCTCGACATTGAAAAATATTCGTAAACTAAATCACACGTGTATATGTTGACATTTAAGAGATATACAGTTAAGAAAATCAAGGGCAATGGTGATATATATGCGGATTATACACCAAAAAAAAAAACTCAACAAATGGCTACAATTTAAGGAATGTGTTTAGTGACGGCATCAGATTCCTAATTGATGGAGAAAGGTCTGGTGGCAAGAAAAGCTGCTTCTAGGAGGTTGTCAAGTGTTTTCGCTTGACGATTCCATTCTTGGTTGGTTGGTTTGGCCCTTGTTCCTGTAAATCGAATCATAGCCCGGTATATCCCATTTTAGTTTTACACATTGTGAACGTTACGCCTTTTTTACTCTCTGATCGAGATTCTCGGCATTGAAAAATCTTCGTAAACTAAATCACACGTGTATATGTTGACATTTAAGAGTAATACAGTCAAGAAAATCAAGGGCAATGGTGATATATATGCGGATTAGACACAAAAAAATACACTTAACAAATGGCTACAATTTAAGGAATGTGTTTAGGGACGACATCAGATTCCTAATTGATGGAGAAAGGTCTGGTGGCAAGAAAAGCTGCTTCTAGGAGGTTGTCAAGTGTTTTCGCTTGACGATTCCATTCTTGGTTGGTTGGTTTGGACCTTGTTCCTGTAACTCGAATCCTAGCCTGGTATATCCCATTTTAATGTTACACCATTGTGAACCTTACGCCTTTTTTACTCTTTGATCGAGGTTCTCGGCATTGAAAAATCTTCGTAAACTAAATCACACGTGTATATATTGACATTTCAGAGATATACAGTCAAGAAAATCAAGGGCAATGGTGATATATATGCGGATTAGACACCAAAAAAAAACACTCAACAAATGGCTACAATTTAAGGAATGTGTTTAGTGACGGCATCAGATTCCTAATTGATGGAGAAAGGTCTGGTGGCAAGAAAAGCTGCTTCTAGGAGGTTGTCAATTATTTTCACTGGACGAGTCCATTCTTGGGTGGTTGGTTTGGCCCTTTTTCCAGTAACTCAAATCCTAGCCCGGTATATCCCAATTTAGTTTTACACCATTGTGAACCTTACGCCTTTTTTACTCTCAGATCGAGGTTCTCGGCATTGAAAAATATTCGTAAACTAAATCACACGTGTATATGTTGACATTTAAGAGATATACAGTCAAGAAAATCAAGGGCAATGGTGATATATATACGGATTAGACACCAAAAAAAACACTAAACAAATGGCTACAATTTAAGGAATGTGTTTAGTGACGGCATCAGATTCCTAATGGATGGAGAAAGGTCTGGTGGCAAGAAAAGCTGCTTCTAGGAGGTTGTCAAGTTTTTTCACTCGACGATTCCATTCTTGGGTGGTTGGTTTGGCCCTTGTTCCTGTAACTCAAATCCTAGCCCGGTATATCCCATTTTAACTTTACACCATTGTGAACCTTACGCCTTTTTTACTCTCTGATCGAGGTTCTCGGCATTGAAAAATATTCGTAAACTAAATCACACGTGTATATGTTGACATTTAAGAGATATACAGTCAAGAAAATCACGGGCAATGGTGATATATATGCAAATTAGACACCAAAAAAAAAAAAAACACTCAACAAATGGCTACAATTTAAGGAATGTGTTTAGTGACAGCATCAGATTCCTAATTGATGGAGAATGGTCTGGTGGCAAGAAAAGCTGCTTCTAGGAGGTTGTCAAGTGTTTTCGCTCGACGATTCCATTCTTGGGTGGTTGGTTTGGCCCTTGTTCCTGTATCCCGAATCCTATCCAGGTATATCCCATTTTAATTTTACACCATTGTGAACCACACACCTTTTTTACTCTCTGATCGAGGTTTTCGGCATTGAAAAATCTTCGTAAACTAAATCACACGTGTATATGTTGACATTTAAGAGATATACAGTCAAGAAAATCAAGGGCAATGGTGATATATATGCGGATTAGACTCCAAAAAAAACACTCAACAAATGGCTACAATTTAAGGAATGTGTTTAGGGAGGGCATCAGATTCCTAATTGATGGAGAAAGGTCTGGTGGCAAGAAAAGCTTCTTCTAGGAGGTTGTCAAGTGTTTTCGCTCGACGATTCCATTCTTGGGTGGTTGGGTTGGCCCTTGTTCCTGTAACCCGAATCCTAGGCTGATATATCCCATTTTAATGTTACACCATTGTGAACCTTACGCCTTTTTTACTCTCTGATCGAGGTTCTCGGCATTGAAAAATCTTCGTAAACTAAATCACACGTGTATATGTTGACATTTAAGAGATATACAGTCAAGAAAATCAAGGGCAATGGTGATATACATGCGGATTAGACACAAAAAAACACTTAACACATGGCTACAGTTTAAGGAATGTGTTTAGTGACGTCCTCAGATTCCTAATTGATGGAGAAAGGTCTGTTCGCAAGACAAAGCTGCTTCTAGGAGGTTGTCAAGTGTTTTCTCTCGACGATTCCATTCTTGGGTGGTTGGTTTGCCCCTTGTTCCTGTAACTCGAATCCTAGCCCGGTATATCCCATTTTAATTTTACACCATTGTGAACCTTACGCCTTTTTTACTCTCTGATCGAGGTTCTCGGCATTGAAAAATCTTCGTAAACTAAATCACAAGTGTATATGTTGACATTTAAGAGATATACAGTCAAGAAAATCAAGGGCAATGGTGATATATATGAGGATTAGACACAAAAAAAAAAACACTCAACAAATGGCTACAATTTAAGGAATGTGTTTAGTGACGGCATCAGATTCCTAATTGATGGAGAAAGGTCTGGTGGCAAGAAAAGTTGCTTCTAGGAGGTTGTCAAGTGTTTTCGCTCGACGATTCCATTCTTGGGTGGTTGGTTTGGCCTTGTTCCTGTAACTCGAATCCTAGCCCGATATATCTGTTGGACCGTGTCGTGACCCTAAACGATCAGTCAAGGCAGTTCATCATCACGTATAAAGGCGGAATCAGTATACGCAACGTAACAACAGCTTTCCTATTCAATTCTTTCACTTTATTGCTTTTCTGAGATCAATTTGACAGAGTTTGGCTCCAAATTACATGACCTGATTTCGCTCCAATGTCCTCACAAATGACACACATATAAGGTATTTATACTTGGACTGATTTCGCTTATATGGCACTGCCATATGAGCGAAATCACTTGTTAACTGATTTCGCTTATATGTCAAGACCATAAAAGCGAAATCACCATGTGTCCCTAAAAGCGAAATCACCTATAAACATTGTTCATAAAAGCGAAATTAACATTTAAACCCTAATCTTGACTTTTAAGTTCCAATCTTGATATATCTTGACTTAAGAATTGATGTAGATGAAGTCAACAGACATTCTCATGCACCAACAGACTCCCCCTTGGATGTTGACGTAGTCTTCAGCTCCTAAGTCTTCAGTCTTAGTCTTTTATCCAACTCTCTGTCTTTTCAAACTTCAGAAACACAACCTGTCTCTAACTTTCATCTTCCCTTTGATTGTTAATCCAGACTCCCCCTTTCACAGACTCCCCCTCTCAATATGCTAGAATCTGAGATGTCTGGTTCAAGCTTTGACAATTAGCTTCCATTGGGAATAATGAAGTTCAAACCTGTTACTCAACCAATAAACATTACAATTCTATCTTTCAAACATAACTTACAAACTTAATCAGTTTTAGAAATCCACTCAAGTATTCAGGTCCAAGTTAATGACCCTGATCACTTGATTAATCTACCAAGTCCAAATTAATGACCTTGGTTGATCATTTGACGAAACAAACTGATTTTGAAAACATTTTTTTAAACAATTTCTGAAAAATAACAAGTATCAAATTAATGAACTTGTGTTTGACTTTTCAAACAATTCAAACTTCATCAAAGTAAGCTCTCCTCATTCTTCAGTCCAGAATCTCTTGCATCTGCTTCAACATCTGAGAATCCAACAATCAACTCTCCACTTTGGTTTGTCGGAAAATAAAGCAGAAATAAAATCTTTTTGGATTTTATAAAGTGTTCTAAACTAAGAAATGAAATACAGAAAACTTAAATTGCAGAAAGTAAACAAAGTAAACTATTTACAAACATATTTTTGGTGAGCGTGTCAGGGAATCATATCAGCTTTTCAGACAAATTACAAGTACCGTTAAGCTTCATTTCATACTCAGCCTTAAACAATTCACCTCGATTGTCGATATACTGATCCATCTTAAATTCTCACACAAATTTCAATTTACTCAGGATACGAATTAGATGAATTAAGAACTTAGATCATTCATGTGTCCCACCTCTTGAATATACTCCCGTATCCAGAATCTCAATAATCAGTCTTACAGGTGAGTATACTACAATGATATCTGTATATAAATTAGGTATGCGAGGGCCGAGGGATCTCAGGTCGATACTTCCGTATACGCAGAGAGATATCAACTTCGACTTATCGGTGTGTCCCCTTTAGAGGATCTTTTTGCTTACAACAGCAGCATTTATCAATTTTATTGTTTCAGCATGCTGAGGGTTTAATGCTGTGTTTCAAGCATTGCAGCAAGCATTATCCAAGGACTAGGTCAGAACCACCGTTCAGCAGAAGTCCCGGAATAATACCCCAGACATCATTGAGTATAAAGACCTAGTATATCAGATTAAGAGAACTTTCAAACGAGATTTCAGGGGTTACCTATATATCCAAGTAGTGTTCCCCACGAATTCACAAGTTTGAATTTAGGTTTATATCCCGAATAAATCTACTAAATGTGTGAAAACCTATCGACACATCATCAGTGAGACTGTTTAACTCATTTATACTTTACACATCTTTAGCATACTGTAATCGTCTAGCCAATGTACTATCATTTTCCCTATATACACAAGCTCTTTTTCATTTTATCATGTTTTTGTATTTTTGTATTTTTTACTGTTTTTGTATTTTCTGAAAAATATAACTATGTACAAACATCTACTCCCCCTAAATACCAAAACAAGTAAAAATTCGACAAACCATTTCAGATTGTTTCTCGTCTTCATCCGCAACAGTACTCTCATCAACGCCAATTATGCCATCCGACACCGACAGAAGCTTCATACCGTTCAGTTTTAACAAATATTTAAACCGATTTTTATCAAAAGCTTTGGTATGTAAATCAGCTTTCTGTTCGTCAGTGTGTATTTTCTCAATTCGTATCAACTTTTTCTCAAAGCAATCACGAATAAAGTGATGACGAATTTCTATGTGTTTAGTTTTAGCGTGATGTACTTGATTCTTAGTTATATTTATAGCGGCCTCATTATCAACAAAAAGAGGTGTGTTAAGAAACTGCAAACCGTAGTCGCGCATCTGTTGCTGTATCCACAAGATCTGAGAGCAGCAACTGCTAGCAGAAACATACTCCGCTTCACATGTAGATAACGCCACAGACGTTTGTTTCTTACACTGCCAGATAACCAATCTAGGACCAAAGAACTGGCATCCTGCAGTTGTTGATTTTGAATTGACTTTGCAGCATCCGAAATCCGAATCGGAATACCCTTCGAGCATAAAGTCGCCTTTCCTAGGATACCACAACCCCAATGAAGGAGTTCCTTTCAGGTAGCGCAATATCCTCTCCACAATGATCATATGCGATGCTCTCGGGTTAGACTGAAATCTTGCTGCGAGGCACGTTGGGTACATGATATCAGGACGTGAAGCAGTTAGGTACATTAAAGAACCTATTATGGAACGGTAAAACGTTTCATCAGCCCTGTCTCCGGTGAGATCTGGGTGAATCCCATGATTTGTTGCAAGTGGGGTAGCAGCTGGAGTAGAACTTGACATCCCAAATTTCTCTAGAATATCATGAACGTACTTTGACTGATGAATGAAAATTCCCTCAGGAAGTTGTTCAACTTGTAAACCCAGAAAGAATTTCATCTCCCCCATTGATGACATTTCAAACTTTTGCTTCATCACTGATTCAAAATCTTTGCATAGATTTTCATTTGTCGACCCAAAGATTATATCGTCCACATAAATCTGAACTATCAGAAGATGACCATCGACCTCTTTAGTGAAGAGAGTGGCATCCACTTTTCCACGAATGAACTTGTTGGCTAGTAGGTGTTGAGACAAAGTCTCGTACCAAGCTCTCGGGGCCTGGTGTAAACCATACAGCGCTTTGTCCAATAAGTAGACCTTGTTTTTGTGGATTGGATCGGTGAAGCCCGGTGGCTGACCGACATAAACCTCCTCTTTAACCTTCCCATAGAGAAAAGCTGATTTAACATCTAACTGATATACTTTGAAGTTCTTCCAAGACGCAAATGCTAGGAAAATTCTGATTGCCTCTAGTCGTGCTACAGGAGCATAGACTTCGGTAAAATCAATTCCCTCCTGTTGACTAAATCCCTGAACAACGAGTCGAGCTTTGTTCCTTACAACAACTCCTCTATCGTCCCTCTTGCACTTGAACACCCACTTAGTGTTAATTTTCCTCTGACCATCCGGTAAATCAACTAACTTCCACACTCCCAATTTCTCGAATTGACTAAGTTCCTCCTGCATTGCATTGACCCAAGAGTCTTCAGTAAGCGCCTCTTTGTAAGTTCTTGGTTCAATCTGCGAGATAAAACAACTTAATGAGAATTCAGTTTGCAAAGGAGCAACTTTTGTATAAAAACATGTAAGCCCTTTATCAATCTGATTTCGAGTGCGAACTCCAGCTTGCAATTCTCCTATGATCAACTCCTCTGGATGATATGAAAAAGTTCGCGGCATCACTTCGCTTGGAACATCTACATTTCCCTCCAGATTAGTAACATTCTGCTCTGCATCTTGTTCACCAACTTGGTTTGTTTGACTTGAAATCTGAATTTGCTCCCCCTCAGAATCTGAATCTGAATCACCATGATCAAATACTGGCATGTTTTCAGCTTCTAGATTATCATTCTGAACCGACTGATTATCCTGAGCAACTTCATTCTGTTGGACATCATCATGTTCACCAGCATTACTTGGACCTGCTTCATCATCATTTGAAGTTTCCCGTGGTCTCCTCGAATACTCAGCTGGGAACCTTAGCTGTGACTCATATTCACGCAAATTATCCAACTCATCAAAGAAATCTTCATCATCCTCTGATTCTTCTCTCATGTCAAACGAATCCCAAAGTTTGTCATAATGATAACGCCATGAATCTCCAGGATTCTGCGGCGGCATAGTATAACCTTGACATTCCACATTTGCAGCTTCAATAATCCGCTTCTCACTTGGAACGAAGACACGTCGCATCGGATTTGCATAACCAACAAATATTCCCTCAATGCACTTCGGACCAAACTTTCCAAAAGGCTCTATAACCGTACAAGGTGACCCGAACGGTTCTAGATACTTCAAATTCGGTTTGCGGTTATTGATTAGCTCAAAACATGTTTTGTTGAACTTCTTGACAATGAGGACCCTGTTGAGCGTATAGCATGCGGCGGAAACAGCTTCAGCCCAAAAATTAATCGGTAACTTTGAATCTGCGAGCATAGTTCTAGCCGTCTCGATTAGTGTCCGGTTTTTGCGTTCTGCGACTCCATTCTGCTGCGGAGTATACGGAGCACTAAACTCATGCAAAATACCTCTTTCATCACAAAATTCTTCCATCTTGCTGTTCTTGAATTCAGTACCATTATCACTTCGAATTCTCTTGATACGCCTTTGGTACAAATTCTCAATCTTCCTGAACAGCCCCATCAAACTGTCAAATGTTTCATCTTTCGTCTTCAAGAAAGAAACCCACGAAAATCTGGAATAATCATCAGTAACGACCAAACAATAGTAATCTCCTGTAATGCTTTTGACATTCATCGGACCAAACAAATCCATCTGAAGTCTTTCCAGAGGTCTCGAAACTGAATTGACTTGCTTTGTAGGGTGTGTTTTTTTCTTCTGCTTGCCTTTGATGCAGCTAATGCACTCCCCTTCCAGATGAAAACCTTTGATATTAACTCCCAATACCAAATCATTGTGCACCAAGTGATTCATCTTCCTTAGGTGAATATGCCCCATCTTGCGGTGCCACAATCTTGATTCTTTCTCAGTTGCCCTAGACACAAAACAATGTGCTTGACCAGTAGTTGTAGTTGCTACAGACATATCTAACACATATAAATCATTCACTCTAAGTGCCCTCATGATAATCCATTCTTCAGGGATAACAAAACCAGGTTTCAGAATCAAACATTCTTTATCAGTGAAGTGAGTAGTATACATGTTGTCACAAATCTGCGAGATACTAAGCAGATTGTTCTCCAGCTCAGTGATGTAGTTAACTCTCTCAAACGTCACAATCCCATTGGATAACGTTCCTTCACCAACAATTCTACCACCTTCATGACTAGCAAATCCCACATAACCACCATTAATATTTCTCACATCATACAGCAACGCGGTTTTTCCTGTCATATGTCGAGATGCACCACTATCCATAATCCATCTGGATACAAGTTGTGGAAGATCCTGCACAAAACAAACTTCAATTTAACCAACTACAATAAAAATGCCGATTCATGCTTCGCGAACAAGGAAGCTCCGGCAATTCAAACTGCTTATTCGAACATGGTGTCCACCCAGGCCTCATCAGCCTTAGGTGTAACCTTGACTCTCGCAATTTGAATTTTGAAACTTTCAGCCTTAAGAGGTGGAAAATTTGCATCATAATCAACCGAAATTGATTCTTCAGCCTTTTTCACTTCAGAAGTTGAAATTTTCATTTCAGTTTTTGGTTTCCAAACTTGTTGAGATAATGCAACTCGCTTGTAAAATTTGTCATTTTTCACATTCCTTTTCTCAACAACGATTGGTGCTTTACCATTCACATCAACTTTCTTCTGTTGAATCTTCACAGTTTCAGTCTTAGGCTTCACATTGGTACACTTTCGTGCAATGTGACCAACTTGGTTACATCTGAAACATGTTTGAGTATCAACACCTCGACTTGTGCCTTCGGACTGATACTGTGAAGCTCTTTTCTCAAAGAATTCTTTATTTGATTTTGAAAAAATTTCATTTTCCTCATCAGAAAGTGAACTTGAACTGTTCACAAACACCTTCTTTTCAGCAAACCTTTTGTTTTGAAACCTTCTTTGCTGATAACTCTTACCACCCTGATAACCACCCAACCAGTTGTTTCGATTATTATTATAAAACCGTGGTGGAACAACAGGCCTTTTGTAGTAAGCTTTATCATTCTCAAAATTCATTTGCCTTTTTGTTTGTTTCAAACTATTCACTTCTGACAACTCAACTTCAACCAACTTGAAAACTTTTGACAACTTTTTCATATTAACATTCTCAATAGGAAACTCAGAATCCGAATACAACTTATCAGATCCAGCCATCTTGTACATCACAAGACCCGGTTCATCACTTAAGTTGTTTTTGGACTTTGGTTTCTGAATGTATTTGTCCAAGAAACACCCATCATCTTCAGTTGAATCAGACATTAAAACACTTTCAGCTGTGCTCTTAACAATCTCTGTCTGAACACTATCATCAGATGATGTAAAAGTAACATCAATGTTTTCCGGAAGTTTAACTTCTTTTTCTTCCTCAATTTCAACCAACCCAGATTGCTTTTTCGTGTAGTTATCAAGAACAGGTGGTGGAACTTGATGAAAACCCACCCCGGTTCCATCACAATACACATCTTCGCCAGCTTTGTCTTTCCCGATGGGTTTGGGAATAATGTGTTGCAAAACAAAGCTTGCGGAGCTGTAACTGTTAAGCTTCAACTGGATTCGCTCATTTTCGATTACAGCCTCTTGAACTTTAAGTTTCAATTTAGCGATTTCATCCAGTTGTTGGTTGATTGATTCTTCTTTGACTCTAAGCACTGCTTTTAAATGTTCATTTTCTTTAAAAGTTTTACCATTTCGATCATCACAATCTTTCATTGTGCTTTTGAGTTTTTCAAATTTTTCAGAAATCTGACGGTTTTCAAGAATCAACTTTTCATTTTCATTTTTAACTTTATCATGATCAATTTTATCATTTTCAATTTGTTTAGTTAATTCTCTTATCCGTTCAGTTGAAGCTCTAACTGTTATGTCACGATCAAGAATCTGATTCTCAACGTTTCTGACCTTAGTTGTCAGATCTTCAACTTTCTTAATGTTGAGATACGTGACTGTGCTACAAAATTTGCAATCTTTGTTGCAATTTTTGCAATCAGCATTTCCATCGATTTTCTTACCTGACACATTTGTTGACACATCTGAACTGACCTGGCTTTTTGACTCAGACACGGAGTTAGAGTCTACCTCAAGTGCCTTAGCAGCCAGCACTTTGTCAGCCATTTTTCCCAGGTTCTCTGCAGTCAACTCCTGCGTAGTATCGATAACTCCAGTATCAATCTTCTTTGATTTTTCGATCTCTTCTTTCTCTTTCATCTCTTTCTCTTCTTTCTCTTTCTCTTCTTCAATCATTTTCGAAGTTGGAGTTCCCCACCATTTGTGTTGCCAATATTCATCCTCTTCTTTGTACTCATTGATTATAGCTTCAATATCAAGAGTTTTGTCATCAACAGCAATATTACCATACGGATCAAGATAGCACTCTCTGTCTGGATCCCATCTGTTTGCTCTTTTCGCTTCCAGATAGACACCAGAAAGTCTAATGATTTTGTTTTCAGCAATCATTTTTCTGTATCTGTACTTCTTGTCTTCTGGTCGAGTATCTTTCCAGGGAACTGGATCATTGTTTTTTGCCATGAATGCGTAACCGACCACATCTTCTTCTGGTAAAACCTCTTGACTCCAATCGTATCCTTCGTCATCGTAAATCACTGCAAGAGCTCTAGATTTCTCTTTGTTGTCTTCAACTTGCTTCAATCTAGGTGGCTCGTATTTATTCTGGTGATAAATTGCCTTCTTGTAGTAATCATCTTTGAAAGGGTTCTCCGACTCATCAGCATAAGCGTTTCGGCATTCTCGTTTGAAGTAACCTTTCTGCTTACACTTGAAGCATGTCACCTTAGACTTATCGAACCCCAGCTTGGTAGATGCACCACCAATTGTCTTCCTTCCGGTAATTTCCATAAAACGTTGTGCTCGACGAACAGCACTTGCCATAGCCCAACGAATATCAATTAGCTCCATTTCTTCCGAATCAATCTGATCATAATCTTCTTTCGTCAGATTTGTGTTGCCTATCTTCCCAGCTACTAACCCTTCATACGATTCCAACACCGATGCTAGAAAGATCATCTGCTGCTTGGCCGACTCTTCATCAAAATTCTGAGCATTCTTCAAGTCTATTGCGATGTTGCATTGAAAACGATTCTTTGCATCAGAATGACTTCCAGAAGATGAAGATCCACTGTGATAACCACTGTGACTTCCACTACTTTGACCACTTTGACTTTCTTTATTTGCTGTGGACACACTTTCAGCAGAAAACGCAATTTTTGGTGAAGTTGCTTTTGGCATCATGCTTTTTGGATAATACAGATTCAAATTTTGTTGATAAGATGAATTATTGACTTTGAAAAAAAAAAAAAAAAAAAAAAAAAAAACTCGTGACTTTCTAGTCTCTCGATCAACAAGTCTGGAGTAAGATTTTGTGGTGGAATAGTGTTTTTCAACGTAAGAGCATAATATCTCCAATCCATCTCGTCTGGTAACGAATCAAACAGCTTGTCAACTTGTTCATCATCAGGATATATGATTCCATGTCTTGATAATTCCAGCTTCAAGTGTCCAAACCTCTCGATCATTTTTGATACAGATTCGTTCTTCAAACAACCAAACATATCAAACTCTTTCCTGAGAAGTTTCTTTTTGTTTTTTACAATTTCGGTACTTCCTAAGCATTTCTTTTGCAGCTTTGCCCAAAGATCTTTAGCATTCGAATACTCGATCAAAGATATGATGTCTTCCCGAACAGACTGAAACAATAAAGCTACGCATTTCTGATCAACAACGAATGAATCAATCTCTTCAGTTGATCTTAAACTTTCACCATTCTTGTTTCCATCTTCATAGCCATTCTTTAAACTCTTCCAGCTAGGAAATGCAAATGCCATCATCCAATCTTCAAACTTTTTGGACCATCAACTGTACTCTTCAATAGCCATAAGCTTTGGGGGTTTGTTGAATGTTCCGAAAGCACTTTCCGATTCCCAAGCTTCCTTCTTCTTTTCTTTAGGAGTATTCTCGTTCTCGTTCGTATTGTTGTTGTTTGTAGAAGTATCATCTCCCGAGTTTCCTGTGAATGCGTACATATCGCTAAACGGGTTCAAGAAAATATCATCCATCGTGAATGTACCTGAAAAATCAGCCAACACTTAGACAAATTTTTGAAATTTTAACAAACACTGACACTGAAGCGAAATCAGTCAGATTGACTGATAAGCGAAATCACTCAATGTGACACAAAAGCGAAATCACTTTTGTCCGTATAAGCGAAATCAGGATGTCCCTTTGAGCGAAATCACAATGTCTGAATAAGCGAAATCAGACTTTGTCCGTATGAGCGAAATCAGTTATGTCCGTATGAGCGAAATCAGATTGTTAATGTCCGTAAAAGCGAAATCAGTTGATTAACTTTCGATGTTCACAAAAGCGGAATCACGTTTTAACCAAGTTTCACCATGTTTTAATTCGAATTTCAGTCTGATACTTTCAAGGAATGATCTACACTTAATTCCGAACACAATGATATGATTATTGTTCAATTTCGACCACTAATTTGTTATAGATCTGATATTAAAGTTCCAGTTCGAATAGACAAACAAACTGAACTGATTTTGTAAAAATTGATTAAGTATTCCTTTGATTTATGATCTAAAACTTTCTAGGGTTTATCAATACTGACTTTTACACGTTATGTATGAATTTCAGCTCATTTTAACCAAAGAAATCGGTTCAATTTTAAAAAATAAAAGAGAAAGTGAGTAGAAATGAGATAATAGTGTCAAATCAGCTGATGTAGTATGAACTCCTCGTCCTGAAGCTCTGATACCACTTGTTGGACCGTGTCGTGACCCTAAACGATCAGTCAAGGCAGTTCATCATCACGTATAAAGGCGGAATCAGTATACGCAACGTAACAACAGCTTTCCTATTCAATTCTTTCACTTTATTGCTTTTCTGAGATCAATTTGACAGAGTTTGGCTCCAAATTACATGACCTGATTTCGCTCCAATGTCCTCACAAATGACACACATATAAGGTATTTATACTTGGGCTGATTTCGCTTATATGGCACTGCCATATGAGCGAAATCACTTGTTAACTGATTTCGCTTATATGTCAAGACCATAAAAGCGAAATCACCATGTGTCCCTAAAAGCAAAATCACCTATAAACATTGTTCATAAAAGCGAAATTAACATTTAAACCCTAATCTTGACTTTTAAGTTCCAATCTTGATATATCTTGACTTAAGAATTGATGTAGATGAAGTCAACAGACATTCTCATGCACCAACAATATCCCATTTTAATTTTATACCATTGTGAACCTTACAACTTTTTTACTCTCTGATCGAGGTTCTCGGCATTGAAAAATCTTCGTAAACTAAGTCACACGTTTATATGTTGACATTTAAGAGATATACAATCAAGAAAATTAAGGGCAATGGTGATATATATGCGGATTAGACACAAAAAAAAACACTCAACAAATGGCAACAATTTAAGGGATGTGTCTAGTGACGGCATCAGATTCCTAATTGATGGAGAAAGGTCTGTTGGCAAGAAAAGCTGCTTCTAGGAGGTTGTCAAGTGTTTTCGCTCGACGATTCCATTCTTGGGTGGTTGGTTTGGCCCTTGTTCCTGTAACCCGAATCCTAGCCTGATATATCCCATTTTAATGTTACACCATTGTGAACCTTACGCCTTTTTTACTCTCTGATCGAGGTTCTCGGCGTTGAAAAATCTTCTTAAACAAAAATTACACGTGTATATGTTGACATTTAAGAGATATACATTCAAGAAAATCATGGGTAATGGTGATATATATGCAGATTAGACACCAAAATAAAAACACTCAACAATTGGCTACAATTTAAGGAATGTGTTTAGTGACGGCATCAGATTCCTAATTGATGGATAAAGGTCTGGTGGCAAAAAAAGCTGCTTCTAGGAGGTTGTCAAGTGTTTTCGCTCGACGATTCCATTCTTGGGTGGTGTATTTGGCCCTTGTTCCAATAACTCGAATCCTAGCCCGGTATATCCCATTTTAATTTTAAACCATTGTGAACCTTACGCCTTTTTTACTCTCTTATCGAGGTTCTAGGCATTGAACAATCTTCGTAAACTAAATCACACATGTATATGTTGACATTTAAGAGAAATACAGTTAAGAAAATCAAGGGCAATGGTGATATACATGCGGATTAGACACAAAAAAAAAAAACACTCAACAAATGGCTACAATTTAAGGAATGTGTTTAGTGACGACATCAGATTCCTAATTGATGGAGAAAGGTCTGGTGGCAAGAAAAGCTGCTTCTAGGAGGTTGTCAAGTGTTTTCGCTAGACGATTCCATTCTTGGGTGGTTGGTTTGGTCCTTGTTCCTGTAACTCGAATCCTAGCCCGGTATATCCCATTTTAATTTTACACCATTGTGAACCTTACGCCTTTTTTACTCTCTGATCAAGGTTCTCGGCATTGAAAAATCTTCGTGAACTAAATCACACGTGTATATGTTGACATTTAAGAGATATACAGTCAAGAAAATCAAGGGCAATGGTGATATATATGAGGATTAGACACAAAAAAAACACTCAACAAATGGCTACAATTTAAGGAATGTGTTTAGTGACGGCATCAGATTCCTAATTGATGGATAAAGGTCTGGTGGCAAAAAAAGCTGCTTCTAGGAGATTGTCATGTGTTTTCGCTCGACGATTCCATTCTTGGGTGGTGTGTTTGGCCCTTGTTCCAATAACTCGAATCCTAGCCCAGTATATCCCATTTTAATATTACACCATTGTGAACCTTACGCCTTTTTTACTCTCTTATCGTGGTTCTCGGCATTGAACAATCTTCGTAAACTAAATCACACATGTATATGTTGACATTTAAGAGAAATACAGTTAAGAAAATCAAGGGCAATGGTGATATATATGCGGATTAGACACCAAAAAAAAAAACACTCAACAAATGGCTACAATTTAAGGAATGTGTTTAGTGACGACATCAGATTCCTAATTGATGGAGAAAGGTCTGGTGGCAAGAAAAGCTGCTTCTAGGAGGTTGTCAAGTGTTTTCGCTCGACGATTCCATTCTTGGGTGGTTGGTTTGGCCCTTGTTCCTGTAACCCGAATCCTAGCCTGATATATCCCATTTTAATGTTACACCATTGTGAACCTTACGCCTTTTTTACTCTCTGATCGAGGTTCTCGGCATTGAAAAATCTTCTTAAACAAAATCACACGTGTATATGTTGACATTTAAGAGATATACATACAAGAAAATCATGGGTAATGGTGATATATATACAGATTAGACACCAAAATAAAAACACTCAACAAATGGCTACAATTTAAGGAATGTGTTTAGGGACGGCATCAGATTCCTAATTGATGGAGAAAGGTCTGGTGGCAAGAAAAGCTTCTTCTAGGAGGTTGTCAAGTGTTTTCGCTCGACGATTCCATTCTTGGGTGGTTGGTTTTGCCCTTGTTCCTGTAACCCGAATCCTAGCCTGATATATCCCATTTTAATGTTACACCATTGTGAACCTTACGCCTTTTTTACTCTCTGATCGAGGTTCTCGGCATTGAAAAATCTTCGTAAACTAAATCACACGTGTATATGTTGACATTTAAGAGATATACAGTCAAGAAAATCAAGGGCAATGGTGATATATATGCGGATTAGACTCCAAAAAAAAACACTCAACAAATGGCTACAAATTAAGGAATGTGTTTAGGGACGGCATCAGATTCCTAATTGATGGAGAAAGGTCTGGTGGCAAGAAAAGCTTCTTCTAGGAGGTTGTCAAGTGTTTTCGCTCGACGATTCCATTCTTAGGTGGTTGGTTTGTCCCTTGTTCCTGTAACCCGAATCCTAGCCCGATATATCCCATTTTAATTTTACACCATTGTGAACCTTACACCTTTTTTACTCTCTGATCGAGGTTCTCGGCATTGAAAAATCTTCGTAAACTAAGTCACACGTTTATATGTTGACATTTAAGAGATATACAATCAAGAAAATTAAGGGCAATGGTGATATATATGCGGATTAGACACAAAAAAAAAAAAAACACTCAACAAATTGCTACAATTTAAGAGATGTGTCTAGTGACGGCATCAGATTCCTAATTGATGGAGAAAAGTCTGTTGGCATGAAAAGCTGCTTCTAGGAGGTTGTCAAGTGTTTTCGCTCGACGATTCCATTCTTGGGTTGGTGGTTTGGCCCTTGTTCCTGTAACCCGAATCCTAGCCTGATATATCCCATTTTAATGTTACACCATTGTGAACCTTACGCCTTTTTTACTCTCTGATCGAGGTTCTCGGCGTTGAAAAATCTTCTTAAACAAAATCACACGTGTATAGCTTGACATTTAAGAGATATACATTCAAGAAAATCATGGGTAATGGTGATATATATGCAGATTAGACACCAAAATAAAAACACTCAACAATTGGCTACAATTTAAGGAATGTGTTTAGTGACGGCATCAGATTCCTAATTGATGGATAAAGGTCTGGTGGCAAAAAAAGCTGCTTCTAGGAGGTTGTCAAGTGTTTTCGCTCGACGATTCCATTCTTGGGTGGTGTGTTTGGCCCTTGTTCCAATAACTCGAATCCTAGCCCGGTATATCCCATTTTAATTTTACACCATTGTGAACCTTACGCCTTTTTTACTCTCTTATCGAGGTTCTCGGCATTGAACAATCTTCGTAAACTAAATCACACATGTATATGTTGACATTTAAGAGAAATACAGTTAAGAAAATCAAGGGCAATGGTGATGTACATGCGGATTAGACACCAAAAAAATAACACTCTACAAATGGCTACAATTTAAGGAATGTGTTTAGTGACGACATCAGATTCCTAATTGATGGAGAAAGGTCTGGTGGCAAGAAAAGCTGCTTCTAGGAGGTTGTCAAGTGTTTTCGCTAGACGATTCCATTCTTGGGTGGTTGGTTTGGTCCTTGTTCCTGTAACTCGAATCCTAGCCCGGTATATCCCATTTTAATTTTACACCATTGTGAACCTTACGCCTTTTTTACTCTCTGATCAAGGTTCTCGGCATTGAAAAATGTTCGTAAACTAAATCACACGTGTATATGTTGACATTTAAGAGATATACAGTCAAGAAAATCAAGGGCAATGGTGATATATATGCGGATTAGACTCCAAAAAAAAAACACTCAACAAATGGCTACAATTTAAGGAATGTGTTTAGGGACGGCATGAGATTCCTAATTGATGGAGAAAGGTCTGTTGGCAAGAAAATCTTCTTCTAGGAGGTTGTCAAGTGTTTTCGCTCGACGATTCCATTCTTGGGTGGTTGGTTTGGCCCTTGGTCTAGTAACTCGAATCCTAGCCTGATATATCCCATTTTAATGTTACACCATTGTGAACCTTACGCCTTTTTTACTTTCTGATCGAGGTTCTCGGCATTGAAAAATCTTCGTAAACTAAATCACACGTGTATATGTTGACATTTAAGAGATATACAGTCAAGAAAATCATGGGCAATGGTGATATATATGCGGATTAGACTCCAAAAAAAAACACTCAACAAATGGCTACAATTTAAGGAATGTGTTTAGGGACGGCATCAGATTCCTAATTGATGGAGAAAGGTCTGGTGGCAAGAAAAGCTTCTTCTAGGAGGTTGTTAAGTGTTTTCGCTCGACGATTCCATTCTTGGGTGGTTGGTTTGGCCCTTGTTCCTGTAACCCGAATCCTAGCCTGATATATCCCATTTTAATGTTACACCATTGTGAACCTTACGCCTTTTTTACTCTCTGATCGAGGCTCTCGGCATTGAAAAATCTTCGTAAACTAAATCACACGTGTATATGTTGACATTTAAGAGATATACAGTCAAGAAAATCAAGGGTAATGGTGATATATATGAGGATTAGACACAAAAAAAAAATACTCAACAAATGGCTACAATTTAAGGAATGTGTTTAGTGACGGCATCAGATTCCTAATTGATGGATAAAGGTCTGGTGGCAAAAAAAGCTGCTTCTAGGAGATTGACATGTGTTTTCGCTCGACGATTCCATTCTTGGGTGGTGTGTTTGGCCCTTGTTCCAATAACTCGAATCCTAGCCCGGTATATCCCAATTTAATTTTACACAATTGTGAACCTTACGCATTTTTTACTCTCTTATCGAGGTTCTCGGCATTGAACAATCTTCGTAAACTATATCACACATGTATATGTTGACATTTAAGAGAAATACAGTTAAGAAAATCAAGGGCAATGGTGATATATATGCGGATTAGACACAAAAAAAAACACTCAACAAATGGCTACAATTTAAGGAATGTGTTTAGTGACGACATCAGATTCCTAATTGATGGAGAAAGGTCTGGTGGCAAGAAAAGCTGCTTCTAGGAGGTTGTCAAGTGTTTTCGCTAGACGATTCCATTCTTGGGTGGTTGGTTTGGTCCTTGTTCCTGTAACTCGAATCCTAGCCCGGTATATCCCATTTTAATTTTACACCATTGTGAACCTTACGCCTTTTTTACTCTCTGATCGAGGTTCTCGGCATTGAAAAATGTTCGTAAACTAAATCACACATTTATATGTTGACATTTAAGAGATATACAGTCAAGAAAATCAAGGGCAATGGTGACATATATGCGGATTAGACACCAAAAAAAACACTCAATAAATGGCTACAATTTAAGGAAGGTGTTTAGTGACGGCATCAGATTCCTAATTGATGGAGAAAGGTCTGGTGGCAAGAAAAGCTGCTTCTAGGAGGTTGTCAAGTTTTTTCACTCGACGATTCCATTCTTGGGTGGTTGGTTTGGCCCTTGTTCCTGTAACTCAAATCCTAGCTCGGTATATCCCATTTTTATTTTACACCATTGTGAACCTTACGCCTTTTTTACTCTCTGATCGAGGTTCTCGGCATTGAAAAATATTCGTAAACCAAATCACACGTGTATATGTTGACATTTAAGAGATATACAGCCAAGAAAATTAAGGGCAATGGTGATATATATGCAAATTAGACACCAAAAAAAAAAAAAAAAAACACTCAACAAATGGCTACAATTTAAGGAATGTGTTTAGTGACAGCATCCGATTCCTAATTGATGGAGAATGGTCTGGTGGCAAGAAAAGCTGCTTCTAGGAGGTTGTCAAGTGTTTTCGCTCGACGATTCCATTCTTGGGTGGTTGGTTTAGCCCTTGTTCCTGTAACCCGAATCCTAGCCAGATATATCCCATTTTAATTTTACACCATTGTGAACCACACACCTTTTTTACTCTCTTATCGAGGTTCTCGGCATTGAACAATCTTCGTAAACTAAATCACACATGTATATGTTGACATTTAAGAGAAATACAGTTAAGAAAATCAAGGCCAATGGTGATATATATGCGGATTAGACACCAAAAAAAAAAACACTCAACAAATGGCTACATTTTATGGAATGTGTTTAGTGACGACATCAGATTCCTAATTGATGGAGAAAGGTCCGGTGGCAAGAAAAGCTGCTTCTAGGAGGTTGTCAAGTGTTTTCGCTCGACGATTCCATTCTTGGGTGGTTGGTTTGGCCCTTGTTCATGTAACCCGAATCCTAGCCTGATATATCCCATTTTAATGTTACACCATTGTGAACCTTACGCCTTTTTTACTCTCTGATCGAGGTTCTCGGCGTTGAAAAATCTTCTTAAACAAAATCACACGTGTATATGTTGACATTTAAGAGATATACATTCAAGAAAATCATGGGTAATGGTGATATATATGCAGATTAGAAACCAAAAAAAAAACACTCAACAAATGGCTACAATTTAAGGAATGTGTTTAGGGACGGCATCAGATTCCTAATTGATGGAGAAAGGTCTGGTGGCAAGAAAAGCTTCTTCTAGGAGGTTGTCAAGTGTTTTCGCTCGACGATTCCATTCTTGGGTGGTTGGTTTGGCCCTTGTTCCTGTAACCCGAATCCTAGCCCGATATATCCCATTTTAATTTTACACCATTGTGAACCTTACACCTTTTTTACTCTCTGATCGAGGTTCTCGGCATTGAAAAATCTTCGTAAACTAAGTCACACGTTTATATGTTGACATTTAAGAGATATACAATCAAGAAAATTAAGGGCAATGGTGATATATATGCGGATTAGACACAAAAAAAAAAAAAAAAACACTCAACAAATGGCTACAATTTAAGGGATGTGTCTAGTGACGGCATCCGATTCCTAATTGATGGAGAAAGGTCTGTTGGCAAGAAAAGCTGCTTCTAGGAGGTTGTCAAGTGTTTTCGCTCGACGATTCCATTCTTGGGTGGTTGGTTTGGCCCTTGTTCCTGTAACCCGAATCCTAGCCTGATATATCCCATTTTAATGTTACACCATTGTGAACCTTACGCCTTTTTTACTCTCTGATCGAGGTTCTCGGCGTTGAAAAATCTTCTTAAACAAAATCACACGTGTATATGTTGACATTTAAGAGATATACATTCAAGAAAATCATGGGTAATGGTGATATATATGCAGATTAGACACCAAAATAAAAACACTCAACAATTGGCTATAATTTAAGGAATGTGTTTAGTGACGGCATCAGATTCCTAATTGATGGATAAAGGTCTGGTGGCAAAAAAAGCTGCTTCTAGGAGGTTGTCAAGTGTTTTCGCTCGACGATTCCATTCTTGGGTGGTGTGTTTGGCCCTTGTTCCAATAACTCGAATCCTAGCCCGGTATATCCCATTTTAATTTTACACCATTGTGAACCTTACACCTTTTTTACTCTCTTATCGAGGTTGTCGGCATTGAACAATCTTCGTAAACTAAATCACACATGTATATGTTGACATTTAAGAGAAATACAGTTAAGAAAATCAAGGGCAATGGTGATATATATGCGGATTAGACACCAAAAAAAAAAACAAGCAACAAATGGCTACAATTTAAGGAATGTGTTTAGTGACGACATCAGATTCCTAATTGATGGAGAAAGGTCTGGTGGCAAGAAAAGCTGCTTCTAGGAGGTTGTCAAGTGTTTTCGCTAGACGATTCCATTCTTGAGTGGTTAGTTTGGTCCTTGTTCCTGTAACTCGAATCCTAGCCCGGTATATCCCATTTTAATTTTACACCATTGTGAACCTTACGCCTTTTTTACTCTCTGATCAAGGTTCTCGGCATTGAAAAATGTTCGTAAACTAAATCACACGTGTATATGTTGACATTTAAGAGATATACAGTCAAGAAAATCAAGGGCAATGGTGATATATATGCGGATTAGACTCCAAAAAAAAAACACTCAACAAATGGCTACAATTTAAGGAATGTGTTTAGGGACGGCATCAGATTCCTAATTGATGGAGAAAGGTCTGGTGGCAAGAAAATCTTCTTCTAGGAGGTTGTCAAGTGTTTTCGTTCGACGATTCCATTCTTGGGTGGTTGGTTTGACCCTTGTTCCTGTAACCTGAATCCTAGCCTGATATATCCCATTTTAATGTTACACCATTGTGAACCTTACGCCTTTTTTACTCTCTGATCGAGGTTCTCGGCATTGAAAAATGTTCGTAAACTAAATCACACATTTATATGTTGACATTTAAGAGATATACAATCAAGAAAATCAAGGGCAATGGTGACATATATGCGGATTAGACACCAAAAAAAACACTCAACAAATGGCTACAATTTATGGAAGGTGTTTAGTGACGGCATCAGATTCCTAATTGATGGAGAAAGGTCTGGTGGCAAGAAAAGCTGCTTCTAGGAGGTTGTCAAGTTTTTTCACTCGACGATTCCATTCTTGGGTGGTTGGTTTGGCCCTTGTTCCTGTAACTCAAATCCTAGCTCGGTATATCCCATTTTTATTTTACACCATTGTGAACCTTACGCCTTTTTTACTCTCTGATCGAGGTTCTCGGCATTGAAAAATATTCGTAAACTAAATCACACGTGTATATGTTGACATTTAAGAGATATACAGTCAAGAAAATTAAGGGCAATGGTGATATATATGCAAATTAGACACCAAAAAAAAAAAAAAAACACTCAACAAATGGCTACAATTTAAGGGATGTGTCTAGTGACGGCATCCGATTCCTAATTGATGGAGAAAGGTCTGTTGTCAAGAAAAGCTGATTCTAGGAGGTTGTCAAGTGTTTTCGCTCGACGATTCCATTCTTGGGTGGTTGGTTTGGCCCTTGTTCCTGTAACCCGAATCCTAGCCTGATATATCCCATTTTAATGTTACACCATTGTGAACCTTACGCCTTTTTTACTCTCTGATCGAGGTTCTCGGCGTTGAAAAATCTTCTTAAACAAAATCACACGTGTATATGTTGACATTTAAGAGATATACATTCAAGAAAATCATGGGTAATGGTGATATATATGCAGATTAGACACCAAAATAAAAACACTCAACAATTGGCTACAATTTAAGGAATGTGTTTAGTGACGGCATCAGATTCCTAATTGATGGATAAAGGTCTGGTGGCAAAAAAAGCTGCTTCTAGGAGGTTGTCAAGTGTTTTCGCTCGACGATTCCATTCTTGGGTGGTGTGTTTGGCCCTTGTTCCAATAACTCGAATCCTAGCCCGGTATATCCCATTTTAATTTTACACCATTGTGAACCATACACCTTTTTTACTCTCTTATCGAGGTTCTCGGCATTGAACAATCTTCGTGAACTAAATCACACATGTATAAGTTGACATTTAAGAGAAATACAGTTAAGAAAATCAAGGGCAATGGTGATATATATGCGGATTAGACACCAAAAAAAAAAACACTCAACAAATGGCTACAATTTAAGGAATGTGTTTAGTGACGACATCAGATTCCTAATTGATGGAGAAAGGTCTGGTGGCAAGAAAAGCTGCTTCTAGGAGGTTGTCAAGTGTTTTCGCTAGACGATTCCATTCTTGGGTGGTTAGTTTGGTCCTTGTTCCTGTAACTCGAATCCTAGCCCGGTATATCCCATTTTAATTTTACACCATTGTGAACCTTACGCCTTTTTTACTCTCTGATCAAGGTTCTCGGCATTGAAAAATGTTCGTAAACTAAATCACACGTGTATATGTTGACATTTAAAAGATATACAGTCAAGAAAATCAAGGGCAATGGTGATATATATGCGGATTAGACTCAAAAAAAAAAACACTCAACAAATGGCTACAATTTAAGGAATGTGTTTAGGGACGGCATCAGATTCCTAATTGATGGAGAAAGGTCTGGTGGCAAGAAAATCTTCTTCTAGGAGGTTGTCAAGTGTTTTCGCTCGACGATTCCATTCTTGGGTGGTTGGTTTGGCCCTTGTTCCTGTAACCTGAATCCTAGCCTGATATATCCCATTTTAATGTTACACCATTGTGAACCTTACGCCTTTTTTACTCTCTGATCGAGGTTCTCGGCATTGTAAAATCTTCGTAAACTAAATCACACGTGTATATGTTGACATTTAAGAGATATACAGTCAAGAAAATCAAGGGCAATGGTGATATATATGAGGATTAGACACAAAAAAAAAACACTCAACAAATGACTACAATTTAAGGAATGTGTTTAGTGACGGCATCAGATTCCTAATTGATGGATAAAGGTCTGGTGGCAAAAAAAGCTGCTTCTAGGAGATTGTCATGTGTTTTCGCTCGACGATTCCATTCTTGGGTGGTGTGTTTGGCCCTTGTTCCAATAACTCGAATCCTAGCCCGGTTTATCCCATTTTAATTTTACACCATTGTGAACCTTACGCCTTTTTTACTATCTTATCGAGGTTCTCGGCATTGAACAATCTTCGTAAACTAAATCACACATGTATATGTTGACATTTAAGAGAAATACAGTTAAGAAAATCAAGGGCAATGGTGATATATATGCGGATTAGACACAAAAAAAAACACTCAACAAATGGCTACAATTTAAGGAATGTGTTTAGTGACGACATCAGATTTCTAATTGATGGAGAAAGGTCTGGTGGCAAGAAAAGCTGCTTCTAGGAGGTTGTCAAGTGTTTTCGCTAGACGATTCCATTCTTGGGTGGTTGGTTTGGTCCTTGTTCCTGTAACTCAAATCCTAGCCCGGTATATCCCATTTTAATTTTACACCATTGTGAACCTTACGCATTTTTTACTCTCTGATCGAGGTTCTCGGCATTGAAAAATGTTCGTAAACTAAATCACACGTTTATATGTTGACATTTAGGAGATATACAGTCAAGAAAATCAAGGGCAATGGTGACATATATGCGGATTAGACACCAAAAAAAACACTCAACAAATGGCTACAATTTAAGGAAGGTGTTTAGTGACGGCATCAGATTCCTAATTGATGGAGAAAGGTCTGGTGGCAAGAAAAGCTGCTTCTAGGAGGTTGTCAAGTTTTTTCACTCGACGATTCCATTCTTGGGTGGTTGGTTTGGCCATTGTTCCTGTAACTCAAATCCTAGCTCGGTATATCCCATTTTAATTTTACACCATTGTGAACCTTACGCCTTTTTTACTCTCTGATCAAGGTTCTCGGCATTGAAAAATGTTCGTAAACTAAATCACACGTGTATATGTTGACATTTAAGAGATATACAGTCAAGAAAATCAAGGGCAATGGTGATATATATGCGGATTAGACTCCAAAAAAAACACTCAACAAATGGCTACAATTTAAGGAATGTGTTTAGGGACGGCATCAGATTCCTAATTGATGGAGAAAGGTCTGGTGGCAAGAAAATCTTCTTCTAGGAGGTTGTCAAGTGTTTTCGCTCGACGATTCCATTCTTGGGTGGTTGGTTTGGCCCTTGTTCCTGTAACCCGAATCCTAGCCAGGTATATCCCATTTTAATTTTACACCATTGTGAACCACACACCTTTTTTACTCTCTGATCGAGGTTCTCGGCATTGAAAAATCTTCGTAAACTAAATCACACGTGTATATGTTGACATTTAAGAGATATACAGTCAAGAAAATCAAAGGGAATAGTGATATATATGCGGATTAGACACCAAAAAAAACACTCAACAAATGGCTACAATTTAAAAAAATGTGTTTAGTGACGGCATCAGATTCCTAATATTTGGAGAATGGTGTGGTGGCAAGAAAAGCTGCTTCTAGGAGGTTGTCAAGTGTTTTCGCTCGACGATTCCATTCTTGGGTAGTTTGTTTGGCCCTTGTTCCAATAACTCGAATCCTAGCCCGGTATATCCCATTTTAATTTTACACCATGGTGAACCTTACACATTTTTTACTCTCTTATCGAGGTTCTCGGCGTTCAACAATCTTCGTAAACTAAATCACACATGTATATGTTGACATTTAAGAGAAATACAGATAAGAAAATCAAGGGCAATGGTGATATATATGCGGATTAGACACAAAAAAAAAAGCACTCAACAAATTGCTACAATTTAAGGAATGTGTTTAGTGACGACATCAGATTCCTAATTGATGGAGAAAGGTCTGGTGGCAAGAAAAGTTGCTTCTAGGAAGTTGTCAAGTGTTTTCGCTAGACGATTCCATTCTTGGGTGGTTGGTTTGGCCCTTGTTCCTGTAACTCGAATCCTAGCCCGGTATATCCCATTTTAATTTTACACCATTGTGAACCTTACGCCTTTTTTACTCTCTAATCGAGGTTCTCGGCATTGAAAAATCTTCGTAAACTAAATCACACGTGTATATGTTGACATTTAAGAGATATACAGTCAAGTAAATCAAGGGCAATGGTGATATATATGCGGATTAGACTCCAAAAAAAAACACTCAACAAATGGCTACAATTTAAGGAATGTGTTTAGGGACGGCATCAGATTCCTAATTGATGGAGAAAGGTCTGGTGGGAAGAAAAGCTTCTTCTAGGAGGTTGTCAAGTGTTTTCGCTCGACGATTCCATTCTTGGGTGGTTGGTTTGGCCCTTGTTCCTGTAACCCGAATCCTAGCCTGATATATCCCATTTTAATGTTACACCATTGTGAACCTTACGCCTTTTTTACTCTCTGATCAAGGTTCTCGGCATTGAAAAATCTTCGTAAACTAAATCACACGTGTATATGTTGACATTTAAGAGATATACAGTCAAGAAAATCAAGGGCAATGGTGATATATATGTGGATTAGACACAAAAAAACACTTAACACATGGCTACAGTTTAAGGAATGTGTTTAGTGACGTCATCAGATTCCTAATTGATGGAGAAAGGTCTGGTGGCAAGAAAATCTTCTTCTAGGAGGTTGTCAAGTGTTTTCGCTCGATGATTCCATTCTTGGGTGGTTGGTTTGGCCCTTGTTCCTGTAACCCGAATCCTAGCCTGATATATCCCATTTTAATGTTACACCATTGTGAACCTTACGCCTTTTTTACTCTCTGATCGAGGTTCTCGGCATTGAAAAATCTTCGTAAACTAAATCACACGTGTATATGTTGACATTTAAGAGATATACAGTCAAGAAAATCAAGGGAAATGGTGATATATATGAGGATTAGACACAAAAAAAAAAACACTCAACAAATGGCTACAATTTAAGGAATGTGTTTAGTGACGGTATCAGATTCCTAATTGATGGATAAAGGTCTGGTGGCAAAAAAAGCTGCTTCTAGGAGATTGTCATGTGTTTTCGCTCGACGATTCCATTCTTGGGTGGTGTGTTTGGCCCTTGTTCCAATAACTCGAATCCTAGCCCGTTATATCCCATTTTAATTTTACACCATTGTGAACCTTACGCCTTTTTTACTATCTTATCGAGGTTCTCGGCATTGAACAATCTTCGTAAACTAAATCACACATGTATATGTTGACATTTAAGAGAAATACAGTTAAGAAAATCAAGGGCAATGGTGATATATATGCGGATTAGACACAAAAAAAAAACACTCAACAAATGGCTACAATTTAAGGAATGTATTTAGTGACGACATCAGATTCCTAATTGATGGAGAAATGTCTGGTGGCAAGAAAAGCTGCTTCTAGGAGGTTGTCAAGTGTTTTCGCTAGACGATTCCATTCTTGGGTGGTTGGTTTGGTCCTTGTTCCTGTAACTCGAATCCTAGCCCGGTATATCCCATTTTAATTTTACACCATTGTGAACCTTACGCCTTTTTTACTCTCTGATCGAGGTTCTCGGCATTGAAAAATGTTCGTAAACTAAATCACACGTTTATATGTTGACATTTAAGAGATATACAGTCAAGAAAATCAAGGGAAATGGTGACATATATGCGGATTAGACACCAAAAAAAACACTCAACAAATGGCTACAATTTAAGGAAGGTGTTTAGTGACGGCATCAGATTCCTAATTGATGGAGAAAGGTCTGGTGGCAAGAAAAGCTGCTTCTAGGAGGTTGTCAAGTTTTTTCACTCGACGATTACATTCTTGGGTGGTTGGTTTGGCCCTTGTTCCTGTAACTCAAATCCTAGCTCGGTATATCCCATTTTAATTTTACACCATTGTGAACCTTACGCCTTTTTTACTCTCTGATCGAGGTTCTCGGCATTGAAAAATATTCGTAAACTAAATCACACGTGTATTTTTTGATATTTAAGAGATATACAGTCAAGAAAATCAAGGGCAATGGTGATATATATGCAAATTAGACACCAAAAAAAAAAAACACTCAACAAATGGCTACAATTTAAGGAATGTGTTTAGTGACAGCATCAGATTCCTAATTGATAGAGTATGGTCTGGTGGCAAGAAAAGCTGCTTCTAGGAGGTTGTCAAGTGTTTTCGCTCGACGATTCCATTCTTGGGTGGTTGGTTTGGCCCTTGTTCCTGTAACCCGAATCCTAGCCAGGTATATCCCATTTTAATTTTACACCATTGTGAACCACACACCTTTTTTACTCTCTGATCGAGGTTCTCGGCATTGAAAAATCTTCGTAAACTAAATCACACGTGTATATGTTGACATTTAAGAGATATACAGTCAAGAAAATCAAAGGGAATGGTGATATATATGCGGATTAGACACCAAAAAAAACACTCAACAAATGGCTACAATTTAAAAAAATGTGTTTAGTGACGGCATCAGATTCCTAATATTTGGAGAATAGTGTGGTGGCAAGAAAAGCTGGTTCTAGGAGGTTGTCAAGTGTTTTCGCTCGACGATTCCATTCTTGGGTAGTTTGTTTGGCCCTTGTTCCAATAACTCGAATCCTAGCCCGGTATATCCCATTTTAATTTTACACCATGGTGAACCTTACACATTTTTTACTCTCTTATCGAGGTTCTCGGCATTCAACAATCTTCCTAAACTAAATCACACATGTATATGTTGACATTTAAGAGAAATACAGATAAGAAAATCAAGGGCAATGGTGATATATATGCGGATTAGACACAAAAAAAAAGCACTCAACAAATGGCTACAATTTTAGGAATGTGTTTAGTGACGACATCAGATTCCTAATTGATGGAGAAAGGTCTGGTGGCAAGAAAAGTTGCTTCTAGGAGGTTGTCAAGTGTTTTCGCTAGACGATTCCGTTCTTGGGTGGTTGGTTTGGCCCTTGTTCCTGTAACTCGAATCCTAGCCCGGTATATCCCATTTTAATTTTACACCATTGTGAACCTTACGGCTTTTTTACTCTCTAATCGAGGTTCTCGGCATTGAAAAATCTTCGTAAACTAAATCACACGTGTATATGTTGACATTTAAGAGATATACAGTCAAGAAAATCAAGGGCAATGGTGATATATATGCGGATTAGACTCCAAAAAAAACACTCAACAAATGGCTACAATTTAAGGAATGTGTTTAGGGATGGCATCAGATTCCTAATTGATGGAGAAAGGTCTGGTGGCAAGAAAAGCTTCTTCTAGGAGGTTGTCAAGTGTTTTCGCTCGACGATTCCATTCTTGGGTGGTTGGTTTGGCCCTTGTTCCTGTAACCCGAATCCTAGCCTGATATATCCCATTTTAATGTTACACCATTGTGAACCTTACGCCTTTTTTACTCTCTGATCAAGGTTCTCGGCATTGAAAAATCTTCGTAAACTAAATCACACGTGTATATGTTGACATTTAAGAGATATACAGTCAAGAAAATCAAGGGCAATGGTGATATATATGTGGATTAGACACAAAAAAACACTTAACACATGGCTACAGTTTAAGGAATGTGTTTAGTGACGTCATCAGATTTCTAATTGATGGAGAAAGGTCTGTTCGCAAGATAAAGTTGCTTCTAGGAGGTTGTCAAGTGTTTTCTCTCGACGATTCCATTCTTGGGTGGTTGGTTTGGCCCTTGTTCCTGTAACTCGAATCCTAGCCCAGTATATCCCATTTTAAGTTTACACCATTGTGAACCTTACGCCTTTTTTACTCTCTGATCGAGGTTCTCGGCATTGAAAAATCTTCGTAAACTAAATCACAAGTGTATATGTTGACATTTAAGAGATATACAGTCAAGAAAATCAAGGACAATGGTGATATATATGCGGATTAGACACAAAAAAAAACACTTAACACATGGCTACAATTTAAGGAATGTGTTTAGTGACGGCATCAGATTCCTAATTGATGGAGAAAGGTTTGTTGGCAAGACAAAGCTGCTTCTAGGAGGTTGTTAAGTGTTTTCGCTCGACGATTCCATTCTTGGGTGGTTGGTTTGGCCCTTGTTCCTGTAACTCGAATCCTAGCCCGGTATATCCCATTTTAATTTTACACCATTGTGAACCTTACGCTTTTTTTACTCTCTGATAAAGGTTCTCGGCATTGAAAAATCTTCGTAAACTAAATCACACGTTTATATTTTGACATTTAAGAGATATACAGTCAAGAAAACCAAGGGCAATGGTGATATATATGCGGATTAGACACCAAAAAAAAACACTCAACAAATGGCTACAATTTAAGGAAAGTGTCTAGTGACGGCATCAAATTCCTAATTGATGGAGAAAGGTCTGGTGGCAACAAAAGCTGCTTCTAGGAGGTTGTCAAGTGTTTTCGCTTGACGATTCAATTCTTCGGTGGTTGGTCTGGCCCTTGTTACTGTAACTCGAATCCTAACCCGGTATATCCCATTTTAATTTTACACCATTGTGATCCTTACGCCTTTTTTACTCTCTGATAGAGGTTCTCGGCATTGAAAAATCTTCGTATACAAAATCACACGTGTAAATGTTGACATTTAAGAGATATACATTCAAGAAAATCATGGGTAATGGTGATATATATGCAGATTGGACACCAAAATAAAAACACTCAGCAAATGGCTACAATTTAAGGAATGTGTTTAGTGACGGCATCAGATTCCTAATTGATGGAGAAAATTCTGGTGGCAAGAAAAGCTGCTTCTAAGAGTTTGTCAAGTGTTTTCGCTCGACGATTCCATTCTTGGGTGGTTGGTTTTGCTCTTGTTCCTGTAACTCGAATCCTAGCCCGGAATATCCCATTTTAATTTTACACCATTGTGAACCTTACGCCTTTTTTACTCTCTGATCGAGGTTCTCGGCATTGAAAAATCTTCGTAAACTAAATCACACGTGTATATGTGACATTTAAGAGATATACAGTCAAGAAAATCAAGGGCAATGGTGATTTATATGCGGATTAGACACCAAAAAAAAACACTCAGCAAATGGCTACAATTTAAGAAATGTGTTTAGTGACGGCATCAGATTCCTAATTGATGGAGAAAGGTCTGGTGGCAAGAAAAGCTGCTTCTAGGAGGTTATCTAGTGTTTTTGCTCGACGATTCCATTTTTGGTGGTTGGTTTGGCCCTTGTTCTTGTAACTCGAATCCTAGCCCGGTATATCCCATTTTAATTTTACACCATTGTGAACCTTATGCCCTTTTTACTCTCTGATCGAGGTTCTCGGCATTGAAAAATCTTCGTAAACTAAATCACACGTGTATATGTTGACATTTAAGAGATATAGAATCAAGAAAATCAAGGGCAATGGTGATATATATGCGGATTAGACACAAAAAAACACTTAACACATGGCTACAGTTTAAGGAATGTGTTTAGTGACGTCATCAGATTTCTAATTGATGGAGAAAGGTCTGTTCGCAAGATAAAGTTGCTTCTAGGAGGTTGTCAAGTGTTTTCGCTCGACGATTCCATTCTTGGGTGGTGTGTTTGGCCCTTGTTCCAATAACTCGAATCCTAGCCCGGTATATCCCATTTTATTTTTACACCATTGTGAACCTTACGCCTTTTTTACTCTCTTATCGAGGTTCTCGGCATTGAACAATCTTCGTAAACTAAATCACATATGTATATGTTGACATTTAAGAGAAATACAGTTAAGAAAATCAAGGGCAATGGTGATATATATGCGGATTAGACACAAAAAAAAAACACTCAATAAATGGCTAAAATTTAAGGAATGTGTTTAGTGACGACATCAGATTCCTAATTGATGGAGAAAGGTCTGGTGGCAAGAAAAGCTTCTTCTAGGAGGTTGTCAAGTGTTTTTGTTCGACGATTCCATTCTTGGGTGGTTGGTTTGGCCCTTGTTCCGGTAACTCGAATCCTATCCTGATATATCCCATTTTAATGTTACACCATTGTGAACCTTACGCCTTTTTTACTCTCTGATCGATGTTCTCGGCATTGAAAAATCTTCGTAAACTAAATCACACGTGTATATGTTGACATTTAAGAGATATACAGTCAAGAAAATCAAGGACAATGGTGATATATATGCGGATTAGACACAAAAAAAAAACACTTAACACATGGCTACAATTTAAGGAATGTGTTTAGTGACGGCATCAGATTCCTAATTGATGGAGAAAGGTTTGTTGGCAAGACAAAGCTGCTTCTAGGAGGTTGTCAAGTGTTTTCGCTCGACGATTCCATTCATGGGTGGTTGGTTTGGCCCTTGTTCCTGTAACTCGAATCCTAGCCCGGTATATCCCATTTTAATTTTACACCATTGTGAACCTTACGCTTTTTTTACTCTCTGATAAAGGTTCTCGGCATTGAAAAATCTTCGTAAACTAAATCACACGTTTATATTTTGACATTTAAGAGATATACAGTCAAGAAAACCAAGGGCAATGGTGATATATATGCGGATTAGACACCAAAAAAAAACACTCAACAAATGGCTACAATTTAAGGAAAGTGTCTAGTGACGGCATCAAATTCCTAATTGATGGAGAAAGGTCTGGTGGCAACAAAAGCTGCTTCTAGGAGGTTGTCAAGTGTTTTCGCTTGACGATTCAATTCTTCGGTGGTTGGTCTGGCCCTTGTTCCTGTAACTCGAATCCTAACCCGGTATATCCCATTTTAATTTTACACCATTGTGATCCTTACGCCTTTTTTACTCTCTGATAGAGGTTCTCGGCATTGAAAAATCTTCGTATACAAAATCACACGTGTAAATGTTGACATTTAAGAGATATACATTCAAGAAAATCATGGGTAATGGTGATATATATGCAGATTAGACACCAAAATAAAAATACTCAGCAAATGGCTACAATTTAAGGAATGTGTTTAGTGACGGCATCAGATTCCTAATTGATGGAGAAAATTCTGGTGGCAAGAAAAGCTGCTTCTAAGAGTTTGTCAAGTGTTTTCGCTCGACGATTCCATTCTTGGGTGGTTGGTTTTGCTCTTGTTCCTGTAACTCGAATCCTAGCCCGGAATATCCCATTTTAATTTTACACCATTGTGAACCTTACGCCTTTTTTTCTCTCTGATCGAGGTTCTCGGCATTGAAAAATCTTCGTAAACTAAATCACACGTGTATATGTGACATTTAAGAGATATACAGTCAAGAAAATCAAGGGCAATGGTGATTTATATGCGGATTAGACACCAAAAAAAAAACACTCAGCAAATGGCTACAATTTAAGAAATGTGTTTAGTGACGGCATCAGATTCCTAATTGATGGAGAAAGGTCTGGTGGCAAGAAAAGCTGCTTCTAGGAGGTTATCTAGTGTTTTTGCTCGACGATTCCATTTTTGGTGGTTGGTTTGGCCCTTGTTCTTGTAACTCGAATCCTAGCCCGGTATATCCCATTTTAATTTTACACCATTGTGAACCTTATGCCCTTTTTACTCTCTGATCGAGGTTCTCGGCATTGAAAAATCTTCGTAAACTAAATCACACGTGTATATGTTGACATTTAAGAGATATAGAATCAAGAAAATCAAGGGCAATGGTGATATATATGCGGATTAGACACAAAAAAAACACTTAACACATGGCTACAATTTAAGGAATGTGTTTAGTGATGGCATTAGATTCCTAATTGATGGAGAAAGGTCTGTTGGCAAGACAAAGCTGCTTGTAGGAGGTTTTCAAGTGTTTTCGCTCGACGATTCCATTCTTGGGTGGTTGGTTTGGCCCTTGTTCCTGTAACTCGAATCCTAGCCCGATATATCCCATTTTAATTTTACACCATTGTGAACCTTACGCCTTTTTTACTCTCTGATCGAGGTTCTCGGCATTGAAAAATCTTCGTAAACTAAATCACGCGTTTATATGTTGACATTTAAGAGATATAAAGTCAAGAAAAACAAGGGCAATGGTGATATATATGCGGATTAGACACAAAAAAAAATACCTAACAAATGGCTACAATTTAAGGAATGTGTCTAGTGACGGCATCAAATTCCTAATTGATGGAGAAAGGTCTGGTGGCAAGAAAAGCTGCTTCTAGGAGGTTGTCAAGTGTTTTCGCTTGACGATTCAATTCTTCGGTGGTTGGTTTGGCCCTTGTTCCAGTAACTCGAATCCTAGCCCGGTATATCCCATTTTAATTTTACACCATTGTGATCCTTACGCCTTTTTTACTCTCTGATAGAGGTTCTCGGCATTGAAAAATCTTCGTAAACAAAATCATACGTGTATATATTGACATTTAAGAGATATACATTCAAGAAAATCATGGGTAATGGTGATATATATGCGGATTAGACACCATAATAAAAACACTCAACAAATGGCTACAATTTAAGGAATGTCTTTAGTGACGGCATCAGATTCCTAATTGATGGAGAAAGGTCTGGTGGCAAGAAAAGCTGCTTCTAGTAGGTTGTCAAGTGTTTTCGCTCGACGATTCCATTCTTGGGTGGTTGGTTTGGCTCTTGTTCCTGTAACTCGAATCCTAGCCCGGTATATCCCATTTTAATTTTACACCATTGTGAACCTTACGCCTTTTTTACTCTCTGATCGAGGTTCTCGGCATTGACAAATCTTCGTAAACTAAATCACACGTGTATATGTGACATTTAAGAGATATACAGTCAAGAAAATCAAGGGCATTGGTGATATATATGCGGATTAGACACAAAAAAAAAAAACACTCAACAAATGGCTACAATTTAAGAAATGTGTTTAGTGATGGCATCAGATTCCTAATTGATGGAGAAAGGTCTGGTGGCAAGAAAAGCTGCTTCTAGGAGGTTATCAAGTGTTTTTGCTCGACGATTCCATTTTTGGTGGTTGGTTTGGCCCTTGTTCTTGTAACTCGAATCCTAGCCCGGTATATCCCATTTTAATTTTACACCATTGTGAACCTTACGCCCTTTTTACTCTCTGTTCGAGGTTCTCGGTATTGAAAAATCTTCGAAAACTAAATCACACGTGTATATGTTGACATTTAAGAGATATGCAGTCAAGAAAATCAAGGGCAATGGTGATATATATGCGGATTAGGCACAAAAAAAAAACACTCAACAAATGGCTACAATTTAAGGAATGTGTTTAGTGACTGCATCAGATTCCTAATTGTTGGAGAAAGGTCTAGTGGCAAGAAAAGCTGCTTCTAGGAGGTTGTCAAGTGTTTTCGCTTGACGATCCAATTCTTCGGTGGTTGGTTTGGCCCTTGTTCCTGTAACTCGAATCCTAGCCCGGTATATCCCATTTTAATTTTACACGATTGTGATCCTTACGCCTTTTTTACTCTCTGATAGAGGTTCTCGGCATTGAAAAATCTTCGTAAACAAAATCACACGTGTATATATTGACATTTAAGAGATATACATTCAAGAAAATCATGGGTAATGGTGATATATATGAGGATTAGACACCAAAATAAAAACACTCAACAAATGGCTACAATTTAAGGAATGTGTTTAGTGACGGCATCAGATTCCTAATTGATGGAGAAAGGTCTGGTGGCAAGAAAAGCTGCTTCTAGGAGGTTGTCAAGTGTTTTCGCTCGACGATTCCATTCTTGGGTGGTTGGTTTGGCTCTTGTTCCTGTAACTCGAATCCTAGCCCGGTATATCCCATTTTAATTTTACACCATTGTGAACCTTACCCCTTTTTTACTCTCTGATCGAGGTTCTCGGCATTGAAAAATCTTCGAAAACTAAATCACAAGTGTATATGTTGACATTTAAGAGATATACATTCAAGAAAATCTAGGGCAATGGTGATATATATGAGGATTAGACACCAAAAAAAAAAAACACTCAACAAATGGCTACAATTTAAGGAATGTGTTTAGTGACGGCATCAGATTCCTAATTGATGGAGAAAGGTCTGGTGGCAAGAAAAGTTGCTTCTAGGAGGTTGTCAAGTGTTTTCGCTCGACGATTCCATTCTTGGGTGGTTCGTTTGGCCTTGTTCCTGTAACTCGAATCCTAGCCCGATATATCCCATTTTAATTTTACACTATTGTGAACCTTACACCTTTTTTAATCTCTGATAGAGGTTCTCGGCATTGAAAAATCTTCGTAAACAAAATCACACGTGTATATGTTGACATTTAAGAGATATACAGTCAAGAAAATCAAGGGCAATGGTGATATATATGCGGATTAGATAACAAAAAAAAAACACTCAACAAATGGCTATAATTTAAGGAATGTGTCTGGTGATGGCATCAGATTCCTAGTTGATGGAGAAAGGTCTCGTGGCAAGAAAAGCTGCTTCTAGGAGGTTGTCAAGTGTTTTCGCTTGACGATTCAATTCTTCGGTGGTTGGTTTGGCCCTTGTTCCTGTAACTCGAATCCTAGCCCGGTATATCCCATTTTAATTTTACACCCTTGTGATCCTTACGCCTTTTTTAATCTCTGATAGAGGTTCTCGGCATTGAAAAATCTTCGTAAACAAAATCACACGTGTATATGTTGACATTTAAGAGATATACATTCAAGAAAATCATGGGTAATGGTGATATATATGCGGATTAGACACCAAAATAAAAACACTCAACAAATGGCTACAATTTAAGGAATGTGTTTAGTGATGGCATCAGATTCCTAATTGATGGAGAAAGGTCTGGTAGCAAGAAAAGCTGCTTCTAGGAGGTTGTCAAGTGTTTTCGCTCGACGATTCTATTCTTCGGTGGTTGGTTTGGCCCTTGTTCTTGTAACTCGAATCCTAGCCCGGTATATCCCATTTTAATTTTACACCATTGTGAACCTTACACCCTTTTTACTCTCTGATCGAGGTTCTCGGCATTGAAAAATCTACGTAAACTAAATCACACGTGTATATGTTGACATTTAAGAGATATACAGTCAAGAAAATCAAGGGCAATGGTGATATATTTGCGGATTAGACACCAAAAAAAAAACACTCAACAAATGGCTACAATTTAAGGAATGTGTTTAGTGACTGCATCAGATTCCTAATTGATGGAGAAAGGTCTGGTGGCAAGAAAAGCTGCTTCTAGGAGGTTGGTAAGTGTTTTTGCTCGACGATTGCATTCTTGTGGGGTTGGTTTGGCTCTTGTTCCTGTAACTCGAATCCTAGCCCGGTATATCACATTTTAGTTTTACACCATTGTGAACCTTACGCCTTTTTACTCTCAGATCGAGATTCTGGGCATTGAAAAATCTTTGTAAACTAAATCACAGATGTATATGTTGACATTTAAGAGTTATACACTCAAGAAAATCAAGGGCAGTGGTGATTTATATGCGGATTAGACACAAAAAAAAACACTCAACAAATGGCTACAATTTAAAAAATGTGTTTAGTGACGGCATCAGATTCCTAATTGATGGAGAAAGGTCTGGTGGCAAGAAAAGCTGCTTCTTGGTGGTTGTCAAGTGTTTTTGCTCGACGATTCCATTCTTGGGTGGTTGGTTTGGCCCTTGTTCTTGTAACTCGAATCCTAGTCCGGTATATCCCATTTTAATTTTACACCATTGTGAACCTTACGCCTTTTTTACTCTCTGATCGAGGTTGTCGGCATTGAAAAATCTTCGTAAACTAAATCACATGTGTATATGTTGACATTTAAGAGAAATACAGTCAAGAAAATCAAGGGCAATGGTGATATATATGCGGATTAGACACCAAAAAACTACACTCAACAAACGGCTACAATTTATGGAATGTGTTTAGTGACGACATTAGATTCCTAATTGATGGAGAAAGGTCTGGTGGAAAGAAAAACCGCTTCTAGGAGGTTGTCAAGTGTTTTCGCTCGACGATTCCATTCTTGGGTGGTCGGTTTAGCCCTTGTTCCTGTAACTCGAATCCTAGCCCGGTATATCCCATTTTAATTTTACACAATTGTGAACCTTACGCCTTTTTTACTCCCTAATCGAGGATCTCGGCATTGAAAAATCTTCGTAGACTAAATCACACGTGTATTTGTTGACATTTAAGAGATATACAATCAAGAAAATTAAGGGCAATGGTGATATATATGCGGATTAGACACCAAAAAAAAAAAAAAACACTCAACAAATGGCTACAATTTAAGAAATTTGTTTAGTAATGGCATCAGATTCCTAATTGATGGAGAAATGTTTGGTGGAAAGAAAAGCTGCTTCTAGGAGGTTGTCAAGTGTTTTCGCTCGACGATTCCATTCTTGGGTGGTTGGTTTGGCCCTTGTTCCTGTAACTCGTATCCTAGCCCGGTATATCCCATTTTAATTTTGCACCATTGTGAACCTTACGCCTTTTTTACTCTCTGATCGAGGTTCTCGGCATTGAAAAATCTTCGTAAACTAAATCACACGTGGATATGCTGACATTTAGGAGATACACAGTCAAGAAAATTAAGGGCAATGGTGATATATATGCGGATTAGACACCAAAAAAAAAACACTCAACAAATGGCTACTATTTAAGGAATGTGTTTAGTGTCGGCATCAGATTCGTAATTGATGGAGAAAGGTCTGGTGGCAAGAAAAGCTGCTTCTAGGAGGTTCTCAAGTGTTTTCGCTCGATGATTCCATTCTTGGGTGGTTGGTTTGGCCGTTGTTCATGTAACTCATATCCTAGCCCAGTATATCTCATTTTAATTTTACACCATTGTGAACCTTACGCCTTTTTTACTCTCTGATCGAGGTTCTCGGTATTGAAAAATCTTCGTAAACTAAATCACACGTGGATATGCTGACATTTAGGAGATACACAGTCAAGAAAATCAAGGGCAATGGTGATATATATGCGGATTAGACACAAAAAAAAAAACACTCAACAAATGGCTACTATTTAAGGAATGTGTTTAGTGTCGGCATCAGATTCCTAATTGATGGAGAAAGGTCTGGTGGCAAGAAAAGCTGCTTCTAGGAGGTTCTCAAGTGTTTTCGCTCGACGATTCCATTCTTGGGTGGTTGGTTTGGCCCTTGTTCCTGTAACTCGTATCCTAGCCCGGTATATCCGATTTTAATTTTACACCATTGTGAACGTTACGCCTTTTTTACTCTCTGATCGAGGTTCTCGGCATTGAAAAATCTTCGTAAACTAAATCACACGTGGATATGCTGACATTTAGGAGATACACAGTCAAGAAAATCAAGGGCAATGGTGATATATATGCGGATTAGACACAAAAAAAAAACACTCAACAAATGGCTACTATTTAAGGAATGTGTTTAGTGTCGGCATCAGATTCCTAATTGATGGAGAAAGGTCTGGTGGCAAGAAAAGCTGCTTCTAGGAGGTTCTCAAGTGTTTTCGCTCGACGATTCCATTCTTGGGTGGTTGGTTTGGCCCTTGTTCTTGTAACTCGAATCCTAGCCCGGTATATCCAATTTTAATTTTACACCATTGTGAACCTTACGCCTTTTTTACTCTCTGATCGAGATTCTCGGCATTGAAAAATCTTCGTAAACTAAATCACACATGTATATGTTGACATTTAAGAGATATACAGTCAAGAAAATCAAGGGCAATGTTGATATATGTCACACCCCCAAAATACAACATGTGGTAACCCCGCTAGGCGTGTGACGTACCAGGATCTAGCCAACAATCACATTGAACTAACCATAAGATGTTTAACAAAATTCCCATTCATTAAGTAAAACATTCATAAAACATAATCCAAGTTAAATAGTGTCAGCGGAAGCGAATAGTAATTCATTGTTTAAATATTTCAAAACCCAATGTATATGAATTCAGTAAACAAGACATGCATATCAAAGCAATGCGACCCATGACCACTCCAGCCATCCAGATAGCAAGTTCCTCATCCAAAGCATCTAACGACGTGCGAGCATGTAACAAGTTTCTCAGACAACGCTGGTGAGTTCATAGTTTTATGTAAACGTCGGTTACCAAGTGTTTAGTTTAGTTCATTGATTGTAATGTTGATAATAACTCGAATACAAGACGGCTCCAGATTTATTTTGCCCTTTCCCCAGTGCTCCTATCAAAGCATTGGGCATGACTGAGTCATTACTTCACACCAGTCCTCTCAGGTACGGGGTGAGGGTGCCAAACCTAGATAGCGCTACCAACTAATACTCCGTTACCTCTCAGGTAACAAACAAGATGGGACTTAAAGGTGATAGGATGAGTGTATTATCCAACATTCCAGATTTTACCCACAAGACGTATTCCTCTCAGGAATTCCCATTTGATTTACCCAAAAACCTATCCCTCTCAGGGATACCCAATGACCGTCCCAACCACCGGGACGCATGCTCAAGAGGAATGAACTCACCTTTGATTTGCTCGGTATGTTAAATTACCCATCAAAGTTGGTCAACCCAAACCCTATCGTGGTTACCAATCAACATTAGTTACGTAACCAAACAAGTCACGTATTTGTACACAGTAAGTCACGTATTTGTACACAGTATGCATTTATCACAAGGTCACCATATATCATATATCAAATACCCAGTTCTATACATGTTCACATCTCATGTGAATATCACATAACAACCTACAACAGATGGGTGTCTTTAACTACACAAGTTGAATCAGGATTCTCGTCATTAGTTATTATTATCATGCAACATTAACCTCTTGTAACACAATTATTCGTCAACAAAAGCATTATATCAATCTACTGTTACTCCTATCTACTTTCACAGCGAAATATCCCTTGTGACGAAGGATCATCCTTGTCGGGGCAAGGTCCGATGAAGAACCGCCATGTTTCGTCGACAACCCATCTTCGTCGCCCCTCATCAGGTGATGAAACAGTTTCAACCCTTAGATCTCTAACAACAGTACTAACTTAACAGTTTCAACAACATCGATCATTGCACGAGTAAACATCCTAGTTATAAGCAATCATCAAGCATTCAGATTTGCTCCACACATAACAGTTTCATCGAGCATTAACACGTAACATTCACAGACCATGAACCATCAAATGTTAATCTATCAAGTCATCAACTTATTACACGAAATCAAGGAATCACAATACAAATACATAAATGTATATAATCATCGGAACCACCGCATTATGTAACGTTCTAGATCTATCAACCTATTAAAACCCTAATTCACATAACATCACAATCATGATAAACTCATCGAGTAATAACGTTAGACACTAACCGATAAACAAAGTGACACAAGGAGTGGAGAGGTGCTCGAATGATTGAGAGCTTAAAGGGAACCAAGTTTGCCGTCGAACAGGAAGGAAAAAAGGAGACTTTAGGGTTTTTAGTTTACGTCTGACGGTTATAAGGGTTATACAATCACATAATCATCAACAGTTGGGCCGTGAACTGTTCTGGGCCGAAGGCTATCTTCGGCGAAGAACCTTCTTCGACGAAGAACCCCCTTCTTCGTCGAGATTGGGTCGGCGAAGGATCCCCTTCTTCGTCGAGAGGAATTGGTGGCGAAGAACATTATTAAACCCTAAATAAACTATTTTTAATACTACACATATAACAATCACCATTACACATAAAACATTAATCATTTAGATAAACTGTATAGACACCACGTAAACCAAATTGTAAAAATAGGATTGTGAAGTCAGTGATGTGTAAAGGAAAGACCTTGAAATCTCGGGTTGTCACATCATCCCCAACTTGAAAGAAATTTCATCCCAAAATTTGATAAGTAATCCAAAGCGACAAGGTGTTAAATCAGGATGACTGTGGATTTTCCGAAGGTGCCACACCATCCCCAACTTGAAAGGGAATTTCTCCCCGAAATTCACCAGTTACATCAGATTTAGATTGGTCGGTTGGGAATAAGTGAGGGTACTTGAGCTTCATCTGATCCTCGCGTTTCCACGTGAACTCCGGTCCAGGTCTTGAGTTCCAACAAACTCTCACGATTGGAATCCGACTATGCTTACAAACCTTGACTTCCCGATCCATAATTTCTATTGGTTCCTCAACAAACTGCAATTTGTCATCGATCTTTAGTTCTTGAAGTGGTACCACCAGTGTTTCATCAGACAAACACTTCTTCAGTTGCGAAACATGGAACACATCATGAACGTTACCCAACTCAGCAGGTAACTCGAGCTTGTATGCCACTTTACCAATACGCTCCAAAACTTTGAATGGCCCAACATAGAATGGATTAAGCTTGCCGCGCTTCCCAAAGCACACCACACCCTTCCAGGGTGAGACTTCAACATAACACAATCGCCTACAGCGAATTCCAAGGGTTTCCTACGCTTGTCAATGTAGCTTTTCTGAATGTCTCGCGCTGCCGCCATACGATTTCTGATCTGAACAATCTTTTCAGAAGTTTCAAGAACAAGTTCCGGACCTGTGATCTGGCTGTCACCCACCTTAGCCCAACAAAGAGGGGAGCGACACTTCCGTCCGTACAATGCTTCGAACAGAGCTGCTTGAATGCTGGTATGGTAACTGTTGTTTTATGAGAACTCTATCAACGGCAAGTGCTTCTCCCAGCCTTTTCCAAAATCGATCACACATGCTCGCAGTATGTCTTCGAGTGTCTGAATGGTTCGTTCACTTTGACCATCCGTCTGTGGGTGATACGCAGTACTCATGTCGAGACGTGAGCCGAATGATTTATGCATCGACTGCCATAAATTAGATATGAAAAGACGATCACGATCAGAGATAATAGAGGCTGGCACCCCGTGCCTAGAAACCACTTCTTTTAGATAAACGGCAACATGTTGAGAGAACTTATCCGTTTCCTTGATCGCAAGGAAGTGTGCTGATTTCGTGAGACGGTCGATGATCATCCAAATGGTATCGTTCCCGTTTTGAGTTCGAGGTAGTCTAGTGACAAAATCCATAGCAATCTGCTCCCACTTCCACATGGGTATTTCTGGTTGTTGAAGCATGCCTAAGGGTTTCTGATACTCCACCTTGACTTTCGCACAAGTCAAGCATTTACTTACGTACGTCGCGATATGAGCTTTCATCTTCGGCCACCAATATAAGACTTTGAGATCCTGATACATCTTATCCGAACCTGGGTGAACAGAGTATCGAGACTTGTGTGCTTCGTCCATCACAAGCTCCCTAAGATTTCCAAACAAAGGAACCCATATCCGTTCCATAAAATAATAAATGCCGTCTGACCTCTGCATGAGTCATTTCTCCATGCCCCGCAAATATTCAGCTTCCAGGTTTTCTTCCCTCAATGCTTCGGTCTGAGCCGAACGGATCTGATCAGGAAGATTTGAGTGAATAGTGAGCTGTAAGGCTCGAACACGTTTAAGTTTCGTTTCCTTTCGACTAAGGGCATCAGCTACAATGTTAGCTTTACCTGGGTGATACTTGATTGCACAGTCGTAGTCATTTAAGAGTTCTACCCAGCGACGCTGTCGCATATTCAATTCCTTCTGGTCAAAGATATGCTGAAGGCTCTTGTGATCGGTATAAATAGTACATTTAGTACCGTACAAGTAATGCCTCCAGATTTTTAATGCAAAGACCACGGCCCCCAATTCTAAGTCGTGAGTCGTGTAATGCTTCTCATGAACCTTCAACTGCCGAGAAGCGTAAGCTATCACCTTCTCGCGCTGCATCAGCACGCAACCAAGACCCTGAATAGAAGCATCACAATACACCACAAAATCTTCGGTACCTTCAGGTAAAGACAAGATCGGTGCACTGTAGAGTTTTTGTTACAAAAGTTGGAAAGCATCTTCCTGCTTCGTTCCCCAAGAGTATACCACACCTTTCTGTGTCAATGAGGTAAGAGGTTGTGCGATCTTCGAGAAGTCCTTAACAAATCTTCGATAGTACCCAGCGAGACCAAGAAATTGTCGCACCTCCGAAGGATTCTTTGGTGCCGCCCAATTTCTGATAGCATCAATCTTAGCAGGGTCCACGTGTATCCATAATTCATTAACAATGTGGCCAAGGAAGTGCACTTCTCGAATCCAGAAGTCACACTTAGAGAATTTCGCATAGAGTTGCTCCTTCCTCAGAAGCTCCAAAACAAGGCGCAAATGTCGCTCGTGGTCCTCCTTGCTCTTAGAGTAGATCAAGATGTCATCGATAAACACAATGACGAAATCGCCGAGATACGGTTTGCACACCCGATTCATGAGGTCCATGAAGACCGCTGGTGCGTTTGTCCACCCAAATGGCATAACCAGGAACTCATAATGGCCATACCGCATTCTAAAACCTATCTTAGGAACATCCTCCTCCCGGACTCTCATCTGATGATAGCCCGATCTTAAATCGATCTTTGAGTAGAAACTTGACCCTTGCAACTGGTCAAACAAGTCGTCGATACACGGTAAAGGATAGTGGTTCTTGACTATCACCTTGTTGAGTTCCCGATAATCAATACACATACGAAAGGACTCGTCTTTCTTCTTTACAAACAGAACTGGGGCTCCCCAAGGAGAAGAACTAGGTCGGATAAAACCTCTATCCAACAGTTCATGAAGTTGATTTGACAGCTCTTGCAACTCTTCTGGTGCAAGACGATAAGGAGCACGGGTAATCGGGGCTGCTCCTGGTGTGAAGTCGATCTGAAATTCCACCTGACGGTGTGGAGGTAAACCAGGAAGCCCTTCAGGAAACACATCAGTAAACTCGCGAACAACTGGAAGGTCTTCAATCTTCCTTTCTACAGGCTGGGTATCAGTAACAAGAGCTAAAATAACAGGGTAGCCCTTTCGTAGACACTTCTGAGCCTTCATTGCTGAGATGATACCAACCATTGCACCACTTCGATGACCTTGAACCATCAAGGATTCTCCACTTGGGAGAGGGATACGCACGATTTTCTCTTTAAAGAGGATTTCCGCTTGGTGCTTAGACAACCAATCCATGCCAATGACCAAATCAAAACTTCCAAGAGTAACGGGGAGTAGGTCAATGTCAAACACTTGACCCATAAGATCAAGTTTACAGCCAAAAAGAACATGTGAAGCCTCAATCGTTTTGCCATCGGCTAACTCTACAACGTGTTTGTTTACAAGAGGTGCAGGACTCAATCCTAACTGACGACTGAACTCCAAAGACACATAACTCCAATCGGCACCAGAGTCGAACAAAACAGAAGCAAATAGATTGTTCATAGAAAACGTACCGGTCACAATGTTGCCATCATTACGAGCTTCCCCCGCGCAAATGGTAAACACTCTCCCACGCGCACCGTTCCCACCATTGTTCCCATTGTTGTTATTCCCAATGGTGTTGTTATTACCAGCATTCTGATTGAGTTGAGGGAAATCACGTCTGAAAGGACCCTCATCACCACACTGAAAGCACCCTTTGCGATTACCCTGATTCTGCTGAGGCTGCTGCCTCTCCTGTTGCTGTGGCTGCTGTTGCTATGGGGTTTGCTGCTGCTGCTACCTTGGGAGTGAGACCCTACAGTCTCTAGCCATATGACCCACCTTGTTGCACCTGTGACATACCCGGGTGCGCGGCCCACGATGGTGGATGTTGCACTTGTTACACTTAGGCTACTTCCCTGCGTATGAACCCTGATTTGAATTGTTGCTCTGATTCTGATTCACAGAAGATGACTGGCTAAAACTGCGGTTGACGCTGTTGTCTGGCTTCTTCTGTGACTGATTCGAGTTGGACACCTTATCCACATCATTCGATTTGCGCTTGCTATCAGTGGCAGGAGTAGCAGCTGTAGCAGTAGTAGCAGTAGTAGAAACACGCGGTGGTAGGGAGCCACGCTCCACCTCCTGATTTGTGATCTTGTGAGCTAAGCGGATGATCTGAGCTAAGTTGTTGAGGTTCGCTGCAGTAACCAAACCCTTAACCTGTGGGATTAATCCTTTAATATACAGTTCGATTCTTCGGTGTGGAGGTCATGATAAGTTTGGGCACATATTAGCTAACTCATGAGACCGTTTCGTGTATGCCTCAATCTTAGACCCTACCATTTTCAAATCATAATACTCATTCTCTAGTTTCTGCATTTCATCACGAGGACAGTACTCTTCATGCATCAGCTCCTTAATCGTCCCAAGTAGTCGCATTCGCCATCTCAATACCCAACATCTGGACCTGGGCATTCCACCGTGTCAGGGCACCATCCTCGAGTGTGCCTAAAGTATACTTCACTCTGTCCCCCGCAGGACAGTTACACATCGCGAACACAGATTCTGCCTTCTCAAACCAATGTAGTAGCCCCACAGCCCCTTCAGTCCCACTGAACGTCTGTGGCCTACAATCCATGAACGTCTTAAACGTGCAAGCAGGTGGATTGTTTTGATTCTGATTTGCTTGCTGACCTAAGTACGAAAGAAAATACAACACACGGGTAAGAGTTGTGTACGCGACACAAGAGTAAAGAGTAATTGGCACATATCGTACCAGCTTGGTAGGCTGCCAAAGCCTCAGCCACACGGGTGTTTATCAGGTCAGTCAATTCGGCCTGAGTCATAGCAATGTGACCATGTCCATGACCTCGTCCGCTCATGTTTCTATATAGGAAAAGGGAAAAAGGTCAAAAGTCGAAATAAAGTAGGAGTCAAACCTCACGATGACTTCTACGGACTACCAGTTCAACCAAACAACAGAGCGGAACCCCTTTCACACTCGTTAGGCCTTACTGGGACTCACGTGCACCCCACATTATTATTATGTGTGCACCCATAATAATTATACGATTTGCATGTTTATCTCAGCTCCTCCCAACTTATGCTAAAAGATTCCTCAAGTTCAGGTAGCAAGTAAAAAACATCACAACATAGATCGAGAAGGTTTATCAATCACGTGACATAAGCTAGTAACACAAGAACTCATGCTATAGTGCTAGGTGCGTATTCACATGCAATGCCAAACTTAAGTGTTCTCTAAATATGATGTACAACAAATAAACGAGAGACGAACCTTGCAATCTGGAGCTGAGTGACATGGTCGCTTTCTGAACTGTTCGGTTATAGTCTGGTTTTATAAAAACGTTTTAAAACCTAGTTCACTATAACCAGTGGCTCTGATACCAAACTGTCACACCCCCAAAATACCACATGCCGTAACCCTGCTAGGCGTGTGACGTACCAGGATCTAGCCACCAATCACATTGAACTAACCATAAGATGTTTAACAAAATTCCCATTCATTAAGTAAAACATTCATAAAACATAATCCAAGTTAAATAGTGTCAGCGGAAGCGAATAGTAATTCATTGCTAAAATATTTCAAAACCCAATGTATATGAACTCAGTAAACAAGACATGCATATCCAAGCAATGCGACCCATGACCACTCCAGACATCCAGATAGCAAGTTCCTCATCCAAAGCATCTAACGACCTACGAGCACGCAACAAGTGTATCAGACAATGCTGGTGAGTTCATAGTTTTACGAAAACGTTGGTTACCAAGTGTTTAGTTTAGTTCATTGATTATAATGTTGATAATAACTCGAATACAGGACGACTCCAGATTTATTTTGCCCTTTCCCTAGTGCTCCTATCAAAGCATTGGGCATGACTGAGTCATTAGTTCACACCCATCCTCTCAGGTACGGGGTGAGGGTGCCAAACCTAGATAGTGCTACCAACTAATACTCTGTTACCTCTCAGGTAACAAACAAGATGGGACTTAATGGTGATAGGATGAGTGTATTATCCAACATTCCCGATTTTACCCACAAGACGTATTCCTTTCAGGAATACCCATTTGATTTACCCAAAGTCCTATCCCTCTCGGGGATACCCAATGACTGTCCCAACCACCGGGACGCATGCTCAAGTGGAATGAACTCACCTTTGATTTGCTCGGTATGTTAAATTACCCGTCCAAGTTGGTCAACCCAAACCCTACCGTGGTTACCAATTAACATTAGTTACATAACCAAACAAGTCACGTATTTGTACACAGTAAGTCACGTATTTGTACACAGTTTGCATTTATCACAAGGTCACCATATATCATATATCAAATACCCAGTTCTATACATGTTCACATCTCATGTGAATATCACATAACAACCTACAACAGATGGGTGTTTTTAACTACACAAGTTGAATCAGGATTCTCGTCATTAGTTATTATTATCATGCAATTTTAACATCTTATAACACAATTATTCGTCAACAAAAGCATTATATCAATCTACTATTCCTCCTATCTACTTTCACGGCAAAATATCCCTTGTGATGAAGGATCATCCTTCGTGTGGGCGAGATCCGACGAAGAACCACCATGTTTCGTCGAGAACCCATCTTCATCGCCCCTCATCAGGTGATGAAACAGTTTCAACCGTTAGATCTCTAACAACAGTAACAACTTAACAGTTTCAACAACATCGATCATTGCACGAGTAAACTTCCTAGTTATAAGCAATCATCAAGCATTCAGATTTGCTCCACACATAACAGTTTCATCGAGCATTAACACGTAACATTCACAGACCATGAACCATCAATTGTTAATCTATCAAGTCATCAACTTATTATACGCAATTAAGGAATCACAATACGAATAGGTAAATTTATATAATCATCGGAACCACCGCATCATGTAACGTATTAGATCTATCAACCTATTAAAACCCTAATTCACATAACATCACAATCATTAGAAACTCATCGAATAATAACGTTAGACACTCACCGATAAACAAAATGACACGAGGAGTGGAGAGGTGCTCGAATGATTGAGAGCTTCAAGGGAACCAAGTTTTCCGTCGAACAGGAAGGAAAAGGGAGACTTTATGGTTTTTAGTTTACGTCTGACGGTTATAAGGGTTATACAATCACATAATCATCAACAGTTGGGCCGTGAACTGTTCTGGGCCGAAGGCCATCTTCGGCGAATAACCTTCTTCGACGAAGAACCCCCTTCTTTGTCGAGATGATGTCGGCGAAGGATCCCCTTCTTCATCGAGAGGAATTGGTGGCGAAGAACATTATTAAACCCTAAGTAAACTATTTTTAACACTAAACATATAACAATCACCATTACACATAAAACATTAATCATTCAGATAAACTATACAGACACCACGTAAACCAAATTGATGGAGAAAGGTCTGGTGGCAAGAAAAGCTGCTTCTAGGAGGTTGTCAAGTGTTTTCGCTTGACGATTCCATTCTTGGGTGGTTGGTTTGGCCCTTGTTCCTGTAACTCGAATCCTAGCCAGGTATATCCCATTTTAATTTTACACCATTGTGAACCTTACGCCTTTTTAACTCTCTGATCGAGGTTCTCGGCATTGAAAAATCTTCGTAAACTAAATCACACGTGCATATGTTAACATTTAAGAGATATACAGCCAAGAAAATCAAGGGCAATGGTGATATATATGCGGATTAGACACCAAAAAAAAACACTCAACAAATGGCTACAATTTAAGGAATGTGTTTGGTGACGGCATCAGATTCCTAATTGATGGAGAAAGGTCTGGTGGCAAGAAAAGCTGCTTCTAGGAGGTTGTCAAGTGTTTTCGCTCGACGATTCCGTTCTTGGGTGGTTGATTTGGCGCTTGTTCCTGTAACTCGAATCCTAGCCCTGTATATACCATTTTAATTTTACACCATTGCGAACCTTACGCCTTTTTTACTCTCTGATCGAGGTTCTCGGCATTGAAAAATATTCGTAAACTAAATCACACGTGTATATATTGACATTTAAGAGATATACAATCAAGAAAATCAAGGGCAATGGTGATATATATGCGGATTAAACACAAAAAAAAACACTCAACAAATGGCTACAATTTAAGGAATGTGTTTAGTGACGGCATCAGATTCCTAATTGATGGAGAAAGGTCTGGTGGCCAGAAAAGCTGCTTTTAGGAGGTTGTCAAGTGTTTTCGCTCGACGATTCCATTCTTGGGTGGTTGGTTTGGCCCTTGTTCCTGTAACTCGAATCCTAGCCCGGTATATCCTATTTTAATTTTACTCCGTTGTGAACCTTACGCCTTTTTTACTCCCCGATCTAGGTTCTCGGCATTGAAAAATCTTAGTAAACTAAATCACACGTGTATATGTTGACATTTCAGAGATATACAGTCAAGAAAATCAAGGGCAATGGTGATATATATGCGGATTAGACACCAAAAAAAACACTCAACAAATGGCTACAATTTAAGGAATGTGTTAAGTGATGGCATTAGATTCCTAATTGATGGAGGAAGGTCTGGTGGCAAGAAAAGGTGCTTCTAGGTGGTTGTCAAGTGTTTTCGCTCTACGATTCCATTCTTGGGTGGTTGGTTTGGCACTTGTTCCTATAACTCGAATCCTAGCCCGGTATATCCCATTTTAATTTTACACCAATGTGAAGCTTACACTTTTTTTACACTCTAATCGAGGTTCCCGGCATTGAAAAATCTTCGTTAACTAAATCACACGTGTATATGTTGACATTTAAGTGATATACAGTCAAGAAAATCAAGGGCAATGGTGATATATCTGCGGATTAGACACAAAAATAAACACTCAACAAATGGCTACAATTTAAGGAATGTGTTTAGTGACGGCATCAGATTCCTAATTGATGGAGAAAGGTCTGGTGGCAAGAAAAGCTGCTTCTAGGAGGTTGTCAAGTGTTTTCGCTCGACGATTCCATTCTTGGGTGGTTGGTTTTCCTCTTGTTCCTGTAACTCGAATCCTAGCCCTGTATATCCCATTTTAATTTTACACCATTATGAACCTTACGCCTTTTTTACTCTCTGATCGACGTTCTCGGCATTGAAAAATATTCGTAAACTAAATCACACGTGTATATGTTGAAATTTAAGAGATATAGAGTCAAGAAAATCAAGGGCAATGGTGATATATATGCTGATTAGACACAAAAAAAACACTCAACAAATGGCTACAATTTAAGGAATGTGTTTAGTGACGGCATCAGATTCATAATTGATGGAGAAATGTCCGGTGGCAAGAAAAGCTGCTTCTAGGATGTGGTCAAGTGTTTTAGCTCGACGATTCCATTTTTGGGTGGTTGGTTTGGCCCTTGTTCCTGTAACTCGAATCCTAGCCCTGTATATCCCATTTTAATTTTAAACCATTGTGAACCTTACGCCTTTTTTACTCCCTGATCGAGGTTCTCGGCATTGAAAAATCTTCGTAAACTAAATCACACGTGTATATGTTGGCATTTAAGAGAGATACAATCAAGAAAATAAAGGGCAATGGAGATATATATGCGGATTAAACACCAAAAAAACACTCAACAAATGGCTACAATTTAAACAATGTGTTTAGTGACGGCATCAGATTATTAATTGATGGAGAAATGTCTGGTGGTAAGAAAAGCTGTTTCTAGGAGGTTGTCAAGTGTTTTCGCTCGACGATTCCATTCTTGGGTGGTTTGTTTGGCCCCTGTTCCAGTAACTCGAATCCTAGCCCGGTATATTCCATTTTCATTTAACACCATAGTGAACCTTACGCCTTTTTTACACCCTGATCGAGGTTCTCGACATTGAAAAATCTTCGTAAACTAAATCACACGTGTATATGTTGACATTTAAGAGATATACAGTCAAGAAAATCAAGGGAAATGGTGATATATATGCGGATTAGACAAAAAAAAAACACCCAACAAATGGCTACAATTTAAGGAATGTGTTTAGTGACGACATCAGATTTCTTATTGATGGAGAAAGGTCCGGTGGCAAGAAAAAGGTGGTTCTAGGAGGTTATCAACTGTTTTCGCTCGACGATTCCATTCTTGGGTGGTTTGTTTGGCCCTTGTTCATGTAACTCGAATCCTAGCCCGGTATATCCCATTTTAATTTTACACCGTTGTGAACCTTACGCCTTTTTTACTCCCCGATCTAGGTTCTCGACATTGAAAAATCTTAGTAAACTAAATCACACGTGCATATGTTAACATTTAAGAGATATACAGTCAAGAAAATCAAGGGCAATGGTGATATATATGCGGATTAGACACCAAAAAAAACACTCAACAAATGGCTACAATTTAAGGAATGTGTTTAGTGACGGCATCAGATTTCTAATTGATGGAGAAAGGTCTGGTGGCAAGAAAAAGGTGCATCTAGGAGGTTATCAAGTGTTTTCGCTCGACGATTCCATTCTTGGGTGGTTGGTTTGGCCCTTGTTTCTGTAACTCGAATCCTAGCCCGGTATATCCCATTTTAATTTTACACCATTGTGAACGTTACGCCTTTTTTACTCTCTGATCGAGGTTCTCGGCATTGAAAAACCTTCGTAAACTAAATCACACGTGTATATGTTGACATTTAAGAGATATACAGTTAAGAAAATCAAGGGCAATGGTGATATATATGCGGATTAGACACAAAAAAAAAACACTCAACAAATGGCTACAATTTAAGGAAAGTGTTTAGTGACGGCATCAGATTCCTAATTGTGATGGAGAAAGGTCTGGTGGCAAGAAAAGCTGCTTCTATGAGGTTGTCAAGTGTTTTCGCTCGATGATTCCATTTTTGGGTGGTTGGTTTAGCCCTTGTTCCTGTAACTCGAATCCTAGCCCGGTATATCCCATTTATTTTACACTTTTGTGAACCCTACGCCTTTTTAACTCTCTGATCGTGGTTCTCGGCATTGAAAAATCTTCGTAAACTAAATCACACGTGTATATGTTAACATTTAAGAGATATACAGTCAAGAAAATCATGGGCAATGGTGATATATATGCGGATTAGACACAACAAAAAAAACTCTCAACAAATGGCTACAATTTAAGGAATGTGTTTAGCAACGGCATCAAATTCCTAATTGATGGGGAAAGGTCTGGTGGCAAGCAAAGCTGCTTCTAGGAGGTTGTCAAGTGTTTTCGCTCGACGATTCCATTCTTGGGTGGTTGGTTTGGCCCTTCTTTCTGTAACTCGAATCCTAGCCCGGTATATCCCATTTTAATTTTACACCATTGTGAACGTTACGCCTTTTTTACTCTCTGATCGAGGTTCTCGGCATTGAAAAACCTTCGTAAACTAAATCACCCGTGTATATGTTGACATTTAAGAGATATACAGTTAAGAAAATCAAGGGCAATTGTGATATATATGCGGATTAGACACCAAAAAAAAAACACTCAACAAATGGCTACAATTTAAGAAATGTGTTTAGTGACGGCATCAGATTCCTAATTGATGGGGAAAGGTCTGCTGGCAAGAAAAGCTGCTTCTCGGAGGTTGACAAGTGTTTTCGCTCGACGATTCCATGCTTGGGTGGTTGGTTTGGCCCTTGTTCCTGTAATTCGAATCCTAGCCCTGTATATCCCATTTTAATTTTACACCATTGTGAACCTTACGCCTTTTTTACTCTCTGATCGAGGTTCTCGGCATTGAAAAATCTTAGTAAATTAAATCACACGTGTATATGTTGACATTTAAGAGATATACTGTCAAGAAAATCAAGGGTAATGGTGATATATATGCGGATTAGACACACAAAAAAAACACTCAACAAATGGCTACAATTTAAGAAATGTGTTTAGTGACGGCATCAGATTCCTAATTGATGGAGAAAGGTCTGGTGGCAAGAAAAGCTGCATCTAGGAGGTTGTCAAGTGTTTTCGCTCGACGATTCCATTCTTGGCTGGTTGGTTTGGCCCTTGTTCCTATAACTCGAATCCTAGCCCGGTATATCCCATTTTAATTTTACACCATTGTGAACCTTACGCCTTTTTTACTCTTTGATCGGGGTTCTCGGCATTGAAAAATCTTCGTAAACTAAATCACACGTGTATATGTTGACATTTAAGACATATACAGTCAAGAAAATCAAGGGCATTGGTGATATATGCGGATTAGACACCAAAAAAAAAAAAAAACACTCAACAAATGCCTACAATTTAAGGAATGTGTTTATTGACGGCATCAGATTGTTTATTGATGGAGAAAGGTCTGGTGGCAAGAAAAGCTGCTTTTAGGAGGTTGTCAAGTGTTTTAGCTCGACGATTCCTTTCTTGGGTGGTTGGTTTGGCCCTTGTTTCTATAACTCGAATCCTAGCCCGGTATATCCCATTTTAATTTTGGGATCGACACCTGACTTTCCGGATACAAGCTCCCCCTTGCGTCAAGCTCATCTTCAGACTCCCCCTTAGACTCGGCTATCGGGATCGTAATCTGGAACTCTCGTCTGCAAATCTCAATCATTTATGAGCAAAAGCATTTTGAACTTCCAGGATTAATGACTTGGCTCTTAAGACCTTTTTCAAAACGGAAACCTGGCTCTATCGTATAAAAATTTGAATATTTCCAGGATTATCTTGGTTTCACTCCCCCTATCAATAAACTTCATAGATTTGGCAGAATTAAGCCACCAAGATCGAAACCGAGCTCTATATAACAGATTTTCACAATTTAAATATCCAAAACCTTCACGATTTATCATCCAAGTCCAACTTAATGACCTTGGAGATATCACAAACTGTTTTAGATTTTTTAGTTTAAAACTACAAGTTTCAAGTTAATGAACTTGTTTATATTCAGAAACACGATCAGCATACTTAGATTTTGAAACTCAGCATTCAGACATCGGTTGTCGAAAATAAAGTGAAATCAAAATCTTTTTGTATTTTTCTGAAATATAAAGAAGTAAAGAAATATTTATAAACATATTTATAGACAATATTTTTGATTGAGTTCGTGTCAGAGGATCATATCAGTTTATGACAATTCACTAGTATCGTTGAGCTTCAAACACTTTAAGTTCTGAATGATTCACTTAGATTGTCAGTATACTGATCCACTTAAATTTTCACACAAAGTTCAATTGATTCGAGATACAAGATTAGTGTTTTAAGGACTTAACTTTTTCGCGTGTCCCACCTCAGAATATACTCCCGTATCAAAATTCCCTAGATTCAGTCTTACAGGTGAGTATACCAATTTGATATCTGTTCTCTGGGTTCGTGCGAGGCCTTGAGAGCTCAGGTATGAACTTTCGTTCAGTCAAAGAGATGAAGGCTCAACTTTAGGTGTGTTCCTTTTAGGGCATCTTTTCTTCAACTGCAATTGACTCATATCTTTCGATATTTTTCAATTTTTGTACAGAGGGTAAGCTTTTAAAGCGCGTAAAGTATTATACGAGGTCTAGGCCATTGCTTCCGCAATATCAGAAGACCAGGTATAATACCCCAGATATCAAATAGTATAAAGACCTAGTATCTCAGAATCAGGCAATCTCTCAAACAAGATTTCGGGGGTTACCCATATATCTGAGAGATGTTCCCCACGAGATAAGTAAGTATTGATATTTAGGTTTATATCTCGAAAACAATCTATTAAGCGTGTAAAAACCTACTGGCATATTATCAGTGAGACCGTTTATCACATTAAAACACTCCATTTCTTTAGCGTACTGTGATTGTCTACTGATGTACTATCATTTCCTCTTTTTACACAAAAACTCATTTTTGAATTTTATCATGTTTTTGGCTTTTTCAAATTTTCTAATGTTTTTGGATTTTCTGACATTTTCTTACTCCCCCTAAAATTCAAAACATTAAAAAAATTTGACAACCTGATACTGATAGCTTCGTCTTGCCATCCATTTTCTGCTTCTCATGCACTGATTTGCAGAAGATATAATGTACCCCCATGATTTACAACACATTGATATTTTACAGTTTGAAAACCTTTTTTCAATCTTGTGAAATTAATCATGTTTGTTCAGCCATGAGGGTTTCGGCGTATTCAATCAACATAATTTTGGATTTAAAAATTTTCAATTTTTTAGGATTTTGAAATATGGTTTATTTATGTACACAAACTGATAAACTCCCTGTTTAACCAAACCAGGGTTCAGCAGCCTTCTCCTCCTGTGCCAGGCTGCTCATCAATTCTTTTTCTTGATAATCAAACTTCATGAGCACCTGCACATTCATAATAACTCAATTACTTGAACAATTCAGCCCAGGTCTGTTTGACCTTAGGCATTTCAACACAATAAGCTTCATTTAATTTTGGAAAATCTTTGTCAGTTTTCACAAAGAATTTTTCATCTTTGACTTCAACTTTTTCATCATTCACAGAAGTCACTTGTTTCTTAATCACCCAATTTTGTCCTCTTGAAGCACTTCTTTTGTAAAATCGTGACTCGTTTTGATTATTTTGATTTTGATCAACAACTTTTGGTTTCCAAAATTGGTTTGGTTTTGTCATATCAACTGATGTTTGCCAACTTTGTGTTGTTCTGAATCTGGGTGTGTGACCATTCCAGGTTTGTCTTGAATCAAACCTAGTCTGGTTTGATTTCCAAGTTTGATTCGAAGCAAACTTGTTTGTGTTGTACCTCCAAGTTTGTTTTGAATCAAATCTGGTAGTCCTTTGTTTCTCATCTCAGATTTCTGTTTTTCAACATCAACAACCTTTGGGTTTGGACACTTGCGTGCAAGATGTCCAGTTTTATCACATTTAAAACAAGTTTTCCTCGAAACATCCTTAGCCTGTTGTTGTTGCTTTTTCTGAGCATAGAACTCTTCATTAGACTGTCGTCTAAATTGGAGTTCTTTCTCTTCTTCTGAACTTTTCCCGTGAACGAAATTCATTTTCTTTTGAAAATTTTGCTTTTCAAACTTTTTATCTTGATTTTGTTTCTTTTTATAACCCAACCCTGCTTTCATATTCTTCTTTTTGTAACCAGGTTTGATATAAAAAGTTTTCTGGCTCTTTCCAGCAAATTTTGAAATTTCTGACTTTTCGATCTCAACCAGTTTAAACACTTTGTCAATTTTATCTGCAATCATATTCTGAATCGGGAAATCATTATCTGAGAATAATTTGTCCAATCCAATCATGGTATAAGCCAATCCTTTTGGATCATCATTCACAACATTCTCAGATTTTGAATGTTTGAGATAGCCATCATGAAAATTTCCCTCATTTTCTTCCTGTGATTCAGACTTACCTTTGGTAGACTCATCTTTCAAAACGCTTTCAACAACCTTACTTACCACCTCGGAATCATCAGCTTCATCAGATTTGGCGTAAGTCACATCGATACTTTCAGGTAATTGGTCAACTATATTCAGACCTTTTTCCACCTTTTCCTCATCATAAAACGTATAATTATCTCTCAATGGTGGTGGTACCTGATGATATTCTGAACCAATACCCTTTTTATTCTTGTCAGAATCTTTGTCATCTGGTGTGATGTTGAAAATGCGTTCGAGAATGTACGAAGAACTATGATAACTTTGAAGTTTTGTAACAATCTTTTCTTTTTCAACCAGAACTTGTTTGAGATTAGAAACTTCATCAACACACTTGTTTAATTCAAGTTGCTTTTCTTTAAACTTTTTCTCATAAAGTCCCTTTGTTGTTAAAGTTTCAGACAATCTTTCATCAAAACATTTGACTTGTTTCTTCAAAGTATCATAAGCTTCTTGTACCCTCTGACTTGACCATTTCAAATTATCATACTCCTTTTGAAAATCTTGAAACTTATTATCTTTTTCAACACAACCTTTACATTTTGCTGTACAGATTTGTCTTAAAATTTCATTTTCCTTCTCAAAATCTTGACATTTCATTGTTAGCTTTTCAATCTTTTGTTTCAAAATTTCTTCACTTTCAAGCATTTCCTTGCATTTTGTTTTGAAACCATTTTCAATTTTATTTATTTCAATATCTTTTGTTTTTATCTTTTCATCTTTCTCAGTACAGACTTTGCACATTTCTATGCAATTCCTGCACTTATCTTCAGTTTTATCAACATTATCAACATTTCAACATTTAATAATTCAGAAGATTCAGTTACCTCAGTGTCATCTGACACTTGTGATTCTTCTGTTTCAACTTTCTGATCCTCTTCCTTCTTTTGTTCATCCTCATCAGCATCCTCTGCCGTTCTCTTCACCTCCTCTATCATCTTTTCCAGCTCTTCTTCTTTCCTCTTTTTCATTTCCACCACCTTTGGTAGACTTGCTTCAAAAATTTCTTTCAATTTGTTCATCAACTCAGCTTTATAACCTTTTTCAGATAACCTTCTTGTATGATAAGTGTCCTAATCTGGAAAAAGATTTGTTACTGCATCAAAATCCACCTTAGAAGGATCAACCACTGGATTACCCTGTGGATCCATATAACATTCCAAATCAGCATTCCATCTTTTGGGTTTCTGAGCTTCTTTGAATGGAACATTCAATTTTCTAATCTCATATCTCGCACTATCTCTTTGCCATCGTTTATCTTGAACTACTTCGGCTACAAAAGCAGATCCGACATAATCTTCTTCTGGAAGAACTTGACTCCAATCATAACCTTCGCCTTCTTGAATAACGACCATCGCCCTTGATCTTTCCTTTGATGCCCCTTCACCGATCTGTTTTTGATTCGCATTTGATGATCCACTGTTGCGATGATAAATTGCTTTCTGATAATAATCATCTTTGAATGGATTCACAACTTCACCAGTTTGCCTGTTTGTACATTCTCTCTTGAAGTCCCTTTCTGTTTGTATCTAAAACATGTAACTTTTTCCTTATCAAATCCCAATTTTGTATCAGCAGTTCCCAAACACAATCTTCCAGTGATCTCCCTGAAGCATTGTGCTCTCCTCATTGCGCTAGCCATGCACCATTTTATGTCTATCAGCTCCATCTCCTCTGGATCGATCTGATCATAATCCTCCTTTGTCATATTTGGATTTCCAACTTTTCCCGCGATCAGACTTTCGTACGATTCCAGGACAGATGCTAAAAACACCATTTGTTGCTTGACAGCTTCTACATTCAGACTTTGAGAGTTTTTCAAATCTATGGCAATATTGCACTGGACTATGTTCGGATTTGATGAATTTGAACCAATTGAATGATAACCCGAATCTCTTGAAGAACTTTTCTGAGGTGAATCCCTTGAGCTTCCAGCACTAAATGCCATTTTTGACTTTTGATCAATCATATTTCCTCTGTAGTAAAGATCGACAGTTTGTTTATACAGCTGGCTTCCTATTTTGTTTTGTTTCTTGATTTCTAAATCATGCCCCTCAAGCTTCTCAATCAGCCAGTCCAGGGTTACCTTGCTCATATCATTGCTGTTTTTGAGAATCATGACATAATGTAACCAGTCGTCTTTATTCGGAACAACTTCTATCAATCTATCAATGATCTCTTCGTTATCTTTTAACACACCAATTCTCTCCATTTCAAGTTTAAGGTGACAGAATCTTTCAATCATACGTGGTACAGTTTCACCTTTCATACATGCAAATAAATCAAATTCTTTTTTCAATAACGAACGTCTGTTTTTAATAATCTCCTCACTACTAGTACATTTTCTTTCTAACGCTTCCCACAAACCTTTTGAAGTTTTCTCATGTTCAAGTAGTGAAATAATATCTACTCTAACTGATTGATGTAACAATGTAATCATTCTTTGTTCAGCAACAATATGTTTTATTTCTTTTTCTGTGAGCTCTGCATCAGTTAATAAAACACCTCCTTCTTTTGTTGGTTCAATATATCCGTATTTTAATTTTATCCAACTTTCATGTACAAAAGCTTTTACCCAACCCTCAAACCGATTTTTCCACCAGTTATAATCTTCAACATTCATTAATTTTGGTGGTTTCTGTTGGTTTCCGTACATATTGTCGTAATTCAAACTGTCCGAAATCTCTTTTTAAAGATCTCTTGTTTCTGTTCTTCTTTCGGAAGATTCTGAAGTGAATGCATTATAAAATGTGTTGTAAAATTCTTCAGCCATGATGTTATCTCCTCGAATCACTTCTAATCACAGCACCTTTGAATCACCTAAATCACAAACACACAAGATCAGTTCAAACACTATCAAACAACTTGATCGGACGGGTATCCGATCGAGCGAGTCAACAAAAGTCAGCAGTATAATGATGATCGTATGACAACGGATCGGATGGTGATCCGATCGAGTGACAGTGTGCCTTGGATCGGGTGGTTATCCGATCGGGTGAGAGGCTGTCCGATCTGGTGAGATGCTGTCTAATCGAGTGACTAGTGACCCGACAATTTAACTTTCAAACAAATCACATGCAATCTGACAACAATCTTATTGATCTACACAATACTTCACATGCAATCTTTAGACAAATTTATGATTTGTAGAGTGGCCGACAAACTTGTTTATTATGCAAATCATAGGCTGTCACATTTAGAACAATGTAATATTAATTGATTTCACATGCAAACAGTTAACATGAACCAAGATATTCTATCACATGTAACACTTTAAAGCAATCAGACAATTTTTGACACCTGTTACTTGAATCAATCAAGATATCATATGAAGATCAACACTCTGTAATCCTCAATTGGACCTTAACACTTTGGACAGAAATGATCACATGTAATGATGGGCCGATACTTATGAATGCTTGGCCCGAGATATTCACGTGACAAAACTGACAACACTATAGATTTCACTTTGTGATTGGGCCGATGGACAAGATCTAATAAATGAACTCAGGAGTTCACGTGATGTATTGACCCCAAGCAAAACTTAAAATGTTTGTTGATCGGATCACCGCTCGATCGGATGGTGATCCGATCGGGTGACAGTCAACAAAGTCAAACTTTTAATGAATTGCATAGGATAGGGTGGTGATCCGATCGGGTGAGTCAACAAAGTCAAAATTTTAATGAAATGCAATGAAATGAATAGGGTGGTGATCCGATCGGGTCACAATCCGAGACCTGACACTAATGAATTTATCAAATCAATGTTCAACGGATCGGACGGTGATCCGATCGAGTATCCGTCCGATGAATGACACAAAAATTCACATGCACATACAATATCACATAATCAGACAATCAATTTTAATTGGATTGTATGAACTTTATTGAGCCACTAAAATAAATCACGTGAATATGTATGATAAATGTGCCAACCATATCAATTTTTTTAATAGTGATCTTTTTTATTAATAAATACTTATACTTTCCAATCAATAGGGCAAATTACATAAGGATAGCAGGTAGACGAGCAACAAACTGCGCCGCCATCCCTTTCTGAATAGAAAACCCTAATCTACTAAAAACAAAGCCCTGCCCCTGAGGGGTCGAAAAGTTGCTATGGACCACACGCTGAACTCTAGACAAGAACCGAACTGCCTCCGGCGCCAAGGAGCCGAACGTGTCAAACGCCAGGGGGATAAAAGGCATGCTGATTATCCTCACAAGCTTTCGCGTGATTTTCCACCTTCTTTGACTCTGCTTTCGGCACCGCTTGCCCCGCCACAAACCCATTTTCCCGGAACCCGGCTAGTGGGGACACACCTGTGAGATCTATACAAGCATGTTTCCCGCCCTCCCAACCAAAAACTAGCACGTCCGCTGGGCGTAGGGTAGATCTCCCCTCCGACGGGTCTGTAAGAAAATTAACCGGTGCCTCTTTCTTCGCCGAGATCCCTGCTCGTCTGAGAATATCCATTAACGCGTCTCGCACAAAGTCATGGCGATACTTAAACCCCGGCAACTCTCTACAGTGTAACGCATGCTCCCCGTATTTATCCAGGCATGCTTTACGGCAGACCGGGAAAGTTTCATTATTCGGGAACATGGGGATCATCAAACGGTACTTAAGGAATGACCTGTACTCCACCGCTGACATACGTTGACCCAAATCTTCAATAGGAATAACAGTTAAGAAATCCTGAGCATGAGGCCTCTGTAGGCATTCAATGATGGCTTTCTGGCGGGGTGACAAATGGAAATCTTTTCCCAAACTTTGTGCGATTCGCCAACAAAGGGCATTCGCCAAAGTTTTATGTGGCTTTTTGGGGGCGGTGTCCTAGAGCTTTGCGGAAACTTTATTATTGATGTCTGGAGTATCCAGCCTATTACGTGTAGCACCTGCACTTAACCTTTTTGGAAAATACGTCAGTTTACACTGGTAAATACAACTTAACTGACTCATTTTGAAAAGAGTTTGAAAATTGATTTGAATGTACTTCGGAAAAAATATATTTTATAACTTGGGACAATTATTAAATAATCATGTATACAGTTTTACTTATTTGTCGCCCGTCAGGGCCGGTTGGTAGGGCCGGACAAGATTAACTGACACACCACAGGTATAATACCCACAAGGTTAATTCCTTTAAATGGGCTACCAGTTTTTACATATGCAACTGTCAGGTGTACGCCTACACCCCGTGCTTAGATCGTGGCCATTTCGTAAAATGATGCCAAGGATATCCGGGACATGGTCATTTAACCCCCAAAGGCCATACACCAAATAATACATATTAAACGAGTTATGTAATTACATTAATCACAATGTGATTTACATGATTACACACCCGACCAAGCGGTATTATTATAATACCGTATCCCAAGCCCGTATAGGGAAAATAAGTTAAGAGTATTTACCTGAGCAATGTATAAGTCAAATACAGCAAGTACAAATGGCTTTTACTGGGCTCCTAATCTGGAATAAAGGTTTTTATTATTCTATTAGAATCCTAACGGGTCTTTAATTAAGCTTAAGCTTAGACCGGTCAGTTTTAAAGGAAAATATGGTTCAAACGCACGATTAAGCGAAGACCGGACAGAATGTGATTTAGACCCGACAAGTTTGAAGACTTGTATAATATGGGTATACTAAACATATTCTGGATTTTGAGACAAAGATGATAATGTTTGACCCGTTTCGGCTAATATATGCAAACTAGTTACATAAGCCGTTCCGAACGCTAAAAGTGCGTAACGGGTAACCAACTGAGTCATATGCAAGTTTCCTAAGTTAATATACCTTAAATATGTTGTGACATCAGTAAGATATATTCTCTTATGCCCGGAATGGATTTAAACTCAAACTATGCCTTGTAAGGGCATTTTGGTCATTTAAAAGGTTATAAAAGAGTTTAACTAGTAATCTGAGTTACAGGTCTGATTCATTCAGTAAATACACTTAATTTAATAAGTTATAACAGTAAGGTATGACCTATATGTGAAATTTATCATTTAAAACCAAACTATGCATCTTAGGGGTATTTTGGTAGTTTCACTTAGGCTAGAAAGGTCAAAACTGGAAACCTGAGTTTAAAAACTTTTGCTTACTGTTAATATATAAAAATATACTAAAAATATCAGTAGGTATCAATCTTGTATGTTTAATATAGTTCTAGTACATACTATGCGTTAAAAACGCTTAAAAAGACGATTTGGAGCCATTTCCGGGTTTTCAAAGGAAAGCTGATATTTTTATAATTCCAGAAGGCTCAAAATATTTTATTTGTCAAATAAAATCAGTAGAAAAAGGTTTGGGGTCAAAAGGATTTGTAAAACTCATTTTATGGCTTAAAAGGGCAAAACCGGCATTAACCGAATCAAACTTAGAGACCTATGTTATGCTCAGCCAAAAATTAAATAAAAATCTTCAAAAATCCCAAAATACTATATTACAATAGTGGGTAAAAATTTTGATGTCAAAAAGTGGGTTTAAATAGGTTATACGCTAATTACGCCGTTTAATTAACATAAAGCTTTCTAATTACGCTATAGAGCATAACTCTTAATCTAGACCTCAAACTGATGTCAAATTTTAGGTGCAAGTTTATAAATCAGTAACTAAGGTTTCTACTCTTTTACTTTTTAAAAAATCACGTTTTATAGTCAAAAGGGCATAATAGTCAACATTTAAGCATTTAACGGAAACATGCATATGAATCGGATAACTAATGAACCAAGTTGTATAATCTCAGAGAGTTATACTTATATGAAACCTGGTCCAAATAAAGCTCTAAGGTCAATCTAAAACATGCATAAACGGGTCAGAACTGAAAGTCAAAGCAAAAGTCAAATTATGCGACTTTCGGTTCCGATCCGGGTTTAAACTGAAAATTGTCGGGTTGAACATGGTTAGACATGTTCTTACATTAATTACTAAGTTATATTAATGATAAAACAGGTTGCATGTCTCCTACATTGCTAATTATGCATTAATTTGAAAATAAGCATTTTGTTGACTTTTTAATAACAAGTTTGACCCGACAATTGACCTAGTTAGAGTGGGAATCAGGGAGTACCCTTTTAAGGGTTTATTACCCACATAATTACTTACTTATAGGTACTTTCAATTCGAGAATTGACTGAACAGATTTTATTTAATCTCAAAGTCAAACGTTAATTACGACGGTTTGACTTCTAGCTAATTAACTAGGCTAAACTGAATTAGAAAGGGTTAAGGATACTTACAAGAGTCCTAATCACGATTAGGGAGCCTAAGGAACTTGGTTGCTGATCAGGAGAGCTCCAGAAATGAGAATGCAAGTGAATGAACAAATGTTGCAAACCTTGGGTGTTCTTATATACTCAATTTGATCCTTTAAGATGATGCCAAGATAGTCTATGAATGTTTCTAGATCAAGACAAGTGCCCCTATTGCATGTTAAACCATTGGAGCAGCCCCTGGAATGTAAAACAAGAGTGCAAGGTCGGTTTCAGAGGTCTGACTGGCAGCTGTTCGCTGTTGCTTGTTCGCGGGCCGCGAGAAGCCCCTCGCGGGGCGCCTAAAACCGGCGCAACAGGTTAAACATGTTTCATTTATTACATTTCAGTCCCTGGTCCTTTGTAACGTGGTTTTGATTGTTTTTCTTGCACTTTTGGCCCTCTAACTTGATTTTTAAGGACCTTAAGACTTTTACAAACTTGGTTAAGTCCTTGGTTAACTTTGTGCTTACCCGAAAAGTCACAAATTTCAACGTTGACGCTTTTAACCCTTCGTATACGAATTTGGTCATAACTTTCTCATACGATAATGAAACTTTATGAAATTTTTATCACATATTCTAGTGAGTATATTTTATCGTTACAAAGCTTCGGGTTTGCTAAAAGGTCACTCAGAGGTATACTTTCAACATGTTGACACATTTAACCCCTGTAGTTTGTAATTCCTCACTTTCTTTCATTTTCAGCTTCGTATGATCCATGATTTATTCATTTAAGATTATAAACACCATGTAGGGTTATTGTAGGGCATATTTATCCATTGTTGACACTTTGGGCCTTTATATTCACATAGTTTCTCTGTTTGTCAACTTTAGTCCCTCTAAAGTACTTTTTCTCATATTCAAAGCTTATGACACGTGTCAATACATTATTGAACGTAAATTTTCAAGGTGTTACAGCTAACCTCCTCAGCTATCTCCCGTTGTGCCTCCCCCCACACACGACCCCATCTCCAATATCGGCAAGGAGGGAATTGACCAAAACCTCAAAACCAGAGCCCTCCTTCCACATAGCTAAGGCTCGCAAAATACTATCACATTGCAAGGATTTTCGATTACCCGACCTTCGCTCTTGCCTGGAAGACGGCTTAACCACCTTAAGGGTACAATGGGGTAAGAGCAAGAGTTTGACCCAACTTTCGACAGTCCCAGGGGAAGCTACTACTTTATGGATGACACCTGTCAAAGCTTGTGCAAATGCCAAACGACAGCTTGGGGGGATGCTCTTAACAGTTCGAACCGGAAGGGAGAAAACACGTTCAAGGAGATCGACATCTCCCATCACTCCCTGCGGGGTCCTAAGCTCAACAACCATCACAGGATATTAGGGCCTTGGGATCCCCACGACAAAATCCTCATCAGACCCGGATTTTCTAGAGAACGTGAAAACACCATTAGGATGATGACACCCCCAACTAAGTGCGTGTGTCTTCATGCACCTCCCACACAACCAATATCCAAAAACTCGCAGGGTTTCCCCAACATTCGAAAACAATTCTAAATCCTTAGAAAGCGCATCTTGATGGGATTCTTTACGATCATCTTTAAAATGGAATTGCTGAAAATGCGCGATCAATCTGTTATACCCAGAAGACCCAGGCTTGCCGTCTTTACACTCGTGGAAGTTCCTGAAGGGGCATAGCCACACTCCATTGGACGAGGTGGAGCCAACATCCCCTTCAGAGGCACTGGATACCATGCTCCTACCCTTGGTAGAGCCCATTGGAAACAATCAAAACCGAGAAGTGATAACGAGTCCTCATTCTCGAGGTGAGGAGGAGGCCATGTATCAACCCACCCAAAAAACGAAGGAGAGGAAAGCAACCTACAGTTGCTCACCCTCCCAGACACCTCACCAAGAAAGAGCTACGTCATGAGTGCGCGACTTGCGGCAAATCCCAATTTTAACTTGAACAAGAATTAATCACCGAAGAGCCCTAAAATGTCCCCCTTTGGCTCCAACCAATTGCAAAGATACCAATCAAACAAACAAAAAAATGAAGAGTTATAGATTAATGATTTTACCTCGGTTGACTTGTTTGGATTGGAGTTAGAAGCTATGCCAAATGTAGACACTAAAGATGAAATTGAAGTGCTGTGAAAGGAACTGAATGTGAAGATGCTTGAAGAAAAAAAAACCAAATTCAAAACAATCAATCACCAAAATTTGGGTCAAGCATTTTATCAAACAACTGGTGTGCAAGTTGATTCTGAGCCTAAAAATGTGTTTAAAGTCTGAGGCGATGAACAACAAAAATTCGTGTGTGGTGGGTGTTTGGATTCACATGGAGAAATCATTCAAAAAAGGATGAATCAGCAGAATTTAGAAGTGCAAACCAATAATTGAAGTGGGTAATATCAGAAACAGGAGAAGTATATGGCCTGACACTCACATGCAACTTATAATATCAATTGAATGATTTAAGAAATCTCAAAGTGGTCGACAAAACTATTGCAACACAAAATGTGATTTGGCCATTAACTTTGATCTTAATACTGATTGAGCCGAGACAAGTAGTGGACTGACACGGTTGACCTTCAAAACATTTTTAATCAAATATGACCATATGACCCGATTGAGTGAGAGTTATCTTTTGAAATGAAAGATTTTGGATCGGGTGGGGTTTGGATCGGATGGTCACTCGATCGGGTGGCCATCCGATCGGTGAACACCAAGAATATCAACAGCAGCAACAATCAACATATTTCAACTTTTTCGAACCAAAAAATTTAAGATTTCTCTTAAACCGCTTAGAATTGAGTTCTGAAATTTTGTAGCTTTGTAGATCAAGTGTTTTCGCACAACATATAAAAAAATCAGCGATTTTTAACCGTAAAAACCCGTTTAATTTGGCGATTTTCAGTCAAAAAACGTGAAAGATATGAAAAATGAAGAAATTTTGACAAATCTGGATGAAATTGGATCTGAATCTGCAGAATTCGTTTAGAATCTATGTGTTTGATCCGTGCAATCGAGCTCCTACTATGATACCACTTGTAGGATCGGTTTTCACTCCCGAACGATTGCGAACCGACTCGTGCGACGTCCGGAATCCGTGCACGAACGTGACCGAACACAAGATCGTACAATAAACGTGATTCTATTGAATATCCGACGATTACAAGTACCACGAATCACCTTGAGCACAACTTTCAATCTCTAGTTTCTCTCTCTAAGCACCAAAGCTTCAAATATCTCAAATTAGCAAAAGTCTCTAATGAAAACCCGAAGCCTTCTATTTATAGGCACAAGCTATAAGGATTTCTCCTTATTTACAAGACTACCACCTTGCCCATTTTATCTAAATATTATAATAAAAACCCTAGATTTCTTCAGTTTCTTCTACGATCTGGTTGACGGAGACGATAGACATAATGTACTAACAATTGGTTTGGCCCTTGTTCCTATAACTCGAATCCTAGCCCGGTATATCCCATTTTAATTTTATACCATTGTGAATCTTACACCTTTTTTACTCTCTGATCGAGGTTCTCGGCATTGAAAAATCTTCGTAAACTAAATCACACGTGTATATGTTGACTTTTATGAGATATACAGTCAAGAAAATCAAGGGCAATGATGATATATATGCGGATTAGACACAAAAAAAACACTCAACAAATGGATACAATTAAAGAAATGTGTTTAGTGACGGCATCAGATTCCTAATTGATGGAGAAAGGTCTGGTGGCAAGAAAAGCTGCTTCTAGGAGGTTGTCAAGTGTTTTCCAACGACGATTCCATTCTTGGGTGGTTGGTTTGGCCCTTGTTCCTGTAACTCGAATCCTAGCCGGTATATCCCATTTTAATTTTACACCATTGTGAACCTTACGCCTTTTTTACTCTCTAATCGAGGTTCTCGACATTGAAAAATATTCGTAAACTAAATCACACGTGTATATGTTGACATTTAAGAGATATACAATCAAGAAAATCAAGGGCAATGGTGATATATATGTGGACTAGACACAAAAAAAAAAAAAAAAAACACTCAACAAATGGCTACAATCTAAGGAATGTGTTTAGTGTCGGCATCAGATTCCTAATTGATGGAGAAAGGTCTGGTCGATAGAAAAGCTACTTCTAGGAGGTTATTAAGTGTTTCCGCTCGACGATTTCATTCTTGTCTAGTTGGTTTGGCGCTTGTTCCTGTAAGTCGAATCGTAGCCCGGTATATCCCATTTTAATTTTACACCATTGTGAACCTTACGCCGTTTTACTCTCTGATCGAGGTTCTCGGCATTGAAAAATCTTCGTAAACTAAATCACACATGTATATGTTGACATTTATGAGATATACAGTCTAGAAAATCAAGGGAAATGGTGTTATATATGCGGATTAGACACAAAGAAAAAAAACTCAACAAATGGCTACAATTTAAGGAATGTATTTAGTGACGGCGTCAGGTTCCTAATTGATGGAGAAAGGTCTGGTGGCAAGAAAAGCTGCTTCTCGGAGGTTGTCAAGAGTTTTCGCTCGATTATTCCATTCTTAGGTGGTTGGTTTGGCCGTTGTTCCTGTAACTCGAATCCTTGCCCGGTATATCCCATTTTAATTTTACACCATTGTGAACCTTACGCCTTTTTTACTCTCCGATCGAGGTTCTCGGCATTGAAAAATCTTCGTATACTAAATCACACATGTATATGTTGACATTTAAGAGATATACAGTCAAGAAAATCAAGGGCAATGGTGATATATATGCGGATTAGACAAAAAAAAAACACTCAACAAATTGCTACAATTTAAGGAATGTGTTTAGTGACGGCATCAGATTCCTAATTGATGGAGAAAGGTCTGGTGGCAAGAAAAGCTGCTTCTAGGAGGTTGTCAAGTGTTTTCGCTCGACGATTCCATTCTTGGGTGGTTGGATTGGCCCTTGTTCCTGTAACTCGAATTCTAGCCCGGTATATCCCATTTTAATTTTACACCATTGTGAACCTTACTCCTTTTTTACTCTCTGATAGAGGTTCTCGGCATTGAAAAATCTTCGTAAACTAAATCACACGTGTATATGTTGACATTTAAGAGATATACAGTCAAGAAAATCAAGGGCAATGTTGATATATATATGCGGATTAGACAAAAAAAAACACTCAACAAATGGCTACAATTTAAGGAATGTGTTTAGTGACGGCATCAGATTCCTAACTGATGGAGAAAGGTCTGGTGGCAAGAAAAGCTGCTTCTAGGAGGTTGTCAAGTGTTTTCGCTAGACGATTCCATTCTTGGGTGGTTGGTTTGGCCCTTGTTCCTGTAACTCGAATCCTAGCCCGGTATATCCCATTTTAATTTTACACCATTGTGAACCTTACGCCTTTTTTATTCTCTGATCCAGGTTATCGGCATTTAAAAATCTTCGTAAACTAAATCACACGTGTGTATGTTGACATTTAAGAGATATAATGTCAAGAAAATCGAGGGCAATGGTGATATATATGCGGATTAGACACCAAAAAAAAAACACTTAACAAATGGCTACAATTTAAGGAATGTGTTTAGTGACGGCATCAGATTCCTAATTGATGGAGAAAGGTCTGGTGGCAAGAAAAGCTGCTTCTAGGAGGTTGTCAAGTGTTTTCGCTCGACGATTCCATTCGTGGGTGGTTGGTTTGGCCTTTGTTCCTGGAACTCGAATCCTAGCCCGATATATCCCATTTTAATTTTACACCATTGTGAAACTTATGCCTTTTTTACTCTCTGATCGAGGTTCTCGGCATTGAAAAATCTTCGTAAACTGAATCACATGTGTATATGTTGACATTTAAGAGATATACAGTCAAGAAAATCAAGGGCAATGGTGATATATATGCGGATTAGACACCAAAAAAAACACTCAACAAATGGCTACAATTTAAGGAATGTGTTTATTGACGGCATCAGATTCCTAATTGATGGAGAAATGTCTGGTGGCAAGAAATGCTGCTTCTAGGAGGTTGTCAAGTGTTTTCGCTCAACGATTCCATTCTAGGGTGGTTGGGTTGGCCCTTGTTCCTGTATCTCGAATCCAAACCCGGTATATCCCATTTTAATTTTATACCATTGTGAACCTTATACCTTTTTTACTCTCGGATCGAGGTTCTCGGAATTGAAAAATCTCCCTAAACTAAATCACACGTGTATATGTTGAGATTTAAGAGATATACAGTCAAGAATATCAAGGGCAATGGTGATATATATGCGGATTAAACACAAAAAAAAAACACTCAACAAATGGCTACAATTTAAGGAATGTGTTTAGTGACGACATCAGATTCCTAATTGATGGAGAAAGGTCTGGTGGCAAGAAAAGCTGCTTCTAGGAGGTTGTCAAGTGTTTTCGTTCGACGATTCCATTCTTGGGTGGTTGGTTTGCCCTTGTTCCTGTAACTTGAATCCTAGCCCGGTGTATCCCATTTTAATTTTACACCATTGTGAACCTTACACCTTTTTTACTCTCTGATCGAGGTTCTCGGCATTGAAAAATCTCCGTAAACTAAATCACACGTGTATATGTTGACATTTAAGAGATATACAGTCAAGAAAATCAAAGGGAAATGGTGATATATATGCGGATTAGACACCAAAAAAAAAACACTCAACAAATGGCTACAATTTAAGGAATGTGTTTAGTAACGGCATCAGATTCCTAATTTGATGGAGCAAGGTCTGGTGGCAAGAATAGCTGCTCCTAGGAGGTTGTCAAGTGTTTTCGCTCGACGATTCCATTCTTGGGTTGTTGGTTTGGCACTTGTTCCTGTAACTCGAATCTTAGCCCGGTATATCTCATTTTAATTTTACACCATTGTGAACCTACGCCTTTTTTACTCTCTGATCGAGGTTCTTGGCAATGAAAAACCTTCGTAAACTAAATCATACGTGTATATGTTGACATTTAAGAGATATACAGTAAAGAAAATCAAGGGCAATGGTGATATATATGCGGATTAAACACCAAAAAAAAAAAAAACTCTCAACAAATGGCTACAATTTAAGGAATGTGTTTAGTGTCTGCATCAGATTCCTAATTGATGGAGAAAGGTCTGGTGGCAAGAAAGCTGCTTCTAGGAGGTTGTCGAGTGTTTTCGCTCGATGATTCTATTCTTGGGTGGTTGGTTTGACCCTTGTTCCTGTAACTCGAATCCCAGTCCGGTATATCCCATTTTAATTTTACACCATTGTGAATGTTACGCCCGTTTTACTCTCTGATCGAGGTTGTCGGCATTGAAAAATCTTTGTAAACTAAATCACACATGTATATGTTGACATTTAAGAGATATACAATCAAGAAAAACAAGGGCAATGGTGATATATATGCGAATTAGACACAAAAAAAAAACACTCAACAAATGGCTACAATTTAAGGAATGTGTTTAGCGACGGCATCAGATTCCTAATTCATGGAGAAAGGTCTGGTGGCTATAAAAGCTACTTCTAGAAGGTTGTCAAGTGTTTCCGCTCGACGATTTCATTCTTGGGTGGTTGGTTTGGCCCTTGTTCCTGTAAATCGAATCCTAGCCCGATATATCCCATTTTAATTTTACCCCCTTGTGTACCTTACGCATTTTTTACTCTCTAATAGAGGTTCTCGGCATTGAACAATCTTCATAAACTAAATCACACGTGTATATGTTCAATTTTAAGAGATGTATAGTCAAGAAAATCAAGGGCAATGGTGATATATATGCAGATTAGACACCCAAAAAAAACACTCAACAAATGGCTACAATTTAAGGAATGTGTTTAGTGACGGCATCAGATTCCTAATTGATGGAGAAATGTCTGGTGGCAAGAAAAGCTGCTTCTAGGAGGTTGTCAAGTGTTTTCTCTCGATGATTCCATTCTTGGGTGGTTGGTTTGGCCCTTGTTCCTGTAACTCGAATCCTAGCCCGGTATATCCCATTTTAATTTTACACCGTTGTGAACCTTACGCCTTTTTTACTTTCTGATCGACGTTCTCGACATTGAAAAATCTTCGTAAACTAAATCACAAGTGTATATGTTGATATTTAAGAGATATATACAGTCAAGAAAATCAAGGGCAATGATGATATATATGCGGATTAGACACAAAAAAAAAAAAACAAAAACACTCAACAAATGGCTACAATATAAGGAATGTGTTTATTGACGGCAACAGATTCCTAATTGATGTAGCAAGGTCTGGTGGCAAGAAAAGCTGCTTCTAGGAGGTTGTCAAGTGTTTTTGCTCGATGATTCCATTCGTGGGTGGTTGGTTTGGCCCTTGTTCCTGTAACTCGAATCCTAGCCCGGTATATCCCATTTTAATTTTACACCATTGTAAAACTTACGCCTTTTTTACTCTCTGATCGAGGTTCTCGGCATTGAAAAATCTTCGTAAACTAAATCAAATGTGTATATGTTGACATTTAAGAGATATACAGTCAAGAAAATCAAGGGCAATGGTGATATATATGCGGATTAGACACCCAAAAAAAAAAACACTCAACAAATGGCTACAATTTAAGGAATGTGTTTAGTGACGGCATCAAATTCCTAATTGATGGAGAAAGGTCTGGTGGCAAGAAAAGCAGCTTCTAGGAGGTTGTGAAGTGTTTTCGCTCTACGATTCCATTATTGGGTGGTTGGTTTGGCCCTTGTTCCTGTAACTCGAATCCTAGCCCGGTATATCCCATTTTAATTTTACACCATTGAGAACCTTACACCCTTTTACTCTCTGATCGAGGTTCTCGGCATCGAAAAATCTCCGTAAATTAAATCACACGTGTATATGTTGACATTTAAGAGATATACAGTCAAGAAAATCATGGGCAATGGTGATATATATGCGGATTAGACAGAAAAAAAAAACACTCAACAAATGGCTACAATTTTAGGAATGTGTTTAGTGACGGCATCAGATTCCTAATTGATGGAGAAAGGTCTGGTGGCTAGAAAAGCTGCTTCTAGGAGGTTGTCAAGTGTTTTCTCTCAACGATTCCATTCTTGGTTGGTTGGTTTGGCCCTTGTTCCTATAACTCAAATCCTATCCCGGTATATCCCATTTTAATTTTACACCATTGTGAACCTTACGCCTTTTTTACTCTCTGATCGAGCTTCTCGGCTTTGAAAAATCTTCTTAGACTAAATCACACATGTATATGTTGACATTTAAGAGATATACAATTAAGAAAATCAAGGGCAATGGTGATATATATATGCGGATTAGACACAAAAAAAACACTCAACAAATGGCTACAATTTAAGGAATGTGTTTAGTGACGGCTTCAGATTCCTAATTGATGTAGAAAGGTCTGGGGGCAAGAAAAGCTGCTTCTAGGAGGTTGTCAAGTGTTTTCGCTCGACGATTCCATTCTTGGGTGGTTGGTTTGGCCATTGTTCCTGTAACTCGAATCCTAGCCCGATATATCCCATTTTAATTTTACACCATTGTGAACCTTACGCCTTTTTTACTCTCTGATTGAGGTTCTCGGCATTGAAAAATCTTCGTAAACTAAATCACACGTGTATATGTTGACATTTAAGAGATATACAGTCAAGAAAATCAAGGGCAATGGTGATATATATGTGGATTAGACACAAAAAAAAACACTCAACAAATGGATACAATTTAAGGAATGTGTTTAGTGACGGCATCAGATTCCTAATTGATGGATAAAGGTCTGGTGGCAAGAAAAGCTGCTTCTAGGAGGTTGTCAAGTGTTTTCGCTCGACGATTCCATTCATGGGTGGTTGGTTTGGCCCTTGTTCCTGTAACTCGAATCTTTGCCCGGTATATTGATAGACTGTCGTCGGGTCTATGCAAAAACCTAAAATTACCTATAGACAGGGTAAGTCAGGTATCGAATCCAGAGGAACATGTGGTCAGTGTAATACCGTTTAACTAATCTAAACTTACTTTATGAAATATGCTAGTTTATCTATTTTTGTAATTTTTATGAATAAGTATTGTGAAAATGAGAAAACAATGATAGGAACGTGACCACTCCGGGATTCAGATTCTGTAAACACCTAATAATCTAATTATTGTTTATTTGGATGCCACTGATTAAATGGTAAATCTGTCACATAAACCAATTACTTATACAAGATCCTAGCATAATACCAATTGATCAGAGAGATATTAACCGCAAGCATAAATAATTATTCAATCAGCAAAGGCACAATTAGATTTAACATAAATACGTCTCTGGTTATCACCAGGATTTGTCTGTCACACAAATTGTATATATATGTAAATGCAATTCGGTCAACACCTAATTACAATCTAATTCTCAAACAAACAGAACTAAATTAAAAGTGAAATACAAGAATCATCACCCGGAGTGTTCGCTAGAGGGTTAACCGATCATGGCAGGTTGTTGATCTTCATAAGCTCGAACCATAGTTGAAACCCTCCTAATTGATGTGTGTCATGGCTGCCAAGGCAGTCCCCTTGTTTCCAAAAGCTCCCCCCCTTCAGTCCTCCGTGAGGTTCATCCTCCAAAATGATGATATTGACAAATTTAATAATAATAGATATTGATGATGTATGATGATTGAGATGATGGATGGATCTATTCTTGTTTATTGTTTTCTCTCAAAAGCAGATCGCACCACCAAATGTTTCCCCTCCTTTTCTTTTGTTTATTCTTTCCCAAGAAGTTGCATCTACTTTTCTATTCTTTTTCCTTATTTTTTTCGATCTGCACCCACTCCACACAATACACACAAATCAACCTCAAATATATAATTACTTTCCAAATTATAATACTATTATTATTATTATTATTATTATTATTATAATTAGATTAGTTTAGGTATTAAACTTATAAGATATAAAAACCATCTAATATAATTGTATTGCAATAATTATTTGAACTAAAAGTGCAATGTTATTAACAATTAATCATAGCCTAACACCAACTCATCATATATCCCATTTTAATTTTAAACCATTGTGAACCTTGGGCGTTTTTTACTCTCTGATCGAGGTTCTCGGCATTGAAGAATCTCCGTAAAGTAAATCACACGTGTATATGTTGACATTTAAGATATATACAATCATGAAAATCAAGGGCAATGGTGATATATATGCGGATTAGACACAAAAAAAACCACTCAACAAATGGCTACAATTTAAGGAATGTGTTTAGTGACGGCATCAGATTCCTAATTGATGGAGAAAGTTCCGGTGGCAAGAAAAGCTGCTTATAGGAGGTTGTCAAGTGTTTTCGCTCGACGATTCCATTTTTGGGTGGTTGGTTTGGCCCTTGTTCGTATAACTCGAATCATAGACCGGTATATCCCATTTTAATTTTACACTATTGTGAACCTTACGCCTTTTTTACTCTCTGATCGAGGTTCTCGGCATTGAAAAATCTTTGTAAATTAAATCACACGTGTATATGTTGACATTTAAGAGATATACAGTCAAGAAAATCAAGGGCAATGGTGATATATATGCAGATTAGATACAAAAAAAACACTCAACAAATGGCTACGAATTAAGGAATGTGTTTTAGTGACGGCATCAGATTTCTAAATGATGGAGAAAGGTCCGGTGGCAAGAAAAGCTGCTTCTAAGAGGCTGTCAAGTGTTTTCGCTCGACGATTCGATTCTTCGGTGGTTGGTTTGGCCCTTGTTCCTGTAACTCGAATCCTAACCCGGTATATCCCATTTTAATTTTACACCAATGTGAACCTTACACCTTTTTTACTCTCTGATCGAGGTTCTCGGCTTGAAAAATCTTCTTAAACTAAATCACACGTGTATATCTTGACATTTAAGAGATATACAGTCAAGAAAATCAAGGGCAATGGTGATTTATATGCGGATTAGACACCAAAAAAAACACTCAACAAATGGCTACAATTTAAGGAATGTGATTAGTGACGGCATCAGATTCCTAATTTCTTATTGATGGAGAAAGGTCTGGTGGCAAGAAAAGCTGCTTCTAGGAGGTTGTCAAGTGTTTTCACTCGACGATTCCATTCTTGGGTGGTTGGTTTGGCCCATGTTCATGTAACTCGAATCCTAGCCCGGTATATCCCATTTTAATTTTAGACCATTTTAAACCTTACGCCTTTTTTACTCTCTGATCGAGGTTCTTGGCATTGAAAAATCTTTGTAAATTAAATCACACGTGTATATGTTGATATTTAAGAGATATACATTTAAGAAAATCAAGGGCAATGGTGATATATATGCGGATTAGACACCCAAAAAAACACTAAAGAAATGGCTACAATTTAAGAAATGTATTTAGTGACGGCATCAGATTCCTAATTGATGGAGAAAGGTCTGGTGGCAAGAAAAGCTGCTTCTAGGAGGTTGTCAAGTGTTTTCGCTCGACGATTCCATTCTTGGGTGGTTGGTTTTGCCCTTGTTCCTGTAACTCGAATTCAAGCCCGGTTAATTCCCATTTTAATTTTACACCATTTCGAACCTTACGCCTTTTTTACTCTCTGATCGAGGTCCTCGGCATTGAAAAATCTTCGTAAACTAAATCACACGTGTATATGTTGACATTTAAGAGATATACAGTCAAGAATATCAAGGGCAATAGTGATATATCTGCAGATTAGACACAAAAAAAAAACACTCAACAAATGGCTACTATTTAAGGAATGTGTTTATTGACGGCATCAGATTCCTAATTGATGGAGAAAGGTCTGGTGGCAAGAAAAGCTACTTCTAGGAGGTTGTCAAGTGTTTTCGCTCGACGGTTCCATTCTTGGGTGGTTGGTTTGGCCCTTGTTCCTATAACTCGAAGCCTTGCCCGGTATATCCCATTTTAATTTTACACCATTGTGTAACTTACGCCTTTTTTACTCTCTGATCGAGGTTCTTGGCATTGAAAAATCTTTGTAAATTAAATCACACGTGTATATGTTGACATTTAAGAGATATACAGTCAAGAAAATCAAGGGCAATGGTGATATATATGCGGATTAGATACCAAAAAAACACTTAACAAATAGCTACAATTTAAGGAATGTGTATTGTGACTGCATCAGATTCCTAATTGATGGAGAAAGGTCTGGTGGCAAGAAAAGCTGCTTCTAGGAGGTTGTCATGTGTTTTCGCTCGACGATTCCATTCTTGGGTGATTGGTTTGGCCCTTGTTCCTGTAACTCAAATCCTAGCCTGGTATATCCCATTTTAATTTTACACCATTGTGAACCTTACGCCTTTTTTACTCTCTGATCGAGGTTCTCGGCATTGAAAAATCTTCTTAAACTAAATCACATGTGTATATGTTGACATTTAAGAGATATACAGTCAAGAAAATTAAGGGCAATGGTGATATATATGCTGAATAGACACAAAAAAAAAAAAACCAACAAATGGCTACAATTTAAGGAATGTGTTTAGTGACGGCATCAGATTCCTAATTGATGGATAAAAGTCTGGTTATCACACCCCAACCACGTAGAACATACAAAACGTGGCGGAAACATCGGGGAGTGTTGTAACAGAATTAATGTTTCACAACCATGGAAATTTAAGTTTCGTTTTATTCATCAAACAAGCGAGTTACATTGTCTTTAAACAAGAAATAAAGTGTACATAACAAAATTTAACTAGTTCTTGTCTCGTTTTAAGTCACTAAGGCACAGGTCCGCCTAAGTATGTCTTGATAAGTCCTATGCATCATCTCCTGAAAAACACATGTGAAAATAGGTACGTCAGCATAAAAATGCCTGTGAGATACATAGGTTTTGTGAAAACAGAATTCATGACTTATGTTTGAGAAAATGTTTAGTTATGAACCTTGTAATTTGCTTTGTTTTGTAAATCATTTGAAAAACGATAAGATCAGTTGATATGTATAAATAAATGTAAGGTTAAATGAATAACCATGTAAAATGAGTTGTATAAAATAAACTGTTTTATAAAACAATGTCTTGTGAAAAGTATGTTATTTGTATAAAATGTAATATGTCTATACTGAAATGAACATCTATGCGGTATTGTGATAATGCATACATCCAAGCCTTGAGACTGTGGCGATAAACCATTAAACAAATTAAAGGTTTATCTAAGTTATGTATATCGAATTCGGTCATTCCTTCCAATCCAAACAAACCCAGGATTTCAGGAACGGGAGTTGTCAATTCCTACGGTACCACTACCTACTAACGAACGGCGTAGCTAATGTTAATGAATGTATTGTTCCATTGTAAACAAACCAAATGTCATACCAAAAATGTAAGCATGTGAAAACGATGCACTAAGTATGTAATCAAATGAACATACGTAGCGTGAAATGTAATGTAAAACGATGTACTAAGTAATGCACACAATGGGCACACCTAGCATAAAATGTAATGAAATCATGTACTATAATGTACTAACGAACATAGCAGGTATATGATGTGAAAACAGGAAAGCATGAAAGTAACAAGTAGGCACATGTGTTTCACCCCAAAACAGTTTGGAAAACAGTAAAAGAGGGGTCTATGTACTCACTTGAGAATGCTCAGTAGTCCTTGAGTGACAACCAAACAATGCTAGAGATCACGGATGTCAAACGGCACCTAATATAGGTAACTATGTTAATAAACCGGACCTAAATCGGAAGATCGGGTAGCATGAGGGTTCGTAAACCAAACGAGTATGGAGACTCGTGTAATATGGTTTAACAAAGCCTACATACTAATTGAAACCTAACATAATTGTTTACGACCCATTACGACCCGTTTAGGTAGCTTATGCTACTTTAACGCGTCGTTCGCGTGAAACGCGTTCGGACCGTCTAACTAGTCCTATGACAAGTGTTATATGCCTAAACATGTTACATAATCAGTTATGTGACAAAAGTTTAGGTTACATATGCTTAATTACCAATTATACATGAAAAGGGTATTCTGGTAATTTACCTAAGGCATATAAACTACCTATCATACAACTATTCAAACGAAGCGACCGTAGGGTATAACCTCGGAAGGTTATTCCCTACCTACTATGGTCACCTAATGTATTTGGTCGGATCCTAATGATCGACCAAATGGGTCGGGTTCGAAGGTATAAGCGATTTATTAGATCGCTTACCCTACGACCCTAGACAACGTGGTAATCAGTAGGCATAGTCCCAAGGGACTATAACCAACGTGATTACACTCACGTTGCGAAGTTCAAACGAACTTCGCATTGACCATAAACTGGTCAACGCAGAAAGTCAAACAAAGTTTGACTTTCAGACTCGAAAAGACTCGAAAAGCAATAAAAGAACGAAAGAATACTTACGAAGGGTCCCCGAATGCTAACCTCGATCCAAGTAGCTCAGGTATGAAACAATGGTTTCAACTTAGAGCTTCTAAGATCAAGATTCTAGTGGGTTTAGAAGTTGAGGATGGATGGGTATTTATAGTAAAAGGACCACCGTTAGGATCGTTTCATGGAAACCGTGCCTAGATCTCACCCGTACACTTGTCGGAATGTTATGGTGACTAAATTGGCCACTCACCATAGGGTATCAACATGTGGCAAAGGATTTGGGAGTGGTTAACAGCTGAAAACAGGCTGTTTAATACACTGCATCTGGTCTGCAGACCCCTTGCGCACCGTAACAAATATTTGTTGCGGTGCGCAAGCATGTAACTTTGGCAGATTTACACATTTGGTCCCTGTTGTGTATTCAGCCCATTTCTGACGCGTTTAAGGCCCGTTAACCCCATTTCAAAGCTCTAAAATGAAGTTAAAGTATAGGGAACTTAAAATGTGCTCAAAAATATCTCAGATGTCGGTTCGTTCAGCCGTACGGTTGCGATGTTCGCTTAATTACGACGGAATGCGTATAAGCGCGAAAAACGATCCAAATGACGCGACGAATGGATTTTTGGCAAGCCAAACACTAAAGCATAATATAGTCATGCTTACATAAATTTTTGGATGTCCGGATGTATTCAGAACGTAAGTTATGCGCGAAAGTGCAAACTTGTGCACTTTTGGACACTTTTAGTCCCTGAATGACCCAAAAGTTTGTTTTAGCATACCGAACTCCTCAAAGCCTATTTCTAAGCTATGTAAAGGATATTTATGGTATGTTTAACTTATGGTCATGTTCCGGAATGTCTGTTACAGTTCAAATTGGCATACTTTCGCAATTTGTCAAGTTTAGTCCCTGTAGGCGATATAACTTGATTTCGGCATACCAAACCTTCCAAAACTTATTTCTAAGTTATGTAGAGGTTATTTAAGGTATGTTAAGCCTATTTCACTATTCCGGAGTGTTTGTTGTATTAAACTGGTTATATTTACGCATTAGTGCGCGTATAACCTTCCAGAAAGCGATTTAGAGCTTGAAATCGAACAAGAGTTGATATGTGCAAAAGATACACATATTTATACAAGTCCAAAGTATGAAATACAATATTTCATTGGTTTGGTATTTGTTTGATGGTCGCAGTGACACAGGTGTCACACTGGTGGCAAGAAAAGCTGCTTCTAGGAGGTTGTCAAGTGTTTTCCCTCGACGATTCCATTCTTGGGTGGTTGGATTGGCCCTTGTTCCTGTAACTCGAATCCTTGCCCGGTATATCCCATTTTAACTTTAAACCATTATGAACCTTAGGCCTTTTTTACTCTCTGATCGTGGTTCTCGGCATTGAAAAATCTCCGTAAAGTAAATCACACGTGTATATGTTGACATTTAAGATATATACAATCAAGAAAATCAAGGGCAATGGTGATATATATGCGGATTGGACACAAAAAAAAACCACTCAACAAATGGCTACAATTTAAGGAATGTGTTTAGTGACGGCCTCAGATTCCTAATTGATGGAGAAAGTTCCGGTGGCAAGAAAAGCTGCTTATAGGAGGTTGTCAAGTGTTTTCGCTCGACGATTCCATTCTTGGGTGGTTGGTTTGGCCCTTGTTCGTATAACTCGAATCATAGACCGGTATATCCCATTTTAATTTTACACCATTGTAAACCTTACGCCTTTTTTACTCTCTGATCGAGGTTCTCGGCATTGAAAAATCTTCGTAAACTAAATCACATGTGTATATGTTGACATTTAAGATATATATACAATCAAGAAAATCAAGGGCAATGGTGATATATATGCGGATTAGACACAAAAAAACACTCAACAAATGCCTACAATTTAAGGAATGTGTTTAGTGACGCCATTAGATTCTAAATTGATGGAGAAAGGTCTGGTGGTAAGAAAAGCTGCTTCTAGGAGGTTGTCAAGTGTTTTCGCTCGATGATTACATTCTTGGGTGGTTGGTTTGGCCATTGTTCCTGTAACTCGAATCCTAGCCCGGTATATCACTTTAAAATTTTAAACCATTGTGAACCTTACGCCTTTTTTTCTCTCTGATCGAGGTTCTCGGCATTGAAAAATCTTCGTAAACTAAATCACACGTGTATATGTTGACATTTAAGATATATATACAGTCCAGAAAATCAAGGTAAATGGTGATATATATGCGGATTAGACACAAAAAAAAACACTCAACAAATGGCTACAATTTAAGGAATGTGTTTAGTGACGGCATCAGATTCCTAATTGATGGAGAAAGGTCTGGTGGCAAGAAAAGGTGCTTCTAGGAGGTTGTCAAGTGTTTTCGCTCGACGATTCCATTCTTGGGTGGTTGGTTTTGCCCTTGTTCCTGTAACTCGAATCCTAGCCCGGTATATCCCATTTTAATTTTACACCATTGTGAACCTTACGCATTTTTTACTTTCTGATCGAGGTTCTCGGCATTGAAAAATTTTCGTAAACTAAATCACACGTGTATATGTTGACATCTAAGTGATATACAGTCAAGAAAATCAAGGGTAATGGTGATATATATGCGGATTAGACACAAAAAAAACACTCAACAAATGGCTACAATTTAAGGAATGTGTTTAGTGATGGCATCAGATTCCTAACTAATGGAGAAAGGTCTAGTGGCAAGAAAAGCTGCTTCTAGGAGGTTGTCAAGTGTTTTCGCTCGACTGGTTGGTTTGGCCCTTGTTCCTGTAACTCGAATCCTAGCCCGTTATATCCCATTTTAATTTTACACCATTGTAAACCTTACGCCTTTTTTACTCTCTGATCGAGGTTCTCGGCATTGAAAAATCTTCGTAAACTAAATCACATGTGTATATGTTGACATTTAAGATATATATACAATCAAGAAAATCAAGGGCAATGGTGATATATATGCGGATTAGACACAAAAAAACACTCAACAAATGCCTACAATTTAAGGAATGTGTTTAGTGACGCCATTAGATTCTAAATTGATGGAGAAAGGTCTGGTGGTAAGAAAAGCTGCTTCTAGGAGGTTGTCAAGTGTTTTCGCTCGATGATTACATTCTTGGGTGGTTCGTTTGGCCATTGTTCCTGTAACTCGAATCCTAGCCCGGTATATCACTTTAAAATTTTAAACCATTGTGAACCTTACGCCTTTTTTTCTCTCTGATCGAGGTTCTCGGCATTGAAAAATCTTCGTAAACTAAATCACTCGTGTATATGTTGACATTTAAGATATATATACAGTCCAGAAAATCAAGGTAAATGGTGATATATATGCGGATTAGACACAAAAAAAAAACACTCAACAAATGGCTACAATTTAAGGAATGTGTTTAGTGACGGCATCAGATTCCTAATTGATGGAGAAAGGTCTGGTGGCAAGAAAAGGTGCTTCTAGGAGGTTGTCAAGTGTTTTCGCTCGACGATTCCATTCTTGGGTGGTTCGTTTTGCCCTTGTTCCTGTAACTCGAATCCTAGCCCGGTATATCCCATTTTAATTTTACACCATTGTGAACCTTACGCATTTTTTACTTTCTGATCGAGGTTCTCGGCATTGAAAAATTTTCGTAAACTAAATCACACGTGTATATGTTGACATCTAAGTGATATACAGTCAAGAAAATCAAGGGTAATGGTGATATATATGCGGATTAGACACAAAAAAAACACTCAACAAATGGCTACAATTTAAGGAATGTGTTTAGTGATGGCATCAGATTCCTAACTAATGGAGAAAGGTCTAGTGGCAAGAAAAGCTGCTTCTAGGAGGTTGTCAAGTGTTTTCACTCGACGGGTTGGTTTGGCCCTTGTTCCTGTAACTCGAATCCTAGCCCGTTATATCCCATTTTAATTTTACACCATTGTAAACCTTACGCCTTTTTTACTCTCTGATCGAGGTTCTCGGCATTTAAAAATCTTCGTAAACTAAATCACATGTGTATATGTTGACATTTAAGATATATATACAATCAAGAAAATCAAGGGCAATTGTGATATATATGCGGATTAGACACAAAAAAACACTCAACAAATGCCTACAATTTAAGGAATGTGTTTAGTGACGCCATTAGATTCTAAATTGATGGAGAAAGGTCTGGTGGTAAGAAAAGCTGCTTCTAGGAGGTTGTCAAGTGTTTTCGCTCGATGATTACATTCTTGGGTGGTTGGTTTGGCCATTGTTCCTGTAACTCGAATCCTAGCCCGGTATATCACTTTAAAATTTTAAACCATTGTGAACCTTACGCCTTTTTTTCTCTCTGATCGAGGTTCTCGGCATTGAAAAATCTTCGTAAACTAAATCACACGTGTATATGTTGACATTTAAGATATATATACAGTCCAGAAAATCAAGGTAAATGGTGATATATATGCGGATTAGACACAAAAAAAAAACACTCAACAAATGGCTACAATTTAAGGAATGTGTTTAGTGACGGCATCAGATTCCTAATTGATGGAGAAAGGTCTGTTGGCAAGAAAAGGTGCTTCTAGGAGGTTGTCAAGTGTTTTCGCTCGACGATTCCATTCTTGGGTGGTTGGTTTTGCCCTTGTTCCTGTAACTCGAATCCTAGCCCGGTATATCCCATTTTAATTTTACACCATTGTGAACCTTACGCATTTTTTACTTTCTGATCGAGGTTCTCGGCATTGAAAAATTTTCGTAAACTAAATCACACGTGTATATGTTGACATCTAAGTGATATACAGTCAAGAAAATCAAGGGTAATGGTGATATATATGCGGATTAGACAGAAAAAAAACACTCAACAAATGGCTACAATTTAAGGAATGTGTTTAGTGATGGCATCAGATTCCTAACTAATGGAGAAAGGTCTAGTGGCAAGAAAAGCTGCTTCTAGGAGGTTGTCAAGTGTTTTCGCTCGACTGGTTGGTTTGGCCCTTGTTCCTGTAACTCGAATCCTAGCCCGTTATATCCCATTTTAATTTTACACCATTGTGAACCTTACGCATCTTTTACTCTCTAATCGAGGTTCTCAGCATTGAAAAATCTTCGTAAACTAAATCACACGTATATATGTTGACATTTACGAGATATACAGTCAAGAAAATCAAGGGCAATGGTGATAGATATGCGGATTAGACACAAAAAAAAAAACCACTCAACAAATGGCTACTATTTAAGAAATGTGTTTAGTGACGGCATCAGATTCCTAATTGATGGAGAAAGGTCCGGTGGTAAGAAAGGCTGCTTCTAGGAGGTTGTCAAGTGTTTTCGCTCGACGATTCCATTCTTGGGTGGTTGGTTTGACCCTTGTTCCTATAACTCGAATCATAGACAGGTATATCCCATTTTAATTTAACACCATTGTGAACCTTACGCCTTTTTTACTCTCTGATCGAGGTTCTCGGCATTGAAAAATCTTCGTAAACTAAATCACACGTGTATATGTTGACATTTAAGATATATAAAATCAAGAAAATCAAGGGCAATGGTGATATATATGCGGATTATACACCAAAAAAAAAAACACTCAACAAATGCCAACAATTTAAGGAATGTGTTTAGTGACGGCATCAGATTCCTAATTGATGGAGAAAGGTCTAGTGGCAAGAAAAGCTGCCTCTAGGAGGTTGTCAAGTGTTTTCGCTCGACGATTCCATTCTTGGATTGTTGGTTTTGCCCTTGTTCCTGTAAGTCGAATCCTAGCCCGGTATATCCCATTTTAATTTTACACCATTGTGAACCTTACGCATTTTTTACTCTCTGATCGAGGTTCTCGGCATTTAAAAATCTTCGTAAACTATATGTTGACATCTAAGAGATATACAGTCAAGAAAATCAAGGGTAATGGTGATATATATGCGGATTAGACACAAAAAAAAAACACTCAACAAATGGCTACAATTTAAGGAATGTGTTTAGTGACGGCATCAAATTCCTAACTGACGGAGAAAGGTCTAATGGCAAGAAAAGCTGCTTCTAGGAGGTTGTCAAGTGTTTTCGCTCGAAGATTCCATTCTTGGGTGGTTGGTTTGGCACTTGTTCCTGTAAATCGAATCCTAGCCCGTTATATCCCATTTTAATTTTACACCATTGTAAACCTTACGCCTTTTTTACTCTCTAATCGAGGTTCTCGCCTTTGAAAAATCTTAGTAAACTAAATCACACGTGTATATGTTGACATTTAAGAGATATACTGTCAAGAAAATCAAGGGCAATGGTGATATATATGCAGATTAGCCACAAAAAAAAAACACTCAACAAATGGCTACAATTTAAGGAATGTGTTTAGTGACGGCATCAGATTCATAACTGATGGAGAAAGGTATATTGGCAAGAAAAGCTGTTTCTAGGATGTTGTCAAATGTTTTCGCTCGACGATTCCATTCTTGGGTGGTTGGTTTGGCCCTTGTTCCTATAACTCGAATCCTAGCCCGGTATATCCCATTTTAATTTTACACCATTGTGAACCTTACGCATTTTTTACTCTCTGATCGAAGTTCTCGGCATTGAAAAATCTTCGTAAAGTAAATCACATGTGTATATGTTGACATTTAAGATATATACAGTCAAGAAAATCAAGGGCAATGGTGATATATATGCGGATTAGACAACAAAAAAAAACACTCAACAAATGCCTACAATTTAAGGAATGTGTTTAGTGTCGACATCATATTCCTAATTGATCGAGAAAGGTCTGGTGGCAAGAAAAGCTGCTTCTAGGAGGTTGTCAAGTGTTTTCGCTCGACGATTCCATTCTTGGGTGGTTGGTTTTGCCCTTGTTCCTGTAACTCGAATCCTAGCCCGGTATATCCCATTTTAATTTTACACCATTATGAACCTTACGCATTTTTTACTCTCTGATCGAGGTTCTCGGCATTGAAAAATCATCCTAAACTAAATCACACGTGTATATGTTGACATCAAAGAGATATACAATCAAGAAAATCAAGGGTAATGGTGATATATATGTGGATTAGACACAAAAAAAAACACTCAACAAATGGCTACAATTTAAGGAATGTGTTTAGAGACGGCATCAGATTCCTAACTGATGGAGAAAGGTCTAGTGGCAAGAAAAGCTGCTCCTAGGAGGTTGTCAAGTGTTTTCGCTCGACGATTCCATTCTTGGGTGGTTGGTTTGGCCCTTGTTCCTGTAACTCGAATCCTAGTCCGTTATATCCCATTTTAATTTTACACCATTGTGAACCTTACGCATTTTTTACTCTCTAATCGAGGTTCTCGGCATTGAAAAATCTTCGTAAACTAAATCACACGTGTATATGTTGACATTTAAGAGATATACAGTCAAGAAAATCAAGGGCAATGGTGATAGATATGCGGATTAGACACAAAAAAAACACTCAACAAATGGCTATAATTTAAGGAATGTGGTTAGTGACGGCATCAGATTCCTAATTGATGGAGAAAGGTCTGGTGGCAAGAAAAGCTGCTTCTAGGAGGTTGTCAAGTGTTTTCGCTCGATGATTCCATTCTTGGGTGGTTGGTTTGGCCTTTGTTCCTGTAACTCGAATCCTAGCCCGGTATATCCCATTATAATTTTAAACCATTGTGAACCTTACGCCTTTTTTACTCTCTGGTCGAGGTTCTCGGCGTTGAAAAATCTTTGTAAACTACATCACACGTGTATATGTTGACATTTAAGAGATATACAGTCAAGAAAATCAAGGGCAATGGTGATATATATGCGGATTAGACACAAAAAAAAACACTCAACAAATGGCTACAATTTAAGGAATGTGTTTAGTAACGGCATCAGATTCCTAAGTGATGGAGAAAGGTCTGGTGGCAAGAAAAGTTGCTTCTAGGTGGTTGTCAAGTGTTTTCGCTCGACGATTCCATTTTTGGGTGGTTGGTTTAGCCTTTGTTCCGGTAACTCGAATCATAGCCCGGTATATCCCATTTTAATTTTACACCATTGTGAACCTTACGCCTTTTTTACTCTCTGATCGAGGTTCTCGGTATTGAAAAATCTTCGTAAACTAAATCACACGTGCATATGTTGACAACTAAGAGATATACAATCAAAAAAATCAAGGGCAATGGTGCTATATATGCGGATTAGACAAAAAAAAAAAAAACACTCAACAAATGGCTACAATTTAAGGAATGTGTTTAGTGACGACATCAATTTCCTAATTGATGGAGAAAGGTCTGGTGGCAAAAAAAGCTGCTTCTAGGAGATTGTCAAGTGTTTTCGCTCGACGATTCCATTCGTGGGTGGTTAGTTTGGCCCTTGTTCCTGTAATTCGAATCCTAGCCCGTTATATCCCATTTTAATTTTACACCATTGTGAACCGTACGCCTTTTTTACTCTCTGATCGAGGTTCTCGATATTGAAAAATCTTCGTAAACTAAATCGCACGTGTATATGTTGACATTTAAGAGATATACAATCAAGAAAATCAAGGGCAATGGTGATATATATGCGGATTAGACACAAAAAAAAAAACACTCAACAAATGCCTACAATTTAAGGAATGTATTTAGTGACGACGTCATATTCCTAATTGATGGAGAAAGGTCTGGTGGCAAGAAAAGCTGCTTCTAGGAGGTTGTCAAGTGTTTTCGCTCGACGATTCCATTCTTGGGTGGTTGGTTTTGCCCTTGTTCCTGTAACTCGAATCCTAGCCCGGTATATCCCATTTTAATTTTACACCATTGTGAACCTTACGCATTTTTTACTCTCTGATTGAGGTTCTCGGCATTGAAAAATCTTCGTAAACTAAATCACACGTGTATATGTTGACATCTAAGAGATATACAGTCAAGAAAATCAAGGGTAATGGTGATATATATGCGGATTAGACACAAAAAAAAAAAAAAAACACTCAACAAATGGCTACAATTTAAGGAATGTGTTTAGTGATGGCATTAGATTCCTAACTAATGGAGAAAGGTCTAGTGGCAAGAAAAGCTGCTTCTAGGAGGTTGTCAAGTGTTTTCGCTCGACGATTCCATTCTTGGGTGGTTGGTTTGCCCTTGTTCCTATAACTCGAATCATAGACCGTTATATCCCATTTTAATTTTACACCATTGTGAACCGTACGCCTTTTTTACTCTCTGATCGAGGTTCTCGGCATTGAAAAATCTTTGTAAATTAAATCACACGTGTATATGTTGACATTTAAGAGATATATAGTCAAGAAAATCAAGGGCAATGGTGATATATATGCGGATTAGACACAAAAAAAAAAAAACACTCAATAAATGGCTACAATTTAAGGAATGTGTTTAGTGACGACATCAGATTCCAAATTGATGGAGAAAGGTCTGGTGGCAAGAAAAGCTGCTTCTAGGAGGTTGTCAAGTGTTTTCACTCGACGATTCCATTCTTGGGTGGTTGGTTTGGCCTTTGTTCCTGTAACTCGAATCCTAGCCCGGTATATCCCATTTTAATTTTACCCCATTGTGAACCTTACGCCTTTTTTACTCTCAAATCGAGGTTCTCGGCATTGAAAAATCTTCGTAAACTAAATCACACGTGTATATGTTGACATTTAAGAGATATACATTCAAGAAAATCAAGGTCAATGGTGATATATATGCGGATTAGACACAAAAAAACACTCAACAAATGGCTACAATTTACGGAATGTGTTTAGTAACGGCATCAGATTCCTAATTAATGGAGAAAGGTATTTGGGAAAGGAAAGCAAACAATTCCATTCTTGGGTGGTTGGTTTGGCCCATGTTCCTGTAACTCGAATCTTAGCCCGTTATATCCCATTTTAACTTTACCCCATTGTGAACCTTACGGCCTTTTTACTCTCTAATCGAGGTTCTCGGCATTGAAAAATCTTCGTAAACTAAATCACACGTGTATATGTTGACATTTAAGAGATATACAGTCAAGAAAATCAAGGGCAATGGTGATATATATGCGGATTAGACACAAAAAAAAAAACACTCAACAAATGGCTACAATTTAAAGAATGTGTTTAGTGACGGCATCAGATTCCTAATTGATGGAGAAAGGTCTGGTGGCAAGAAAAGCTGCTTCTAGGAGGTTGTCAATTGTTTTCGCTCAACGATTCCATTCTTGGGTGGTTGGTTTGGCCCTTGTTCCTGTAACTCGAATCCTAGCTCGGTATATCCCACTTTAATTTTACACCATTGTGAACTTTACGCCTTTTTTACTCTCTGATCGAGGTTCTCGGCATAGAAAAATCTTCGTAAACTAAATCACACGTGTATATGTTGACATTTAAGAGATATACAGTCAAGAAAATCAAGGGCAATGGTGATGTATATGCGGATTAGACACCAAAAAAACACTCAACAAATGACTACAATTTAAGGAATGTGTTTAGTTACGGCATCAGATTCCTAATTGTTGGAGAAAGGTCTGGTGGCAAGAAAAGCTGCTTCTAGGAGGTTGTCAAGTGTTTTCGCTCGACGATTCCATTATTGGGTGGTTGGTTGGGCCCTTGTTCCGGTAACTCGAAACCTAGCCCGGTATATCCCATTTTAATTTTACACCATTGTGAACGTTACGCCTTTTTTACTCTCTGATTGAGGTTCTCGGTATTGAAAAATCATCGTAAACTAATCACACGTGTATATGTTGACAATTAAGAGATATACAGTCAAGAAAATCAAGGGAAATGGTGCTATATATGCGGACAAGAAAAAAACACACTCAACAAATGGCTACAATTTAAGGAATGTGTTTAGTGACGACATCAAATCCCTAATTTATGGAGAAAGGTCTGGTGGCAAGAAAAGGTGCTTCTAGGAGGTTGTCAAGTGTTTTCGCTCGACGATTCCATTCTTGGGTGGTTCGTTTTGCCCTTGTTCCTGTAACTCGAATCCTAGCCCGGTATATCCCATTTTAATTTTACACCATTGTGAACCTTACGCATTTTTTACTTTCTGATCGAGGTTCTCGGCATTGAAAAATTTTCGTAAACTAAATCACACGTGTATATGTTGACATCTAAGTGATATACAGTCAAGAAAATCAAGGGCAATGGTGATATATATGCGGATTAGACACAAAAAAAACACTCAACAAATGGCTACAATTTAAGGAATGTGTTTAGTGATGGCATCAGATTCCTAACTAATGGAGAAAGGTCTAGTGGCAAGAAAAGCTGCTTCTAGGAGGTTGTCAAGTGTTTTCACTCGACGGGTTGGTTTGGCCCTTGTTCCTGTAACTCGAATCCTAGCCCGTTATATCCCATTTTAATTTTACACCATTGTAAACCTTACGCCTTTTTTACTCTCTGATCGAGGTTCTCGGCATTGAAAAATCTTCGTAAACTAAATCACATGTGTATATGTTGACATTTAAGATATATATACAATCAAGAAAATCAAGGGCAATTGTGATATATATGCGGATTAGACACAAAAAAACACTCAACAAATGCCTACAATTTAAGGAATGTGTTTAGTGACGCCATTAGATTCTAAATTGATGGAGAAAGGTCTGGTGGTAAGAAAAGCTGCTTCTAGGAGGTTGTCAAGTGTTTTCGCTCGATGATTACATTCTTGGGTGGTTGGTTTGGCCATTGTTCCTGTAACTCGAATCCTAGCCCGGTATATCACTTTAAAATTTTAAACCATTGTGAACCTTACGCCTTTTTTTCTCTCTGATCGAGGTTCTCGGCACTGAAAAATCTTCGTAAACTAAATCACACGTGTATATGTTGACATTTAAGATATATATACAGTCCAGAAAATCAAGGTAAATGGTGATATATATGCGGATTAGACACAAAAAAAAAACACTCAACAAATGGCTACAATTTAAGGAATGTGTTTAGTGACGGCATCAGATTCCTAATTGATGGAGAAAGGTCTGTTGGCAAGAAAAGGTGCTTCTAGGAGGTTGTCAAGTGTTTTCGCTCGACGATTCCATTCTTGGGTGGTTGGTTTTGCCCTTGTTCCTGTCACTCGAATCCTAGCCCGGTATATCCCATTTTAATTTTACACCATTGTGAACCTTACGCATTTTTTACTTTCTGATCGAGGTTCTCGGCATTGAAAAATTTTCGTAAACTAAATCACACGTGTATATGTTGACATCTAAGTGATATACAGTCAAGAAAATCAAGGGTAATGGTGATATATATGCGGATTAGACACAAAAAAAACACTCAACAAATGGCTACAATTTAAGGAATGTGTTTAGTGATGGCATCAGATTCCTAACTAATGGAGAAAGCTCTAGTGGCAAGAAAAGCTGCTTCTAGGAGGTTGTCAAGTGTTTTCGCTCGACTGGTTGGTTTGGCCCTTGTTCCTGTAACTCGAATCCTAGCCCGTTATATCCCATTTTAATTTTACACCATTGTGAACCTTACGCATCTTTTACTCTCTAATCGAGGTTCTCAGCATTGAAAAATCTTCGTAAACTAAATCACACGTATATATGTTGACATTTACGAGATATACAGTCAAGAAAATCAAGGGCAATGGTGATAGATATGCGGATTAGACACAAAAAAAAAACCACTCAACAAATGGCTACTATTTAAGAAATGTGTTTAGTGACGGCATCAGATTCCTAATTGATGGAGAAAGGTCCGGTGGTAAGAAAGGCTGCTTCTAGGAGGTTGTCAAGTGTTTTCGCTCGACGATTCCATTCTTGGGTGGTTGGTTTGACCCTTGTTCCTATAACTCGAATCATAGACAGGTATATCCCATTTTAATTTAACACCATTGTGAACCTTACGCCTTTTTTACTCTCTGATCGAGGTTCTCGGCATTGAAAAATCTTCGTAAACTAAATCACACGTGTATATGTTGACATTTAAGATATATACAATCAAGAAAATCAAGGGCAATGGTGATATATATGCGGATTATACACCAAAAAAAAAAAAACACTCAACAAATGCCAACAATTTAAGAAATGTGTTTAGTGACGGCATCAGATTCCTAATTGATGGAGAAAGGTCTAGTGGCAAGAAAAGCTGCCTCTAGGAGGTTGTCAAGTGTTTTCGCTCGACGATTCCATTCTTGGATTGTTGGTTTTGCCCTTGTTCCTGTAAGTCGAATCCTAGCCCATTATATCCCATTTTAATTTTACACCATTGTGAACCTTACGCATTTTTTACTCTCTGATCTAGGTTCTCGGCATTTAAAAATCTTCGTAAACTATATGTTGACATCTAAGAGATATACAGTCAAGAAAATCAAGGGTAATGGTGATATATATGCGGATTAGACACAAAAAAAAAACACTCAACAAATGGCTACAATTTAAGGAATGTGTTTAGTGACGGCATCAAATTCCTAACTGACGGAGAAAGGTCTAATGGCAAGAAAAGCTGCTTCTAGGAGGTTGTCAAGTGTTTTCGCTCGAAGATTCCATTCTTGGGTGGTTGGTTTGGCACTTGTTCCTGTAAATCGAATCCTAGCCCGTTATATCCCATTTTAATTTTACACCATTGTAAACCTTACGCCTTTTTTACTCTCTAATCGAGGTTCTCGCCATTGAAAAATCTTAGTAAACTAAATCACACGTGTATATGTTGACATTTAAGAGATATACTGTCAAGAAAATCAAGGGCAATGGTGATATATATGCAGATTAGCCACAAAAAAAAACACTCAACAAATGGCTACAATTTAAGGAATGTGTTTAGTGACGGCATCAGATTCATAACTGATGGAGAAAGGTATATTGGCAAGAAAAGCTGTTTCTAGGATGTTGTCAAATGTTTTCGCTCGACGATTCCATTCTTGGGTGGTTGGTTTGGCCCTTGTTCCTATAACTCGAATCCTAGCCCGGTATATCCCATTTTAATTTTACACCATTGTGAACCTTACGCATTTTTTACTCTCTGATCGAAGTTCTCGGCATTGAAAAATCTTCGTAAAGTAAATCACATGTGTATATGTTGACATTTAAGATATATACAGTCAAGAAAATCAAGGGCAATGGTGATATATATGCGGATTAGACAACAAAAAAAAACACTCAACAAATGCCTACAATTTAAGGAATGTGTTTAGTGTCGACATCATATTCCTAATTGATCGAGAAAGGTCTGGTGGCAAGAAAAGCTGCTTCTAGGAGGTTGTCAAGTGTTTTCGCTCGACGATTCCATTCTTGGGTGGTTGGTTTTGCCCTTGTTCCTGTAACTCGAATCCTAGCCCGGTATATCCCATTTTAATTTTACACCATTATGAACCTTACGCATTTTTTACTCTCTGATCGAGGTTCTCGGCATTGAAAAATCATCCTAAACTAAATCACACGTGTATATGTTGACATCAAAGAGATATACAATCAAGAAAATCAAGGGTAATGGTGATATATATGTGGATTAGACACAAAAAAAAACACTCAACAAATGGCTACAATTTAAGGAATGTGTTTAGAGACGGCATCAGATTCCTAACTGATGGAGAAAGGTCTAGTGGCAAGAAAAGCTGCTCCTAGGAGGTTGTCAAGTGTTTTCGCTCGACGATTCCATTCTTGGGTGGTTGGTTTGGCCCTTGTTCCTGTAACTCGAATCCTAGTCCGTTATATCCCATTTTAATTTTACACCATTGTGAACCTTACGCATTTTTTACTCTCTAATCGAGGTTCTCGGCATTGAAAAATCTTCGTAAACTAAATCACACGTGTATATGTTGACATTTAAGAGATATACAGTCAAGAAAATCAAGGGCAATGGTGATAGATATGCGGATTAGACACAAAAAAAACACTCAACAAATGGCTATAATTTAAGGAATGTGGTTAGTGACGGCATCAGATTCCTAATTGATGGAGAAAGGTCTGGTGGCAAGAAAAGCTGCTTCTAGGAGGTTGTCAAGTGTTTTCGCTCGATGATTCCATTCTTGGGTGGTTGGTTTGGCCTTTGTTCCTGTAACTCGAATCCTAGCCCGGTATATCCCATTATAATTTTAAACCATTGTGAACCTTACGCCTTTTTTACTCTCTGGTCGAGGTTCTCGGCGTTGAAAAATCTTTGTAAACTACATCACACGTGTATATGTTGACATTTAAGAGATATACAGTCAAGAAAATCAAGGGCAATGGTGATATATATGCGGATTAGACACAAAAAAAAACACTCAACAAATGGCTACAATTTAAGGAATGTGTTTAGTAACGGCATCAGATTCCTAAGTGATGGAGAAAGGTCTGGTGGCAAGAAAAGCTGCTTCTAGGTGGTTGTCAAGTGTTTTCGCTCGACGATTCCATTTTTGGGTGGTTGGTTTAGCCTTTGTTCCGGTAACTCGAATCATAGCCCGGTATATCCCATTTTAATTTTACACCATTGTGAACCTTACGCCTTTTTTACTCTCTGATCGAGGTTCTCGGTATTGAAAAATCTTCGTAAACTAAATCACACGTGCATATGTTGACAACTAAGAGATATACAATCAAAAAAATCAAGGGCAATGGTGCTATATATGCGGATTAGACAAAAAAAAAAAAACACTCAACAAATGGCTACAATTTAAGGAATGTGTTTAGTGACGACATCAATTTCCTAATTGATGGAGAAAGGTCTGGTGGCAAAAAAAGCTGCTTCTAGGAGATTGTCAAGTGTTTTCGCTCGACGATTCCATTCGTGGGTGGTTAGTTTGGCCCTTGTTCCTGTAATTCGAATCCTAGCCCGTTATATCCCATTTTAATTTTACACCATTGTGAACCGTACGCCTTTTTTACTCTCTGATCGAGGTTCTCGATATTGAAAAATCTTCGTAAACTAAATCGCACGTGTATATGTTGACATTTAAGAGATATACAATCAAGAAAATCAAGGGCAATGGTGATATATATGCGGATTAGACACAAAAAAAAAAAAACACTCAACAAATGCCTACAATTTAAGGAATGTATTTAGTGACGACGTCATATTCCTAATTGATGGAGAAAGGTCTGGTGGCAAGAAAAGCTGCTTCTAGGAGGTTGTCAAGTGTTTTCGCTCGACGATTCCATTCTTGGGTGGTTGGTTTTGCCCTTGTTCCTGTAACTCGAATCCTTGCCCGGTATATCCCATTTTAATTTTACACCATTGTGAACCTTACGCATTTTTTACTCTCTGATTGAGGTTCTCGGCATTGAAAAATCTTCGTAAACTAAATCACACGTGTATATGTTGACATCTAAGAGATATACAGTCAAGAAAATCAAGGGTAATGGTGATATATATGCGGATTAGACACAAAAAAAAAAAAAACACTCAACAAATGGCTACAATTTAAGGAATGTGTTTAGTGATGGCATTAGATTCCTAACTAATGGAGAAAGGTCTAGTGGCAAGAAAAGCTGCTTCTAGGAGGTTGTCAAGTGTTTTCGCTCGACGATTCCATTCTTGGGTGGTTGGTTTGCCCTTGTTCCTATAACTCGAATCATAGACCGTTATATCCCATTTTAATTTTACACCATTGTGAACCGTACGCCTTTTTTACTCTCTGATCGAGGTTCTCGGCATTGAAAAATCTTTGTAAATTAAATCACACGTGTATATGTTGACATTTAAGAGATATATAGTCAAGAAAATCAAGGGCAATGGTGATATATATGCGGATTAGACACAAAAAAAAAACACTCAATAAATGGCTACAATTTAAGGAATGTGTTTAGTGACGGCATCAGATTCCAAATTGATGGAGAAAGGTCTGGTGGCAAGAAAAGCTGCTTCTAGGAGGTTGTCAAGTGTTTTCACTCGACGATTCCATTCTTGGGTGGTTGGTTTGGCCTTTGTTCCTGTAACTCGAATCCTAGCCCGGTATATCCCATTTTAATTTTACCCCATTGTGAACCTTACGCCTTTTTTACTCTCTAATCGAGGTTCTCGGCATTGAAAAATCTTCGTAAACTAAATCACACGTGTATATGTTGACATTTAAGAGATATACATTCAAGAAAATCAAGGTCAATGGTGATATATATGCGGATTAGACACAAAAAAACACTCAACAAATGGCTACAATTTAAGGAATGTGTTTAGTAACGGCATCAGATTCCTAATTAATGGAGAAAGGTATTTGGGAAAGGAAAGCAAACAATTCCATTCTTGGGTGGTTGGTTTGGCCCATGTTCCTGTAACTCGAATCTTAGCCCGTTATATCCCATTTTAACTTTACCCCATTGTGAACCTTACGGCCTTTTTACTCTCTAATCGAGGTTCTCGGCATTGAAAAATCTTCGTAAACTAAATCACACGTGTATATGTTGACATTTAAGAGATATACAGTCAAGAAAATCAAGGGCAATGGTGATATATATGCGGATTAGACACAAAAAAAAAACAATCAACAAATGGCTACAATTTAAAGAATGTGTTTAGTGATGGCATCAGATTCCTAATTGATGGAGAAAGGTCTGGTGGCAAGAAAAGCTGCTTCTAGGAGGTTGTCAATTGTTTTCGCTCAACGATTCCATTCTTGGGTGGTTGGTTTGGCCCTTGTTCCTGTAACTCGAATCCTAGCTCGGTATATCCCACTTTAATTTTACACCATTGTGAACTTTACGCCTTTTTTACTCTCTGATCGAGGTTCTCGGCATAGAAAAATCTTCGTAAACTAAATCACACGTGTATATGTTGACATTTAAGAGATATACAGTCAAGAAAATCAAGGGCAATGGTGATGTATATGCGGATTAGACACCAAAAAAACACTCAACAAATGACTACAATTTAAGGAATGTGTTTAGTTACGGCATCAGATTCCTAATTGTTGGAGAAAGGTCTGGTGGCAAGAAAAGCTGCTTCTAGGAGGTTGTCAAGTGTTTTCGCTCGACGATTCCATTATTGGGTGGTTGGTTGGGCCCTTGTTCCGGTAACTCGAAACCTAGCCCGGTATATCCCATTTTAATTTTACACCATTGTGAACGTTACGCCTTTTTTACTCTCTGATTGAGGTTCTCGGTATTGAAAAATCATCGTAAACTAATCACACGTGTATATGTTGACAATTAAGAGATATACAGTCAAGAAAATCAAGGGAAATGGTGCTATATATGCGGACTAGAAAAAAACACACTCAACAAATGGCTACAATTTAAGGAATGTGTTTAGTGACGACATCAAATCCCTAATTTATGGAGAAAGGTCTGGTGGCAAGAAAAGCTGCTTCTAGGAGATTGTCAAGTGTTTTCGCTCGACGATTCCATTCGTGGGTGGTTGGTTTGGCCCTTGTTCCTGTAATTCGAATCCTAGCCCGTTATATCCCATTTTAATTTTACACCATTGTGAATCGTACGCCTTTTTTACTCTCTGATCGAGGTTCTCGTCATTGAAAAATCTTCGTAAACTTAATCACACGTGTATATGTTGACATTTAAGAGATATACAGTCAAGAAAATCAAGGGCAATGGTGAAATATATGCGGATTAGACACCAAAAAAAAACACTCAACAAATGCCTACAATTTAAGGAATGTGTGTAGTGACGACATCATATTCCTAATTGATGGAGAAAGGTCCGGTGGCAAGAAACGCTGCTTCTAGGAGGTTGTCAAGTGTTTTCGCTCGACGATTCCATTCTTGGGTGGTTGGTTTTGCCCTTGTTCCTGTAACTCAAATCCTAGCCCGTTATATCTCATTTTAATTTTACACCATTGTGAACCGTACGCCTTTTTACTCTCTGATCGAGGTTCTCGGCATTGAAAAATCTTCGTAAACTAAATCACACGTGTATATGTTGACATTTAAGAGATATACAGTCAAGAAAATCAAGGGCAATGGTGATATATATGCGGATTAGACACCAAAAAAAACACTCAACAAATGGCTACAATTTAAGGAATGTGTTTAGTGACGGCATCAGATTCCCAATTGATGGAGAAAGGTCTGGTGGCAAGAAAAGCTGCTTCTAGGAGGTTGTTTAGTCTTTTCGCTCGACGATTCCATTCTTGGGTGGTTGGTTTGGCCTTTGTTCCTGTAACTCGAATCCTAGCCCAGTATATCTCATTTTAATTTTACCCTATTGTGAACCTTACTCCTTTTTTACTCTCTAATCGAGGATCTCGGCATTGAAAAATCTTTGTAAACTAAATCACACGTGTATATGTTGACATTTAAGAGATATACAGTCAAGAAAATCATGGGCAATGGTGATATATATGCGGATTAGACACAAAAAAAATCAACAAACGGCTACAATTTAAGGAATGTGTTTACTGATGGCATCAGATTCCTAATTGATGGAGAAAGGTCCGGTGGCAAGAAAACCTGCTTCTAGGAGGTTGTCAATTGTTTTCGCTCAACGATTCCATTCTTGGGTGGTTGGTTTGGCCCTTGTTCCTGTAACTCGAATCCTAGCTCGGTATATCCCACTTTAATTTTACACCATTGTGAACTTTACGCCTTTTTTACTCTCTGATCGAGGTTCTCGGCATAGAAAAATCTTCGTAAACTAAATCACACGTGTATATGTTGACATTTAAGAGATATACAGTCAAGAAAATCAAGGGCAATGGTGATGTATATGCGGATTAGACACCAAAAAAACACTCAACAAATGACTACAATTTAAGGAATGTGTTTAGTTACGGCATCAGATTCCTAATTGTTGGAGAAAGGTCTGGTGGCAAGAAAAGCTGCTTCTAGGAGGTTGTCAAGTGTTTTCGCTCGACGATTCCATTATTGGGTGGTTGGTTGGGCCCTTGTTCCGGTAACTCGAAACCTAGCCCGGTATATCCCATTTTAATTTTACACCATTGTGAACGTTACGCCTTTTTTACTCTCTGATTGAGGTTCTCGGTATTGAAAAATCATCGTAAACTAATCACACGTGTATATGTTGACAATTAAGAGATATACAGTCAAGAAAATCAAGGGAAATGGTGCTATATATGCGGACTAGAAAAAAACACACTCAACAAATGGCTACAATTTAAGGAATGTGTTTAGTGACGACATCAAATCCCTAATTTATGGAGAAAGGTCTGGTGGCAAGAAAAGCTGCTTCTAGGAGATTGTCAAGTGTTTTCGCTCGACGATTCCATTCGTGGGTGGTTGGTTTGGCCCTTGTTCCTGTAATTCGAATCCTAGCCCGTTATATCCCATTTTAATTTTACACCATTGTGAATCGTACGCCTTTTTTACTCTCTGATCGAGGTTCTCGGCATTGAAAAATCTTCGTAAACTTAATCACACGTGTATATGTTGACATTTAAGAGATATACAGTCAAGAAAATCAAGGGCAATGGTGAAATATATGCGGATTAGACACCAAAAAAAACACTCAACAAATGCCTACAATTTAAGGAATGTGTGTAGTGACGACATCATATTCCTAATTGATGGAGAAAGGTCCGGTGGCAAGAAACGCTGCTTCTAGGAGGTTGTCAAGTGTTTTCGCTCGACGATTCCATTCTTGGGTGGTTGGTTTTGCCCTTGTTCCTGTAACTCAAATCCTAGCCCGTTATATCTCATTTTAATTTTACACCATTGTGAACCGTACGCCTTTTTACTCTCTGATCGAGGTTCTCGGCATTGAAAAATCTTCGTAAACTAAATCACACGTGTATATGTTGACATTTAAGAGATATACAGTCAAGAAAATCAAGGGCAATGGTGATATATATGCGGATTAGACACCAAAAAAAACACTCAACAAATGGCTACAATTTAAGGAATGTGTTTAGTGACGGCATCAGATTCCCAATTGATGGAGAAAGGTCTGGTGGCAAGAAAAGCTGCTTCTAGGAGGTTGTTTAGTCTTTTCGCTCGACGATTCCATTCTTGGGTGGTTGGTTTGGCCTTTGTTCCTGTAACTCGAATCCTAGCCCAGTATATCTCATTTTAATTTTACCCTATTGTGAACCTTACTCCTTTTTTACTCTCTAATCGAGGATCTCGGCATTGAAAAATCTTTGTAAACTAAATCACACGTGTATATGTTGACATTTAAGAGATATACAGTCAAGAAAATCATGGGCAATGGTGATATATATGCGGATTAGACACAAAAAAAATCAACAAACGGCTACAATTTAAGGAATGTGTTTACTGATGGCATCAGATTCCTAATTGATGGAGAAAGGTCCGGTGGCAAGAAAACCTGCTTCTAGGAGGTTGTCAATTGTTTTCGCTCAACGATTCCATTCTTGGGTGGTTGGTTTGGCCCTTGTTCCTGTAACTCGAATCCTAGCTCGGTATATCCCACTTTAATTTTACACCATTGTGAACCTTACGCCTTTTTTACTCTCTGATAGAGGTTCTCGGCATTGAAAAATTTTCGTAAACTAAATCACACGTGTATATATGTTGACATTTAAGAGATATACAGTCAAGAAAAACAAGGGTAATGGTGATGTATATGCGGATTAGACACCAAAAAAAACACACTCAACAAATGGCTACAATTTAAGGAATGTGTTTAGTGACGGCATCAGATTCCTAATTGTTGGAGAAAGGTCTGGTGGCAAGAAAAGCTGCTTCTAGGAGGTTGTCAAGTGTTTTCGCTCGACGATTCCATTATTGGGTGGTTGGTTTGGCCCTTGTTCCGGTAACTCGAATCCTAGCCCGGTATATCCCATTTTAATTTTACACCATTGTGAACCATACGCCTTTTTTATTCTCTGATCGAGGTTCTCGGTATTGAAAAATCTTCGTAAACTAATCACACGTGTATATGTTGACAATTAAGAGATATACAGTCAAGAAAATCAAGGGCAATGGTGCTATATATGCGGACTAGACAAAAAAAAAACACTCAACAAATGGCTACAATTTAAGGAATGTGTTTAGTGACGGAATCAGATTCCTAATTGATGGAGAAATGTCTGGTGGCAAGAAAAGCTGCTTCTAGGAGAATGTCAAGTGTTTTCGCTCGACGATTCCATTCGTGGGTGGTTGGTTTGGCCCTTGTTCCTGTAACTCAAATCCAAGCCCGGTTAATTCCCTTTTTAATTTTACACCATTGTGAACCTTACGCCTTTTTTACTCTCTGATCGAGGTCCTCGGCATTGAAAAATCTTCGTAATATGTTGACATTTAAGAGATATACAGTCAAGAAAATCAAGGGCAATGGTGATATATATGCAGATTAGACAAAAAAAAAAAACACTCAACAATTGGCTACTATTTATGGAATGTGTTTAGTGACGGCATCAGATTCCTAATTAATGGAGAAAGGTCTGGTGGCAAGAAAAGTTGCTTCTAGGAGGTTGTCAAGTGTTTTCGCTTGACGATTACATTCTTGGGTGGTTGGTTTGGCCCTTGTTCCTGTAATTAGAATCCTAGCCCGGTATATCCCATTTTAATTTTACATAATTGTGAACCATACGCATTTTTTACTCTCCGATCGAGGTTCTTGGCATTGAAAAATCTTTGTAAATTAAATCACACGTGTATATGTTGACATTTAAGAGATATACAGTCAAGAAAATCAAGGGCAATGGTGATATATATGCGGATTAGATACAAAAAAAAAACACTTAACAAATACCTACAATTTAAGGAATGTGCATAGTGACGGCATCAGATTCCTAATTGATGGAGAAAGGTCTGGTGGCAAGAAAAGCTGCTTCTAGGAGGTTGTCAAGTGTTTTCGCTCGACGATTCCATTCTTGGGTGTTTGGTTTGGCCCTTGCTCCTGTGACTCGAATCCTAGCCCGGTATATCCCATTTTAATTTTACACCATTGTGAACCTTATGCCTTTTTTACTCTCTGATCGAGGTTCTCGGCATTGAAAAATCTCCGTAAACTAAATCACACGTGTATATGTTGACATTTAAGAGATATACAGTCAAGAAAATCAAGGGCAATGGTGATATATATGCGGATTAGTCACCAAAAAAATTACTCAACAAATGGCTACAATTTAAGGAATGTGTTTGGTGACGGAATCAGATCCCTAATTGATGGAGAAAGGTCTAGCGGCAAGAAAAGCTGCTTCTAGGAGGTTGTAAAGTGTTTTGCTCGACGATTCCATTCTTGGGTGGTTGGTTTGGTCCTTGTTCCTGTAACTCGAATCCAAGCCTGGTATATCCCACTTTAATTTTACAACATTGTGAACCTTACGCCTTTTTTACTCTCTGATCGAGGTTCTCGGCATTGAAAAATCTTCGTAAAATAAATCACACGTGTATATGTTGACATTTAAGAGATATACAGTTAAGAAAATCAAGGGCAATGGTGATATATATGCGGATTAGACACCAAAAAAAACACTCAACAAATGGCTACAATTTAAAGAATGTGTTTAGTGACGTCATATGATTCCTAATTGATGGAGAAAGGTCTGGTGGTAAGAAAAGCTGCTTCTAAGAGGTTGTCAAGTGTTTTCGCTCGACAATTCCATTCTTGGGTGGTTGGTTTGGCCCTTGTTCCTGTAACTCGAATCCAAGCCCGGTTAATTCCCTTTTTAATTTTACACCATTGTGAACCTTACGCCTTTTTTACTCTCTGGTCGAGGTCCTCGGCATTGAAAAATCTTCGTAATATGTTGACATTTAAGAGATATACAGTCAAGAAAATCTAGGGCAATGGTGATATATATGCAGATTAGACACCAAAAAAACACTCAACAATTGGCTACAATTTAAGGAATGTGTTTAGTGACGGCATCAGATTCCTAATTGACGGAGAAAGATCTGGTGGCAAGAAAAGTTGCTTCTTGGAGGTTGTCAAGTGTTTTCGCTCGACGATTCCATTCTTGGATGGTTGGTTTTGCCCTTGTTCCTGTAACTCGAATCCTAGCCCGGTATATCTCATTTTAATTTTACACTTTTGTGAACCTTACGCGTTTTTTACTCTCTGATCAAGGTTCTCGGCATTGAAAAATCTTCGTAAACTAAATCACACGTGTATATGTTGACATTTAAGAGATATACAGTCAAGAAAATCAAGGGTAATGGTGATGTATATGCGGATTAGACACCAAAAAAACACTCCACAAATGGCTATAATTTAAGGAATGTGTTTAGTGACGGCATCAGATTCCTAACTGATGGAGAATGGTCTGGTGGCAAGAAATGCTGCTCCTAGGAGGTTGACAAGTGTTTTCGCTCGACGATTCCATTCTTGGGTGGTTGGTTTGGTATTGGTGCATTCATCTGTCGTCTTCGTCTTATGTCGAGTCTCGGGTGCGTTGCGGGTTTGATCTAGCATGATGTCATCATATCCAATGATGACATCAAAATGGTGACATCATCAATTGATACATCACGTGAAATATTGCATGCATACACAAATCAGATTGCTTGTTTCACTAGAAGACAAAAGTGTATACATATTTGTTGATTTCGCTCATAGGACCTATTAGATGGGATTTCGCTTTTGTGTACAGAGGGATTTCGCTTATTTGATCATTCCTGATTTCGCTAATGTGGACATGTGGTCCTTGGAGCGAAATCACAGCTTATATATATAGGGGTTCACATAAGCGAAATCATATATAGATCTTGTATACCGTACCGAACTGCTGCTGGATTACGTCACGTTAATCAGATAGAGCAAGTTCTTGTATTACATGTTGAAACTCTGTTCGATTGTAGTTGTTACGTAATAAAACGTTGTTTAATTACGTCTTCGCGCACGATTACGGTTCGATTTAACGGATTCCGCACGTTAAATCGAATCTACCGCAGATCTAGTGATCGTTTACGATCCGATCCTGTACTCACAAGTGGTATCAGAGCCACGGATAGCTCTGCGTGTAATCGTGATCGAAATCGGACGTTTTTCGACGAGTTACGGTGAAATCGAATGATTTTCGGTTGATTTTTATGTGTTTTTGATATGTTCGATTCATGTTTTGAACTTTCTGGTTGTTTACAATTGAAATTGCTTTTAACTGAATCTGATTAACGAATTAAAGTGATTTCAGGTTTGTTGTTTGAACGAATCAAAGTTCTGAATATGATTTTATTGTCGCAAACAGGTTGTTTTGGATAAAGCATTGATTCGATGAAAGTGATCTGATTCATGATAATCAACTGAAAGTAATATGATTCATGATAAGTGTTACTGATTGTTATTCATGTTTGCTTATCTGATTGTTATTCGAGTTGATAGGACTGTTTCGATTGATTTTCTGACTAGTTTAGAGGATATTCTGTTGAAATTTTATCCATTTTGAACTAATTCAGATCTGTTCGATGTATTGTTTGTGTATTTCGAACTGAATTGGTTCTTGTCGAATAGAAGTTTGTGCATTCAGATCTGTTAAAGTATGTTTCGTTGCGATTCGGATCGAGTTTCGATAGTTTTCGGTGTGTCGTTAGAGTATTTCGAATTGTTTCGGTTCTGTTCGGTAGTTCATAGGTGTATCTCGGATTGATTTGATGTATAAGGATTGATAGTTGATTAGTTCTGATGATGTTTGGTTAAAGTTTCTACAGTCTCGGTTTGATTCGATTAAGTTTCGAATTGAATTGGATCAATTTAAGACTGTTTCGCTTGAATTTCGGTTAAGTTTTGGTTGATTACCAACTGTTTTTGAACACGATATTCACCGAAATCGATACTTGTTGGTCATAATATCAACTGAAATCAAAGAATTTGAATGAAGCACTGTATTAGAGTTCTGTGTTTGTTTGTTGTTGTTAATCATCGAGAATCAAATTTGAGATTGGAGTTGTTGCAAATTTTCAGATCTGAATTGCTGTTTTGCGAGATTAGTTGAAAATCTGAATAGGTTCTTGTTTGTTGATTGATTTGTGTGTTGTGATCAAAGATAATAAATTGTGGTTGCAGGTTCTATGCTCAACAAAGAAGAGGTATAGGTGAAAGACTATTTGCGACAAATTATTGTGTTGATAAAACTATTTTTAGATTCAAAAAGGTGTCTGATTGCAAAAGTCAAGAAAATAACGTTTCAATTTAAAAAAAAAATAAAAAAAAAATCGGACATCAGTGTGATATGACATCATAGTAGGGTTGTGTTTAAACAACTAAAAATTCCTTTGAGAATATAAGTGGTCAGCATTGAAATTGGCATTTCATATTGAAATTCTAAAATAAGTCCAAAGTTGTTGGGTCAATAAAATTTAGGATTGGTATTTGGGCCAGTAACAAGTTTTGAACAAGTTGGGTTTTGAATTGATATTGGGTAAATTGTTTGACTCGGATATTTTAAAAGCTTTTGGACCAAAAAATTGTGGGATTTATTCAAGTTGGGATTAGAGTTTAATTAGTTGATTTCGTGGGCTTTGAAACGCAATTTTAAATTGAACAGAACTTGTCATTTGGACTGAACAATTTGGGCTGAAAATTTTCACTTAGTCTTGGATTAAAGATTGTATTTGGGCCGTTTGATAGTGGACTTGAATCAAAAAGTGTTTGAACCGAGTGTTTTAAACCGGGTTAGATTAGTGGGCCTCTAGCTTGTGGATTTCTTGGTTACAAACAGTTTGTGGGCTTCGTGGAAGTTAAAATTTGTGGACTTTGAACTAAAAACAATTTTTGAACCATGTCATTTAACGAAGAAAGTGTGGTTAAAATGTTTGACGAAGAGGAAAACTATAACCTTGAAAGGTTAAATGATTGGTTTGATGGGTGTTGGAGTAAATATCAAAATGAGAATAAGGATATTTGGGATAAAAGATTTGAATGTTTTTTGTGTATGAAAAATGAAACAGTGGATATGTTGGAAAGACGGTTTAATTGTCTAATTGAAAAATTAACAAGGTACGAGATAAGGATATCAAATGCTGAAAAGATATCAAAATTTGCAGACGCGTTACCTTCTGAGTGGGATGAATTTTTGAGTGAACTAAAAAAGGATTCTAGGTTCTCAAATTTTTATCTAAATGAATTTATCAATGAGCTCAAAACACTCATGTATAAAAATGAAAAGAAAAAGAAAGAGTTGATGAATGTAATAGATAAAAATCTAGACAAAATAAGTTTGGATGTGATTGTTGAAATATGCCAAAGAGTCAATATGTGTCGTGTAGCAAAAGATGTTATGAGATATGATATTATGAGGGGCTGTTATATTGATGAATATATGAATCCTCTTGATTTTGTTAAAATTTTTTGTGCAGGCACATACAAGACAGAGACACAGGACATTTCAAAAAATGAAGAATCCAAGCAAGATGGAACTTCAAAATGTGAAGTTGTGTGCTCAAAATGCGAAAAATTCGAAGCAGACAACGTTAAACTCTTGAAGGATGTGGAGAGTTTAACATTGGAAATCAATCGTGTGAAGGATGAGAAAAGATCTGATGATAAACAGATTCTTGAAATGACAGAAAATTTTAAGAATTTGAAATCTGAAAATGTCAAACAGTTGAGTGGTTTGAACAGTTTGACATTGGAAAATAAAAAGTTGAAAGAAAATGTAAAAATTGTTGAAGATAAACTGAAAAATTTTGAAAATGAAAAATTAAAAATGGAAAAAGAATTTCAAAGTCAAATTAAAATTCTTGAAGATGGGAGAGATGTGTTTAGCAAAAACAACATCGAAAAGCAAAAAATGATCAATTCTCATCTTGAAAAGATTATTCAACTTGAAAAAGAAGGTGAGCAAGCTCAAAAGAAAATCAAAGAGCTTGAAACAAAATTGAAAGGTTTTGTGACTTCTTCAGAGTATTTGAATATTCCATGTCCAAAACCGATCAATTATGTTCCAATAAGTGATAATGTCACAAATTTTGACAAAGTCAAAATTGAAGATTGCGATGATAAAGCTGATGAAGAAAAAGAAAAAGAAAAAGAAAAGAAAAGAAAAATATTTTTAGAATTACAAGAAAAATTTCAAAATACTGTTTTGCAATCTACTGAAATAGGTGAATGCTCAAAGCAAAAACCTGTTAAAAAGAAAGTAGAACAGAAACAAAAATTTAAAAATTCAAAACAACAATAAAAGATCATCAGTTCAATCATCCAATCAAGATAAACAACTACAAAAATTGAAAAACCAAAACTCACAAAAAGTTGGTGATATGTGGTGCAGGTTTGACCACAGTGCTCAAGCGTCAAATCAAGCTTATAGGAGGAGTCGTGAGTACTACAAATCAAATCAGTGTTATGATTTGAGTGTTTGGATTGATAGTGGAGAATGGTACGATAAAGAATGTGCTACAATTGTGGTTTTCAAGGACACATTGCTGTTAACTGCCAGAGACAGAGATTTGAGACGAGGAGATGCTATAACTGCCAAATCAAAGGTCACATTGCCAGAGATTGCCCAATGAGATTTAAGAGGAGATCGAGGGCTGAATTTCATGGAACGGTGAAAAAATCAGTCAAAGTCGATGAAAAGACTAGAACACAGAAACAACAAGAAGTGAAAGAACCGAAAGTGAAGCTTTCACAAGGACAAAAAGACCGACTGAGAAAGAAAAGAAAGAAAGCTCGAGAATATCTTGAAAGGATTTTGTCATCGGATACAATCAGAAAATCAGATAACAGTTCTGATAAATCGTTTTGCTCTCCAAAGAATGATCAGTCAAGTAAAACGAATTCACCAGATACAAATCTGAGGACAGAAGAGAGAGTAAACAAAGAAAAAGTGGTTAATCAAACGATTAACAAAACAAAGAAAGTGAGATTTTCACTTCCTGACGATGAATTTGTTTCTTTGGAAACAAAAGAGCTAAGTGTTGGCAATGAATCTGATTCGTCAAAGTCAGAAGAGCCACAAGTTGAGCTAAAAATTGAAACGTCAGTTCCGCCAATGGATGATTTCAACTTTCCACCATTGCGAGCTGAAAATTATAAACAAAAAGTTGACGAAATTGAGATTTCAAATCAATCTTTTTCTGAAAAGAAAGATTTTGATGTTGAAAAAGCCTTTAACCTCAATGTTGTAAACATTTTTGGAAAAATGGTTGAGGGTAAGGTAAAAGGGGTTAAAGAATTTTATGAATCAAAAAGGCATGTTCAAAACACCCAAGGACCGTCAGGCTTGGGTGAATCTCTTTAACTGAAAAACCTGACTTGCCGGAGTTCCCAGGTTGGTAAGCGTGGAACATGAATCGGCATATTTCTTGAGAAATTTCACTCTGGTGATTTTTCGCCTTACATGTGGTAAATCAGGGACATTAAGTTGTACTTGATTTTCTACAAGTGATGTTTGAGTTTTAAAACTGAAATTGTAAAATCTGTCATGTGTATGAAGAAAACAATGTGATGAAGTGACCCCGAACCTACAAGTGGTTGGTAAACAAACTAATTTTTCCGGAAAAACCATTTTGATTAAAATAAACTTAAGTGTTTTGAAATCATAATGGGAAAATAGTTTTGTTGTGAGGGGGAGTTCTGATTGTTTATGCCAAGTGGATGGCGATTTGAAGTGATTTGATATCAGTTGTCAAGTTGGTTGTACAGTTTAGTTTCAAATTTCCTAAAATGTGTTTGCATTTTAGGGGGAGTAAGAATTTTTAGAAAATCCAAAAACATTTGAAAATTTGAAAATGTCAAAAACATTGAAAAATTAAAAATGAGTTTTGTTGTGAAAAAGAGGAAATGATAGTAGATCAGTTGGACTGTCACAGCATGCTAAAGAAATGGAAAGTTAAAATGTGATAAACGGTCTCACTAAAGATGTGACGATAGGCTCAGCTAGACTAGTAGATTTGCGATAACGATACAAACCTAAAATGAAAAAGCCTAGTTCTAGTGGGAAACATGGTCAAAAGCATAGTACTTAGTTTTGTCCTTCTTGATTGTGTGCCTACTCAGTAATCGCTGATTGTCGAAAGACATAAAACTGGTTAAGTTCCTGAAGTTTCACAACTTTGCTGAAAAGTTGCTGTGATTGTGCATTTTATTTTGCAAAGATTTAAACTTGTTTTATTTCGTTATTTTGTTTAAGCATCGGACATCCTCTGCGTATACGGGAGTATCGACCTGGATGTTGTTGCCTAAACGTTCTGCTTTATTTTCTTTGGTGTTTCGTTTAAGCTTTGGATCACCTCTGCGTATACGAGAGTATCGAACTGGTGGTTAAAGCCTAAACAATTTCAACTTATTTTTATTTCTTATTTTGTTTAAACATTGGACTTTCTCTGCGTATACGGAAGTATCGACCTGATTGTTAATGTTTAAACATTCTGAGTTGTTTTCGCACATATCACAGTTGATGAAAGTTTAAAGGCATTACTTGAGTTAGTGTATTGCATGATGAGGGGATATGCTGAGATCGTGGGGTCCATAAGAACTTAGTGCAAAATTAATATATTTTAACGTATCGGTAAGCATTTCGAAAGTTTTTAGATTGAGCTTAAGATGACAATTATATCGTCAATCAACGTGAATCGTTTAGAACTTAAAACGATTAAAAGCTTAATGGTGCTTGTGATTTGTCTCATAAACTGATATGATCCTCTTTCGCAAACTCACAAAAATATGCTTGTACATATTTCAATTCTGCATTTAATTTCTGTTATTGCATTTATGTTTTTGAAAATTCCAAAAAGATTTTCGACAACTGATGTTGAAAAGCTGATATTCAAAATCTCAAAGGCTAAACAAGATGAACAATTGGTTTGGTTAAGATGATGAGAAGTTAGAAGATAATCCTCAAATGTTTAGATGATTCATTAATTTGAATCACAATATTGTGTGTTATATGTTTGAGAATTTTGAGTGAATTCTTTTAGAGTCAAAATTATTTTGTCATACGAGAGGTTGAGATGTGTAGGTTTCTGATTCTGTTGCTACGGAAAGCCAGGCGTCGATCCTAAAAGCACGGAAGCTTGACGAAAGGGGGAGCCTGAAGAGACTACCGAAAGGGGGAGCTGAAGCTGAAGACAGATCCACCGGGATTCTGTTCAAGCAAGGGGGAGTCTGTTGATGCTGATTGAAAGAGTGAAGCACAAAGACTGATTAAGACTGAAGATGCAAAGACTCGACACTTAAGACTCGTCAACATCTGAGGGGGAGTCTATTGGTGCATTCATCTGTCGTTTTCGTCTTATGTCGAGTCTCGGGTGCGTTGCGGGTTTGATCAAGCATGATGTCATCATATCCAATGATGACATCAAAATGGTGACATCATCAATTGATACATCACGTGAAATATTGCATGCATACACAAATCAGATTGCATGTTTCACTAGAAGACAAAAGTTTATACATATTTGTTGATTTCGCTCATAGGACCTATTAGATGGGATTTCGCTTTTGTGTACAGAGGGATTTCGCTTATTTGATCATTGCTGATTTCGCTCATGTGGACATGTGGTCCTTGGAGCGAAATCACAGCTTATATATATAGGGGTTCACATAAGCGAAATCATATATAGATCTTGTATACCGTACCGAACTGCTGCTGGATTACGTCACGTTAATCAGATAGAGCAAGTTCTTGTATTACATGTTGAAACTCTGTTCGATTGTAGTTGTTACGTAATAAAACGTTGTTTAATTACGTCTTCGCGCACGATTACGGTTCGATTTAACGGATTCCGCACGTTAAATCGAATCTACCGCAGATCTAGTGATCGTTTACGATCCGATCCTGTACTCACATTTGGCCCTTGTTCCTGTGACTCGAATCCTATCCCGGTATATCCCATTTTAATTTTACACCATTGTGAACCTTACGCCTTTTTTACTCTCTGATCGAGGTTCTCGGCATTGAAAAATCTTCATAAACTAAATCACACATGTATATGTTGACATTTAATAGATACACAGTCAAGAAAATCAAGGGAAATGATGATAATATGTGGATTAGACACAAAAAAAAAACACTCAACAAATGGCTACAATTTATGCAATGTGTTTAGTGACGGCATCAGATTCCTATTTGATGGATAAAGGTCTGGTGGCAAGAAAAGCTACTTCTAGGAGGTTGTCAAGTGTTTTCGCTGTACAATTCCATTCTTGGGTGGTTGGTTTAGCCCTTGCTCATGTGACTCGAATCCTAGCCCGGTATATCCCATTTTAATTTTACACCATTGTGAACCTTACGCCTTTTTTACTCTCTGATCGAGGTTCTTGGCATTGAAAAATCTTCATAAAATAAATCACACGTGTATATGTTGACATTTAAGAGATATACAGTCAAGAAAATCAAGGGCAATGGTGATATATATGCGGATTAGACACCAAAAAAAGACACTCAACAAATGGCTTCAATTTAAGGAATGTGTTTAGTGACGGCATCAGATTCCTAATTGTTGAAGAAAGGTCTGGTGGCAAGAAAAGCTGCTTCTAGGAAGTTGTCAAGTGTTTTCGCTCGACGATTCCATTATTGGGTGGTTGGTTTGGCCCTTGTTCCGATAACTCGAATCCTAGCCCGGTATATCCCATTTTAATTGTACATCATTGTGAACCTTACGCCTTTTTTACTCTCTGATCGAGGTTCTCGGTATTGAAAAATCTTCGTAAACTAAATCACACGTGTATATGTTGACAATTAAGAGATATACATTCAAGAAAATCAAGGGCATTGGTGCTATATATGTGGATTAGACACAAAAAAAACACTCAACAAACGACTACAATTTAAGAAATGTGTTTAGTGACGACATCAAATTCCTAATTGATGGAGAAAGGTCTGGTGGCAAGAAAAGCTGCTTCTTGGAGGTTGTCAAGTGTTTTCGCTCGACGATTCCATTCTTGGATGGTTGGTTTTCCCCTTGTTCCTGTAACTCGAATCCTAGCCCGGTATATCCCATTTTAATTTTACACTATTGTGAACCTTACGCGTTTTTTACTCTCTGATCAAGGTTCTCGGCATTGAAAAATCTTCGTAAACTAAATCACACGTGTATATGTTGACATTTAAGAGATATACAGTCAAGAAAATCAAGGGCAATGGTGATATATATGCGTATTAGACACAAAAAAAAAAACACTCAACAAATGGCTATAATTTAAGGAATGAGATTAGTGACGTCATCAGATTCTTAATTGATGGAGAAAGGTCTGGTGGCAAGAAAAGCTGCTTCTAGGAGGTTGTCAAGTGTTTTCGCTCGACGATTCCATTCTAGGGTGGTTGGTTTGGCCCTTGTTCCTATAACTCGAATCCTAGCCCGGTATATCCCATTTTAATTTTACCCCATTGTGAACATTACGCCTTTTTTACTCTCTGATCGAGGTTCTCGGCATTGAAAAATCTTCGTAAACTAAATCACACGTGTATATGTTGACATTTAAGAGATATACTTTCAAGAAAATCAAGGTCAATGGTGATATATATGCGGATTAGACCAAAAAAAAAACAGTCAACAAATGGCTACAATTTAAGGAATGTGTTTAGTGACGGCATCAGATTCCTAATTGATGGAGAAAGGTCTGAGGGAAAGAAAAGCTGCTTCTAGGAGGTTGTCAAGTGTTTTCGCTCAACGATTCCATTCTTGGGTGGTTGGTTTGGCCCATGTTCCAGTAACTCAAATCCTAGCCCGTTATATCCCCTTATAATTTTACACATTGTGAACCTTACGGCTTTTTTACTCTCTAATCGAGGTTCTCGGCATTGAAAAATCTTCGTAAACTAAATCACACGTGTATATGTTGACATTTAAGAGATATACAGTCAAGAAAATCATGAGCAATGGTGATATATTTGCAGAATAGACACAAAAAAAAACACTTAACAAACGGCTACAATTTAAGGAATGTGATTAGTGTTGGCATCAGATTCCTAATTGATGGAGAAAGGTCAGGTGGCAAGAAAAGCTGCTTCTAGGAGGTTTTCAAGTGTTTTCGTTCGTCGATTCCATTCTTGGGTGGTTGGTTTGGCCCTTGTTCCTGTAACTTGAATCCTAGCCCGGTATATTCCATTTTAATTTTACACCATTGTGAACCTCACGCCTTTTTACTCTCTGATCGAGGTTCTCGGCATTGAAAAATCTTCGTAAACTACATCACACGTGTATATGTTGACATTCAAGAGATATACAGTCAAGAAAATCAAGGGCAATGGTGATATATATGCGGATTAGACACAAAAAAAAAAACACTTAACAAATGGCTACAATTTAAGGAATGTGTTTAGTGACGAAATCAGATTCCTAATTGATGGAGAAAGGTTTGGTCGCAAGAAAAGCTGTTTCTAAGAGGTTGTCAAGTCTTTTCGCTCGACGATTCCATTCGTGAGTGGTTGGTTTGGCCCTTGTTCCTGTAACTCGAATCCTAGCCCGTTATATCCAATTTTAATTTTACACCATTGTGAACCTTACGCCTTTTTTACTCTCTGACCGAGGTTCTCAACATTGAAAAATCTTCGTAAACTAAATCACACGTATATATGTTGACATTTAAGAGTTATACAGTCAAGAAAATCAAGGGCAATGGTGATATATATGCGGATTAGACACAAAAAAAAAAACTGAACAAATGGCTACAATTTAATGAATGTGTTTAGTGACGGCATCAGATTCCTGATTGATGGAGAAAGGTCTGGTGGCAAGAAAAGGTGCTTCTAGAAGCTTGTTAAGTGTTTTCGCTCGACGATTCCATTCTTGGGTTGTTGGTTTGGCCCATGTTCCAGTAACTCAAATCCTAGCCCGTTATATCCCATTATAATTTTACACATTGTGAACCTTACGCCTTTTTTACTCTCTAATCGAGGTTCTCGGCATTGAAAAATCTTCGTAAACTAAATCACACGTGTATACGTTGATATTTAAAAGATATACAGTCAAGAAAATCAAGGGCAATGGTGATATATATGCGGATTAGACGCCAAAAAAAAGTTACTAAACAAATGGCTACAATTTAAGGAATGTGTTTAGTGACGACATCTGATTCCTAATTGATGGAGAAAGGTCTGGTGGCAAGAAAAGCTGCTTCTAGGAGGTTGGCAAGTGTTTTCGCTCGACGATTCCATTCTTGGGTGGTTGGTTTGGCCCTTGTTCCTGTAACTCGAATCCTAGCTCGGTATATCCCATTTTAATTTTACACCATTGTGAACCTTACGCCTTTTTTACTCTCTGATCGAGGTTCTCGGCATTGAAAAATATTCGTAAACTAAATCACACGTGTATATGTTGACATTTAAGAGATATACAGTCAAGAAAATCAAGGGCAATGGTGATATATATGCGGATTAGACACAAAAAAAAAACACTCAACAAATGACTATAATTTAAGGAATGTGTTTAGTGACGTCATCAGATTCCTAATTGTTGGAGAAAGGTCTGGTGGCAAGAAAAGCTGCTTCGAGGAGGTTGTCAAGTGTTTTCGCTCGACGATTCCATTATTGGGTGGTTGGTTTGGCCCTTGTTCCGGTAACTCGAATCCTAGCCCGGTATATCCCATTTTAATTTTACACCATTGTGAACCTTACCCCTTTTTTACTCTCTGATCGAGGTTCTCGGTATTGAAAAATCTTCATAAACTAATCACATGTGTATATGTTGACAATTAAGAGATATACAGTCAAGAAAATCAAGGGCAATGGTGCTATATATGCGGATTAGATACAAAAAAAAAACACTCAACAAATGGCTACAATTTAAGGAATGTGTTTAGTGACGACATCAAATTCCTAATTGATGGAGAAAGATCTGGTGGCAAGAAAAGCTGCTTCTAGGAGATTGTCAAGTGTTTTCGCTCGACGATTCCATTCGTGGGTGATTGGTGTGGCCCTTGTTCCTGTAATTCGAATCCTAGCCCGTTATATCCCATTTTAATTTTACACCATTGTGAACCGTACGCCTTTTTTACTCTCTGATCGAGGTTCTCGGCATTGAAAAATCTTTGTAAACTAAATCACACGTGTATATGTTGACATTTATGTGATATACAGTCAAGAAAATCAAGGACAATGGTTATATATATATGCGGATTAGACACAAAAAAAACACTCAACAAATGGCTACAATTTAAGGAATGTGTTTAGTGACGGCATCAGATTCCTAATTGATGGAGAAAGGTCTGGTGGCAAGAAAAGTTGCTTTTAGGAGTTTGTCAAGTGTTTTCGCCCGACGATTCCATTCTTGGGTGGTTGGTTTGGCCCTTGCTCCTGTGACTCGAATCCAAGCCCGGTATATCCCATTTTAATTTTACACCATTGTGAACCTTACGCCTTTTTTACTCTCTGATCGACGTTCTTGGCATTTAAAAATCTTCGTCAACTAAATCACACGTGTATATGTTGACATTTAAGAGATATATAGTCAAGAAAATCAAGGGCAATGGTGATATATATGCGGATTAGACACAAAAAAAAAACACTCAACAAATGGCTACAATTTAAGGAATGTGTTTAGTGACGACATCAGATTCCTAGTTCATGGAGAAATGTCTGGTGGCAAGAAAAACTACTTGTAGGAGGTTGTCAAGTGTTTTCGCTCGACTATTCCATTCTTGGGTGGTCGGTTTGGCCATTGCTCGTGTGGCTCGAATCCTAGCCCGGTATATCACATTTTAATTTTACACCATTATGAAACTTACGCCTTTTTTACTCTCTGATCGAGGTTCTCGGCATTAAAAACCATCGTAAACTAAATCACACGTGTATATGTTGACATTTAAGCGCTATACAGCTAAGAAAACCAAGGGCAATGTTGATATATATGCGGATTAGACACAAAAAAAAAAAAAACACTCAACAAATGGCTACAATTTAAGGAATGTGTTTAGTGACGGCATCAGATTCCTAACTAATGGAGAAAGGTCTGGTGGCAAGAAAAGCTGTTTCTAGGAGGTTGTCAAGTGTTTTCGCTCTACGATTCCATTCATGGGTGGTTGGTTTGGCCGTTGTTCCTGTAACTCGAATCCTAGCCCGTTATATCCCATTTTAATTTCACACCATTGTGAACCTTACGCCTTTTTTACTCTCTGATCGAGGTTCTCGGCATTGAAAAATATTCGTAAACTAAATCACACGTGTATATGTTGACATTTAAGAGATATACAGTCAAGAAAATCAAGAGCAATGGTGATATATTTGCGGAATAGACACAAAAAAAACACATAACAAATGGCTACAATTTAAGGAATGTGTTTAGTGTTGGCATCAGATTCCTAATTGATGGAGAAAGGTCTGGTGGCAAGAAAAGGTGCTTCTAGAAGCTTGTTAAGTGTTTTCGCTCGACGATTCCATTCTTGGGTGGTTGGTTTGGCCCTTGTTCCTGTAACTCGAATCCTAGCCCGGTATATCCCATTTTAATTTTACACCATTGTGAACCTTATGCCTTTTTACTCTCTGATCGAGGTTCTCAGCATTGAAAAATCTTCGTAAACTACATCACACGTGTATATGTTGACATTTAAGAGATATACACTCTAGAAAATCAAGGGCAATGGTGATATATATGCGGATTAGACACAAAAAAAAAACACTTAACAAATGGCTACAATTTAAGGAATGTGTTTAGTGACGGAATCAGATTCCTAATTGATGGAGAAAGGTTTGCTGGCAAGAAAAGCTGTTTCTAAGAGGTTGTCAAGTCTTTTCGCTCGACGATTCCATTCGTGGGTGGTTGGTTTGGCCCTTGTTCCTGTAACTCGAATCCTAGCCCGTTATATCCCATTTTAATTTTACACCATTGTGAACCTTACGCCTTTTTTACTCTCTGATCGAGGTTCTTGACATTGAAAAAATCTTAGTAAACTAAATCACACGTGTATATGTTGACATTTAAGAGATATACAGTCAAGAAAATCAAGGGCAATGGTGATATATATGCGGATTAGACACAAAAAAAAACACTGAACAAATGGCTACAATTTAATGAATGTGTTTAGTGACGTCATCAGATTCCTGATTGTTGGAGAAAGGTCTGGTGGCAAGAAAAGCTGATTCTAGGAGCTTGTTAAGTGTTTTCGCTCGACGATTCCATTCTTGGGTGGTTGGTTTGGCCCTTGTTCCTGTAACTCGAATCCTAGCCCAGTATATCACATTTCAATTTTACACCATTGTGAACCTTATGCCTTTTTTACTCGCTGATCGAGGTTCTCGCATTGAAAAATCTTTGTAAACTAAATCACACATGTATATGTTGACATTTAAGAGATATACAGTCAAGAAAATCAAGGACAATGGTGATATATATGCGGATTAGACACAAAAAAAAACACTCAACAAATGGCTACAATTTAATGAATGTGTTTAGTGACGGCATCAGATTCCTAATTGATGGAGAAAGGTCTGGTGGAAAGAAAAGCTGCTTCTAGGAGGTTGTCAAGTGTTTTCGCTCGACGATTCCATTCTTGGGTTGTTGGTTTGGCCCTTGTTCCTGCAACTCGAATCCTAGCTTGGTATATCCCACTTTAATTTTACACCATTGTGAACCTTACGCCTTTTTTACTCTCTGATCGAGGTTCTCGGCATTGAAAAATCTTCGTAAACTAAATCACACGTGTATATGTTGACATTTAAGAGATATACAGTCAAGAAAATCAAGGGCAATGGTGATATATATGCGGATTAGACACCAAAAAAAAAACACTCAACAAATGGCTACGATTTAAGGATTGTGTTTAATGACGGCATCGGATTCCTAATTGATAGAGAAAGGTCTGGTGGCAAGAAAAGCTGCTTCTAGGAGGTTGTCAAGTGTTTTCGCTCGACGATTCCATTCTTGGGTGGTTGGTTTGGCCCTTGGTCCTGTAACTCGAATCCTAGCCCAGTATATCCTATTTTAATTTTACACCATTGTGAACCTTACGCCTTTTTTACTCTCTGATCGAGGTTCTCGGCATTGAAAATTATTCGTACACTAAATCACACGTGTATATGTTGACATGTAGGAGATATACAGTCAAGAAAATCAAGGGCAATGGTGATATATATGCGGATTAGACACAAAAAAAAAACACTTAACAAATGGCTACAATTTAAGGAATGTGTTTAGTGACGGCATCAGATTCCTGATTGATGGAGAAAGGTCTGGTGGTAAGAAAACCTACTTCTAGGAGGTTGTCAAGTGTTTTAGCTCGACGATTCCACTGTTGGGTGGTTGGTTTGGCCCTTGATTCTGTAACTCGAATCCTAGCCCGGTATATCCTATTTTAATTTTACACCATTGTGAACCTTACGTCTTTTTTACTCTCTGATCGAGGTTCTCGACATTGGAAAATCTGGTAAACTAAATCACACGTGTATATGTTGACATTTAAGAGATATACAGTCAAGAAAATCAAGGACAATGGTGATATATATACAGATTAGACACCATAAAAAAACACTCAACAAATGGCTACAATTTAAGTAATGTGTTTAGTGACGGCATCAGATTCCTAATTGATGGAGAAAGATCTGGTGGCAAGAAAAGCTGCTTCTAGGAGGTTGTCAAGTGTTTTCGCTCGACGATTCCATTCCTGGGTGGTTGGTTTGGCCCTTGTTCCTGTAACTTGAATCCTAGCTCGGTATATCCCACTTTAATTTTACACCACTGTGAACCATACGCCTTTTTTACTCTCTGATCGAGGTTCTCGGCAATGAAAAATCGTCGTAAACTAAATCACACGTGTATATGTTGACATCTAAGAGATATACAGTCAAGAAAATCAAGGGCAATGGTGATATATATACGGATTAGACACCAAAAAAATACTCAACAAATGGCTACAATTTAAGGAATGTGTTTAGTGACGGCATTAGATTCCTAATTGATGGAGAAAGGTCTGGTGGAAAGAAAAGCTACTTCTAGGAGGTTGTCAAGTGTTTTCGCTCGACGATTCCATTCTTGGGTGGTTGATTTGGCCCTTGTTCCTGTAACTCGAATCCTAGCCCGGTATATCCCATTTTAATTTTACACCATTGTGAACCTTACGCCTTTTTTACTCTCTGATCGAGGTTCTCGGCATTGAAAAATTTTTGTAAACTAAATCACACGTGTATATGTTGACATTTAAGAGATATACAGTCAAGAAAATCAAGGACAATGGTGATATATATGCGGATTAGACACAAAAAAAAAACACTCAACAAATGACTACAATTTAATGAATGTGTTTAGTGACGGCATCAGATTCCTAATTGATGGAGAAAGGTCTGGTGGCAAGAAAAGCTGCTTCTAGGAGGTTGTCAAGTGTTTTCGCTCGACGATTCCATTCTTGGGTTGTTGGTTTGGCCCTTGTTCCTGCAACTCGAATCCTAGCTTGGTATATCCCACTTTAATTTTACACCATTGTGAACCTTACGCCTTTTTTACTCTCTGATCGAGGTTCTCGGCATTGAAAAATCTTCGTAAACTAAATCACACGTGTATATGTTGACATTTAAGAGATATACAGTCAAGAAAATCAAGGGCAATGGTGATATATATGCGGATTAGACACAAAAAAAAAAAAAAACACTCAACAAATGGCTACGATTTAAGGAATGTGTTTAATGACGGCATCAGATTCCTAATTGATAGAGAAAGGTCTGGTGGCAAGAAAAGCTGCTTCTAGGAGGTTGTCAAGTGTTTTCGCTCGACGATTCCATTCTTGGGTGGTTGGTTTGGCCCTTGGTCCTGTAACTCGAATCCTAGCCCGGTATATCCCATTTTAATTTTACACCATTGTGAACCTTACGCCTTTTTTACTCTCTGATCGAGGTTCTCGGCATTGAAAATTATTCGTAAACTAAATCACACGTGTATATGTTGACATGTAGGAGATATACAGTCAAGAAAATCAAGGGCAATGGTGATATATATGCGGATTAGACATAAAAAAAAACACTTAACAAATGGCTACAATTTAAGGAATGTGTTTAGTGACGGCATCAGATTCCTGATTGATGGAGAAAGGTCTGGTGGCAAGAAAACCTACTTCTAGGAGGTTGTCAAGTGTTTTAGCTCGACGATTCCACTCTTGGGTGGTTGGTTTGGCCCTAGTTTTTGTAACTCGAATCCTAGCCCGGTATATCCTATTTTAATTTTACACCATTGTGAACCTTACGTCTTTTTTACTCTCTGATCGATGTTCTCGACATTGGAAAATCTGGTAAACTAAATCACACGTGTATATGTTGACATTTAAGAGATATACAGTCAAGAAAATCAAGGACAATGGTGATATATATATACAGATTAGACACCATAAAAAACACTCAACAAATGGCTACAATTTAAGTAATGTGTTTAGTGACGGCATCAGATTCCTAATTGATGGAGAAAGGTCTGGTGGCAAGAAAAGCTGCTTCTAGGAGGTTGTCAAGTGTTTTCGCTCGACGATTCCATTCCTGGGTGGTTGGTTTGGCCCTTGTTCCTGTAACTTGAATCCTAGCTCGGTATATCCCACTTTAATTTTACACCACTGTGAACCATACGCCTTTTTTACTCTCTGATCGAGGTTCTCGGCAATGAAAAATCGTCGTAAACTAAATCACACGTGTATATGTTGACATCTAAGAGATATACAGTCAAGAAAATCAAGGGCAATGGTGATATATATACGGATTAGACACCAAAAAAATACTCAACAAATGGCTACAATTTAAGGAATGTGTTTAGTGACGGCATTAGATTCCTAATTGATGGAGAAAGGTCTGGTGGCAAGAAAAGCTGCTTCTAGGAGGTTGTCAAGTGTTTTCGGTCGACGATTCCATTCTTGGGTGGTTGATTTGGCCCTTGTTCCTGTAACTCGAATCTTAGCCCGGTATATCCCATTTTAATTTTACACCATTGTGAACCTTACGCCTTTTTTACTCTCTGATCGAGGTTCTCGGCATTGAAAAATTTTCGTAAACTAAATCACACGTGTATATGTTGACATTTAAGAGATATACAGTCAAGAAAATCAAGGGCAACGACGATATATATGCGGATTAGACACAAAAAAAACACCCAACAAATGGCTACAATTTAAGGATTGTGTTTAGTGACGGCATCAGATTCCTAATTGATGGAGAAAGGTCTGGTGGCAAGAAAAGCTGCTTCTAGGAGGTTGTCAAGTGTTTTCGCTCGACGATTCCATTCCTGGGTGGTTGGTTTGGCCCTGGTTCCTGTAACTTGAATCCTAGCCCGGTGTATCCCATTTTAATTTTACTCCATTGTGAACCTTACGCCTTTTTTACTCTCTGATCGAGGTTCTCGACATTGAAAAATCTTCATAAACTAAATCACACGTGTATATGTAGACATTTAAGAGATATATAGTCAAGAAAATCAAGGGCAATGGTGATATATATGCGGATTAGACAAAAAAAAAAACACTTAACAAATGGCTACAATTTAAGGAATGTGTTTAGTGACGGCATCAGATTCCTAATTGATGGAGAAAGGTCTGGTGGCAAGAAAAGCTGCCTTTAGGAGGTTGTCAAGTGTTTCGCTCGACGATTCCATTCTTAGGTGGTTGGTTTGGCCCTTATTCCTGTAACTCGAATCCTAGCCCGGTATATCCCATTTTAATTTTACACCATTGTGAACCTTAGGTGTTTTATACTCTCTGATCGAGGTTCTTGGCATTTAAAAATCTTCGTAAACAAAATCAAACGTGTATATGTTGACATTTAAGAGATATACAGTCAAGAAAACCAAGGGCAATGGTGATATATATGCGGATTAGACACCAAAAAAAAAAAAAACTCAACAAATGGCTAAAATTTAAGGAATGTGTTTAGTGACGGGATCGGATTCCAAATTGAAGGAGAAAGGTCTGGTGGCAAGAAAAGCTGCTTCTAGGAGGTTTTCAAGTGTTTCGCTCGACTATTCCATTCTTGGGTGGTTGGTTTGGCCCTTGATCCTGTAACTCGAATCCTAGCCCGGTGTACCCCATTTTAATTTTACACCATTGTGAACCTTACGCTTTTTTTACTCTCTGATCGAGGTTCTCGGCATTGAAAAATATTCTTAAACTAAATCACACGTGTATATGTTGACATATAATAGATACACAGTCAAGAAAATCAAAGGCAATGGTGATATATAGGCGGATTAGACACCAAAAAAAACACTCAACAAATGGCTACAATTTAAGGAATGTGTTTAGTGATGGCATCAGATTCCTAATTGATGGAGAAGGGTTGGTTGGTTTGGCCCTTGTTCCTGTAACTCGAATCCTAGCCCGGCATATCCCATTTAAATTTTACACCATTGTGAACCTTACGCCTTTTTTACTCTCTGATCGAGGTTTTCGGCATTGAAAACTCTTCGTAAACTAAATCACACGTGTATATGTTGACATTTAAGAGATATACAGTCAAGAAAATCAAGTGCAATGGAGATATATATGCGGATTAGACACCAAAAATAACACTCAACAAATGGCTACAATTTAAGGAATGTGTTTAGTGATGGCATCAGATTCCTAATTGATCGAGAAAGGTCTGGTGGCAGGAAAAGCGGCTTCTAGGAGGTTGTCAAGTGTTTTCGCTCGACGATTCCATTCTTGGGTGGTCGGTTTGGCCCTTGTTCCGGTAACTCGAATCCTAGCCCGGTATATCCCATTTTAATTTTACACCATTGTGAACCTTACGCGTTTTTTACTCTCTGATCGAGGTTCTCAGCATTGAAAAATCTTCGTAAACTAAATCACACGTGTATATGTTGACATTTAAGAGATATACAGTCAAGAAAATCAAGGGCAATGGTGATATATATGCGGATTAGACACCCAAAAAAAAAACACTCAACAAATGGCTACAATTTAAGGAATGTGTTTAGTGACGGGATCAGATTTCTAATCGATGGAGAAAGGTCTGGTGGCAAGAAAAGCTGCTTCTAGGAGTTTGTCAAGTGTTTTCGCTCGACGATTACATTCTTGGGTGGTTGGTTTGGCCCTTTTTTATGTAACTCGAATCCTATCCCGGTATATCCCATTTTAATTTTATAGCATTGTGGAACCTTACGCCTTTTTTACTCTCTGATCGAGGTTCTCGGCATTGAAAAATCTTTGTAAACTAAATCACACGTGTATATGTTGACATTTAAGAGATATACAGTCAATAAAATCAAGGGAAATGGTGATATATATGCGGATTAGACAAAGAAAAAAATACTCAACAAATGGCTACAATTTAAGGAATGTATTTAGTGATGGCATCAGATTCCTAATTGATGGAGAAAGATCTGGTGGCAAGAAAAGCTGCTTCTAGGAGGTTGTCAAGTGTTTTCGCTCGACGAATCCATTCTTGGGGGGTTGGTTTGGCCCTTGTTCCTGTAACTCGTATCCTAGCACACGGTATATCCCATTTTAATTTCACACCATTGTGAACCTTACACCTTTTTTACTCTCAGATCGAGGTTCTCGGCGTTGAAAAATTTTCGTAAACTAAATCACACACGTATATGTTGACATTTAAGAGATATACAGTCAAGAAAATCAAGGGCAATGGTGATATATAGGCGGATTAGACACCAAAAAAAAAAACACTCAACAAATGGCTACAATTTAAGGAATGTGTTTAGTGATGGCATCAGATTCCTAATTGATTGAGAAAGGTCTGGTGGCAAGAAAAGCTGCTTCTAGGAGGTTTTCAAGTGTTTCGCTCGACGATTCCATTCTTAGGTGGTTGGTTTGGACCTTGTTCATGTAACTCGAATCCTAGCCCGGTATATCCCATTTTAATTTTACACCATTGTGAACCTTACGCGTTTTTTACTCTCTGATCGAGGTTCTCAGCATTGAAAAATCTTCGTAAACTAAATCACACGTGTATATGTTGACATTTAAGAGATACACAGTCAAGAAAATCAAAGGCAATGGTGACATATAGGCGGATTAGACACAAAAAAAAACACTCAACAAATGGCTACAATTTAAGGAATGTGTTTAGTGATGGCATCAGATTCCTAGTTGATGGAGAAAGGTCTGGTGGCAAGAAAATCTGCTTCTAGGAGGTTGTCAAGTGTTTTCGCTCGATGATTCCATTCTTGGGTGGTTGGTTTGGCCCTTGTTCCTGTAACTCGAATCCGAGCCCGGTATGTCCCGTTTTAATTTTACACCATTGTCAACCTTACGCCTTTTTTACTTTCTGATCGAGGTTCTCGGCATTGAAAATTCTTCGTAAACTAAATCACACGTGTATATGTTGACATTTAAGAGATATACAGTCAAGAAAATCATGGGCAATGGTGATATATATGCGAATTAGACACAAAAAAACACTCAACAAATGGCTACAATTTGAGGAATGTGTTTAGTGACGACATCAGATTCCTAATTGATGGAGAAAGGTCTGGTGGCAAGACAAGCTGCTTCTAGGAGGTTTTCAAGTGTTTTCGCTCGATGATTCCATTCTTGGGTGGTTGGTTTGGCCCTTGTTCCGGTAACTCGAATCCTAGCCCGGTATATCCCATTTTAATATTACACCATTGTGAACCTTACGCCTTTTTTACTCTCTGATCGAGGTTCTCAGCATTGAAAAATCTTCGTAAACTAAATCACACGTGTATATGTTGACATTTAAGAGATATAAAGTCGAGAAAATCAAGGGCAATGGTGATATATATGCGGATTAGACACCAAAAAAAAAAACACTCAACAAATGGCTACAATTTAAGGAATGTGTTTAGTGACGGGATCAGATTCCTAATCGATGGAGAAATGTCTGGTGGCTAGAAAAGCTGCTTCTAGGAGGTTGTCAAGTGTTTTCGCTCGACGATTACATTCTTGGGTGGTTGGTTTGGACCTTTTTTCTGTAACTCGAATCCTATCCCGGTATATCCCATTTTAATTTTACAGCATTGTGGAACCTTACGCCCTTTTTACTCTCTGATCGAGGTTCTCGGCATTGAAAAATCTTTGTAAACTAAATCACACGTGTATATGTTGACATTTAAGAGATATACAGTCAAAAAAATCAAGGGCAATGGTGATATATATGCGGATTAGACAAAGAAAAAAATAATCAACAAATGGATACAATTTAAGGAATGTATTTAGTGACGGCATCAGATTCCTAATTGATGGAGAAAGATCGGGTGGCAAGAAAAGCTGTTTCTAGGAGGTTGTCAAGTGTTTTCGCTCGACGAATCCATTCTTGGGGGGTTGGTTTGGCCCTTGTTCCTGTAACTCGAATCCTAGCACGGTATATCCCATTTTAATTTTACACCATTGTGAACCTTACGTCTTTTTTACTCTCAGATCGAGGTTCTTGGAGTTGAAAAATCTTCGTAAACTAAATCACACACGTATATGTTGACATTTAAGAGATATACAGTCAAGAAAATCAAGAGCAATGGTGATATATTTGCGGAATAGACACCAAAAAAAACACTTAACAAATGGCTACAATTTAAGGAATGTGTTTAGTGTTGGCATCAGATTCCTAATTGATGGAGAAAGGTCTGGTGGCAAGAAAAGCTGCTTCTAGGAGGTTTTCAAGTGTTTTCGCTCGACGATTCCATTCTTGGGTGGTTGGTTTGGCCCTTGTTCCTGTAACTCGAATCCTAGCCCGGTATATCCCATTTTAATTTTACACCATTGTGAACCTTACGCCTTTTTTACACTCTGGTCGAGGTTCTCGACATTGAAAAATCTTCGTAAACTAAATCAAACGATTATATGTTGACATTTAAGAGATATACAGTCAAGAAAATCAAGGGCAATGGTGATATATATGCGAATTAGACACAAAAAAAACACTCAACAAATGGCTACAATTTGAGGAAAGGGTTTAGCGATGACATCAGATTCTTAATTGATGGAGAAAGGTCTGGTGGCAAGAAAAGCTGCATCTAGGAGGTTGTCAAGTGTTTTCGCTCGACGATTCCATTCTTGGGTGGTTGGTTTGGCCCTTGTTCCGGTAATTCGAATCCTAGCCCGGTATATCCCATTTTAATTTTACACCATTGTGAACCTTACGCCTTTTTTACTCTCTGATCGAGGTTCTCAGCATTGAAAAATCTTCGTAAACTAAATCACACGTGTATATGTTGACATTTAAGAGATATACAGTCAAGAAAATCAAGGGCAATGGTGATATATATGCAGATTCGACACAAAAAAAACACTCAACAAATGGCTACAATTTAAGGAATGTGTTTAGTGACGGGATCAGATTCCTAATCGATGGAGAAAGGTCTGGTGGCAACAAAAGCTGCTTCTAGGAGGTTGTCAAGTGTTTTCGCTCGACGATTCCATTCTTGGTTGGTTGGTTTGGCCCTTGTTCCTGTAATTCAAATCCTAGCCCGGCATATCCCATTTTAATTTTACACCATTGTGAACCTTACGCCTTTTTACTCTCTGATCGAGGTTCTCGGCATTTAAAATTCTTCGTAAACTAAATCACACGTGTATATGTTGACATTTAGGAGATATACAGTCAAGAAAATCAAGGGCAATGGTGATATATATGCGGATTAGACACAAAAAAAAAACACTCAACAAATGGCTACAATTTAGGGAATGTGTTTAGTGATGGCATCAGATTCCGAATTGATGGAGAAAGGTCTGGTGGCAAGAAAAGCTGCTTCTAGGAGGTTATCAAGTGTTTTCGCTCGATGATTCCATTCTTGGGTGGTTGGTTTGGCCCTTGTTCCTGTAACTCGAATCCAAGCCTGGTATATCCCGTTTTAATTTTATACCATTGTGAACCTTACGCCTTTTTTACTTTCTGATCGAGGTTCTCGGCATTGAAAATTCTTCGTAAACTAAATCACACGTGTATATGTTGACATTTAAGAGATATACAGTCAAGAAAATCAAGGGCAATGGTGATATATATGCGAATTAGACAAAAAAAAAACACTCAACAAATGGCTACAATTTGAGGAATGTGTTTAGTGACGACATCAGATTCCTAATTGATGGAGAAAGGTCTGGTGGCAAGAAAAGCTGCTTCTAGGAGGTTGTCAAGTATTTTCGCTCGACGATTCCATTCTTGGGTGGTTGGTTTGGCCCTTGTTCCGGTAACTCGAATCCTAGCCCGGTATATCCCATTTTAATTTTACACCATTGTGAACCTTACGCATTTTTTACTCTCTGATCGAGGTTCTCAGCATTGAAAAATCTTCGTAAACTAAATCACACGTGTATATGTTGACATTTAAGAGATATACAGTCAAGAAAATCAAGGGCACTGGTGATATATATGCGGATTTGACACAAAAAAAAAACACTCAACAAATGGCTACAATTTAAGGAATGTGTTTAGTGACGGGATCAGATTCCTAATCGATGTAGAAAGGTCTGGTGGCAAGAAAAGTTGCTTCTAGGTGGTTGTCAAGTGTTTTCGCTCGACGATTACATTCTTGGGTGGTTAGTTTGGCCCCTTTTTCTGTAACTCGAATCCTATCCTGGTATATCCCATTTTAATTTTACAGCATTGTGGAACCTTATGCCTTTTTTACTCTCTGATCGAGGTTCTCGGCATTGAAAAATCTTTGTAAACTAAATCACACGTGTATATGTTGACATTTAAGAGATATACAGTCAATAAAATCAAGGGCAATGGTGATATATATGCGGATTAGACAAAGAAAAAAATACTCAACAAATGGCTACAATTTAAGGAATGTATTTAGTGACGACATCAGATTCCTAATTGATGGAGAAAGATCTGGTGGCAAGAAAAGCTGCTTCTAGGAGGTTGTCAAGTGTTTTCGCTCGACGAACCCATTCTTGGGGGTTTGGTTTGGCCCTTGTTCCAGTAACTCGAATCCTAGCACGGTATATCCCATTTTAATTTTACACCATTGTGAACCTTACGCCTTTTTTACTCTCAGATCGAGGTTCTCGGCGTTGAAAAATCTTCGTAAACTAAATCACAAATGTATATGTTGACATTTAAGAGATATACAGTCAAGAAAATCAAGGGCAATGGTGATATATATGCGAATTAGACACAAAAAAAAAACACTCAACAAATGGCTACAATTTAAGGAATGTGTTTAGTGACGGGATCGGATTCCTAATCGATTGAGAAAGGTCTGGTGGCAAGAAAAGCTGCTTCTAGGAGGTTGTCAAGTGTTTTCGCTCGACGATTACATTCTTGGGTGGTTGGTTTGGCCCTTTTTTCTGTAACTCGAATCCTATCCCGGTATATCCCATTTTAATTTTACAGCATTGTGGAACCTTACGCCTTTTTTACTCTCTGATCGAGGTTCTCGGCATTGAAAAATCTTTGTAAACTAAATCACACGTGTATATGTTGACATTTAAGAGATATACAATCAATAAAATCATGGGCAATGGTGATATATATGCGGATTATACAAAGAAAAAAATACTCAACAAATGGATACAATTTAAGGAATGTATTTAGTGACAGCATCAGATTCCTAATTGATGGAGAAAGATCTGGTGGCAAGAAAAGCTGCTTCTAGGGGGTTGTCAAGTGTTTTCGCTCGACGAATCCATTCTTGGGGGGTTGGTTTGGCCCTTGTTCCTGTAACTCGAATCCTAGCACGGTATATCCCATTTTAATTTTACACCATTGTGAACCTTTCGCCTTTTTTACTCTCAGATCGAGGTTCTCGGCGTTGAAAAATCTTCGTAAACTAAATCACACACGTATATGTTGACATTTAAGAGATATACAGTCAAGAAAATCAAGGGCAATGGTGATATATAAGCGGATTAGACAACAAAAAAAAACACTCAACAAATGGCTACCATTTAAAGAATGTGTTTAGTGACGGCATCAGATTCCTAATTGATGGAGAAAGGTTTGGGGGCAAGAAAAGCTGCTTCTAGGGGTTTCTCAAGTGTTTTCGCTCGACGATTCCATTCTTGGGTCTTTGGTTTGGCCCTTGTTCCTATAACTCGAATCCTAGCCCCGGTATATCCCATTTAATTTTACACCATTGTGAACCTTACGCCTTTTTTACACTCTGGTCGAGGTTCTCGACATTGAAAAATCTTCGTAAACTAAATCACACGTGTATATGTTTACATTTAAGAGATATACAGTCAAGAAAATCAAGGGCAATGGTGATATATATGCGAATTAGACACAAAAAAAACACTCAACAAATGGCTACAATTTGAGGAATGTGTTTAGCGACGACATCAGATTCTTAATTGATGGAGAAAGGTCTGGTGGCAAGAAAAGCTGCTTCTAGGAGGTTGTCAAGTGTTTTCGCTCGACGATTCCATTCTTGGGTGGTTGTTTTGGCCCTTGTTCCGTTAACTCGAATCCTAGCCCGGTATATCCCATTTTAATTTTACACCATTGTGAACCTTACGCCTTTTTTTACTCTCTAATCGAGGTTCTCAGCATTGAAAAATCTTCGTAAACTAAATCCCACGTGTATATGTTGACATTTAAGAGATATACAGTCAAGAAAATCAAGGGCAATGGTGATATATATGCGGATTAGACACAAAAAAAAACACTCAACAAATGGCTACAATTTAAGGAATGTGTTTAGTGACGGGATCAGATTCCTAATCGATGGAGAAAGGTCTGGTGGCAACAAAAGCTGCTTCTAGGAGGTTGTCAAGTGTTTTCGCTCGACGATTCCATTCTTGGTTGGTTGGTTTGGCCCTTGTTCCCGTAACTCAATCCTAGCCCGGCATATCCCATTTTAATTTTAAACCAGTGTGAACCTTACGCCTTTTTTACTCTCTGATCGAGGTTCTCGGCATTGAAAACTCTTCGTAAACTAAATCACACGTGTATATGTTGACATTTAAGAGATATACAGTCAATAAATTCAAGGGCAATGGTGATATATATGCGGATTAGACAAAGAAAAAAATACTCAACAAATGGCTACAATTTAAGAAATGTATTTAGTGACGGCATCAGATTCCTAATTGATGGAGAAAGATCTGGTGGCAAGAAAAGCTGCTTCTAGGAGGTTGTAAAGTGTTTTCGCTCGACGAATCCATTCTTGCGGGGTTGGTCTGGCCCTTGTTCCTGTAACTCGAATCCTAGCACGGTATATCCCATTTTAATTTTACACCATTGTGAACCTTACGCCTTTTTTACTCTCAGATCGAGGTTCTCGGCGTTGAAAAATCTTCGTAAACTAAATCACACACGTATATGTTGACATTTAAGAGATATACAGTCAAGAAAATCAAGGGCAATGGTGATATATATGCGGATTAGACAACAAAAAAAACACTCAACAAATGGCTACAATTTGAGGAATGTGTTTAGTGTCGACATCAGATTCTTAATTGATGGAGAAAGGTCTGGTGGCAAGAAAAGCTGCTTCTAGGAGGTTGTCAAGTGTTTTCGCTCGACGATTCCATTCTTGGGTGGTTGGTTTGGCCCTTGTTCCAGTAACTCGAATCCTAGCCCGGTATATCCCATTTTAATTTTACACCATTGTGAACCTTACGCCTTTTTTACTCTCTGATCGAGGTTCTTGGCATTGAAAAATATTTGTAAACTAAATCACACGTGTATATGTTGACATTTAAGAGATATACAGTCATGAAAATCAAGGGCAATGGTGATATATATGCGGATTAGACACCAAAAAAAAAAACACTCAACAAATGGCTACAATTTAAGGAATGTGTTTAGTGACGGGATCAAATTCCTAATCGATGGAGAAAGGTCTGGTGGCAAGAAAAGCTGGTATTAGGAGGTTGTCAAGTGTTTTCGCTCGACGATTACATTCTTGGGTGGTTGGTTTGGCCCTTTTTTCTGTAACTCGAATCCTATCCCGGTATATCCCATTTTAATTTTACAGCATTGTGGAACCTTACGCCTTTTTTACTCTCTGATCGAGGTTCTCGCCATTGAAAAATCTTTGTAAACTAAATCACACGTGTATATGTTAACATTTAAGAGATATACAGTCAATAAAATCAAGGGCAATGGTGATATATATGCGGATTAGGCAAAGAAAAAAAATACTCAACAAATGGCTACAATTTAAGGAATGTATTTAGTGACGGCATCAGATTCCTAATTGATGGATAAATGTCTAGTGGCAAGAAAAACTGCTTCTAGGAGGTTGTCAAGTGTTTTCGCTCGACGATTCCATTCGTGGGTGATTGGTTTGGCCCTTGTTCCTGTAATTCGAATCCTAGCCCGTTATATCCCATTTTAATTTTACACCATTGTGAACCGTACGCCTTTTTTACTCTCTGATCGAGGTTCTCGGCATTGAAAAATCTTTGTAAACTAAATCACACGTGTATATGTTGACATTTAAGAGATATACAGTCAAAAAAATCAAGGACAATGGTGATATATATGCGGATTTGACACAAAAAAAAACACTTAACAAATGGCTACAATTTAAGGAATGTGTTTAGTGACGGCATCAGATTCCTAATTGATGGAGAAAGGTCTGGTGGCAAGAAAAGTTGCTTTAAAGAGGTTGTCAAGTGTTTTCGCCCGACGATTCCATTCTTGGGTGGTTGGTTTGGCCCTTGCTCCTGTAAATCGAATCCTAGCCCGGTATATCCCATTTTAATTTTACACCATTGTGAACCTTACGCCTTTTTTACTCTCTGATCGACGTTCTTGGCATTTAAAAATCTTTGTAAACTAAATCACACGTGTATATGTTGACATTTAAGAGATATACAGTCAAGAAAATCAAGGGCAATGGTGATATATATGCGGATTAGACACCAAAAAAAAAACACTCAACAAATGGCTACAATTTAAGGAATGTGTTTAGTGACGACATCAGATTCCTAGTTCATGGAGAAATGTCTGGTGGCAAGAAAAGCTACTTGTAGGAGGTTGTCAAGTGTTTTCGCTCGACTATTCCATTCTTGGGTGGTCGGTTTGGCCATTGCTCCTGTGGCTCGAATCCTAGCCCGGTATATCACATTTTAATTTTACACCATTATGAAACTTACGCCTTTTTTAAAATCATCGTAAACTAAATCACACGTGTATATGTTGACATTTAAGATATATACAGTTAAGAAAACCAAGGGCAATGGTGATATATATGCGGATTAGAAACAAAAAAAAACACTCAACAAATGGCTACATTTTAAGGAATGTGTTTAGTGACGGCATCAGATTCCTAACTAATGGAGAAAGGTCTGGTGGCAAGAAAAGCTGCTTCTAGGAGGTTGTCAAGTGTTTTCGCTCTACGATTCCATTCGTGGGTGGTTGGTTTGGCCGTTGTTCCTATAACTCGAATCCTAGCCCGTTATATCCCATTTTAATTTCACACCATTGTGAACCTTACGCCTTTTTTACTCTCTGATCGAGGTTCTCGGCATTGAAAAATATTCGTAAACTAAATCACACGTGTATATGTTGACATTTAAGAGATATACAGTCAAGAAAATCAAGAGCAATGGTGATATATTTGCGGAATAGACACAAAAAAAAAACACATAACAAATGGTTACAATTTAAGGAATGTGTTTAGTGTTGGCATCAGATTCCTAATTGATGGAGAAAGGTCTGGTGGAAAGAAAAGGTGCTTCTAGAAGCTTGTTAAGTGTTTTCGCTCGACGATTCCATTCTTGGGTGGTTGGTTTGGCCCTTGTTCCTGTAACTCGAATCCTAGCCCGGTATATCCCATTTTAATTTTACACCATTGTGAACCTTACACCTTTTTACTCTCTGATCGAGGTTCTCGGCATTGAAAAATCTTCGTAAACTACATCACACGTGTATATGTTGACATTTAAGAGATATACACTCTAGAAAATCAAGGGCAATGGTGATATATATGCGGATTAGACACACAAAAAAAAAAAACACTTAACAAATGGCTACAATTTAAGGAATGTGTTTAGTGACGGAATTAGATTCCTAATTGATGGAGAAAGGTTTGCTGGCAAGAAAAGTTGTTTCTAAGAGGTTGTCAAGTCTTTTCGCTCGACGATTCCATTCGTGGGTGGTTGGTTTGGCCCTTGTTCCTGTAACTCGAATCCTAGCCCGTTATATCCCATTTTAATTTTACACCATTGTGAACCTTACGCTTTTTTTACTCTCTGATCGAGGTTCTCGACATTGAAAAATCTTCGTAAACTAAATCACACGTGTATATGTTGACATTTAAGAGATATACAGTCAAGAAAATCAAGGGCAATGGTGATATATATGTGGATTAGACACCAAAAAAAAAAAACTGAACAAATGGCTACAATTTAATGAATGTGTTTAGTGACGGCATCAGATTCCTGATTGATGGAGAAAGGTCTGGTGGCAAGAAAAGCTGCTTCTAGGAGCTAGTTAAGTGTTTTCGCTCGACGATTCAATTCTTGGGTGGTTGGTGTGGCCCTTGTTCCTATAACTCGAATCCTAGCCCAGTATATCACATTTCAATTTTACACCATTGTGAACCTTATGCCTTTTTTACTCGCTGATCGAGGTTCTCGGCATTGAAAAATCTTTGTAAACTAAATCACACGTGTATATGTTGACATTTAAGAGATATACAGTCAAGAAAATCAAAGACAATGGTGATATATATGCGGATTAGACACACAAAAAAAAACACTCAACAAATGGCTACAATTTAATGAATGTGTTTAGTGACGGCATCAGATTCCTAATTGATGGAGAAAGGTCTGGTGGCAAGAAAAGCTGCTTCTAGGAGGTTATCAAGTGTTTTCGCTCGACGATTCCATTCTTGGGTTGTTGGTTTGGCCCTTGTTCCTGTAACTCGAATCCTAGCATGGTATATCCCACTTTAATTTTACACCATTATGAACCTTACGCCTTTTTTACTCTCTGATCGAGGTTCTCGACATTGAAAAATCTTCGTAAACTAAATCACACGTGTATATGTTGACATTTAAGAGATATACAGTCAAGAAAATCAAGGGCAATGGTGATATATATGCGGATTAGACACCCAAAAAAAACACTCAACAAATGGCTACGATTTAAGGAATGTGTTTAATGACGGCATCAGATTCCTAATTGATAGAGAAAGGTCTGGTGGCAAGAAAAGCTGCTTCTAGGAGGTTGTCAAGTGTTTTCGCTCGACGATTCCATTCTTGGGTGGTTGGTTTGGCCCTTGGTCCTGTAACTCGAATCCTAGCCCGGTATATCCCATTTTAATTTTACACCATTGTGAACCTTACGCCTTTTTTACTCTCTGATCGAGGTTCTCGGCATTGAAAATTATTCGTAAACTAAATCACACGTGTATATGTTGACATGTAGGAGATATACAATCAAGAAAATCAAGGGCAATGGTGATATATATGCGGATTAGACACAAAAAAAACACTTAACAAATGGCTACAATTTAAGGAATGTGTTTAGTGACGGCATCAGAATCCTGATTGATGGAGAAAGGTCTGGTGGTAAGAAAACCTACTTCTAGGAGGTTGTCAAGTGTTTTAGCTCGACGATTCCACTCTTGGGTGGTTGGTTTGGCCCTTGTTTCTGTAACTCGAATCCTAGCAAGGTATATCCTATTTTAATTTTACACCATTGTGAACCTTACGTCTTTTTTACTCTCTGATCGAGGTTCTCGACATTGGAAATTCTGGTAAACTAAATCACACGTGTATATGTTGACATTTAAGAGATATACAGTCAAGAAAATCAAGGACAATGGTGATATATATACAGATTAGACACCATAAAAAAACACTCAACAAATGGCTACAATTTAAGTAATGTGTTTAGTGACGGCATCAGATTCCTAATTGATGGAGAAAGGTCTGGTGGCAAGAAAAGCTGCTTCTAGGAGGTTGTCAAGTGTTTTCGCTCGACGATTCCATTCCTGGGTGGTTGGTTTGGCCCTTGTTCCTGTAACTTGAATCCTAGCTCGGTATATCCGACTTTAATTTTACACCACTGTGAACCATACGCCTTTTTTACTCTCTGATCAAGGTTCTCGGCAATGAAAAATCGTCGTAAACTAAATCACACGTGTATATGTTGACATCTAAGAGATATACAGTCAAGAAAATCAAGGGCAATGGTGATATATATACGGATTAGACACCAAAAAAATACTCAACAAATGGCTACAATTTAAGGAATGTGTTTAGTGACGGCAATAGATTCCTAATTGATGGAGAAAGGTCTGGTCGCAAGAAAAGCTGCTTCTAGGAGGTTGTCAAGTGTTTTCGCTCGACGATTCCATTCTTGGGTGGTTGATTTGGCCCTTGTTCCTGTAACTCGAATCCTAGCCCGGTATATCCCATTTTAATTTTACACCATTGTGAACCTTACGCCTTTTTTACTCTCTGATCGAGGTTCTCGGCATTGAAAAATTTTCGTAAACTAAATCACACGTGTATATGTTGACATTTAAGAGATACACAGTCAAGAAAATCAAGGACAATGGTGATATATATGCGGATTAGACACAAAAAAAAAACACTCAACAAATGGCTACAATTTAATGAATGTGTTTAGTGACGGCATGAGATTCCTAATTGATAGAGAAAGGTCTGGTGGCAAGAAAAGCTGCTTCTAGGAGGTTGTCAAGTGTTTTCGCTCGACGATTCCATTCTAGGGTTGTTGGTTTGGCCCTTGTTCCTACAACTCGATTCCTAGCTTGGTATATCCCACTTTAATTTTACACCATTGTGAACCTTACGCCTTTTTTACTTTCTGATCGAGGTTCTCGGCATTGAAAAATCTTCGTAAACTAAATCACACGTGTAGATGTTGACATTTAAGAGATATACAGTCAAGAAAATCAAGGGCAATGGTGATATATATGCGGATTAGACACCAAAAAAAAACACTCAACAAATGGCTACGATTTAAGGAATGTGTTTAATGACGGCATCAGATTCTTAATTGATAGAGAAAGGTCTGGTGGCAAGAAAAGCTGCTTCTAGGAGGTTGTCAAGTGTTTTCGCTCGACGATTCCATTCTTGGGTGGTTGGTTTGGCCCTTGGTCCTGTAACTCGAATCCTAGCCCGGGATATCCCATTTTAATTTTACACCATTGTGAACCTTACGCCTTTTTTACTCTCTGATCGAGGTTCTCGACATTGAAAAATCTTCGGAAACTAAATCTCACGTGTATATGTTGACATTTAAGAGATATATAGTCAAGAAAATCAAGGGCAATGGTGATATATATGCGGATTAGACACAAAAAAAACACTTAACAAATGGCTACAATTTAAGGAATGTGTTTAGTGACGGCATCAGATTCCTAATTGATGGAGAAAGGTCTGGTGGCAAGAAAAGCTGCCTTTAGGAGGTTGTCAAGTGTTTCGCTCGACGATTCCATTCTTAGGTGGTTGGTTTGGCCCTTATTCCTGTAACTCGAATCCTAGCCCGGTATATCCCATTTTAATTTTACACCATTGTGAACCTTAGGCGTTTTATACTCTCTGATCGAGGTTCTCGGCATTTAAAAATCTTCGTAAACAAAATCAAACGTGTATATGTTGACATTTAAGAGATATACAGTCAAGAAAACCAAGGGCAATTGTGATATATATGCGGATTAGACACCAAAAAAAAAAAAAACTCAACAAATGGCTAAAATTTAAGGAATGTGTTTAGTGACGGCATCAGATTCCAAATTGAAGGAGAAAGGTCTGGTGGCAAGAAAAGCTGCTTGTAGGAGGTTGTCAAGTGTTTTCGCTCGACGATTCCATTCTTGGGTGGTTGATTTGGCCCTTGTTCCTGTAACTCGAATCCTAGCCCGGTATATCCCATTTTAATTTTACACCATTGTGAACCTTACGCCTTTTTTACTCTCTGATCGAGGTTCTCGGCATTGAAAAATTTTCGTAAACTAAATCACACGTGTATATGTTGACATTTAAGAGATATACAGTCAAGAAAATCAAGGACAATGGTGATATATATGCGGATTAGACACAAAAAAAAACACTCAACAAATGGCTACAATTTAATGAATGTGTTTAGTGACGGCATCAGATTCCTAATTGATGGAGAAAGGTCTGGTGGCAAGAAAAGCTGCTTCTAGGAGGTTGTCAAGTGTTTTCGCTCGACGATTCCATTCTTGGGTTGTTGGTTTGGCCCTTGTTCCTGCAACTCGAATCCTAGCTTGGTATATCCCACTTTAATTTTACACCATTGTGAACCTTACGCCTTTTTTACTCTCTGATCGAGGTTCTCGGCATTGAAAAATCTTCCTAAACTAAATCACACGTGTATATGTTGACATTTAAGAGATATACAGTCAAGAAAATCAAGGGCAATGGTGATATATATGCGGATTAGACACCAAAAAAAAAAACTCTCAACAAATGGCTACGATTTAAGGAATGTGTTTAATGACGGCATCAGATTCTTAATTGATAGAGAAAGGTCTGGTGGCAAGAAAAGCTTCTTCTAGGAGGTTGTCAAGTGTTTTCGCTCGACGATTCCATTCTTGGGTGGTTGGTTCGGCCCTTGGTCCTGTAACTCGAATCCTAGCCCGGTATATCCCATTTTAATTTTACACCGTTGTGAACCTGACGCCTTTTTTACTCTCTGATCGAGGTTCTCGACATTGAAAAATCTTCGTAAACTAAATCACACGTGTATATGTTGACATTTAAGAGATATATAGTCAAGAAAATCAAGGGCAATGGTGATATATATGCGGATTAGACACAAAAAAAAAAAACACTTAACAAATGGCTACAATTTAAGGAATCTGTTTAGTGACGGCATCAGATTCATAATTGATGGAGAAAGGTCTGGTGGCAAGAAAAGCTGCCTTTAGGAGGTTGTCAAGTGTTTCGCTCGACGATTCCATTCTTAGGTGGTTGGTTTGGCCCTTATTCCTGTAACTCGAATCCTAGCCCGGTATATCCCATTTTAATTTTACACCATTGTGAACCTTAGGCGTTTTATACTCTCTGATCGAGGTTCTCGGCATTTAAAAATCTTCGTAAACAAAATCAAACGTGTATATGTTGACATTTAAGAGATATACAGTCAAGAAAACCAAGGGCAATGGTGATATATATGCGGATTAGACACCAAAAAAAAAAAAAAAACTCAACAAATGGCTAAATTTAAGGAATGTGTTTAGTGACGGCATCAGATTCCAAATTGAAGGAGAAAGGTCTGGTGGCAAGAAAAGCTGCTTCTAGGAGGTTGTCAAGTGTTTCGCTCGACTATTCCATTCTTGGGTGGTTGGTTTGGCCCTTGGTCCTGTAACTCGAATCCTAGCCCGGTATATCCCATTTTAATTTTACACCATTCTGAACCTTAGGCGTTTTATACTCTCTGATCGAGGTTCTCGGCATTTAAAAATCTTCGTAAACAAAATCAAACGTGTATATGTTGACATTTAAGAGATATACAGTCAAGAAAACCAAGGGCAATGGTGATATATATGCGGATTAGACACCAAAAAAAAAAAAAAACTCAACAAATGGCTAAATTTAAGGAATGTGTTTAGTGACGGCATCAGATTCCAAATTGAAGGAGAAAGGTCTGGTGGCAAGAAAAGCTGCTTCTAGGAGGTTGTCAAGTGTTTCGCTCGACTATTCCATTCTTGGGTGGTTGGTTTGGCCCTTGGTCCTGTAACTCGAATCCTAGCCCGGTATATCCCATTTTAATTTTACACCATTGTGAACCTGACGCCTTTTTTACTCTCTGATCGAGGTTCTCGACATTGAAAAATCTTCGTAAACTAAATCACACGTGTATATGTTGACATTTAAGAGATATATAGTCAAGAAAATCAAGGGCAATGGTGATATATATGCGGATTAGACACAAAAAAAAAAAACACTTAACAAATGGCTACAATTTAAGGAATGTGTTTAGTGACGGCATCAGATTCATAATTGATGGAGAAAGGTCTGGTGGCAAGAAAAGCTGCCTTTAGGAGGTTGTCAAGTGTTTCGCTCGACGATTCCATTCTTAGGTGGTTGGTTTGGCCCTTATTCCTGTAACTCGAATCCTAGCCCGGTATATCCCATTTTAATTTTACACCATTGTGAACCTTATGCCTTTTTTACTCTCTGATCGAGGTTCTCGGCATTTAAAAATCTTCGTAAACAAAATCAAACGTGTATATGTTGACATTTAAGAGACATACAGTCAAGAAAATCAAGGACAATGGTGATATATATGCGGATTAGACACAAAAAAAAAACACTCAACAAATGGCTACAATTTAATGAATGTGTTTAGTGACGGCATCAGATTCCTAATTGATGGAGAAAGGTCTGGTGGCAAGAAAAGCTGCTTCTAGGAGGTTGTCAAGTGTTTTCGCTCGACGATTCCATTCTTGGGTTGTTGGTTTGGCCCTTGTTCCTGCAACTCGAATCCTAGCTTGGTATATCCCACTTTAATTTTACACCATTGTGAACCTTACGCCTTTTTTACTCTCTGATCGAGGTTCTCGGCATTGAAAAATCTTCGTAAACTAAATCACACGTGTATATGTTGACATTTAAGAGATATACAGTCAAGAAAATCAAGGACAATGGTGATATATATGCGGATTAGACACCAAAAAAAAAACACTCAACAAATGGCTACGATTTAAGGAATGTGTTTAATGACGGCATCAGATTCTTAATTGACAGAGAAAGGTCTGGTGGCAAGAAAAGCTGCTTCTAGGAGGTTGTCAAGTGTTTTCGCTCGACGATTCCATTCTTGGGTGGTTGGTTTGGCCCTTGGTCCTGTAACTCGAATCCTAGCCCGGTATATCCCATTTTAATTTTACACCATTGTGAACCTTACGCCTTTTTTACTCTCTGATCGAGGTTCTCGACATTGAAAAATCTTCGTAAACTAAATCACACGTGTATATGTTGACATTTAAGAGATATATAGTCAAGAAAATCAAGGGCAATGGTGATATATATGCGGATTAGACACAAAAAAAACACTTAACAAATGGCTACAATTTAAGGAATGTGTTTAGTGACGGCATCAGATTCCTAATTGATGGAGAAAGGTCTGGTGGCAAGAAAAGCTGCCTTTAGGAGGTTGTCAAGTGTTTCGCTCGACGATTCCATTCTTAGGTAGTTGGTTTGGCCCTTATTCCTGTAACTCGAATCCTAGCCCGGTATATCCCATTTTAATTTTACACCATTGTGAACCTTAGGCGTTTTATACTCTCTGATCGAGGTTCTCGGCATTTAAAAATCTTCGTAAACAAAATCAAACGTGTATATGTTGACATTTAAGAGATATACAGTCAAGAAAACCAAGGGCAATTGTGATATATATGCGGATTAGACACAAAAAAAAAAAAACTCAACAAATGGCTACGATTTAAGGAATGTGTTTAGTGACGGCATCAGATTCCAAATTGAAGGAGAAAGGTCTGGTGGCAAGAAAAGCTGCTTCTAGGAGGTTGTCAAGTGTTTTCGCTCGACGATTCCATTCTTGGGTGGTTGATTTGGCCCTTGGTCCTGTAACTCGAATCCTAGCCCGGTATATCCCATTTTAATTTTACACCATTGTGAACCTGACGCCTTTTTTACTCTCTGATCGAGGTTCTCGACATTGAAAAATCTTCGTAAACTAAATCACACGTGTATATGTTGACATTTAAGAGATATATAGTCAAGAAAATCAAGGGCAATGGTGATATATATGCGGATTAGACACAAAAAAAACACTTAACAAATGGCTACAATTTAAGGAATGTGTTTAGTGACGGCATCAGATTCCTAATTGATGGAGAAAGTTCTGGTGGCAAGAAAAGCTGCCTTTAGGAGGTTGTCAAGTGTTTCGCTCGACGATTCCATTCTTAGGTAGTTGGTTTGGCCCTTATTCCTGTAACTAGAATCCTAGCCCGGTATATCCCATTTTAATTTTACACCATTGTGAACCTTAGGCGTTTTATACTCTCTGATCGAGGTTCTCGGCATTTAAAAATCTTCGTAAACGAAATCAAACGTGTATATGTTGACATTTAAGAGATATACAGTCAAGAAAACCAAGGGCAATGGTGATATATATGCGGATTAGACACCAAAAAAAAAAAAAACCCAACAAATGGCTAAAATTTAAGGAATGTGTTTAGTGACGGCATCAGATTCCAAATTGAAGGAGAAAGGTCTGGTGGCAAGAAAAGCTGCTTCTAGGAGGTTGTCAAGTGTTTTCGCTCGACGATTCCATTCTTGGGTGGTTGATTCGGCCCTTGTTCCTGTAACTCGAATCCTAGCCCGGTATATCCCATTTTAATTTTACACCATTGTGAACCTTACGCCTTTTTTACTCTCTGATCGAGGTTCTCGGCATTGAAAAATCTTCGTAAACTAAATTACACGTGTATATGTTGACATTTAAGAGATATACAGTCAAGAAAATCAAGGGCAATGGTGATATATATGCGGATTAGACACCAAAAAAAAACACTCAACAAATGGCTACGATTTAAGGAATGTGTTTAATGACGGCATCAGATTCTTAATTGATAGAGAAATGTCTGGTGGCAAGAAAAGCTGCTTCTAGGAGGTTGTCAAGTGTTTTCGCTCAACGATTCCATTCTTGGGTGGTTGGTTTGGCCCTTGGTCCTGTAACTCGAATCCTAGCCCGGTATATCCCATTTTAATTTTACACCATTGTGAACCTTACGCCTTTTTTACTCTCTGATCGAGGTTCTCGACATTGAAAAATCTTCGTAAACTAAATCACACGTGTATATGTTGACATTTAAGAGATATATAGTCAAGAAAATCAAGGGCAATGGTGATATATATGCGGATTAGACACAAAAAAAAACACTTAACAAATGGCTACAATTTAAGGAATGTGTTTAGTGACGGCATCAGATTCATAATTGATGGAGAAAGGTCTGGTGGCAAGAAAAGCTGCCTTTAGGAGGTTGTCAAGTGTTTCGCTCGACGATTCCATTCTTAGGTGGTTGGTTTGGCCCTTATTCCTGTAACTCGAATCCTAGCCCGGTATATCCCATTTTAATTTTACACCATTGTGAACCTTAGGCGTTTTATACTCTCTGATCGAGGTTCTCGGCATTTAAAAATCTTCGTAAACAAAATCAAACGTGTATATGTTGACATTTAAGAGATATACAGTCAAGAAAACCAAGGGCAATGGTGATATATATGCGGATTAGACACCAAAAAAAAAAAAAAACTCAACAAATGGCTAAAATTTAAGGAATGTGTTTAGTGACGGCATCAGATTCCAAATTGAAGGAGAAAGGTCTGGTGGCAAGAAAAGCTGCTTCTAGGAGGTTGTCAAGTGTTTCGCTCGACTATTCCATTCTTGGGTGGTCGGTTTGGCCCTTGGTCCTGTAACTCGAATCCTAGCCCGGTATATCCCATTTTAATTTTACACCATTGTGAACCTTATGCCTTTTTTACTCTCTGATCGAGGTTCTCGGCATTTAAAAATCTTCGTAAACAAAATCAAACGTGTATATGTTGACATTTAAGAGAAATACAGTCAAGAAAATCAAGGACAATGGTGATATATATGCGGATTAGACACAAAAAAAAACACTCAACAAATGGCTACAATTTAATGAATGTGTTTAGTGACGGCATCAGATTCCTAATTGATGGAGAAAGGTCTGGTGGCAAGAAAAGCTGCTTCTAGGAGGTTGTCAAGTGTTTTCGCTCGACGATTCCATTCTTGGGTTGTTGGTTTGGCCCTTGTTCCTGCAACTCGAATCCTAGCTTGGTATATCCCACTTTAATTTTACACCATTGTGAACCTTACGCCTTTTTTACTCTCTGATCGAGGTTCTCGGCATTGAAAAATCTTCGTAAACTAAATCACACGTGTATATGTTGACATTTAAGAGATATACAGTCAAGAAAATCAAGGACAATGGTGATATATATGCGGATTAGACACCAAAAAAAAAAAAACACTCAACAAATGGCTACGATTTAAGGAATGTGTTTAATGACGGCATCAGATTCTTAATTGATAGAGAAAGGTCTGGTGGCAAGAAAAGCTGCTTCTAGGAGGTTGTCAAGTGTTTTCGCTCGACGATTCCATTCTTGGGTTGTTGGTTTGGCCCTTGGTCCTGTAACTCGAATCCTAGCCCGGTATATCCCATTTTAATTTTACACCATTGTGAACCTTACGCCTTTTTTACTCTCTGATCGAGGTTCTCGACATTGAAAAATCTTCGTAAACTAAATCACACGTGTATATGTTGACATTTAAGATATATATAGTCAAGAAAATCAAGGGCAATGGTGATATATATGCGGATTAGACACAAAAAAAACACTTAACAAATGGCTACAATTTAAGGAATGTGTTTAGTGACGGCATCAGATTACTAATTGATGGAGAAAGGTCTGGTGGCAAGAAAAGCTGCCTTTAGGAGGTTGTCAAGTGTTTCGCTCGACGATTCCATTCTTAGGTAGTTGGTTTGGCCCTTATTCCTGTAACTCGAATCCTAGCCCGGTATATCCCATTTTAATTTTACACCATTGTGAACCTTAGGCGTTTTATACTCTCTGATCGAGGTTCTCGGCATTTAAAAATCTTCGTAAACAAAATCAAACGTGTATATGTTGACATTTAAGAGATATACAGTCAAGAAAACCAAGGGCAATGGTGATATATATGCGGATTAGACACCAAAAAAAAAAAAACTCAACAAATGGTTAAAATTTAAGGAATGTGTTTAGTGACGGCATCAGATTCCAAATTGAAGGAGAAAGGTCTGGTGGCAAGAAAAGCTGCTTCTAGGAGGTTGTCAAGAGTTTCGCTCGACTATTCCATTCTTGGGTGGTTGGTTTGGCCCTTGATCCTGTAACTCGGATCCTAGCCCGGTGTACCCCATTTTACTTTTACACCATTGTGAATCTTACGCCTTTTTTACTCTCTGATCGAGGTTCTCGGCATTGAAAAATATTCGTAAACTAAATCACACGTGTGTATGTTGACATATAATAGATACACAGTCAAGAAAATCAAAGGCAATGGTGATATATAGGCGGATTAGACACCAAAAAAAAAACACTCATCAAATGGCTACAATTTAAGGAATGTGTTTAGTGATGGCATCAGATTCCTAATTGATGGAGAAGGGTTGGTTGGTTTGGCCCTTGTTCCTGTAACTCGAATCCTAGCCCGGCATATCCCATTTAAATTTTACACCATTGTGAACCTTACGCCTTTTTTACTCTCTGATCGAGGTTCTCGGCATTGAAAACTCTTCGTAAACTAAATCACACGTGTATATGTTGACATTTAAGAGATATACAGTCAAGAAAATCAAGTGCAATGGGGATATATATGCGGATTAGACACCAAAAATAACACTCAACAAATGGCTACAATTTAAGGAATGTGTTTAGTGATGGAATCAGATTCCTAATTGATCGAGAAAGGTCTGGTGGCAAGAAAAGCTGCTTCTAGGAGGTTGTCAAGTGTTTTCGCTCGACGATTCCATTCTTGGGTGATTGGTTTGGCCCTTGTTCCGGTAACACGAATCCTAGCCCGGTATATCCCATTTTAATTTTACACCATTGTGAACCTTACGCCTTTTTTACTCTCTGATCGAGGTTCTCAGCATTGAAAAATCTTCGTAAACTAAATCACACCTGTATATGTTGACATTTAAGAGATATATAGTCAAGAAAATCAAGGGCAATGGTGATATATATGCGGATTAGACACCCAAAAAGAAAACACTCAACAAATGGCTACAATTTAAGGAATGTGTTTAGTGACGGGATCAGATTCCTAATCGATGGAGAAAGGTCTGGTGGCAAGAAAAGCTGCTTCTAGGAGGTTGTCAAGTGTTTTCGCTTGACGATTACATTCTTGGGTGGTTGGTTTGGCCCTTTTTTCTGTAACTCGAATCCTATCCCGGTATATCCCATTTTAATTTTACAACATTGTGGAACCTTACGCCTTTTTTACTCTCTGATCGAGGTTCTCGGCATTGAAAAATCTTTGTAAACTAAATCACACGTGTATATGTTGACATTTAAGAGATATACAGTCAATAAAATCAAGGGAAATGGTGATATATATGCGGATTAGACAAAGAAAAAAATACTCAACAAATGGCTACAATTTAAGGAATGTATTTAGTGATGGCATCAGATTCCTAATTGATGGAGAAAGATCTGGTGGCAAGAAAAGCTGCTTCTAGGAGGTTGTCAAGTGTTTTCGCTCGACGAATCCATTCTTGGGGGGTTGGTTTGGCCCTTGTTCCTGTAACTCGTATCCTAGCACGGTATATCCCATTTTAATTTCACACCATTGTGAACCTTACACCTTTTTTACTCTCAGATCGTGGTTCTCGGCGTTGAAAAATCTTCGTTAACTAAATGACACACGTATATGTTGACATTTAAGAGATATACAGTCAAGAAAATCAAGGGCAATGGTGATATATAGGCGGATTAGACACCAAAAAAAAAACACTCAACAAATGGCTACAGTTTAAGGAATGTGTTTAGTGATGGCATAAGATTCCTAATTGATGGAGAAATGTCTGGTGGCAAGAAAAGCTGCTTCTAGGAGGTTTTCAAGTGTTTCGCTCGACGATTCCATTCTTAGGTGGTTGGTTTGGACCTTGTTCATGTAACTCGAATCCTAGCCCGGTATATCCCATTTTAATTTTACACCATTGTGAACCTTACGCGTTTTTTACTCTCTGATCGAGGTTCTCGGCATTGAAAAATCTTCGTAAACTAAATCACACGTGTATATGTTGACATTTAAGAGATACACAGTCAAGAAAATCAAAGGCAATGGTGACATATAGGCGGATTAGACACAAAAAAAAAAACACTCAACAAATGGCTACAATTTAAGGAATGTGTTTAGTGATGGCATCAGATTCCTAATTGATGGAGAAAGGTCTGGTGGCAAGAAAAGCTACTTCTAGGAGGTTGTCAAGTGTTTTCGCTCGATGATTCCATTCTTGGGTGGTTGGTTTGGCCCTTGTTCCTGTAACTCGAATCCGAGCCTGGTATATCCCGTTTTAATTTTACACCATTGTCAACCTTACGCCTTTTTTACTTTCTGATCGAGGTCGTCGGCATTGAAAATTCTTCGTAAACTAAATCACACGTGTATATGTTGACATTTAAGAGATATACAGTCAAGAAAATCATGGGCAATGGTGATATATATGCGAATTAGACACAAAAAAAAAACACTCAACAAATGGCTACAATTTGAGGAATGTGTTTAGTGACGACATCAGATTCCTAATTGATGGAGAAAGGTCTGGTGGCAAGAAAAGCTGCTTCTAGGAGGTTTTCAAGTGTTTTCGCTTGATGATTTCATTCTTGGGTGGTTGGTTTGGCCCTTGTTCCGGTAACTCGAATGCTAGCCCGGTATATCCCATTTTAAATTTACACCATTGTGAACCTTACGCCTTTTTTACTCTCTGATCGAGGTTCTCAGCATTGCAAAATCTTCGTAAACTAAATCACACGTGTATATGTTGACATTTAAGAGATATACAGTCAAGAAAATCAAGGGCAATGGTGATATATATGCGGATTAGACACAAAAAAAAAACACTCAACAAATGGCTACAATTTAAGGAATGTGTTTAGTGATGGGATCAGATTCCTAATCGATGGAGAAAGGTCTGGTGGCTAGAAAAGCTGTTTCTAGGAGGTTGTCAAGTGTTTTCGCTCGACGATTACATTCTTGGGTGGTTGGTTTGGACCTTTTTTCTGTAACTCGAATCCTATCCCGGTATATCCCATTTTAATTTTACAGCATTGTGGAACCTTACGCCTTTTTTACTCTCTGATCGAGGTTCTCGGCATTGAAAAATATTTGTAAACTAAATCACACGTGTATATGTTGACATTTAAGAGATATACAGCCAATAAAATCAAGGGCAATGGTGATATATATGCGGATTAGACAAAGAAAAAAATACTCAACAAATGGAAACAATTTAAGGAATGTATTTAGTGACGGCATCAGATTCCTAATTGATGGAGAAAGATCTGGTGGCAAGAAAAGCTGCTTCTAGGAGGTTGTCAAGTGTTTTCGCTCGACGAATAAATTCTTGGGGGGTTGGTTTGGCCCTTGTTCCTGTAACTCGAATCCTAGCACGGTATATCCCATTTTAATTTTACACCATTGTGAACCTTACGCCTTTTTTACTCTCAGATCGAGGTTCTCGGAGTTGAAAAATCTTCGTAAACTAAATCACACACGTATATGTTGACATTTAAGAGATATACAGTCAAGAAAATCAAGAGCAATGGTGATATATTTGTGGAATAGACACCAAAAAAAACACTTAACAAATGGCTACAATTTAAGGAATGTGTTTAGTGTTTTCATCAGATTCCTAATTGATGGAGAAAGGTCTGGTGGCAAGAAAAGCTGCTTCTAGGAGGTTTTCAAGTGTTTTCGCTTGACGATTCCATTCTTGGCTGGTTGGTTTGGCCCTTGTTCCTGTAACTCGAATCCTAGCCCGGTATATCCCATTTTAATTTTACACCATTGTGAACCTTACGCCTTTTTTACTCTTTGATCGAGGTTGTCAGCATTGAAAAATCTTCGTAAACTAAATCACACGTGTATATGTTGACATTTAAGAGATATACAGTCAAGAAAATCAAGGGCAATGGTGATATATATGCAGATTCGACACAAAAAAAAACACTCAACAAATGGCTACAATTTAAGGAATGTGTTTAGTGACGGGATCAGATTCCTAATCGATGGAGAAAGGTCTGGTGGCAACAAAAGCTGCTTCTAGGAGGTTGTCAAGTGTTTTCGCTCGACGATTCCATTCTTGGTTCGTTGGTTTGGCCCTTGTTCCTGTAACTCGAATCCTAGCCCGGCATATCCCATTTTAATTTTACAGCATTGTGAACCTTACGCCCTTTTTACTCTCTGATCGAGGTTCTCGGCATTGAAAACTCTTCGTAAACTAAATCACACGTGTATAGGTTGACATATAAGAGATATACAGTCAAGAAAATCAAGGGCAATGGTGATATATATGCGGATTAGACACAAAAAAAAAACACTCAACAAATGGCTACAATTTAAGGAATGTGTTTAGTGATGGCATCAGATTCCTAATTGATGGAGAAAGGTCTGGTGGCAAGAAAAGCTGCTTCTAGGAGGTTGTCAAGTGTTTTCGCTCGATGATTCCATTCTTGGGTGGTTGGTTTGGCCCTTGTTCCTGTAACTCGAATCCGAGCCTGGTATATCCCGTTTTAATTTTATACCAATGTGAACCTTACGACTTTTTTACTTTCTGATCGAGGTTCTCGGCATTGAAATTTCTTCGTAAACTAAATCACACGTGTATATGTTGACATTTAAGAGATATACAGTCAAGAAAATCAAGGGCAGTGGTGATATATATGCGAATTAGACAAAAAAAAAACACTCAACAAATGGCTACAATTTGAGGAATGTGTTTAGTGACGACATCAGATTCCTAATTGATGGAGAAATGTCTGGTGGCAAGAAAAGCTGCTTCTAGGAGGTTGTCAAGTGTTTTCGCTCGACGATTCCATTCTTGGGTGGTTGGTTTGGCCCTTGTTCCGGTAACTCGAATCCTAGCCCGGTATATCCCATTTTAATTTTACACCATTGTGAACCTTACGCCGTTTTTACTCTCTGATCGAGGTTCTCAGCATTGAAAAATCTTCGTAAACTAAATCACACGTGTATATGTTGACATTTAAGAGATATACAGTCAAGAAAATCAAGGGCAATGGTGATATATATGCGGATTTGACACAAAAAAAAAAAAACACTCAACAAATGGCTACAATTTAAGGAATGTGTTTAGTGATGGCATCAGATTCCTAATTGATGGAGAAAGGTCTGGTGGCAAGAAAAGCTGCTTCTAGGAGGTTGTCAAGTGTTTTCGCTCGATGATTCCATTCTTGGGTGGTTGATTTGTCCCTTGTTCCTGTAACTCGAATCCGAGCCTGGTATATCCCGTTTTAATTTTATACCATTGTGAACCTTACGCCTTTTTTACTTTCTGATCGAGGTTCTCGGCATTGAAAATTCTTCGTAAACTAAATCACACGTGTATATGTTGACATTTAAGAGATATACAGTCAAGAAAATCAAGGGCAATGGTGATATATATGCGAATTAGACAAAAAAAAAACACTCAACAAATGGCTACAATTTGAGGAATGTGTTTAGTGACGACATCAGATTTCTAATTGATGGAGAAAGGTCTGGTGGGAAGAAAAGCTGCTTCTAGGAGGTTGTCAAGTGTTTTCGCTCGACGATTCCATTCTTGGGTGGTTGGTTTGGCCCTTGTTCCGGTAACTCGAATCCCAGCCCGGTATATCCCATTTTAATTTTACACCATTGTGAACCTTACGCCTTTTTTACTCTCTGATCGAGGTTCTCAGCATTGAAAAATCTTCGTAAACTAAATCACACGTGTATATATTGACATTTAAGAGATATACAGTCAAGAAAATCAAGGGCACTGGTGATATATATGCGGATTTGACACCAAAAAAAAGAACACTCAACAAATGGCTACAATTTAAGGAATGTGTTTAGTGACGGGATCAGATTCCTAATCGATGTAGAAAGGTCTGGTGGCAAGAAAAGTTGCTTCTAGGTGGTTGTCAAGTGTTTTTGCTCGACGATTACATTCTTGGGTGGTTGGTTTGGCCCCCTTTTCTGTAACTCGAATCCTATCCCGGTATATCCCATTTTAATTTTACAGCATTGTGGAACCTTATGCCTTTTTTACTCTCTGATTGAGGTTCTCGGCATTGAAAAATCTTTGTAAACTAAATCACACGTGTGTATGTTGACATTTAAGAGATATACAGTCAATAAAATCATGGGCAATGGTGATATATTTGCGGATTAGACAAAGAAAAAAATACTCAACAAATGGCTACAATTTAAGGAATGTATTTAGTGACGGCATCAGATTCCTAATTGATGGAGAAAGATCTGGTGGCAAGAAAAGCTGCTTCTAGGAGGTTGTCAAGTGTTTTCGCTCGACGAATAAATTCTTGGGGGGTTGGTTTGGCCCTTGTTCTTGTAACTCGAATCCTAGCACGGTATATCCCATTTTAATTTTACACCATTGTGAATCTTACGCCTTTTTTACTCTCAGATCGAGGTTCTCGGCGTTGAAAAATCTTCGTAAACTAAATCACACATGTATATGTTGACATTTAAGAGATATACAGTCAAGAAAATCAAGGGCAATGGTGATATATATGCGGATTAGACAACAAAAAAAACACTCAACAAATGGCTACAATTTAAAGAATGTGTTTGGTGACGGCATCAGATTCCTAATTGATAGAGAAAGGTCTGGGGGCAAGAAAAGCTGCTTCTAGGAGGTTCTCAAGTGTTTTCGCTCGACGATTCCATTCTTGGGTGGTTGGTTTGTCCCTTGTTCCTATAACTCGAATCCTTGCCCCGGTATATCCTATTTTAATTTTACACCATTATGAACCTTATGCCTTTTTTACACTCTGGTCGAGGTTCTCGACATTGAAAAATCTTCGTAAACTAAATCACACGTGTATATGTTGACATTTAAGAGATATACAATCAAGAAAATCAAGGGCAATGGTGATATATATGTGAATTAGACACAAAAAAAAAAAAAACACTCAACAAATGGCTACAATTTAAGGAATGTGTTTAGTGACGGGATCAGATTCCTAATCGATTGAGAAAGGTCTGGTGGCAAGAAAAGCTGCTTCTAGGAGGTTGTCAAGTGTTTTCGCTCGACGATTACATTCTTGGGTGGTTGGTTTGGCCCTTTTTCTGTAACTCGAATCCTATCCCGGTATATCCCATTTTAATTTTACAGCATTGTGGAACCTTACGCCATTTTTACTCTCTGATCGAGGTTTTCGGCATTGAAAAATCTTTGTAAACTAAATCACACGTGTATATGTTGACATTTAAGAGATATACAATCAATAAAATCATGGGCAATGGTGATATATATGCGGATTATACAAAGAAAAAAATACTCAACAAATGGATACAATTGATGGAATGTATTTAGTGACGGCATCAGATTCCTAATTGATGGAGAAAGATCTGGTGGCAAGAAAAGCTGCTTCTAGGAGGTTGTCAAGTGTTTTCGCTCGACGAATCCATTCTTGGGGGGATGGTTTGGCCCTTGTTCCTGTAACTCGAATCCTAGCACGGTATATCCTATTTTAATTTTACACCATTGTGAACCTTATGCCTTTTTTACTCTCAGATCGAGGTTCTCGGCGTTGAAAAATCTTCGTAAACTAAATCACACACGTATATGTTAACATTTAAGAGATATACAGTCAAGAAAATCAAGGGCAATGGTGATATATAAGCGGATTAGGCAACAAAAAAAAAAACACTCAACAAATGGCTACCATTTAAAGAATGTGTTCAGTGACGGCATCAGCTTCCTAATTGATGGAGAAAGGTTTGGGGCAAGAAAAGCTGCTTCTAGGAGGTTCTCAAGTGTTTTTGCTCGACGATTCAATTCTTGGGCCTTTGGTTTGGCCCTTGTTCCTATAACTCGAATCCTAGCCCCGGTATATCCCATTTTAATTTTACACCATTGTGAACCTTACGCCTTTTTTACACTCTGGTCGAGGTTCTCGACATTAAAAAATCTTCGTAAACTAAATCACACGTGTATATGTTTACATTTAAGAGATATACAGTCAAGAAAATCAAGGGCAATGGTGATATATATGCGAATTAGACACAAAAAAAACACTCAACAAATGGCTACAATTTGAGGAATGTGTTTAGCGACGACATCAGATTCTTAATTGATGGAGAAAGGTCTGGTGGCAAGAAAAGCTGCTTCTAGGAGGTTGTCAAGTGTTTTCGCTCGACGATTCCATTCTTGGGTGGTTGGTTTGGCCCTTGTTCCGGTAACTCGAATCCTAGCCCGGTATATCCCATTTTAATTTTACACCATTGTGAACCTTACGCCTTTTTTTACACTCTGGTCGAGGTTCTCGACATTGAAAAATCTTCGTAAACTAAATCACACTTGTATATGTTGACATTTAAGAGATATACAGTCAAGAAAATCAAGGGCAATGGTGATATATATGCGAATTAGACACAAAAAAAAAACACTCAACAAATGGCTACAATTTGAGGAATGGGTTTAGCGACGACATCAGATTCTTAATTGATGGAGAAAGGTCTGGTGGCAAGAAAAGCTGCTTCTAGGAGGTTGTCAAGTGTTCTCGCTCGACGATTCCATTCTTGGGTGGTTGGTTTGGCCCTTGTTCCGGTAACTCGAATCCTAGCCCGGGATATCCCATTTTAATTTTACACCATTGTGAACCTTATGCCTTTTTTACTCTCTGATCGAGGTTCCCAGCATTGAAAAATCTTCGTAAACTAAATCACACGTGTATATGTTGACATTTAAGAGATATACAGTCAAGAAAATCAAGGGCAATGGTGATATATATGCAGATTCGACACAAAAAAAACACTCAACAAATGGCTACAATTTAAGGAATGTGTTTAGTGACGGGATCAGATTCCTAATCGATGGAGAAAGGTCTGGTGGCAACAAAAGCTGCTTCTAGGAGGTTGTCAAGTGTTTTCGCTCGACGATTCCATTCTTGGTTGGTTGGTTTGGCCCTTGTTCCTGTAACTCGAATCCTAGCCCGGCATATCCCATTTTAATTTTACACCATTGTGAACCTTACGCCTTTTTTACTCTCTGATCGAGGTTCTCGGCATTGAAAACTCTTCGTAAACTAAATCACACGTGTATATGTTGACATTTAAGAGATATACAGTCAAGAAAATCAAGGGCAATGGTGATATATATGCGGATTTGACACAAAAAAAAAACACTCAACAAATGGCTACAATTTAAGGAATGTGTTTAGTGATGGCATCAGATTCCTAATTGATGGAGAAAGGTCTGGTGGCAAGAAAAGCTGCTTCTAGGAGGTTGTCAAGTGTTTTCGCTCGACGATTCCATTCTTGGGTGGTTGGTTTGGCCCTTGTTCCGGTAACTCGAATCCTAGCCCGGTATATCCCATTTTAATTTTACACCATTGTGAACCTTACGCCTTTTTTACTCTCTGATCGAGGTTCTCAGCATTGAAAAATCTTCGTAAACTAAATCACACGTGTATATGTTGACATTTAAGAGATATACAGTCAAGAAAATCAAGGGCAATGGTGATATATATGCGGATTTGACACCAAAAAAAACACTCAACAAATGGCTACAATTTAAGGAATGTGTTTAGTGATGGCATCAGATTCCTAATTGATGGAGAAAGGTCTGGTGGCAAGAAAAGCTGCTTCTAGGAGGTTGTCAAGTGTTTTCGCTCGATGATTCCATTCTTTGGTGGTTGATTTGGCCCTTGTTCCTGTAACTCGAATCCGAGCCTGGTATATCCCGTTTTAATTTTATACCATTGTGAACCTTACGCCGTTTTTACTTTCTGATCGAGGTTCTCGGCATTGAAAATTCTTCGTAAACTAAATCACATGTGTATATGTTGACATTTAAGAGATATACAGTCAAGAAAATCAAGGGCAATGGTGATATATATTCGAATTAGACAAAAAAAAAACACTCAACAAATGGCTACAATTTGAGGAATGTGTTTAGTGACGACATCAGATTCCAAATTGATGGAGAAAGGTCTGGTGGCAAGAAAAGCTGCTTCTAGGAGGTTGTCAAGTGTTTTCGCTCGACGATTCCATTCTTGGGTGGTTGGTTTGGCCCTTGTTCCGGTAACTCGAATCCTAGCCCGGTATATCCCATTTTAATTTTACACCATTGTGAACCTTAGGACTTTTTTACTCTCTGATCGAGGTTCTCAGCATTGAAAAATCTTCGTAAACTAAATCACACGTGTATATGTTGACATTTAAGAGATATACAGTCAAGAAATCAAGGGCACTGGTGATATATATGCGGATTTGACACCAAAAAAAAAAAACACTCAACAAATGGCTACAATTTAAGGAATGTGTTTAGTGACGGGATCAGATTCCTAATCGATGTAGAAAGGTCTGGTGGCAAGAAAAGTTGCTTCTAGGTGGTTGTCAAGTGTTTTCGCTCGACGATTACATTCTTGGGTGGTTGGTTTGGCCCCTTTTTCTGTAACTCGAATCCTATCCCGGTATATCCCATTTTAATTTTACAGCATTGTGGAACCTTATGCCTTTTTTACTCTCTGATCGAGGTTCTCGGCATTGAAAAATCTTTGTAAACTAAATCACACGTGTATATGTTGACATTTAAGAGATATACAGTCAATAAAATCAAGGGCAATGGTGATATATTTGCGGATTAGACAAAGAAAAAAATACTCAACAAATGGCTACAATTTAAGGAATGTATTTAGTGACGGCATCATATTCCTAATTGATGGAGAAAGATCTGGTGGCAAGAAAAGCTGCTTCTAGGAGGTTGTCAAGTGTTTTCGCTCGACGAATCCATTCTTGGGGGGTTGGTTTGGCCCTTGTTCCTGTAACTCGAATCCTAGCACGGTATATCCCATTTTAATTTTACACCATTGTGAACCTTACGCCTTTTTTACTCTCAGATCGAGGTTCTCGGCGTTGAAAAATCTTCGTAAACTAAATCACACATGTATATGTTGACATTTAAGAGATATACAGTCAAGAAAATCAAGGGCAATGGTGATATATATGCGGATTAGACAACAAAAAAAAACACTCAACAAATGGCTACAATTTAAAGAATGTGTTTAGTGACGGCATCAGATTCCTAATTGATAGAGAAAGGTCTGGGGGCAAGAAAAGCTGGTTCTAGGAGGTTCTCAAGTGTTTTCGCTCGACGATTCCATTCTTGGGTGGTTGGTTTGTCCCTTGTTCCTATAACTCGAATCCTAGCCCCGGTATATCCCATTTTAATTTTACACCATTGTGAACCTTACGCCTTTTTTACACTCTGGTCGAGGTTCTCGACATTGAAAAATCTTCGTAAACTAAATCACACGTGTATATGTTGATATTTAAGAGATATACAGTCAAGAAAATCAAGGGTAATGGTGATATATATGAGAATTAGACACAAAAAAAAAAAAACACTCAACAAATGGCTACAATTTAAGGAATGTGTTTAGTGACGGGATCAGATTCCTAATCGATTGAGAAAGGTCTGGTGGCAAGAAAAGCTGCTTCTAGGAGGTTGTCAAGTGTTTTCGCTCGACGATTACATTCTTGGGTGGTTGGTTTGGCCCTTTTTTCTGTAACTCGAATCCTATCCCGGTATATCCCATTTTAATTTTACAGCATTGTGGAACCTTACGCCTTTTTTACTCTCTGATCGAGGTTCTCGGCATTGAAAAATCTTTGTAAACTAAATCACACGTGTATATGTTGACATTTAAGAGATATACAATCAATAAAATCATGGGCAATGGTGATATATATGCGGATTATACAAAGAAAAAAATACTCAACAAATGGATACAATTTAAGGAATGTATTTAGTGACGGCATCAGATTCCTAATTGATGGAGAAAGATCTGGTGGCAAGAAAAGCTGCTTCTAGGAGGTTGTCAAGTGTTTTCGCTCGACGAATCCATTCTTGGGGGGTTGGTTTGGCCCTTGTTCCTGTAACTCGAATCCGAGCCTGGTATATCCCGTTTTAATTTTATACCAATGTGAACCTTACGACTCTTTTACTTTCTGATCGAGGTTCTCGGCATTGAAATTTCTTCGTAAACTAAATCACACGTGTATATGTTGAAATTTAAGAGATATACAGTCAAGAAAATCAAGGGCAATGGTGATATATATGCGAATTAGACAAAAAAAAAACACTCAACAAATGGCTACAATTTGAGGAATGTGTTTAGTGACGACATCAGATTCCTAATTGATGGAGAAATGTCTGGTGGTAAGAAAAGCTGCTTCTAGGAGGTTGTCAAGTGTTTTCGCTCGACGATTCCATTCTTGGGTGGTTGGTTTGGCCCTTGTTCCGGTAACTCGAATCCTAGCCCGGTATATCCCATTTTAATTTTACACCATTGTGAACCTTACGCCGTTTTTACTCTCTGATCGAGGTTCTCAGCATTGAAAAATCTTCGTAAACTAAATCGCACGTGTATATGTTGACATTTAAGAGATATACAGTCAAGAAAATCAAGGGCAATGGTTATATATATGCGGATTTGACACAAAAAAAAAAACACTCAACAAATGGCTACAATTTAAGGAATGTGTTTAGTGATGGCATCAGATTCCTAATTGATGGAGAAAGGTCAGGTGGCAAGAAAAGCTGCTTCTAGGAGGTTGTCAAGTGTTTTCGCTCGATGATTCCATTCTTGGGTGGTTGATTTGTCCCTTGTTCCTGTAACTAGAATCCGAGCCAGGTATATCCCGTTTTAATTTTAGACCATTGTGAACCTTACGCCTTTTTTACTTTCTGATCGAGGTTCTCGGCATTGAAAATTCTTCGTAAACTAAATCACACGTGTATATGTTGACATTTAAGAGATATACAGTCATGAAAATCAAGGGCAATGGTGATATATATGCGAATTAGACAAAAAAAAACACTCAACAAATGGCTACAATTTGAGGAATGTGTTTAGTGACGACATCAGATTTCTAATTGATGGAGAAAGGTCTGGTGGGAAGAAAAGCTGCTTCTAGGAGGTTGTCAAGTGTTTTCGCTCGACGATTCCATTCTTGGGTGGTTGGTTTGGCCCTTGTTCCGGTCACTCGAATCCTAGCCCGGTATATCCCATTTTAATTTTACACCATTGTGAACCTTACGCCTTTTTTACTCTCTGATCGAGGTTCTCAGCATTGAAAAATCTTCGTAAACTAAATCACACGTGTATATATTGACATTTAAGAGATATACAGTCAAGAAAATCAAGGCCACTGGTGATATATATGCGGATTTGACACCAAAAAAAAACACTCAACAAATGGCTACAATTTAAGGAATGTGTTTAGTGACGGGATCAGATTCCTAATCGATGTAGAAAGGTCTGGTGGCAAGAAAAGTTGCTTCTAGGTGGTTGTCAAGTGTTTTTGCTCGACGATTACATTCTTGGGTGGTTGGTTTGGCCCCTTTTTCTGTAACTCGAATCCTGTCCCGGTATATCCCATTTTAATTTTACAGCATTGTGGAACCTTATGCCTTTTTTACTCTCTGATCGAGGTTCTCGGCATTGAAAAATCTTTGTAAACTAAATCACACGTGTATATGTTGACATTTAAGATATATACAGTCAATAAAATCATGGGCAATGGTGATATATTTGCGGATTAGACAAAGAAAAAAATACTCAACAAATGGCTACAATTTAAGGAATGTATTTAGTGACGGCATCAGATTCCTAATTGATGGAGAAAGATCTGGTGGCAAGAAAAGCTGCTTCTAGGAGGTTGTCAAGTGTTTTCGCTCGACGAATCCATTCTTGGGGGGTTGGTTTGGCCCTTGTTCTTGTAACTCGAATCCTAGCACGGTATATCCCATTTTAATTTTACACCATTGTGAATCTTACGCCTTTTTTACTCTCAGATCGAGGTTCTCGGCGTTGAAAAATCTTCGTAAACTAAATCACACATGTATATGTTGACATTTAAGAGATATACAATCAAGAAAATCAAGGGCAATGGTGATATATATGCGGATTAGACAACAAAAAAAAAACACTCAACAAATGGCTACAATTTATAGAATGTGTTTAGTGACGGCATCAGATTCCTAATTGATAGAGAAAGGTCTGGGGGCAAGAAAAGCTGCTTCTAGGAGGTTCTCAAGTGTTTTCGCTCGACGATTCCATTCTTGGGTGGTTGGTTTGTCCCTTGTTCTTATAACTCGAATCCTAGCCCCGGTATATCCCATTTTAATTTTACACCATTATGAACCTTATGCCTTTTTTACACTCTGGTCGAGGTTCTCGACATTGAAAAATCTTCGTAAACTAAATCACACGTGTATATGTTGACATTTAAGAGATATACAGTCAAGAAAATCAAGGGCAATGGTGATATATATGTGAATTAGACACAAAAAAAAAAAAAACACTCAACAAATGGCTACAATTTAAGGAATGTGTTTAGTGACGGGATCAGATTCCTAATCGATTGAGAAAGGTCTGGGGGCAAGAAAAGCTGCTTCTAGGAGGTTGTCAAGTGTTTTCGCTCGACGATTACATTCTTGGGTGGTTGGTTTGGCCCTTTTTTCTGTAACTCGAATCCTATCCCGGTATATCCCATTTTAAATTTACAGCATTGTGGAACCTTACGCCTTTTTTACTCTCTGATCGAGGTTTTCGGCATTGAAAAATCTTTGTAAACTAAATCACACGTGTATATGTTGACATTTAAGAGATATACAATCAATAAAATCATGGGCAATGGTGATATATATGCGGATTATACAAAGAAAAAAATACTCAACAAATGGATACAATTGATGGAATGTATTTAGTGACGGCATCAGATTCCTAATTGATGGAGAAAGATCTGGTGGCAAGAAAAGCTGCTTCTAGGAGGTTGTCAAGTGTTTTCGCTCGACGAATCCATTCTTGGGGGGATGGTTTGGCCCTTGTTCCTGTAACTCGAATCCTAGCATGGTATATCCTATTTTAATTTTACACCATTGTGAACCTTACGCCTTTTTTACTCTCAGATCGAGGTTCTCGGCGTTGAAAAATCTTCGTAAACTAAATCACACACGTATATGTTGACATTTAAGAGATATACAGTCAAGAAAATCAAGGGCAATGGTGATATATAAGCGGATTAGGCAACAAAAAAAACACTCAACAAATGGCTACCATTTAAAGAATGTGTTCAGTGACGGCATCAGCTTCCTAATTGATGGAGAAAGGTTTGGGGGCAAGAAAAGCTGCTTCTAGGAGGTTCTCAAGTGTTTTCGCTCGACGATTCCATTCTTGGGTCTTTGGTTTGGCCCTTGTTCCTATAACTCGAATCCTAGCCCCGGTATATCCCATTTTAATTTTACACCATTGTGAACCTTACGCCTTTTTTACACTCTGGTCGAGGTTCTCGACATTGAAAAATCTTCGTAAACTAAATCACACGTGTATATGTTTACATTTAAGAGATATACAGTCAAGAAAATCAAGGGCAATGGTGATATGTATGCGAATTAGACACAAAAAAAACACTCAACAATGGCTACAATTTGAGGAATGTGTTTAGCGACGACATCAGATTCTTAATTGATGGAGAAAGGTCTGGTGGCAAGAAAAGCTGCTTCTAGGAGGTTGTCAAGTGTTTTCGCTCGACGATTCCATTCTTGGGTGGTTGGTTTGGCCCTTGTTCCGGAAACTCGAATCCTAGCCCGGTATATCCCATTTTAATTTTACACCATTGTGAACCTTACGCCTTTTTTTACACTCTGGTCGAGGTTCTCGACATTGAAAAATCTTCGTAAACTAAGTCACACGTGTATATGTTGACATTTAAGAGATATACAGTCAAGAAAATCAAGGGCAATGGTGATATATATGCGAATTAGACACAAAAAAAAAAACACTCAACAAATGGCTACAATTTGAGGAATGGGTTTAGCGACGACATCAGATTCTTAATTGATGGAGAAAGGTCTGGTGGCAAGAAAAGCTGCATCTAGGAGGTTGTCAAGTGTTCTCGCTCGACGATTCCATTCTTGGGTGGTTGGTTTGGCCCTTGTTCCGGTAACTTGAATCCTAGCCCGGGATATACCATTTTAATTTTACACCATTGTGAACCTTACGCCTTTTTTACTCTCTGATCGAGGTTCCCAGCATTGAAAAATCTTCGTAAACTAAATCACACGTGTATATGTTGACATTTAACAGATATACAGTCAAGAAAATCAAGGGCAATGGTGATATATATGCAGATTCGACACAAAAAAAAACACTCAACAAATGGCTACAATTTAAGGAATGTGTTTAGTGACGGGATCAGATTCCTAATCGATGGAGAAAGGTCAGGTGGCAACAAAAGCTGCTTCTAGGAGGTTGTCAAGTGTTTTCGCTCGACGATTCCATTCTTGGTTGGTTGGTTTGGCCCTTGTTCCTGTAACTCGAATCCTAGCCCGGCATATCCCATTTTAATTTTACACCATTGTGAACCTTACGCCTTTTTTACTCTCTGATCGAGGTTCTCGGCATTGAAAACTCTTCGTAAACTAAATCACACGTGTATATGTTGACATTTAAGAGATATACAGTCAAGAAAATCAAGGGCAATGGTGATATATATGCGAATTAGACAAAAAAAAACACTCAACAAATGGCTACAATTTGAGGAATGTGTTTAGTGACGACATCAGATTCCTAATTGATGGAGAAAGGTCTGGTGGCAAGAAAAGCTTCTTCTAGGAGGTTGTCAAGTGTTTTCGCTCGACGATTCCATTCTTGGGTGGTTGGTTTGGCCCTTGTTCCGGTAACTCGAATCCTAGCCCGGTATATCCCATTTTAATTTTACACCATTGTGAACCTTACGCCTTTTTTACTCTCTGATCGAGGTTCTCAGCATTGAAAAATCTTCGTAAACTAAATCACACGTGTATATGTTGACATTTAAGAGATATACAGTCAAGAAATCAAGGGCACTGGTGATATATATGCGGATTTGACACCAAAAAAAAAAACACTCAACAAATGGCTACAATTTAAGGAATGTGTTTAGTGACGGGATCAGATTCCTAATCGATGTAGAAAGGTCTGGTGGCAAGAAAAGTTGCTTCTAGGTGGTTGTCAAGTGTTTTCGCTCGACGATTACATTCTTGGGTGGTTGGTTTGGCCCCTTTTTCTGTAACTCGAATCCTATCCCGGTATATCCCATTTTAATTTTACAGCATTGTGGATCCTTATGCCTTTTTTACTCTCTGATCGAGGTTCTCGGCATTGAAAAATCTTTGTAAACTAAATCACACGTGTATATGTTGACATTTAAGAGATATACAGTCAATAAAATCAAGGGCAATGGTGATATATTTGCGGATTAGACAAAGAAAAAAATACTCAACAAATGGCTACAATTTAAGGAATGTATTTAGTGACGGCATCATATTCCTAATTGATGGAGAAAGATCTGGTGGCAAGAAAAGCTGCTTCTAGAAGGTTGTCAAGTGTTTTCGCTCGACGAATCCATTCTTGGGGGGTTGGTTTGGCCCTTGTTCCTGTAACTCGAATCCTAGCACGGTATATCCCATTTTAATTTTACACCATTGTGAACCTTACGCCTTTTTTACTCTCAGATCGAGGTTCTCGGCGTTGAAAAATCTTCGTAAACTAAATCACACATGTATATGTTGACATTTAAGAGATATACAGTCAAGAAAATCAAGGGCAATGGTGATATATATGCGGATTAGACAACAAAAAAAAACACTCAACAAATGGCTACAATTTAAAGAATGTGTTTAGTGACGGCATCAGATTCCTAATTGATAGAGAAAGGTCTGGGGGCAAGAAAAGCTGGTTCTAGGAGGTTCTCAAGTGTTTTCGCTCGACGATTCCATTCTTGGGTGGTTGGTTTGTCCCTTGTTCCTATAACTCGAATCCTAGCCCCGGTATATCCCATTTTAATTTTACACCATTGTGAACCTTACGCCTTTTTTACACTCTGGTCGAGGTTCTCGACATTGAAAAATCTTCGTAAACTAAATCACACGTGTATATGTTGATATTTAAGAGATATACAGTCAAGAAAATCAAGGGCAATGGTGATATATATGCGAATTAGACACAAAAAAAAAACACTCAACAAATGGCTACAATTTAAGGAATGTGTTTAGTGACGGGATCAGATTCCTAATCGATTGAGAAAGGTCTGGTGGCAAGAAAAGCTGCTTCTAGGAGGTTGTCAAGTGTTTTCGCTCGACGATTACATTCTTGGGTGGTTGGTTTGGCCCTTTTTTCTGTAACTCGAATCCTATCCCGGTATATCCCATTTTAATTTTACAGCATTGTGGAACCTTACGCCTTTTTTACTCTCTGATCGAGGTTCTCGGCATTGAAAAATCTTTGTAAACTAAATCACACGTGTATATGTTGACATTTAAGAGATATACAATCAATAAAATCATGGGCAATGGTGATATATATGCGGATTATACAAAGAAAAAAATACTCAACAAATGGATACAATTTAAGGAATGTATTTAGTGACGGCATCAGATTCCTAATTGATGGAGAAAGATCTGGTGGCAAGAAAAGCTGCTTCTAGGAGGTTGTCAAGTGTTTTCGCTCGACGAATCCATTCTTGGGGGGTTGGTTTGGCCCTTGTTCCTGTAACTCGAATCCGAGCCTGGTATATCCCGTTTTAATTTTATACCAATGTGAACCTTACGACTCTTTTACTTTCTGATCGAGGTTCTCGGCATTGAAATTTCTTCGTAAACTAAATCACACGTGTATATGTTGACATTTAAGAGATATACAGTCAAGAAAATCAAGGGCAATGGTGATATATATGCGAATTAGACAAAAAAAAACACTCAACAAATGGCTACAATTTGAGGAATGTGTTTAGTGACGACATCAGATTCCTAATTGATGGAGAAATGTCTGGTGGTAAGAAAAGCTGCTTCTAGGAGGTTGTCAAGTGTTTTCGCTCGACGATTCCATTCTTGGGTGGTTGGTTTGGCCCTTGTTCCGGTAACTCGAATCCTAGCCCGGTATATCCCATTTTAATTTTACACCATTGTGAACCTTACGCCGTTTTTACTCTCTGATCGAGGTTCTCAGCATTGAAAAATCTTCGTAAACTAAATCACACGTGTATATGTTGACATTTAAGAGATATACAGTCAAGAAAATCAAGGGCAATGGTTATATATATGCGGATTTGACACAAAAAAAAAAAACACTCAACAAATGGCTACAATTTAAGGAATGTGTTTAGTGATGGCATCAGATTCCTAATTGATGGAGAAAGGTCTGGTGGCAAGAAAAGCTGCTTCTAGGAGGTTGTCAAGTGTTTTCGCTCGATGATTCCATTCTTGGGTGGTTGATTTGTCCCTTGTTCCTGTAACTAGAATCCGAGCCAGGTATATCCCGTTTTAATTTTAGACCATTGTGAACCTTACGCCTTTTTTACTTTCTGATCGAGGTTCTCGGCATTGAAAATTCTTCGTAAACTAAATCACACGTGTATATGTTGACATTTAAGAGATATACAGTCATGAAAATCAAGGGCAATGGTGATATATATGCGAATTAGACAAAAAAAAAAACACTCAACAAATGGCTACAATTTGAGGAATGTGTTTAGTGACGACATCAGATTTCTAATTGATGGAGAAAGGTCTGGTGGGAAGAAAAGCTGCTTCTAGGAGGTTGTCAAGTGTTTTCGCTCGACGATTCCATTCTTGGGTGGTTGGTTTGGCCCTTGTTCCGGTAACTCGAATCCTACCCCGGTATATCCCATTTTAATTTTACACCATTGTGAACCTTACGCCTTTTTTACTCTCTGATCGAGGTTCTCAGCATTGAAAAATCTTCGTAAACTAAATCACACGTGTATATATTGACATTTAAGAGATATACAGTCAAGAAAATCAAGGGCACTGGTGATATATATGCGGATTTGACACCAAAAAAAAACACTCAACAAATGGCTACAATTTAAGGAATGTGTTTAGTGACGGGATCAGATTCCTAATCGATGTAGAAAGGTCTGGTGGCAAGAAAAGTTGCTTCTAGGTGGTTGTCAAGTGTTTTTGCTCGACGATTACATTCTTGGGTGGTTGGTTTGGCCCCTTTTTCTGTAACTCGAATCCTGTCCCGGTATATCCCATTTTAATTTTACAGCATTGTGGAACCTTATGCCTTTTTTACTCTCTGATCGAGGTTCTCGCCATTGAAAAATCTTTGTAAACTAAATCACACGTGTATATGTTGACATTTAAGATATATACAGTCAATAAAATCATGGGCAATGGTGATATATTTGCGGATTAGACAAAGAAAAAAATACTCAACAAATGGCTACAATTTAAGGAATGTATTTAGTGACGGCATCAGATTCCTAATTGATGGAGAAAGATCTGGTGGCAAGAAAAGCTGCTTCTAGGAGGTTGTCAAGTGTTTTCGCTCGACGAATCCATTCTTGGGGGGTTGGTTTGGCCCTTGTTCTTGTAACTCGAATCCTAGCACGGTATATCCCATTTTAATTTTACACCATTGTGAATCTTACGCCTTTTTTACTCTCAGATCGAGGTTCTCGGCGTTGAAAAATCTTCGTAAACTAAATCACACATGTATATGTTGACATTTAAGAGATATACAGTCAAGAAAATCAAGGGCAATGGTGATATATATGCGGATTAGACAACAAAAAAAAAACACTCAACAAATGGCTACAATTTAAAGAATGTGTTTAGTGACGGCATCAGATTCCTAATTGATAGAGAAAGGTCTGGGGGCAAGAAAAACTGCTTCTAGGAGGTTCTCAAGTGTTTTCGCTCGACGATTCCATTCTTGGGTGGTTGGTTTGTCCCTTGTTCCTATAACTCGAATCCTAGCCCCGGTATATCCCATTTTAATTTTACACCATTATGAACCTTATGCCTTTTTTACACTCTGGTCGAGGTTCTCGACATTGAAAAATCTTCGTAAACTAAATCACACGTGTATATGTTGACATTTAAGAGATATACAGTCAAGAAAATCAAGGGCAATGGTGATATATATGTGAATTAGACACAAAAAAAAAAAAAAACACTCAACAAATGGCTACAATTTAAGGAATGTGTTTAGTGACGGGATCAGATTCCTAATCGATTGAGAAAGGTCTGGTGGCAAGAAAAGCTGCTTCTAGGAGGTTGTCAAGTGTTTTCGCTCGACGATTACATTCTTGGGTGGTTGGTTTGGCCCTTTTTTCTGTAACTCGAATCCTATCCCGGTATATCCCATTTTAAATTTACAGCATTGTGGAACCTTACGCCTTTTTTACTCTCTGATCGAGGTTTTCGGCATTGAAAAATCTTTGTAAACTAAATCACACGTGTATATGTTGACATTTAAGAGATATACAATCAATAAAATCATGGGCAATGGTGATATATATGCGGATTATACAAAGAAAAAAATACTCAACAAATGGATACAATTGATGGAATGTATTTAGTGACGGCATCAGATTCCTAATTGATGGAGAAAGATCTGGTGGCAAGAAAAGCTGCTTCTAGGAAGTTGTCAAGTGTTTTCGCTCGACGAATCCATTCTTGGGGGGATGGTTTGGCCCTTGTTCCTGTAACTCGAATCCTAGCATGGTATATCCTATTTTAATTTTACACCATTGTGAACCTTACGCCTTTTTTACTCTCAGATCGAGGTTCTCGGCGTTGAAAAATCTTCGTAAACTAAATCACACACGTATATGTTGACATTTAAGAGATATACAGTCAAGAAAATCAAGGGCAATGGTGATATATAAGCGGATTAGGCAACAAAAAAAACACTCAACAAATGGCTACCATTTAAAGAATGTGTTCAGTGACGGCATCAGCTTCCTAATTGATGGAGAAAGGTTTGGGGGCAAGAAAAGCTGCTTCTAGGAGGTTCTCAAGTGTTTTCGCTCGACGATTCCATTCTTGGGTCTTTGGTTTGGCCCTTGTTCCTATAACTCGAATCCTAGCCCCGGTATATCCCATTTTAATTTTACACCATTGTGAACCTTACGCCTTTTTTACACTCTGGTCGAGGTTCTCGACATTGAAAAATCTTCGTAAACTAAATCACACGTGTATATGTTTACATTTAAGAGATATACAGTCAAGAAAATCAAGGGCAATGGTGATATATATGCGAATTAGACACAAAAAAAACACTCAACAATGGCTACAATTTGAGGAATGTGTTTAGCGACGACATCAGATTCTTAATTGATGGAGAAAGGTCTGGTGGCAAGAAAAGCTGCTTCTAGGAGGTTGTCAAGTGTTTTCGCTCGACGATTCCATTCTTGGGTGGTTGGTTTGGCCCTTGTTCCGGAAACTCGAATCCTAGCCCGGTATATCCCATTTTAATTTTACACCATTGTGAACCTTACGCCTTTTTTTACACTCTGGTCGAGGTTCTCGACATTGAAAAATCTTCGTAAACTAAGTCACACGTGTATATGTTGACATTTAAGAGATATACAGTCAAGAAAATCAAGGGCAATGGTGATATATATGCGAATTAGACACAAAAAAAAAACACTCAACAAATGGCTACAATTTGAGGAATGGGTTTAGCGACGACATCAGATTCTTAATTGATGGAGAAAGGTCTGGTGGCAAGAAAAGCTGCATCTAGGAGGTTGTCAAGTGTTCTCGCTCGACGATTCCATTCTTGGGTGGTTGGTTTGGCCCTTGTTCCGGTAACTCGAATCCTAGCCCGGGATATACCATTTTAATTTTACACCATTGTGAACCTTACGCCTTTTTTACTCTCTGATCGAGGTTCCCAGCATTGAAAAATCTTCGTAAACTAAATCACACGTGTATATGTTGACATTTAACAGATATACAGTCAAGAAAATCAAGGGCAATGGTGATATATATGCAGATTCGACACAAAAAAAACACTCAACAAATGGCTACAATTTAAGGAATGTGTTTAGTGACGGGATCAGATTCCTAATCGATGGAGAAAGGTCAGGTGGCAACAAAAGCTGCTTCTAGGAGGTTGTCAAGTGTTTTCGCTCGACGATTCCATTCTTGGTTGGTTGGTTTGGCCCTTGTTCTTGTAACTCGAATCCTAGCCCGGCATATCCCATTTTAATTTTACACCATTGTGAACCTTACGCCTTTTTTACTCTCTGATCGAGGTTCTCGGCATTGAAAACTCTTCGTAAACTAAATCACACGTGTATATGTTGACATTTAAGAGATATACAGTCAAGAAAATCAAGGGCAATGGTGATATATATGCGAATTAGACAAAAAAAAAACACTCAACAAATGGCTACAATTTGAGGAATGTGTTTAGTGACGACATCAGATTCCTAATTGATGGAGAAAGGTCTGGTGGCAAGAAAAGCTTCTTCTAGGAGGTTGTCAAGTGTTTTCGCTCGACGATTCCATTCTTGGGTGGTTGGTTTGGCCCTTGTTCCGGTAACTCGAATCCTAGCCCGGTATATCCCATTTTAATTTTACACCATTGTGAACCTTACGCCTTTTTTACTCTCTGATCGAGGTTCTCAGCATTGAAAAATATTCGTAAACTAAATCACACGTGTATATGTTGACATTTAAGAGATATACAGTCAAGAAATCAAGGGCACTGGTGATATATATGCGGATTTGACACCAAAAAAAAAAAACACTCAACAAATGGCTACAATTTAAGGAATGTGTTTAGTGACGGGATCAGATTCCTAATCGATGTAGAAAGGTCTGGTGGCAAGAAAAGTTGCTTCTAGGTGGTTGTCAAGTGTTTTCGCTCGACGATTACATTCTTGGGTGGTTGGTTTGGCCCCTTTTTCTGTAACTCGAATCCTATCCCGGTATATCCCATTTTAATTTTACAGCATTGTGGAACCTTATGCCTTTTTTACTCTCTGATCGAGGTTCTCGGCATTGAAAAATCTTTGTAAACTAAATCACACGTGTATATGTTGACATTTAAGAGATATACAGTCAATAAAATCAAGGGCAATGGTGATATATTTGCGGATTAGACAAAGAAAAAAATACTCAACAAATGGCTACAATTTAAGGAATGAATTTAGTGACGGCATCATATTCCTAATTGATGGAGAAAGATCTGGTGGCAAGAAAAGCTGCTTCTAGAAGGTTGTCAAGTGTTTTCGCTCGACGAATCCATTCTTGGGGGGTTGGTTTGGCCCTTGTTCCTGTAACTCGAATCCTAGCACGGTATATCCCATTTTAATTTTACACCATTGTGAACCTTACGCCTTTTTTACTCTCAGATCGAGGTTCTCGGCGTTGAAAAATCTTCGTAAACTAAATCACACATGTATATGTTGACATTTAAGAGATATACAGTCAAGAAAATCAAGGGCAATGGTGATATATATGCGGATTAGACAACAAAAAAAAACACTCAACAAATGGCTACAATTTAAAGAATGTGTTTAGTGACGGCATCAGATTCCTAATTGATAGAGAAAGGTCTGGGGGCAAGAAAAGCTGCTTCTAGGAGGTTCTCAAGTGTTTTCGCTCGACGATTCCATTCTTGGGTGGTTGGTTTGTCCCTTGTTCCTATAACTCGAATCCTAGCCCCGGTATATCCCATTTTAATTTTACACCATTGTGAACCTTACGCCTTTTTTACACTCTGGTCGATGTTCTCGACATTGAAAAATCTTCGTAAACTAAATCACACGTGTATATGTTGATATTTAAGAGATATACAGTCAAGAAAATCAAGGGCAATGGTGATATATATGCGAATTAGACAAAAAAAAAAACACTCAACAAATGGCTACAATTTAAGGAATGTGTTTAGTGACGGGATCAGATTCCTAATCGATTGAGAAAGGTCTGGTGGCAAGAAAAGCTGCTTCTAGGAGGTTGTCAAGTGTTTTCGCTCGACGATTACATTCTTGGGTGGTTGGTTTGGCCCTTTTTTCTGTAACTCGAATCCTATCCCGGTATATCCCATTTTAATTTTACAGCATTGTGGAACCTTACGCCTTTTTTACTCTCTGATCGAGGTTCTCGGCATTGAAAAATCTTTGTAAACTAAATCACACGTGTATATGTTGACATTTAAGAGATATACAATCAATAAAATCATGGGCAATGGTGATATATATGCGGATTATACAAAGAAAAAAATACTCAACAAATGGATACAATTTAAGGAATGTATTTAGTGACGGCATCAGATTCCTAATTGATGGAGAAAGATCTGGTGGCAAGAAAAGCTGCTTCTAGGAGGTTGTCAAGTGTTTTCGCTCGACGAATCCATTCTTGGGGGGTTGGTTTGGCCCTTGTTCCTATAACTCGAATCCTAGCACGGTATATCCCATTTTAATTTTACACCATTGTGAACCTTACGCCTTTTTTACTCTCAGATCGAGGTTCTCGGCGTTGAAAAATCTTCGTAAACTAAATCACACACGTATATGTTGACATTTAAGAGATATACAGTCAAGAAAATCAAGGGCAATGGTGATATATAAGCGGATTAGACAACAAAAAAAAACACTCAACAAATGGCTACCATTTAAAGAATGTGTTTAGTGACGGCATCAGCTTCCTAATTGATGGAGAAAGGTTTGGGGGCAAGAAAAGCTGCTTCTAGGAGGTTCTCAAGTGTTTTCGCTCGACGATTCCATTCTTGGGTCTTTGGTTTGGCCCTTGTTCCTATAACTCGAATCCTAGCCCCGGTATATCCCATTTTAATTTTACACCATTGTGAACCTTACGCCTTTTTTACACTCTGGTCGAGGTTCTCGACATTGAAAAATCTTCGTAAACTAAACCACACGTGTATATGTTTACATTTAAGAGATATACAGTCAAGAAAATCAAGGGCAATGGTGATATATATGCGAATTAGACACAAAAAAAAACACTCAACAAATTGCTACAATTTGAGGAATGTGTTTAGCGACGACATCAGATTCTTAATTGATGGAGAAAGGTCTGGTGGCAAGAAAAGCTGCTTCTAGGAGGTTGTCAAGTGTTTTCGCTCGACGATTCCATTCTTGGGTGGTTGGTTTGGCCCTTGTTCCGGTAACTCGAATCCTAGCCCGGTATATCCCATTTTAATTTTACACCATTGTGAACCTTACCCCTTTTTTTACTCTCTAATCGAGGTTCTCAGCATTGAAAAATCTTCGTAAACTAAATCCCACGTGTATATGTTGACATTTAAGAGATATACAGTCAAGAAAATCAAGGGCAATGGTGATATATATGCGGATTAGACACAAAAAAAAAACACTCAACAAATGGCTACAATTTAAGGAATGTGTTTAGTGACGGGATCAGATTCCTAATCGACGGAGAAAGGTCTGGTGGCAACAAAAGCTGCTTCTAGGAGGTTGTCAAGTGTTTTCGCTCGACGTTTCCATTCTTGGTTGGTTGGTTTGGCCCTTGTTCCTGTAACTCGAATCCTAGCCCGACATATCCCATTTTAATTTTACAGCATTGTGGATCCTTACGCCTTTTTTACTCTCTGATCGAGGTTCTCGGCATTGAAAAATCTTTGTAAACTAAATCACACGTGTATATATTGACATTTAAGAGATATACAGTCAATAAAATCAAGGGCAATGGTGATATATATGCGGATTAGACAAAGAAAAAAATACTCAACAAATGGCTACAATTTAAGGAATGTATTTAGTGACGGCATCAGATTCCTAATTGATGGAGAAATATCTGGTGGCAAGAAAAGCTGCTTCTAGGAGGTTGTCAAGTGTTTTCGCACGACGAATCCATTCTTGGGGGGTTGGTCTGGCCCTAGTTCCTGTAACTCGAATCATAGCACGGTATATCCCGTTTTAATTTTACACCATTGTGAACCTTACACCTTTTTTACTCTCAGATCGAGGTTCTCGGCGTTGAAAAATCTTCGTAAACTAAATCACACACGTATATGTTGACATTTAAGAGATATACAGTCAAGAAAATCAAGGGCAATAGTGATATATATGCGGATTAGACAACAAAAAAAGAACACTCAACAAATGGCTACAATTTGAGGAATGTGTTTAGTGTCGACATCAGATTCTTAATTGATGGAGAAAGATCTGGTGGCAATAAAAGCTGCTTCTAGGAGGTTGTCAAGTGTTTCCGCTCGACGACTCCATTCTTGGGGGGGTTGGTTTGGTCCTTGTTCCTGTAACTCGAATCCTAGCACGGTATATCCCATTTTAATTTTACACCATTGTGAACCTTACGCCTTTTTTACTCTCAGATCGAGGTTCTTGGCGTTGAAAAATCTTCGTAAACTAAATCACACACGTATATGTTGACATTTATGAGATATATAGTCAAGAAAATCAAGGGCAATGGTCATATATATGCGGATTAGACAACAACAAAAAAAACACTCAACAAATGTCTACAATTTAAAGAATGTGTTTAGTGACGGCATCAGATTCCTAATTGATGGAGAAAGGTCTGGTGGCAAGAAAAGCTGCTTCTAGGAGGTTGTCAAGTGTTTTCGATCGACGACTTCATTCTTGGGTGGTTGGTTTGGCCCTTGTTCCTGTAACTCTAATCCTAGCCTGGTATATCCCATTTTAATTTTACAGCATTGTGAACCTTACGCCTTTTTTACTGTCTGATCGAGGTTCTCGGCATTGAAAAATCTTCGTAAACTAAATCCCACGTGTATATGTTGACATTTAAGAGATAGGCAGTCAAGAAAATCAAGGGCAATGGTGATATATATGCGAATTAGACACAAAAAAACACTCAACAAATGGCTACAATTTTAAGAATGTGTTTAGTGACGGGATCAGATTCCTTATTGATGGAGAAATGTCTGGTGGCAAGAAAAGCTGCTTCTAAGAGGTTGTAAAGTGTTTTTCCTCGACGATTCCATTCTTGGGTGGTTGGTTTGGCCCTTGTTCCTGTAACTCTAATCCTAGCCCAGTATATCCCATTTTAATTTTACACCATTGTGAACCTTACGCCTTTTTTACTCTCTGATCGTGGTTCTCGGCATTGAAAAATCTTCGTAAACTAAATCACACGTGTATATGTTGACATTTAAGAGATATACAGTCAAGAAAATCAAGGGCAATGGTGATATATATGCGGATTAGACACAAAAAACACTTAACAAATGGCTACAATTTAAGGAATGTGTTTAGTGACGGCATCAGATTCCTAATTGATTGAGAAAGGTCTGGTGACAAGAAAAGCTGCTTCTAGGAGGTTGTCAAGTGTTTCGCTCGACGATTCCATTCTTGGGTGGTTGGTTTGATCCTTGTTCCTGTAACCCGAATCCTACCCCGGTATATCCCATTTTAATTTTACGCCTTTTTTACTCTCTGATCGAGGTTCTCGGCATTGAAAAATCATCATAAACTAAATCACACGTGTATATGTTGACATTTAAGAGATATACAGTCAAGAAAATCAAGGGCAATGGTGATATATATGCGGATTAGACACACAAAAAAAAAACACTCAACAAATGGCTACAATTTAAGGAATGTGTTTAGTGACAGCATCAGATTCCTAATTGATGGAGAAAGGTCTGGTGGCAAGAAAAGCTGTATCTAGGAGGTTGTCAAGTGTTTTCGCTCGACGATTCCATTCTTGTGTGTTTGGTTTGGCCCTTGTTCCTGTAACTCGAATTCTAGCCCGGTATATCCCATTTTAATTTTACACCATTGTGAACCTTAAGCATTTTTTACTCTCTGATCGAGGTTCTCGGCATTGAAAAATCTTCGTAAACTAAATCACACGTTTATATGTCGACATTTAAGAGATATATAAAGTCAAGAAAATCTAGGGCAATGGTGATATATATGCGGATTAGACACAAAAAAAACACTTAACAAATGGCTACAATTTAAGGAATGTGTTTAGTGACGGCATCAGTTTCCTAATTCATGGAGAAAGGTCTGGAGGCAAGAAAAGCTAGTTCTAGGAGGTTGTCAAGTGTTTTCGCTCGACGATTCCATTCTTGGGTGGTTGGTTTGATCCTTGTTCCTGTAACTCGAATCCTTGCCCGGTATATCCCATTTTAATTTTACACCATTGTGAACCTTACGCCATATTTACTCACTGATCAAGGTTCTCGGCATTGAAAAATCTTCGTAAACTAAATCACACGTGTATATGTTGACATTTAAGAGATATACAGTCAAGAAAATCAAGGGCAATGGTGATATATATGCGGATTAGACACACAAAAAAAAAGCACTCAACAAATTGGTACAATTTAGGGAATGTGTATAGTGACAACATCAGATTCCTAATTGATGGAGAAAGGTCTGGTGGCAAGAAAAGCTGCTTCTAGGAGGTTGTCAAGTGTTTTCACTCGACGATTCCATTCTTGGATGGTTGGTTTGATCCTTGTTCCTGTAACTCGAATCCTTGCCCGGTATATCCCATTTTAATTTTACACCATTGTCAACCTTAAGCATTTTTTACTCTCTGATCGAGGTTCTCGGCATTGAAAAATCTTCGTAAACTAAATCACACGTATATATGTTGACATTTAAGAGATATACAGTCAAGAAAATCAAGGGCAATGGTGATATATATGCGCATTAGACACACACATAAAAAACACTCAACAAATGGCTACTAGTTAAGGAATGTGTTTAGTGACGGCATCAGTTTCCTAATTCATGGAGAAAGGTCTGGCAGCAAGAAAAGCTGCTTCTGAGAGGTTGTCAAGTGTTTTCGCTCGACGATTCCATTCTTGGGTGGTTGGTTTGATCCTTGTTCCTGTAACTCGAATCCTTGCCCGATATATCCCATTTTAATTTTACACCATTGTGAACCTTACGCCATTTTTTCTCTCTGATCGAGGTTCTCGGCATTAAAAAATCTTCGTAAACTAAATCACACGTGTATATGTTGATATTTAAGAGATATACAGTCAGGAAAATCAAGGGCAATGGTGATATATATGCGGAATAGACACCAAAAAATACACTCAACACATGGCTACAATTTAAGGAATGTGTTTATTGACGGCATCAGATTCCTAATTGATGGAGAAAGGTCTGGTGGCAAGAAAAGCTGCTTCTAGGAGGTTGTCAGGTGTTTTCGCTCGACGATTCCATTCTTGGGTGGTTGGTTTGGCCTTTGTTCCTGTAACTCGAATCCTAGCCCGGTATATCCCATTTTAATTTTACAACATTGTGAACCTTACGCCATTTTTACTCTCTGATCGAGGTTCTCGGCATTAAAAAATCTTCGTAAACTAAATCACACGTGTATATGTTGACATTTAAGAGATATACAGTCAAGAAAATCAAGGGCAATGGTGATATATATGCGGAATAGACACAAAAAAAAAACCCTCAACAAATGGCTACAATTTAAGGAATGTGTTTAGTGACAGCATCAGATTCCTAATTGATGGAGAAAGGTCTGGTGGCAAGAAAAGCTGCTTCTAGGAGGTTGTCAAGTGTTTTCGCTCGACGATTCCATTCTTGTGTGGTTGGGTAGATCCTTGTTCCTATAACTCGAATCCTTGCCCGGTATATCCCATTTTAATTTTACTCCATTGTGAACCTTACGCCATTTTTACTCTCTGATCGAGGTTCTTGGCATTGAAAAATCTTCGTAAACTAAATCACATGTGTATATGTTGACATTTAAGAGATATACAGTCAAGAAAATCAAGGGCAATGCTGATATATATGCGGATTAGACACACACAAAAAAAACACTCAACAAATTGCTACCATTTAAGGAATGTGTTTAGTGCCGGCATCAGATTCCTAATTCATGGAGAAAGGTCTAGTGGCAAGAAAAGCTGCTTCTAAGAGGTTGTCAAGTGTTTTTGCTCGACGATTCCATTCTTGGGTGGTTGGTTTGGCCCTTATTCCTTTAACTCGAAACCTAGCCCGGTATATCCCATTTTAATTTTACACCATTGTTATCCTTACGCCTTTTTTACTCTCTGATCGAGGTTCTCGGCGTTGAAAAATCTTCGTAAACTAAATCACACGTGTATATGTTGACATTTTAGAGATATGCAGTAAAGGAAATCATTGGCAATGGTGATATATATGTGAATTAGACCCAAAAGAAAACACTCAATAAATGGCTACAATTTAAGGAATGTGTTTAGTGACGGGATCAGATTCCTTATTGATGGAGAAAGGTCTGGTGGCAAGAAAAGCTGCTTCTGGGAGGTTGTCAAGTGTTTTCGCTCGGCGATTCCATTCTTGGGTGGTTGGTTTGGCCCTTGTTCCTGTAACTCGAATCCTAGCCCAATATATCCCATTTTAATTTTACACCATTGTGAACCTTACGCCTTTTTTACTCTCTGATCGAGGTTCTCGGCATTGAAAAATCTTCGTAAACTAAATCACACGTGTATATGTTGACATTTAAGAGATATACAGTCAAGAAAATCAAGGGCAATGGTGATATATATGCGGATTAGACACCAAAAAAAAAATCTTAACAAATGGCTACAATGTTTTTAGTGAGTGCATCAGATTCCTAATTGATGGAGAAAGGTCTGGTGACAAGAAAAGCTGCTTCTAGGAGGTTGTCAAGTGTTTTCGCTCGACGATTCCATTCTTGGGTGGTTGGTTTGATACTTTTTCTTGTAACTCGAATCCTAGCCCGGTATATCCTATTTTAATTTTACACCATTGTGAACCTTACGCCTTTTTTACTCTCTGATCGAGGTTCTCGGTATTGAAAAATCTTCGTAAACTAAATCACACGTGTATATGTTGACATTTAAGAGATATACAGTCAAGAAAATAAAGGGCAATGGTGATATATATGCGGATTAGACAAAAAAAAAAACACTCAATAAATGGCATCACTTTAAAGAGTGTATTTAGTGACGGCATCAGATTCCTAATTGATGGAGAAAGGTCTGGTGGCAAGAAAAGCTGTTTCTAGGAGGGTGTCAAGTGTTTTCGCTCGACGACTCCATTCTTGGGTGGTTGGTTTGGCCATTGTTCCTGTAACTCGAATCCTACCCCGGTATATCCTATTTTAATTTTACAACATTGTGAACCTTACGCCTTTTTTACTCTCTGATCGAGGTTCTTGGCATTGAAAAATCTTCGTAAACTAATTCACAGGTGTATATGTTGACATCTAAGAGATATACAGTCAAGAAAATCAAGGGCAATGGTGATATATATGCGGATTAGACACACAAAAAAAAAGCACTCAACATATGGCTACAATTTAAGGAATGTGTTTAGTGACAACATCAGATTCCTAATTGATGGAGAAAGGTCTGGTGGCAAGAAAAGCTGCTTCTAGGAGGTTGTCAAGTGTTTTCGCTCGACGATTCCATTCTTGGGAGGTTGGTTTGGCCCTTGTTCCTGTAACTCGAATCCTAGCCCGGCATATGCCATTTTAATTTTACACCATTGTGAACCTTAAGCATATTTTACTCTCTGATCGAGGTTATCGGCATCGAAAAATCTTCGTAAACTAAATTACACGTGTATATGTTGACATTTAAGAGATATACAGTCAAGAAAATCAAGGGCAATGGTGATATATATGCGGTTTAGACACACACAAAAAAAACACTCAACAAATGGCTACTATTTAAGGAATGTGTTTAGTGACGGCATCAGATTCCTAATTCATGGATAAAGGTCTAGTGGCAAGAAAAGCTGCTTCTAAGAGGTTGTCAAGTGTTTTTGCTCAACGATTCCATTCTTGGGTGGTTGGTTTGGCCCTTATTCCTTTAACTCGAAACCTAGCCCGGTATATCCCATTTTAATTTTACACCATTGCTATCCTTACGTCATTTTTACTCTCTAATCGAGGTTCTCGGCATTGAAAAATCTTCGTAAACTAAATCACACGTGTATATGTTGACATTTAAGAGATATGCAGTCAAGGAAATCAAGGGCAATGGTGATATATATGTGAATTAGACACAAAAAAACACTCAACAAATGGCTACAATTTAAGGAATGTGTTTAGTGACGGGATCAGATTCCTTATTGATGGAGAAAGGTCTGGTGGCAAGAAAAGCTGCTTCTAGGAGGTTGTCAAGTGTTTTCGCTCGACGATTCCATTCTTGGGTGGTTGGTTTGGCCCTTGTTCCTGTAACTCGAATCCTAGCCCAATATATCCCATTTTAATTTTACACCATTGTGAACCTTACGCCTTTTTTACTCTCTGATCGAGGTTCTCGGCATTGAAAAATCTTCGTAAACTAAATCACACGTGTATATGTTGACATTTAAGAGATATACAGTCAAGAAAATCAAGGGCAATGGTGATATATATGCGGATTAGACACAAAAAAAAAACTCTTAACAAATGGCTACAATGTTTTTAGTGAGTGCATCAGATTCCTAATTGATGGAGAAAGGTCTGGTGACAAGAAAAGCTGCTTCTAGGAGGTTGTCAAGTGTTTTCGCTCGACGATTCCATTCTTGGGTAGTTGGTTTGATACTTTTTCTTTTAACTCGAATCCTAGCCCGGTATATCCTATTTTAATTTTACACCATTGTGAACCTTACGCCTTTTTTACTCTCTGATCGAGGTTCTCGGTATTGAAAAATCTTCGTAAACTAAATCACACGTGTATATGTTGACATTTAAGAGATATACAGTCAAGAAAATCAAGGGCAATGGTGATATATATGCGGATTAGACACAAAAAAAAACACTCAATAAATGGCATCACTTTAAAGAGTGTATTTAGTGACGGCATCAGATTCCTAATTGATGGAGAAAGGTCTGGTGGCAAGAAAAGCTGTTTCTAGGAGGGTGTCAAGTGTTTTCGCTCGACGACTCCATTCTTGGGTGGTTGGTTTGGCCATGGTTCCGGTAACTCGAATCCTACCCTGGTATATCCTATTTTAATTTTACAACATTGTGAACCTTACGCCTTTTTTACTCTCTGATCGAGGTTCTTGGCATTGAAAAATCTTCGTAAACTAATTCACACGTGTATATGTTGACATCTAAGAGATATACAGTCAAGAAAATCAAGGGCAATGGTGATATATATGCGGATTAGACACACAAAAAAAAAAGCCCTCAACAAATGGCTACAATTTAAGGAATGTGTTTAGTGACAGCATCAGATTCCTAATTGATGGAGAAAGGTCTGGTGGCAAGAAAAGCTGCTTCTAGGAGGTTGTCAAGTGTTTTCGCTCGACGATTCCATTCTTGGGAGGTTGGTTTGGCCCTTGTTCCTGTAACTCGAATCCTAGCCCGGCATATCCCATTTTAATTTTACACCATTGTGAACCTTAAGCATATTTTACTCTCTGATCGAGGTTATCGGCATCGAAAAATCTTCGTAAACTAAATCACACGTGTATATGTTGACATTTAAGAGATATACAGTCAAGAAAATCAAGGGCAATGGTGATATATATGCGGTTTAGACACACACAAAAAAAACACTCAACAAATGGCTACTATTTAAGGAATGTGTTTAGTGACGGCATCAGATTCCTAATTCATGGATAAAGGTCTAGTGGCAAGAAAAGCTGCTTCTAAGAGGTTGTCCAGTGTTTTTGATCGACGATTCCATTCTTGGGTGGTTGGTTTGGCCCTTATTCCTTTAACTCGAAACCTAGCCCGGTATATCCCATTTTAATTTTACACCATTGTTATCCTTACGTCTTTTTTACTCTCTAATCGAGGTTCTCGGCATTGAAAAATCTTCGTAAACTAAATCACACGTGTATATGTTGACATTTAAGAGATATGCAGTCAAGGAAATCAAGGGCAATGGTGATATATATGTGAATTAGACACAAAAAAACACTCAACAAATGGCTACAATTTAAGGAATGTGTTTAGTGACGGGATCAGATTCCTTATTGATGGAGAAAGGTCTGGTGGCAAGAAAAGCTGCTTCTAGGAGGTTGTCAAGTGTTTTCGCTCGACGATTCCATTCTTGGGTGGTTGGTTTGGCCCTTGTTCCTGTAACTCGAATCCTAGCCCAATATATCCCATTTTAATTTTACACCATTGTGAACCTTACGCCTTTTTTACTCTCTGATCGAGGTTCTCGGCATTGAAAAATCTTCGTAAACTAAATCACACGTGTATATGTTGACATTTAAGAGATATACAGTCAAGAAAATCAAGGGCAATGGTGATATATATGCAGATTAGACACCAAAAAAAAAAATCTTAACAAATGGCTACAATGTTTTTAGTGAGTGCATCAGATTCCTAATTGATGGAGAAAGGTCTGGTGACAAGAAAAGCTGCTTCTAGGAGGTTGTCAAGTGTTTTCGCTCGACGATTCCATTCTTGGGTGGTTGGTTTGATACTTTTTCTTGTAACTCGAATCCTAGCCCGGTATATCCTATTTTAATTTTACACCATTGTGAACCTTACGCCTTTTTTACTCTCTGATCGAGGTTCTCGGTATTGAAAAATCTTCGTAAACTAAATCACACGTGTATATGTTGACATTTAAGAGATATACAGTCAAGAAAATCAAGGGCAATGGTGATATATATGCGGATTAGACACAAAAAAAAAACACTCAATAAATGGCATCACTTTAAAGAGTGTATTTAGTGACGGCATCAGATTCCTAATTGATGGAGAAAGGTCTGGTGGCAAGAAAAGCTGTTTCTAGGAGGGTGTCAAGTGTTTTCGCTCGACGACTCCATTCTTGGGTGGTTGGTTTGGCCATTGTTCCTGTAACTCGAATCCTACCCCGGTATATCCTATTTTAATTTTACAACATTGTGAACCTTACGCCTTTTTTACTCTCTGATCGAGGTTCTTGGCATTGAAAAATCTTCGTAAACTAATTCACACGTGTATATGTTGACATCTAAGAGATATACAGTCAAGAAAATCAAGGGCAATGGTGATATATATGCGGATTAGACACACAAAAAAAAAGCACTCAACAAATGGCTACAATTTAAGGAATGTGTTTAGTGATAGCATCAGATTCCTAATTGATGGAGAAAGGTCTGGTGGCAAGAAAAGCTGCTTCTAAGAGGTTGTCAAGTGTTTTCGCTCGACGATTCCATTCTTGGGTGGTTGGTTTAGCCCTTGTTCCTGTAACTCGAATCCTAGCCCGGCATATCCCATTTTAATTTTACACCATTGTGAACCTTAAGCATATTTTACTCTCTGATCGAGGTTATCGGCATCGAAAAATCTTCGTAAACTAAATCACACGTGTATATGTTGACATTTAAGAGATATACAGTCAAGAAAATCAAGGGCAATGGTGATATATATGCTGTTTAGACACACACAAAAAAAACACTCAACAAATGGCTACTATTTAAGGAATGTGTTTAGTGACGGCATCAGATTCCTAATTCATGGATAAAGGTCTAGTGGCAAGAAAAGCTGCTTCTAAGAGGTTGTCAAGTGTTTTTGCTCGACGATTTCATTCTTGGGTGGTTGGTTTGGCCCTTATTCCTTTAACTCGAAACCTAGTCCGGTATATCCCATTTTAATTTTACACCATTGTTATCCTTACGTCTTTTTTACTCTCTAATCGAGGTTCTCGGCATTGAAAAATCTTCGTAAACTAAATCACACGTGTATATGTTGACATTTAAGAGATATGCAGTCAAGGAAATCAAGGGCAATGGTGATATATATGTGAATTAGACACAAAAAAACACTCAACAAATGGCTACAATTTAAGGAATGTGTTTAGTGACGGGATCAGATTCCTTATTGATGGAGAAAGGTCTCGTGGCAAGAAAAGCTGCTTCTAGGAGGTTGTCAAGTGTTTTCGCTCGACGATTCCATTCATGGGTGGTTGGTTTGGCCCTTGTTCCTGTAACTCGAATCCTAGCCCAATATATCCCATTTTAATTTTACACCATTGTGAACCTTACGCCTTTTTTACTCTCTGATCGAGGTTCTCGGCATTGAAAAATCTTCGTAAACTAAATCACACGTGTATATGTTGACATTTAAGAGATATACAGTCAAGAAAATCAAGGGCAATGGTGATATATATGCGGATTAGACACCAAAAGAAAAACTCTTAACAAATGGCTACAATTTAAGGAATGTTTTTAGTGAGGGCATCAAATTCTTAATTGATGGAGAAAGGTCTGGTGACAAGAAAAGCTGCTTCTAGGAGGTTGTCAAGTGTTTTCGCTTGACGATTCCATTCTTGTGTGGTTGGTTTGATCCTTGTTCCTATAACTCGAATCCTTGCCCGGTATATCCCATTTTAATTTTACTCCATTGTGAACCTTACGCCTTTTTTACTCACTGATCCAGGTTCTCGGCATTGAAAAATCTTCGTAAACTAAATCACACGTGTATATGTTGACATTTAAGAGATATACAGTCAAGAAAATCAAGGACAATGGTGATATATATGCGGATTAGACACAAAAAAAACACTCAACACATGGCTACAATTTAAGGAATGTGTTTAGTGACGACATCAGATTCATAATTGATGGAAAAAGGTCTGGTGGCAAGAAAAGCAGCTTCTAGGAGTGTGTCAAGTGTTTTCGCTCGACGACTCCATTCTTGGGTGGTTGGTTTGGCCCTTGTTCCTGTAACTCGAATCCTAGCCCGGTATATCCCATTTTAATTTTACAACATTGTGAACCTTACGCCTTTTTTACTCTCTGATCGAGGTTCTTGGCATTGAAAAATCTTCGTAAACTAAATCACATGTGTATATGTTGACATTTAAGAGATATACAGTCAAGAAAATCAAGGGCAATGGTGATATATATGCGGATTAGACACACAAAATAAAAGCACTCAACAAATGGCTACAATTTAAGGAATGTGTTTAGTGACAGCATCAGATTCCTAATTGATGGAGAAAAGTCTGGTGGCAAAAAAAGCTGCTTCTAAGAGGTTGTCAAGTGTTTTCGCTCGACGATTCCATTCTTGGGTGGTTGGTTTGGCCCTTTTCCTGTAACTCGAATCCTAGCCCGGTATATCCCATTTTAATTTTACACCATTGTGAACCTTAAGCATTTTTTACTCTCTAATCGAGGTTCTCGGCATTGAAAAATCTTCTTAAACTAAATTACACGTGTATATGTTGACATTTAAGAGATATACAGTCAAGAAAATCAAGGGCAATGGTGATATATATGCGGTTTAGACGCACAAAAAAAAAACACTCAACAAATTGCTACCATTTAAGGAATGTGTTTAGTGACGGCATCAGATTCCTAATTCATGGAGAAAGGTCTAGTGGCAAGAAAAGCTGCTTCTAAGAGGTTGTCAAGTGTTTTTGCTCGACGATTCCATTCTTGGGTGGTTGGTTTGGCCCTTATTCCTTTAACTCGAAACCTAGCCCGGTATATCCCATTTTAATTTTACACCATTGTTATCCTTACGCCTTTTTTACTCTCTGATCGAGGTTCTCGGCGTTGAAAAATCTTCGTAAACTAAATCACACGTGTATATGTTGACATTTAAGAGATATGCAGTAAAGGAAATCATTGGCAATGGTGATATATATGTGAATTAGACACAAAAGAAAACACTCAACAAATGGCTACAATTTAAGGAATGTGTTTAGTGACGGGATCAGATTCCTTATTGATGGAGAAAGGTCTGGTGGCAAGAAAAGCTGCTTCTAGGAGGTTGTCAAGTGTTTTCGCTCGGCGATTCCATTCTTGGGTGGTTGGTTTGGCCCTTGTTCCTGTAACTCGAATCCTAGCCCAATATATCCCATTTTAATTTTACACCATTGTGAACCTTACGCCTTTTTTACTCTCTGATCGAGGTTCTCGGCATTGAAAAATCTTCGTAAACTAAATCACACGTGTATATGTTGACATTTAAGAGATATACAGTCAAGAAAATCAAGGGCAATGGTGATATATATGCGGATTAGACACCAAAAAAAAAAAACTCTTAACAAATGGCTACAATGTTTTTAGTGAGTGCATCAGATTCCTAATTGATGGAGAAAGATCTGGTGACAAGAAAAGCTGCTTCTAGGAGGTTGTCAAGTGTTTTCGCCTGACGATTCCATTCTTGGGTGGTTGGTTTGATACTTTTTCTTGTAACTCGAATGCTAGCCCGGTATATCCCATTTTAATTTTACACCATTGTGAACCTTACGCCCTTTTTACTCTCTGATCGAGGTTCTCGGTATTGAAAAATCTTCGTAAACTAAATCACACGTGTATATGTTGACATTTAAGAGATATACAGTCAAGAAAATCAAGGGCAATGGTGATCTATATGCGGATTAGACACAAAAAAAAAACACTCAATAAATGGCATCACTTTAAAGAGTGTATTTAGTGACGACATCAGATTCCTAATTGATGGAGAAAGGTCTGGTGGCAAGAAAAGCTGTTTCTAGGAGGGTGTCAAGTGTTTTCGCTCGACGACTCCATTCTTGGGTGGTTGGTTTGGCCATTGTTCCTGTAACTCGAATCCTACCCCGGTATATCCTATTTTAATTTTACAACATTGTGAACCTTACGCCTTTTTTACTCTCTGATCGAGGTTCTTGGCATTGAAAAATCTTCGTAAACTAATTCACACGTGTATATGTTGACATCTAAGAGATATACAGTCAAGAAAATCAAGGGCAATGGTGATATATATGCGGATTAGACACACAAAAAAAAAAGCACTCAACAAATGGCTACAATTTAAGGAATGTGTTTAGTGACAACATCAGATTCCTAATTGATGGAGAAAGGTCTGGTGGCAAGAAAAGCTGCTTCTAGGAGGTTGTCAAGTGTTTTCGCTCGACGATTCCATTCTTGGGTGGTTGGTTTGGCCCTTGTTCCTGTAACTCGAATCCTAGCCCGGCATATCCCATTTTCATTTTACACCATTGTGAACCTTAAGCATATTTTACTCTCTGATCGAGGTTAGCGGCATCGAAAAATCTTCGTAAACTAAATCACACGTGTATATGTTGACATTTAAGAGATATACAGTCAAGAAAATCAAGGGCAATGGTGATATATATGTGGTTTAGACACACACAAAAAAAACACTCAACAAATGGCTACTATTTAAGGAATGTGTTTAGTGACGGCATCAGATTCCTAATTCATGGATAAAGGTCTAGTGGCAAGAAAAGCTGCTTCTAAGAGGTTGTCAAGTGTTTTTGCTCGACGATTCCATTCTTGGGTGGTTGGTTTGGCCCTTATTCCTTTAACTCGAAACCTAGCCCGGTATATCCCATTTTAATTTTACACCATTGTTATCCTTACGCCTTTTTTACTCTCCGATCGAGGTTCTCGGCATTGAAAAATCTTCGTAAACTAAATCACACGTGTATATGTTGACATTTAAGAGATATGCTGTCAAGGAAATCAAGGGCAATGGTGATATATATGTGAATTAGACACAAAAAAAAAACACTCAACAAATGGCTACAATTTAAGGAATGTGTTTAGTGACGGGATCAGATTCCTTATTGATGGAGAAAGGTCTGGTGGCAAGAAAAGCTGCTTCTAGGAGGTTGTCAAGTGTTTTCGCTCGACGATTCCATTCTTGGGTGGTTGGTTTGGCCCTTGTTCCTGTAACTCGAATCCTAGCCCAATATATCCCATTTTAATTTTACACCATTGTGAACCTTACGCCTTTTTTACTCTCTGATCGAGGTTCTCGGCCTGGAAAAATCTTCGTAAACTAAATCACACGTGTATATGTTGACATTTAAGAGATATACAGTCAAGAAAATATAGGGCAATGGTGATATATATGCGGATTAGACACCAAAAAAAAAACTCTTAACAAATGGCTACAATTTAAGGAATGTTTTTAGTGAGGGCATCAGATTCATAATTGATGGAGAAAGGTCTGGTGACAAGAAAAGCTGCTTCTAGGAGGTTGTCAAGTGTTTTCGCTCGACGATTCCATTCTTGGGTGGTTGGTTTGATACTTTTTCTTGTAACTCGAATCCTAGCCCGGTATGTCCCATTTTAATTTTACACCATTGTGAACCTTACGCCTTTTTTACTCTCTGATCGAGGTTCTCGGTATTGAAAAATCTTCGTAAACTAAATCACACGTGTATATGTTGACATTTAAGAGATATACAGTCAAGAAAATCAAGGGCAATGGTGATATAAATGCGGATTAGACACACAAAAAAAAAGCACTCAACAAATGGCTAGAATTTAAGGAATGTGTTTAGTGACAGCATCAGATTTCTAATTGATGGAGAAAGGTCTGGTGGCAAGAAAAGCTACTTCTAGGAGGTTGTCAAGTGTTTTCGCTCGACGATTCCATTCTTGGGTGGTTGGTTTGGCCCTTGTTCCTGTAACTCGAATCCTAGCCCGGCATATCCCATTTTAATTTTACACCATTGTGAACCTTAAGCATTTTTTACTCTCTGATCGAGGTTATCGGCATCGAAAAATCTTCGTAAACTAAATCACACGTGTATATGTTGACATTTAAGAGATATACAGTCAAGAAAATCAAGGGAAATGGTGATATATATGCGGTTTAGACACACACAAAAAAAACACTCAACAAATGGCTACTATTTAAGGAATGTGTTTAGTGACGGCATCAGATTCCTAATTCATGGAGAAATGTCTAGTGGCAAGAAAAGCTGCTTCTAAGAGGTTGTCAAGTGTTTTTGCTCGACGATTTCATTCTTGGGTGGTTGGTTTGGCCCTTATTCCTTTAACTCGAAACCTAGCCCGGTATATCCCATTTTAATTTTACACCATTGTTATCCTTACGCCTTTTTTACTCTCTGATCGAGGTTCTCGGCATTGAAAAATCTTCGTAAACTAAATCACACGTGTATATGTTGACATTTAAGAGATATGCAGTCAAGGAAATCAAGGGCAATGGTGATATATATGTGAATTAGACACAAAAAAAAAACACCCAACAAATGGCTACAATTGGCTACAATTTAAGGAATGTGTTTAGTGACGGGATCAGATTCCTTATTGATGGAGAAAGGTCTGGTGGCAAGAAAAGCTGCTTCTAGGAGGTTGTCAAGTGTTTTTGCTCGACGATTCCATTCTTGAGTGGTTGGTTTGGCCCTTGTTCCTGTAACTCGAATCCTAGCCCAATATATCCCATTTTAATTTTACACCATTGTGAACCTTATGCCTTTTTTACTCTCTGATCGAGGTTCTCGGCATTGAAAAATCTTCGTAAACTAAATCACACGTGTATATGTTGACATTTAAGAGATATGCAGTCAAGGAAATCAAGGGCAATGGTGATATATATGTGAATTAGACACAAAAAAAAACACTCAACAAATGGCTACAATTTAAGGAATGTTTTTAGTGAGGGCATCCGATTCCTAATTGATGGAGAAAGGTCTGGTGACAAGAAAAGCTGCTTCAAGGAGGTTGTCAAGTGTTTTCGCTCGACGATTCCATTCTTGGGTGGTTGGTTTGATCCTTTTTCTTGTAACTCGATTCCTAGCCCGGTAGATCCCATTTTAATTTTACACCATTGTGAACCTTACGCCTTTTTTACTCTCTGATCGAGGTTCTCGGCATTGAAAAATCTTCGTAAACTAAATCACACGTGTATATGTTGACATTTAAGAGATATACAGTTAAGAAAATCAAGGGCAATGGTGATATTTATGCGGATTAGACACAAAAAAAAAACACTCAATAAATGGCTTCAATTTAAAGAGTGTGTTTAGTGATGGCATCAGATTCCTAATTGATGGAGAAATGTCTGGTGGCAAGAAAAGCTACTTTTGGGAGGTTGTCAAGTGTTTTCGCACGACGATTCCATTCTTGGGTGGTTGCTTTGGCCCTTGTTCCTGTAACTCAAATCCTAGCCCGGTATATCCCATTTTAATTTTACACCATTGTGAACCTTACGCCTTTTTTACTCTCTGATCGAGGTTCTCGGCATTGAAAAATCTTCGTAAACTAAACCACACATGTATATGTTGACATTTAAGAGATATACAATCAAGAAAATCCAGGGCAATGGTGATATATATACGGATTAGACACAAAAAAAAACACTCAACAAATGGCTACGATTAAAGGAATGTTTTTAGTGACGGCATCAGATTCCTAATTGATGGAGAAAGGTCTGGTGGCAAGAAAAGCTGCTTCTGGGAGGTTATCAATTGTTTTCGCTCGACGATTCCATTCTTAGGTGGTTGGTTTGGCCCTTGTTCCTGTAACTCAAATCCCAGCCTGGTATATCCCATTTTAATTTTACACCATTGTGAACCTTACGCTTTTTTACTCTCTGATCGAGGTTCTTGGCATTGAAAAATCTTCGGAAACTAAATCACACGTGTATATGTTAACATTTAAGAGATATACAATCAACAAAATCAAGGGCAATGGTGATATATATGCAGATTAGACATAAAAAAAACACTCAACAAATGGCTACAATTTAAGGAATGTGTTTAGTGACGGCATCAGATTTCTTATTGATGGAGAGAGGCTGGTGGCAAGAATAGCTGCTTCTAGGAGGTTGTCAAGTGTTTTTGCTGGACGATTCCATTCATGGGTGGTTGGTTTCGCCCTTGTTCCTGTAACTCGAATCCTAGCTCAGTATATCCCATTTTAATTTTACACCATTGTGAACCTTACGGGTTTTTTACTCTCTAATCGAGGGTCTTGGCATTGAAAAATCTTCGTAAACTAAATCACACGTGTATATGTTGACATTTAAGAGATATACAGTCAAGAAAATCAAGGGCAATGGTGATATATATGCGGATTAGACACACAAAAAATACACACTCAACAAATGGCTACAATTTAAGGAATGTGTTTAGTGACAGCATCTGATTCCTAATTGATGGAGAATGGTCTGGTGGCAAGAAAAGCTGCTTCTAGGAGGTTGTCAAGTGTTTTCGCTTGACGATTCCATTCTTGGGTGGTTGGTTTGACCCTTGTTCCTGTAACTCGAATCCTAGCCCGGTATATCCCATTTTAATTTTACACCATTGTGAAATTTAAGCATTTTTTACTCTCTGATCGAGTTTCTCGGCATTGAAAAATCTTCGTAAACTAAATCACACGTGTATATGTTGACATTTAAGAGATATACATTCAAGAAAATCAAGGGAAATGGTGATATATATGCGGATTAGACACAAAAAAAAACACTCAATAAAGGCTTCACTTTAAAGAGTGTATTTAGTGACGGCATCAGATTCCTAATTGATGGAGAAAGGTCTGGTGGCAAGAAAAGCTGCTTCTAGGAGGGTGTCAAGTGTTTTCGCTCGACGACTCGATTCTTGGGTGGTTGGTTTGGCCATTATTCCTGTAACTCGAATCCTACCACGGTATACCCCATTTTAATTTTACAACATTGTGAACCTTACGCCTTTTTTACTCTCTGATCGAGGTTCTTGTCATTGAAAAATCTTCGTAAACTAAATCACACGTGTATATGTTGACATATAAGAGATATACTGTCAAGAAAATCAAGGGCAATGGTGATATATATGCGGATTAGACAGACAAAAAAAAAGCACTCAACAAATGGGTACAATTTAAGGAATGTGTTTAGTGACAGCATCAGATTCCTAATTGATGGAGAAAGGTCTGGTGGCAAGAAAAGCTGCTTCTAGGAGGTTGTCAAGTGTTTTCGCTCGACGATTCCATTCTGGGGTGGTTGGTTTGGCCCTTGTTCCTGTAACTCGAATCCTAGCCCGGCATATCCCATTTTAATTTTACACCATTGTGAACCTTAAGCATTTTTTACTCTCTGATCGAGGTTATCGGCGTCGAAAAATCTTCGTAAACTAAATCACACGTGTATATGTTGACATTTAAGAGTTATACAGTCAAGAAAATCAAGGGCAATGGTGATATATATGCGGTTTAGACACACTTAAAAAAAAACACTCAACAAATGGCTACTATTTAAGGAATGTGTTTAGTGACGGCATCAGATTCCTAATTCATGGAGAAAGGTCTAGTGGCAAGAAAAGCTGCTTCTAAGAGGTTGTCAAGTGTCTTTGCTCGACGATTCCATTCTTGGGTGGTTGGTTTGGCCCTTATTCCTTTAACTCGAAACCTAGCCCAGTATATCCCATTTTAATTTTACACCATTGTTATCCTTACGCCTTTTTTACTCTCCGATCGAGGTTCTCGGCATTGAAAAATCTTCGTAAACTAAATCACACGTGTATATGTTGACATTTAAGAGATATGCTGTCAAGGAAATCAAGGGCAATGGTGATATATATGTGAATTAGACACAAAAAAAAAACACTCAACAAATGGCTACAATTTAAGGAATGTGTTTAGTGACGGGATCAGATTCCTTATTGATGGAGAAAGGTCTGGTGGCAAGAAAAGCTGCTTCTAGGAGGTTGTCAAGTGTTTTCGCTCGACGATTCCATTCTTGGGTGGTTGGTTTGGCCCTTGTTCCTGTAACTCGAATCCTAGCCCAATATATCCCATTTTAATTTTACACAATTGTGAACCTTACGCCTTTTTTACTCTCTGATCGAGGTTCTCGGCATTGAAAAATCTTCATAAACTAAATCACACTTGTATATGTTGACATTTAAGAGATATACAGTCAAGAAAATCAAGGGCAATGGTGATATATATGCGGATTAGACGCCAAAAAAAAACTCTTAACAAATGGCTACAATTTAAGGAATGTTTTTAGTGAGGGCATCAGATTCCTAATTGATGGAGAAAGGTCCGGTGACAAGAAAAGCTGCTTCAAGGAGGTTGTCAAGTGTTTTCGCTCTGCGATTCCATTCTTGGGTGGTTGGTTTGATCCTTCTTCTTGTAACTCGATTCCTAGCCCGGTATATCCCATTTTAATTTTACACCATTGTGAACCTTACGCCTTTTTTACTCTCTGATCGAGGTTCTCGGCATTGAAAAATCTTCGTAAACTAAACCACACGTGTATATGTTGACATTTAAGAGATATACAATCAAGAAAATGAAGGGCAATGGTGATATATATACCGATTAGACAAAAAAAACACTCAACAAATAGCTATAATTTAAGGAATGTTTTTAGTGAGGGCATCAGATTCCTAATTGATGGAGAAAGGTCCGGTGACAAGAAAAGCTGCTTCAAGGAGGTTGTCAAGTGTTTTCGCTCGGCGATTCCATTCTTGGGTGGTTGGTTTGATCCTTCTTCTTGTAACTCGATTCCTAGCCCGGTATATCCCATTTTAATTTTACACCATTGTGAACCTTACGCCTTTTTTACTCTCTGATCGAGGTTCTCGGCATTGAAAAATCTTCGTAAAGTAAATCACACGTGTATATGTTGACATTTAAGAGATATACAGTCAAGAAAATCAAGGGCAATGGTGATATATATGCGGATTAGACACAAAAAAAAACACTCAATAAATGGCTTCAATTTAAAGAGTGTGTTTAGTGACGGCATCAGATTCCTAATTGATGGAGAAAGGTCTGGTGGCAAGAAAAGCTGCTTCTAGGAGGTTGTCAGGTGTTTTCGCTCGACGATTCCATTCTTGGGTGGTTGGTTTGATCCTTGTTCCTGAAACTCGAATCCTAGCCCGGTATATCCCATTTTAATTTTACACCATTGTGAACCTTACGCCTTTTTTACTCTCTGATCGAGATGCTCGGCATTAAAAAATCTTCGTAAACTAAATCACACGTGTATATGTTGACATTTAAGAGATATACAGTCAAGAAAATCAAGGGCAATGGTGATATATATGCGGATTAGACACAAAAAAAAACACTCAACAAATGGCTACAATTTAAAGAATGTGTTTAGTGACGACATCAGATTCCTAATTGATGGAGAAAGGTCTGGAGGCAAGAAAAGCTACTTCTGGGAGGTTGTCAAGTGTTTTCGCACGACGATTCCATTCTTGGGTGGTTGCTTTGGCCCTTGTTCCTGTAACTCGAATCCTAGCCCGGTATATCCCATTTTAATTTTACACCATTGTGAACCTTACGCCTTTTTTACTCTCTGATCGAGTTTCTCGGCATTGAAAAATCTTCGTAAACTAAACCACACGTGTATATGTTGACATTTAAGAGATATACAATCAAGAAAATGAAGGGCAATGGTGATATATATACGGATTAGACAAAAAAAACACTCAACAAATAGCTATAATTTAAGAAATGTGTTTAGTGACGGCATCAGATTCCTAATTGATGGAGAAAGGTCTAGTGGCAAGAAAAGCTGCTTGTTGGAGGTTGTCAAGTCTTTTCGCTCGACGATTCCATTCTTGGGTGGTTGGCTTGGCCCTTGTTCCTGTAACTCGAATCCTAGCTCGGTATATCCCATTTTAATTTTACACCATTGAGAACCTTACGCCTTTTTTACTCTCTGATTGAGGTTCTCGGCATTGAAAAATCTTCGTAAACTAAATCACACATGTATATGTTGACAATTAAGAGATATACAATCAAGAAAATCAAGGGCAATGGTGATATATATGCGGATTAGACACAAAAAAAACACTCAACAAATGGCTACGATTTAAGGAATGTGTTTAGTGAAGGCATCAGATTCCTAATTGATAGAGAAAGGTCTGGTGGCAAGAAAAGCTGCTTCTAGGAGGTTGTCAATTATTATCGCTCGACGATTCCATTCTTGGGTGGTTGGTTTGGCCCTTGTTCCTGTAACTCGAATCCTAGCCTAGTATATCCCATTTTAATTTTACACCATTGTGAACCTTACGCCTTTTTTACTCTCTGATCGAGGTTCTTGGCATTGAAAAATCTTCGTAAACTAAATCACACGTGTATATGTTAACATTTAAGAGATATACAGTCAACAAAATCAAGGGCAATGGTGATATATATGCACATTAGACATAAAAAAAAACACTCAACAAATGGCTACAATTTAAGGAATAGCTGGTGGCAAGAATAGCTGCTTCTAGGAGGTTGTCAAGTGTTTTTGCTGGACGATTCCATTCATGGGTGGTTGGTTTGGCCCTTGTTCCTGTAACTCGAATCCTAGCCCAGTATATCCCATTTTAATTTTAGACCATAGTGAACCTTACGGCTTTTTTACTCTCTGATCGAGGTTCTCAGCATTGAATAATCTTCGTAAACTAAATCACACGTGTATATGTTGACATTTAAGAGATATGCAGTCAAGGAAATCAAGGGCAATGATGATGTATATGCGAATTAGACACAAAAAAAAAACACTTAACAAATGGCTACAACTTAAGGAATGTGTTTAGTGACGGGATCAGATTCCTTATTGATGGAGAAAGGTCTGGTGGCAAGAAAAGCTGCTTCTAGGAGGTTGTCAAGTGTTTTGGCTCGACGATTCCATTCTTGGGTGGTTGGTTTGGCCCTTGTTCCTGTAACTCGAATCCTAGCCCGGTATATCCCATTTTAATTTTACACCATTGTGAACCTTACACCTTTTTTACTCTCTGATCGAGGTTCTTGGCATTGAAAAATCTTCGTAAACTAAATCACACGTGTATATGTTAACATTTAAGAGATATACAGTCAACAAAATCAAGGGCAATGGTGATATATATGCAGATTGGACATAAAAAAAACACTCAACAAACGGCTACAATTTAAGGAACGTGTTTAGTGACGGCATCAGATTTCTTATTAATGGAGAGAGGTCTGGTGGCAAGAATAGCTGCTTCTAGGAGGTTGTCAAGTGTTTTTGCTCGACGATTCCATTCTTGGGTGGTTGGTTTTGCCCTTGTTCCTTTAACTCGAAACCTAGCCCGGTATATCCCATTTTAATTTTACACCACTGTTATCCTTACGCCTTTTTTACTCTCTGATCGAGTTTCTCGGCATTGAAAAATCTTCGTAAACTAAATCACACGTGTATATGTTGACATTTAAGAGACATGCAGTCAAGGAAATCAAGGGCAATGATGATGTATATGCGAATTAGACACAAAAAAAACACTCAACAAATGGCTACAATTTAAGGAATGTGTTTAGTGACGGGATCAGATTCCATATTGATGGAGAAAGGTCTGGTGGCAAGAAAAGCTGCTTCTAGGAGGTTGTCAAGTGTTTTCGCTCGACGATTCCACTCTTGGGTGGTTGGTTTGGCCCTTGTTCCTGTAACTCGAATCCTAGCCTGTATATCCCATTTTAATTTTACACCATTGTGAACCTTATGCCTTTTTTACTCTCTGATCGAGGTTCTCGGCATTGAAAAATCTTCGTAAACTAAATCACACGTCTATATGTAGACATTTAAGAGATATACAGTCAAGAAAATCAAGGGCAATGGTGAAATATATGCGGATTAGACACAAAAAAACACTCAATAAATGGCTTCAATTTAAAGACTGTGTTTAGTGACGGCATCAGATTTCTAATTGATGGAGAAAGGTCTGGTGGCAAGAAAAGCTGCTTCTAGGAGGTTGTCAAGTGTTTTCGCTCGACGATTCCATTCTTGGGTGGTTTGTTTGATCCTTGTTCCTGTAACTCGAATCCTAGCCCGGTATATCCCATTTTAATTTTACACCATTGTGAACCTTACGCCTTTTTTACTCTCTGATCGAGATTCTCGGCATTCAAAAATCTTCATAAACTAAATCAAGAAAATCAGGTAATGGTGATATATATACAGATTAGACAAAAAAAAACACTCAACAAATGGCTATAATTTAAGAAATGTGTTTAGTGACGGCATCAGATTCCTAATTAATGGAGAAAGGTCTGGTGGCAAGAAAAGCTGCTTCTTGGAGGTTGTCAAGTGTTTTCGCTCGACGATTCCATTCTTGGGTGGTTGGCTTGGCCCTTGTTCCTGTAACTCGAATCCTCGCCCGGTATATCCCATTTTAATTTTACACCATTGTGAACCTTACGCCTTTTTTACTCTCAGATCGAGGTTCTCGGCATTGAAAAATCTTCGTAAACTAAATCACAAATGTATATGTTGACATTTACGAGATATACAATCAAGAAAATCAAGGGCAATGGTGATATATATGCGGATTAGACACAAAAAAACACACAACAAATGGCTACAATTTAAGGAATGTGTTTAGTGACGGCATCAGATTCCTAATTGATGGAGAAAGGTCTGGTGGCAAGAATAGCTGCTTCTGGGAGGTTGTCAATTGTTTTCGCTCGACGATTCCATTCTTGGGTGGTTGGTTTGGCCCTTGTTCCTGTAACTCGAATCCTAGTCTAGTATATCCCATTTTAATTTTACACCATTGTGAACCTTACGCCTTTTTTACTCTCTGATCGAGGTTCTTGGAATTGAAAAATCTTCGTAAACTATATCACACGTCTATATGTTAACATTTAAGAGATATACAGTCCACAAAATCAAGGGCAATGGTGATATATATGCAGATTAGACATAAAAAAACACTCAACAAATGGCTACAATTTAAGGAATGTGTTTAGTGACGGCATCAGATTTCTTATTGATGGAGAGAGGTCTGGTGGCAAGAATAGCTACTTCTAGGAGGTTGTCAAGTGTTTTGGCTCGACGATTCCATTCTTGGGTGGTTGGTTTGGCCCTTGTTCCTGTAACTCGAATCCTAGTCCAGTATATCCCATTTTAATTTTACACCATTGTGAACCTAACGGCTTTTTTACTCTCTGATCGAGGTTCTCAACAATGAAAAATCTTCGTAAACTAAATCACACGTGTATATGTTGACATTTAAGAGATATACAGTCAAGAAAATCAAGGGCAGTGGTGATATATATGCGGATTAGACACACAAAAAAAAGACTCAACAAATGGCTACAATTTAAGGAATGTGTTTAGTGACGGCATCAGAAACCTAATTGATGGAGAAAGTTCTGGTGGCAAGAAAAGCTGCTTCTAGGAGGTTGTCAAGGTGGTTGGTTTGGCCCTTTTCCTGTAACTCGAATCCTAGCCCGGTATATCCCATTTTAATTTTACACCATTGTGAACCTTAAGCATTTTTTACTCTCTGATCGAGGTTCTCGGCATTGAAAAATCTTCGTAAACTAAATCACGCATGTATATGTTGACATTTAAGAGATATACAGTCAAGAAAATCAAGGGCAATGGTGATATATATGCGAATTAGACACCAAAAAAAAACTCAACAAACGGCTACAATTTAAAGAATGTGTTTAGTGACGGCATCAGATTCCTAATTGATGGAGAAAGGTCTGGTGGCAAGAAAAGCTGCTTCTAGGAGGTTGTCAAGTGTTTTTGCTCGACGATTCCATTCTTGGGTGGTTGGTTTGGCCCTTGTTCCTGTAACTCGAATCCTAGCCCGGTATATCCCATTTTAATTTTACACCATTGTGAAACTTACGCCTTTTTTACTCTCTGATCGAGATTCTCGGCATTGAAAAATCTTCGTAAACTAAATCACACATGTATATGTTGACATCTAAGAGCTGTACATTCAAGAAAATCAAGGGCAATGGTGATATATATGCGGATTAGACGCCAAAAAAAACACTCAACAAATGGCTACAATTTAAGGAATCTGTTTAGTGACGGCATCAGATTCCTAATTGATGGAAAAAGGTCTGGTGGCAAGCAAAGCTACTTCTAGGAGGTTGTCAAGTGTTTTCGCTCGACGATTCCATTCTTGGGTGGTTGGTTTGGCCCGTGTTCATGTAACTCGAATCCTAGCCCAATATATCCCATTTTAATTTTACACCATTGTGAACTTTACGCCTTTTTTACTCTGTGATCGAGGTTCCCGGCATTGAAAAATATTCGTAAACTAAATCACACGTGTATTTGTTGACATTTAAGAGATCTACAGTCAAGAAAATCAAGGGCAATGGTGATATATATGCGAATTAGACACAAAAAAACACTCAACAAATGGCTACAATTTAAGGAATGTGTTTAGTGACGGCATTAGATTCCTAATTGATGGAGAAAGTTCTGGTGGCAAGAAAAGCAGCTTCTAGGAGGTTGTTAAGTGTTTTCATTCGACGATTCCATTCTTGGGTGGTTGGTTTGGCCATTGTTCCTGCAACTCGAATCCTAGCCCGGTATATCCCATTTTAATTTTACACCATTGTGAACATTACGCCTTTTTTACTCTCTGATCGACGTTCTCGGCATTGAAAATCTTCGTAAACTAAATCACACGTTTATATGTTGACATTTAAGAGATATACAGTAAAGAAAATCAATGGCAATGGTGATATATATGCGGATTAGACACCAAAAAGAAACTCAACAAACGGCTACAATTTAAGGAATGTGTTTAGTGACGTCATCAGATTCCTAATTGATGGAGAAAGGTCTGGTGGCAAGAAAAGCTGCTTCTAGGAGGTTGTCAAGTTTTTTCGCTCGACGATTCCATTCTTGGGCGGTTGGTTTGGCCCTTGTTCCTGTAACTCGAATCCTAGCCCGGTATATTCCATTTTAATTTTACACCATTGTGAACCTTACGCCTTTTTACTCTCTGATCGAATTTCTCGGCATTGAAAAATCTTCGAAAACTAAATCACACATGTATATGTTGACATTTAAGAGATATATACAGTCAAGAGAATCAAGGGCAATGGTGATATATATGCGGATTAAACACAAAAAAAAACACTCAACAAATGGCTACAATTTAAGGAATGTGTTTAGTAACGGCATCAGATTCCTAATTGATGGAAAAAGGTCTGGTGGCAAGCAAAGCTACTTCTAGGAGGTTGTCAAGTGTTTTCGCTCGACGATTCCATTCTTGGGTGGTTGGTTTGGCCCGTGTTCATGTAACTCGAATCCTAGCCCAATATATCCCATTTTAATTTTACACAATTGTGAACTTTACGCCTTTTTTACTCTCTGATCGAGGTTCCCGGCATTGAAAAATATTCGTAAACTAAATCACACGTGTATTTGTTGACATTTAAGAGATCTACAGTCAAGAAAATCAAGGGCAATGGTGATATATATGCGAATTAGACACAAAAAAACACTCAACAAATGGCTACAATTTAAGGAATGTGTTTAGTGACGGCATTAGATTCCTAATTGATGGAGAAAGTTCTGGTGGCAAGAAAAGCAGCTTCTAGGAGGTTGTCAAGTGTTTTCATTCGACGATTCCATTCTTGGGTGGTTGGTTTGGCCATTGTTCCTGCAACTCGAATCCTAGCCCGGTATATCCCATTTTAATTTTACACCATTGTGAACATTACGCCTTTTTTACTCTCTGATCGACATTCTCGGCATTGAAAATCTTCGTAAACTAAATCACACGTTTATATGTTGACATTTAAGAGATATACAGTAAAGAAAATCAATGGCAATGGTGATATATATGCGGATTAGACACCAAAAAGAAACTCAACAAACGGCTACAATTTCAGGAATGTGTTTAGTGACGGCATCAGATTCCTAATTGATGGACAAAGGTCTGGTGGCAAGAAAAGCTTCTTCTAGGAGGTTGTCAAGTGTTTTCGCTCGACGATTCCATTCTTGGGTGGTTGGTTTGGCCCTTGTTCTAGTAACTCGAATCCTGGCCCGGTATATCCCAATTTAATTTTACACCATTGTGAAACTTACGCCTTTTTTACTCTCTGATCGAGGTTCTCGGCATTGAAAAATCTTCGTAAACTAAATTACACATGTATATGTTGACATTTAAGAGATATACAGTCAAGAAAATCAAGGGAAATGGTGATATATATGCGGATTAGACATAAAAAAAAACACTCAACAAATGGCTACAATTTAAGGAATGTGTTTAGTGACGGCATCAGATTCCAAATTGATGGAGAAAGGTTTGGTGGCAAGAAAAGATGCTTCTAGGAGGTTGTCAAGTGTTTTCGCTCGACGATTCCATTCTTGGGTGGTCTGTTTGGCCCTTGTTCCTGTAACTCGAATCCTAGCCCGGTATATCCCATTTTAATTTTACACCATTGTGAACCTTACGCCTTTTTTACTCTCTGATCGAGATTCTCGGCATTGAAAAATCTTGGTAAACTAAATCACACATGTATATGTTGACATCTAAGAGATATACATTCAAGAAAATCAAGGGTAATGGTGATATATATGCGGATTAGACACCAAAAAAAAAACACTCAACAATTGGCTACAATTTAAGGAATGTGTTTAGTGACGGCATCAGATTCCTAATTGATGGAGAAAGGTCTGGTGGCAAGAAAATCTGCTTCTAGGAGGTTGTCAAGTGTTTTCGCTTGACGATTCCATTCTTGGGTGGTTGGTTTGGCCCTTCTTCCTGTAACTCGAATCCTAGCCCGATATATCCCATTTTAATTTTACACCATTGTGAACCTTACGCATTTTTTACTCTCTTATCGAATTTCTCGGCATTGAAAATTCTTCGTAAACTAAATCACACGTGTATATGTTGACATTTAAGAGATATACAGTGAAGAGAAGCAAGGGCAATGGTGATATATATGCGGATTAGAGACAAAAAAAAACACTCAACAAATGGCTACAATTTAAGGAATGTGTTTAGTGACGGCATCAGATTCCTAATAGATGGAGAAAGGTCTGGTGACAAGAATGGCTGCTTCTAGGAGGTTGTCAAGTGTTTTCGCTCGACGATTCCAGTCTTGGGTGGTTGGTTTGGCCCGTGTTCATGTAACTCGAATCTTAGCCCAATATATCCCATTTTAATTTTACACCATTGTGAACCTTATGCCTTTTTTACTCTCTGATCGAGGTTCCCGGCATTGAAAAATATTCGTAAACTAAATCACACGTGTATTTGTTGACATTTAAGAGATCTACAGTCAAGAAAATCAAGGGCATTGGTGATATATATGCTGATTGGACACCAAAAAAAACACACACTCACCAAATGCCTACAATTTAAGGAATGTGTTTAGTGATGGGATCAGATTCCTAATTGATGGAGAAAGGTCTGGTGGCCAGAAAAACTGCTTCTAGGAGGTTGTCAAGTGTTTTCGCTCGACGATTCCATTCTTGGGTGTTTGGTTTGGCCCTTGTTCCTCTAACTCGAATCTAAGCCCTGTATATCCCATTTTAATTTTACACCATTGTGAACCTTACGCCTTTTTTTACTCTCTGATCGAGGTTCTCGGCATTGAAAAAATCTTCGTAAACTAAATCACACATGTATATGTTGACATTTAAGAGATATACAATCAAGAAAATCAGTGGAAATGGTGATATATATGCGGATTAGACAAAAAAAAAACACTCAACAAATGGCTACAATTTAAGGAATGTGTTTAGTGACGACATCAGATTCCTAATTGATGGAGAAAGGTCTGGTGGCAAGAAAAGCTGCTTCTAAGAGGTTGTCAAGTTTTTTCGCTCGACGATTCCATTCTTGGGTGGTTGGTTTGGCCCTTGTTCCTGTAACTCGAATCCAAGCCCGGTATATCCCATTTTAATTTTACACCATTGTGAACCTTACGCCTTTTTTTACTCTCTGATCGAGGTTCTCGGCATTGAAAAATCTTCGTAAACTAAATCACACATGTATATGTTGACATTTAAGAGATATACAATCAAGAAAATCAAGGGAAATGGTGATATATATGCGGATTAGACACAAAAAAACACTCAACAAATGGCTACAATTTAAGGAATGTGTTTAGTGACGGCATCCGATTCCTAATTGATGGAGAAAGGTCTGGTGGCAAGAAAAGCTGCTTCTAAGAGGTTGTCAAGTGTATTTGCTCGACGATTCCATTCTTGGGTGGTTGGTTTGGCCCTTGTTCCTGTAACTCGAATCCTAGCCTGGTATATCCCATTTTAATTTTACACCATTGTGAACTTTACGCCTTTTTTACTCTCTGATCGAGATTCTTGGCTATGAAAAATCTTCGTAAACTAAATCACACGTGTATATGCTGACCTCTAAGAGATATAAATTCAAGAAAATCAAAGGCAATGGTGATATATATGCGGATTAGACACAAAAAAAAACACTCAACAAATGGCTACAATTTAAGGAATGTGTTTAGTGATGGCATCAGATTCCTAATTGATGGAGAAAGGTCTGGTGGCAAGAAAAGCTGCTTCTAGGAGGTTGTCAAGTCTTTTCGCTCGACGATTCCATTCTTGGGTGGTTGGTTTGGCCCTTGTTCCTGTAACTCGAATCCTAGCCAGGTATATCCCATTTTAATTTTACACCATTGTGAACCTTACGCCATTTTTTACTCTCTGATCGAGGTTCTCGGCATTGAAAAAATCTTCGTAAACTGAATCACACATGTATATGTTGACATTTAAGAGATATACAATCAAGAAAATCAGTGGAAATGGTGATATATATGCGGATTAGACAAAAAAAAACACTCAACAAATGGCTACAAGTTAAGGAATGTGTTTAGTGACGACATCAGATTCCTAATTGATGGAGAAAGGTCTGGTGGCAAGAAAAGCTGTTTCTAAGAGGTTGTCAAGTTTTTTCGCTCGACGATTCCATTCTTGGGTGGTTGGTTTGGCCCTTGTTCCTGTAACTCGAATCCAAGCCCGGTATATCCCATTTTAATTTTACACCATTGTGAACCTTACGCCTTTTTTTTACTCTCTGATCGAGGTTCCCGGCATTGAAAAATATTCGTAAACTAAATCACACGTGTATTTGTTGACATTTAAGAGATCTACAGTCAAGAAAATCAAGGGCATTGGTGATATATATGCTGATTGGACACCAAAAAAAACACACACTCACCAAATGCCTACAATTTAAGGAATGTGTTTAGTGATGGGATCAGATTCCTAATTGATGGAGAAAGGTCTGGTGGCCAGAAAAACTGCTTCTAGGAGGTTGTCAAGTGTTTTCGCTCGACGATTCCATTCTTGGGTGTTTGGTTTGGCCCTTGTTCCTCTAACTCGAATCTAAGCCCTGTATATCCCATTTTAATTTTACACCATTGTGAACCTTACGCCTTTTTTTACTCTCTGATCGAGGTTCTCGGCATTGAAAAAATCTTCGTAAACTAAATCACACATGTATATGTTGACATTTAAGAGATATACAATCAAGAAAATCAGTGGAAATGGTGATATATATGCGGATTAGACAAAAAAAAAACACTCAACAAATGGCTACAATTTAATGAATGTGTTTAGTGACGACATCAGATTCCTAATTGATGGAGAAAGGTCTGGTGGCAAGAAAAGCTGCTTCTAAGAGGTTGTCAAGTTTTTTCGCTCGACGATTCCATTCTTGGGTGGTTGGTTTGGCCCTTGTTCCTGTAACTCGAATCCAAGCCCGGTATATCCCATTTTAATTTTACACCATTGTGAACCTTACGCCTTTTTTTACTCTCTGATCGAGGTTCTCGGCATTGAAAAATCTTCGTAAACTAAATCACACATGTATATGTTGACATTTAAGAGATATACAATCAAGAAAATCAAGGGAAATGGTGATATATATGCGGATTAGACACAAAAAAACACTCAACAAATGGCTACAATTTAAGGAATGTGTTTAGTGATGGGATCAGATTCCTAATTGATGGAGAAAGGTCTGGTGGCCAGAAAAACTGCTTCTAGGAGGTTGTCAAGTGTTTTCGCTCGACGATTCCATTCTTGGGTGTTTGGTTTGGCCCTTGTTCCTCTAACTCGAATCTAAGCCCTGTATATCCCATTTTAATTTTACACCATTGTGAACCTTACGCCTTTTTTTACTCTCTGATCGAGGTTCTCGGCATTGAAAAAATCTTCGTAAACTAAATCACACATGTATATGTTGACATTTAAGAGATATACAATCAAGAAAATCAAGGGAAATGGTGATATATATGCGGATTAGACACAAAAAAACACTCAACAAATGGCTACAATTTAAGGAATGTGTTTAGTGACGGCATCCGATTCCTAATTGATGGAGAAAGGTCTGGTGGCAAGAAAAGCTGCTTCTAAGAGGTTGTCAAGTGTATTTGCTCGACGATTCCATTCTTGGGTGGTTGGTTTGGCCCTTGTTCCTGTAACTCGAATCCTAGCCTGGTATATCCCATTTTAATTTTACACCATTGTGAACTTTACGCCTTTTTTACTCTCTGATCGAGATTCTTGGCTATGAAAAATCTTCGTAAACTAAATCACACGTGTATATGCTGACCTCTAAGAGATATAAATTCAAGAAAATCAAAGGCAATGGTGATATATATGCGGATTAGACACAAAAAAAAACACTCAACAAATGGCTACAATTTAAGGAATGTGTTTAGTGATGGCATCAGATTCCTAATTGATGGAGAAAGGTCTGGTGGCAAGAAAAGCTGCTTCTAGGAGGTTGTCAAGTCTTTTCGCTCGACGATTCCATTCTTGGGTGGTTGGTTTGGCCCTTGTTCCTGTAACTCGAATCCTAGCCAGGTATATCCCATTTTAATTTTACACCATTGTGAACCTTACGCCATTTTTTACTCTCTGATCGAGGTTCTCGGCATTGAAAAAATCTTCGTAAACTGAATCACACATGTATATGTTGACATTTAAGAGATATACAATCAAGAAAATCAGTGGAAATGGTGATATATATGCGGATTAGACAAAAAAAAACACTCAACAAATGGCTACAAGTTAAGGAATGTGTTTAGTGACGACATCAGATTCCTAATTGATGGAGAAAGGTCTGGTGGCAAGAAAAGCTGTTTCTAAGAGGTTGTCAAGTTTTTTCGCTCGACGATTCCATTCTTGGGTGGTTGGTTTGGCCCTTGTTCCTGTAACTCGAATCCAAGCCCGGTATATCCCATTTTAATTTTACACCATTGTGAACCTTACGCCTTTTTTTTACTCTCTGATCGAGGTTCCCGGCATTGAAAAATATTCGTAAACTAAATCACACGTGTATTTGTTGACATTTAAGAGATCTACAGTCAAGAAAATCAAGGGCATTGGTGATATATATGCTGATTGGACACCAAAAAAAACACACACTCACCAAATGCCTACAATTTAAGGAATGTGTTTAGTGATGGGATCAGATTCCTAATTGATGGAGAAAGGTCTGGTGGCCAGAAAAACTGCTTCTAGGAGGTTGTCAAGTGTTTTCGCTCGACGATTCCATTCTTGGGTGTTTGGTTTGGCCCTTGTTCCTCTAACTCGAATCTAAGCCCTGTATATCCCATTTTAATTTTACACCATTGTGAACCTTACGCCTTTTTTTACTCTCTGATCGAGGTTCTCGGCATTGAAAAAATCTTCGTAAACTAAATCACACATGTATATGTTGACATTTAAGAGATATACAATCAAGAAAATCAGTGGAAATGGTGATATATATGCGGATTAGACAAAAAAAAAACACTCAACAAATGGCTACAATTTAATGAATGTGTTTAGTGACGACATCAGATTCCTAATTGATGGAGAAAGGTCTGGTGGCAAGAAAAGCTGCTTCTAAGAGGTTGTCAAGTTTTTTCGCTCGACGATTCCATTCTTGGGTGGTTGGTTTGGCCCTTGTTCCTGTAACTCGAATCCAAGCCCGGTATATCCCATTTTAATTTTACACCATTGTGAACCTTACGCCTTTTTTTACTCTCTGATCGAGGTTCTCGGCATTGAAAAATCTTCGTAAACTAAATCACACATGTATATGTTGACATTTAAGAGATATACAATCAAGAAAATCAAGGGAAATGGTGATATATATGCGGATTAGACACAAAAAAACACTCAACAAATGGCTACAATTTAAGGAATGTGTTTAGTGATGGGATCAGATTCCTAATTGATGGAGAAAGGTCTGGTGGCCAGAAAAACTGCTTCTAGGAGGTTGTCAAGTGTTTTCGCTCGACGATTCCATTCTTGGGTGTTTGGTTTGGCCCTTGTTCCTCTAACTCGAATCTAAGCCCTGTATATCCCATTTTAATTTTACACCATTGTGAACCTTACGCCTTTTTTTACTCTCTGATCGAGGTTCTCGGCATTGAAAAAATCTTCGTAAACTAAATCACACATGTATATGTTGACATTTAAGAGATATACAATCAAGAAAATCAGTGGAAATGGTGATATATATGCGGATTAGACAAAAAAAAAACACTCAACAAATGGCTACAATTTAAGGAATGTGTTTAGTGACGACATCAGATTCCTAATTGATGGAGAAAGGTCTGGTGGCAAGAAAAGCTGCTTCTAAGAGGTTGTCAAGTTTTTTCGCTTGACGATTCCATTCTTGGGTGGTTGGTTTGGCCCTTGTTCCTGTAACTCGAATCCAAGCCCGGTATATCCCATTTTAATTTTACACCATTGTGAACCTTACGCCTTTTTTTACTCTCTGATCGAGGTTCTCGGCATTGAAAAATCTTCGTAAACTAAATCACACATGTATATGTTGACATTTAAGAGATATACAATCAAGAAAATCAAGGGAAATGGTGATATATATGCGGATTAGACACAAAAAAACACTCAACAAATGGCTACAATTTAAGGAATGTGTTTAGTGATGGGATCAGATTCCTAATTGATGGAGAAAGGTCTGGTGGCCAGAAAAACTGCTTCTAGGAGGTTGTCAAGTGTTTTCGCTCGACGATTCCATTCTTGGGTGTTTGGTTTGGCCCTTGTTCCTCTAACTCGAATCTAAGCCCTGTATATCCCATTTTAATTTTACACCATTGTGAACCTTACGCCTTTTTTTACTCTCTGATCGAGGTTCTCGGCATTGAAAAAATCTTCGTAAACTAAATCACACATGTATATGTTGACATTTAAGAGATATACAATCAAGAAAATCAGTGGAAATGGTGATATATATGCGGATTAGACAAAAAAAAAACACTCAACAAATGGCTACAATTTAAGGAATGTGTTTAGTGACGACATCAGATTCCTAATTGATGGAGAAAGGTCTGGTGGCAAGAAAAGCTGCTTCTAAGAGGTTGTCAAGTTTTTTCGCTCGACGATTCCATTCTTGGGTGGTTGGTTTGGCCCTTGTTCCTGTAACTCGAATCCAAGCCCGGTATATCCCATTTTAATTTTACACCATTGTGAACCTTACGCCTTTTTTTACTCTCTGATCGAGGTTCTCGGCATTGAAAAATCTTCGTAAACTAAATCACACATGTATATGTTGACATTTAAGAGATATACAATCAAGAAAATCAAGGGAAATGGTGATATATATGCGGATTAGACACAAAAAAACACTCAACAAATGGCTACAATTTAAGGAATGTGTTTAGTGACGGCATCCGATTCCTAATTGATGGAGAAAGGTCTGGTGGCAAGAAAAGCTGCTTCTAAGAGGTTGTCAAGTGTATTTGCTCGACGATTCCATTCTTGGGTGGTTGGTTTGGCCCTTGTTCCTGTAACTCGAATCCTAGCCTGGTATATCCCATTTTAATTTTACACCATTGTGAACTTTACGCCTTTTTTACTCTCTGATCGAGATTCTTGGCTATGAAAAATCTTCGTAAACTAAATCACACGTGTATATGCTGACCTCTAAGAGATATAAATTCAAGAAAATCAAAGGCAATGGTGATATATATGCGGATTAGACACAAAAAAAAAAACACTCAACAAATGGCTACAATTTAAGGAATGTGTTTAGTGATGGCATCAGATTCCTAATTGATGGAGAAAGGTCTGGTGGCAAGAAAAGCTGCTTCTAGGAGGTTGTCAAGTCTTTTCGCTCGACGATTCCATTCTTGGGTGGTTGGTTTGGCCCTTGTTCCTGTAACTCGAATCCTAGCCAGGTATATCCCATTTTAATTTTACACCATTGTGAACCTTACGCCGTTTTTTACTCTCTGATCGAGGTTCTCGGCATTGAAAAAATCTTCGTAAACTGAATCACACATGTATATGTTGACATTTAAGAGATATACAATCAAGAAAATCAGTGGAAATGGTGATATATATGCGGATTAGACAAAAAAAAAACACTCAACAAATGGCTACAAGTTAAGGAATGTGTTTAGTGACGACATCAGATTCCTAATTGATGGAGAAAGGTCTGGTGGCAAGAAAAGCTGTTTCTAAGAGGTTGTCAAGTTTTTTCGCTCGACGATTCCATTCTTGGGTGGTTGGTTTGGCCCTTGTTCCTGTAACTCGAATCCTAGCCCGGTATATCCCATTTTAATTTTACACCATTGTGAACCTTACGCCTTTTTTTTACTCTCTGATCGAGGTTCTCGGCATTGAAAAATCTTCGTAAACTAAATCACACATGTAGATGTTGACATTTAAGAGATATACAATCAAGAAAATCAAGGGAAATGGTGATATATATGCGGATTAGACACAAAAAAAAACACTCAACAAATGGCTACAATTTAAGGAATGTGTTTAGTGACGGCAACCGATTCCTAATTGATGGAGAAAGGTCTGGTGGCAAGAAAAGCTGCTTCTAAGAGGTTGTCAAGTGTATTCGCTTGACGATTCCATTCTTGAGTGGTTGGTTTGGCCCTTGTTCCTGTAACTCGAATCCTAGCCCGGTATATCCCATTTTAATTTTACACCATTGTGAACCTTACGCCTTTTTTACTCTCTGATCGAGATTCTTGGCTATGAAAAATCTTCGTAAACTAAATCACACGTGTATATGCTGACCTCTAAGAGATATAAATTCAAGAAAATCAAAGGCAATGGTGATATATATGCGGATTAGACACAAAAAAAAAACACTCAACAAATGGCTACAATTTAAGGAATGTGTTTAGTGATGGCATCAGATTCCTAATTGATGGAGAAAGGTTTGGTGGCAAGAAAAGCTGCTTCTAGGAGGTTGCCAAGTCTTTTCGCTCGACGATTCCATTCTTGGGTGGTTGGTTTGGCCCTTTTTCCTGTAACTCGAATCCTAGCACGGTATATCCCATTTTAATTTTACACCATTGTGAACCTTACGCCTTTTTTACTCTCTGATCGAGATTCTCGGCATTGAAAAATCTTCGTAAACTAAATCACACGTGTATATGTTGACATTTATGAGATATATAGTCAAGAAAATCAAGGGCAATGGTGATATATATGCGGATTATACACCAAAAAAAAACACTAAACAAATGGCTACAATTTAAGGAATGTGTTTAGTGATGGCATCAGATTCCTAATTGATGGAGAAAGGTCTGGTGGCAAGAAAAGCTGCTTCGAGGAGGTTATCAAGTGTTTTCGCTCGACGATTCCATTCTCGGGTGGTTGGTTTGGCCCTTGTTCCTGTAACTTGAATCCTAGCCCGTTATATCCCATTTTAATTTTAGACCATTGTGAACCTTAAGCCTTTTTTACTCTTTGATCGAGGTTCTCGGCATTGAAAAATCATCGTAAACTAAATCAAACGTGTATATGTTGACATTTAAGAGATATACAGTCAAGAAAATCAAGGGGAATGGTGATATATATGCGGATTAGACACCAAAAAAAACACTCAACAAATGGCTACAATTTAAGGATTGTGTTTAGTGACGGCATCAGATTCCTAATTGATAGAGAAATGTCTGGTGGCAAGAAAAGCTGCTTCGAGGAGGTTGTCAAGTGTTTTCGCTCGACGATTCCATTCTCGGGTGGTTGGTTTGGTCCTTGTTCCTGTAACTTGAATCCTAGCCCGTTATATCCCATTTTAATTTTAGACCATTGTGAACCTTAAGCCTTTTTTACTCTCTGATCGAGGTTCTCGGCATTGAAAAATCATTGTAAACTAAATCAAACGTATATATGTTGACATTTAAGAGATATACAGTCAAGAAAATCAAGGGCAATGGTGATATATATGCGGATTAGACACCAAAAAAAAACACTCAACAAATGGCTACAATTTAAGGATTGTGTTTAGTGACGGCATCAGATTCCTAATTGATGGAGAAATGTCTGGTGGCAAGAAAAGCTGCTTTTAGGAGGTTGTCAAGTGTTTTCGCTCGACGATTCCATCCTTGGGTGGTAGGTTTAACCCTTGTTCCTGTAACTCGAATACTAGTCCGATATATCCCATTTTTTATTTTACACCATTGTGAACCTTACGCCTTTTTTACTCTCTGATCGAGGTTCTCGGCATTGAAAAATCTTTGTAAACTAAATCACACGTCTATATGTTGACATTTAAGAGAAATATAGTCAAGAAAATCAAGGGCAATGGTGATATATATGTGGATTAGACACAAAAAAAAACACTCAACAAATGGCTACAATTTAAGGAATGTGTTTAGTGACGGCATTAGATTCCTAATTGATGGAAAAAGGTCTGGTGGCAAAAAAAGCAGCTTCTAGGAGGTTGTCAAGTGTTTTCGCTTGACGATTCCATTCTTGGGTGGTTGGTTTGGCGCTTGTTCCTGTAACTCGAATCCTAGCCCGGTATATCTCATTTTAATTTTACACCATTGTGAACATTACGCCTTTTTTACTCTCTGATCGAGGTTCTCGGCATTGAAAAATCTTCTTAAACTAAATCACACGTGTATATGTTGACATTTAAGAGATATACAGTCAAGAAAATCAAGGGCAATGTTGATATATATGCGGATTAGACACCAAAAAAAACACTCAACAAATGGCTACATTTTAAGGAATGTGTTTAGTGACGGCATCAGATTCCTAATTGATGGAAAAAGGTCTGGTGGCAAGAAAAGCTACTTCTAGGAGGTTGTCAAGTGTTTTCGCTCGACGATTCCATTCTTGGGTGGTAGGTTTAACCCTTGTTCCTGTAACTCGAATCCTAGCCCGATATATCCCATTTTTTATTTTACACCATTGTGAACCTTACGCCTTTTTTACTCTCTGATCGAGGTTCTCGGCATTGAAAAATCTTCGTAATCTAAATCACACGTCTATATGTTGACATTTAAGAGATATATAGTCAAGAAAATCAAGGGCAATAGTGATATATATGTGGATTAGACACCAAAAAAAACACTCAACAAATGGCTACAATTTAAGGAATGTGTTTAGTGACGGCATTAGATTCCTAATTGATGGAAAAAGGTCTGGTGGCAAGAAAAGCTGCTTCTAGGAGGTTGTCAAGTGTTTTCGCTCGACGATTCCATTCTTGGGTGGTTGGTTTGGCGCTTGTTCCTGTAACAAGAATCCTAGCCCGGTATATCCCATTTTAATTTTACACCATTGTGAACCTTACGCCTTTTTTACTCTCTGATCGAGGTTCTCGGCATTGAAAAATCTTCGTAAACTAAATCACACGTGTATATGTTGACATTTAAGAGATATACAATCAAGAAAATCAAGGGCAATGGTGATATATATGCGGATTAGACACAAAAAAAAAAAACAGTCAACAAATGGATACAATTTAAGGAATGTGTTTAGTGACGGCATCAGATTCCTTATTGATGGAGAAATGTCTGGCGGCAAGAAAAGCTGCTTCTAGGAAGTTGTCAAGTGTTTTCGCTCGACAATTCCATTCTTGGCTGGTTGGTTTGGCCCTTGTTCCTGTAACTCGAATCCTGGCCCAGTATATCCCATTTTAATTTTACACCATTGTGAAACTTACGCCTTTTTTACTCTCTGATCGAGGTTCTCAACATTGAAAAATCTTTGTAAACTAAATCACACGTGTATATGTTGACATTTCAGAGATATACAGTCAAGAAAATCATGGGCAATGGTGATATATATGCGGATTAGACACCAAAAAAAAAAACTTAACAAATGGCTACAATTTAAGGAATGTGTTTAGTGACGGCATCAGATTCCTAATTGATGGAGAAAGGACTGGTGGAAAGAAAAGCTGCTTCTAGGAGGTTGTCAAGTGTTTTCGCTCGACGATTCCATTCTTGGGGGGTTGGTTTGGCCCTTGTTCCTGTAAGTCGAATCCTAGCCTGGTATATCCCATTTTAATTTTACACCATTGTAAACCTTACGCCTTTTTTTCTCTGATCGAGGTTCTCGGCATTGAAAAATCTCTGTAAACTAAATCACACGTGTATATGTTGACATTTAAGAGATATACAGTCAAGAAAATCAAGGGCAATGGTGATATATATGCGGATTAGACACCAAAAAAATCACTCAACAAACGGCTACAATTTAAGGAATGTGTTTAGTGACGGCATCAGATTCCTAATTGAAGGAGAAAGGTCTGGTGGCAAGAAAAACTGCTTCTAGGAGGTTATCAAGTGTTTTCGCTCGACGATTCCATTCTTGGTTGGTTGGTTTGGCCCTTGTTCATGTAACTCGAATCCTAGCCCGGTATATCCCATTTTAATTTTACACCATTGTGAACCTTACGCCTTTTTTACTCTCTGATCGATGTTCTCGGCATTGAAAAATCTTCGTAAACTAAATCACACGTCTATATGTTGACATTTAAGAGATATACAGTCAAGAAAATCAAGGGCAATGGTGATATATATGCGGATTAGACACAAAAAAAAAACACTCAACAAATGGATACAATTTAAGGAATGTGTTTAGTGACGGCATCTGATTCCTAATTGATGGAGAAATGTCTGGCGGCAAGAAAAGCTGTTTCTAAGAAGTTGTCAAGTGTTTTTGCTTGACGATTCCATTCTTGGGTGGTTGGTTTGGCCCTTGTTCCTATAAGTCAAATCCTTGCCCGGTATATCCCATTTTAATTTTACACCATTGTGAACATTACGCCTTTTTTACTCTCTGATCGAGGTTCTAGGCATTGAAAAATCTTCGTAAACTAAATCACACGTGTATATGTTGACATTTAAGAGATATACAGTCAAGAAAATCAAGGGCGATGGTGAAATATATGCGGATTAAACACCAAAAAAACACTCACAAAATGGCTACAATTTGAGGAATGTGTTTAGTGACGGCATCAGATTCCTAATTGATAGAAAAATGTCTGGTGGCAAGAAAAGCTGCTTCTAGGAGGTTGTCAAGTGTTTTCGCTCGACGATTCCATTCTTGGGTGGTTGGTTTGGCCCTTGTTCCTATAACTCGAATCCTAGCCCGGTATATCCCATTTTAATTTTACACCATTGTGAACCTTACGCCTTTTTTACTCTCTGATCGAGGTTCTCGGCATTGAAAAATCTTCGTAAACTAAATCACACGTGTATATGTTGACATTTAAGAGATATACAATCAAGAAAATCAAGGTCAATGGTGATATATATGCGGATTAGACAACAAAAAAACACTCAACAAATGGTTACAGTTTAAGGAATGTGTTTGTTGACGGCATCAGATTCCTAATTGATGGAGAAAGGTCTGGTGGCAAGAAAAGCTGCTTCTAGGAGGTTGTCAAGTGTTTTCGCTCGACAATTTCATTCTTGGGTGGTTGGTTTGTCCCTTCTTCCTGTAACTAGAATCCTAACCCGGTATATCCTGTTTTAATTTTACACCGTTGTGAACCTTAAGCCTTTTTTAACTTCTGATCGTGGTTCTCGGCATTGAATAATCTTCGTAAATTAATCTTACGCGTATATGTTGACATTTAAGAGATATACAGTCAAGAAAATGAAGGGCAATGGTGATATATATGCGATTAGACACAAAAAAAAAACACTCAACAAATGACTACAATTTAAGGAATGTGTTTAGTGACGGCATCAGATTCCTAATTGATGGAAAAAGGTTTGGTGGCAAGAAAAGCTGCTTTTAGGAGGTTGTCAAGTGTTTTCGCTCGACGATTACATTCTTGGGTGGTTGGTTTGGCCCTTGTTCCTGTAACTCGAATCCTAGTCCAGTATATCCCATTTTAATTTTACACCATTGTGAACCTTACGCCTTTTTTACTTTCCGATCGAGGCTCCCGGCATTGAAAAATCATCGTAATATATATCACACGTGTATATGTTGACATTTAAGAGATATACAGTCAAGAAAATGAAGGGCAATGGTGATATATATATGCGGATTAGACACAAAAAAAAAAACACTCAACAAATGGCTACAATTTAAGGAATGTGTTTAGTGACGGCATCAGATTCCTAATTGATGAAAAAAGGTCTGGTGGCAAGAAAAGCTGCTTCTAGGAGGTTGTCAAGTGTTTTCGCTCGACGATTCCATTCTTGGGTGGTTAGTTTGGCCCTTTTTCCTGTAACTCAAATCCTAGTCCAGTATATCCCATTTTAATTTTACACCATTGTGAACATTACGCCTTTTTTACTCTCTGATCGAGGTTCTCGGCATTGAAAAATCTTCGTAAACTAAATCACACGTGTATATGTTGACATTTAAGAGATATACAGTCAAGAAAATCAAGGGCAATGGTGATATATATGCGGATTAGACACAAAAAAAATACTCAACAAATGGCTACAATTTAAGGAAGGTTTTTATTGACGACATCAGATTCCAAATTGATAGAGAAAGGTCTGGTGGCAAGAAAAGCTGCTTCTAAGAGGTTGTCAACTGTTTTTGCTCGACGATTCCATTCTTGGGTGGTTGGTTTGGCCCTTGTTCCTGTAACTCGAATGCTAGCCCGGTATATCCCATTTTAATTTTACACCACTGTGAACCTTAAGCCCTTTTTACTCTCTGATCGAGGTTCTCGGCAATGAAAAATCTTCGTAAACTAAATCACACGCGTATATGTTGACATTTATGAGATATACAATCAAGAAAATCAAGGGCAATGGTGATATATATGCGGATTATACACCAAAAAAAAACACTAAACAAATGGCTACAATTTAAGGAATGTGTTTAGTGATGGCATCAGATTCCTAATTGATGGAGAAAGGTCTGGTGGCAAGAAAAGCTGCTTCGAGGAGGTTGTCAAGTGTTTTCGCTCGACGATTCCATTCTCGGGTGGTTGGTTTGGCCCTTGTTCCTGTAACTTGAATCCTAGCCCGTTATATCCCATTTTAATTTTAGACCATTGTGAACCTTAAGCCTTTTTTACTCTTTGATCGAGGTTCTCGGCATTGAAAAATCATCGTAAACTAAATCAAACGTGTATATGTTGACATTTAAGAGATATACAGTCAAGAAAATCAAGGGCAATGGTGATATATATGCGGATTAGACACCAAAAAAAACACTCAACAAATGGATACAATTTAAGGAATGTGTTTAGTGACGGCATCTGATTCCTAATTGATGGAGAAATGTCTGGCGGCAAGAAAAGCTGCTTCTAAGAAGTTGTCAAGTGTTTTTGCTCGACGATTCCATTCTTGGGTGGTTGGTTTGGCCCTTGTTCCTATAAGTCAAATCCTAGCCCGGTATATCCCATTTTAATTTTACACCATTGTGAACATTACGCCTTTTTTACTCTCTGATCGAGGTTTTCGGCATTGAAAAATCATCGTAAAGTAAATCAAACGTGTATATGTTGACATTTAAGAGATATACAGTCAAGAAAATCGAGGGCAATGGTGATATATATGTGGATTAGACACAAAAAAAAACACTCAACAAATGGCTACAATTTATGGATTGTGTTAAGTGAGTGCATCAGATTCCTAATTGATGGAGAAATGTCTGGTGGCAAGAAAAGCTGTTTCTAGGAGGTTGTCAAGTGTTTTCGCTCGACGATTCCATTCTTGGGTGGTTGGTTTGGCCCTTGTTCCTGTAACTCGAATCCTAGCCCATTATATCCCATTTTAATTTTACACCATTGTGAACATTACGCCTTTTTTACTCTCTGATCGAGGTTCTCGGCATTGAAAAATCTTCGTAAACTAAATCACACGTGTATATGTTGATATTTAAGAGATATACAGTCAAGAAAATCAAGGGCAATGGTGATATATACGCGGATTAGACACCAAAAAAAAATACTCAACAAATGGCTACAATTTAAGGAAGGTTTTTATTGACGACATCAGATTCCTAATTGATGGAGAAAGGTCTGGTGGCAAGAAAAGCTGCTTCTAGTAGGTTGTGAAGTGTTTTTGCACAACAATTCCATTCTTGGGTGGTTGGTTTGGCCCATGTTCCTGTAACTCGAATCCTAGCCTGAGATATCCCATTTTAATTTTACACCATTGTGAACCTTAAGCCCTTTTTACTCTCTGATCGAGGTTCTCGGCAATGAAAAATCTTCGTAAACTAAATCACACGCGTATATGTTGACATTTAAGAGATATACAGTCAAGAAAATCAAGGGCAATGGTGATATATATGCGGATTACACACCAAAAAAAAACACTCAACAAATGGCTGCAATTTAAGGAATATGTTTAGTGACGGCATCAGATTCCTAGTTGATGGAAAAAGGTCTGGTGGCAAGAAAAGCTGATTCTAGGAGGTTGTCAAGTGTTTTCGCTCGACGATTCCATACTTGGGTGGTGGGTTTGGCCCTTTTTCCTGTAACTCGAATCCTAGCCCGGTATATCTCATTTTAATTTTACACCATTGTGAACATTACGCCTTTTTAACTCTCCGGTCGAGGTTCTCGGCATTGAAAAATCTTCGTAAACTAAATCACACGTGTATATGTTGACATTTATGAGATATACAATCAAGAAAATCAAGGGCAATGGTGATATATATGCGGATTCTACACCAAAAAAAAACACTCAACAAATGGCTACAATTTAAGGAATGTGTTTAGTGATGGCATCAGATTCCTAATTGATGGAGAAATGTCTGGTGGCAAGAAAAGCTGCTTCTAGGAGGTTGTCAAGTGTTTTCGCTCGACGATTCCATTCTTGGGTGGTTGGTTTGGCCCTTGTTCCTGAAACTCGTATCCTAGCCCTGTATATCCCATTTTAATTTTAGACCATTGTGAACCTTAAGCCTTTTTTACTCTCTGATCGAGGTTCTCGGCATTGAAAAATCATCGTAAACTAAATCAAACGTGTATATGTTGACATTTAAGAGATATACAGTCAAGAAAATCAAGGGCAATGGTGATATATATGCGGATTAGACACCAAAAAAAAACACTCAACAAATGGCTACGATTTAAGGATTGTGTTTAGTGACGGCATCAGATCCCTAATTGATGGAGAAATGTCTGGTGGCAAGAAAAGCTGCTTCGAGGAGGTTGTCAAGTGTTTTCGCTCGACGATTCCACTCTCGGGTGGTTGGTTTGGACCTTGTTCCTGTAACTCGAATCCTAGCCCGTTATATCCCATTTTAATTTTACACCATTGTGAACATTACGCCTTTTTTACTCTCTGATCGAGGTTCTCGGCATTGAAAAATCTTCGTAAACTAAATCACACGTGTATATGTTGATATTTAAGAGATATACAGTCAAGAAAATCAAGGGCAATGGTGATATATATGCGGATTAGACACCAAAAAAAATACTCAACAAATGGCTACAATTTATGGAATGTTTTTATTGACGACATCAGATTCCTAATTGATGAAGAAAGGTCTGGTGGCAAGAAAAGCTGCTTCTAGTAGGTTGTGAAGTGTTTTTGCACAACAATTCCATTCTTGGGTGGTTGGTTTGGCCCATGTTCCTGTAACTCGAATCCTAGCCTGAGATATCCCATTTTAATTTTACACCATTGTGAACCTTAAGCCCTTTTTACTCTCTGATCGAGGTTCTCGGCAATGAAAAATCTTCGTAAACTAAATCACACACGTATATGTTGACATTTAAGAGATATACAGTCAAGAAAATCAAGGGCAATGGTGATATATATGCGGATTACACACCAAAAAAAAACACTCAACAAATGGCTGCAATTTAAGGAATATGTTTAGTGACGGCATCAGATTCCTAGTTGATGGAAAAAGGTCTGGTGGCAAGAAAAGCTGATTCTAGGAGGTTGTCAAGTGTTTTCGCTCGACGATTCCATACTTGGGTGGTGGGTTTGGCCCTTTTTCCTGTAACTCGAATCCTAGCCCGGTATATCTCATTTTAATTTTACACCATTGTGCACATTACGCCTTTTTAACTCTCCGGTCGAGGTTCTCGGCATTGAAAAATCTTCGTAAACTAAATCACACGTGTATATGTTGACATTTATGAGATATACAATCAAGAAAATCAAGGGCAATGGTGATATATATGCGGATTCTACACCAAAAAAAAACACTCAACAAATGGCTACAATTTAAGGAATGTGTTTAGTGATGGCATCAGATTCCTAATTGATGGAGAAAGGTATCGTGGCAAGAAAAGCTGCTTCTAGGAGGTTGTCAAGTGTTTTCGCTCGACGATTCCATTCTTGGTTGGTTGGTTTGGCCATTGTTCCAGTAACTCGAATCTTAGCCCGGTATATCCCATTTTAATTTTACACCATTGTGAACCTTACGCCTTTTTTACTCTCTGATCGAGGTTCTCGGCATTGAAAAATCTTCGTAAACTAAATCACACGTGTATATGTTGATATTTAAGAGATATACAGTCAAGAAAATCAAGGGCAATGGTGATATATACGCGGATTAGACACCAAAAAAAATACTCTACAAATGGCTACAATTTAAGGAAGGTTTTTATTGACGACATCAGATTCCTAATTGATGGAGAAAGGTCTGGTGGCAAGAAAAGCTACTTCTAGGAGGTTGTCAAGTGTTTTTGCTCGACAATTCCATTCTTGGGTGGTTGGTTTGGCCCTTGTACCTGTAACTCGAATGCTAGCCCGGTATATCCCATTTTAATTTTACACCACTGTGAACCTTAAGCCCTATTTACTCTCTAATCGAGGTTCTCGGCAATGAAAAATCTTCGTAAACTAAATCACACGCGTATATGTTGACATTTAAGAGATATACAGTCAAGAAAATCAAGGGCAATGGTGATATATATGTGGATTAGACACCAAAAAAAACACTAAACAAATGGCTACAATTTAAGGAATATGTTAAGTGACGGCATCAGATTCCTAGTTGATGGAAAAAGGTCTGGTGGCAAGAAAAGCTGCTTCTAGGAGGTTGTCAAGTGTTTTCGCTCGACGATTCCATTCTTAAGTGGTTGGTTTGGCCCTTGTTCCTGTAACTCGAATCCTAGCCCGTTATATCCCATTTTAATTTTACACCATTGTGAACATTACGCCTTTTTTACTCTCTGATCGAGGTTTTCGGCATTGAGAAATCATCGTAAACTAAATCAAACGTGTATATGTTGACATTTAAGAGATATACAGTCAAGAAAATCGGGGGCAATCGTGATATATATGCGGATTAGACACCAAAAAAAACACTCAACAAATGGCTACAATTTAAGGAATGTGTTTAGTGACGGCATCAGATTCCTAATTGATGGAGAAAGTTCTGGTGGCCAGAAAAGCTGCTTCTAGGAGGTTGTCAAGTGTTTTTGCTCGACGATTCCATTCTTGGGTGGTTGGTTTGGCCCTTGTTCCTGTAACTCGAATCCTAGCGCGGTATATCACATTTTAATTTTACACCATTGTGAACCTTACGCCTTTTTTACTCTCTGATCAAGGTTCCCGGCATTGAAAAATCTTCGTAATCTAAGTCACACGTGTATATGTTGACTTTTAAGAGATATACAGTGAAGAAAATCAAGGGCAATGGTGATATATATGCGGATTAGACACAAAAAAAAACACTCAACAAATGGCTACAATTTAAGGAATGTGTTTAGTGACGGCATCTGATTCCTAATTGATGGAAAAAGGTCTGGTGGCAAGAAAAGCTGCTTCTAGAAGGTTGTCAAGTGTTTTCGCTCGACGATTACATTCTTGGGTGGTTTGTTTGGCCATTCATCCCCTAACTCGAATCCTAGCCCGGTATATCCCATTTTAATTTTACACCATTGTGAACCTTACGCCTTTTTTACTCTCTGATCGAGGTTCCCGGCATGGAAAAAACTTCGTAAACTAAGTCACACGTGTATATGTTGACATTTAAGAGATATACAGTGAAGAAAATCAAGGGCAATGGTGATACATATGCGGATTAGACACCAAAAAAACACTCAACAAATGGCTACAATTTAAGGAATGTGTTTAGTGACGGCATCTGATTCCTAATTGATGGAAAAAGGCCTGGTGGCAAGAAAAGCTGCTTCTAGGAGGTTGTCAAGTGTTTTCGCTCGACGATAACATTCTTGGGTGGTTTGTTTGGCCCTTGTTCCTGTAACTCGAATCCTAGCCCGGTATATCCCATTTTAATTTTACACCACTGTGAACCGTACACCTTTTTTACTCTCTGATCGAGGTTCTCGGCGTTGAAAAATCTTCGTAAACTAAATCACACGTGTATATGTTGACATTTAAGAGATATACAGTCAAGAAAATCAAGGGCAATGTTGATATATATGCGGATTAGACACCAAAAAAAACACTCAACAAATGGCTACAATTTAAGGAATGTGTTTAGTGACGGTATCAGATTCCTAATTGATGGAGAAAAGTCTGGTGGCAAGAAAAGCTGCTTCTAGGAGGTTGTCAAGTGTTTTCTTTCGACGATTCCATTCTTGGGTGGTTTGTTTGGCCCATATTCCTATAACTCGAATCCTAGCCCGTTATATCCCATTTTAATTTTACACCATTGTGAACATTACGCCTTTTTTACTCTCTGATCGAGGTTCTCGGCAATGAAAAATCTTTGTAAACTAAATCACACGCGTATATGTTGACATTTAAGAGATATACAGTCAAGAAAATAAAGGGCAATGGTGATATATATGCGGATTAGACACCAAAAAAAAGCACTCAACAAATGGCTACACTTTAAGGAATGTGTTTAGTGACGGCATCAGATTCCTAGTTGATGGAAAAAGGTCTGGTGGCAAGAAAAGCTGCTTCTAGGAGGTTGTCAAGTGTTTCCGCTCGACGATTCCATTCTTGGGTGATTGGTTTGGCACTTGTTCCTGTAATTCGAATCCTAACCCGGTATATCCCATTTTAATTTTTCACCATTGTGAACCTTATGCCTTTTTACTCTCTGATCGAGGTTCTCGGCATTGAAAAATCTTCGTAATCTAAATCACACGTGTATATGTTGACATTTAAGAGATATACAGTCCAGAAAATCAAGGGCAATGGTGTTATATATGCAGATTAGACACAAAAAAAAACACTCAACAAATGGCTACAATTTAAGGAATGTGTTTAGTGACGGCATCAGATTCCTAATTGATGGAGAAAGGTCTGGTGGCAAGAAAAGCGGCTTCTAGGAGGTTGTCAAGTGTTTTCGCTCGACGATTCCATTCTTGGGTGGTTGGTTTGGTCCTTGTTCCTATAACTCGAATCCTATCCCGGTATATCCCATTTTAATTTTACAGCATTGTGAACCTTACGCCTTTTTTACTCTCTGATCGAGGTTCTCAGCAATGAAAAATCTTCGTAAACTAAATCACACGCGTATATGTTGACATTTAAGAGATATACAGTCAAGAAAATCAAGGGCAATGGTGATATATATGCGGATTAGACACCAAAAAAGCACTCAACAAATGGCTACAATTTAAGGAATGTGTTTAGTGACGGCATCAGATTCCTAGTTGATGGAAAAAGGTCTGGTGGCAAGAAAAGCTGCTTCTAGGAGGTTTTCAAGTGTTTTCGCTCGACGATTCCATTCTTGGGTGATTGGTTTGGCACTTGTTCCTGTAACTCGAATCCTAGCCCGGTATATCCCATTTTAATTTTTCATCAATGTGAACCTTATGCCTTTTTTACTCTCTGATCGAGGTTCTCGGCATTGAAAAATCTTCGTAAACTAGATCACACGTGTATATGTTGACATTTAAGAGATATACAGTCAAGAAAATCAAGGGCAATGGTGATATATATGCGGATTAGACACCAAAATAAACACTCAACAAATGGCTACCATTTAAGGAATGTGTTTAGTGACGGCATCAGATTCCTAATTGATGGAGAAAGGTCTGGTCGCAAGAAAAGTGGCTTCTAGGAGGTTGTCAAGTGTTTTCGCTCGACGATTCCATTCTTGGGTGGTTGGTTTGGTCCTTGTTCCTATAACTCGAATCCTATCCCGGTATATCCCATTTTAATTTTACAGCATTGTGAACCTTACACCTTTTTTACTCTCTAATCGAGGTTCCCGGCATTGAAAAATCTTCATAAACCACGTCACACGTGTATATGTTGACATTTAAGAGATATACAGTGAAGAAAATCAAGGGCAATGGTGATATATATGCGGATTAGACACCAAAAAAACACTCAACAAATGGCTACAATTTTAGGAATGTGTTTAGTGACGGCATCTGATTCCTAATTGATGGAAAAAGGCCTGGTGGCAAGAAAAGCTGCTTCTAGGAGGTTGTCAAGTGTTTTCACTCGACGATAACATTCTTGGGTGGCTTGTTTGGCCCTTGTTCCTGTAAATCGAATCCTAGCCCGGTATATCCCATTTTAATTTTACACCACTATGAACCGTACGCCTTTTTTACTCTCTGATAGAGGTTCCAGGCATTGAAAAATCTTCGTAAACTAAATCACACGTGTTTATGTTGACATTTAAGAGATATATGCAGTCAAGAAAATCAAGGGCAATGGTGATATATATGCGGATTAGACACCAAAAAAAACACTCAACAAATGGCTACAATTTAAGGAATGTGTTTAGTGACGGCATCAGATTCCTAATTGATGGAGAAATGTCTGGTGGCAAGAAAAGCTGCTTCTAGGAGGTTGTCAAGTGTTTTCGCTCAACGATTCCATTCTTGGGTGGTTGGTTTGGCCCTTGTTCCTGTAACTCGAATCCTAGCCCGTTATATACCATTTTAATTTTTCACCAATGTGAACCTTATGCCTTTTTTACTCTATGATCGAGGTTCTCGGCATTGAAAAATCTTCGTAAACTAAATCACACGTGTATATGTTGACATTTAAGAGATATACAGTCAAGAAAATCAAGGGCAATGGTGATATATATGCGGATTAGACACCAAAAAAAGCACTCAACAAATGGTTACAATTTAAGGATTGTGTTTAGTGACGGCATCAGATTCCTAGTTGATGGAAAAAGGTCTGGAGGCAAGAAAAGCTGCTTCTAGGAGGTTGTCAAGTGTTTTTGCTCGACGATTCCATTTTTGGGTGATTGGTTTGGCACTTGTTCCTATAACTCGAATCCTAACCCGGTATATCCCCTTTTTAATTTTTCACCATTGTGAACCTTATGCCTTTTTTACTCTCTGATCGAGGTTCCCGGCATTGAAAAATCTTCGTAAACTAAATCACACGTGTATATGTTGACATTTAAGAGATATGCAGTCAAGAAAATCAAGGGAAATGGTGTTATATATGCGGATTAGACACCAAAAAAAACACTCAACAAATGGCTACAATTTAAGGAATGTGTTTAGTGACGGCATCAGATTCCTAATTGATGGAGAAAGGTCTGGTGGCAAGAAAAGCGGCTTCTAGGAGGTTGTCAAGTGTTTTCGCTTGACGATTCCATTCTTGGGTGGTTGGTTTGGTCCTTGTTCCTATAACTCGAATCCTATCCCGGTATATCCCATTTTAATTTTACAGGATTATGAACCTTACGCCTTTTTTACTCTCTGATCGAGGTTCTCAGCAATGAAAAATCTTCGTAAACTAAATCACACGCGTATATGTTGACATTTAAGAGATATACAGTCAAGAAAATCAAGGGCATTGGTGATATATATGCGGATTAGACACCAAAAAAAGCACTCAACACATGGCTACAATTTAAGGAATGTGTTTAGTGACGGCATCAGATTCCTAGTTGATGGAAAAAGGTCTGGTGGCAAGAAAAGCTGCTTCTAGGAGGTTGTCAAGTGTTTTCGCTCGACGATTCCATTCTTGGGTGATTGGTTTGGCACTTGTTCCTGTAACTCGAATCCTAGCCCGGTATATGCCATTTTAATTTTTCACCATTGTGAACCTTACGCCTTTTTTACTCTCTGATCATGGTTCCCGGCATTGAAAAATCATCGTAAACTAAGTCACACGTGTATATGTTGACATTTAAGAGATATACAGTGAAGAAAATCAAGGGCAATGGTGATATATATGCGGATTAGACACCAAAAAAACACTCAACAAATGGCTACAATTTAAGGAATGTGTTTAGTGACGGCATCTGATTCCTAATTGATGGAAAAAGGTCTGGTGGCAAGAAAAGCTGCTTCTAGGAGGTTGTCAAGTGTTTTCGCTCGACGATTACATTCTTGGGTGGTTTGTTTGGCCCCTCTTCCTGTAACTCGAATCCTAGCCCGGTATATCCCATTTTAATTTTACACCATTGTGAATCTTACGCCTTTTTTACTCTCTGATCGAGGTTCCCGGCATTGAAAAATCTTCGTAAACTAAATCACACGTGTATATGTTAACATTTAAGAGATATACAGTCAAGAAAATCAAGGGCAATGGTGATATATATGTGGATTAGACACCAAAAAAAACACTCAACAAATAGCTACAATTTAAGGAATGTGTTTAGTGACGGCATCAGATTCCTAATTGATGGAGAAATGTCTGGTGGCAAGAAAAGCTGCTTCTAGGAGGTTGTCAAGTGTTTAGGCTCGACGATTCCATTCTTGGGTGGTTGGTTTGGCCCTTGTTCCTGTAACTCGAATCCTAGCCCGTTATATCCCATTTTAATTTTACACCATTGTGAACATTACGCCTTTTTTACTCTCTGATTGAGGTTCTCAGCGTTGAAAAATCTTCGTAAACTAAATCACACGTGTATATGTTGACATTTAAGAGATATACAGTCAAGAAAATCAAGGGCAATGGTGATATATATGCGGATTAGACACCAAAAAAACAGTCAACAAACGGCTACAATTTAAGGAATGTGTTTAGTGACGACATCAGATTCCTAATTTATGGAGAAAGGACTGGTGGCAAGAAAAGCTGCTTATAGGAGGTTGTCAAGTGTTTTCGCTCGGCAATTCCATTCTTGGGTGGTTGGTTTGGCCCTTGTTCCAGCAACTCGAATCCTAGCCCGGTATATCCCATTTTAATTTTACACCATTGTGAACCTTAAGCCTTTTTTACTCTCTGATCGAGGTTCTCGGCAATGAAAAATCTTCGTAAACTAAATCACACGCGTATATGTTGACATTTAAGAGATATACAGTCAAGAAAATCAAGGGCAATGGTGATATATATGCGAATTAGACACCAAAAAAAGCACCCAACAAATGGCTACAATTTAAGGAATGTGTTTAGTGACGGCATCAGATTCCTAGTTGATGGAAAAAGGTCTGGTGGCAAGAAAAGGTGCTCCTAGGAGGTTGTCAAGTGTTTTCGCTCGATGATTCCATTCTTGGGTGATTGGTTTGGCACTTGTTCCTGTAACTCGATTCCTAGCCCGGTATATCCCATTTTATTTTTTCACCGATGTGAACCTTATGCCTTTTTTACTCTCTGATCGAGGTTCATGGCATTGAAAAATCTTCGTAAACTAAATCACACGTGTATATGTTGACATTCAAGAGATATACAGTCAAGATAATCAAGGGCAATGGTGAAATAAATGCGGATTAGACACCAAAAAAAAACACTCAACAAACGACTACAATTTAAGGAATGTGTTTAGTGACGGCATCAGATTCCTAATTGATAGAGAAAGATCTGGTGGCAAGAAAAGCTTCGTCTAGGAGGTTGTCAAGTGTTTTCGCTCGGTAATTCCATTCTTGGGTGGTTGGTTTGGCCCTTGTTCCTGTAACTCGAATCCTAGCCCGGTATATCCCATTTTAATTTTACACCATTTTGAACCTAAAGCCTTTTTTACTCTCTGATCGAGGTTCTCGGCATTGAAAAATGTTCGTAAACTAAAACACACGTGTATATGTTGACATTTAAGAGATATACAGTCAAGAAAATCAAGGGCAATGGTGATATATATGCGGATTAGACACCAAAAAAAAAAACACTCAACAAATGGTTACAATTTAAGGAATGTGTTTAGTGACGGCATCAGATTCCTAGTTGATGGAAAAAGTCTGGTGTCAAGAAAAGCTGTTTCTAGGAGGTTGTCAAGTGTTTTCGCTCGACGATTTCATTCTTGGGTGGTTGGTTTGGCCCTTGTTCCTGTAACTCGAATCCTAGCCCGGTATATCACATTTTAATTTTACACCATTGTGAACCTTACTCCTTTTTTACTCTCTGATCAAGGTTCCCGGCATTGAAAAATCTTCGTAAACTAGGTCCCACGTGTATATGTTGACTTTAAGAGATATACAGTGAAGAAAATCAAGGGCAATGGTGATATATATGCGGATTAGACACCAAAAAAACACTCAACAAATGGCTACAATTTAAGAAATGTGCTTAGTGACGGCATCTGATTCCTAATTGATGGAAAAAAGTCTGGTGGCAAGAAAAGCTGCTTCTAGGAGGTTGTCAAGTGTTTTCGCACGACGATTACATTCTTGGGTGGTTGGTTTGGCCCTTGTTCCACTAACTCGAATCCTAGCCTGGTATATCCCATTTTAATTTTACACCATTGTGAACCTTAAGCCTTTTTTACTCTCTGATCGAGGTTCTCGGCATTGAAAAATCTTCGTAAACTAAATCACACACTTATATGTTGACATTTAAGAGATATACAGTCAAGAAAATCAAGGGCAATGGTTATATATATGCGGATTAGACACAAAAAAAAAACACTCAACAAATGGCTACAATTTAAGGAATGTGTTTAGTGATGGCATCAGATTCCTAGTTGATGGAAAAATGTCTGGTGGCAAGAAAAGCTAATTCTAGGAGCTTGTCAAGTGTTTTCGCTCGACGATTCCATTCTTGGGTGGTTGGTTTGGCCCTTATTCCTGTAACTCGAATCCTAGCTCGTTATATCCCATTTTAGTTTTACACCAATGTGAACCTTACGCCTTTTTTACTCTCTGATCGAGGTTCCTAGCATTGAAAAATATTCGTAAACTAAATCACACGTGTATATGTTGACATTTAAGAGATATACAGTGAAGAAAATCAAGGGCAATGGTGATATATATGAGGATTAGACACCAAAAAAAAGCACTCAACAAATGGCTACAATTTAAGGAATGTGTTTAGTAACGGCATCAGATTCCGAATTGATGGAGAAATTTCTGGTGGCAAGAAAAGCTGCTTCTAGGAGGTTGTCAAGTGTTTTCGCTCGACGATTCCATTCTCTGATGGTTGGTTTGGCCCTTGTTCCTGTAACTCCAATCCTAGCCTGATATATCCCATTTTAATTTTACACCATTGTGAACCTTACGCCTTTTTTACTCTCTAATCGAGGTTCTCGGCATTGAAAAATTTTCGTAAACTAAATCACACGTGTATATGTTGACATTTAAGAGATATACAGTCAAGAAAATCAAGGGCAATGTTGATATATATGCGGATTAGACACACAAAAAAACACTCAACAAACGGCTACAATTTAAGGAATGTGTTTAGTGACGGCATCGGATTCCTAATTGATGGAGAAAGGTCTGATGGCAAGAAAAGCTGCTTCTAGGAGGTTGTCAAGTGTTTTCGCTCGACGATTCCATTCTTGGGTGGTTGTTTTGGCCCTTGTTCCTGTAACTCGAATCCTACCCCGGTATATCCCATTTTAATTATACACCATTGTGATCCTTATGCCCTTTTTACTCTCTGATCAAGGTTCTCGGCATTGAAAAATCTTCGTAAACTAAATCACACGTGTATATCTTGACATTTAAGAGATATACAGTCAAGAAAATCAAGGGCAATGGTGTTATATATGCGGATTAGACACCGAAAAAAAACACTCAACAAATGGCTACAATTTAAGGAATGTGTTTAGTGACGGCATCAGATTCCTAATTGATGGAGAAAGTTCTGGTGGCAAGAGAAGCTGCTTCTAGGAGGTTGTCAAGTGTTTTGCTCAACGATTCCATTCTTGGGTAGTTGGTTTAGCCCTTGTTCCTGTAACTCGAATCCAAGCCCGGTATATCCCATTTTAATTTTACACCATTGTGAACCTTACGCCTTTTTTACTCTCTGATCGAGGTTCCCGGCATTGAAAAATCTTCGTAAACTAAATCACACATGTATATGTTGACATTTAAGATATATACAGTCAAGAAAATAAAGGGCAATAATGATATATATGCGGATTAGACACAAGAAAAACACTTAACAAATGGCTACAATTTAAGGAATGTGTTTAGTGACGGCATCTGATTCCTAATTGATGGAGAAAGGTCTGGTGGCAAGAAAAGTTGCTTCTAGGAGGTTGTGAAGTGTTTTCGCTCAACGATTCCATTCTGGGGTGGTTGGTTTGTCCCTTGTTCCTGTAACTCGAATCCTAGCCCGGTATATCCCATTTTAATTTTACACCATTGTGAACCTTATGACTTTTTTACTCTCTGATCGAGGTTCTCGGCATCGAAAAATCTTCGTAAACTAAATTATACGAATATATGTTGACATTTAAGAGATATACAGTCAAGAAAATGAAGGGCAATGGCGATATATATGCGGATTAGACACAAAAAAAAAAACACTCAACAAATGGCTACAATTTAAGAAATGTGTTTAGTGACGGCATCAGATTCCTAATTGATGGAGAAAGGTCTGGTGGCAAGAAAAGCTGCTTCTAGGAGGTTGTCAAGTGTTTTCGCTCGACGATTCCATTCTTGGGTGGGTGGTTTGGCCCTTGTTCCTGTAACTCGAATCCTAGCCCGGTATATCCCATTTTAATTTTACACCATTGTAAACCTTACGCCATTTTTACTCTCTGATCGAGGTTCTCGACATTGAAAAATCTTCGTAAACTAAATCATACGTGTATATGTTGACATTTAAGAGATATACAGTTAAGAAAATCAGGGGAAATAGTGATATATATGCGGATTAGACAAAAAAAAAAACAAACACTCAACAAATGGCTATAATTTAAGAAATGTGTTTAGTGACGGCATCAGATTCCTAATTTATGGAGAAAGGTCTGGTGGCAAAAAAAGCTACTTCTAAGAGGTTGTCAAGTGTTTTCGCTCGACGATTCCATTCTTGGGTGGTTGGTTTGGCCTTGTTCCTGTAACTCGAATCCTTGCCCGGTATATCCCATTTTAATTTTACACCATTGTGAACCTTACGCCTTTTTTACTCTCTGATCGAGGTTCTCAGCATTTAAAAATCTTTTTAAACTAAATCACACGTGTATATGTTGACATTTAAGAGATATACAGTCAAGAAAATCAAGGGCAATGTTGATATATATGCGGATTAGACACCAAAAAAAAGACACTCAACAAATGGCTACAATTTAAGCAATGTGTTTAGTGACGGCATCAGATTCCTAATTGATGGTGAAAGATCTGGTGGCAAGAAAAAATGCTTCTAGGAGGTTGTCAAGTGTTTTCGCTCGACGATTCCATTCTTGGGAGGTTGGTTTGGCCTTTGTTCCTGTAACTCGAATCCTAGCCCGATAAATCCCATTTTAATTTTACACCATTGTGAAACTTACGCCTTTTTTACTCTCTGGTCGAGGTTCTCAGCATTGAAAAATCTTCGTAAACTAAATCACACGTGTATATGTTGACATTTAAGAGATATACAGTCAAGAAAATCAAGGGCAATGGTGACATATATAAGGATTAGACACCAAAAAACACTCAACAAATTGCTACAATTTAAGGAATGTGTTTAGTGATGGCATCAGATTCCTAATTGACGGAGAAAGGTCTTGTGGCAAGAAAAGCTGCTTCTAGAAGGTTGTCAAGTGTTTTCGCTCGACGATTCCATTCTTGGGTGGTTGGTTTGGCCCTTGTTCCTGTAACTCGAATCCTAGCCCGGTATATCCCATTTTAATTTTACGCTATTGTGAACCTTACGCCTTTTTTATACTCTGATCGAGGTTCTCGGCATTGAAAAATCTTCGTAAACTAAATCACACGTGTATATGTTGACATTTAAGAGATATACAGTCAAGAAAATCAAGGGCAATGGTGATATATATGCGGATTGGACACCAAAAAAACACTCAACAAATGGCTACAATTTAAGGAATGTGTTTAGTGACGACATCAGATTACTAATTGATGGAGAAAGGTCTGGTGGCAAGAAAAGATGCTTCTAGGAGGTTTTCAAGTGTTTTCGCTCGAGGATTCAATTCTTGGGTGGTTGGTTTGGCCCTTGTTCCTGTAACTCGAATCCTAGCCTGTATAACCCATTTTAATTTTACACCATTGTGAACCTTACGCCTTTTTACTCTCTGATCGAGGTTCTTGGCATTGAAAAATCTTGGTAAACTAAATCACACGTGTATATGTTAACATTTAAGAGATATACAGTCAAGAAAATCAAGGGCAATGGTGTTATATATGCGAATTAGACACAAAAAAAAAAACACTCAACAAATGGCTACATTTTAAGGAATGTGATTAGTGACGGCATCAGATTCCTAATTGATGGAGAAAGGTCTGGTGGCAAGAAAAGCTGCTTCTAGGAGGTTGTCAAGTGTTTTCGCTCGATGATTCCATTCTTGGGTGGTTGGTTTGGCCCTTGTTCCTGTAACTCGAATCCTAGACCGGTATATCCCATTTTAATTTTACACCGTTGTGAACCTTACGCCTTTTTTACTCTCTGATCGAGGTTCTCGGGATTGAAAAATCTTCGTAAACTAAATCACACGTGTATATGTTGACATTTAAGAGATATACAGTCAAGAAAACCATGGGCAATGGTGATATATATGCGGATTAGACACCAAAAAAAACACTCAATAAATGGCTACAATTTAAGGAATTTGTTTAGTGACGGCATCTGATTCCTAATTGATGGAGAAAGGTCTGGTGGTAAGAAAAGCTGCTTCCAGGTGGTTGTGAAGTGTTTTCGCTCAACGATTCCATTCTTGGGTGGTTGGTTTGGCCCTTGTTCCTGTAACTCGAATCCTAGCCCGGCATATCCCATTTTAATTTTACACCATTGTGAACCTTACGTCTTTTTTACTCTCTGATCGAGGTTCTCGGCATTGAAAAATCTTTGTAAACTAAATCACACGTGTATATGTTGACATTTAAGAGATATGCAGTCAAGAAAATCAAGGGCAATGGTGATATATATGCGGATTAGACACAAAAAAAACACTCAACAAATGGCTACAATTTAAGGAATGTGTTTAGTGACGGCATCAGATTCGTAATTGATGGAGAAAGGTCTGGTGGCAAGAAAAGCTGCTTCTAGGAGGTTGTCAAGCGTTTTAGCTCGACGATTCCATTCTTGGGTGGTTGGTTTGGCCCTTGTTCCTGTAACTCGAATCCTAGCCCGGTGTATCCCATTTTAATTTTACACCATTGTGAACCTTACGCCTTTTTTACTCTCTGATCAAGGTTCTTGGCATTGTAAAAACTTTTTAAACTAAATCACACGTGTATATGTTGACATTTAAGAGATATACAGTCAAGAAAATCAAGGGCAATGGTGATATATATGCGGATTAGACACCAGCAAAAAACACTCAACAAATGGCTACACTTTAAGGAATGTGTTAAGTAACGACATCAGATTCCTAACTGATGGAGAAAGGTCTGGTGGCAAGAAAAGCTGCTTCTAGGAGGTTGTCAAGTATTTTCGCTCAACGATTCCATTCTTGGGTGGTTGGTTTGGCCGTTGTTCCTGTAACTCGAATCCTAGCCCGGTATATCTCATTTTAATTTTACACCATTGTGAACCTTACGCCTTTTTTACTCTCTGATCGAGGTTCTCGGCATTGAAAAATCTTAATAAACTAAATCACACGTGTATATGTTGACATTTAAGAGATATATACAGTCAAGAAAATCAAGGGCAATTGTGATATATATGCGGATTAGACACAAAAAAAAAAAACACTCAACAAATTGCTACAATTTAAAGAATGTCTTTAGTGACGGCATCAGATTCCTTATTGATGGAGAAATGTCTAGTGGCAAGAAAAGCTGCTTCTAGGAGGTTGTCAATTGTTTTGGCTCGACGACTCCATTCTTGGGTGGTTGGTTTGTCCCGTGTTCCTGTAACTCGAATCCTAGCCCGGTATATTCCATTTTAATTTTACACCATTGTGAACCTTACGCCTTTTTTACTCTCTGATCGCGGTTCTTGGCATTGAAAAATCTTCGTAAACTAAATCACACATGTATTTTTTTGACATTTAAGAGATATACAGTCAAGAAAATCATGGGCAATGTTGATATATATGCGGATTAGACACCAAAAAAAAAAACACTCAACAAATGGCTACAATTTAAGGAATGTGTTTAGTGATGGCATCAGATTCCTAATTAACGGAGAAAGGTCTTGTGGCAAGAAAAGCTGCTTCTAGGAGGTTGTCAAGTGTTTTCGCTCGACGATTCCATTCTTGGGTGGTTGGTTTGGCCCATGTTCCTGTAACTCGAATCCTAGCCCGGTATATTCCATTTTAATTTTACACCATTGTGAACCTTACGCCTTTTTTACTCTCTGATCGAGGTTATCGGCATTGAAAAATCTTCGTAAACTAAATCACACGTGTATATTTTGACATTTAAGAGATATACAGTCAAGAAAACCATGGGCAATGGTGATATATATGCGGATTAGACACCAAAAAAAAAAACACTCAACAAATGGCTACAATTTAAGGAATGTGTTTAGTGATGGCATCAGATTCCTAATTGATGGAGAAAGGTCTGATGGCAAGAAAAGCTGCTTCTAGGAGGTTGTCAAGTGTTTTCGCTCGACGATTCCATTCTTGGGTGGTTGGTTTGGCCCTTGTTCCTGTAACTCGAATCCTAGCCCGGTATATCCCATTTTAATTTTTCACCATTATGAACCTTACGCCTTTTTTACTCTCTGATCGAGGTTCTCGGCATTGAAAAATCTTCGTAAACTAAATCACACGTGTATATGTTTACATTTAAGAGATATACAGTCAAGAAAATCAAGGGCAATGGTGATATATATGCGGATTAGACACCATAAAAAACACTCAACAAATGGCTACACTTTAAGGAATGTGTTTAGTGATGGCATCAGATTCCTAATTGATGGAGAAAGGTCCTGTGGCAAGAAAAGCTGCTTCTAGGAGGTTGTCAAGTGTTTTCGCTTGACGATTCCATTCTGGGGTGGTTGGTTTGGCCCTTGTTCTTGTAACTCGAATCCTAGCCCGGTGTATCCCATTTTAATTTTACACAATTGTGAACCTTACGCCTTTTTTACTCTCTGATCAAGGTTCTCGGCATTGAAAAATCTTCGTAAACTAAATCACACGTGTATATGTTGACATTTAAGAGATATACAATCAAGAAAATCAAGGGCAATGGTGATATATATGCGGATTAGACACAAAAAAAACACTCAACAAATAGCTACAATTTAAGGAATGTGTTTAGTGACGGCATCAGATTACTAATTCATGGAGAAAGGTCTGGTGGCAAGAAAAGCTGCTTCTAAGAGGTTGTCAAGTGTTTTCGCTCAACGATTCCATTCTTGGGTGGTTGGTTTGGCCGTTGTTCCTGTAACTCGAATCCTAGCCCGGTATATCCCATTTTAATTTTACAACATTGTGAACCTTACCCCTTTTTTAGTCTCTGATCGAGGTTCTCGGCATTGAAAAATCTTCGTAAACTAAATCACACGTGTATATGTTGACATTTAAGAGATATACAGTCAAGAAAATCAAGGGCAATGGTGATATATATGCGGATTAGACACCAGCAAAAAACACTCAACAAATGGCTACACTTTAAGGAATGTGTTAAGTAATGGCATCAGATCCCTAATTGATGGAGAAAGGTCTGGTGGCAAGAAAAGCTGCTTCTAAGAGGTTGTCAAGTGTTTTCGCTCAACGATTCCATTCTTGGGTGGTTGGTTTGGCCGTTGTTCCTGTAACTCGAATCCTAGCCTGGTATATCCCATTTTAATTTCACACCATTGTGAACCTTACGCCTTTTTTACTCTCTGATCGAGGTTCTCGGCATTGAAAAATCTTAATAAACTAAATCACACGTGTATATGTTGACATTTAAGAGATATACAGTCAAGAAAATCAAGGGCAATTGTGATTTATATGCGGATTAGACACCAAAAAAAAATACTCAACAAATTGCTACAATTTAAAGAATGTCTTTAGTGACGACATCAGATTCCTTATTGATGGAGAAAGGTCTAGTGGCAAGAAAAGCTGCTTCTAGGAGGTTGTCAAGTGTTTTCGCTCGACGATTCCATTTTTGGGTGGTTGGTTTGGCCCGTGTTCCTGTAACTCGAATCCTAGCCCACTATATTCCATTTTAATTTTACACCATTGTGAACCTTACGCCTTTTTTACTTTCTGATCGAGGTTCTCGGCATTGAAAAATCTTCGTAAACTAAATCACACGTGTATTTTTTTGACATTTAAGAGATATACAGTCAAGAAAATCTTGGGCAATGTTGATATATATGCGGATTAGACACCAAAAAAAAAAAAAAACACTCAACAAATGGCTACAATTTAAGGAATGTGTTTAGTGATGGCATCAGATTCCTAATTGACGGAGAAAGGTCTTGTGGCAAGAAAAGCTGCTTCTAGGAGGTTGTCAAGTGTTTTCGCTCGACGATTCCATTCTTGGGTGGTTGGTTTGGCCCATGTTCCTGTAACTCGAATCCTAGCCCGATATATTCCATTTTAATTTTACACCATTGTGAACCTTACGCATTTTTTACTCTCTGATCGAGGTTCTCGGCATTGAAAAATCTTCGTAAACTAAATCACACGTGTATATTTTGACATTTAAGAGATATACAGTCAAGAAAATCATGGGCAATGGTGATATATATGCGGATTAGACAAAAAAAAAACACTCAACAAATGGATACAATTTAAGGAATGTGTTTAGTGATGGCATCAGATTCCTAATTGATGGAGAAAGGTCTGATGGCAAGAAAAGCTGCTTCTAGGAGGTTGTCAAGTGTTTTCGCTCGACGATTCCATTCTTGGGTGGTTGGTTTGGCCCTTCTTCCTGTAACTCGAATCCTAGCCCGGTATATCCCATTTTAATTTTACAACATTGTGAACCTTACGCCTTTTTTACTCTCTGATCAAGGTTCTCGGCATTGAAAAATCTTCGTAAACTAAATCACACGTGTATATGTTGACATTTAAGAGATATACAGTCAAGAAAATCATGGGCAATGGTGATATATATGCGGATAAGACACAAAAAAAAAACACTCAACAAATAGCAACAATTTAAGGAATGTGTTTAGTGACGGCATCAGATTACTAATTCATGGGGAAAGGTCTGGTGGCAAGAAAAGCTGCTTCTAAGAGGTTGTCAAGTGTTTTCGCTCAACGATTCCATGCTTGGGTGGTTGGTTTGGCCGTTGTTCCCGTAACTCAAATCCTAGCCTGGTATATCCCATTTTAATTTTACAGCATTGTGAACCTTACGCCTTTTTTACTCTCTGATAGAGGTTCTCGGCATTGAAAAATCTTCGTAAACTAAATCACACGTGTATATGTTGACATTTAAGAGATATACAGTCAAGAAAATCAAGGGCAATGGTGATATATATGTGGATTAGACACCAGCAAAAAACACTCAACAAATGGCTACACTTTAAGGAATGTGTTAAATAACGGCATCAGATGCCTAATTGATGGAGAAAGGTCTGGTGGCAAGAAAAGCTGCTTCTAAGAGGTTGTCAAGTGTTTTCGCACAACGATTCCATTCTTGGGTGGTTGGTTTGGCCGTTGTTCCTGTAACTCGAATCCAAGCCTGGTATATCCCATTTTAATTTTACACCATTGTGAACCTTACGCCTTTTTTACTCTCTGGTCGAGGTTCTCGGCATTGAAAAATCTTCGTAAACTAAATCACACGTGTATATTTTGACATTTAAGAGATATACAGTCAAGAAAATCATGGGCAATGGTGATATATATGCGGATTAGACACAAAAAAAAAACACTCAACAAATGGATACAATTTAAGGAATGTGTTTAGTGATGACATCAGATTCCTAATTGATGGAGAAAGGTCTGATGGCAAGAAAAGCTGTTTCTAGGAGGTTGTCAAGTGTTTTCGCTCGACGATTCCATTCTTGGATGGTTGGTTTGGCCCTTGTTCCTGTAACTCGAATCCTAGCCCGGTAAATCCCATTTTAATTTTACAACATTGTGAACCTTACGCCTTTTTTACTCTCTGATCAAGGTTCTCGGCATTGAAAAATCTTCGTAAACTAAATCACACGTGTGTATGTTGGCATTTAAGAGATATACAGTCAAGAAAATCAAGGGCAATGGTGATATATATGCAGATTAGACACAAAAAAAGCACTCAACAAATGGATACAATTTAAGGAATGTGTTTAGTGATGGCATCAGATTCCTAATTGATGGAGAAAGGTCTGGTGGCAAGAAAAACTGCCTCTAGGAGGTTGTCAAGTGTTTTCGATCGATGATTCCATTCTCGGGTGGTTGGTCTGGCCCTTGTTCCTGTAACTTGAATCCTAGCCCGGTATATCCCATTTTAATTTTACACCATTGTGAACCTTACGCCTTTTTTACTCTCTGATCGAGGTTCTCGGCATTGAAAAATATCCGTAAACTAAATCACACGTGTATATGTTGACATTTAAGAGATATACAGTCAAGAAAATCATGGGCAATGGTGATATATATGCGGATTAGACACCAAAAAAAACACTCAACAAATGGCTACAATTTAAGGAATGTGTTTAGTGACTGCATCAGATTCCTAATTGATGGAGAAAGGTCTGATGGCAAGAAAAGCTGCTTCTAGGAGGTTGTCACGTGTTTTCGCTCGACGATTCCATTCTTGGGTGGTTGGTTTGGCCCTTGTTCCAGTAACTCGAATCCTAGCCCCGAATATCCCATTTTAATTTTACACCATTGTGAACCTTACCCCTTTTTTAGTCTCTGATCGAGGTTCTCGGCATTGAAAAATATTCGTAAACTAAATCACACGTGTATATGTTTACATTTAAGAGATACACAGTCAAGAAAATCAAGGGCAATGGTGATATATATGCGGATTAGACACCAAAAAAAACACTCAACAAATGGCTACAGTTTAAGGAATGTGTTTAGTGATGGCATCAGATTCCTAATTGATGGAGAAAGGTCTTGTGGCAAGAAAAGCTGCTTCTAGGATGTTGTCAAGTGTTTTCGCTCGACGATTCTATTCTTAGGTGGTTGGTTTGGCCCTTGTGACTGTAACTCGAATCCTAGCCAGGAATATCCCATTTTAATTTTACACCATTGTGAACCTTACGCCTTTTTTACTCTCTGATCAAGGTTCTCGGCATTGTAAAATGTTCATAAACTAAATCACACGTGTATATATTGACATTTAAGAGATATACAGTCAAGAAAATCAAGGGCAATGGTGATATATATGCGGATTAGGCACCAAAAAAAACACTCAACAAATGGCTACAATTTATGGAATGTGTTTAATGACGGCATCAGATTCCTAATTGATGGAGAAAGGTCTGGTGGCAATAAAAGCTGTTTCTAGGAGGTTGTCAAGTGTTTTCGCTCGACGATTCCATTCTGGGGTGGTTGGTTTGTCCCTTGTTCCTGTAACTCGAATCCTAGCCTGGTATATCCCATTTTAATTTTACACCATTGTGAACCTTACGCCTTTTTTACTCTCTGATTAAGGTTCCCGGCATTGACAAATCTTCGTAAACTAAATCACACGTGTATATGTTGACATTTAAGAGATATACAGTCAAGAAAATCAAGGGCAATGGTGATATATATGCGGATTAGACACAAAAAAACACTCAACAAATGGCTACAATTTAAGGAATGTGTTTAGTGATGGCATCAGATTCCTAATTGATGGAGATAGGTCTTGTGGCAAGAAAAGCTGCTTCTAGGAGGTTGTCAAGTGTTTTTGCTCGACGATTCCATTCTTGGGTGGTTGGTTTGGCCCATGTTCCTGTAACTCGAATCCTAGCCCGGTATATTCCATTTTAATTTTACACCATTGTGAACCTTACGCCTTTTTTACTCTCTGATCGAGGTTCTCGGCATTGAAAAATCATCGTAAACTAAATCACACGTGTATATTTTGACATTTAAGAGATATACAGTCAAGAAAATCATGGGCAATGGTGATATATATGCGGATTAGATACCAAAAAAAAAACACTCAACAAATGGCTACAATTTAAGGAATGTGTTTAGTGATGGCATCAGATTCCTAATTGATGGAGAAAGGTCTGATGTGTTAGTGCACTACGTCTATTGACTTCGTCTTGTATCATGTAAGAGGATAGGATAGGATATATAGTGCTCGAGGTGCGAGAAACTGAGATTAGAAAGTTTAGTGCTGAGTTCGCTTGAAAGTGTCAAGAAACAAGTTCAAGCGAAATCCACATAAATGAGTTCGCTTGAACATGTCTTAACCATTTCAAGCGAAACCCCATCTAGTATAAATAGAGCACTTGACATTTCATATGGTATGCTTCTGGATTTGTAACGTAGTGCTGCCAAAATCTGTTCAGGTTGTAATTGATGTTATATTCAATATAAGTGACAGATTTAATAGTATCAAGCTGTTTCCACGTCCGTTTCACTGATTCCGCCTTTGAATCGGATTACAAGCTTTTCTGAACGACTCGTTTGGGTCCAAGAACGATCCTACATGTGGTATCAGAGCTCAGGAAGAAGAGTTTAGCTTGGTATCATCTATTTTCTGACTTCTACACCTTCTTTTCCAATCTGAACAAGATTTCACGGTCAAAATGGCATGAATTTCTCACCGAACATGCAAAACAGTATAATAACAAAGCCTTGAAAGTTTGAGATCAAAATTCAGCTTAAAAGTGACTAAATTGGACCAAAATGAACTTTCGCTTGAACGAACACATTGGTTTCGCTTGAAATTAGACCTGTCTCGCTTGAATTCAGTGTTTCGCTTGAAAAACCTTGCTGAATTCGCTTCAAATCGATGTTCGCTTGAAATTAGACCTGTCTCGCTTGAATCAGTGTTTTCGCTTGAAAGTTCATCAGGTTTCGCTTGAAGTGCTATCCCGCTTGAAGTGTCAGTTTTGCTATTTCGCTTGAAAGCTCATATTCAGTTTCAACTTGGGATTTCGCTTCAACTTGTTGTTTCGCTTGAAGTCTCAGTTCGCTTGAAAGTGGAAATTCCGAGTCAAGATCATTTCACGTCAATCGAGTGTCAGTCTGTTTCAGAATATTTGATATTGTTTGTATTGATTGTGTTTGTTTGATTGTATCTGTTCAGGATTACATCATGGCTGAAGAATTCTACAATACATTTTTCAACGCGTTCACATCTGAATCTTCCGAGATTACAAATGTTACACCAAAAACTATCACAAAAGCGATCAATGAGAACATCAAGCATGATAATTTCTACGGAATACACTCAAAGCCACCAACTCTGGAAAGCATTGAGGATTATACATGGTGGAAAGAACGGTTTCTTAACTGGGCGAAATCGTATGCGCATGAAAGCTGGTTCTGTTTAGAATTTGGATACGAACGACCAAAAGATGATAAAGGCGAAGAACTTCCATTCAAGAAATTAACCAGAGAGGATAAATCTGAATTTGCTGCCGAACAGAGAATGATTGCATTGATCCAGTCGGCTATTAGAAATGACATTTTTGCATTACTTAATCATGATGGGTCTTCGAAATCTGTCTGGGAAGCTTTAGGAGTTAAGCTGAGGGGGGTAAACAGATCAAAAAGAACAAAATTGCTTTACTAAAGAAAGAATTTGATCTATTTGATAGCTTAAAAGGAGAGACAGTGAGGCAAATGACTGAGAGATTTTGTCATTTAAAAATTGAACTTGAGAGGTTTGAGATTGTGAAAACAAGAGAGGAAATTATCGACAAAGTGATTGAAGCATTACCACGAGCTGATCAGTGGCAAACGTTTGTTTTTATTTTGAAAAATGATGATTTATATGATACGATTTCTCTTGATGCATTGTTTGAAAAGATAGAGAGTTATGATCTGGAGCTACAAAGGCAAAGCAAGATGACTGGTTCTTCACATTAACAGAATGTTGGTCTATACTACAAAGGCAGTGTACCATCAGAGAAAGGTGTTGGTTCACCAAAGACAGCATTCAGTGGAGTGAAGATGAAAGAACCTCAAACAACTTCATCAAATTACAATTTTGGATATCATTCTTCTTCAAAATCAAGTTATGATGAAACTGAGGAAATTATGTGCAACATTGCTTTGAAACTGAAGAATTCTCCGTCGATGAGTATCAATGCAGCTAAGCAGCAAATGAGTTTCCTTGCATCTGTTCTGGAGTCATATGAAGGTCTTGTAGCTGGCAAAATTGGAAACTCAGAGTTGACTAAAGAAGACTACGACCAGATTGATCCGGAAGAAATGGAGCTCATAGATATTCGTTGGTGTTTAGCAAGTTGCATCCGAAGTGCTCAGAGATACATGGAGATTACTGGGAAGCAATCATTGGGTGGTCCGTCAACGAAGCTTGGATTTGACAAATCCAAAGTGACCTGCTTTAGATGCAAGCAAAAGGGTCATTTCAAAAGAGAATGCAGAAATTCTGAAATTGCTGAAGGAAATGAGCGTCCTTTCAATGATGATTATTATCGAAAAGCGATCTACCACCGAAGCAAAGAAGAGCCGAAATTGATTGAAGATAAAACCAAATCAAAAGCTTGTTTTGTAATTCAAGATGATGAAGGTTTTGACTGGAGCTCAATTTGTCCAGAAGAAGATCGTTTGGAGAATGTTCGAAAAACAGCTCATGGCAAAGCTATAACAGAGGAAAGAAAGTTTGGTTTTGTTGCTGAGATTCAAGATGAAAACAAAGACAAAGATACAGCTGAGATCAAAGTGAAAACTAGAGAAGAGATTCTGGAAGAAAAGACCTACAGAGAAAGAAACATTGTGTTGAACAGAATGGATGAAATGCAGGAAGAGTATGAGATTGCTGTCAGCAGCAAAAGATGGGATAAGAAGAGAGAATGTTACTTCAACAGAGAAGGAGAACCAGTTGTTCCAAAGAAAGACATAATCTTTGATGATGTTCTTCTCATAATTCCTTTGAGAGCCGAATATTATAGAAATGTGATGAAAGATGACACATATGCTAAAAGGCATGAAAAGGAGATCAGATATGCCATGACATCGTGTCTAAGAAAAAGGGATGAAGAGAGAATGAAGAAGAATGTTGAAGAAATGGTGAACAATCTAAAGAAGGTTGCTGAAGAGGTTAAAGCAGAAGTTGTTGAAGTTGAGGTTGTGAAGGAAATCAAAAGTGTTGAAGTTAAGGTGAATGAAGAGGTTAAGAAAGCTGTTACTGAAGAACAACAGATTGGAGAAGAGGTGGGGAAAGAAGAAGAAGAAGAAGTAAAGAATGAGAATTTAGAAGCTGGTAATGTTGGTAATGAAGTCGGTGGTGAAGAAAAGCAAGATGATGCTGATCAGAAGCAAACTGAGGCAACTGCATCAAACACCGAAGTGTTAATCACTGAGGTACATTCTGATTCTGAAATCTTAAAAACGATTGATCAATGCAAGAAATGCATGGAACCGTGCAGAGCTTGTACTGAAAAAGATGAGCAATTCAGAACAAGGGATCTTGAATTCACTAAAATTGAAAACATTTTTAAAGAAAAAAGTAAAGAAATGCTAGAAAAAGAAAAAGTTTTGAAAGAAAATGATGAAAAACTTTCAGAAAAATGTAAAAAGTTAGAAACAGAAAATGAAGTTTTGAAAGAAAATGTTTCTAAAATGACAGAAGAATGTTCACAAAAAGAAATTGCTTGTCAAGAAATGAAGAAAGAATATGACTCAATGAAATTAGCATATCATATTACGAAAGAGTCATACGAAAAAGTGAAAGACGAAATGAAATATGCTCAATCAAGAATGAATTATCTTTCTGAAACAACTAAAGAACTTAAACGAATGTATTCCATAAAACAAGATGTTGTTAATTCCTATATTGAGGATGTTGCTAAGCTAAAACGACAGATTGCTGATCTAGAACAGGATATCAACAAATTAAAGAGTTATCACGTGTCGTCATATGTGCTTGAACGAATTTTCAATATAAAACCGGGAAATGGTGAGTCTGAGCAAAACAAGAAAGGCATTGGCTCAGAGTTTTATCAAGTTCCACCACCAGGAAAATTTGCATTTTATGATGATGAAAAGGTCGAAAAAGCTTTCAACATGGTAGACCAATTGCCAGACAACATTGATATAACCTATTCCAAATCTGATGATTCTCATGATTCAGAGGTGGTAGGTAAAGTCGTTGAAAGTGTGTTGAAAGAAGAGTCGGTTGATACAGGTAAATCTGAATCACAGGATGAAGATGAAGGAAATCTTCATGATAGTTATCCGAAAAACACAAAATCAGAGAAAAGTTTGAATGATGATTCAAAAGGATTGGTTTATACCATGATTGGATCGGACAAATTGTTCTTAGATGTTGTATTCCCGATTCAGAATGTGATTTCAGAAAAGGTTGATAAAGTTTTCAAAATGGTTGAGATTGAGAAGTCTGAGATTTCAAAGTTTGCTGGTAAGAGTCATAGAGGTTCGTATAACAAACCTAGTTTCAAGAAGAAAAACATGAAGGCTGGTTTGGGTTATAAGAAGAAACAGGATTGGAAGAAAAATGAAGTGTCAACTTATCAAGCAAAAATGAGTTTTGTTCAAGGAGACAGTTTAGAAAAAGAAAAAGAACTTAAAATTGGACAACAGTCTATTGAGGAGTTCCTAGCTCAAAAGAAAAAGCAACAACCACAGGTCAAAGATTTGTCCATGATAACATGTTTTAAATGTGATAAAAAAGGACATCTTGCTCGCAAGTGTCCAAATCTGAAACCTGTGGATGTTGACAAAAAGAAGATTGATGCTGAGAAACAAAAATCTGAGAATGTGAGACAAAGGTCAATCAGATTTGATTCAAAACAAACTTGGAGGTACAACACAAACAAGTTTGCTTCGAATCAAAATTGGAAGTCAAACCCATATAGGTTCGATTCTAGACAGACCTGGAATTTTCATACACCCAGAGTCAGAACAACTCAAAGTTGGAAAACAACTGTTGAAATGACAAAACCACAAGAGTTTTGGAAACCAAAAATTGTTGTTCAAAAACAAAGTGTTCAAAAAGATTCACATTTTTACAAACGTGGTACTCCTAAAGGTCAAACATGGAGTGAAAAGAAACAGGTGATTCTTGAAAAAGATGAAAAAGTTGATGTAAAAGTTGAAAAGATTTTTGTGAAAGATGACAAAGAGTTTCCAGCATTGAATGAAAATTATTGTGTTGAAATACCTATGGTTCAAAAGACCTGGGCTAAATTGTTCAAGTAATTGAGTAGTTTGTTTGTGCAGGTGCTCATGGAATTTAAAGATTGTGAGTTTGGAACTCAGAGCAGCCTGGCACAACAAGAGGAGGAGGCTACTGCTGGACCCTGTGTTGGTTGAAACAGGGAGTTTATTTGTTTTTCTGTACATAAATAAACAATATTTTAAAACCCTAAAAATTGAAAATTTTGAAAAACCAAAAATATGTTTGTTTTTAATTTTTGTCAAAAATAGAAAATTACAAAAAATATGTGTTGATTGAATATGCCGAAACTCTCACGGCTGAACAAACATGATTACTTTGACAAGATTGAAAAACGGTTTTCAAACGGTCGAAAATCAATGGGTTGTAAATCATGGGGGTACGTTATATTTTCTGCAAATCAGTACACTTGAAGCAGAAAATGGATGGCGAGTCAAAGCTATCAGTGTTGGTTGTCAAATTTTCTTTAAATGATTTTGCATTTTAGGGGGAGTAATATTGTTAGAAAATCCAAAAACATTTGAAATTTTGAAAAAGTCAAAAACATGATAAAATTCAAAAATTGAGTTTTTGTGTAAAAAGAGGAAATGATAGTACATCAGTAGACAGGTACAGTACGCTAAAGAATTGGAAAGTCAAAATGTGTTAAACGATCTCACCGTGGATGTGTCGGTAGATTTTTATACATTTAGTAAACTTTTTCGGGATATAAACCTAAATTCAAACTTACTTATTTCGTGGGGAACACTACTTGGATATATAGGTAACCCCTGAAATCTTGTTTGAAAGGTCCCTCTTTCTGAGATACTAGGTCTTTATACTTAGTGATATCTGGGGTATTATCCCGGGACTTCTGATTTTGCGGAAGCAAGGGCCTAGTCCCCATATAATACTTTCTGCTTGCTTGAAATATAGCGCCGCCCTCAGCAAATTGATGAAACAATAAAATTGATAGTCATTGCTGTTGTAAAAAAGATCCTCTAAAGGGAACACACCGAAAAGACGAAGCCGCCATCTCTCTGCGTATACGGGAGTATCGACCTGAGCTACCACGGCCCTCGCATCTAACCCCTTACAGATATCATCTATGGTATACTCACCTGTAAGACTGAATATTGGGATCTGGATACGGGAGTATATTCAAGAGGTGGGACACATGAATGGGTTTAAGTTCTTAATACACCTAATTTGTATCCTGAATCAGTTGAACTTTGTGTGAAAATTTAAGTGGACAAGTATATCGACAATCTAAGTGAATTGTTTAATTCTTAATGTGTAACTAAGCTCAACAGTACTTGTGACTTGTCAAAAACTGATATGATCCTCTGACGCATACTCAAACAAAAATATTGTATGTAAATATGTGTGTACATATTTCTTTACTGCTCTATCTTTTCAGAAAAATACAAAAAGATTTTTTATTCTACTTTATTTTCGACAACAGATGTCTGAGATGCTGAGTTTCAAAATCTAAATAAGCTGATTGTGTTTCTGAAAATAAAACAAGTTCATTAATTTGAAACTTGAAATATTAAAAATCAAAAATTTCAAAAACAATTTGTGATATCTCCAAGGTCATTAATTTGAACTTGGATGATTAACTGTGGGAGGTTTAGGATGCTTATATTGTTATAGAGCTAGTTTCCGATTTGATTAGTTGAAACTGCCAATTCAATGAAGTTTGTTGATAGGGGGAATGGTTTAGAGAATTTGATTGATAATATGAAAACATTGTATTTATAGATGTTTGAGTGATTGCAGATAGTCCAGATTACGATCCCGAGAGCAGAGTCTAAGGGGAAGTCTGAAGACAAGCTTGAAGCAAGGAGGAGCTTGTAGATGGAAAGCTAGGTGTCGATCCCAAAGCATGGAAGCTTGACGAAAGGGGGAGCCTAAAGCTGATGGAAGAAGAGAAGGATTGATGGATGCTTATAATATTACAATTTGGATGGGAAGGCAGAATGATAAAAACCGAAGATGTGTCATGCTGAAGATTAGACACTGAAGACTTCATCAATATCCGAGGGGGAGTCTATTAGTGCACTACGTCAATTGACTTCGTCTTGTATCACGTAAGAGGATAGGATAGGATATCTAGTGCTCGAGGTGCGAGAAACTGAGATTAGAAAGTTTAGTGGTGAGTTCGCTTGAAAGTGTCAAGAAACAAGTTCAAGCGAAATCAACATAGATGAGTTCGCTTGAACATGTCTTAACCATTTCAAGCGAAACCCCATCTAGTATAAATAGAGCACTTGACATTTCATTTGGTATGCTTCTGGATTTATAACGTAGTGCTGCCAAAATCTGTTCAGGTTGTAATTGATGTTATATTCAATATAAGTGACAGATTTAATAGTATCAAGCTGTTTCCACGTCCGTTTCACAGATTCCGCCTTTGAATCGGATTACAAGCTTTTCTGAACGACTCGTTTGGGTCCAACAACGATCCTACATGATGGCAAGAAAAGCTGCTTCTAGGAGGTTGTCAAGTGTTTCCGCTCGACGATTCTATTCTTGGGTGGTTGGTTTGGCCATTGTTCCTGTAACTCGAATCCTAGCCCGGTATATCCCATTTTAATTTTACACCATTGTGAACCTTACGCCTTTTTTACTCTCTGATCGAGGTTCTCGGCATTGAAAAATCTTCGTAAACTAAATCACACGTGTATATGTTTACATTTAAGAGATATACAGTCAAGAAAATCAAGGGCAACGGTGATATATATGTGGATTAGACAGCAAAAAAAACACTCAACAAATGGCTACAATTTAAGGAATGTGTTTAATGACGGCATCAGATTCCTAATTGATGGAGAAAGGTCTGGTGGCAAGAAAAGCTGTTTCTAGGAGGTTGTCAAGTGTGTTCGCTCGACGATTCCATTCTGGGGTGGTTGGTTTGGCCCTTGTTCCTGTAACTCGAATCCTAGCCCGGTATATCCCATTTTAATTTTACACCATTGTGAACCTTAGGCCTTTTTTACTCTCTGATCAAGGTTCTCGGCATTGAAAAATCTTCGTCAACTAAATCACACGTGTATATGTTGACATTTAAGAGATATACAGTCAAGAAAATCAAGGGCAATGGTGATATATATGCGGATTAGACACAAAAAAAAACACTCAACAAATAGCTACAATTTAAGGAATGTGTTTAGTGACGACATCAGATTACTAATTCATGGAGAAAGGTCTGGTGGCAAGAAAAGCTGCTTCTAAGAGGTTGTCAAGTGTTTTCGCTCGATGATTCCATTCTTGGGTGGTTGGTTTGGCCGTTGTTCCTGTAACTCGAATCCTAGCCCGGTATATCCCATTTTAATTTTACAGCATTGTGAACCTTACGCCTTTTTTACTCTCTGATCGAGGTTCTCGGCATTGAAAAATCTTCGTAAACTAAATCACACGTGTATATGTTGACATTTAAGAGATATACAGTCAAGAAAATCAAGGGCAATGGTGATATATATGCAGATTAGACACCAGCAAAAAACACTCAACAAATGGCTACAATTTAAGGAATGTGTTATGTAACGGCATCAGATTCCTAATTAATGGAGAAAGGTCTGGTGGCAAGAAAAACTGCTTCTAGGAGGTTGTCAAGTGTTTTCGCTCAACGATTCCATTCTTGGGTGGTTGGTTTGGCCGTTGTTGTAGGTCCCTAGAGCCGTGCGGATCGTAACAGAATCGTCTATCCAACCTAGAGTGCGGAATCCTCTAGATCAGATTTCACAGAAAACGTGTAGAAAACCGAAATCACTTTAAACCCGATCTTTATTGAGTATCTTCTAACGATTACAATCAATCAAGATCCTAATTCGTCCAAGCCTTTGTCTTTCACGAATTCCCTTAAGAATTATTAGATGATTGGAAGATCAACCTAAACCCTAATGCTAAGCTTTGTTTATATAGGACAAAGCTTTGCACATGGGCTAGGTCATGGGCTAGGCCCATTTCGCCTACCATCCCCCTATGTGGGTTTGGTTTGGCCCAATCACTCTTAATTAACTATTACAAAGCTAAACCCGCTAACTGTTTATCGTTTTACTAATTACAAGATATCCAAAGACCAAATCTAAGCTGTTGTCACAAACATGCACCAACAAACTCCCCCTTGACAATAGCTTGCAAAGGTAACTTCAGTCTTTAGAATCTCACAGTCTTTTGGTCTTTGGATAGCTTCAGCTTTAACAGCTTCTGTCAGCAAAAGACTCCCCCTAAGCTGATGCATCCAATCACCAAATCTTCAAAACTTTAGCGCTTGAGTAAACTCCAGTTCAGCTTTTGTATAGCACTCTTCAACTCTTCAACTTTGTCTGCAATGTAGAAAGGAGGTTCTACCATGCATCCAATCAAACTCTCATCTTCACAGCAACTTCTCAGCAACACAGCAACTATACAGCAACACACTGCTTCAATCTGTATACTATAAAACAAACATCTCGAGAAACCATAAGAATTTTTCAACATAAGTTAAACAAATTGTTATTATTCAAGAGATTAGTTAAACTGTATAAACAGATTAAGCACTTGCCAACACAACACCAACACGCACAAATTTTAAACAAACACCCCATAACCTGCATCATTTCAAAATTTTGAACCCACTTACTAACACCGTCTCCCCCGATCAGTAACAATTCCTCCAAGAATAACAGTTTCCCGTACATTAAGAATTTTTAACAGAAAAAGACACTATTTTTGTATTTTTGTATTTTCTGAAATCAAATAAATACGAAAAGCAATAAACACTCTATTTTTGTGAGAATCACAGGTAAAAAGATCATATCAGCACAATCAAACTGTTTCACACTATTAGATAATTCTTTATTTAATTTTTCGTGAAAAGCAGTTCAAGACGATTACCAGTATGTTTGTCCACTTAAACAAATGCATGAACATTTCAAGTACCATTACCGTATGATACATTAAGGTAATTTTATATCTGATATACTAGTGTGTCCCACTTCGGGATATACCCCCGCGATCAAGGTATGCACAAAGATTCATCGTAGCAGGTGAGTATACTGATGTCATCCTTTAAGATATCCTGACAGTGCCTAGGTCTGCATATAATCTGTTTTATCATGTTTTGATGGCTTAACAATGAACACCCAAATAAATACTAATCAAATCCTGGAAATATAAACAACACACTCTATCATGCAAGTATCTTCCCTACCACATATTTCACAAGTCCAATCCAGATTTCTGAAATCTTAACTGGGAATAGGTTGAGAAGAGAACAGAATAGATCTTTAGCAGAGATGGTATAATATACAGATCAAATGAGTTTTCCTCAGTTTGATATAGGTTTCTTGGGTTTCTTTTGGGCACTTGAGGGCCTCTTTCGGGTGTATTAGATCTATAGAGCGACAACGTACAGCTAGGTCAGCATGTATCTGGATGCAGCAGAAGCTGTCGTTGCCTAGCACCTCCAGGTCAGCATATATCTGTATGCAGCAGAGGAGGTACATGACTTTTTTCAGAGAAGATTTCAGAATCAGATCAAAATTGTGTGTATCGGGACAACATACAGACATTCAAATAGAAATGAGCTAATTCCAAGTGACTTTCTTTCCTGGGGTCATGTACAATTTTAGTTCTAAACAGAAGGACAGCCAAGATATCCCCAGATGAAATAATAGTATAAAGACCCAAAACTTCAGATTTTGGCAATCTATCAACGCAAGATTTAAGGTCATTAAACCATACACCACTGATGTGTTCCCCACTCATACTCAGTGCATTTAAGTTTATATCACATTGGTAAGTTGATTATTTCATGCTTTTGCCTACTGGTATATCATATAATGAAGCTACTATCACACTTAAGCATTTTGATTCAGTTCGAGTGTGACAGTCTAACTTGCTGATGTACTATCATTTCTTCTTTTTCACACAGTGAAAACTCATTTTTAATTTTCTATTTTTTTTATGTTTTTGATTTTTCAATGTTTTTGTATTTTTGATTTTTGAAAAAGCAGTAAACTATTTACAAAATTCTTATGAAAAACCAGTTATTCAGGATTCCTCATCCCGTTGAGTTCGACTAAGTGTTCAAAGCGAGCTCGATCAAAAGCTTTTGTGTAAAGATCAGCAAGGTTATCTTCTGTGTCGACTCGGTGCAATTCAATTAGTCATTTTTCAGCACAATCCCGTATAAAGTGTTGACGTATGTCAATATGTTTAGTTCTACTGTGCTTTACGGGATTGTTTGTGATTGATATAGTGGCATTATTATCTATCATAATAGGAGTACGAGTGAAATCCAAACCGTAATCGCGCATCTGCTGTTGAATCCAGAGGACCTGAGAGCAACAGCTACCCGCAACAATATATTCAGCTTCACACGTAGATGTAGATACACAGGATTGCTTCTTGCATTGCCAAGACACAATCCTGCCTCCCAAGAACTGATAACCACCTGTTGTAGACTTCCTGTTTGATTTGCATCCTTCAAAGTCTGAATCAGTGTAAGCAACAAACCTCAAATCACTATCAGCTGGATACCACAACCCAAGTTTAGGTTTCCCCTTCAAGTAACGAAGAATACGCTTCACTGCTTTCATGTGAGACTCTTTTGGATTCGCCTGATATCTGGCACACAAGCATACGGCAAACATGATGTCAGGTCTTGAAGCAGTCAAGTACATTAGAGAACCAATCATCGCCCTGTATTGAGTAGGATCAACATCTTTAGTGCTTTCATGATCTGGGCCAAGATTGTGATTTTCGCAAATGGGTGTGTTGAAAGTAGAGCAATCATTCATTTTGAACCGATCCAAAATGTCATACATATACTTCGTTTGATGAATAAACATCCCATCCTCCTTCTGTTCAACTTGTAATCCCAGAAAGTAAGACAACTCACCCATAGCGCTCATTTCAAACTTACTCTTCATCACCTGTTCAAACTCTTTACACATGTTCACATCAGATGACCCAAAGATGATGTCATCCACGTATACCTGTACCAGCAGAAAGTCATCTTTCTTCCTCTTTATGAACAGTGTACTGTCTATCTGACCCCTTTCAAAACCATTCTGGAGCAGATGTGTAGACAGTGTCTCGTACCACGCCCTGGGAGCTTGATGTAACCCATACAAACCCTTATCAAGTTTGTACACTCGATCTGGATAGTCTGGATCAACGAACCCATCTGGTTGTGAGACATACACCACTTCTTGGACTTTACCGTAAAGAAATGCACTCTTCACGTCTAGTTGGTAAACTTTAAAGCCCTTGAATGAAGCGAAAGCTAGAAACAACCGAATTGCCTCCAACCTTGCCACTGGTGCAAACACCTCATTGTAATCTATCCCTTCTTGCTGATTAAAACCTTTGACAACCAACCGAGCCTTGTTGCGCGTTACAATCCCTCTTTCATCCTTCTTGCACCTAAATACCCATTTAGTGCCAATTTCTCTTTCACCTTTAGGAAGGTCCACTAACTCCCATACCTTCAACTTCGCAAACTGGGCCAATTCTTCTTGCATAGCTTCAACCCATGAATTGTCTTTAAGAGCCATATGAATGTTCTTCGGCTCCTCTTGGGAAATAAAGCAACTGTACAAGCATTCATTCACTATCCCAGTCTTCTCAATCGAAACAAATAACCCAGAATTTGCTGCTATGCTTCTTCTCGTCTGAACACCTACAGTAGGATCTCCCAGTATCATATCAACCGGATGATCTCTATTTGCTCGTGTAGTAGCAACCGCATCAACTTCAAGATTATCACCCAGGTTTGATCCAACCTCCCCCTGAATATCCTGATTTGCAAACGGATTAACAAACTCCTCCCCCTGAATAGGTTCAGCGTCACTATCGCTTGAATCAGTATTAGTAGCACCTTGGGAAGTTTCCGGAGCATCTGACATATCAACATTCGATCTAGGCATAAACTCGCCTTCATCGTCTTCACCAATCACTGTTTGAATCAGCTGAGAATTATCTGCATCAGAAACCTCAGGAATATTAAATGATTTAAACACACTTTCATAATCATATAATATAGCAGGACCACTCGTTGATTGTTGAGGTTTGTAGGAAGTAATTTCCACATTAAAAACAACCTCAATTTTACCAGTTTTGAGATTAAAAACCCTTTTATTCGGTGTGCCAGGCATGTAACCTAGAAAGTAGCCTTCGTCAGCCACCTCACCGAATTTTTGTTTATCTTTGTTTCGCACAATGGTGCAGGGTAATCCAAATGGTTCAAAGCCTGTTAAGTTAGGTTTCTCGTTAAACATAAGTTCATGACAAGTTTTGTTAAAACGTTTAACGGTCAAAACTTTGTTTAGGACGTAGCAAGCTGTATTCACAGCTTCTCCCCAGAAAAGAACTGGTAGCTTTGAATCGGAAAGCATAGTCCTAGCGGCTTCAATCAACGTTCTGTTGAGGCGTATAAGGAGCAGAATATTGATGTTCAATTCCCTTTCGAAGACAGTAGAGATCCAGAATCCGATTCTTGAACTCCGTGCCATTATCACTCCTTATCCTCTTAATCCTTGCATCATGGACGTTTTCCAATTTTGTAAAAAGATCTATCAACATCTCTGCTGTTTCATCTTTTGTACCTAAAAAGAAAACCCATGAATAACGTGAGTAATCATCAGTGACAACCAGACAGTAGTACTTTCCACCTATGCTCCTCACGTTCACTGGACCGAATAAATCCATGTGAAGTAATTCATAAGGGGCATTAATGGAATTTACTGTTTTAGATTTATGAGGTTTCTTGTGTTGTTTTCCCTTTTGACATGGAAGACATTTATCTTCCACTTGAAACCTCAGCAATGGAACCCCTTTCACTAGCTCATTTTTAATGATGTAATTCATTTTGCGGTAGTGAATGTGGGCCATGCGTCTGTGCCACAACATAGATTCAGCTTCAGATGCTTTTGACAGTAAACACGCCACCGCTGCAGTTGGATCCTTGGCACCCATGTCCATGACATAAGTATCATTTTTCCTTGGTGCACGCATAACTATCCAGTCGTCCGGAATAACCAAACCCGGTTTCAACACCAATGCCTCAGATTTTGTAAAGTGGACCGAGTGACCCTTATCGCAGACTTGTGACACGCTCATCAGATTGTGTTTAAGCTGCTCAACATAGTTCACTTTGTCCAAAGTGATCTTCCCATTCGTCACTTTTCCTCGTCCAGTAATCCTACAACCTTTAGCACCAGCAAAATTTACATGTCCACCATCATAATCTTCAAATTCAGAAAACAACCTCGCATCCCCCGTCATGTGCCTGGAGCAGCCACTATCAACATACCATAAGTTGATAATCCTCCTTAGCAGCTCCTGCACACACCAACCAAAAGATTAGTTAGATTGGGGGACCCAAGCCTTAATGGTCTTGGGTCTTCCAGATTCATCAACTACAGGAACATCCATCTAGTATCCATCACTCCTAGCTGGAGTCTTGGATCTTGGGCCTGTTGATGGGAAAGGGGCATGATTTCCATAAGGTCTCTGGTCCTGAGGGTACCTATTTGTGTTTGGACTATGTGACCTTTGAAAATTTTGATTTTGATTCCAAGAACCTTGATTGTAATTTCTAAAGCCATTGTTATAAAAAGTTCGACCACCATTATTTTGGTATCGATTTTGATATTGACCTTGACTTCTGAAATTATTTGAATTTTGATTTTTCATTCTTGGTGAGTTACTTCTAGGTCTTTCATATCTTCCTGATGTAGATTCAGGCTGAAATCTTGGTTGATTTCTTTGAAAACGAGGAACTTGTGGAGTTCCTTTTTCAGCCTTATCTACACCACCAGCAACACCCGGTTGTTGCTTTGGAGCAGATTTCTTTGGAGAATTTGAGACTTTCTCCTCATTATCACCTTGCTTCTTAGGTGATTCCCTCTTTGTTTCTCACTAACTTGTGCTTCAACCTTTTTGTTAGGACAGCAGCTAGCTACATGTCCCTTTGTGTGACATTTGAAGCACGATCTCTTTTTCGAAGACTTCTCAGCTGAAGCCTTTGAACTAGATTCTGGTGTTGATGATGATGCCTTAGAAGGATTTGGTTCAGTTTGCTTAGTTTCAAGATTTTCTATGTTCTTATTTTTTGCAAACTTTAAATTTGATTCGTTTTCAATAACAGCTGTTTCGTTTTTCATGTCACTTCCTTGAACAAAATTAACCTTTTTAACAAAAGTTGCATTTTTATTCGTAGGATTTGAGTTTTTCTTTTTCAAAATAGGTTTGCTGTTATTTTCCTTCTTAGCATCATTATCTTCAGACACATCACCTTGACTAGATGTGAAACTACTTGGTGATGTTGACAGAAAGTCTGTGAACTCATCTTCATCAGGTAAGAAAGAATAGTCATGACTAAGAGGAGGTGGGACTTCATTAAAGCCCTTGAATCCCACACTGGTCTTGTCATTACTCTTCTTTAACCCACCCATCATGTGTTTCATAACAAAAGTAGAATCCCTGAATTGACCTAATTTCTTTTCAAGTTCAACAATTTTGAGTTGTGCATCGGACAACTCTTTGCATTTTTCAGAAATCTCTTTTGTTTTCTCAGCCATCATGTCATGAGCTAAGTCTATGACTTGAAGTTTTTCGTTTAGTTTGCTGGTTAAAACTTCAATTTCAGCCTCATAGCCTTTTATCTTTTTCAAATATGATGACTCATTTCTTTTAGCAAAGAAATTTGATTCTTTTACGTTAGATATTTCGCTCACCAGACTTTTGTTTTGAGTTGACAACCTGTCAACTTCACCCTGTAATTCACGACACTTTAAACAAACAGAAGTAGCAGAGTTACTTACCTCTCCTGTCGATTTGTCTGAGTTGGCCATAAGAGCAGCAAGTTGAGCACCCATTCTTTTGATGATTTCATCTTTCGCTTCATCTTCACTTTCATGCTCAGACTTGGGTTTTTCTTTTTCAGCATCTGTTGTCTGATCAGCCTTATCTACCTCAGCTTCACTTTTATTCTCAACCTTAGCATCATCTACTGTAGCTTCACCTTCATCAACTGGCACAATCTCTGCCATGAATGCCTGAGTGACATTCTCATCATTTTCCAAGTGAATACTCCAGTCATATTAACCCTCTCTTGCAGTAGAGATCAACGCCCTTGAGTTAGAGTTGTTTGATGAATTTCTATTGTTTGAACTCTGACTTGAAGTCTCATGCTTTTGTTTCTGACATTCCCTAGCGAAATGACCGTAACTCTGACAGTTAAAGCACCTGACTTTGGTCTTGTCAAATCCAACACTCTTCCCCACAAACTTCCTTCCAGTTCTGTTCATAAACCTTTTCACACGTCTTGATATCATGGCCATCTGCCATTGCAAATCCATCTCTTCTAGATCATCAGGGTCAATCTGATCATAATCTTCATCTAAAGTGGCAGGATCAGATATCTTCCCCTGAATATAGTTCTCATTTGACGCAACAAACGAAGCAAGTAGAGCAAGATGTTCTTCAGCAGACTTCACACTCATTGGCATCGACTTTGCACTACTACTTGGCTTAGCAGCTGATGTTCTCTTTACTCCTGTTGATCCTCCTGAAGCAGCTACAAAACATACATCACCATCTTCATTTACTGTGACCTGCTCATTATCACATGAAAGAAACGCAGTAGCGGAGTCGCTAGAAGCATCATGAGATGAAGAAGATGTAAGCCCATTGTAAATCCCTGGATCTTGAACCTGATCATATCCAGTGTCCTTCTTCTTCATGTTAAGCTCATAAGCTCTTAGCTTTCCTACTACTTCTTCTAGCTCCTTTGTGTCATAATCTGCTTCACCTTTGATCATGAGAGTGTAGATATCCCATTTAGCAGGTAGAGCATCCAACAGCTTGTCATTTTTCTCTATGTCAGTATAGCAATCTATATCATAATTGTCCAATTCTGACATCAGATGGTAGTATCGAGTGATGACATCCTCAAGTGACTCATTTTTCATATATTTGAACACAGCAAACTGCTTCTTTAGTAAATCAACTTTGTTCTTCTTGACATCAGGATTTCCTTCATATCTCTTCTCTAGCGCATCCCACATTTCCTTTGAAGTAGTGTACTTCTTAAAGGTATGCTTGATGCCATCAGGTAAAGACATTTTAATGGCAGCCAAAGCTCTCTTTTCAGCCTCATAAATTTTCTTTTGTTCGGCTTCCATATCAACATAAGCAGTTATACGTTGTCTACCCTCAAACTCATGAGTTGGGTTCACATACCCATCGTCTATACATATCCACATACGAGTATCCTGGTACTCCACAAAGGATTGAAACCTATCCTTCCATGTCAAGTAGTTCTCCACCTTCATCATCTTAGGTGGTTTGTTCGTTGTGCCTACCTCATGTTCCATCCTTAAGAGTTCGTTCAATTTAGACATGTTCGACATTTTAACTTAATCAGACTGGTAAAACCGTACAATTTTAGTCCAAAATCTGTTTTTACCAAGTTATACCGTTGGACTCTTTTTTTTTTTTTTCTTTTTTTTTTGTTCTAAAAATCCAAGGGATTGAACGGTGCGAACGGTTTCCTGTGATGAGTTACGGATGAGTTTCTAAACGCGAAACTGTAAAATTTTTCTTACGTAAGCCACTAAAAATTCCACCCCGTTCGAAATGGTCCGAAATTGTCCGAAATGGCCCTAAATCCGAAATGACCACCTCCTGGTCCGAAATGGGTTTTCCTGGTCCGAAATGAGGCTCACTAATCCGTAATGAACTAGTCTGATCCGAAATCACACCTTCAGATCCGAAATGGATAAAGTTGATCCGAAATGAGACTTCTTAATCCGTAATGAGACTATCTGGTCCGAAATGTAACTGAAACTGATCCGTAATGGAGTTGTCTGATCCGAAATCAGGTTTATCTGGTCCGAAATCAACTGTTTGAATCCGAAATGCAAGTAATCTATCCGAAATGGTCTGAAACTGGTGCTGTTTTGTCCGAAATGGTTGATTTCCTGTTCGAAATGCTTGTTTCTAGATCCGTAATCCAAGCCTTTTGATCCGTAATGATCCGAAATGCTTGAATTTTATCCGAAATCGCTGCAGATTAATCCGAAATCAACAGCAGAACTCCGAAACAGCCTCCAAACTCGTCCAAAAATCCAATTTTTCTGCAGAAACGATTCTGAACCAAGCCAATCGAGAGCCTAATGGCTCTGATACCAATTGTAGGTCCCTAGAGCCGTGCGGATCGTAACAGAATCGTCTATCCAACCTAGAGTGCGGAATCCTCTAGATCAGATTTCACAGAAAACGTGTAGAAAACCGAAATCACTTTAAACCCAATCTTTATTGATTATCTTCTAACGATTACAATCAATCAAGATCCTAATTCGTCCAAGCCTTTGTCTTTCACGAATTCCCTTAAGAGTGATTAGATGATTGGAAGATCAACCTAAACCCTAATGCTAAGCTTTGTTTATATAGGACAAAGCTTTGCACATGGGCTAGGTCATGGGCTAGGCCCATTTCGCCTACCATCCCCCTATGTGGGTTTGGTTTGGCCCAATCACTCTTAATTAACTATTACAAAGCTAAACCCGCTAACTGTTTATCGTTTTACTAATTACAAGATATCCAAAGACCAAATCTAAGCTGTTGTCACAAACATGCACCAACAGTTGTTCCTGTAACTCGAATCCTAGCCCGGTATATTCCATTTTAATTTTACACCATTGTGAACCTTACGCCTTTTTTACTCTCTGATCGAGGTTATCGACATTGAAAAATCTTAATAAACTAAATCACACGTGTATATGTTGACATTTAAGAGATATACAGTCAAGAAAATCAAGGGCAATGGTGATATATATGCGGATTAGACACAAAAAAAAAAACACTCAACAAATTGTTACAATTTAAAGAATGTCTTTAGTGACGGCATCAGATTCCTAATTAATGGAGAAAGGTATAGTGGCATGAAAAGCTGCTTCTAGAAGGTTGTCAAGTGTTTTCGCTCGACAATTCCATTCTTGGGTGGTTGGTTTGGCCCATGTTCCTGTAACTCGAATCCTAGCCCGGTATATCCCATTTTAATTTTACACCATTGTTAACCTTGCGCCTTTTTTACTCTTTGATCGAGATTCTCAGCATTGAAAAATCTTCGTAAACTAAATCACACGTGTATATGTTGACATTTAAGAGATATACAGTCAAGAAAATCAAGGGCAGTGGTGATATATATGCGGATTAGACACCAAAAAGAAAAACACTCGACAAATGGCTACAATTTAAGGAATGTGTTTAGTGACGGCATCAGATTCCTAATTCATGAAGAAAGGTCTGGTGGCAAGAAAAGTTGCTTCTAGGAGGTTGTCAAGTGTTTTCGCTCGACGATTCCATTCTTAGGTGGTTAGTTTGGCCCTTGTTCCTGTAACTCGAATCCTAGCCCGGTATATCCAATTTTAATTTTACACCATTGTGAACCTTACGCCTTTTTTACTCTCTGATCAAGGTTCTCGGCATTGTAAAATGTTCATAAACTAAATCACACGTGTATATATTGACATTTAAGAGATATACAGTCAAGAAAAACAAGGGCAATGGTGATATATATGCAGATTAGACACCAGCAAAAAACACTCAACAAATGGCTACAATTTAAGGAATGTGTTAAGTAACGGCATCAGATTCCTAATTGATGGAGAAAGGTCTGGTGGCAAGAAAAGCTGCTTCTAGGAGGTTGTCATGTGTTTTCGCTCAACGATTCCATTCTTGGGTGGTTGGTTTGGCCTTTGTTCCTGTAACTCGAATCCTGGCCCGATATATCCCATTTTAATTTTACACCATTGTGAACCTTACGCCTTTTTTACTCTCTGATCGAGGTTCTCGGCATTGAAAAATCTTAATAAACTAAATCACACGTGTATATGTTGACATTTAAGAGATATACAGTCAAGAAAATCAAGGGCAATGGTGATATATATGCGGATTAGACACAAAAAAAAAACACTCAACAAATTGCCACAATTTAAAGAATGTCTTTAGTGACGGCATCAGATTCCTAATTGATGGAGAAAGGTCTAGTGGCATTAAAAGCTGCTTCTAGGAGGTTGTCAAGTGTTTTCGCTCGACGATTCCATTCTTGGGTGGTTGGTTTGGCCCATGTTCCTGTAACTCGAATCCTAGCCCGGTATATCCCATTTTAATTTTACACCATTGTGAACCTTGCGCCTTTTTTACTCTCTGATCGAGGTTTTCAGCTTTGAAAAATCTTCGTAAACTAAATCACACGTGTATATGTTGACATTTAAGAGATATACAGTCAAGAAAATCAAGGGCAATGGTGATATATATGCGGATTAGACACCAAAAAGAAAAACACTCAACAAATGGCTACAATTTAAGGAATGTGTTTAGTGATGGCATCAGATTCCTAATTCATGGAGAAAGGTCTGGTGGCAAGAAAAGTTGCTTCTAGGAGGTTGTCAAGTGTTTTCGCTCGACGATTCCATTCTTAGGTGGTTAGTTTGGCTCTTGTTCCTGTAACTCGAATCCTAGCCTGGTATATCCAATTTTAATTTTACACCATTGTGAACCTTACGCCTTTTTTACGCTCTGATCGAGGTTCTCGGCATTGAAAAATCTTCGTAAACTAAATCACACGTATATATGTTGACATTTAAGAGATATACAGTCAAGAAAATCAAGAGCAATGGTGATATATATGCGGATTAGACACCAAAAAGAAAAACACTCAACAAATTGCTACAATTTAAAGAATGTCTTTAGTGACGGCATCAGATTCCTAATTGATGGAGAAAGGTCTAGTGGCATGAAAAACTGCTTCTAGGAGGTTGTCAAGTGTTTTCGCTCGACGATTCCATTCTTGGGTGGTTGGTTTGGCCCATGTTCCTGTAACTCGAATCCTAGCCCGGTATATTCCATTTTAATTTTACACCATTGTGAACCTTACGCCTTCTTTACTCTCTGATAGAGGTTCTCGGCATTGAAAAATCTTCGTAAACTAAATCAAACGTGTATATGTTGACATTTAAGAGATATACAGTCAAGAAAATCAAGGGCAATGGTGATATATATGCGGATTCGACACCAAAGAAAAAAGACTCAACAAATGGCTACAATTTAAGGAATGTGTTAAGTAACGGCATCAGATTCCTAATTGATGGAGAAAGGTCTGGTGGGAAGAAAAGCTTCTTCTAGGAGGTTGTCAAGTGTTTTCGCTCAACGATTCCATTCTTGGGTGGTTGGTTTGGCCGTTGTTCCTGTAACTCGAATCCTAGCCCGGTATATCCCATTTTAATTTTACACCATTGTGAACCTTACGCCTTTTTTACTCTCTGATCGAGGTTCTCGGTATTGGAAAATCTTCGTAAACTAAATCACACGTGTATTTGTTGACATTTAAGAGATATACAGTCAAGAAAATCTTGGGCAATGGTGATATATATGCGGATTAGACACCAAAAAGAAAAACACTCAACAAATGGCTACAATTTAAGGAATGTGTTTAGTGACGGCATCAGATTCCTAATTTATGGAGAAAGGTCTGGTGGCAAGAAAAGCTGTTTCTAGGAGGTTGTCAAGTGTTTTCGCTCGATGATTCCATTCTTAGGTGGTTAGTTTGGCCCTTGTTCCTGTAACTTGAATCCTAGCCCGGTATATCGCATTTTAATTTTACACCATTGTGAACCTAACGCCTTTTTTACTCTCTGATCGAGGTTCTCGGCATTGGAAAATCTTTGTAAACTAAATCACACTTGTATATGTTGACATTTAAGAGATATACAGTCAAGAAAATCAAGGGCAATGTTGATATATATGCAGATTAGACACCAAAAAAAAAAAACAGTCAACAAATTGCTACAATTTAAAGAATGTCTTTAGTGACGGCATCAGATTCCTAACTGATGGAGGAAGGTCTAGTGGCAAGAAAAGCTGCTTCTAGGAGGTTGTCAAGTGTTTTCGCTCGACGATTCCATTCTTGGGTGGTTTGTTTTGCCCATGTTCCTGTAACTCGAATCCTATCCCCGTATATTCCATTTTAATTTTACACCATTGTGAACCATACGCCTTTTTTACTCTCTGTACGAGGTTCTCGGCATTGAAAAATCTTCGTAAACTAAATCACACGTGTATGTGTTGACATTTAAGAGATATACAGTCAAGAAAATCAAGGGCAATGGTGATATATATGCGGATTCGACACCAAAGAAAAAACACTCAATAAATGGCTACAATTTAAGGAATGTGTTTAGTCACGGCATCAGATTCCTAATTGATAGAGAAAGGTCTGGTGGCAAGAAAAGCTGCTTCTAGGAGGTTGTCAAGTGTTTTCACTCGACGATTCCATACTTGCGTGGTTGGCTTGGCCCTTGTTCCTGTAACTCAAATCCTAGCCCGGTATATGCCATTTTAATTTTACACCATTGTGAACCTTACGCCTTTTTTACTCTCTGATCGAGGTTCTCGGCATTGAAAAATCTTTGTAAACTAAATTACACGTGTATATGTTGATATTTAAGAGATATACAGTCAAGAAAATCATGGGCAATGGTGATATATATGCGGATTAGACACCAAAAAAAAAAAAAAAAACACTCAACAAATGGCTACAATTTAAGGAATGTGTTTAGTGACGGCATCAGATTCCTAATTGATGGAGAAAGGTCTTGTGGCAAGAAAAGCTTCATCTAGGAGGTTGTCAACTGTTTTCGCTCGACGATTCTGTCACAACCCCTGATCCCTGTTCCCCGGGAACGGGCAGACGTGATCACAGAGTTTGGTGGTATCAGTTTGTTTAGTCTCGCAGCGGAATTTACATCAGGACCGTAGTTAGGAAATGTTTATCAGAGTAAAAACCACCTTCTTTTATAATAACATGGGCAAAACCCAAGTTTCTTATTACAATACATTATAGGGATAAACCCTATTTTATTGAATTTAAAACATTGTTTATTAGGTAACTTTTATAGCCACATTATCCCCAAGCTTTCAGTGCTCTCCAGCTGGCTTTCCACTAATTGGTTGTTCACATTGTGTTACCTGTAACGCGTTTTAAAAACATTTGTCAGTCGGAAATACTGGTGAGTGAATCCCATTTTAATCAAGAAACATTTTATCAATTAAAACAATATTGAGAGCGATCACATTGTTTATTTCTACCCAATTACTCATTCAGTATTTGCCACTCGACCGGATCTATGGCTATGATCAAATTACCCATTGGCTAACTCGTCGTCCAATGGTAATGCACTGTCATTCAGACTTACTACTACTCGTAGTAATAAATTTTGTATACAAAACCCCATAATACCGGCAGTAATTGAAGAACTACAAAGACTCAATCACCGCTTAATTTCATTGTAAAACAATTAAGGTTTGGTAAAACATTACCAAAAACATTAACAAAAAGAGGACAACTCACATTGCTGTCTTAGGCTTTTCGTAAGGGTTTCCTTGATATAATCTATAATTTATACAAATGTACATTGGTTAGTATCATAACCCTTTGAAATTATTAATAATACCCTCCCCGAGATGGCATTCCAACAACTACATCTGGCAGAAACACGACAGTTGTTACGGAACCCTAAATCAATCGGGCAACGTAACTATGATGAAACCAGGGTTATAATACTTACAACAGAGCAGAACCTCGCTAATTTAGGGGTATAATACCCAAATATTTTGCTTAATACTTCAGAATTCGAGATTGAGATTGAAATGTGAGCGACGGAAATTGAAATCTGATGCCATCTATTTATAGTTGTGTAATTGAGTCCTGTCGCAGCCCGCGTAAAAGACAAGGGACCCTTATGCGGCCCGCGTCAACATCGGTCAACACTATAGCTTAGCTGGGTCAGCTAGTAGGTCCGCCACGATGTCGACACGTGTCAGCCTCTGGTGTAATCGCGTGCTATGAACTGTCGCGGCCCGCGTCAACTACGCATACACCCTTACGCGGCCCGCTTCAACTAAAGAAGTCAGCGAAGTCAAGTCCAGCCTTGATACGGCCCGCGTTATCTAAGGATAGAGTATGTCACGGCCTGTCTCAACCCTATATTTCATGTTTTTGATTTATTTTTTACTTATAAAATAACTAGGGCTCGGCTTTCTCATACGGGGTATAATATAAGACATATTGCGACAATTTAAGATATAATAGAGGGTTGGAAATATTATAAGAGTGTCGATTTTACCGAGGGTTGTTACATTCTCCCCACCTTAATTTAGAGCTCGTCCTCGAGATCTACTGGAATAAATGCGGATATTTTCTTTGCATTTCTGATTCGAGTTCCCATGTATACTCCGGTCCTCTTTTGGAGTCCCACTTCACTTTGACTAGAACTAGTCTCTTATGTTTGAGATTCTTGACTTTCCTGTCTTCAATTTGTAGAGGTTTTTCTACAAACTTGAGTTGTTCATTTACCTCTATATCTTTAAGAGGTACTATCAATGATTCATCAGCTAAACACTTTTTAAGATTAGATACATGAAACACATCATGTATTCCTGCCATTTCCTCTGGCAATTGTAGCTGATAGGCTATAGGTCCTATTCTTCTAATAATTTTAAAAAGTCCAACATACCTGGGACTTAGCTTTCCCCGTTTGATGAATCTTACCACTCCTTTCCAAGGAGAGACCTTTAACAATACTTTATCTCCTACTTGAAATTCTAAGGGTTTGCATCCGTTATTAGCATAACTCTTTTGTCGATCACGTGCTGCTTTCAGTCGTTCCTTGACTTGAATAATCTTGTCAGTTGTTTCCTGTACTATCTCAGGTCCAGATAGTTGCTTTTCCCCAATTTCTGCCCAACAGACTGGGGTTTGACACTTTCGTCCATAAAGTGCTTCGAATGGTGCAGCATTGATACTTGTGTGATAACTATTATTATAAGAAAATTCTATTAAAGGTAAGTGTTCGTCCCAATTACCTCCAAAGTCAATTACACAAGCTCTAAGCATATCTTCCATTGTCTTAATTGTTCTTTCACTTTGTCCATCTGTTTGAGGATGATAAGCCGTGCTTAGCTTTATCTTGGTTCCCATTGCCTTTTGGAAACTTGACCAGAAATGAGATGTAAATCGACTATCTCTGTCAGAAACAATTGATAAAGGAATGCCATGTAAAGAAACAATTTCCTTTACATACAATTTAGATAATTGTTCCATACTAATTGTTTCCTTCATTGGTAGAAAATGAGCTGACTTAGTTAGCCTATCTACAATCACCCAGATTGTATCATTTCCTTTCTTAGTTTTGGGTAATTTAGTAACAAAATCCATTGTTATTAATTCCCATTTCCAAACTGGCATTTCTAATTGCTGTAACAAACCTGAAGGTTTCTGGTGTTCAGCTTTGACTTGTGAACAAGTTAAACATTTAGAAACATAGACTGCTACGTCCTTTTTCATTCCTATCCACCAGAAATTTTTCCTTAAATCCTGGTACATTTTATCACTTCCTGGATGTATCGTATACTTAGACTTATGGGCTTCTTCTAATATACGATTACGTAGATTTCCTAATTTAGGTATCCACATTCTCTTTTCATGGAATCTCCAAATTCCATCCATTCCTTGTTTCAATTCTTTTAACATACCTTTTAATTTTTCAGAATCATCTTTGATTACTGATTCTTGTGCTTCTCTTATCTGATCATTTAAATCTACTTGCAGATTTAACTTAAGAGAACGTACCCTTTTTGGCTTTTCATGATACTTTCTACTTAAAGCATCTGCCACTACATTTGCTTTTCCTTCATGATACTGGATATCACAATCATAATCACTAAGAAATTCCATCCAGCGTCTTTGTCTCATATTCAACTCCTTTTGCCCGAAAACATACCTTAAACTCTTATGATCAGTAAATATGGTAAACTTACTACCGTAAAGGTAATGTCTTCATGGGTTGAATAATTTTCTTCATGATTCTTAAGTTGTCTTGATGCGCAAGCTATAACCTTGTGACGTTGCATCAATACACATCCATACCCTAGTTTAGAAGCATCACAGTAGACTACAAAATCTTCAGTTCCTTCTGGTAATGCTAATATAGGTGTATGGGTTAATCTTTGCTTAAGAATTCTAAAGGCTTCTTCTTGTTTTATTCCCCATTCAAACTTAACAGATTTACAGGTTAACTTAGTTAAAGGAATGGCTATTCTAGAGAAATCTTTAATAAATCTTCTATAATAACCTGCCAATCCTAAGAAACTTCTAACCTCGGTTGGTGACTCAGGGGTTTTCCATTTCGTAATTGCCTCGATTTTGGTTGGATCTACATGAATTCCTTCATGATTGACTAGGTGTCCAAGGAATTGTACTTGTTCTAACCAAAACTCACACTTTGAAAACTTAGCATAAAGCTTTTCCTTTCTTAACAAACTTAAAAGTGTGGGCAAATGTCTTGCATGATCCTCTTTACTCTTAGAGTAAATTAGAATATCATCTATGAATACAATTATGAATTTATCCAAATATGGCTTACATATTCGGTTCATCATGTCCATAAATGCAGCTGGGGCATTGGTTAAACCAAATGGCATGACAGTAAATTCATAATGACCATACCTTGTTCTAAATGCGGTCTTATGAATATCCTCTTCTTGTACATTTAATTGATGATATCCTGATCTTAAATCGATTTTAGAGAAAAATCGAGCTCCTTGCAGTTGATCAAACAGATCATCGATTCTTGGTAATGGGTACCGATTTTTAATTGTGACCTTGTTTAATTCACGGTAATCAATGCACATACGCATTGATCCGTCCTTCTTTTTAACAAAGAGTATCGGCGCTCCCCATGGCGACGAACTCGGTTGTATAAATCCTTTTTCCAACAATTCATCTAATTGTTTCTTTAATTCTTGCATTTCAGCAGGTGCCAAACGATAAGGTGCTTTGGCAATCGGTGATGTTCCTGGTATTAGATGAATCCTGAATTCAACTTCTCTATCCGGAGGTAGTCCTGGTAATTCTTCTGGAAAGACATCTGAAAACTGAGATACTACTGGAATATCTTTTAGTTCTTTTTCTTTAGTGTTAGTGATTATAGAAATCAAATACACTATAGAACCTTTTCTCATACAACTTGCAGTTTTCATCACAGAAATGAATTTATTGGATTTAGAAGACTTATCTCCTTTAATTGTGATCGTTTTACCTTTTGGTGAATTTACTTGGATTAACTTTTGATCACATAAAATACTGGCTTTATTGGCTATTAACCAATCCATTCCTAAAACAACATCAAATCCTACCAGATTCATGGGATATAGATTTGCTATAAATTTCTGATTTAAAATTTCTATGCTTGCTCCCTGCAAGATTTCAGAAATTCTAACAGTTTCTCCATTAGCTGTCTCTACTACGCATTCTAATGGTAGTTTAGTTAATGACTGATTTAAAATTTTGCAAAACGATGTATTAATAAAACTTTGGTTTGCACCAGAGTCAAATAATACTTTAGCAAAAACATCATTAACTAAAAACGTACCAGCTATGACGTCTGGGATCATCTTAGCTTCTTCTGCAGTCAGAACAAATGCTCTAGCATTTTTAGTGTTCTTGTTATCTGGAGCTGGAGCTAATTTTGGGCAGTTTGGCTTGATGTGACCATGTTCTCCGCAGTTGTAGCATATCCTGCTGTTTTTCTTCCTGCAGTCTTCTTCCTTGTGTCCCGATATTTTGCAAAAATTACATTATATGGAGCATCTTCCTGAATGCTTTCTTTTGCAATTTCTACAGTATAGTGTAGAGGTAGAACCTATATTTTTCCCACGAGTAAAATTTCCAGAACGAAATTCTTGAGTGAGCTTCTGTGTTAGGTTCTTCCTTTGATCTTCTTCTCGGGTACGAACTAATTCATCTGTCAAGGTATTTGCTAGTTCTACAGCTTCTTCTATAGTTTGAGGTCTAGCTGCCTTGACTACATGTCTAATCTCTCCAATTAATCCCCAGATATAACGGGAGATTAACACTGGTTCTGGTGAAGCAAGAGTTGGCACTATCCTAGCATATTCAAAGAATATCTTAGTGTATCCCTTACTATCCACACCAGTCATCCTAAGATTTAGGAATTTGTTTGCTATCTGTTCTTTCTCATTGGGTGGGCAGAATTTCCTTTCTACCTTGTCCTTAAATTCTTCCTATGTCATATTGTAAGTTCTATCACTTCCTCTAGTCTGGAGGATAGTGTTCCACCATTCTAGTGCTGCATTCTTAAACAGATTAGAAGCAAACAGTATTCTATCTTCTTCAGCACACTTACTTATCTTTAAGACTGCCTCAGTCTTTTCTATCCAGCGTAAGGTTGCAATGGCCCCTTCATTGCCCGAGAATTCCATTGGTTTACAAGACCAGAATTCTTTATAAGAACAACCATAAGGCATGGTTCTTCTTCTTTTGGGAATAGGCATTTGAAGTACCGGTCCATTATTCACACTGTTTTCTGGTTCACTTGGTCGCTTACTGCTATGCTTACTTTTATTATCAGCATCTTTAACAGTTTGAAGAATAAATGGCATTGCATCTATAATTCCTTGTGCTACAATGTGTTGGATAGCACTATTATCCATCTGGTTCCCATTGTTGTTATTCAGATTCTCATTATCATTCTGAATATTATCATTCTGGATTTCCGGGTTATTATCCGGATTTACTTGATTTCCTTGGTCGGCCATCTGAATTTTAAACATTTACCCCATATTAAAATCACAATTAATATCTAGTATAATTAATCACATGACACACAATCTAGCCAAAAACGTAGATCATTGCTACTTACTCTTTTCATATACTTATGCGTCTATTACACACTAGTACAGAAATAAAGATTACAATACCAACAGAAATAAAATAATAATATGCATCGTACACACATATTTTATTTTATTTATTTTTATTTTTTTTATATTACTAGTGCTTTCTCCATTCTAACATTCATGGATATGGATTTATCTAGAAATCCATAATGCGTTCATCGTATTTCCATACGAGACGCTCTCCAACTTGACGCATTCTCTCACTGCTTTCTAAGATCTCCTCCCCGAAAGTTCTAAGTTCTTGAACGTTTTCTGCACTCATTAGGAGTGCAGGTTCTCGGACTGGGTTTGGAATCTGGGGTACGGGTTCCTGATATGGGGGTGACAATTCCTGAAATTGGTAAGGATCCTCTAAAATTTCCCTAATATAGTCATTTTGGTAATAGGGATCTAAAGGGTCCATACCTTGGTAAACTTCTATGTTCTGTATGGGTGGATAACCCTGAACAGGGTAACGTTGCACAAAGTCCCTATTGTTGTCCCACCAGGGGTCGTAATTCGTGTCTAGAGGGTTTGGTGCAGGCACTCTAGGGATCTCTTCTGGATTAAAATTATACATCTCTTCTTCCTGATTTTCTATCTCCATAGGTTGTTCTGGGTTTTGTGGTTGTGGGGCTACTAGTTGTTCCAAACTCGGGTCAGCAGCAGTTGTAGCTAAGATATGGAAATTAGCTAAGCTTCTATTAAGTTTCTCTTGCGTATGGGCATCTGTCTCTCTCTTAATAGCTGCTAAAGCCCTTTGCTGTTTCAATTTCCTCATTCTCTTCCTACGAGCAAAAGCTTCTTTACTGAACCACCCTCGTTTCTTATTAGGAAATGGTTCTTCAGATTTAGCTCTAAAAGCAAATATTCCATCTTCCTGATCAGCAGTATACCCTGAAAGGGCAGGCTGTGATGATGTACCCTCATTCCTAGGTGATTCAGACAACTGACGATTTACGTCTGATGGTCCTTGATCACTCATACTGAAAATTAACAAATAATCAAATAACACATAACAATTAAATACAGTTATGCATGTATCTCCATAATTTATTTCCTAACACAAAATTTTATAATTTCAAGTGTCAGCAGAACACTTCTTTGGCTCAGACCAGTGGCTAGGCTCTGATACCACCTTCTGTCACAACCCCCGATCCCTGTTCCCCGGGAACGGGCGGACGTGATCACAGAGTTTGGTGGTACCAGTTTGTTTAGTCTCGCAGCGGAATTTACATCAGGACCGTAGTTAGGAAATGTTTATCAGAGTAAAAACCACCTTCTTTTATAATAACATGGGCAAAACCCAAGTTTCTTATTACAATACATTATAGGGATAAACCCTATTTTATTGAATTTAAAACATCGTTTATTAGGTAACTTTTATAGCCACATTATCCCCAAGCCTTCAGTGCTCTCCAGCTGGCTTTCCACAAATTGGTTGTTCACATTGTGTTACCTGTAACGCGTTTTAAAAACATTTGTCAGTCGGAAATACTGGTGAGTGAATCCCATTTTAATCAAGAAACATTTTATCAATTAAAACAGTATTGTGAGCGATCACATTGTTTATTTCTACCCAATTACTCATTCAGTATTTGCCACTCGACCGGATCTATGGCTATGGTCAAATTACCCATTGGCTAACTCGTCGTCCAATGGTAATGTACTGTCATTCAGACTTACTACTACTCGTAGTAATAAATTTTGTATAAAAAACCCCATAATACCTGTAGTAATTGAAGAACTACAAAGACTCAATCACCGCTTAATTTCATTGTAAAACAATTAAGGTTTGGTAAAACATTACCAAAAACATTAACAAAAAGAGGACAACACACATTGCTGTCTTAGGCTTTTCGTAAGGGTTTCCTGGATATAATCTATAATTTATACAAATGTACATTGGTTAGTATCATAACCCTTTGAAATTATTAATAATACCCTCCCCGAGACGGCATTCCAACAACTACGTCGGGCAGAACCACGACAGTTGTTACGGAACCCTAAATCAATCGGGCAGCGTAACTATGATGAAACCAGGGTTATAATACTTACAACAGAGCAGAACCTCGCTAATTTAGGGGTATAATATCCAAATATTTTGCTTAATACTTCAGAATTCGAGATTGAGATTGAAATGTGAGCGACGGAAATTGAAATCTGATGCCATCTATTTATAGTTGTGTAATTGAGTCCTGTCGCGGCCCGCGTAAAAGACAAGGGACCCTTACGCGGCCCGCGTCAACATCGGTCAACACTATAGCTTAGCTGGGTCAGCTAGTAGGTCCGCCACGATGTCGACACGTGTTAGCCTCTGGTGTAATCGCGTGCTATGAACTGTCGCGGCCCGCGTCAACTACACATACACCCTTACGCGGCCCGCTTCAACTAAATAAGTCAGCGAAGTCAAGTCCAGCCTTGATACGGCCCGCGTAAGCTAAGGGTAGAGTATGTCGCGTCCCGCCTCAACCCTATATTTCATGTTTTTTATTTATTTTATACTTATAAAATAACTAGGGCTCGGGTTTCAGATACGGGGTATAATATAAAACATATTGGGACAATTTAAGATATAATAGAGGGTCGGAAATATTATAAGAGTGTCGATTTTACCGAGGGTTGTTACAGATTCCATTCTTGGGTGGTTGGTTTGGCCCATGTGCCGGTAACTCAAATCCTAGCCCGGTATATCTCATTTTAATTTTACACCATTGTGAACCTTAAACCTTTTTTACTCTCTGATCGAGGCTCTCAGCATTGAAAAATCTTCGTAAACTAAATCACACGTGTATATGTTGACATTTAAGAGATATACAGATCAAGGGCAATGGTGATATATATGCGGATTAGACACCAAAAAGAAAAACACTCAACAAATGGCTACAATTTAAGGAATGTGTTTAGTGACGTCATCAGATTCCTAATTCATGGAGAAAGGTCTGGTGGCAAGAAAAGCTGCTTCTAGGAGGTTGTTAAGTGTTTTCGATCGATGATTCCATTCTTAGGTGGTTAGTTTGGCCCTTGTTCCTGTAACTCGAATCCAAGCCCGGTATATCCAATTTTAATTTTACACCATTGTGAACCTTACGCCTTTTTTAAGCTCTGATCGAGGTTCTCGGCATTGAAAAATCTTCGTAAACTAAATCACACGTATATATGTTGACATTTAAGAGATATATAGTCAAGAAAATCAAGGGCAATGGTGATATATATGCGGATTAGACAAAAAAAAGCATTCAACAAATGGCTACAATTTAAGGAAAGTGTTTAGTGACGGCATCAGATTCCTAATTGATGGAGAAAGGTCTGGTGGCAAGAAAAGCTGCTTCTAGGAGGTTGTCAAGTGTTTTCGCTTGACGATTCCATTCTTGGGTGGTTGATTTGGCCCTTGTTCCTATAACTCGAATCCTAGCTCGATATATCCCATTTTAATTTTACACCATAGTGAACCTTACGCCTTTTTTACTCTCTGATCGAGGTTCTCGGCATTGAAAAATCTTTGTAAACTAAATCACACGTGTATATGTTGACATTTAAGAGATATACAGCCAAGAAAATCAAGGGCAATGGTGATATATATGCGGATTAGACACAAAAAAAAAACATTCAACAAATGGCTACAATTTAAGGAATGTGTTAAGTGACGGCATCAGATTCCTAATTGATGGAGAAAGGTCTGGTGGCAAGAAAAGCTGCTTCTAGGAGGTTGTCAAGTGTTTTCGCTTGACGATTCCATTCTTGGGTGGTTGGTTTGGCCGTTGTTCCTATAACTCAAATCCTAGCCCGGTATATCCCATTTTAATTTTACACCATTGTGAACCGTACGCCTTTTTTACTCTCTGATCGAGGTTCTCGGCATTGAAAAATCTTAGTAAACTAAATCACACGTGTATATGTTGACATTTAAGAGATATACAGTCAAGAAAATCAAGGGCAATGGTGATATATATGCGGATTAGACACAAAAAAAAAACACTCAACAAATGTCTATAATTTAAGGAATGTGTTTAGTGACGGCATCAGATTCCTAATTGATGGAGAAAGGTCTGGTGGCAAGAAAAGCTGCTTCTAGGAGGTTGTCAACTGTTTTCGCTCGACGATTCCATTCTTGGGTGGTTGGTTTGGCCCATGTTCCTGTACCTCGAATCCTAGCCCGGTATATTCCATTTTAATTTTACACCATTGTGAACCTTACGCCTTTTTTACTCTCTGATCGAGGTTCTCGGCATTGAAAAATCTTCGTAAACTAAATCACACGTGTATATGTTGATATTTAAGAGATATACAGTCAAGAAAATCAAGGGCAATGGTGATATATATGCGGATTAGACACCAAAAAGAAAAACACTCAATAAATGGCTACAATTTAAGGAATGTGTTTAGTGACGGCATCAGATTCCTAATTGATGGAGAAAGATCTTGTGGCAAGAAAAACTGCTTCTAGGAGGTTGTCAAGTGTTTTCGCTCAACGATTTCATTCTTGGGTGGTTGGTTTGGCCCTTGTGCCTGTAATTCAAATCCTGGCCCGGTATATCCCATTTTAATTTTACACCATTGCGAACCTTACGCCTTTTTTACTCTCTGATCGAGATTCTCGGCATTGAAAAATCTTCGTAAACTAAATCACATGTGTATATGTTGACATTTATGAGATATACAGTCAAGAAAATCAAGGGCAATGGTGATATATATGCGGATTCGACACCAAAGAAAAAACACTCAACAAATGGCTACAATTTAAGGAATGTGTTTAGTCACGGCATCAGATTCCTAATTGATAGATAAAGATCTTGTGGCAAGAAAAACTGCTTCTAGGAGGTTGTCAAGTGTTTTCGCTCGACGATTTCATTCTTGGGTGGTTGGTTTGGCCCGTGTGCCTGTAATTCAAATCCTAGCCCGGTATATCCCATTTTAATTTTACACCATTGTGAACCTTACGCCTTTTTTACTCTCTGATCGAGATTCTCGGCATTGAAAAATCTTCGTAAACTAAATCACATGTGTATATGTTGACATTTAAGAGATATACAGTCAAGAAAATCAAGGGCAATGGTGATATATATGCGGATTCGACACCAAAGAAAAAACACTCAACAAATGGCTACAATTTAAGGAATGTGTTTAGTCACGGCATCAGGTTCCTAATTGATAGAGAAAGGTCTGGTGGCAAGAAAAGCTGCTTCTAGCAGGTTGTCAAGTGTTTTCGCTCGACGATTCCATACTTGGGTTGTTGGTTTGGCTCTTGTTCCTGTAACTCAAATCCTAGCCCGGTATATGCCATTTTAATTTTACACCATTGTGAACCTTACGCCTTTTTTACTCTCTGATCGAGGTTGTCGGCATTGAAAAGTCTTTGTAAACTAAATCACACATGTATATGTTGATATTTAAGAGATATACAGTTAAGAAAATCATGGGCAATGGTGATATATATGCGGATTAGACACCAAAAATAAAAACACTCAACAAATGGCTACAATTTAAGGAATGTGTTTAGTGACGGCATCAGATTCCTAATTCATGGAGAAAGGTCTGGTGGCAAGAAAAGCTGCTTTTAGGAGGTTGTCAAGTGTTTTCGCTCGACGATTCCATTCTTAGGTGGTTAGTTTGGCCCTTGTTCCTGTAACTCAAATCCTAGCCCGGTATATTCCATTTTAATTTTACACCATTGTGAACCTTACGCCTTTTTTACTCTCTTATCGAGGTTCTCGGCATTGAAAAATCTTCGTAAACTAAATCACACGTGTATATGTTGATATTTAAGAGATATACAGGCAAGAAAATCAAGGGCAATGGTGATATATATGCGGATTCGACACCAAAGAAAAAACACTCAACAAATGGCTACAATTTAAGGAATGTGTTTAGTCACAGCATCAGATTCCTAATTGATAGAGAAAGGTCTGGTGGCAAGAAAAGCTGCTTCTAGGAGGTTGTCAAGTGTTTTCGCTTGACGATTCTATTCTTGGGTGGTTGGTTTGGCCCTTGTTCCTGTAACTCGAATCCTAGCCCGATATATCCCATTTTAATTTTACACCATAGTGAACCTTACGCCTTTTTAACTCTCTGATCGAGGTTCTCGGCATTGAAAAATCTTTGTAAACTAAATCACACGTGTATATGTTGACATTTAAGAGATATACAGCCAAGAAAATCAAGTGCAATGGTGATATATATGCGGATTAGACACCAAAAAAAACACTCAACAAATAACTACAATTTAAGGAATGTGTTAAATGACGGAATCAGATTCCTAATTGATGGAGAAAGGTCTGGTGGCAAGAAAAGCTGCTTCTAGGAGGTTGTCAAGTGTTTTCACTTGACGATTCCATTCTTGGGTGGTTGGTTTGGCCGTTGTTCCTGTAACTCAAATCCTAGCCCGGTATATCCCATTTTAATTTTACACCATTGTGAACCTTACGCCTTTTTTACTCTCTGATCGAGGTTGTCGGCATTGAAAAATCTTAGTAAACTAAATCACACGTGTATATGTTGACATTTAAGAGATATACAGTGAAGAAAATCAAGGGCAATGGTGATATATATGCGGATTAGACACAAAACAAAAACACTCAACAAATGGCTATAATTTAAGGAATGTGTTTAGTGACGGCATCAGATTCCTAATTGATGGAGAAAGGTCTGGTGGCAAGAAAAGCTGCTTCTAGGAGGTTGTCAAGTGTTTTCGCTCGACGATTCCATTCTTCGGTGGTTGGTTTGGCCCATGTTCGTGTAACTCGAATCCTAGCCCGGTATATTCCATTTTAATTTTACACCATTGTGAACCTTACGCCTTTTTTACTCTCTGATCGAGGTTCTCGGCATTGAAAAACTTCGTAAACTGAATCACACGTGTATATGTTGACATTTAAGAGATATACAGTCAAGAAAATCAAGGGCAATGGTGATATATATGCGGATTCGACACCAAAGAAAAAACACTCAACAAATGGCTACAATTTAAGGAATGTGTTTAGTCATGGCATCAGATTCCTATTTGATAGAGAAAGGTCTGGTGGCAAGAAAAGCTGCTTCTAGCAGGTTGTCAAGTGTTTTCGCTCGACGATTCCGTACTTGGGTTGTTGGTTTGGCTCTTGTTCCAGTAACTCAAATCCTAGCCCGGTAAATGCCATTTTAATTTTACACCATTGTGAACCTTACGCCTTTTTTACTCTCTGATCGAGGTTGTCGGCATTGAAAAATCTTTGTAAACTAAATCACACATGTATATGTTGATATTTAAGAGATATACAGTTAAAAAAATCATGGGCAATAGGGATATATATGCGGATTAGACACCAAAAAGAAAAACACTCAACAAATGGCTACAATTTAAGGAATGTGTTTAGTGACGGCATCAGATTCCTAATTGATGGAGAAAGATCTTGTGGCAAGAAAAGCTGCTTCTAGGAGGTTGTCAAGTGTTTACGCTCGACGATTTCATTCTTGGGTGGTTGGTTTGGCCCTTGTGCCTGTAATTCAAATCCTAGCCCGGTATATCCCATTTTAATTTTACACCATTGTGAACCTTACGCCTTTTTTACTCTCTGATCGAGATTCTCGGCATTGAAAAATCTTCGTAAACTAAATCACATGTGTATATGTTGACATTTAAGAGATATACAGTCAAGAAAATCAAGGGCAATGGTGATATATATGCGGATTAGACACCAAAAAAAAACACTCAACAAATGGCTACAATTTAAGGAATGTGTTTAGTGACGGCATCAGATTCCTAATTCATGGAGAAAGGTCTGGTAGCAAGAAAAGCTGCTTTTAGGAGGTTGTCAAGTGTTTTCGCTCGACGATTCCATTCTTAGGTGGTTAGTTTGGCCCTTGTGCCTGTAACTCGAATCCTATCCAGGTATAATCCATTTTAATTTTACACCACTGTGAACCTTACGCCTTTTTTACTCTCTGATCGAGGTTCTCGGCATTGAAAAATCTTCGTAAACTAAATCACACGTATATATGTTGACATCTAAGAGATATATACAGTCAAGAAAATCAAGGGCAATGGTGATATATATGTGGATTAGACAACAAAAAAGCATTCAACAAATGGCTATAATTTAAGGAATGTCTTTAGTGACGGCATCAGATTCCTATTGGATGAAGAAACGTCTGGTGGCAAGAAAAGCTGCTTCTAGGAGGTTGTCAAGTGTTTTCGCTTGACGATTCCATTCTTGGGTGGTTGGTTTGGCCCTTGTTCCTTTTACTCGAATCCTAGCCCGATATATCCCATTTTAATTTTACACCATAGTGAACCTTATGCCTTTTTTACTCTCTGATCGAGTTTCTTGGCATTGAAAAATCTTTGTAAACTAAATCACACGTGTATATGTTGACATTTAAGAGATATACAGCCAAGAAAATCAAGGGCAATGGTGATATATATGCGGATTAGACACCAAAAAAAACACTCAACAAATGGCTACAATTTATGGAAAGTGTTAAGTGACGGCATCAGATTCCTAATTGATGGAGAAAGGTCTGGTGGCAAGAAAAGCTGCTTCTAGGAGGTTGTCAAGTGTTTTCGCTCGAGGATTCCATTCTTGGGTGGTTGGTTTGGCCGTTGTTCCTGTAACTCAAATCCTAGCCCGGTATATGCCATTTTAATTTTACACCATTGTCAACCTTACGCCTTTTTTACTCTCTGATCGTGGTTGTCGGCATTGAAAAATCTTTCTAAACTAAATCACACGTGTATATGTTGATATTTAAGAGATATACAGTCAAGAAAATCATGGGCAACGGTGATATATATGCGGATTAGACACCAAAAAAAACACTCAACAAATGGCTACAATTTAAGGAATGTGTTTAGTGACGGCATCAGATTCCTAATTGATGGAGAAAGGTCTTGTGGCAAGAAAAGCTGCTTCTAGGAGTTTGTCAAATTTTTTCGCTCGACGATTCCATTCTTGGGTGGTTGGTTTGGCCCTTGTTCCTGTAACTCGAATCCTAGCCCGGTATATCCCATTTTAATTTTACACCATTGTGAACCTTACGCCTTTTTTACTCTCTGATCGAGGTTCTCGGCATTGAAAAATCTTAGTAAACTAAATCCCACGTGTATATGTTGACATTTAAGAGATATACAGTCAAGAAAATCAAGGGAAATGGTGATATATATGCGGATTAGACCCCAAAAAAACACTCAACAAATGGCTATAATTTAAGGAATGTGCTAAGTGACGGCATCAGATTCCTAATTTCCTAATTGATGGAGAAAGGTCTTGAGGCAAGTAAAGCTGCTTCTAGGAGGTTGTCAAGTGTTTTCGCTCGACGATTCCATTCTTGGGTGGTTGGTTTGACCCTTGTGCCTGTAACTCAAATCTTAGCCCGGTTTATCCCATTTTAATTTTACACCACTGTGAACCTTACGCCTTTTTTACTCTCTGATCGAGGTTCTCGGCATTGAAAAATCTTCGTAAACTAAATCACACATGTATATGTTGACATTTAAGAGATATACAGTCAAGAAAATCAAGGGCAATGTTGTATATATGCGGATTAGACATCAAAAAGAAAAACACTCAACAAATGGCTACAATTTAAGGAATGCGTTTAGTGACGGCATCAGATTCCTAATTCATGGAGAAAGGTCTGGTGGCAAGAAAAGCTGCTTCTAGGAGGTTGTCAAGTGTTTTCGCTCGACGATTCCATTCTTAGGTGGTTAGTTTGGCCCGTGTTCCTGTAACTCGAATCTTAGCCCGGTATATCCCATTTTAATTTTACACCATTATAAACCTTACGCCTTTTTTTCTCTCTGGTCGAGGTTCTCGGCATTGAAAAATCTTCGTAAACTAAATCACACGTATATATGTTGACATTTAAGAGATATACAGTCAAGAAAATCATGGGCAATGGTGATATATATACGAATTAGACAACAAAAAAAAGCATTCAACAAATGGCTACAATTTAAAGAATATGTGTTTAGTGACGGCATCAGATTCCTAATTGATGGAGAAAGGTCTGGTGGCAAGAAAAGCTGCTTCTAGGAGGTTATCAAGTGTTTTCACTTGACGATTGCATTCTTGGGTGGTTGGTTTGGCCCTTGTTCCTGTAACTCAAATCCTAGCCCGATATATCCCATTTTAATTTTACACCATAGTAAACCTTACGTCTTTTTTACTCTCTGATCGCGGTTCTCGGCATTGAAAAATCATTGTAAACTAAATCACACGTGTATATGTTGACACTTAAGAGATATACAGCCAAGAAAATCAAGGGCAATGGTGATATATACGCGGATTAGACACCAAAAAAAACACTCAACAAATGGCTACAATTTATGGAATGTGTTAAGTGACGGCATCAGATTCCTAATTGATGGAGAAAGGTCTGGTGGCAAGAAAAGCTGCTTCTAGGAGGTTGTCAAGTGTTTTCGCTCGAGGATTCCATTCTTGGGTGGTTGGTTTGGCCGTTGTTCCTGTAACTCAAATCCTAGCCCGGTATATGCCATTTTAATTTTACACCATTGTCAACCTTACGCCTTTTTTACTCTCTGATCGTGGTTGTCGGCATTGAAAAATCTTTCTAAACTAAATCACACGTGTATATGTTGATATTTAAGAGATATACAGTCAAGAAAATCATGGGCAATGGTGATATATATGCGGATTAGACACCAAAAAAAACACTCAACAAATGGCTACAATTTAAGGAATGTGTTTAGTGACGGCATCAGATTCCCAATTGATGGAGAAAGGTCTTGTGGCAAGAAAAGCTGCTTCTAGGAGTTTGTCAAATTTTTTCGCTCGACGATTCCATTCTTGGGTGGTTGGTTTGGCCCTTGTTCCTGTAACTCGAATCCTAGCCCGGTATATCCCATTTTAATTTTACACCATTGTGAACCTTACGCCTTTTTTACTCTCTGATCGAGGTTCTCGGCATTGAAAAATCTTAGTAAACTAAATCCCACGTGTATATGTTGACATTTAAGAGATATACAGTCAAGAAAATCAAGGGAAATGGTGATATATATGCGGATTAGACCCCAAAAAAACACTCAACAAATGGCTATAATTTAAGGAATGTGCTAAGTGACGGCATCAGATTCCTAATTTCCTAATTGATGGAGAAAGGTCTTGAGGCAAGTAAAGCTGCTTCTAGGAGGTTGTCAAGTGTTTTCGCTCGACGATTCCATTCTTGGGTGGTTGGTTTGGCCCTTGTGCCTGTAACTCAAATCCTAGCCCGGTTTATCCCATTTTAATTTTACACCACTGTGAACCTTACGCCTTTTTTACTCTCTGATCGAGGTTCTCGGCATTGAAAAATCTTCGTAAACTAAATCACACATGTATATGTTGACATTTAAGAGATATACAGTCAAGAAAATCAAGGGCAATGTTGTATATATGCGGATTAGACATCAAAAAGAAAAACACTCAACAAATGGCTACAATTTAAGGAATGCGTTTAGTGACGGCATCAGATTCCTAATTCATGGAGAAAGGTCTGGTGGCAAGAAAAGCTGCTTCTAGGAGGTTGTCAAGTGTTTTCGCTCGACGATTCCATTCTTAGGTGGTTAGTTTGGCCCGTGTTCCTGTAACTCAAATCTTAGCCCGGTATATCCCATTTTAATTTTACACCATTATGAACCTTACGCCTTTTTTTTCTCTCTGATCGAGGTTCTCGGCATTGAAAAATCTTCGTAAACTAAATCACACGTATATATGTTGACATTTAAGAGATATACAGTCAAGAAAATCATGGGCAATGGTGATATATATACGAATTAGACAACAAAAAAAAGCATTCAACAAATGGCTACAATTTAAAGAATGTGTTTAGTGACGGCATCAGATTCCTAATTGATGGAGAAAGGTCTGGTGGCAAGAAAAGCTGCTTCTAGGAGGTTATCAAGTGTTTTCACTTGACGATTGCATTCTTGGGTGGTTGGTTTGGCCCTTGTTCCTGTAACTCAAATCCTAGCCCGATATATCCCATTTTAATTTTACACCATAGTAAACCTTACGTCTTTTTTACTCTCTGGTCGCGGTTCTCGGCATTGAAAAATCATTGTAAACTAAATCACACGTGTATATGTTGACACTTAAGAGATATACAGCCAAGAAAATCAAGGGCAATGGTGATATATACGCGGATTAGACACCAAAAAAAACACTCAACAAATGGCTACAATTAAAGGAATGTGTTAAGTGACGGCATCAGATTCCTAATTGATGGAGAAAGGTCTGGTGGCAAAAAAAGCTGCTTCTAGGAGGTTGTCAAGTGTTTTCGCTCGACGATTCCATTCTTGGGTGGTTGGTTTGGCCGTTGTTCCTGTAACTCAAATCCTAGCCCGGTATATCCCATTTTAATTTTACACCGTTATGAACCTTGCACCTTTTTTACTCTCTGATCGAGGTTCTCGGCATTGAAAAATCTTAGTAAACTAAATCACACGTGTATATGTTGACATTTAAGAGATATACAGTCATGAAAATCAAGGGCAATGGTGATATATATGCGGATTAGACACCAAAAAAAACACTCAACAAATGGCTATAATTTAAGGAATGTGTTTAGTGACGGCATCAGATTCCTAATTGATGGAGAAAGGTCTGGTGGCAAGAAAAGCTGCTTCTAGGAGGTTGTCAAGTGTTTTCGCTCGACGATTCCATTCTTGGGTGGTTGGTTTGGCCCTTGTTCCTGTAACTCGAATCCTAGCCCGGTATATCCCATTTTAATTTTACGCCATTGTGAACCTTACGCCTTTTTTACTCTCTGATCGAGGTTCTCGGCATTGAAAAATCTTCGTAAACTAAATCACACGTGTATATGTTGACATTTAAGAGATATACAGTCAAGAAAATCAAGGGCAATAGTGATATATATGCGGATTAGACACCAAAAAAAAAGAACTCAACAAATGCCTAAAATTTAAGGAATGTGTTTAGTCACGACATCAGATTCCTAACTGATGGAGAAAGGTCTAGTGGCAAGAAAAGCTGCTTCTAGGAGGTTGTCAAGTGTTTTCGCTTGACGATTCCATTCTTGGGTGGTTGGTTTGGGCGTTGTTCCTGTAACCCGAATCCTAGCCCGGTATATCGCATTTTAATTTTACACCATTGCTAACCTTACGCCTTTTTAACTCTCTGATCGAGGTTCTCGGCATTGAAAAATATTCGTAAACTAAATCACACGTGTATATGTTGACATTTAAGAGATATACAGTCATGAAAATCAAGGGCAATGGTGATATATATGCGGATTGGACACCAAAAAAAAACACTCAACAAATGGCTACAATTTAATGAATGTGTTTAGTGACGGCATCAGATTCCTAATTGATGGAGAAAGGTCTGGTGGAAAGAAAAGCTGCTTCTAGGATGTTGTCAAATGTTTTCGCTCGACGATTCCATTTTTGGGTGGTTGGTTTGGCCCTTGTGCCTGTAACTCGAATCCTAGCCCGGTATATCCCATTTTAATTTTACACTATTGTTAACCTTACGCCTTTTTTACTCTCTGATCGAGGTTCTCGGCATTGTAAATTGTTCATAAACTAAATCACACGTGTATATAATGACATTTAAGAGATATACAGTCAAGAAAATCAAGGGCAATGGTGATATATATGCGGATTAGACACCAAAAAAAACATTCAACAAATGGCTACAATTTAAGGAAAGTGTTTAATGACGGCATCAGATTCCTAATTGATGGAGAAATGTCTGGTGGCAAGAAAAGCTGCTTCTACGAGGTTGTCAAGTGTTTTCGCTCGACGATTCCATTCTTGGGTGGTTGGTTTGGCCCTTCTTCCTGTAACTCGAATCCTAGACCGGTATATCCCATTTTAATTTTACATCATTGTGAACCTTACGCCTTTTTTACTCTCTGATCAAGGTTCTCGGCATTGAAAAATCTTCGTAAACTAAATCACACGTGTATATGTTGACATTTCAGAGATATACAGTCAAGAAAATCAAGGTCAATGGTGATATATATGCGGATTAAACACAAAAAAAACACTCAACAAATTGCTACAATTTAAGGAATGTGTTTAGTGACGACATCAGATTACTATTTGATGGACAAATGTCTGGTGGCAAGAAAAGCTGCTTCTAAGAGGTTGTCAAGTGTTTTCGCTCGAAGATTCCATTCTTGGGTGATTGGTTTGGCCCTTGTTCCTGTAACTCGAATCCTAGCCCGGTATATCCCATTTTAATTTTACACCGTTGTTAACCTTACGCCTTTTTAACTCTCTGATCGAGGTTCTCGGCATTGAAAAATCTTCGTAAACTAAATCACACGTGTATATGTTGACATTTAAGAGATATACACTCAAGAAAATCAAGGGCAATGGTTATATATATGCGGATTAGACACCAAAAAAAACCCTCAACAAATTGATACAATTTAAGGAATGTGTTAAGTGACGACATCAGATTCCTAATTGATGGAGAAAGGTATGGTGGCAAGAAAAGCTGCTTCTAGGAGGTTGTCAAGTGTTTTCGCTCAACGATTCCATTCTTGGGTGGTTGGTTTGGCCGTTGTTCCTGTAACTCGAATCCTAGCCTGGTATATCCTATTTTAATATTACACCATTGTGAACCTTACGCCTTTTTTACTCTCTGATCTTGGTTCTCGGGATTGAAAAATCTTCGTAAACTAAACCACACGTGTATATGTTAACATTTAAGAGATATACAGTTAAGAAAATCAAGGGCAGTGGTGATATATATGCGGATTAGACACCAAAAAAAAACACTCAACAAATGGCTACAATTTAAGGAATGTGTTTAGTGACGGCATCAGATTCCTAATTGATGGAGAAAGGTCTAGTGGCAAGAAAAGCTGCTTCTAGGAGGTTGTCAAGTGTTTTCGCTCGACGATTCCTTTCTTGGGTGGTTAGTTTGGCCCTTTTTCCTGTAACTCGAATCCTAGCCCGGTATATCCCATTTTAATTTTACACCATTGTGAACCTTACGCGTTTTTAACTCTCTGATTGAGGTTCTCGGCATTGAAAAATCTTCCTAAACTAAATCACACGTGTATATGTTGATATTTAAGAGATATACAGTCAAGAAAATCAAGGGCAATTGTGATATATATGCGGATTAGACACCAAAAAAAACACTCAACAAATGGCTACAATTTAAGGAATGTGTTTAGTGATGGCATCAGATTGCTAATTGATGGAGAAAGGTCTGGTGGCAAGAAAAGCTGCTTCTAGGAGGTAGTCAAGTGTTTTCGCTCGACGATTCCATTCTTGGGTGCTTGGTTTGGCCCTTGTTCGTGTAACTCGAATCCTAGCTCGGTATATCCCATTTTAATTTTACACCATTGTGAACCTTACGCCTTTTTTACTCTCTGATCGAGGTTCTCGGCATTGAAAAATCTTCGTAAACTAAATCACACATGTATATGTTGACATTTAAGAGATATATAAGCAAGAAAATCAAGGGCAATGGGGATATATATGCGGATTAGACACAAAAAAAACACTCAACAAATGGCTACAATTTAAGGAATGTGTTTAGTGACGTAATCAGATTCCAAATTGATGGAGAATGGTCTGGTGGCAAGAAAAGCAGCTTCTAAGAGGTTGTTAAGTGTTTTCGCTTGACGATTCCATTCTTGGGTGGTTGGTTTGGCCCTTGTTCCTGTAACTCAAATCCTAGCCCGGTATATCCCATTTTAATTTTACACCATTGTGAACCTTACGCCTTTTTTACTCTCTGATCGAGGTTGTCGGCATTGAAAAATCTTCGTAAACTAAATCACACGTGTATATGTTGACATTAAAGAGATATACAGTCAAGAAAATCAAGGGCAATGGTGATATATATGCGAATTAGACACAAAAAAAAACACTCAACAAATGGCTACAATTTAAGGAATGTGTTAAGTGACGGCATCAGATTCCTAATTGATGGAGAAAGGTCTGGTGGCAAGAAAAGCTGCTTTTAGGAGGTTGTCAAGTGTTTTCGCTCGACGATTCCATTCTTGGGTGGTTGGTTTGGCCCTTGTACCTGTAACTTGAATCCTAGCCCGGTATATCCCATTTTAATTTTACACCATTGTTAACCTTACGCCTTTTTTACTCTCTGATTGAGGTTCTCGGCATTGAAAAATCTTCGTAAACTAAATCACACATGTATATGTTGACATTTAAGAGATATACAGTCTAGAAAATCAAGGGCAATGGTGATATATATGCAGATTAGACACCAAAAAAAAACACTCAACAAATAGATACAATTTAAGGAATGTGTTAAGTGACGACATCAGATTCCTAATTGATTGAAAATGGTCTGGTGGCAAGAAAAGTTGCTTCTAGTAGGTTGTCAAGTGTTTTTGCTCGATGATTCCATTCTTGGGTGGTTGGTTTGGCCCTTGTACCTGTAACTCGAATCCTAGCCCGGTATATCGCATTTTAATTTTACACTATTGTGAACCTTACGCCTTTTTTACTCTCTGATCGAGGTTCTCGGCATTCAAAAATCTTCGTAAACTAAATCACACGTGTATATGTTGACATTTAAGAGATATACAGTCATTAAAATCAAGGGCAATGATGATATATATGCGGATTAGACCCCAAAAAAACACTCAACAAATGGCTACAATTTAAGGAATGTGTTTAGTGACGGCATCAGATTACTAATTGATAAAGAAAGGTCTGGTGTCAAGAAAAGCTGCTTCTAGGAGGTTGTCAACTGTTTTCGGTCGACGATTCCATTCTTGGGTGATTTGTTTGGCCCTTGTTCCTGTAACTCGAACCCTATCCCGGTATATCCCATTTTAATTTTACACCATTGTGAAAGTTACGCCTTTTTTACTCTCTGATCGAGGTTCTCGGCATTGAAAAATCTACGTAAACTAAATCACACATGTATATGTTGACATTTAAGAGATATATAGTCAAGAAAATCAAGGGCAATGAGGATATATATGCGGATTAGACACCAAAAAAAACACTCAACAAATGGCTACAATTTAAGGAATGTGTTTAGTGACGGCATCTGATTCTTAATTGATGGAGAAAGGACTGTTGGCAAGAAAAGCTGCTTCTAGGAGGTTGTAAAGTGTTTTCGCTCAACGATTCCATTCTTTGGTGGTTGGTTTGGCCCTTGTTCCTGTAACTCGAATCCTAGCCCGGTGTATCCCATTTTAATTTTACACCATTGTGAACCTTACGCCTTTTTTACTCTCTGATCGAGGTTCTCGGCATTCAAAAATCTTCGTAAACTAAATCACACGTGTATATGTTGACATTTAAGAGATATACAGTCATTAAAATCAAGGGCAATGAGGATATATATGCGGATTAGACACCAAAAAAAACACTCAACAAATGGCTACAATTTAAGGAATGTGTTTAGTGACGGCATCAGATTAGTAATTGATGGAGAAAGGTCTGGTGGCAAGAAAAGCTGCTTCTAGGAGGTTTTCAAGTGTTTTCGCTCGACGATTCCATTCTTGGGTGATTGGTTTGGCCCTTGTTCCTGTAACTCGAATCCTATCCCGGTATATCCCAATTTAATTTTACACCATTGTGATCCTTACGCCTTTTTTACTCTCTGTTCTCGGCATTGAAAAATCTTCGTAAACTAAATCACACGTGTATATGTTGACATTTAAGAGATATACAGTCAAGAAAATCAAGGGCAATGGGGATATATATGCGGATTAGACACAAAAAAAAAACACTCAACAAATGGCTACAATTTAAGGAATGTGTTTAGTAACGGCATCAGATTCTTAATCGATGGAGAAAGGTTTGTTGGCATGAAAAGCTGCTTCTAGGAGGTTGTAAAGTGTTTTCGCTCAACGATTCCATTCTTTGGTGGTTGGTTTGGCCCTTGTTCCTGTAACTCGAATCCTAGCCCGGTATATCCCATTTTAATTTTACACCATTGTGAACCTTACGCCTTTTTTACTCTCTGATCGAGGTTCTCGGCATTCAAAAATCTTCGTAAACTAAATCACACGTGTATATGTTGACATTTAAGAGATATACAGTCATTAAAATCAAGGGCAATGGTGATATATATGCGGATTAGACACCAAAAAAAACACTCAAGAAATGGCTACAATTTAAGGAATGTGTTTAGGGACGGCATCTGATTAGTAATTGATGGAGAAAGGTCTGGTGGCAAGAAAAGCTGCTTCTAGGAGGTTGTCAAGTGTTTTCGCTCGACGATTCCAATCTTGGGTGATTGGTTTGGCCCTTGTTCCTGTAACTCGAATCCTATCCCGGTATATCCCATTTTAATTTTACACCATTGTGAACCTTACGCCTTTTTTACTCTCTGTTCTCGGCATTGAAAAATCTTCGAAAACTAAATCACACGTGTATATGTTGACATTTAAGAGATATACAGTCAAGAAAATCAAAGGCAATGGTGATATATATGTAGATTAGACACCAAAAAAAAAACACTCAACAAATGGATACAATTTAAGGAATGTGTTAAGTGACGACATCAGATTCCTAATTGATGGAGAAAGGGTTGGTCGCAAGAAAAGTTGCTTCTAGTAGGTTGTCAAGTGTTTTCGCTCGATGATTCCATTCTTGGGTGGTTGGTTTGGCCCTTGTACCTGTAACTCGAATCCTAGCCTGGTATATCCCATTTTAATTTTACACCATAGTGAACCTTACGCCTTTTTTACTCTCTGATCGAGGTTCTCGGCGTTGAAAAATCTTGGTAAACTAAATCACACATGTATATGTTGACATTTAAGAGATATATAGTCATTAAAATTAAGGGCAATGGTGATATATATGCGGATTAGACACCAAAAAAAAAACACTCAACAAATGGCTACAATTTAAGGAATGTGTTTAGTAACGGCGTCAGATTCTAAATCGATGGAGAAAGGTCTGTTGGCAAGAAAAGCTGCTTCTAGGAGGTTGTAAAGTGTTTTCGCTCAACGATTCCATTCTTTGGTGGTTGGTTTGGCCCTTGTTCCTGTAACTCGAATCCTAGCCTGGTATATCCCATTTTAATTTTAAACCATTGTGAACCTTACGCCTTTTTTACTCTCTGATCGAGGTTCTCGGCATTCAAAAATCTTCGTAAACTAAATCACACGTGTATATGTTGACATTTAAGAGATATACAGTCATTAAAATCAAGGGCAATGGTGATATATATGCGGATTAGACACCAAAAAAAACAGTCAACAAATGGCTACAATTTAAGGAATGTGTTTAGTGACGACATCAGATTCCTAATTGATGGAGAAAGGTCTGGTGGCAAGAAAAGTTGCTTCTAGGAGGTTGTCAAGTGTTTTCGCTCGATGATTCCATTCTTGGGTGGTTGGTTTGGCCCTTGTACCTGTAACTCGAATCCTAGCCCGGTATATCCCATTTTAGTTTTACACCATTATGAACCTTACGCCTTTTTTACTCTCTGATCGAGGTTCTCGGCATTGAAAAATCTTGGTAAACTAAATCACACATGTATATGTTGACATTTAAGAGATATATAGTCATTAAAATCAAGGGCAATGGTGATATTTATGCGGATTAGACACCAAAAAAAAACAATCAACAAATGGCTACAATTTAAGGAATGTGTTTAGTGACGGCATCAGATTACTAATTGATGGAGAAAGGTCTAGTGGCAAGAAAAGCTGCTTCTAGGAGGTTGTCAAGTGTTTTCGTTCGACGATTCCCTTCTTAGGTGGTTGGTTTGTCCCTTGTTCCTGTAACTCGAATCCTAGCCCGGTATATCCCATTTTAATTTTACACCATGGTGAACCTTACGCCTTTTTTACTCCCTGATCGAGGTTCTCGGCATTGAAAATTCTTCGTAAACAAAATCACACGTGTATATGTTGACATTTAAGAGATATACAGTCAAGAAAATCAAGGGAAATGATGATATGTATGCGGATTAGACACCAAAAAAAACACTCAACAAATTGGCTACAATTTAAGGAATGTGTTTAGTGACGGCATCAAATTCCTAATTGATGGAGAAAGGTCTTGTGGCAAGAAAAGCTGCTTCTAGGAGGTTGTCAAGTGTTTTCGCTCGACGATTCCATTCTTGGGTGGTTGGTTTGGCCCTTATTCCTGTAACTCGAATCCTAGCCCGGTATATCCCATTTTAATTTTACACCATTGTGAACCTTACGCCTTTTTTACTCTCTGATCGAGCTTCTCGGCATTGAAAATTCTTCGTAAACTAAATCACACGTGTATATGTTGACATTTAAGTGATATACAGTCAAGAAAATCAAGGGTGATGGTGAAATATATGCGGATTAGACACCAAAAAATACACTCAACAAATGGCTACAATTTAAAGAATGTGTTTAGTGATGGCATCAGATTCCTAATTGATGGAGAAAGGTCTGGTGGCAAGAAAAGTTGTTTCTAGGAGGTTGTCAAGTGTTTTCGCTCGATGATTCCATTCTTGGGCGGTTGATTTGGCCCTTGTTCCTGTAACTCGAATCCTAACCCGGTATATCCCATTTTAATTTTACACCATTGTGAACCTTATGCCTTTTTTACTCTCTGATCGAGGTTCTCGGCGTTGAAAAATCTTCGTAAACTAAATCACACGTGTATATGTTGACATTTAAGAGATATACAGTCAAGAAAATCAAGGGCAATGATGATATATATGCGGATTAGACACCACAAAAAACACTCAACAAATGGCAACACTTTAAGGAATGTGTTTAGTGACGGCATTAAATTCCTAATTGATGGAGAAAGGTCTGGTGGCAAGAAAAGCTGCTTCTAGGTGGTTTTCAAGTGTTTTCGCTTGACGATTTAATTCTTGGGTGGTTGGTTTGGCCCTTGTTCCTGTAACTCGAATCCATGCCCGGTATATCCCATTTTAATTTTACACCATTGTGAACCTTACGCCTTTTTTACTCTCTGATCGAGATTCTCGTTATTGAAAAATCTTCGTAAACTATATCACACATGTATATGTTGACATTTAAGAGATATACAGTCAACTATATCGAGATTCTTGTCATTGAAAAATCTTCGTAAACTATATCGAGATTCTCGTCATTGAAAAATCTTCGTAAACTATATCAGACATGTATATGGTGATATATTTGCGGATTAGACACCAAAAAAAAACACTCAACAAATAGCTTCAATTTAAGGAATGTGTTTAGTGATGGCATCAGATTCCTAATTGATGGAGAAAGTTCTGGTGGCAAGAAAAGCTAGGAGGTTGTAAAGTGTTTTCGCTCGACGATTTCATTCTTGGGTGGTTGGTTTGGCCCTTGTGCCTGTAACTCGAATCCTAGCTCGGTATATCCCATTTTAATTTTACACCATTGTGAACCTTACGCCTTTTTTACTTTCTGATCGAGGTCCTCGGCATTGAAAAATCTTCATAAACTAAATCACACGTGTATATGTTGACATTTAAGAGATGTACAGTCAAGAAAATGAAGGGAAATGGTGATATATGTGCGGATTAGACACCAAAAAAACACTCAACAAATGGCTACAATTTAAGGAATGTGTTTAGTGACGGCATCAGATTACTATTTGATGGAGAAAGGTCTGGTGGCAAGAAAAGCAGATTCTAAGAGGTTGTCAACTGTTTTCGCTCGACGATTCCATTGTTGGGTGATTGGTTTGGCCCTTGTTCCTGTAACTCGAATCCTAGCCCAGTATATCCCATTTTAATTTTACACCATTGTGAAGCTTACGCCTTTTTTACTCTCTGATCGAGGTTCTCGGCATTGAAAAATCTTCGTAAACTAAATCACACGTGTATATGTTGACATTTAAGAGATATACAGTCAAGAAAATCAAGGGCAATGCTGATATATATGCAGATGAGACACCAACAAAAACACTCAACAAATGGATACAATTTAAGGAATGTGTTAAGTGACGACATCAGATTCCTAATTGATGGAGAAAAGTCTGGTGGCAATAAAACCCGCTTCTAGGAGTTTGTCAAGTGTTTTCGCTCAACGATTCCATTCTTGGGTGGTTGATTTGGCCCTTGTGCCTGTAACTCGAATCCTAGCCCGGTATATCCCATTTTAATTTTACACCATTCTGAACCTAACGCCTTTTTTACTCTCTGATCGAGATTCCCGGCATTGAAAAATCTTCGTAAACTAAATCACACGTGTATATGTTGACATTTAAGAGATATACACTCAAGAAAATCAAGGGCAATGGTGATATATATGCGGATTAGACACCAAAAAAACACTCAACAAATGGATACAATTTAAGAAATGTGTTTAGTGACGGCATCAGATTACTATTTGATGGAGAAAGGTCTGGTGGCAAGAAAAGCAGATTCTAAGAGGTTGTCAACTGTTTTCGCTCGACGATTCCATTGTTGGGTGATTGGTTTGGCCCTTGTTCCTGTAACTCGAATCCTAGCCCAGTATATCCCGTTTTAATTTTACACCATTGTGAAGCTTACGCCTTTTTTACTCTCTGATCGAGGTTCTCGGCATTGAAAAATCTTCGTAAACTAAATCACACGTGTATATGTTGACATTTAAGAGATATACAGTCAAGAAAATCAAGGGCAATGCTGATATATATGCAGATGAGACACCAAAAAAAAACACTCAACAAATGGATACAATTTAAGGAATGTGTTAAGTGACGACATCAGATTCCTAATTGATGGAGAAAAGTCTGGTGGCAATAAAACCCGCTTCTAGGAGTTTGTCAAGCGTTTTCGCTCAACGATTCCATTCTTGGGAGGTTGGTTTGGCCGTTGTTTCTGTAACTCGAATCCTAGCCCGGTATATCCCATTTTAATTTTACACCATTGTGAACCTAACGCCTTTTTTACTCTCTGATCGAGATTCCCGGCATTGAAAAATCTTCGTAAAATAAATCACACGTGTATATGTTGACATTTAAGAGATATACAGTCAAGAAAATCAAGGGCAATGGTGATATATATGCGGATTAGACACCAAAAAAAAGAACTCAACAAATGGCTAAAACTTAAGGAATGTGTTTAGTCACGACATCAGATTCCTAATTGATGGAGAAAGGTCTGGTGGCTAGAAAAGCTGCTTCTAGGAGGTTGTCAAGTGTTTTCGCTTGACGATTCCATTCTTGGGTGGTTGGTTTGGGCGTTGTTCCATGTAACCCGATTCCTAGCCCGGTATATCCCATTTTAATTTTACACCATTGCTAACCTTACGCCTTTTCTACTCTCTGATCGAGGTTCTCGGCATTGAAAAATCTTCGTAAACTAAATCACACGTGTATATGTTGACATTTAAGAGATATACAATCAAGAAAATCAAGCGCAATGGTGATATATATGCGGATTAGACACCAAAAAAAAGCACTCAACAAATGGCTAAAATTTAAGGAATGTGTTTAGTCACGGCATCAGATTCCTAATTGATGGAGAAAGGTCTGGTGGCAAGAAAAGCTGCTTCTAGGAGGTTGTCAAGTGCTTTCGCTTGGAGATTCCATTCTTGGGTGGTTGGTTTGTCCCTTGTGCCTGTAACTCGAATCCTAGCCCGGTATATCCTTTTTAATTTTACACCATTGTGAACCTTACGCCTTTTTTACTCTCTGATCGAGGTTGTCGGCATTGAAAAATCTTTGTAGACTAAATCACACGTGTATATGTTGACATTTAAGAGATATACATTTAAGAAAATCAAGGGCAATGGTGATATATATGCGGATTAGACACCAAATAAAACACTCAACAAATGGCTACAATTAAGGAATGTGTTTAGTGACGGCATCAGATTCCTAATTGATGGAAAAGGTCTGGTGTAGGATCGCGAGACTACCTTACGAGTCGATCAGAAGAGTGCTCAGATAGAATCAGAGGCGGAATTCATTGATTCTGTCTTTGTTTAGCTTGTATAACACTATAATCACTATTAACTGTCTCTTGTATTGCTCAAAACACTGTTACAGACTTGGAGACACTTCGATAGAGCTTCGCTGTCGGAAATCAGAACTCTATCAACTGATTCAGCTTGAAGACTATATATATGTCACACCCCAACCACGTAAAACAACAAGACGTGGCGGAAACGTCGGGGAGTGTTGTAACAGAATCATTGTTTCGTAACCATGGAATAAATAATTTTGTTTTGTTGAGTAAATGAACTCATTGTTTTAATACAATCAAATAAGTACAACTATGATCTTCCAAGTTTTAAAGTCGCTAAGGCACGAGTCCATCCTAAATGTAGCATGTATCAACAATCATCTCAAGCCAGCACCTGAAACATGTGTAAAAATAGGTACGTCAGCATAAAAATGCCTGTGAGATACATAGGTTTTGTGAATATAGGATTCATGACTTATAAGTTTAGAAAAAAGTTGTTTAACAAAAGTCAGTCATGATCCTGGTAAAATGTTTTGTTTTATAAATCATTCGAAAAGTGATGATAAAGTAGATGATACGTAAAAGAGTAATGTAAGGTTAAATGAATAACCAAGTAAAAATGAATTTGTATAAGATAAGTTGTTGTAAAACAATGTCTTATGAAAACTATGTTATTTGTATAAAATGTTATATGACTTAAATTGAAATGATTCAAATAACGCTACGATATGTAATACCATACAAACACTTATATATAGGAAGTACCAACGGCGTATCCACCATGCTTGTATCATATTACACACGCCTCGTTACTTAAGTCACTTACTCAAACCAAACCACCAATATAGAATGTTCATGTTTAAACCAATAGTCCAATGTTATTGTATAACTCAAGTTAAATGTAAATTATGTAATGTGTAAACAAAAGTTATGTATGGTAAGTAAAATGAGATTTCTTAAACCACAAGTAAAAATGTACAAAACAAAGTGTTTGAATAAATCAAAAGTTATGCTTTGTAAAATAATGTAAGGTTAAACGAATAACCTTATAGTAGCATATTAAAAGTATAATTTGGATTTGTAAATAACATATTAAACTATGTTTTGGTTTCATAAATAACATATTTAAAATATGTTTTGGTAGTTAATAACATATCAAAATATGCTTTGGATTTGATAAATAACATATCAAAATATGTTTTGGTTTGTTAACAAGATATATATGTTGGTTTTGTACAATACCACACATGAGAGTATATCAAACTATACTTTTGGGAGTATATCAAAATATACCATAAAAGTGTGATTTAAGAATTCATTCAGACCTAGTGCATCAAAATACACTTTTGAGACTATAGGGATACCACAAAGGTAATCCCTATTTGGATGGAGAAACAAATTGGTTTCAGACATTCCATGACAACAGGAATGGGGTGTCTAATCCTATAGCGCTATATCATACTACCAATCGGCCTGGTGAACATAAAATAAGTACAATTCAACATTTTATTTTATGTTCTTTGAGAAATCAGTGTTTAAACCATAGATAGTCATTTAGTTTGTCAAACGATAAATAATAACATGTATAATCAATTATACTTTGAAATCATGAAAATAACACATGGGTACACATGCTTCACCCCAAAACAGTTGAAAGTTGTAAAATAGGGGAACTATGTACTCACTTGAGATTGCTTAGTAGTCCTTGAGTAACAACCAAACAATGCTAGAGATCATGGAAATCAAACGGCACCTAATATAGGTAACTACGTTAATATAACGGACCTAAATCGGAGGATCGGATAGAATGAGGGCTCGTAAACCAAATGAGTATGGGGACTCATGTAATATGGTTTAACAAAGCCTACATACTAAAATGAAACCTAACCTAAGTGCTTACGACCCATTACGACCCGTTTAGGTAGCTTATGCTACTTTAACGCGTCGTTCGCGTAAAACGCGTTCGGAATGCCTAACTAGTCCTATGATAAGTAAAATATGCCTTCACATGTCTAATATTGTTGAAAAATCAGTTTAGATACCAAAAGTTATGTTACATATGCTTAATTACCAATTACACATGAAAAGGGTATTTTGGTAATTTACCTAAGGCATATAAACTACCTATCATACAACTACTTAACGAAGCGACCATAAGGTATAACCTCGGAAGGTTATTCCCTATGTACTATGGTCACCTAATGTGTTTGGTCGGATCCTAATGATCGACCAAACGGGTCGGGTTCGAAAGTATAAGCGATTGTTTAGATCGCTTACCTTACGACCCTATATAAGCACTAAACTAAAAGTGACGAGCTAAGCATGTTAAAACATGCTTAACTAAGTTTAGAAAATAGGTTTGGTATCAAAACAAACGGTTTTGATACTTAAATGTAGTTTGGTTACAAAATACGCAATAAAACGTATTTTGGCCGAAACTACGACTCGTCACTGAGCCTAGATAACGTGGTAATCAGTAGGTATAGTCACTAAGGACTATAACCATCGTGATTACGCTCACGTTATGAAGTTCAAACGAACTTCGTGTTGACCAAAAACTGGTCAACACAGAAAGTCAAACATAGTTTGACTTTCGGACTCGAAAAGCGATAAAAGAACGCAGGAACACTTACAAAGGGTCCCCGCTAGTAAATATTGATCAAATAGCTCAGGTATGAAGCAATGGCTTCAACTTAGAGAATTTAGATCAGATTTGTGGGTTTTTGGGGTTGGGATGGATGGGTATTTATAGTATTTTGACCACCGTTAGGATCGTTTCTTGAAAACCGTGATCGAATATCATCCGTACATGTGTTGAAATGTTATGGTGCATCATTTGCCCCCACCATCAGGGATTAACATGTGGCATTGGCCTTTGGTGTGTTTAAAAGCTGTTAATCAGCAGTCAAAACGAGTTTCTGCATCTAACCCCTGCTTACGGACCGTAAGGGTGATGGCTTTCGGTTCGTAAGCCATCAAGTTTGGCAGAATGTCAGTTTCAGTCCCTGCACCTTGTTTCGTTGCGTAACGGCACTTCTAACACCCGTCAAACCCAATTTCAAGCTCCACAATTATGTTAAGACATAGGGAACATGAAATATGCTTGAAAACATCACGGATGTCGGTTCGTTTGGCCGTACGATTGCGTTGTTCGGTTAATTACGACGGAATGCGCATAAGTGCGAAAAACGGTCCAAATTGCGCGACGAATGGATTTTTCTTATGCCAAACACTAAAATAAAATATTTTAGTGCTTACATAATTTTTTGGATGTCCGGATGTATTCAGAACGTAAGTTATGCGCGAAAGTGCAAACTTATGCAATTTTTGACACTTTTAGTCCCTGAATGACCCAAAAGTTTATTTTAGCACAACGAACCCCTCAAAGCCTATTTCTAAGCTATGTAAAGAATATTTAGGGTGTGTTTGACTTATGTTCATGTTCCGGAATGTTTGTTACAGTATGAATCGGCATACTTTCGCAGTTTGTCGAATGTAGTCCCTGTAAGCAATTTAAACTTGATTTTGTCATACCAAAGCCTTCAAAACTTATTTCTAAGTTATGTAAAGGTTATCTAAGGTATGTTAAGCCTATTTCACTATTCCGGAGTGCTCGTTGCATTAAACTGGTTATATTTACGCATCAGTGCGCGTATAACCTTCCAGAAAGCGATTTAAGGCTTGAAATCGAACAAGAATTGATATGTGCAAACGATACACATAATTTTACAAATCCTAAGTATGAATTACAATATTTCATTGGTTTGGTATATGTTTGTTGTTTGAAGTGACACAGGTGTCACAGTCTCCCCTACTTTAGGAAATTTCGTCCCGAAATTTAATTTTAGAGGAAACTTGTGAAGACAGCTGTGACGGTTTCGCTTTCAAACAAATCCATTGAACCCTTAAGTAAAACTCTGGGCCATTTAGGATTCTTAAAGAAATTATCAACCATCAAAGTGAACTCCTTGTAGTAATAAAACATGGGGTTTCGAACTACGGACGAAAGAACGTTTCTCATGAAGACTCATCATAGGAAACTTGGTGTGTGATTGATATCAGAATTGGGGAGTGTAAGATAAAATGACATCGGTCAAGGTCCAAGACTTCTTCCATATCATTATTCTTGTCACTATAGGTTTTAACACATGACAAAACTTCTTGTGGTTTCTGTGCACTGAATTCCATAATTATGTAGGCCTCCATAATTACGTAATTCCTTGCACAGTCCGCACAGTTCATTTCATAATGCATAGAGGAAAAATTCAATTGAATAAACATGAAGGGACTTGACTAGACCACCAAAGGATCTTTTCAACTGGATCAACGAACGATCTTTTTAACTAGATCAACACATGATCTTCTTAACTAGACCGTCGTACGATCTTCTTAAATAGACCACTTAAGGGATCTTTTTAATTATATCATCACATGATATTTCTAATCAGATTTTCAAATCAAACTGTTTATCTAGACCACTCAAGGGGTCCAATTTTAGAATAGTACTTTAAAACCCAAGGGACTTGACTACAACGTAGAAGTCCATTAAGGATTTAAGATAGTAACTTTGGATATCCTACTATGAATCCCTCATATGAGATATGAAAGACTCTACGAGGATTTTGGATGGATCATATACAACCATAAAATATGTAAGAAAACACATAAGCACAAAATTAGTTAACTTGATTCTTTAATTTGTTATCTTTAGGCATGGATATTTAAAGCACACTAGGAATCCAATCCATGGGTTTCATTTGGCACTTAAATGATTTTCAAGGATCTATCTATAAAGATAGAAGGATTTTCAATAAGAGTTTCGCTTTGTTTCTTAAAAGAAACGAGTGTTTAAGGTTCTTGGGGAGATCACAAGTGATCATAAGATGACAGAACCACACGAGTAGTTTATCTTTGGGTTGACATCATAAGGTTGCATTAAACATTCAAATAATCGCATAAATTTTTCAGAAATAAAAACAACAAATCTTTATTTATGTAACAACCGAATTGTCTTGAAGCGTCAAAAGATAACAACCAAGGAATTACAAAACACTAATTGTTCACTGCTGCCTCATTGTTCCCGTTTGCCTCATTGATGTTAAATGCTTGTCCTCGCGCTGGAGGTGCGTTAACAAGTCTTGGGCAATTGTTTCTGTAGTGAGTAAGGTCACCATAGTTATAACATGACCCTGGTGGAAACCGTGCTTGAACAGCAGCAGGGTTTGCAGCAGCTTGATTTGCATAACGACAAACATTGATCAAATGTCCCAACCGCCCACAGTGGGTACATTTGTGACACTGCTCTTGCTCTAGATGATGACGGTTGCATTTGTTGCACAAAGGTGCGGTACCAACATAGTTTGGCTTTTGCGAGGTTGTGCTGGCTGGTTTGGTGCAACCTGTTTGTCTTGAGCAGTTACAGCGTAATTTTGAGAGGCTTTGCGCTTCTTCTTCTTGGACACCTCAGCCTATTTTTCCTTTGGTTCATCTTGAGCAGTCTTGTCAGATGGTCTTGGGTCGCCCTTCCGAAACAGCTTACCCTTCATGATATGGGATTCAGTCAGAGTGGCAGACAATTCGATGGCTTGTCTGACAGTAGTAGGGTTGCTTCCAGTAACGATATCCTGAACTACGTCAGGAAGACCATCAATGTATTTCTCAATCGCCTTATCCAGAGGCGTAACCATAGTAGGGCATAACAGGCTCAATTCCTCATAGCGGTCAGTATAGGCTCGATGTTCTCCACTGTCTTGCTTCAGGTCATCGAATTCCCTTTCTAAAGCTCTCAATTCATGAAGAGGATAAAACTCCTTCATCATAAGAGCCCTAAGTTCAGCCCAAGTCTGTGCTAATGCGACCTCAGCACCACGGTCCCTCATAATTCCGTTCCACCATGTAAGAGCCCTTTTCTGAAACACACTGGAAGCAAACTCGACCTTGTGATTATCAGGACACTGAACGTGATGGAACGTACTCTCAGTGCTCTCGAACCATTGTAGGAGCCCAGTTGCTCCTTCAGAACCACTAAACTTAAGTGGCTTTACCGAATTGAAACTCTTGAAATTGCATGGAGCATTATGGTTGTTGAGGGCTTGATTCATTTGAGCAAAAAGATTTGGGAAGGCAGCAGCCATTTGCTGCGCGATGATTTCCGCCAGTTCGGCATTCGCCATCTGATTGTCGCGTCGAGGAGGCATTCTAAAAGAGGAACATGAAAGGAAACGAGTGAGAGAATTAGACGAAAAGAATGGGATGAAACAAATCTGTTGAAAGCAAGGATGGTGGTCATTTGTTTGTTACTACAAAGCAACAAACGACCCTGGTGATTAATCAAAGTAAATAGATCAAAAATAATGTATCGCGAAGACATGCTCGCCTATAAGTGGACAATCACCCCAAGAGTTCCCAGGTAAGAGTGACTGGTCCGATATTGCGGATTTGTACGAACACTCTAGCCTTAGACAGAAAGCTCAGGGTACAGGCACCCACCCTTCCAGTTTGCACGTGTTCACATTATTTAGACTAACTTTGACGGGATTTTGAAAACTTAAAGGGTTCAAAACCATATAATAAATCATCCTAGAACAGATGATTAGTTTTCAAAGCGGGATAGAAATTTGTGTTCTTATTGTGGTTGTCACCTAAAAATAAGTGACGGTATTGTTTTAAAACTAAACACAAGAAAACATGTGTTAGGGTCCTAGGAAGGTTATAGTCTAGGTCAAAGCATTACTAATAACCTAATTCCCTATAACCATTGGCTCTGATACCAACTTTTTTGTCACACCCCAACCACGTAAAACAACAAGACGTGGCGGAAACGTCGGGGAGTGTTGTAACAGAATCATTATTTCGTAACCATGGAATAAATAATTTTGTTTTATTGAGTAAATGAACTAATTGTTTTAATACAATCAAATAAGTACAACTATGATCTTCCAAGTTTTAAAGTCGCTAAGGCACGAGTCCATCCTAAATGTAGCATGTATCAACAATCATCTTAAGACAGCACCTGAAACATGTGTAAAAATAGGTACGTCAGCATAAAAATGCCTGTGAGATACATAGGTTTTGTGAATATAGGATTCATGACTTATAAGTTTAGAAAAAAAAGTTGTTTAACAAAAGTCAGTCATGATCCTTGTAAAATGTTTTGTTTTATAAATCATTCGAAAAGTGATGATAAAGTAGATGATACGTAAAAGAGTAATGTAAGGTTAAATGAATAACCAAGTAAAAATGAATTTGTATAAGATAAGTTGTTGTAAAACAATGTCTTATGAAAAGTATGTTATTTGTATAAAATGTTATATGACTTAAATTGAAATGATTCAAATAACGCTACGATATTTAATACCATACAAACACTTATATATAGGAAGTACCAGCGGCGTATCCACCATGCTTGTATCATATTACACACGCCTCGTTACTTAAGTCACTTACTCAAACCAAACCACCAATATAGAATGTTCATGTTTAAACCAATAGTCCAATGTTATTGGATAACTCAAGTTAAATGTAAACCATGTAATGTGTAAACAAAAGTTATGTATGGTAAGTAAAATGAGATTTCTTAAACCACAAGTAAAAATGTACAAAACTAAGTGTTTGAATAAATCAAAAGTTATGCTTTGTAAAATAATGTAAGGTTAAACGAATAACCTTATAGTAGCATATTAAAAGTATACTTTGGATTTTTAAATAACATATTAAACTATCTTTTGGTTTCATAAATAACATATTTAAAATATGTTTTGGTAGTTAATAACATATCAAAATATGCTTTGGATTTGATAAATAACATATCAAAATATGTTTTGGTTTGTTAACAAGATATATATGTTGGTTTTGTACAATACCACACATGAGAGTATATCAAACTATACTTTTGGGAGTATATCAAAATATACCATAAAAGTGTGATTTAAGAATTCATTCAGACCTAGTGCATCAAAATACACCTTTGAGACTATAGGGATACCACAAAGGCAATCCCTATTTGGATGGAGAAACAAATTGGTTTCAGACATTCCATGACAACAGGAATGGGGTGTCTAATCCTATAGCGCTATATCATACTACCAATCGGTCTGGTGAACATAAAATAAGTACAACTCAACATTTTATTTTATGTTCTTTGAGAAATCAGTGTTTAAACCATAGATAGTCATTTAGTTTGTCAAATGATAAATAATAACATGTATAATCAATTATACTTTGAAATCATGAAAATAACACATAGGTACACATGCTTCACCCCAAAACAGTTGAAAGTTGTAAAATAGGGGAACTATGTACTCACTTGAGATTGGATAGTAGTCCTTGAGTAACAACCAAACAATGCTAGAGATCACGGAAATCAACGGCACCTAATATAGGTAACTACGTTAATATACCGGACCTAAATCGGAGGATCGGATAGAATGAGGGCTCGTAAACCAAATGAGTATGGGGACTTATGTAATATGGTTTAACAAAGCCTACATACTAAAATGAAACCTAACCTAAGTGCTTACGACCAATTACGACCCGTTTAGGTAGCTTATGCTACTTTAACGCGTCGTTCGCGTAAAACGCGTTCGGAATGCCTAACTAGTCCTATGATAAGTAAAATATGCCTTAACATGTCTAATATTGTTGAAAAATCAGTTTAGATACCAAAAGTTATGTTACATTTGCTTAATTACCAATTACACATGAAAAGGGTATTTTGGTAATTTACCTAAGGCATATAAACTACCTATCATACAACTACTTAACGAAGCGACCATAAGGTATAACCTCGGAAGGTTATTCCCTATGTACTATGGTCACCTAATGTGTTTGGTCGGATCCTAATGATCGACCAAACGGGTCGGGTTCAATAGTATAAGCGATTGATTAGATCGCTTACCTTACGACCTTATATAAGCACTAAACTAAAATTGACGAGCTAAGCATGTTAAAACATGCTTAACTAAGTTTAGAAAATAGGTTTGGTATCAAAACAAACGGTTTTGATACTTAAATGTAGTTTGGTTACAAAATACGCAATAATACGTATTTTTGCCCGAAACTACGACTCGTCACTGAGCCTAGATAACGTGGTAATCAGTAGGTATAGTCACTAGGGACTATAACCATCGTGATTACGCTCACGTTATGAAGTTCAAACGAACTTCGTGTTGACCATAAACTGGTCAACGCAGAAAGTCAAAGATAGTTTGACTTTCGGACTCGAAAAGCAATAAAAGAACGAAGGAACACTTACAAAGGGTCCCCGCTAGTAAATATTGATCAAATAGCTCAGGTATGAAGCAATGGCTTCAACTTAGAGAATTTAGATGATATTTGTGGGTTTTGGGGGTTGGTATGGATGGGTATTTATAGTATTTGGACCACCGTTAGGATCGTTTCTTGAAAACCGTGATCGAATATCATCTGTACATGTGTTGAAATGTTATTTGCCCCCACATCAGGGATTAACATGTGGCATTGGCCTTTGGAGTGTTTAAAAGTTGTTAATTAGCAGTCAAAACGAGTTTCTGCATCTGACCCCTGCTTACGGACTGTAAGGGTGATGGCTTACAGTCCGTAAGCCATCAAGTTTGGCAGAATGTCAGTTTCAGTCCCTGCACCTTGTTTCATTGCGTAACGGCACTTCTAACACCCGTCAAACCCAATTTCAAGCTCCACAATGATGTTAAGACATAGGGAACATGAAATATGCTTGAAAACATCACGGATGTCGGTTCGTTTGGCCGTACGATTGCGTTGTTCGGTTAATTACGACGGAATGCGCATAAGCGGGAAAAACGGTCCAAATTGAGCGACGAATGGATTTTTCTTAAGCCAAACACTAAAATAAAATATTTTAGTCCTTACATAAATTTTTGGATGTCCGGATGTATTCAGAACGTAAGTTATGCGCGAAAGTGCAAACTTATGCACTTTTTGACACTTTTAGTCCCTGAATGACCCAAAAGTTTATTTTAGCACACCGAACCCCTCAAAGCCTATTTCTAAGCTATGTAAAGAATAATTAGGGTGTGTTTGACTTATGGTCATGTTCCGGAAATGTTTGTTACAGTATGAATCGGCATACTTTCGCAGTTTGTCGAATTTAGTCCCTGTAAGCGATTTAAACTTGATTTTGTCATACCAAAGCCTTCAAAACTTATTTCTAAGTTATGTAAAGGTTATCTATGGTATGTTAAGCCTATTTCACTATTCCGGAGTGCTCGTTGCATTAAACTGGTTATATTTACGCATAAGTGCGCGTATAACCTTCCAGAAAGCGATTTAAGGCTTGAAATCGAACAAGAATTGATATGTGAAAACGATACACATAATTTTACAAATCCTAAGTATGAATTACAATATTTCATTGGTTTGGTATATGTTTGATGTTTGAAGTGACACAGGTGTCACAATATAGGGCTAGAGATTTCGCTTGAGAGTGACCATGTGCATTTCAAGCGAAATATCACATGTTGATTTCGCTTGAAATGACTCAAGACACTTTCAAGGGAATCTCTTCCTTCAAGCGAAATAACAACTTAAACACCCAAAAATATGATATTTTCTCGTATTACAAGCCCTGATCTATCAGTTCTAATCTAAGACTCGAACGAAGATGAAGTCGACAGACAACTGCACCAACAGACTCCCCCTTGAATGTTGACGGAATCTTCAGTGAGAGTCTTCAACATAACGACTCTTCAATCTTGATCGGTCTTCTTCAGGAATTTCTCCTGGAATCATGTACCCGGATCTTTTCTCTAGCTCTAACCTCGTCAGACTCCCCCTTTCATCAAGCTGGGATTTTCAGTCTGGAATTAGCTATCGCCTTTGAAAACAAATCCTGCCTTTAACTCTGTTTAAGCTCATCACCTACACAATTCTTACTAAAACATAAGTTTTTACTTAAATCAATAAGAAAAACTTACTAGTTATAGTTATATCCAGTTCAAATTAATGATCTCAATTAACTAATCAAACTTTCTTTTTCAAAATAAATTCCTTCATTTAAGCACTCGCTCCCAATCATGTTCATCATGTTTAGCACTTGGAATTTCGAAAATCAGCTCTTCCACATCAGTTGTCGAAATTTTTTAAAAATTTTTCAAATATTTTATGCTAAAACACACTAAAATCTTTTTGGATTTTTGAATATAACAGAAATGCAGTAAAGAAATATTTACAGACACTATTTTTGTGAACTTGTGTAAGAGGATCATATCAGTTTTTAAGACAAATCACCAACACCGTTAAGCTATAAACATTTTAAGCTCTAAAAGATTCACAAAGATTGACGATATTGTTGTCCACATAAACTCAATCTAAAAACTTTCGAAATGCTTACCGATACGTTAAAGTATATTAATTTTGCACTAAATTCTTATGGACCCCACGATCTCAACATATCCCCTCATCATGCAATACACTGACTCAAGTAATGCCTTTAAACTTTTATCAACTGTGATTTGTGCGAAAACAAAGCAGAATGTTTAAACATTAACAATCAGGTCGATCTTTCGATACGCAGAGAAAGTCCAATGTTTAAACAAAATAAGAAAAAATAAAACAAGTTGAAGTTGTTTAGGCTTTAACCACCAGGTCGATACTTCCGTATACGCAGAGGTGATCCAAAGCTTAAACGAAACACCAAAGAAAATAAAGTAGAACGTTTAGGCATTAACATCCAGGTCGATACTCACGTATACACAGAGGATGTCCAATGCTTAAACAAAATAAAGAAATAAAACAAGTTTAAATTTTTTCAAACTGAAATGCACAATCACAGCGACTTTTCAGCAAAGTTGTGAAAGTTCACAAACTTAACCAGTTTTATGTCTTTCGACAATCAGCGATTACTGAGTAGGCACACAATCAAGAAGGACAAAAGTAAGTACTATACTTTCGACCATGTTTCCCACTAGAACTAGGCTTTTTCATTTAAGTTTATATCGTTTTCGCAAATCTACTAGTCTAGCTGAGCCTACCGTCACATCTTTAGTAAGACCGTTTATCACATTTTGACTTTACATTTCTTTAGCATGCTGTGATAGTCCAACTGATCTACTATCATTTCCTCTTTTTACAACAAAACTCATTTTTGCATTTTTCAATGTTTTTGCAATTTTCAAATTTTCAAATTTTTTAAAATTTTCTCCCCCTAAAATCAAAATATATTTCAATTTTGATTTTCTGGGAAAATTTGAAAACAAACTGTACAAGAAAAACTGACAACATGATGAGAATCACTTCAATTCTCCATTCACTTGGTATAAACAATCAGAACTCCACCTGTCAACAAAACATTTTCCCATAGTGATTTCAAAACATTTAAGTTTGTTTTAATCAAAATGGTTTTTCCGGAAAATTAGTTTTATGTGTCATTTCTCAAACATGGGGAATCTTTCATCACCTTGTTTTCTTTAACCACTTGTAAAAACTAACATTTTTAAGATCAATCCACAAACATCACTTGTAGAAAATCAAGTACAACTTAATGTCCCTGATTTACCAGTTTTAAATCGAAATCACTTTCGTGAATTTCTCAAGAAATATGCCGATTCCTGCTCCACTTTTACCAACCTGGGAGCTCCGGCAAGTCAGGTTTTTCATTTAAACAGATTCACCTAAGCCTGACGATCCTTGGGTGTTTTTTAATTCTTGTTCAACAATGGTGGAAAATTTGCATCATCCATTGTTAGACCAGAATTCTCAACTTTTACCTCAACACATGGCTCTTCTGGCTTTACCACACCAGATTCATCGCCTGTACGTGGCTTGTCTGACTTTGAAGATTCAGATTCATTGCCAAAAACTGGCTCCTTTGTTTCCGAAGAAACAAATTCATCACCAGGAACTTTCTTTTTCTTCTTTCCCTCTTTCGTCCTCAGATTTGTATCGGATGAATCCGTTTTGCTTGATCTATCATTCTTTGGCGAGTAAGACGATTTATCAGAACTTTTATCTGTTTTACCAGTTGTATCCGAGGACAAAATCCTTTCTAGATACTCTCTCGCCTTCTTTCTCTTCTACCTCAGTCTGTCTTTCTGCCCCTGCGAAAGCTTCACTTTCTGTCCGTGAACTTTCTGTTCTTGAACTTTAGATTCTTGAACTTTCTGTTCTTCGGGCTTGACATTGACTGGTTTCTTTGCCACTTTCTAAGATTCAGCCCTTGATCTTCCCATTGATCTCATTGAGCAATCTATGGCAATGTGACCTTTGATATGGCATTCAAAGCATCTTCTCGTTTCATAACTCCAGTTCTGGCAGTTAACAGCAATGTGTCCTCTCACACCACAAGTGTAACACACTCTATTATCGTACCAAACACCACCTTCTGTCCAAACATTCAGATCATAACATTGTTTGGCTTTGTGGTAATCATCACTCCTCCTGAAAGCTGGATTTGGCTTTGAAGCACTGTGGTCAAACCTGTACCACTTATTACCAACAGTTTTTGAGTTTTGAATTTTCAATTTTTGTGGTTTTTTATCATGATTGGATAATTGAACTGATGAGCTTTTATTTTCTTTTTGAACATTTTTCAGTTTTTTATCCTTCTGTTTTTGTTCCACATTCTTCTTTACAGGTTTTTGCGTTGAGCATTAACCTTTTTCAGTAGAATGTAGAACTGTTTCTTTAAACATTTCATTTAATTTCAAAAATATTTTTCTTTTTTCAATTTCATCATCAGTTTCTCATCACAATCTTCAACTTTGACTTTGTCAAAGTTTATGACATTGTCACTTATTGGAACAGAATTGATCGGTTTTGGACATGGATAATCTGGTTTCACAAAACCTTTCAATTTCTTCTCAAGCTCATCAATTTTATTTCGAGCAATTTCAGCTTCATTTTCAAGCCGAATGATTTTCTGAAGATGAGAATTTATTTCAATATGTTTTTCAAGATTATTTTTAAAAATAACAGATTTTTCATCTTCTAAAACCTTCATTTGACTTTGAAAATCTTTTTCTTTTTCTTTCAAAATTTTGTCTTCCAATGTCAAACTGTCCAAGTCACTTAACAGTTTACCATTTTCAGATTTCAATATCTCAAAATGTTTCTGCAGTTCAAGAATCTGTTTATCATCAGCTTTCTTCTCATCCTTGAAAGTTGAAATTTCTTTAACATGTTCCTTCAAATATTTGATTTCCAATGTCAAACTTTCCACATCCTTCAAAAGTTTGTCATTGTCAGCTTCAAATTTATCACACTTAGAACATACTGATTCAGAATTTGAAGATTCAAGCTTTTCAGATTCTTCATTCTTTGAAACTTTCTCTGTTTCTGTCTTGTATGTTCCTGCACAAAAATTTTTAATGAAATCAAGAGGATTCATATTCTTATCAATATAACAACCCCTCTTAATGTCATAGTTCATGACATTTTTTGCTGCAAGACACATACATATTCTTTTATCTATTTCAACAACTACATTCAAACTTATGTTCTCTAGGTTTCTTTTTATTTTGTCCATTAATTCTCTTTTCATATTATCATTTTCATAACTATGTGTTTTGAGGTTTTTGAAAAGCTCTGATGGGCGTAATTTTGAGAACCCAGAGAAACCAGAATGCAATTTTAGATTTTTCAAAATATCATCCCATTCTGCAGGTAATGCATTTGCAAGCTTTGATACTTTTTCAGCATCTGTCAACTTTAACTCATATATTTTTTTTCAATTTATCCAGTAAATAGTTAAATCTGCTTTCCAACTCCTCCAATGTCTCATTCTTTTTACATAGAAAATTTTCAAGTCGCATAATCCAAATCCTTTTATCATCTTGTTCATAACTGCTATACCAACCATATCCATCATTTAATCGTTCAATATGATCATTTTCTTTTTCATCAAATATTTTTGCCATATTTCAACCACAACCTGTTCAAACGAAATAACAAGTTTAAACAAGATATTAGTTTCAAATGAAATAATGCATGCAAACGGAATACCCTCAAGCGGAAACAGGATTTGAAGCGAAACAACTGATTTCGCTTGAACCAAAAGTCTTTCAAACGAAAATACCTCTTGAAGCGAAATAACTGATTTCGCTTGAACTTACTCAAACTGAAATATACTTTGAAGCGAAATCAGGATTTTCAAGCGGAATCAACCAGTATTTTCAAGCGAAAATAGTTCTGTTCAAGCGATATACCTTATTTCGCTTGAATTTACCACTATTTTCAAGCGGATTCACAAGGACTCGTTCAAGCGGAATAATGTTTTCAGTTAATTTTTGTCTGTTTTAGGTCGAATTTTGATCTCAAACTTTCAAGGGTTTGTTAAAACTGTATTTTACACATTATATGTGAAAATCGGTCCATTTTAACCATGAAAACTTGATTAATTGTGAAAAGAAGATGAAGAAATCAGAATTTTCCAGTGAAAACGAGCTAAACGATAAGAACTCTTCATCCTAAGCTCTGATACCACATGTAGGATCGCGAGACTGCCTTACGAGTCGATCAGAAGAGTGCTCAGACAGAATCAGAGGCGGAATTCATTGATTCTGTCTTTGTTTAGCTTGTCTAACACTAGAATCACTATTAACTGTCTCTTGTATTGCTCAAAACACTGTTACAGACGTGGAGACACTTCGACAGAGCTTCGCCGTCGGAAATCAGAACTCTATCAACTTATTCAGCTTGAAGACTATATATAGGGCTAGAGATTTCGCTTGAGAGTGACCATGTGCATTTCAAGCGAAATATCACATGTTGATTTTGCTTGAAATGACTTAAGACACTTTCAAGCGGAATCTCTTCCTGCAAGCGAAATAACAACCTAAACACCCTAAAATCTGATACTTTCTCGTATTACAAGCCCTGATCTATCAGTTCTAATCTAAGACTCGAACGAAGATGAAGTCGACAGACAACTGCACCAATATCTCGTAGCAAGAAAAGCTGCTTCTAGGAGGTTGTCAAGTGTTTTCGCTCGACGATTCCATTCTTGGGTGGTTAGTTTGGCCCTTTTTACTGTAACTCGAATCCTAGCCCGGTATATCCCATTTTAATTTTACACCATTGTGAACCTTACGCGTTTTTTACTCTCTGATCGAGGTTCTCGGCATTGAAAAATCTTCCTAAACTAAATCACACGTGTATATGTTGACATTTAAGAGATATACAGTCAAGAAAATCAAGGGCAATGGTGATATATATGTGGATTAGACACAAAAAAAAACACTCAACAAATGGCTACAATTTAAGGAATTTGTTTAGTGACGGCATCAGATTCCTAATTGATGGAGAAAGGTCTGGTGGCAAGAAAAGCTGCTTCTAGGAGGTTGTCAAGTGTTTTCGCTCGACGATTCCATTCTTGGGTGGTTTGTTTGGCCCATGTTCCTGTAACTTGAATCCTAGCCCGGTATATCCCATTTTAATTTTACACCATAGTGAACCTTACGCCGTTTTTACTCTCTGATCGAGGTTCTCGGCATTGAAAAATCTTCGTAAACTAAATCACACGTGTATATGTTGACATTTAAGAGATATACAGTCAAGAAAATCAAGGGCAATGGTGATATATATGCGGATTAGACACCGAAAAAAAAACACCCAACAAATGGCTACAATTTAAGGAATGTGTTTAGTGAGGGCATCAGATTACTAATTGATGGAGAAAGGTCTGGTGGCAAGAAAAGCTGCTTCTAAAAGGTTGTCAAGTGTTTTCGCTTGACGATTCCATTCTTGGGTGGTTTGTTTGGCCCTTGTTCCTGTAACTCAAATCCTAACCCTGTATATCCCATTTTAATTTTACACCATTGTGAACCTTACGCCTTTTTTACTCTCTGATCGAGGTTCTCGGCATTGAAAAATCTTCGTAAACTAAATCACACGTGTATATGTTGACATTAAAGAGATATACAATAAAGAAAATCAAGGGTAATGGTGATATATATGTGGATTAGACACAAAAAAAAACACTCAACAATTGGCTACAATTTAAGGAATGTGTTAAGTGATGGCATCAGATTTCTAATTGATGGAGAAAGGTCTGGTGGCAAGAAAAGCTGCTTCTAGGAGGTTGTCAAGTGTTTTCGCTCGACGATTCCATTCTTGGGTGGTTGGTTTGGCCCATGTTCCTGTAACTCGAATCCTAGCCCGGTATATCCCATTTTAATTTTACACCATTGTGAACCTTATGCCTTTTTTACTCTCTGATTGAGGTTTTCGGCATTTAAAAACCTTCGTAAACTAAATCACACGTGTATATGTTGACATTTAAGAGATATACAGTCAAGAAAATCAAGGGGAATGGTGATATGTATGCGGATTAGACACCAAAAAAAAACACTCAACAAATTGGCTACAATTTAAGGAATGTGTTTAGTGACGGCATCAGATTACTAATTGATCGAGAAAGGTTTGGTGGCAAGAAAAGCTGCTTCTAGGAGGTTGTCAAGTGTTTTCGCTCGACGATTCCATTCTTGGGTGGTTGGTTTGGCCGTTGTACCTGTAACTCGAATCCTAGCCCGGTATATCCCATTTTTATTTTACACCATTGTGAACCTTACGCCTTTTTTTTACTCTCTGATCGAGGTTCTCGGCATTGAAAATTCTTCGTAAACTAAATCACACGTGTATATGTTGACATTTAAGAGATATACAGTCAAGAAAATCAAGGGCGATGGTGAAATATATGCGGATTAGACACCAAAAAAAACACTCAACAAATTGGCTACAATTTAAGGAATGTGTTTAGTGACGGCATCAGATTCCTAATTGATGGAGAAAGGTCTAGTGGCAAGAAAAGCTGCTTCTAGGAGGGTGTCAAGTGTTTTCGCTCGACGATTCCATTCTTGGGTGGTTGGTTTGACCCTTGTTCCTGTAACTCGAATCCTAGCCCGGTTTATCCCATTTTAATTTTACACCATTGTGAACCTTATGCCTTTTTTACTCTCTGATCGATGTTCTCAGCATTCAAAAATCTTCGTAAACTAAATCACACGTGTATTTGTTGACATTTAAGAGATATACAGTCAAGAAAATAATGGGTAATGGTGATATATATGCGGATTAGACACAAAAAAAAACACTCAACAAATGCCTACAATTTAAGGAATGTGTTTAGTGACGGCATCAGATTTCTAATTGATGGAGAAAGGTCTAGTGGCAAGAAAAGCTGCTTCTAGGAGGTTGTCAAGTGTTTTCGCTCGACGATTCCATTCTTGGGTGGTTGGTTTGACCCTTGTTCCTGTAACTCGAATCCTAGCCCGATATATCCCATTTTAATTTTACACCATTGTGAACCTTACGCCTTTTTTACTCTCTGATCGAGGTTCTCGGCATTGAAAAGTCTTCGTAAACTAAATCACACGTGTATATGTTGACATTTAAGAGATATACAGTCAAGAAAATCAAGGGCAATGGTGATATGTATGCGGATTAGACACCAAAAAAAAAACACTCAACAAATTGGCTACAATTTAAGGAATGTGTTTAGTGACGGCATAAGATTCCTAATTGATGGAGAAAGGTCTGGTGGCAAGAAAAGTTGCTTCTAGGAGGTTGTCAAGTGTTTTCGCTTGACGATTCCATTCTTGGGTGGTTGGTTTGGACCTTGTGCCTGTAACTCGAATCCTAGCCCGGTATATCCCATTTTTATTTTACACCATTGTGAACCTTACGCCTTTTTTTACTCTCTGATCGAGCTTCTCGGCATTGAAAATTCTTCGAAAACTAAATCACACGTGTATATGTTGACATTTAAGAGATATACAGTCAAGAAAATCAAGGGCGATGGTGAAATATATGCGGATCAGACACCAAAAAAAACACTCAACAAATGGCTACAATTTAAAGAATGTGTTTAGTGACAGCATAAGATTCCTAATTGATGGAGAAAGGTCTGGTGGCAAGAAAAGTTGCTTCTAGGAGGTTGTCAAGTGTTTTCGCTTGACGATTCCATTCTTGGGTGGTTGGTTTGGTCCTTGTTCCTGTAACTGGAATCCTATCCCGGTATATCCCAATTTAATTTTACAGCATTGTGAACCTTACGCCTTTTTTACTCTCTGATCGAGGTTCTCGGCATTGTTAACTCTTCGTAAACTAAATCACACGTGTATATGTTGACATTTAAGAGATATACAGTCAAGAAAATCAAGGGTAATGATGATATATATGCGGATTAGACACCAAAAAAAACACTCAACAAATGGCTACAATTCAAGGAATGTGTTTAGTGACGGCGTCAGATTCCTAATTGATGGAGAAAGGTCTAGTGGCAAGAAAAGCTACTTCTAGGTGGTTGTCAAGTGTTTTCGCTCGACGATTTCATTCTTGGGTGGTTGGTTTGGCCCTTGTTCCTGTAACTTGAATCCTAGCCCGGTATGTCCCATTTTAATTTTACACCATTGTGAACCTTACGCCTTTTTTACTCTCTGATCGAGCTTCTCGGCGTTGAATATTCTTCGAAACTAAATCACACGTGTATATGTTGACATTTACGAGATATACAGTCAAGAAAATCAAGGGCGATGGTGAAATATATGCGGATTAGACACCAAAAAAAAAACACTAAACAAATGGCTACAATTTAAAGAATGTGTTTAGTGACGGCATCAGATTCCTAATTGATGGAGAAAGGTCTGGTGGCAAGAAAAGTTGCTTCTAGGAGGTTGTCAAGTGTTTTCGCTCGACGATTCCATTCTTGGGTGGATGGTTTGGACCTTGTTCCTGTAACTCGAATCCTAACCCGGTATATCCCATTTTAATTTTACACCATTGTGAACCTTATGCCTTTTTTAATCTCTGATCGAGATTCTCGTCATTTAAAAATCTTCGTAAACTATATCACACGTGTATTTGTTGAGATTTAAGAGATATACAGTTAAGAAAATCAAGGGCAATGGTGATATATATGCGGACTAGACACAAAAAAAACACTTAACAAATAGCGTCAATTTAAGGAATGTGTTTACTGACGGCATCAGATTCCTAATTGATGGAGAAAGGTTTGGTGGAAGAAAAGCTAGGAGGTTGTAAAGTGTTTTCGCTCGACGATTTCATTCTTGGGTGGTTGGTTTGGACCTTGTTCCTGTAACTCGAATCCTAGCCCGATATATCCCATTTTAATTTTACACCATTGTGAACCTTACGCATTTTTTTTACTTTCTGATCGAGGTTCTCGGCATTGAAAAATCTTCGTAAACTAAATCACACGTGTATATGTTGACATTTAAGAGATATACAATCAAGAAAATCAAGGGCAATGGTGATATATATGCGAATTAGACAGAAAAAAAAACACTCAACAAATGGCTACAATTTAACGAATGTGTTTAGTGACGGCATCAAATTCCTAATTGATAGAGAAAGGTCTAATGGCAAGAAAAACTGCTTCTAGGAGGTTGTCAAGTGGTTTAGGTCGATGATTCCATTCTTGGGTGGTTGGTTTGGCCGTTGTTCCTGTAACTCTAATCCTAGCCCGGTATATCCCATTTTAATTTTACACCATTTTGAACCTTACGCATTTTTACTCTCTAATCGAGGTTCTCGGCATTGAAAAATCTTCGTAAACTAAATCACACGTGTATATTGTTTAAGAGATATACAGTCAAGAAAATCAAGGGCAATGGTGATATATATGCGGATTAGACACCAAAAAAAAAAACACTTAACAAATTGCTACAATTTAAGGAATGTGTTTATTGACGGCATCAAATTCCTAATTGATGGAGAAAGGTCTGGTGGCAAGAAAAGCTGCTTCTAGGAGGTTGTCAAGTGTTTTCTCTCGACGATTCCATTCTTGGGTGGTTGGTTTGGCCCTTGTTCCGGTAACTCAAATCCTAGCCCGGTATATCCCATTTTAATTTTACACCATTGTGAACCTTACGCCTTTTTTACTCTCTGATCGAGGTTCTCGGCATTGAAAAATCTTCGTAAACTAAATCACACGTGTATATGTTGACATTTAAGATATATACAGTCAAGAAAATCAAGGGCAATGGTGGAATATATGCGGATTAGTCACAAAAAAAAACACTCAACAAATGGCTACAATTTAAGGAATGTGTTTAGTGACGGCATCAAATTCCTAGTTGATGGAGAAAGGTCTGGTGGCAAGAAAAGCTACTTCTAGGATGTTGTCAAGTGATTTCGCTCGACGATTCAATTCTTGGGTGGTTGGTTTGGCCCTTGTTCCTGTAACTCGAATCCTAGCCCGGTATATCCCCTTTTAATTTTACACCATTGTGAACCTTACGCCTTTTTTACTCTCTGATCGAGGTTTTCGGCATTGAAAACTCTTCGTAAACTAAATAACATGTATATGTTGACATTTAAGAGATATACAGTCAAGAAAATCAAGGGCAATGGTGATATATATGCGGATTAGACACCAAAAAAAAACATTCAACAAATGGCTACAATTTAAGGAATGTGTTAAACGAGGGCATCAGATTCCTAATTGATGGAGAAAGTTCTGGTGGCAAGAAAAGCTGCTTCTAGCAGGTTGTCAAGTGTTTTCGCTCGACGATTCCATTCTTGGGTGGTTGGTTTGGCCCTTATTCCTGTAACTCGAATCCTAGCCCGATATATCCCATTTTAATGTTACACCATAGTGAATCTTACGCCTTTTTTACTCTATGATCGAGCTTCTCGGCATTGAAAAATCTTCGTAAACTAAATCACACGTGTATATGTTGACATTTACGATATATACAGTCAAGAAAATCAAGGGCAATTGTGGTATATATGCGGATTAGTCACAAAAAAAAAACACTCAACAAATGGCTACAATTTAAGGAATGTGTTTAGTGACGGCATCAGAATCCTAATTGATGGAGAAAGGTCTTGTGGCAAGAAAAGCTGCTTCTAGGGTGTTGTCAAGTGATTTCACTAGACGATTCCATTCTTGGGTGGTAGGTTTGGCCCTTGTTCCTGTAACTCGAATCCTAGCCCGGTATATCCCATTTTAATTTTACACCATTGTGAACCTTACGTCTTTTTTACTCTCTGATCGAGGTTCTCGGCATTGAAAAATCTTCGTAAACTAAATCACACGTGTATATGTTGACATTTAAGAGATATACAACCAAGAAAATCAAGGGCAATGGTGATATATATGCGGATTAGACACAAAAAAAAAAAAACACTCAACAAATGGCTACAATTTAAGTGATGTGTTTAGTGACGGCATCAGATTCCTAATTGATGGAGAAAGGTCTGGTGGCAAGAAAAGCTGCTTCTAGTAGGTTGTCAAGTGTTTTCGTTCGACGATTCCATTCCTGGGTGGTTGGTTTGGCCCTTGTTCCTGTAACTCAAATCCTAGCCCGGTATATCCCATTTTAATTATACAGCATTCTGAACCTTACCCCTTTTTACTCACTTATCGAGGTTCTCGGCATTGAAAAATCTTCGTAAACTAAATCACACATGTATATGTTGCCATTTAAGAGATATACAGTGAAGAAAATAATGGGCAATGGTGATATATATGCGGATTAGACAACAAAAGAAAAACACTCACCAAATGGCTACAATTTAAGGAATGTGTTTTGTGACGGCATCATATTCCTAATTGATGGAGAAAGGTCTGGTGGCAAGAAAAGCTGCTTCTAGGAGGTTGTCAAGTGTTTTCGCTCGACGATTCCATTCTTGGGATGTTGGTTTGGCCCTTGTTCCTGTAACTAGAATCCTAGCCCGGTATATCCCATTTTAATTTTACACCATTGTGAACCTTACGCCTTTTTTACTCTCTGATCGAGGTTTTTGGCATTGAAAAATTTTCGTAAACTAAATCACACGTGTATATGTTGACATTTAAGAGATATACAGTCAAGAAAATCAAGGGCATTGGTGATATATATGCAGATTAGACACCAAAAAAAAACTCGACAAATGGCAACAATTTAAGGAATGTGTTTAGTGACGGCATCAGATTCCTAATTGATGGAGAAAGGTCTGGTGGCAACAAAAGCTGCTTCTAGGAGGTTATCAAGTGTTTTCGCTCGAGAATTCCATTCTTGGGTGGTTGGTTTGGTCCTTGTTCCTGTAACTCGAATACTAGCTCGGTATATTCTATTTTAATTTTACACCATTGTGAACCTTACGCCTTTTTTACTCTCTGATCGAGGTTCTTGGCATTGAAAAATCTTCGTCAACTAAATCACACGCGTATATATTGACATTTAGGAGATATACAGTCAAGAAAATCAAGGGGAATGGTGATATATATGCGGATTAGACAACAAAAAAATACTCAACAAATGACTACAATTTAAGGAATGTGTTTAGTGACGGCATCAGATTCCTAATTGATGGAGAAAGTTCTGGTGGCAAGAAAAGCTGCTTCTAGGAGATTGTCAAGTGTTTTCGCTCGACGATTCCATTCTTAGGTTGTTGGTTTGGCCCTTGTTCCTGTAACTCGAATCCTATCCCGGTATATGCCATTTTAATTTTAGACCATTGTGAACCTTACGCCTTTTTTACACTCTTATCGAGGTTCTCGGCATTGAAAAATCTTCGTAAATTAAATCACACGTGTATATGTTGACATTTAAAAGATATACAGTAAAGAAAATCAAGGGCAATGGTGATATATATGCGGATTAGACACCAAAAAAAACACTCAACCAATGGCTACAATTTAAGGAATTTGTTTAGTGACGGCATCAGATTCTTAATTGATGGAGAAAGGTCTTGTGGCAACAAAAGCTGCTTCTAGGAGGTTGTCAAGTGTTTTCGCTCGACAATTCCATTCTTGGGTGGTTGGTTTAGCCCTTGTTCCTGTAACTCGAATCCTAGCTCGGTATATCCTATTTTAATTTTACACCATTGTCAACCTTAGGCCTTTTTTACTCTCTGATCGAGGTTCTTGGCATTGAAAAATCTTCGTAAACTAAATCACACGTGTATATATTGACATTTAGGAGATATACGGTCAAGAAAATCAAGGGCAATGGTGATATATATGCGAATTAGACAACAAAAAAAAACACTCAACAAATGGCTACAATTTAAGGAATGTGTTTAGTGACGACATCAGATTCCTAGTTGATGGAGAAAGATCTGACGACATCAGATTTTTCGCTCGACGATTCCATTCTTAGGTTGTTGGTTTGGCCCTTGTTCCTGTAACTCGAATCCTAGCCCGGTATATGCCATTTTAATTTTAGACCATTGTGAACCTTACGCCTTTTTTACACTCTGATCGAGGTTCTCGGCATTGAAAAATCTTCGTAAATTAAATCACACGTGTATATGTTGACATTTAAAAGATATACAGTAAAGAAAATCAAGGGAAATGGTGATATATATGCGGATTAGACACCAAAAAAAACACTCAACCAATGGCTACAATTTAAGGAATTTGTTTAGTGACGGCATCAGATTCTTAATTGATGGAGAAAGGTCTTGTGGCAACAAAAGCTGCTTCTTGGAGGTTGTCAAGTGTTTTCGCTCGACAATTCCATTCTTGGGTGGTTGGTTTAGCCCTTGTTCCTGTAACTCGAATCCTAGCTCGGTATATCCTATTTTAATTTTACACCATTGTCAACCTTAGGCCTTTTTTACTCTCTGATCGAGGTTCTTGGCATTGAAAAATCTTCGTAAACTAAATCACACGTGTATATATTGACATTTAGGAGATATACGGTCAAGAAAATCAAGGGCAATGGTGATATATATGCGAATTAGACAACAAAAAAAAACACTCAACAAATGGCTACAATTTAATGAATGTGTTTAGTGACGACATCAGATTCCTAGTTGATGGAGAAAGATCTGGTGGCAAGAAAAGCTGCTTCTAGGAGATTGTCAAGGGTTTTCGCTCGACGATTCCATTCTTGCGTTATTGGTTTGGCCCTTGTTCCTGTAACTCGAATCCTAGACCGGTATATCCCATTTTAATTTTAGACCATTGTGAACCTTACGCCTTTTTTACACTCTGATCGAGGTTCTCGGCATTGAAAAATCTTCGTAAACTAAATCACACGTGTATATGTTGACATTTAAGAGATATACAGTAAAGAAAATCAAGGGAAATTGTGATATATATGCGGATTAGACACCAAAAAAAAACACTCAACAAATGGCTACAATTTAAGGAATGTGTTTAGTGACGGCATCAGATTGTTAATTGATGGAGAAAGGTCTTGTGGAAAGAAAAGCTGCTTCTAGGAGGTTGTCAAGTGTTTTCGCTCGACGATTACATTCTTGGGTGGTTGGTTTAGCCCTTGTTCCTGTAACTCTTATCCTAGCCCGGTATATCCCATTTTAATTTTACACCATTGTGAACCTTACGCCTTTTTTACTCTCTGATCGAGGTTCTCGGGATTGAAAAATTTTCGTAAACTAAATCACACGTGCATATGTTTACATTTAAGAGATATACAGTCTAGAAAATCAAGGGCAATGGTGATATATATGCGGATTAGACACAAAAAAAAAACACTCAACAAATGGCTACAATTTAAGGAATGTGTTTAGTGACGTCATCAGATTCCTAATTGATGGAGAAAGGTCTGGAAGCAAGAAAAGCTGCTTCTAGGAGCTTGTCAAGTGTTTTCGCTCGACGATTCCATTCTTGGGTGGTTGGTTTGGCCCTCGTTCCTGTAACTCGAATCCTAGCCCGGTATATCCCATTTTATTTTACAACATTGTGAACCTTACGCCTTTTTTACTATCTGATCGAGGTTCTCGGCATTGAAAAATCTTCGTAAACAAAATCACACGTGTATATGTTGACATTTAAGAGATATACAATCAATAAAATCAAGGGCAATGGTGATATATATGCGGATTAGACACAAAAAAAATACTCAACAAATGGCTACGATTTAAGGAATGTGTTTAATGACGGCATCAGATTCCTAATTGATGGAGAAAGGTCTGGTGGCAAGAGAAGCTGCTTCTAGGAGGTTGTCAAGTGTTTTCGCTCGATGATTCCATTCTTGGGTGGTTGGTTTGGCCCTTGTTCCTGTAACTCGAATCCTAGCCCGGTATATCCCATTTTAATTTTACACCATTGTGAACCATACGCCATTTTTACTCTCTGATCGAGGTTCTCGGCATTGAAAAATCTTCGTAAACTAAATCACTCGTGTATATGTTGACATTTAAGAGATATACAATCAAGAAAATCAAGGGCAATGGTGATATATATGCAGATTAGACACAAAAAAAAAACACTAAACAAATGGCTATAATTTAAGGATTGTGTTTAGTGACGACATCAGATTCTGAATTGATGGAGAAAGGTCTGGTTGTAAGAAAAGCTGCTTCTAGGAGGTTGTCAAGTGTTTTCGCACGACGATTCCATTCTTGGGTGGTTGGTTTGTCCCTTGTTCCTGTAACTCGAAACCTAGCTCGGTATATCCCATTTTAATTTTACACCATTGTGAACCTTACGCCTTTTTTACTCTCTGATCGAGGTTCTCCGAATTGAAAAATCTTCGTAAACTAAATCACACGTCTATATGTTGACATTTAAGAGATATACAGTCAAGAAAATCAAGGGAAATGGTGATATATATGCGGATTAGACACAAAAAAAACACTCAACAAATGGCTACAATTTAAGGAATGTGTTTAGTGACGGCATCAGATTCCTAATTGATGGAGAAAGGTCTGGTGCCAAGAAAAGCTGCTTCTAGGAGGTTGTCAAGTATTTTCCCTCGACGATTCCATTCTTGGGTGGTTGGTTTGGCCCTTGTTCCTGTAACTCGAATCCTAGCCCAGTATATCCCATTTTAATTTTACACCATTGTGAACCTTAAGCCATTTTTACACTCTGATCGAGGTTCTCGGCATTGAAAAATCTTTATAAACTAAATCACACGTGTATATATTGACATTTAGTAGATATACAGTCAAAAAAATCAAGGGCAATGGTGATATATATACGGATTAGACAACAAAAAAACGCTCAACAAATGGCTAAAATTTAAGGAATGTGTTTAGTGACGGCATCAGATTCCTAATTGATGGAGAAAGGTCAGATGGCAAGAAAAGCTGCTTCTAGGAGATTGTCAAGTGTTTTCGCTCGACGATTCCATTCTTGGGTGGTTGGTTTGGCCCTTGTTCCTGTAACTCGAATCCTAGCCCGGTATATCCCATTTTAGGTTTACACCATTGTGAACCTTAAGCCTTTTTTACACTCTGATCGAGGTTCTCGGCATTGAAAAATTTTCGTAAACTAAATCACACGTGTATATGTTGACATTTAAGAGATATACAGTAAAGAAAATCAAGGGCAATGGTGATATATATGCAGATTAGACACCAAAAAAACACTCAACAAATGGCTAAAATTTAAGGAATGTGTTTAGTGACGGCATCAGATTCTTAATTGATGGAGAAAGGTCTTGTGGCAAGAAAAGCTGCTTCTAGGAGGTTGTCACGTGTTTTCGCTCGACGATTCCATTCTTGGGTGGTTGGTTTGGCCCTTGTTCTTGTAACTCGAATCCTAGCCCGGTATATCCCATTTTAAGTTTACACCATCGTGAACCTTAAGCCTTTTTTACTCTCTGATCGAGGTTCTCGGCATTGAAAAATCTTCGTAAACTAAATCACAAGTGTATATATTGACATTTAGGAGATATACAGTCAAGAAAATCAAGGGCAATGGTGATATATATGCGGATTAGACACCAAAAAAACACTCAACAAATGGCTACAATTTAGGGAATGTGTTTAGCGACGGCATCAGATTCCTAATTTGTGGAGAAAGGTCTGGAGGCAAGAAAAGCTGCTTCTAGGAGGTTGTCAAGTGTTTTCGCTCGACGATTCCATTCTTGGGTGGTTGGTTTGGCCCTCGTTCCTGTAACTCGAATCCTAGCCCATTATATCCCATTTTAATTTTACACCATTGTGAACCCTACGCCTTTTTTACTCTCCGATCGAGGTTCTCGGCATTGAAAAATCTTCGTAAACTAAATCACACGTGTATATGTTGACATTTAAGAGATATACAGTCAAGAAAATCAAGGGCAATGGTGATATATATATGCGGATTAGACACAAAAAAAAAACACTCAACAAATGGCTACAATTTAAGGAATTTGTTTAGTGACGGCATCAGATTCATAATTGATGGAGAAAGGTCTGGTGGCAAGAAAAGCTGCTTCTAGGAGGTTGTCAAGTGTTTTCGCTCGACGATTCCATTCTTGGGATGTTGGTTTGGCCCTTGTTCCTGTAACTAGAATCCTAGCCCGGTATATCCCATTTTAATTTTACACCATTGTGAACCTTACGCCTTTTTTACTCTCTGATCGAGGTTTTTGGCATTGAAAAATTTTCGTAAACTAAATCACACGTGTATATGTTGACATTTAAGAGATATACAGTCAAGAAAATCAAGGGCATTGGTGATATATATGCAGATTAGACACCAAAAAAAAACTCGACAAATGGCAACAATTTAAGGAATGTGTTTAGTGACGGCATCAGATTCCTAATTGATGGAGAAAGGTCTGGTGGCAACAAAAGCTGCTTCTAGGAGGTTATCAAGTGTTTTCGCTCGAGAATTCCATTCTTGGGTGGTTGGTTTGGTCCTTGTTCCTGTAACTCGAATACTAGCTCGGTATATTCTATTTTAATTTTACACCATTGTGAACCTTACGCCTTTTTTACTCTCTGATCGAGGTTCTTGGCATTGAAAAATCTTCGTCAACTAAATCACACGCGTATATATTGACATTTAGGAGATATACAGTCAAGAAAATCAAGGGGAATGGTGATATATATGCGGATTAGACAACAAAAAAACACTCAACAAATGACTACAATTTAAGGAATGTGTTTAGTGACGGCATCAGATTCCTAATTGATGGAGAAAGTTCTGGTGGCAAGAAAAGCTGCTTCTAGGAGATTGTCAAGTGTTTTCGCTCGACGATTCCATTCTTAGGTTGTTGGTTTGGCCCTTGTTCCTGTAACTCGAATCCTATCCCGGTATATGCCATTTTAATTTTAGACCATTGTGAACCTTACGCCTTTTTTACACTCTGATCGAGGTTCTCGGCATTGAAAAATCTTCGTAAATTAAATCACACGTGTATATGTTGACATTTAAAAGATATACAGTAAAGAAAATCAAGGGCAATGGTGATATATATGCGGATTAGACACCAAAAAAAACACTCAACCAATGGCTACAATTTAAGGAATTTGTTTAGTGACGGCATCAGATTCTTAATTGATGGAGAAAGGTCTTGTGGCAACAAAAGCTGCTTCTAGGAGGTTGTCAAGTGTTTTCGCTCGACAATTCCATTCTTGGGTGGTTGGTTTAGCCCTTGTTCCTGTAACTCGAATCCTAGCTCGGTATATCCTATTTTAATTTTACACCATTGTCAACCTTAGGCCTTTTTTACTCTCTGATCGAGGTTCTTGGCATTGAAAAATCTTCGTAAACTAAATCACACGTGTATATATTGACATTTAGGAGATATACGGTCAAGAAAATCAAGGGCAATGGTGATATATATGCGAATTAGACAACAAAAAAAAACACTCAACAAATGGCTACAATTTAAGGAATGTGTTTAGTGACGACATCAGATTCCTAGTTGATGGAGAAAGATCTGACGACATCAGATTTTTCGCTCGACGATTCCATTCTTAGGTTGTTGGTTTGGCCCTTGTTCCTGTAACTCGAATCCTAGCCCGGTATATGCCATTTTAATTTTAGACCATTGTGAACCTTACGCCTTTTTTACACTCTGATCGAGGTTCTCGGCATTGAAAAATCTTCGTAAATTAAATCACACGTGTATATGTTGACATTTAAAAGATATACAGTAAAGAAAATCAAGGGAAATGGTGATATATATGCGGATTAGACACCAAAAAAAACACTCAACCAATGGCTACAATTTAAGGAATTTGTTTAGTGACGGCATCAGATTCTTAATTGATGGAGAAAGGTCTTGTGGCAACAAAAGCTGCTTCTAGGAGGTTGTCAAGTGTTTTCGCTCGACAATTCCATTCTTGGGTGGTTGGTTTAGCCCTTGTTCCTGTAACTCGAATCCTAGCTCGGTATATCCTATTTTAATTTTACACCATTGTCAACCTTAGGCCTTTTTTACTCTCTGATCGAGGTTCTTGGCATTGAAAAATCTTCGTAAACTAAATCACACGTGTATATATTGACATTTAGGAGATATACGGTCAAGAAAATCAAGGGCAATGGTGATATATATGCGAATTAGACAACAAAAAAAAACACTCAACAAATGGCTACAATTTAATGAATGTGTTTAGTGACGACATCAGATTCCTAGTTGATGGAGAAAGATCTGGTGGCAAGAAAAGCTGCTTCTAGGAGATTGTCAAGGGTTTTCGCTCGACGATTCCATTCTTGCGTTATTGGTTTGGCCCTTGTTCCTGTAACTCGAATCCTAGACCGGTATATCCCATTTTAATTTTAGACCATTGTGAACCTTACGCCTTTTTTACACTCTGATCGAGGTTCTCGGCATTGAAAAATCTTCGTAAACTAAATCACACGTGTATATGTTGACATTTAAGAGATATACAGTAAAGAAAATCAAGGGAAATTGTGATATATATGCGGATTAGACACCAAAAAAAAACACTCAACAAATGGCTACAATTTAAGGAATGTGTTTAGTGACGGCATCAGATTGTTAATTGATGGAGAAAGGTCTTGTGGAAAGAAAAGCTGCTTCTAGGAGGTTGTCAAGTGTTTTCGCTCGACGATTACATTCTTGGGTGGTTGGTTTAGCCCTTGTTCCTGTAACTCTTATCCTAGCCCGGTATATCCCATTTTAATTTTACACCATTGTGAACCTTACGCCTTTTTTACTCTCTGATCGAGGTTCTCGGGATTGAAAAATTTTCGTAAACTAAATCACACGTGCATATGTTTACATTTAAGAGATATACAGTCTAGAAAATCAAGGGCAATGGTGATATATATGCGGATTAGACACAAAAAAAAAAACACTCAACAAATGGCTACAATTTAAGGAATGTGTTTAGTGACGTCATCAGATTCCTAATTGATGGAGAAAGGTCTGGAAGCAAGAAAAGCTGCTTCTAGGAGCTTGTCAAGTGTTTTCGCTCGACGATTCCATTCTTGGGTGGTTGGTTTGGCCCTCGTTCCTGTAACTCGAATCCTAGCCCGGTATATCCCATTTTATTTTACAACATTGTGAACCTTACGCCTTTTTTACTATCTGATCGAGGTTCTCGGCATTGAAAAATCTTCGTAAACAAAATCACACGTGTATATGTTGACATTTAAGAGATATACAATCAATAAAATCAAGGGCAATGGTGATATATATGCGGATTAGACACAAAAAAAATACTCAACAAATGGCTACGATTTAAGGAATGTGTTTAATGACGGCATCAGATTCCTAATTGATGGAGAAAGGTCTGGTGGCAAGAGAAGCTGCTTCTAGGAGGTTGTCAAGTGTTTTCGCTCGATGATTCCATTCTTGGGTGGTTGGTTTGGCCCTTGTTCCTGTAACTCGAATCCTAGCCCGGTATATCCCATTTTAATTTTACACCATTGTGAACCATACGCCATTTTTACTCTCTGATCGAGGTTCTCGGCATTGAAAAATCTTCGTAAACTAAATCACTCGTGTATATGTTGACATTTAAGAGATATACAATCAACAAAATCAAGGGCAATGGTGATATATATGCAGATTAGACACAAAAAAAAAACACTAAACAAATGGCTATAATTTAAGGATTGTGTTTAGTGACGACATCAGATTCTGAATTGATGGAGAAAGGTCTGGTTGTAAGAAAAGCTGCTTCTAGGAGGTTGTCAAGTGTTTTCGCACGACGATTCCATTCTTGGGTGGTTGGTTTGTCCCTTGTTCCTGTAACTCGAAACCTAGCTCGGTATATCCCATTTTAATTTTACACCATTGTGAACCTTACGCCTTTTTTACTCTCTGATCGAGGTTCTCCGAATTGAAAAATCTTCGTAAACTAAATCACACGTCTATATGTTGACATTTAAGAGATATACAGTCAAGAAAATCAAGGGAAATGGTGATATATATGCGGATTAGACACAAAAAAAACACTCAACAAATGGCTACAATTTAAGGAATGTGTTTAGTGACGGCATCAGATTCCTAATTGATGGAGAAAGGTCTGGTGCCAAGAAAAGCTGCTTCTAGGAGGTTGTCAAGTATTTTCCCTCGACGATTCCATTCTTGGGTGGTTGGTTTGGCCCTTGTTCCTGTAACTCGAATCCTAGCCCAGTATATCCCATTTTAATTTTACACCATTGTGAACCTTAAGCCATTTTTACACTCTGATCGAGGTTCTCGGCATTGAAAAATCTTTATAAACTAAATCACACGTGTATATATTGACATTTAGTAGATATACAGTCAAAAAAATCAAAGGCAATGGTGATATATATACGGATTAGACAACAAAAAAACGCTCAACAAATGGCTAAAATTTAAGGAATGTGTTTAGTGACGGCATCAGATTCCTAATTGATGGAGAAAGGTCAGATGGCAAGAAAAGCTGCTTCTAGGAGATTGTCAAGTGTTTTCGCTCGACGATTCCATTCTTGGGTGGTTGGTTTGGCCCTTGTTCCTGTAACTCGAATCCTAGCCCGGTATATCCCATTTTAGGTTTACACCATTGTGAACCTTAAGCCTTTTTTACACTCTGATCGAGGTTCTCGGCATTGAAAAATTTTCGTAAACTAAATCACACGTGTATATGTTGACATTTAAGAGATATACAGTAAAGAAAATCAAGGGCAATGGTGATATATATGCAGATTAGACACCAAAAAAACACTCAACAAATGGCTAAAATTTAAGGAATGTGTTTAGTGACGGCATCAGATTCTTAATTGATGGAGAAAGGTCTTGTGGCAAGAAAAGCTGCTTCTAGGAGGTTGTCACGTGTTTTCGCTCGACGATTCCATTCTTGGGTGGTTGGTTTGGCCCTTGTTCTTGTAACTCGAATCCTAGCCCGGTATATCCCATTTTAAGTTTACACCATCGTGAACCTTAAGCCTTTTTTACTCTCTGATCGAGGTTCTCGGCATTGAAAAATCTTCGTAAACTAAATCACAAGTGTATATATTGACATTTAGGAGATATACAGTCAAGAAAATCAAGGGCAATGGTGATATATATGCGGATTAGACACCAAAAAAACACTCAACAAATGGCTACAATTTAGGGAATGTGTTTAGCGACGGCATCAGATTCCTAATTTGTGGAGAAAGGTCTGGAGGCAAGAAAAGCTGCTTCTAGGAGGTTGTCAAGTGTTTTCGCTCGACGATTCCATTCTTGGGTGGTTGGTTTGGCCCTCGTTCCTGTAACTCGAATCCTAGCCCATTATATCCCATTTTAATTTTACACCATTGTGAACCCTACGCCTTTTTTACTCTCCGATCGAGGTTCTCGGCATTGAAAAATCTTCGTAAACTAAATCACACGTGTATATGTTGACATTTAAGAGATATACAGTCAAGAAAATCAAGGGCAATGGTGATATATATATGCGGATTAGACACAAAAAAAAAACACTCAACAAATGGCTACAATTTAAGGAATTTGTTTAGTGACGGCATCAGATTCATAATTGATGGAGAAAGGTCTGGTGGCAAGAAAAGCTGCTTCTAGGAGGTTGTCAAGTGTTTTCGCTCGACGATTCCATTCTTGGGTGGTTGGTTTGGCCCTAGTTCCTGTAACTCGAATCCTAGCCCTGTATATCCCATTTTAATTTTACACCATTGTGAACCTTACGCCTTTTTTACTCTCTGATCGAGGTTCTCGGCATTGAAAAATCTTCTTAAACTAAATCACACGTGTATATGTTGACATTTAAGAGATATACAGTCAAGAAAATCAAGGGCAATGGTGATATATATGCTGATTAGACACCAAAAAAAACACTCAACAAATGGCTACAATTTAAGGAATGTGTTTGGTGACGGCATCAGATTCTTAATTGATGGAGAAAGGTCTTGTGGCAAGAAAAGCTGCTTCTAGGAGGTTGTCACGTGTTTTCGCTCGACGATTCCATTCTTGGGTGGTTGTTTTGGCCCTTGTTCCTGTAACTCGAATCCTAGCCCGGTATATCCCATTTTAAGTTTACACCATCGTGAACCTTAAGCCTTTTTTACTCTCTGATCGAGGTTCTCGGCATTGAAAAATCTTCGTAAACTAAATCACAAGTGTATATATTGACATTTAGGAGATATACAGTCAAGAAAATCAAGGGCAATGGTGATATATATGCGGATTAGACACCAAAAAAACACTCAACAAATGGCTACAATTTAGGGAATGTGTTTAGCGACGGCATCAGATTCCTAATTTGTGGAGAAAGGTCTGGAGGCAAGAAAAGCTGCTTCTAGGAGGTTGTCAAGTGTTTTCGCTCGACGATTCCATTCTTGGGTGGTTGGTTTGGCCCTCGTTCCTGTAACTCGAATCCTAGCCCATTATATCCCATTTTAATTTTACACCATTGTGAACCTTACGCCTTTTTTACTCTCTGATGGAGGTTCTCGACATTGAAAAATCTTCGTAAACTTAAAAACACGTGTATACGTTGACATTTAAGAGATATACAGTCAAGAAAATCAAGGGCAATAGTGATATATATGCGGATTAGACACAAAAAAACGCTCAACAAATGGCTACGATTTAAGGAATGTGTTTAGTCACGGCATCAGATTCCTAATTGATGGAGAAAGGTCTGGTGGCAAGAAAAGCTGCTTCTAGGAGGTTGTCAAGTGTTTTTGCTCGACGATTCCATTCTTGGGTGGTTGGTTTGGCCCTTGTTCCTGTAACTCGAATCCTAGCACGGTACATCCCATTTTAATTTTACCCCATTGTGAACCTTACGCCTTTTTTACTCTCTGATCGAGTTTCTCGGCATTGAAAAATCTTCGTAAACTAAATCACAGGTGTATATGTTGACATTTAAGAGATATACAGTCAAGAAAATCAAGGGCAATGGTGATATATATGCATATTACAAACCAAAAAAAACACTCAACAAATGGCTACAATTTAAGGAATGTGTTTAGTGACGGCATCAGATTCCTAATTGATGTAGAAAGGTCTGGTGGCAAGAAAAGCTGCTTCTAGGTGGTTGTCAAGTGTTTTCACTCGACGATTCCATTCTTGGGTGGTTGGTTTGGCCCTTGTTCCTGTAACTCGAATCCTAGCCTGGTATATCCCATTTTAATTTTACACCATTGTGAACCTTAAACCTTTTTTACTCTCTGATCGAGGTTCTCGTCATTGAAAAATCTTCGTAAACTAAATCACACGTGTATATATTGACATTTAAGAGATCTACAGTCAAGAAAATCAAGGGCAATGGTGATATATATGCGGATTAGACACCAAAAAAAACACTCAACAAATGGCTACAATTTAAGGAATGTGTATAGTGACTGCATCAGATTCCTAATCGATGTAGAAAGGTCTGGAGGCAAGAAAATCTGCTTCTAGGAGGTTGTCAAGTGTTTTCGCTCGACGATTCCATTCTTGGGTGGTTGGTTTGGCCCTCGTTCCTGTAACTCGAATCCTAGCCTGGTATATCCCATTTTAATTTTACACCATTGTGAACCCTACGCCTTTTTTACTCTCTGATCGAGGTTCTCGGCATTGAAAAATCTTCGTAAACTAAATCACACGTGTATATGTTGACATTTAAGAGATATACAGTCAAGAAAATCAAGGGCAATGGTGATATATATATGCGGATTAGACACAAAAAAAAACACTCAACAAATGGCTACAATTTAAGGAATTTGTTTAGTGACGGCATCAGATTCATAATTGATGGAGAAAGGTCTGGTGGCAAGAAAAGCTACTTCTAGGAGGTTGTCAAGTGTTTTCGCTCGACGATTCCATTCTTGGGTGGTTGGTTTGGCCCTAGTTCCTGTAACTCGAATCCTAGCCCTGTATATCCCATTTTAATTTTACACCATTGTGAACCTTACGCCTTTTTTACTCTCTGATCGAGGTTCTCGGCATTGAAAAATCTTCTTAAACTAAATCACACGTGTATATGTTGACATTTAAGAGATATACAGTCAAGAAAATCAAGGGCAATGGTGATATATATGCTGATTAGACACCAAAAAAAACACTCAACAAATGGCTACAATTTAAGGAATGTGTTTAGTGACGGCATCAAATTCTTAATTGATGGAGAAAGGTCTGGTGGCAAGAAAAGATGCTTCTAGGAGGTTGTCAAGTGTTTTCGCTCGACGATTCCATTCTTCGGTGGTTGGTTTGGCCCTTGTTCTTGTAACTCGAATCCTAGCCCGGTATATCCCATTTTAATTTTACACCATTGTGAACCTTACGCCATTTTTAATCTCTGATCGAGGTTCTCGGCATTGAAAAATCTTCGTAAACTAAATCACTTGTGTATATGTTGACATTTACGAGATATACAATCAAGAAAATCAAGGGCAATGGTGATATATATGCGGATTAGACACCAAAACAAACACTCAACAAATGGCTACAATTTAAGGAATGTGTTTAGCGACGACATCAGATTCCTAATTTGTGGAGAAAGGTCTGGAGGCAAGAAAAGCTGCTTCTATGAGGTTGTCAAGTGTTTTCGCTCGACGATTCCATTCTCGGGTGGTTGGTTTGGCCCTCGTTCCTGTAACTCGAATCCTAGCCCGGTATATCCCATTTTAATTTTACACCATTGTGAACCTTACACCTTTTTTACTCTCTGATCGAGGTTCTCGACATTGAAAAATCTTCGTAAACTTAATAACACGTGTATACGTTGACATTTAAGAGATATACAGTCAAGAAAATCAAGGGCAATGGTGATATATATGCGGATTAGACACAAAAAAACACTCAACAAATGGCTACGATTTAAGGAATGTGTTTAGGGACGGCATCAGATTCCTAATTGATGGAGAAAGGTCTGGTGGCAAGAAAAGCTGCTTCTAGGAGGTTGTCAAGTGTTTTTGCTCGACGATTCCATTCTTAGGTGGTTGGTTTGGCCCTTGTTCCTGTAACTCGAATCCTAGCCCGGTACATCCCATTTTAATTTTACACCATTGTGAACCTTACGCCTTTTTTACTCTCTGATCGAGGTTCTCGGCATTGAAAAATCTTCGTAAACTAAATCACACGTGTATATGTTGACATTTAAGAGATATACAGTCAAGAAAATCAAGGACAATGGTGATATATATGCGCATTAGACACCAAAAAAAAACACTAAACAAATGGCTACAATTTAAGGAATGTGTTTAGTGACGGCATCAGATTCCTCATTGATGGAGAAAGGTCTGGTGGCAAGAAAATCTGCTTCTAGGAAGTTGTCAAGTGTTTTCGCTCGACGATTCCATTCTTGGGTGGTTGGTTTGGCCCTTGTTCTTGTAACTCGAATCCTAGCCCGGTATATCCCATTTTAATTTTACACCATTGTGAACCTTACGCCATTTTTACTCTCTGATCGAGGTTCTCGGCATTGAAAAATCTTCGTAAACTAAATCACTCGTGTATATGCTAAAATATATGCGGATTAGACACCAAATAAAAAACATTGTGTTTGGTGACGGGATCAGATTCCTAATTGATGGAGAAAGGTCTGGTGGCAAGAAAAGCTGCTTCTAGGAGGTTGTCAAGTGTTTTCGCTCGACGATTCCATTCTTGGGTGGTTGGTTTGGCCCTTGTTCCTGTAACTCGAATCCTAGCCAGGTATATCCCATTTTAATTTTACACCATTGTGAACTTTACGCCTTTTTTACTCTCTGATCGAGGTTCTCGGCATTGAAAAATCTTCGTAAACTAAATCACACGTGTATAAGCTGACATTTAAGAGATATACAGTCAAGAAAATCAAGGGCAATGGTGATATATATGCGGATTAGACACCAAAAAAAAAACTCAACAAATGGCTACAATTTAAGAAATGTGTTTAGTGAGGGCATCAGATTCCTAATTGATGGAGAAAGGTCTGGTGGCAAGAAAAGCTGCTTCTAGGAGATTGTCAAGTGTTTTCGCTAGACGATTCCATTCTTGGGTGGTTGGTTTGGCCCTTGTTCCTGAAACTCGATTCCTAGCCCGTTATATCCCATTTTAATTTTACACCATTGTGAACCTAACGCCTTTTTTACTCTCTGATCGAGGTTCTCGGCATTGAAAAATCTTCGTAAACTAAATCACACGTGTATATGTTGACATTTAAGAGATATACAATCAAGAAAATCAAGGGCAATGGTGATACATATGCGGATTAGACACCAAAAAAAAAAAACACTCAACAAATGGCTACCATTTAAGGAATGTGTTTAGTGACGGCATCAGATTCCTAATTGATGGAGAAAGGTCTTGTGGCAAGAAAAGCTGCTTCTAGGAGGTTGTCAAGTGTTTTCGCTCGACGATTCCATTCTTTTGTGGTTGGTTTGGCCCTTGATCCTGTAACTCGAATGCTAGCCCGGTATATCCCATATTAATTTTACACCATTGTGAACCTTACGCCTTTTTTACTCTCTGATCAAGGTTCTCGGCATTGAAAAATCTTCGGAAAATAAATCACACATGTATATGTTGAAATTTAAGAGATATATACACTCAAGAAAATCAAGGGCAATGGTGATATATATGCGGATAAGACACCAAAAAAAACACTCAACAAATGGCTACAATTTAAGGAATGTGTTTAGTGACGGCATCAAATTCCTAATTGATGGAGAAAGGTCTGGTGGCAAGAAAAGCTGCTTCTAGGTGGTTGTTAAGTGTTTTCGCTCGACAGTTCCATTCTTGGGTGGTTGGTTTAGCCCTTGTTCCTGTAACTCGAATCCTAGCCCGGTATATCCCATTTTAATTTTTCAGCATTGTGAACCTTACGCTATTTTTCCTCTCTGATTGAGGTTCTCGGCATTGAAAAATCTTCGTAAACTAAATCTCACGTCTATATGTTTACATTTAAGAGATATACAGTCAAGAAAATCAAGGGCAATGGTGAAATATATGCGGATTAGACACAAAAAAAAAACACTCAACAAATGGCTACAATTTAAGGAATGTGTTTAGTGACGGCATCAGATTCCTAATTGACAGTGAAAGGTCTGGGGGCAAGAAAAGCTGCTTCTAGGAGGTTGTCAAGTGTTTTCGCTTGACGATTCCATTCTTGGGTGTTTGGTTTGGCCCTTGTTCCTGTAACTCGAATTCTAGCCCAGTATATCCCATTTTAATTTTACACAATAGTGAACCTTACGCCTTTTTTACTCTCTAATCGAGGTTCTCGGCAATGAAAAATCTTCGTAAACTAATTCACATGTGTATATGTTGACATTTAACAGATACACAGTCAAGAAAATCAAGGGCAATGGTGATATGTATGCGGATTCAACACCAAAAAAAACACTCAACAAATGGCTACAATTTAAGGAATGTGTTTAGTGACGGCATCAGATTCTTAATTCTTAATTGATGGAGAAAGGTCTGCTGGCAAGAAAATATGCTTCTAGGAGGTTGTCAAGTGTTTTCGCTCGACGATTCCATTCTTGGGTGGTTGGTTTGGCCCTAGTTCCTGTAACTCGAATCCTAGCATAAAATATCCCATTTTAATTTTACACCATTGTGAACGTTACGCCTTTTTTAGTCACTGATCGAGGTTCTCGGCATTGAAAAATCTTTGTAAACTAAATCACACGTGTATATGTTGACATTTAAGAGATATACAGTCAAGAAAATCAACAACAATGGTGATACATATGCGGATTAGACACAAAAAAAAAAAACACTCAACAAATGGCTACAATTTAAGGAATGTGTTTAGTGACGGCATCAGATTCCTAATTGATGGAGAAAGGTCTGGTGGCAAGAAAAGATGCTTCGAGGAGGTTGTCAAGTGTTTTCTCTTGACGATTCCATTCTTGTGTGGTTGGTTTGGCGCTTGATCCTGTAACTGGAATCCTAGCCCGGTATATCTCATTTTAATTTTACACTATTTTGAACCTTACGCCTTTTTTACTCTCTGATCGAGGTTCTCGGCATTGAAAAATCTTCGTTAACTAAATCACACGTGTATATGTTGACATTTAAGAGATATACAGTCAAGAAAATCAAGGGTAATGGTGATATATATGCGGATTAGACATAAAAAAACACTCAACAAATCGCTACAATTTAAGGAATGTGTTTAGTGACGACATCAGATTCCTAATTGATGGAGACAGGTCTGGTGACAAGAAAAGCTGTTTCTAGGAGGTTGTCAAGTGTTTTCGCTCGACGATTCCATTCTTGGGTGGTTGGGCCCTTGTTTCGGTAACTCGAATCCTAGCCCGGTATATCCCATTTTAATTTTACAACGTTGTGAACCATACGCCTTTTTTACTCTGTGATCGAGGTTCTCGGCATTGAAAATCTCCGTAAACTAAATCACCCGTGTATATGTTGACTTTTAAGAGATATACAGTTAAGAAAATCAAGGGCAATGGTGATATATATGCGGATTAGACACCAAAAAAAAACTCAACAAATGGCTACAATTTAAGGAATGTGTTTAGTGACGACATCAGATTGCTAATTGATGCATTAAGGTCTGGTGGCAAGAAAAGCTGCTTCAAGGAGGTTGTCAAGTGTTTTCGCTCAACGATTCTATTATTGGGTGATAGGTTTGGCCCTTGTTCCTGCAACTCGAATCCTAGCCCGGTATATCCCATTTTAATTATACACCATTGTGAACCTTACGCCTTTTTTACTCTCTGATCAAGGTTCTCGGCATTGAAAAATCTTCGTAAACTAAATCACACGTGTATATGTTGACATTTAAGAGATATACAGTCAAGAAAATCAAGGGCAACGGTGAAATATATACGTATTAGATACCAAAAAAACACTCAATAAATGGCTACAACTTAAGGAATGTGTTTAGTGACGGCAGTAGATTCCTAATTAAAGGAGAAAGGTCTGGTGGCAAGAAAAGCTGCTTCTAGGAGGTTGTCATGTGTTTTCGCTTGACGATTCCATTCTTGGGTGGTTGGTTTGGCCCTTGTTCCTGTAACTCGAATCCTAGCCCGGTATATCCCTTTTTAATTTTACACCATTGTGAACCTTACGCCTTTTTTACTCTGTGATCGAGGTTCTCGGCATTGAAATATCTTCTTAAACTAAATCACACATGTATATGTTGACATTTAAGAGATATACTGTCAAGAAAATCAAGGGCAATGGTGATATATATATGCGGAATAGACACCAAAAAAAAAACACTCAACAAATGGTTACAATTTATGGAATGTGTTTAGTGACGGCATCATATTCCTAATTGATGAAGAAAGGTCTGGGGGCAAGAAAAGCTGCTTCTAGGAGGTTATCAAGTGTTTTCGCTCGACGATTCCATTCATGGGTGGTTGGTTTGGCCCGTGTTCCTGTAACTCGAATCCTAGCACGGTATATCCAATTTTAATTTTACACCATTGTGAACCTTACGCCTTTTTTACTCTCTGATCGAAGATCTCGGCATTGAAAAATCTTCGTAAACTAAATCACACGTGTATATGTTGACATTTAAGAGATATACAGTCAAGAAAATCAAGGGCAATGGTGATATATATGCGGATTAGACACCAAAAAAAAAACACTCAACAATTGGCTACAATTTAAGGAATGTGTTTAGTGACGGCATCAGATTCCTAATTAATGGAGAAAGGTCTGGTGGCAAGAAAAGCTGCTTCTCGGAGGTTGTCAAGCGTTTTCGCTCAACGATTCCATTCTCGTGTGGTTGGTTTGGCCCTTGTTCTTGTAACTCGAATCCTAGCCCGGTATATCCCATTTTAATTTTACACCATTGTGAACCTTACGCCTTTTTTACAATCTGATCGAGGTTCTTGGCATTGAAAAATCTTCGTAAACTAAATCACACGTGTATATGTTGACATTTAGGAGATATAGAGTCAAGAAAATCAAGGGTAATGGTGATATATATGCGGATTAGACACAAAAAACAAACACTCAACAAATGGTTACAATTCAAGGAATGTGTTTAGTGACGGCATCAGATTCCTAGTTGATGGAGAAAGGTCTGGCGGCAAGAAAAGCTGATTCAAAGAGGTTGTCAAGTGTTTTCGCTCGACGATTCCATTCTTAGGTGGTTGGCTTGGCCCTTGTTCCTGTAACTCGATTCCTAGCCTGGTATATCCCATTTTAATTTTACACCATTGTGAACCTTACGCCTTTTTTACTCTCTGATCCAGGTTCTCGGCATTGAAAAATCTTCGTAAACTAAATCGGACGTGTATATGTTGACATTTAAGAGATATACAGCCAAGAAAATCAAGGGCAATGGTGATATATATGCGGATTAGACACCAAAAAAAAAGACTCAACAAATGGCTACAACTTATGGAATGTGTTTAGTGACGGCATCAGATTCCTAATTAAAGGAGAAAGGTCTGGTGGCAAGAAAAGCTGCTTCTAGGAGGTTGTCATGTGTTTTCGCTTGACGATTCCATTCTTGGGTGGTTGGTTTGGCCCTTGTTCCTGTAACTCGAATCCTAGCCCGATATATCCCTTTTTAATTTTACACCATTGTGAACCTTACGCCTTTTTTACTCTGTGATCGAGGTTCTCGGCATTGAAATATCTTCTTAAACTAAATCACACATGTATATGTTGACATTTAAGAGATATACTGTCAAGAAAATCAAGGGAAATGGTGATATATATATGCGGAATAGACACCAAAAAAAAACACTCAACAAATGGTTACAATTTATGGAATGTGTTTAGTGACGGCATCATATTCCTAATTGATGGAGAAAGGTCTGGGGGCAAGAAAAGCAGCTTCTAGGAGGTTATCAAGTGTTTTCGCTCGACGATTCCATTCATGGGTGGTTGGTTTGGCCCGTGTTCCTGTAACTCGAATCCTAGCACGGTATATCCAATTTTAATTTTACACCATTGTGAACCTTACGCCTTTTTAACTCTCTGATCGAAGATCTCGGCATTGAAAAATCTTCGTAAACTAAATCACACGTGTATATGTTGACATTTAAGAGATATACAGTCAAGAAAATCAAGGGCAATGGTGATATATATGCGGATTAGACACCAAAAAAAACACTCAACAATTGGCTACAATTTAAGGAATGTGTTTAGTGACGGCATCAGATTCCTAATTAATGGAGAAAGGTCTGGTGGCAAGAAAAGCTGCTTCTCGGAGGTTGTCAAGCGATTTCGCTCAACGATTCCATTCTTGTGTGGTTGGTTTGGCCCTTGTTCTTGTAACTCGAATCCTAGCCCGGTATATCCCATTTTAATTTTACACCATTGTGAACCTTACGCCTTTTTTACAATCTGATCGAGGTTCTCGGCATTGAAAAATCTTCGTAAACTAAATCACACGTGTATATGTTGACATTTAGGAGATATAGAGTCAAGAAAATCAAGGGTAATGGTGATATATATGCGGATTAGACACACAAAAAAACACTCAACAAATGGTTACAATTTAAAGAATGTGTTTAGTGACGGCATCAGATTCCTAGTTGATGGAGAAAGGTCTGGCGGCAAGAAAAGCTGCTTCAAAGAGGTTGTCAAGTGTTTTCGCTCGACGATTCCATTCTTAGGTGGTTGGCTTGGCCCTTGTTCCTGTAACTGGATTCCTAGCCTGGTATATCCCATTTTAATTTTACACCATTGTGAACCTTACGCCTTTTTTACTCTCTGATCGACGTTCTCGGCATTGAAAAATCTTCGTAAACTAAATCAGACGTGTATATGTTGACATTTAAGAGATATACAGCCAAGAAAATCAAGGGCAATGGTGATATATATGCGGATTAGACACCAAAAAAAAAGACTCAACAAATGGCAACAACTTAAGGAATGTGTTTAGTGACGGCATTAGATTCCTAATTAAAGGAGAAAGGTCTGGTGGCAAGAAAAGCTGCTTCTAGGAGGTTGTCAAGTGTTTTCGCTTGACGATTCCATTCTTGGGTGGTTGGTTTGACCCTTGTTCCTGTAACTCGAATCCTAGCCCGGTATATCCCATTTTAATTTTACACCATTGTGAACCTTACGCCTTTTTTACTCTGTGTTCGAGGTTCTCGGCATTGAAATATCTTCTTAAACAAAATCACACATGTATATGTTGACATTTAAGAGATATACTGTCAAGAAAATCAAGGGCAATGGTGATATATATGCGGAATAGACACCAAAAAAAATCACTCAACAAATTGCTACAATTTATGGAATGTGTTTAGTGACGGCATCATATTCCTAATTGATGGAGAAAGGTCTGGGGGCAAGAAAAGCTGCTTCTAGGAGGTTATCAAGTGTTTTCGCTCGACGATTCCATTCATGGGTGGTTGGTTTGGCCCGTGTTCCTGTAACTCGAATCCTAGCCCGGTATATCCCATTTTAATTTTACACCATTTTGAACCTTACGCCTTTTTTACTCTCTGATCGAGGATCTCGGCATTGTAAAATCTTCGTAAACTAAATCACACGTGTATATGTTGACATTTAAGAGATATACAGTCAAGAAAATCAAGGGCAATGGTGATATATATGCGGATTAGACACCAAAAAAACACTCAACAAATGGCTACAATTTAAGGAATGTGTTTAGTGACGGCATCAGATTCCTAATTAATGGAGAAAGTTCTGGTGGAAAGAAAAGCTGCTTCTAGGAAGTTGTCAAGTGTTTTCGCTCAACGATTCCATTCTTGGGTGGTTGGTTTGTCCCTTGTTCTTGTAACTCGAATCCTAGCCCGGTATATCCCATTTTAATTTTACACCGTTGTGAACCTTACGCCTTTTTTACAATCTGATCGAGGTTCTCGGCATTGAAAAATCTTCGTAAACTAAATCACACGTGTATATGTTGACATTTAGGAGATAAAGAGTCAAGAAAATCAAGGGTAATGGTGATATATATGCGGATTAGACACACAAAAAAAAACACTCAACAAATGGCTACAATTTAAGGAATGTGTTTAGTGACGGCATCAGATTCCTAGTTGATGGAGAAAGGTCTGGTGGCAAGAAAAGCTGCTTCAAGGAGGTTGTCAAGTGCTTTCGCTCGACGATTCCATTCTTAGGTGGTTGGTTTGGCCCGCGTTCCTGTAACTCGAATCCTAGCCCGGTATATCCAATTTTAATTTTACACCCTTGTGAACCTTACGCCTTTTTTAATCTCTGATCGAAGATCTAGGCATTGAAAAATCTTCGTAAACTAAATCACACGTGTATATGTTGACATTTAAGAGATATACAGTCAAGAAAATCAAGGGCAATGGTGATATATATGCGGAATAGACACCAAAAAAAAACACTCAACAAATGGCTACAATTTATGGAATGTGTTTAGTGACGGCATCATATTCCTAATTGATGGAGAAAGGTCTGGGGGCAAGAAAAGCTGCTTCTAGGAGGTTATCAAGTGTTTTCGCTCGACGATTCCATTCATGGGTGGTTGGTTTTGCCCGTGTTCTTGTAACTCGAATCCTAGCCCGGTTTATCCAATTTTAATTTTACACCATTGTGAACCTTACGCCTTTTTTACTCTCTGATCGAAGATCTCGGCATTGAAAGTTCTTCGTAAACTAAATCACACGTGTATATGTTGACATTTAAGAGATATACAGTCAAGAAAATCAAGGGCAATGGTTATATATATGCGGATTAGACACCAAAAAAAAACACTCAACAAATGGCTACAATTTAAGGAATGTGTTTAGTGACGGCATCAGATTCCTAATTTATGGAGAAAGGTCTGGTGGCAAGAAAAGCTGCTTCTCGGAGGTTGTCAAGTGTTTTCGCTCAACGATTCCATTCTTGGGTGGTTGGTTTGGCCCTTGTTCTTGTAACTCGAATCCTAGCCCGGTATATCCCATTTTAATTATACACCATTGTGAACCTTACGCCTTTTTTACAATCTGATCGAGGTTCTCGGCATTGAAAAATCTTCGTAAACTAAATCACACGTGTATATGTTGACATTTAGGAGATATAGAGTCAAGAAAATCAAGGGTAATGGTGATATATATGCGGATTAGACACAAAAAACAAACCCTCAACAAATGGTTACAATTTAAGGAATGTGATTAGTGACGGCATCAGATTCCTAGTTGATGGAGAAAGGTCTGGTGGCAAGAAAAGCTGCTTCAAAGAGGTTGTCAAGTGTTTTCGCTCGACGATTCCATTCTTAGGTTGTTGGATTGGCCCTTGTTCCTGTAACTCGATTCCTAGCCTGGTATATCCCATTTTAATTTTACACCATTGTGAACCTTACGCCTTTTTTACTCTCTGATCGAGGTTCTCGGCATTGAAAAATCTTCGTAAACTAAATGACACGTGTATATGTTGACATTTAAGAGATATACAGCCAAGAAAATCAAGGGCAATGGTGATATATATGCGGATTAGACACCAAAAAAAAGACTCAACAAATGGCTACAACTTAAGGAATGTGTTTAGTGACGGCATTAGATTCCTAATTAAAGGAAAAAGGTCTGGTGGCAAGAAAAGCTGCTTCTAGGAGGTTGTCAAGTGTTTTCGCTTGACGATTCCATTCTTGGGATGTTGGTTTGACCCTTGTTCCTGTAACTCGAATCCTAGCCCGGTATATCCCATTTTAATTTTACACCATTGTGAACCTTACGCCTTTTTTACTCTGTGTTCGAGGTTCTCGGCATTGAAATATCTTCTTAAACAAAATCACACATATATATGTTGACATTTAAGAGATATACTGTCAAGAAAATCAAGGGCAATGGTGATATATATGCAGAATAGACACAAAAAAAAAACACTCAACAAATGGCTACAATTTATGGAATGTGTTTAGTGACGGCATCATATTCCTAATTGATGGAGAAAGGTCTGGGGGCAAGAAAAGCTGCTTCTAGGAGGTTATCAAGTGTTTTCGCTCGACGATTCCATTCATGGGTGGTTGGTTTGGCCCGTGTTCCTGTAACTCGAATCCTAGCCCGGTATATCCCATTTTAATTTTACACCATTTTGAACCTTACGCCTTTTTTACTCTCTGATCGAGGTTCTCGGCATTGAAATATCTTCTTAAACAAAATCACACATGTATATGTTGACATTTAAGAGATATACTGTCAAGAAAATCAAGGGCAATGGTGATATATATGCGGATTAGACACCAAAAAAAACACTCAACAAATGGCTACAATTTAAGGAATGTGTTTAGTGACGGCATCAAATTCCTAATTATTGGAGAAAGGTCTGGTGGCAAGAAAAGCTGCTTCTAGGAGGTTGTCAAGTGTTTTCGCTCAACGATTCCATTCTTGGGTGGTTGGTTTGGCCCTAGTTCTTGTAACTCGATTCCTAGCCTGGTATATCCCATTTTAATTTTACACCATTGTGAACCTTACGCCTTTTTTACTCTCTGATCGAGGTTCTCGGCATTGAAAAATCTTCGTAAACTAAATGACACGTGTATATGTTGACATTTAAGAGATATACAGCCAAGAAAATCAAGGGCAATGGTGATATATATGCGGATTAGACACCAAAAAAAAGACTCAACAAATGGCTACAACTTAAGGAATGTGTTTAGTGATGGCATTAGATTCCTAATTAAAGGAAAAAGGTCTGGTGGCAAGAAAAGCTGCTTCTAGGAGGTTGTCAAGTGTTTTCGCTTGACGATTCCATTCTTGGGTGGTTGGTTTGACCCTTGTTCCTGTAACTCGAATCCTAGCCCGGTATATCCCATTTTAATTTTACACCATTGTGAACCTTACGCCTTTTTTACTCTGTGTTCGAGGTTCTCGGCATTGAAATATCTTCTTAAACAAAATCACACATGTATAAGTTGACATTTAAGAGATATACTGTCAAGAAAATCAAGGGCAATGGTGATATATATGCAGAATAGACACAAAAAAAAAAACACTCAACAAATGGCTACAATTTATGGAATGTGTTTAGTGACGGCATCATATTCCTAATTGATGGAGAAAGGTCTGGGGGCAAGAAAAGCTGCTTCTAGGAGGTTATCAAGTGTTTTCGCTCGACGATTCCATTCATGGGTGGTTGGTTTGGCCCGTGTTCCTGTAACTCGAATCCTAGCCCGGTATATCCCATTTTAATTTTACACCATTTTGAACCTTACGCCTTTTTTACTCTCTGATCGAGGTTCTCGGCATTGAAATATCTTCTTAAACAAAATCACACATGTATATGTTGACATTTAAGAGATATACTGTCAAGAAAATCAAGGGCAATGGTGATATATATGCGGATTAGACACCAAAAAAAACACTCAACAAATGGCTACAATTTATGGAATGTGTTTAGTGACGGCATAATATTCCTAATTGATGGAGAAAGGTCTGGGGGCAAGAAAAGCTGCTTCTAGGAGGTTCTCAAGTTTTTTCACCCGACGATTCCATTCATGGGTGGTTGGTTTGACCCGTGTTCCTGTAACTCGAATCCTAGCCCGGTATATCCAATTTTAATTTTACACCATTGTGAACCTTACGCCTTTTTACTCTCTGATCGAAGATCTGGGCATTGAAAAATCTTCGTAAACTAAATCACACGTGTATATGTTGACATTTAAGAGATATACAGTCAAGAAAATCAAGGGCAATGGTGATATATATGCGGATTAGACACCAAAAAAAACACTCAACAAATGGCTACAATTTAAGGAATGTGTTTAGTGACGGCATCAAATTCCTAATTATTGGAGAAAGGTCTGGTGGCAAGAAAAGCTGCTTCTAGGAGGTTGTCAAGTGTTTTCGCTCAACGATTCCATTCTTGGGTGGTTGGTTTGGCCCTTGTTCTTGTAACTCGAATCCTAGCCCGGTATATCCCAATTTAATTTTACTCTCTGATCGAGGTTCTCGGCATTGAAAAATCTTCGTAAACTAAATCACACGTGTATATGTTGACATTTAGGAGATATAGAGTCAAGAAAATCAAGGGTAATGGTGATATATATGCGGATTAGACACAAAAAAAAAACACTCAACAAATGGCTACAATTTAAGGAATGTGTTTAGTGACGGCATCAGATTCCTAGTTGATGGAGAAAGGTCTGGTGGCAAGAAAAGCTGCTTCAAGGAGGTTGTCAAGTGTTTTCGCTCGACGATTCCATTCTTAGGTGATTGGCTTGGCCCATGTTCCTGTAACTCGATTCCTAGCCTGGTATATCCCATTTTAATTTTACACCATTGTGAACCTTACGCCTTTTTTACTCTCTGATCGAGGTTCTCGGCATTGAAAAATCTTCGTAAACTAAATCACACGTGTATATGTTGACATTTAAGAGATATACAGCCAAGAAAATCAAGGGCAATGGTGATATATATGCGGATTAGACACCAAAAAAAAAAGACTCAACAAATGGCCACAACTTAAGGAATGTGTTTAGTGACGGCATTAGATTCCTAATTAAAGGAGAAAGGTCTGGTGGCAAGAAAAGCTGCTTCTAGGAGGTTGTCAAGTGTTTTTGCTTGACAATTCCATTCTTGGGTGGTTGGTTTGGCCCTTGTTCCTGTAACTCGAATCCTAGCCCGGTATATCCCATTTTAATTTTACACCATTGTGAACCTTACGCCTTTTTTACTCTGTGTTCGAGGTTCTCGGCATTGAAATATCTTCTTAAACTAAATCACACATGTATATGTTGACATTTAAGAGATATACTGTCCAGAAAATCAAGCGCAATGGTGATATATATGCGTAATAGACACCAAAAATGACACTCAACAAATGGCTACAATTTATGGAATGTGTTTAGTGACGGCATCATATTCCTAATTGATGGAGAAAGGTCTGGGGGCAAGAAAAGGTGCTTCTAGGAGGTTATCAAGTGTTTTCGCTCGACGATTCCATTCATGGGTGGTTGGTTTGGCCCGTGTTCCTGTAACTCCAATCCTAGCCTGGTATATCCCATTTTAATTTTACACCATTGTGAACCTTACGCCTTTTTTACTCTATGATCGAGGATCTCGGCATTGAAAAATCTTCGTAAACTAAATCACATGTGTATATGTTGACATTTATGAGATATACAGTCAAGAAAATCAAGGGCAATGGTGATATATATACGGATTAGACACCAAAAAAAACACTCAACAAATGGCTACAATTTAAGGAATGTGTTTAGTGACGGCATCAGATTCCTAATTAATGGAGAAAGGTCTGGTGGCAAGAAAAGCTTCTTCTTGGAAGTTGTCAAGTGTTTTCGCTCAACGATTCCATTCTTGGGTGGTTGGTTTGGCCCTTGTTCTTGTAACTCGAATCCTAGCCCGGTATATCCCATTTTAATTTTACACCATTGTGAACCTTACGCCTTTTTTACTCTCTGATCGAGGTTCTCGGCATTGAAAAATATTCGTAAACTAAATCACACGTGTATATGTTGACATTTAGGAGATATAGAGTCAAGAAAATCAAGGGTAATGGTGATATATATGCGGATTAGACACAAAAAAAACACTCAACAAATGGCTACAATTTAAGGAATGTGGTTAGTGACGGCATCAGATTCCTAGTTGATGGAGAAAGGTCTGGTGGCAAGAAAAGCTGCTTCAAGGAGGTTGTCAAGTGTTTTCGCTCGACGATTCCATTCTTAGGTGGTTGGTTTGGCCCGTGTTCCTGTAACTCGAATCCTAGCCTGGTATATTTAATTTTAATTTTACACCATTGTGAACCTTACGCCTTTTTTACTCTCTGATCGAAGATCTCGGCATTGAAAAATCTTCGTAAACTAAATCACACGTGTATATGTTGACATTTAAGAGATATACAGTCAAGAAAATTAAGGGCAATGGTGATATATATGCGGAATAGACACCAAAAGAAACACTCAACAAATGGCTACAATTTATGGAATGTGTTTAGTGACGCCATCATATTCCTAATTGATGGAGAAAGGTCTGGGGGCAAGAAAAGTTGCTTCTAGGAGGTTCTCAAGTGTTTTCGCTCGACGATTCCATTCATGGGTGGTTGGTTTGGCCCGTGTTCCTGTAACTCGAATCCTAGCACGGTATATCCAATTTTAATTTTACACCATTGTGAACCTTACGCCTTTTTTACTCTCTGATAGAAGATCTCGGCATTGAAAAATCTTCGTAAACTAAATCACATGTGTATATGTTGACATTTAAGAGATATACAGTCAAGAAAATCAAGGGCAATGGTGATATATATGCGGATTAGACACAAAAAAAAAACACTCAACAAATGGTTACAATTTAAGGAATGTGTTTAGTGACGACATCAGATGCCTAATTGATGGAGAAAGGTCTGGTGACAAGAAAAGCTGCTTCTAGGAGGTTGTCAAGTGCTTTCGCTCGACGATTCCATTCTTGGGTGGTTGGGCCCTTGTTCCGGTGACTCGAATCCTAGCCCGGTATATCCCATTTTAATTTTACAACATTGTAAACCTTACGCCTTTTTACTCTCTGATCGAGGTTATCGGCATTGAAAAATCTTCGTAAACAAAATCACACGTGTATATGTTGACATTTAAGAGATATACAGTCAAGAAAAACAAGGGTAATGGTGATATATATGCGGATTAGACACAAAAAAAAACACTCAACAAATGGCTACAATTTAAGGAATGTGTTTAGTGACGGCATCAGATTCCTAATTGATGGAGAAAGGTCTGGTGGCAAGAAAAGCTGCTTCAAGGAGGTTGTCAAGTGTTTTCGCTCGAAGATTCTATTCTTGGGTGGTTGGTTTGGCCCTTGTTCCTGTAACTCGAATCCTAGCCCGGTATATCCCATTTTAATTTTACACCATTGTGAACCTTACGTCTTTTTTACTCTCTGATCGAGGTTCTCGGCATTGAAAAATGTCACACCCCGATTTCCACGTGTCACCGGTGGGCCCGGTGGGGGCGTATCGTGACGTGGTTGGCAACATAATAGTCAAACAACACAATATCAATATGCACAGCGGAAGCAATTTAAAATATGATACAACCGAATTTAATATTGTATATCAATGTCACAATATCCGGAAGTTTATCCACAGTTGGATCGAAATAAAAATAGTATTAATGGTTCAACAGACTTCAGGCATCTTAAGCTTGCGAGACTTCTAATGATGCTAAGGAGAAATCCCAGCCAATTTCGCTTAGTACCTGCATTTAATCTTTTTGGGAAAATACGTCAGTTTACACTGGTAAATACATTCAACTGACTCATTTTGGAAAATGATTGAAAATTTGTTTGGATGCACATGGCATAAACATTTTTATTTAACTTGGGAGAATTATTTAATATTATAATCTTGTGAACGAATTACATGTTTTTTGTGCGTTCAGTAGCCCGGATCTTGTCCGGGTTAAAGATCAATAGACACACCAGAATGTTCTTTTGTGCACTGACGGGTGTACGCCTACACCCCGCGCTTAAGTCGTGGCCATTTTGTAAAATGATGCCGAGGATATCCGGGACATGGTCATTAACCCCCCAAAGGCTTTAAGTAACAAGACTGTTTAAACGAGCCGATCAAATTATTCAACTACCCACTTAACGGTGGAGATTTGATGCCCGATCAAGCGGTATGCTATATACCGTAACCCAAGCCCGTATAGGGAAAATAAGTTAAAAGTATTTACCTGAGCAAGTATTAATCACAATAAGCAAAATGCACGTAGCTTTTACTGGTTCTCCTAGTCTGGAACGAAGGTTTAATATAACCTATTAGAATCCTAACGGGCCTTTAATTAAGCTTAAGCTTAGACCGGCTAGTTTCGAAGATACGGTTCGTACGCACGATTAAGCGAAGACCGGATAGAATGTGATTTAGACCCGACAAGTTCAGAGACTTGTTTAATATGGGTCCTTCATGCACATTCTGGATTTTGAGATTAAACCGATAAGGTTTGACCCGTTTCGGCTAAATTATGTAAACTTGTTATATAAACTGAACCGAACGCGTAATAGGCGTAACGGGTATCCGTAAGAGCCATATACAGGTTTCCTAAGTTAATATGCTTCAAATATGTTGTGACATCATTAAGATGTCTTTCATTATGCCCGAAACGTGTTTAAACACAAACTAGGCCCCGTAGGGGTAGTTTGGTCATTTAAAAGTTTATAAAAGAGTTTAAGTAACAATCTGAGTTACACGTCTGATGTAATCAGCAAATATACTCAATTTGCTAAGTTATATCAGTAGGTTAAAGCATGTATGTGAAATTTATCATTTTTAACTAAACTATGCCCCGTAAGGGTATTTTTGGTAATTTCACATAAGCCGAAAAGCTCAAAACTGAAGTCTGAGTTTATCAACCTTAGCTTACTCTTAAAATGTTATAATTTGCCTCATATATCAGTAGGTATCAACCCGGGTATGTCCAATATACTTTTAATACATACTTTGCGCTAAAAACGCTTAATAAGGCGATTAAAGGCCATTTCCGGGTTCGATACTTAAATCTGATATTTTTATATTTCCAGAAGGCTTAAAATAATTTATTTTTCATATGTGATCAGTAGCAAAAGGTTTGGAGTTTGTTTAGATAAGTAAAACTCATTTTATGGCCCGTAAGGGCAAAACCGACAATTACCGGATTAAGCCTACGACTACTAGTTATGCTCAGCCTAAAATTAATTAAAAATCTTTAAAAATCCCAAAATAATATATTGATTTGCGACAATGAGCATAACTCTTAATCTACATGTCAAACTGATGTCAAACTTTGCATATAAGTTTATATATCAGTAATTAAAGTTTCTACTCTTTTACATTTCCAAAAATCACGTTTTAAGGTAATAAGGGCATAATGATCAACATATGAGCAATTAACGGAAACACGCATATTAATTGGATTACTAATGAACCAAGGTGTATAATCACAGAGGGTTGTACTAACATGTAACCTAATCCAATTAAAGCTCTGTGGTATTTCTAAAACATGCCTAAACGGGTCAGAACTGAAAGTCAAAATGAAAGTCAAACTATGTGACTTTCGGTTCCGAACCGGGTCTAAACAGGAAATTTTCGGGTTGAACATGTCTAGACATATTCTTACACTTATTACCAAGTTATAACAATGATCCAACAGGTTGTATATGATCTACAATGTTAATTATGCATAAATAGCATTTTAGGCTTCCTGTTGACTTTTTAAATATAAGTTTGACCCGACTTTTGACCTGGTTAGAGTGGTGATCAGGGGAAACCCTTTTGAGGTTTTATTACCCACATAAATACCAACCTATAACTACTTTTGATTCGAGATATGCCTGAGCCATTTATCATTAATCTCGAAGTCAAACCGTAATTACGACGGTTTGACTTTTAGCTAAATAACTAAGCTAAAATTAATTAGAGAGGGTTAGGCAACTTACAAAGGTCCTAAGCTTGATTAGAGAACACTTGAGAGAAGACTTTGAGTTCCAGAAGTGCTCCAAGAATGCAGATGAAGATGTGATGAAGTGTTTGCAACTAAGGCCCTTATATAGTGGATTTACTCACCACAATGTATTGACAACAAGGCAACAGCCATGTTTCTCAGTTCTGGGAGTCCCTCGCGTGGCGCGAGGGACCCTCGTGTGGCGCGACGGCATGCATAAATCAGCATTTGATTTTCTTTTGCGATTTGGTCCTTGGCACTTCAAAACCCGATTAGGCACTTGTTTCTTGTATTGTAAACCCTCATAATTGATCTATAAAGGCTTTAAAACATATACCCACTTTGCTAAATCCTCGGTTGACTTGATTGTTACCCGAAAAGTCCTAACTTTCAACATTTACGCTTTAACACTTCGCACACGAATTTGATCACAACTTTCTCATACGACAACGAAACTTTACAAAATTTATATCGTGCATTCAAGTGAGCGTAGTTAATATTTACAAAGCTTCGGGTTTGTCAAAAGGTCACTCAGAGGTATAAATTGAACATGTTGACGCATTTAGTCCCTGTAGTTTGAAATCTCTCACTTTTAGTTTCGTATGATCCATGATTTATTCGTTTGAAGGTATGAGCATCATGTAGGGTTAATGTACATTATATTTATTCACAGTTGACACTTAGAATATGTATATTCACATACTTTCCATGTTTGTCAACTTTAGTCCTTCTTTAATATTTTTTTCACACGTTTTAAACAAATGACACGTGTCAACACATTATAGGACGTGAATTTTCGAGGTGTTACATCCTCACCCCCTTAAAATAAATCTCGACCCGAGATTTACTGAAATAAGTAAGGGTACTTTTCTTTCATCGTGGATTCAACTTCCCACGTGAATTCGGGACCTCTACGGGCATCCCATTTGACCTTTACAATAGGTACATGCTTTCTTCGAAGCTTCTTAACCTGTCGATCTTCAATCGACAAAGGTTTTTCCACAAATTTTAAGCTCTCATCTGTATGCACATCTGTATGCGGTATTACCAGTGATTCGTCAGCGAAACACTTTTTCAGATTGCAGATGTGGAACACATTGTGAATTCCACTGAGCTCTTCTGGTAAGTTTAACTTATAGGCAACTGACCCGACCCGTTCGATAACCTCGAAAGGTCCTATGTATCTCGGGCTTAGCTTGCCTTTCTTACCAAACCGCATCACTCCTTTCCAGGGTGACACTTTAAGTAGGACTTTGTCACCTACTTCGAAGTTAAAATCCTTATGCTTAGGATCAGCGTAACTCTTCTGCCTATCCCGGGCAGCCTTGAGACGGTCACGAATCTGGACAATCTTGTCCGTCATTTTGAACACGATCTCTGGTCCTGATAACTGGAGATCTCCAACTTCCGCCCAACAAATAGGCGATCTACACTTTCTACCGTATAATGCCTCAAAAGGCGCATCCTTAATGCTGGTATGGTAGCTATTGTTGTAGGAGAATTCGATTAATGGTAGGTTCTTATCCCAGCTACCACCCAAATCGATCGCACATGCATGTAGCATGTCTTCCAACGTTTGAATAGTACGCTCACTCTGACCGTCAGTCTGAGGATGATAAGCCGTACTAAAATTCAAACGTGTGCCCAAAGATTGTTGGAAACTCTTCCAAAAAATATGACGTGTACCTAGTATCCCGGTCATAGATAATAGCTACAGGTATGCCATGTAGGGCTACAATCTTATCAACGTATAACTGGGCTAACATGTCGGAGCTATAAGTCTCCTTGATGGGTAAGAAATGAGCTGACTTAGTCAGTCTGTCAACTATAACCCATATTGTATCATTTCCTTTCCTTGTCTTGGGTAACTTGGTAATAAAATCCATGGTTACCATTTCCCACTTCCACGTAGGAAGTTCAGGCTGTTGTAGCAAGCCTGACGGCTTTTGATGCTCGGCTTTGACTTGCGCACATGTCAAGCATTTAGCTACATGGGCGGCGACAGACTTTTTCAAGCCTATCCACCAATAATTTGCCTTTAGATCCTGGTACATCTTATCAGCTCCAGGATGAACGGAGTATTTGGAACTATGGGCTTCCTGGAGGATGACATCTCGAAGTCCTCCATAAATGGGAACCCATATTCGTCCATTTAATCGTAAGATTCCGTCCTTGCTAAGAGTTAACTGCTCCTCAGTTACTCCTAACTTTTCCTTAGGATAGTTAGCTTCCAACACAGCTTCCTTCTGTGCAGCTAACAACCTTTCAATCAAATTATTCTTTATCTCCATGCGCTTGGCATTGATTCGGATAGGTTTCACCCTCTCCTTTCGACTCAAGGCATCGGTGACTACATTCGCCTTGCCGGGATGGTATTTGATTTCACAATCATAATCATTTAAAGTTTCCATCCAACGGCGTTGCCTCATGTTTAGTTCCTTCTGATTAAACAGATGTTGGAGGCTCTTGTGATTAGAATAAATCACACATTTGACACCATATAGATAGTGCCTCCAAAGTTTCAGTGCGAATACAACGGCACCCAGCTCCAAGTCATGGGTGGTGTAATTCTTTTCATGCACTTTCAATTGTCGTGAAGCGTAGGCAATTACCTTTCCTTTCTGCATAAGTACACACCCCATGCCAGTGTGCGAAGCATCACAATAAACCACAAATTCTTCTATTCCATCCGGCAATGTCAGTACTGGGGCGTTGCTCAACTTTTGCTTCAGAATATCAAAGGATTCTTGCTGCTTAGGGCCCCAAACAAACTTAACCTTCTTCTTAGTCAATGAGGTTAGGGGTGCAGCAATCCTTGAAAATTTTCAATGAAACGCCTGTAATATCCTGCCAATCCCAGGAAGCTACGAATCTCTGTAGGCGTCTTCGGCTCTTGCCAGTTCATTACGGCTTCAACCTTAGTGGGATCCACCTGGATACCACGCTCACTAACCACGTGTCCAAGGAATTGGACTTCTCGTAGCCAAAATTCACACTTAGAGAATTTGGCATAGAGCTTCTCCTGATGTAGAAGTTTGAGAATACAACGAAGGTGTTTCTCATGGTCAGCTTGATTCTTAGAATAAATGAGAATGTCGTCGATGAAAACGATGACGAATTTATCCAAGTAAGGCTTGCAGACGCGATTCATGAGATCCATGAACGCGGCCGGTGCATTAGTGAGCCCAAAAGGCATCACTAGGAACTCGTAGTGACCGTAACGAGTCCTAAATGTAGTCTTGTAAACGTCTTCATCTTTAACCTTCAACTGATGGTAGCCTGATCTCAAATCAATCTTCGAGAAGTAACTTGCCCCTTGAAGCTGATCGAACAAATCGTCGATCCTGGGCAAAGGATACCTATTCTTGATCGTGACTTTATTAAGCTCGCGATACACAGGCGCATCGACCCATCCTTCTTCTTGACAAACAAGATTGGCGCTCCCCAAGGAGATGAACTAGGTCTAACGAAACCTTTAGCCAGCAATTCATCTAGCTGCGTCCTCAACTCCTTCATTTCTGTGGGTGCCAATCTGTATGGTGCTCTAGCAACTGGTGCTGCTCCGGGATGATATCGATTCTGAATTCCACTTGTCTATCTGGTGGCAAACCAGGTAGATCTCCAGGAAACACTTCTGGGTATTCAGAAATGACAGGGATGTCTTCTATCCTTGGTTTAGGCTTATCAATAATCACTTGCGCCATGTAGATGACACAACCCCTCTTTAAACATTTTGAAGCCTTGAGCATAGTCGCTTGCTCAGGCAGCCCATACTGGGTATCTCCCCGAATGGTAAGTGATTCACCCGACGGAGTCTTTATTACCACTTGTTTCATGTTACAGACAATTTGGGCCTGGTTATGAGATAACCAGTCCATACCCAGAACTATGTCAAAACCGGCCAACTTAAATGGGAGTAGAGACAGAGGAAAAGAATGGTTCTTAATGGATATAACACATCCATCTAACACAGTTGAGACGGTTTCTATGGTACCATCTGCTAACTCTACCTCATAGTTTACGCTTAAGGTTTTGACAGGTAAATTTAACAATTTACAAAACTTGTGATCTACAAATGACTTATCTGCGCCTGAATCAAAGAGTACTCTTGCAAAGACATCATTTACAAGGAAAGTACCTGTTATGACATTGTCGTCCTGCGCAGCCTCTTTTGCGTCCAGTCTGAAGACTCTAGCATTAGTCTTCTTAGCCTCTTCAGGCTTCTTGTTGTACTTAGGGCAGTTGGTTTTAATGTGGCCCTTTTCATTGCAACGGTAGCACGTTGCATCTTTTATCTTATTGCAATCCAAGGTTTTGTGATACGGGGATTTGCATATACCACAAGCATAGGATTTCGATTGAGTCTGTGAGTTTGACTCAAGTCTGCACTTTCCAAAGTGCTGCTTCTTGCATATCTTGCATTTGGGCTTCTCACCAGAATTATGCCCATCTCTCCTTGACTCCGATCCTTTCTTGTGGTCACCGTTCCCACGGTGCTTCTTGTTCGACTTTCGTGAACCATCATCTTCACGCTTCCTCTTCTCAGCCTCCTTATTCCTCAGCGATCTCTGCCTAACCGCATCCAGAGTGAGGGATAAGGAAATGTCAGCTACTGACCTAAAAGTAGCTGGCCGAGAAGCTTTTACGCTTGCCTTGATCTCGGGGGCTAAACCACCGATAAAACGAGCTATTCGCTTTGGTTCCGGGGTTACTAAATATGGAACTAACCAAGACATAGTGTTGAAGCTCGTTAGGTAAGCTTGACAGTCGAGGTTTGTCATCACCAAGGATAGAAAGTCTGATTCTATCTTCTCCACCTCATGCTGAGGGCAGTAATTTTCCTTGATTAGGGCGACAAATTGATCCCACGACATATTGTACAATGGGATTTTTCCGGTGGCCTCAATCAGAGATCTCCACCATGCTAACGCTTCACCCTTAAAAGACTGCGACACAAACTTGACCACGTCTCTCTCAGCACATCCGCTGATGTCTACAACCATATCCATCTCATCCAGCCATGTCAGACAGTCAATGCCTCCCTTCTCCCCAGTGAAATCCCGGGGCTTGCAAGAAACAAAATATTTATACGTGAAACCCTTGTCACGGGGCCCTTGATTACGTATAACCTGCTGAGATGGAGCACTGTGGTTCGAGGAGCGTCGATCATTATCTTTCTTCGGGTCGTCCTTCTTGGGCGGTGGCTTTGAAGGCTGTGTAGATTGGGTCCTACTACGAGTCCCACTGTATTCTTCATACTGCCTTTCTAAAGCCTGTGTAACAGCGCCGTCTATGATTGCTTTTAATTCAGCACCCGTTAGATTAATTCGGGCTTCATTATTAACCTCCACTGGATGGCTATTAACCTCGTCTGAGTTAGCCATTTAAAATTGAACTGTTGCAGAAAACAAGGACAATAGTTTATTTGGGAGTTTATGGAATTGTCTTTTATGGCAATTCATTACCATGGTACGGAGACCATATTTGGTTAATTTATAAATCATATTCACTTAGGATTTCTTTAATAATTTATCCTAAGTATAAAACAATAACAGTTTTATTTGTGGCACAAAAGGCCTAGTCACGAGGACAATTATAAATTATATGCTAGGATTTCAGAGAATCAAAACATTTGAGGTTTGAACCTAGTTCATTACCCTTATTTGACAGGGAGTCATAGCTACCACTGTCTTTTGGCTCATATGGAAATGAGCAGGGCCCGTAGGCACTATATTACCACGTATGGTAAAAATATGATCATCTTAATTGATGATCTTAACCCTTGATTCAGAGATCATTAAATTGGGTTAGGAATCTTCTAAAGAATCCTTATACATATAAAATGACGTGTGATTTTAACGAATCACTTCTGCCAGGAGTGTTAACATGTTTTCAGATGTTAACTTGAATTTGAATCTTTTGAACAGGTCTTACCATCTTGGCCCGGTCTTATAATGACCAAAAGGCTAGGTTTCACACTTTAAGATTCTTAATTAATAATTGTATAGGCAGATTATTTCAAAAGGAATGATTTTAATTTATTTATTTCATTTATAATTTATTTATGCACAAAATGGCGAACATGAAATTTATAAAACAAACATTCCATTAATTTATTCAAAGTATTACATACTGCCCTAAACGGGTCTTTTCAAATAACAAACTTACCCACGCAGGGGTTTAAACAAGTACTTTACCCACGCAGGGGCTTAATAACAAACAAACTAGTCCACGCAGGGACTTTAAGCAAACATCATACCCACGCAGGGGTTAACGGAAAATATACCCTCGCAGGTGTCAAAACAAACACACATACATTCCCACGCAGGGGCTTAAACAAATATAGGAAATACAGGCCCACGTAGGGGCTCAACAACAATTGGAAGGATTTTAGTGATCCTTCTTGTTCTACCCTTTGATCAAACTTGCTAATCCTTGGAAGAAAGTGTGTCTCTCCCTACGGTCCCTGTGCACTTCCCGTTCAACCTGATCCATCCTCTGAAGGAGTTCTTCACGCTCAGGTGGGGAGAACCTAGGCGGCTGCGATTGAGTCCGTATGATGGGCCTAGGTGGTATCTGATACCCATGTGTTGGGTACCCAACTCCCCATGGAGCTCCGTATGGTCCTTCCGGGTGCAGGGCATTGTAGTTTGCTGCCACTAAGTAAGGGTCGGCCTCTGCGTACCCATAGTTGTTGTGGACTGGCGGCTCGAACGGGTTGTATGCCATGGAACCCGTATATGCTAGGATTGGGTTGTCAAAACCCATTGGCGGCGGCTGCGGCATCGCTGGGTTGGAAGGCCCACCCATTTGTGGGTCCTCCTGATGTGGCGGGTAGTGACTGCCACTGGATTGACGTGGGGAACTGAAATGGAAGTCCCCCGCTCGTGTCGACATGCGGGCACCGGTTCTCCTACGCCTTGGCGGTTGAGGAGGTGCCGGCTGAACTGGTGGCGGCGGAGGTGGTGGCGTAACTGCCACAAATCGGGAATCCCCAGAGGAATCTTGATGATGCTGCTGCTTAGGAGGCGACGAATGGTGAGGAGGTGTGTAGTACCACTCGTGCCGAGTGAACATGGCTTGGAAGCTGTCTGGACCACCATAGGGTGATCCGTGGAAAGACGATCCGTCGGAGATCTCGATCGGATGATTTGGAGTGCCACTTGCAGGTTCAACGGGATCAGTATCCTCGTCCATGTCATCTGCGTGATCGCCAGAGAAGTGATCGTCTGGCCCCAGTGGGTTAAAACCCACGGGTTCTTGCACGTAGCCTACCGGATTAAACCGGCCCCGAAAAACTGGGGTGGGGTCCCCGAAAGAATGATGAGACAGGGATCGTTGTAATGGTATGAAGGAAGGCTGAGGGTTGTTCGGCACGTAGTCCGGTTGTGGCCCATATGGGTTTTGGACCGGCGGTGTAGAGCTGTGTGATACCGATCTTCTTGCTGGTTCAAACAGGTTTCTTCTGTTCTGGCGTGGATCGTCACTCTCCGTGGTAGACGGAGCTCGAACGTTTGAAGGTCCTACCTCGTTGTCGTTGGGGGCGGTGATTGGCCCCTTTCCTCGTCCTCTTCTACGGAAGAATCTTGGAGGCATATTGTTAATCCTGTCAAAGTAGCATAAGATAACAATAACAAATATAAAATTTAAAGGACAAAACAAAACCGAATAAGGTGGAATTTGTCCTATGTTATATGTCTAGACTCGAAGGTTTAGAATTGTGCAATTGTGTAACTGAGATTAAACACAAAAGGCTAGTGTTTAATTCACTCAGAGTTGGCTCTGATACCAACCTGTCACACCCCGATTTCCACGTGTCACCGGTGGGCCCGGTGGGGGAGTATCGTGACGTGGTTGGCAACATAATAGTCAAACAACACAATATCAATATGCGCAGCGGAAGCAATTTAAAATATGATACAACCGAATTTAATATTTTATATCAATGTCACAATATCCGGAAGTTTATCCACAGTTGGATTGAAATAAAAATAGTATTAATGGTTCAACAGACTTCAGGCATCCTAAGCTTGCGAGACTTCTAATGATGCTAAGGAGAAATCCCAGCCAATTTCGCTTAGAACCTGCATTTAATCTTTTTGGGAAAATACGTCAGTTTACACTGGTAAATACATTCAACTGACTCATTTTGGAAAATGATTGAAAATTTGTTTGGATGCACATGGCATAAACATTTTTATTTAACTTGGGAGAATTATTTAATATTATAATCTTGTGAACGAATTACATGTTTCTTGTGCGTTCAGTAGCCCGGATCTTGTCCGGGTTAAAGATCAATAGACACACCACAATGTTCTTTTGTGCACTGACGGGTGTACGCCTACACCCCGCGCTTAAGTCGTGGCCATTTCGTAAAATGATGCCGAGGATATCCGGGACATGGTCATTAACCCCCCAAAGGCTTTAAGTAACAAGACTGTTTAAACGAGCCGATCAAATTATTCAACTACCCACTTAACGGTGGAGATTTGATGCCCGATCAAGCGGTATGCTATATACCGTAACCCAAGCCCATATAGGGAAAATAAGTTAAAAGTATTTACCTGAGCAAGTATTAATCACAATAAGCAAAATGCACGTAGCTTTTACTGGTTCTCCTAATCTGGAACGAAGGTTTAATATAACCTATTAGAATCCTAACGGACCTTTAATTAAGCTTAAGCTTAGACCGGCTAGTTTCGAAGATACGGTTCGTACGCACGATTAAGCGAAGACCGGATAGAATGTGATTTAGACCCGACAAGTTCAGAGACTTGTTTAATATGGGTCCTTCATGCACATTCTGGATTTTGAGATTAAACCGATAAGGTTTGACCCGTTTCGGCTAAATTATGTAAACTTGTTACATAAACTGAACCGAACGCGTAATAGGCGTAACGGGTATCCGTAAGAGCCATATACAGGTTTCCTAAGTTAATATGCTTCAAATATGTTGTGACATCAGTAAGATGTCTTTCATTATGCCCGAAACGTGTTTAAACACAAACTAGGCCCCGTAGGGGTAGTTTGGTCATTTAAAAGTTTATAAAAGAGTTTAAGTAACAATCTGAGTTACAAGTCTGATGTAATCAGCAAATATACTCAATTTTCTAAGTTATATCAGTAGGTTAAAGCATGTATGTGAAATTTATCATTTTTAACCAAACTATGCCCCGTAGGGGTATTTTTGGTAATTTCACATAAGCCGAAAAGCTCAAAACTGAAGTCTGAGTTTATCAACCTTAGCTTACTGTTAAAATGTTATAATTTGCCTCATATATCAGTAGGTATCAACCCGGGTATGTCCAATATACTTTTAATACATACTTTGCGCTAAAAACGCTTAATAAGGCGATTAAAGGCCATTTCCGGGTTCGATACTTAAATCTCATATTTTTATATTTCCAGAAGGCTTAAAATAATTTATTTATCATATGTGATCAGTAGCAAAAGGTTTGGAGTTGTTTAGATAAGTAAAACTCATTTTATGGCCCGTAAGGGCAAAACCGATAATTACCGGATTAAGCCTACGACTACTAGTTATGCTCAGCCTAAAATTAATTAAAAATCTTTAAAAATCCCAAAATAATATATTGCATCAGTGGGTAAAAGATTTGATATCAAAAAGTATGTTTAACTAGGCTATACGATAATTATGCCGTTTAATTATCTTAAAGCTTTAAATTTGCGACAATGAGCATAACTCTTAATCTACAAGTCAAACTGATGTCAAACTTTGCATACAAGTTTATATATCAGTAATTAAAGTTTCTACTCTTTTAAATTTCCAAAAATCACGTTTTAAGGTAATAAGGGCATAATGGTTAACATATGAGCAATTAACGGAAACACGCATATTAATTGGATAACTAATGAACCAAGGTGTATAATCACAGAGGGTTGTACTAACATGTAACCTAATCCAATTAAAGCTCTGTGGTATTTCTAAAACATGCCTAAACGGGTGAGAACTGAAAGTCAAAGTGAAAGTCAAACTATGTGACTTTCGGTTCCGAACCGGGTCTAAACAGGAAATTGTCGGTTGATCATGTCTAGACATGTTCTTACACTTATTACCAAGTTATAACAATGATCCAACAGGTTGTATATGATCTACAATGTTAATTATGCATAAATAGCATTTTAGGCTTCCTGTTGACTTTTTAAATATAAGTTTGACCCGACTTTTGACCTGGTTAGAGTGGTGATCAGGGGAAACCCTTTTGAGGTTTTATTACCCACATAAATACCAACCTATAACTACTTTTGATTCGAGATATGCCTGAGCCATTTATCATTAATCTCGAAGTCAAACCGTAATTACGACGGTTTGACTTTTAGCTAAATAACTAAGCTAAAATTAATTAGAGAGGGTTAGGCAACTTACAAATGTCCTAAGCTTGATTAGAGAACACTTGAGAGAAGACTTTGAGTTCCAGAAGTGCTCCAAGAATGCAGATGAAGATGTGATGAAGTGTTTGCAACTAAGGCCCTTATATAGTGGATTTACTCACCACAATGTATTGACAACAAGGTCTAGCACACACCACAAGCTTCCCACATGTGTCCTAGATGCTTAGGGGGTGTTTTAGGGGTCAGGAGATGTGAAAAATCGGGAAAAGGTCGCGCACAAAGGCAATGGCAGGCAACAACTATGTTTCTCGGTTCTGGGAGTCCCTCGCGTGGCGCGAGGGACCCTCGCGTGGCGCGAGGGACCCTCGCGTGGCGCGACGGCATGCATAAATCAGCATTTGATTTTCTTTTGCGATTTGGTCCTTGGCTCTTCAAAACCCGATTAGGCACTTGTTTCTTGTATTGTAAACCCTCATAATTGATCTATAAAGGCTTTAAAACATATACCCACTTTGCTAAGTCCCCGGTTGACTTGATTGTTACCCGAAAAGTCCTAACTTTCAACGTTTACGCTTTAACACTTCGCACACGAATTTGATCACAACTTTCTCATACGACAACGAAACTTTACGAAATTTATATCGTGCATTCAAGTGAGCGTAATTAATATTTACAAAGCTTCGGGTTTGTCAAAAGGTCACTCAGAGGTATAAATTGAACATGTTGACGCATTTAGTCCCTGTAGTTTGAAATCTCTCACTTTTAGCTTCGTATGATCCATGATTTATTCATTTGAAGGTATGAGCATCATGTAGGGTTAATGTACATTATATTTATTCACAGTTCACACTTAGAATACCTATATTCACATACTTTCCATGTTTGTCAACTTTAGTCCTTCTATAATATTTTTTTCACACGTTTTAAACAAATGACACGTGTCAACACATTATAGGACGTGAATTTTCGAGGTGTTACAAAAAATCTCCGTAAACTAAATCACCCATGTATATGTTGACTTTTAAGAGATATACAGTAAAGAAAATCAAGGGCAATGGTGATATATATGCGGATTAGACACCAAAAAAAAAACACTCAACAAATGGCTACAATTTAAGGAATCTATTTAGTGACGACATCAGATTCCTAATTGATGCAAAAAGGTCTAGTGGCAAGAAAAGCTGCTTCAAGGAGGTTGTCAAGTGTTTTCGCTCGACGATTCTATTCTTGGGTGGTTGGTTTGGCCCTTGTTCCTGCAACTCGAATCCTAGCCCGGTATATCCCATTTTAATTTTACACCATTATGAACCTTACGCCTTTTTTACTCTCTGATCAAGGTTCTCGGCATTGAAAAATCATCGTAAACTAAATCACACATGTATATATTGACATTTAAGAGATATACAGTCAAGAAAATCAAGGGCAATGATGATATATAGGCGGATTAGACACCAAAAAAAACACTCAACAAATGGCTACAATTTAAGGAATATGTTTAATGACGGCATCAAATTCCTAATTGATGGAGAAAGGTCTGGTGGCAAGAAAAGCTGCTTCTAGGAGATTGTCAAGTGTTTTCGCTCGACGATTCCATTCTTGGGTGGTTGGTTTTGGCCCTTGTTCCTATAACTCGAATCCTAGCCCGATATATCCCATTTTAATTTTACACCATCGTGAACCTCACGCCTTTTTTACTCTCTGACCGAGGTTCTCGGCATTGATAATTCTTCGTAAACTAAATCACACGTGTATATGTTGACATTTAAGAGATATACAGTCAATAAAATCAAGGGCAATGGTGAAATATATACGTATTAGACACTAAAAAAACACTCAACAAATGGCTACAACTTAAGGAATGTGTTTAGTGACGGCATCAGATTCCTAATTAAAGGAGAAAGGTCTGGTGGCAAGAAAAGCTGCTTCTAGGAGGTTGTCAAGTGTTTTCGCTTGACGATTCCATTCTTGGGTGGTTGGTTTGGCCCTTGTTCCTGTAACTCAAATCCTAGCCCGGTATATCCCATTTTAATTTTACACCATTGTGAACCTTACGCCTTTTTTACTCTCTGATCGAGGTTCTCGGCATTGAAAAATAGTCGTAAACTAATTCACACGTGTATATGTTGACATTTAAGAGATATACAGTCAAGAAAATCAAGGGCAATGGTGATATATATGCGGATTAGACACCAAAAAAAACACTCAACAAATGGCTACAATTTAAGGAATGTGTTTAGTGACGGCATCAGATTCCTAATTGATGGAGAAAGGTCTGGAGGCAAGAAAAGCTACTTCTAGGAGGTTCTCATGTGTTTTCGCTCAACGATTCGATTCTTGAGTGGTTGGTTTGGCCCTTGTTCTTTTAACTCGAATCCTAGCCCGGTATATCCCTTTTTTACAATCTGATCGAGGTTCTCGGCATTGAAAAATCTTCGTAAACTAAATCACACGTGTATATGTTGACATTTAGGAGATATAGAGTCAAGAAAATCAAGGGTAATGGTGATATATATGCGGATTAGACACAAAAAAAAAACACTCAACAAATGCCTACAATTTAAGGAATGTGTTTAGTGACGGCATCAGATTCCTAGTTGATGGACAAAGGTCTGGTGGCAAGAAAAGCTGCTTCAAGGAGGTTGTCAAGTGTTTTCGCTCGACGATTCCATTCTTGGGTGGTTGGCTTGGACTTGTTCCTGTAACTCGATTCCTAGCCCGGTATATCCCATTTTAATTTTACACCATTATGAACCTTACTCCTTTTTTATTCACTGATCGAGGTTCTCGGCATTGAAAAATCTTCGTAAACTAAATCACACATGTATATGTTGACATTTAAGAGATATACAATTAAGAAAATCAAGGGCAATGGTGATATATATGCGGATTAGACACCAATAAAAACACTCAACAAATTGCTACAATTTAAGGAATGTGTTTAGTGACGGCATCAGATTCCTAATTGATGGAGAAAGGTCTGGTGGCAAGAAAAGCTGCTTCTAGGAGGTTGTCAAGTGTTTTCGCTCGACGATTCCATTCTTGGGTGGTTGGTTTGGCCCTTGTTCTAGTAACTCGAATCCTATCCCGGTATATCCCATTTTAATTTTACACCATTGTGGGCCTTACGCCTTTTTTACTCTCTGATCGAGGTTCTATGCATTGAAAAATCTTCGTAAACTAAATCACAAGTGTATATGTTGACATTTTAGAGATATACAGTCAAGAAAATCAAGGGCAATGGTGATATATATGCGGATTAGACACCAAAAAAAAAAAACACTAAAAATGACTACAATCTAAGGAATGTGTTTAGTGACGGCATCAGATTTCTAATTGATGGAGAAAGGTCTGGTGGCAAGAAAAGCTACTTCTAGGAGGTTGTCAAGTCTTTTCACTCGACGATTCCATTCTTGGGTGGTTGGTTTGTCCCTTGTTCCTGTAACTCGAATCCTAGCCCGGTATATCCCATTTTAATTTTACACCATTGTGAACCTTACTCCTTTTTTACTCTCTGATCGAGGTTCTCGGCATTGAAAAATATTCGTAAACTAAATCACACGTGTATATGTTGACATTTAAGAGATATACAGTCAAAAAAATCAAGGGCAATGGTGATATATATGTGGATTAGACACAAAAAAAACACTCAACAAATAGCTACAATTTAAAGAATGTGTTTAGTAACGGCATCAGATTCCTAATTGATGGAGAAAGTTCTAGTGGCAAGAAAAGCTGCTTCTAGGAGGTTGTCAAGTGTTTTCGCTCGACGATTCCATTCTTGGGTGGTTGGTTTGGCCCTTGTTCCTGTAACTCGACTCCTAGCCCGGTATATCCCATTTTAATTTTACACCATTGTGAACCATATGCCTTTTTTACTCTCTGATCGAGGTTCTCAGCATTGAAAAATCTTCGTAAACTAAATTGCACGTGTATATCTTGACATTTAAGAGATATACAGTCAAGAAAATCAAGGGCAATGGTGATATATATGCGGATTAGACACAAAAAAACACTCAACAAATGGCTACAATTTAAGGAATGTGTTTAGTGACGGCATCAGACTCCTTATTGATGGAGAAAGGTCTGGTGGCAAGAAAAGCTGCTTCAAGGAGGTTGTTAAGTGTTTTCGCTCGACGATTCCGTTCTTGGGTGGTTGGCTTGGCCCTTGTTCCTGTAACTCGATTCCTAGCCTGGTATATCCCATTTTAATTTTACACCATTGTGAACCTTACGCCTTTTTTACTCTCTGATCGAGGTTTTTTGGCATTGAAAAATCTTCGTAAACTAAATCACACGTGTATATGTTGACATTTAAGAGATATACAGTCAAGAAAATCAAAGGCAATTGTGATATATATGCGGATTAGACACCAAAAAAAAACACTCAACAGATGGCTTCAATTTAAAAAATGTGTTTAGTGATGGCATCAGATTCCTAATTGATGGATAAAGGTCTGGTGGCAAGAAATGATGCTTCTAGGAGGTTGTCAAGTGTTTTCACTCGATGATTCCATTCTTGGGTGGTTGGTTTGTCCCTTGTTCCTATAACTCGAATCCTAGCCTGGTATATCCCATTTTAATTTTACACCATTGTGAAGCTTATGCCTTTTTTACTCTCTGATCGAGGTTCTCGGCATTGAAAAATATTCGTAAACTAAATCACACGTGTATATGTTGACATTTAAGAGATATACAGTCAAAAAAATCAAGGGCAATGGTGATATATATGCGGATTAGACACAAAAAAAACACTCAACAAATGGCTACAATTTAAGGAATGTGTTTAGTAACGGCATCAGATTCCTAATTGATGTAGAAAGGTCTGGTGGCAAGAAAAGCTGCTTCTAGGAGGTTGTCAAGTGTTTTCGCTCGACGATTCCATTCTTGGGTGGTTGGTTTGGCCCTTGTTCCTGTAACTCGAATCCTAGCCCGGTATATCCCAATTTAATTGTACACCATTGTGAACCTTACGCCTTTTTTACTCTCTGATCGAGGTTCTCGGCATTGAAAAATCTTCGTAAACTAAATTGCACGTGTATATGTTGACATTTAACAGATATACAGTCAAGAAAATCAAGGGCAATGGTGATATATATGCGGATTAGACACAAAAAAAAAACACTCAACAAATGACTACAATTTAAGGAATTTGTTTAGTGACGGCATCAAATTCCTTATTGATGGAGAAAGGTCTGGTGGCAAGAAAAACTGCTTCAAGGAGGTTGTTAAGTGTTTTCGCTCGACGATTCCGTTCTTGGGTGGTTGGCTTGGCCCTTGTTCCTTTAACTCGAATCCTAGCCCGGAATATCCCATTTTAATTTTACACCATTGTGAACCTTACGCCTTTTTTACTCTCCGATCGAGGTTCTCGGCATTGAAAAATATTCGTAAACTAAATCACACATGTATATGTTGACATTTAAGAGTTATACAGTCAAGAAAATCAAGGGCAATGGTGATATATATGCGGATTAGACACAAAAAAAAAACACTCAACAAATGACTACAATTTAAGGAATTTGTTTAGTGACGGCATCAGATTCCTTATTGATGGAGAAAGGTCTGGTGGCAAGAAAAGCTGCTTCAAGGAGTTTGTTAAGTGTTTTCGCTCGACGATTCCGTTCTTGGGTGGTTGGTTTGTCCCTTGTTCCTGTAACTCGAATCCTAGCCCGGTATATCCCATTTTAATTTTACACCATTGTGAACCTTATGCCTTTTTTACTCTCTGATCGAGGTTCTCGGCATTGAAAAATATTCGTAAACTAAATCACACGTGTATATGTTGACAATTTAGAGATATACAGTCAAGAAAATCAAGGGCAATTGTGATATATATGCGGATTAGACACAAAAAAAAAACACTCAACAAATGGCTACAATTTAAGGAATGTGTTTAGTAACGGCATCAGATTCCTAATTGATGTAGAAAGGTCTGGTGGCAAGAAAAGCTGCTTCTAGGAGGTTGTCATGTGTTTTCGCTCGACGATTCCATTCTTGGGTGGTTGGTTTGGCCCTTATTCCTGTAACTCGAATCCTAGCCCGGTATATCCCAATTTAATTGTACACCATTGTGAACCTTACGCCTTTTTTACTCTCTGATCGAGGTTCTCGGCATTGAAAAATCTTCGTAAACTAAATTGCACGTGTATATGTTGACATTTAAGAGATATACAGTCAAGAAAATCAAGGGCAATGGTGATATATATGCGGATTAGACACAAAAAAAAAAAACACTCACCAAATGACTACAATTTAAGGAATTTGTTTAGTGACGGCATCAGATTCCTTATTGATGGAGAAAGGTCTGGTGGCAAGAAAAGCTGCTTCAAGGAGGTTGTTAAGTGTTTTTGCTTGACGATTCCGTTCTTGGGTGGTTGGCTTGGCCCTTGTTCCTTTAACTCGAATCCTAGCCCGGAATATCCCATTTTAATTTTACACCATTGTGAACCTTACGCCTTTTTTACTCTCCGATCGAGGTTCTCGGCATTGAAAAATATTTGTAAACTAAATCACACGTGTATATGTTGACATTTTAGAGATATACAGTCAAGAAAATCAAGGGCAATGGTAATATATATGCGGATTAGACCCCAAAAAAAACACTCAACAGATGGCTTCAATTTAAAAAATGTGTTTAGTGATGGCATCAGATTCCTAATTGATGGATAAAGGTCTGGTGGCAAGAAATGATGCTTCTAGGAGGTTGTCAAGTGTTTTCACTCGACGATTCCATTCTTGGGTGGTTGGTTTGTCCCTTGTTCCTGTAACTCGAATCCTAGCCCGGTATATCCCATTTTAATTTTACACCATTGTGAACCTTACGCCTTTTTTACTCTCTGATCGAGGTTATAGGCATTGAAAAATCTTCATAAACCAAATCACACGTGTGTATGTTGACATTTTAGAGATATACAGTCAAGAAAATCAAGGGCAATGGTGATATATATGCGGATTAGACAAAAAAAAACACTCAACAAATGGCTACAATTTAAGGAATGTGTTTAGTAACGGCATCAGATTCCTAATTGATGGAGAAAGGTCTGGTGGCAAGAAAAGCTGCTTCTAGGAGGTTGTCAAGTGTTTTCGCTCGACGATTCCATTCTTGGGTGGTTGGTTTGGCCCTTGTTCCTGTAACTCGAATCCTAGCCCGGAATATCCCATTTTAATTTTACACCATTGTGAACCTTACGCCTTTTTTAATCTCCGATCGAGGTTCTCGGCCTTGAAAAATCTTCGTAAACTAAATTACACTTGTATATGTTGACATTTAAGAGATATATAGTCAAGAAAATCAAGGGTAATGGTGATATATACGCGGATTAGACACCAAAAAAAAAACACTCAACAAATGGATACAATTTAAGGAATGTGTTTAGTGACGGCATCAGATTCCTAATTGATGGATAAAGGTCTGGTGGCAAGAAATGATGCTTCTAGGAGGTTGTCAAGTGTTTTCGCTCGACGATTCCATTCTTGGGTGGTTGGTTTGGCCCTTGTTCCTGTAACTCGAATCCTAGCCCGGAATATCCCATTTTAATTTTACACCATTGTGAACCTTACGCCTTTTTTACTCTCCGATCGAGGTTCTCGGCATTGAAAAATCTTCGTAAACTAAATTACATGTGTATATGTTGACATTTAAGAGATATACAGTCAAGAAAATCAAGGGTAATGGTGATATATACGCGGATTAGACACAAAAAAAAAACACTTAACAAATGGCTACAATTTAAGGAATGTGTTTAGTGACGGCATCAGATTCCTAATTGATAGATAAAGGTCTGGTGGCAAGAAATGATGCTTCTAGGAGGTTGTCAAGTGTTTTCACTCGACGATTCCATTCTTGGGTGGTTGGTTTGTCCCTTGTTCCTGTAACTCGAATCCTAGCCCGGTATATCCCATTTTAATTTTACACCATTGTGAACCTTACGCCTTTTTTACTCTCTGATCGAGGTTCTTGGCATTGAAAAATATTCGTAAACTAAATCACACGTGTATATGTTGACATTTAAGAGATATACAGTCAAAAAAATCAAGTGCAATGGTGATATATATGCGGATTAGACACAAAAAAAACACTCAACAAAGAGCTACAATTTAAGGAATGTGTTTAGTAACGGCATCAGATTCCAAATTGATGGAGAAAGGTCTGGTGGCAAGAAAAGCTACTTCTAGGAGGTTGTCAAGTGTTTTCGCTCGACGATTCCATTCTTGGGTGGTTGGTTTGGCCCTTGTTCCTGTAACTCGAATCCTAGCCCGGTATATCCCATTTTAATTTTACACCATTGTGAAACTTACGCCTTTTTTACTCTCTGATCGAGGTTCTCGGCATTGAAAAATCTTCGTAAACTAAATCACACGTGTATATGTTGACATTTAAGAGATATACAGTCAAGAAAATCAAGGGCAATGGTGATATATATACGGATTAGACACAAAAAAAAAACACTCAACAAATGGCTATAATTTAAGGAATGTGTTTAGTGACGGCATCAGATTCCTAATTGATGGATAAATGTCTGGTGGCAAGAAAAGCTGCTTTTAGTAGGTTGTCAAGTGTTTTCGCTCGGCGATTCCATTCTTGGGTGGTTAGTTTGGCCCTTGTTCCTGTAACTCGAATCCTAGACCGGTATATCCCATTTTAATTTTACACCATTGTGAACTTTACGCCTTTTTTACTCTCTGATCGAGGTTCTCGGCATTGAAAAATCTTCGTAAACTAAATTACACTTGTATATGTTGACATTTAAGAGATATACAGTCAAGAAAATCAAGGGTAATGGTGATATATACGCGGATTAGACACCAAAAAAAAACACTCAACAAATGGCTACAATTTAAGGAATGTGTTTAGTGACGGCATCAGATTCCTAATTGTTGGATAAAGGTCTGGTGGCAAGAAATGATGCTTCTAGGAGGTTGTCAAGTGTTTTCGCTCGACGATTCCATTCTTGGGTGGTTGGTTTGGCCCTTGTTCCTGTAACTCGAATCCTAGCCCGGAATTTCCCATTTTAATTTTACACCATTGTGAACCTTACGCCTTTTTAACTCTCCGATCGAGGTTCTCGGCATTGAAAAATCTTCGTAAACTAAATTACACGTGTATATGTTGACATTTAAGAGATATACAGTCAAGAAAATCAAGGGTAATGGTGATATATACGCGGATTAGACACAAAAAAAAAAACACTCAACAAATGGCTACAATTTAAGGAATGTGTTTAGTGACGGCATCAGATTCCTAATTGATGGAGAAATGTCTGGTGGCAAGAAAAGCTGCTTTTTGTAGGTTGTCAAGTGTTTTCGCTCGGCGATTCCATTCTTGGGTGGTTAGTTTGGCCCTTGTTCCTGTAACTCGAATCCTAGACCGGTATATCCCATTTTAATTTTACACCATTGTGAACTTTACGCCTTTTTTACTCTCTGATCGAGGTTCTCGGCATTGAAAAATCTTCGTAAACTAAATTACACTTGTATATGTTGACATTTAAGAGATATACAGTCAAGAAAATCAAGGGTAATGGTGATATATACGCGGATTAGACACCAAAAAAAAACACTCAACAAATGGCTACAATTTAAGGAATGTGTTTAGTGACGGCATCAGATTCCTAATTGATGGATAAAGGTCTGGTGGCAAGAAATGATGCTTCTAGGAGGTTGTCAAGTGTTTTCACTCGACGATTCCATTCTTGGGTGGTTGGTTTGTCCCTTGTTCCTGTAACTCGAATCCTAGCCCGGTATATCCCATTTTAATTTTACACCATTGTGAACCTTACACCTTTTTTACTCTCTGATCGAGGTTCTCGGCATTGAAAAATATTCGTAAACTAAATCACACGTGTATATGTTGACATTTAAGAGATATACAGTCAAAAAAATCAAGGGCAATGGTGATATATATGCGGATTAGACGCAAAAAAAAAAACACTCAACAAAGAGCTACATTTTAAGGAATGTGTTTAGTAACGGCATCAGATTCCTAATTGATGCAGAAAGGTCTGGTGGCAAGAAAAGCTGCTTCTAGGAGATTGTCAAGTGTTTTCGCTCGACGATTCCATTCTTGGGTGGTTGGTTTGGCCCTTGTTCCTGTAACTCGAATCCTAGCCCGGTATATCCCATTTTAATTTTACACCATTGTGAACCTTACGCCTTTTTTACTCTCCGATCGAGGTTCTCGGCATTGAAAAATCTTCGTAAACTAAATTACACGTGTATATGTTGACATTTAAGAGATATACAGTCAACAAAAACAAGGGTAATGGTGATACATACGCGGATTAGACACCAAAAAAAAACACTCAACAAATGGCCACAATTTAAGGAATGTGTTTAGTGACGGCATCAGATTCCTTATTGATGGAGAAAGGTCTGGTGGCAAGAAAAGCTGCTTCTACGAGGTTGTCAAGTATTTTCGCTCGACGATTCCATTCTTGGGTGGTTGGTTTGGCCCTTGTTCCTGTAACTCGAATCCTAGCCCGGTATATCCCATTTTAATTTTACACCATTGTGAAACTTACGCCTGTTTTACTCTCTGATCGAGGTTCTCGGCAGTGAAAAATCTTCGTAAACTAAATCACACGTGTATATGTTGACATTTAAGAGATATACAGTCAAGAAAATCAAGGGCAATGGTGATATATATACGGATTAGACACAAAAAAAAACACTCAACAAATGGCTACAATTTAAATCAGATTCCTAATTGATGGAGAAATGTCTGGTGGTAAGAAAAGCTGCTTTTAGTAGGTTGTCAAGTGTTTTTGCTCGGCGATTCCATTCTTGGGTGGTTAGTTTGGCCCTTGTTCCTGTAACTCGAATCCTAGACCGGTATATCCCATTTTAATATCACACCATTGTGAACCTTACGCCTTTTTACTCTCTGATCGAGGTTCTCCGCATTGAAAAATCTTCGTAAACTAAATCACACGTGTATATGTTGACATTTTAGAGATATACCATCAAGAAAATCAAGGGTAATGTTGATATATATGCGGATTAGACACCAAAAAAACACTCAACATATGGCTGCAATTTAAGGAATGTGTTTAGTGACGGCATCTGATTCCTAATTGTTGGAGAAAGGTCTGTTGGCAAGAAAAGCTGCTTCTAGGAGGTTGTCAGGTGTTTTCGCTCGACGATTCCATTCATGGGTGGTTGGATTGGCCCTTGTTCCTGTAACTCGAATCCAAGCCCGGTATATCCCATTTTAATTTTACATCATTGTGAAGCTAATGTATTTTTTACTCTATGATAGAGGTTCTTGGCATTGAAAAATCTTCGTAAACTAAATCACACGTGTATATGTTGACATTTAAGAGATATACAGGCAAGAAAATCAAGGGCAATGGTGATATATATGCGGATTAGACAACAAAAAAACACTCAACAAATGGCTACAGTTTAAGGAATGTGTTTAGTGACGGCATCAGATTCCTAATTGATGGAGAAATGTCTGGTGGCAAGAAAAGCAGCTTTTAGTAGGTTGTCAAGTGCTTTCGCTCGGCGATTCCATTCTTGGGTGGTTAGTTTGGCCCTTGTTCCTGTAACTCGAATCCTAGACCGGTATATCCCATTTTAATTTTACACCATTGTGAACCTTATGCCTTTTTACTCTCTGATCGAGGTTCTCGGCATTGAAAAATCTTCGTAAACTAAATCACACGTGTATAAGTTGACATTTAAGAGATATACTGTCAAGAAAATCAAGGGCTATGGTGTTATATATGCGGATTAGTCACCAAAAAAAAAACACTCAAGAGATGGCTATAAATTAAGGAATGTGTTTAGTGTCGGCGCCTGATTCCTAATTGATGGAGAAAGGTCTGGTGGCAAGAAAAGCTGCTTCTAGGAGGTTGTCAAGTGTTTTCGCTCAACGATTCCATTCTTGGGTGGTTGGTTTGGCCCTTGTTCCTGAAACTCGAATCCTAGCCTGGTAAATACCGTTTTAATTTTACACCATTGTGAACCTTACGCCTTTTTTACTCTCTGATCGAGGTTCTCGGCATTGAAAAATCTTCGTAAACTAAAGCACACGTGTATATGTTGACATTTAAGAGATATGCAGTCAAGAAAATCAAGGGCAATGGTGATATATATGCGGATTAGACCCAAAAAAATACTCAACAAATGACTACAATTTAAGAAATGTGTTTAGTGATGGCATCAGATTCCTAATTGATGGACAAAGGTCTGGTGGCAAGAAAAGCTGCTTCTTGGAGGTTGTCAAGTGTTTTCGCTCGACGATTCCATTCATGGGTGGTTGGATTGGCCCTTGTTCCTGTAACTCGAATCCTAGCCCGGTATATCCCATTTTAATTTTACACCATTGTGAACCTTACGCCGTTTTTACTCTCTGATCAAGGTTCTCGGCATTGAAAAGTCTTCGTAAACTAAAGCACACGTGTATATGTTGACATTTAAGAGATATACAGTCAAGAAAATAAAGGCCAATGGTGGTATATATGCGGATTAGACACAAAAAAAAAGTTAACAGATGGCTACAATTTAAGGAATGTGTTTAGTGACGGCATCAGATTCCTAATTGATGGAGAAAGGTCTGGTGGCAAGATAAGCTGCTTCTAGGAGGTTGTCAAGTGTTTTCGCTCGACGATTCCATTCTTGGGTGGTTGGTTTGGCCCTTGTTCCTGTAACTCGAATTCTAGCCCGGTATATCTCATTTTAATTTTACACAATTGTGAAACTTACGCCTTTTTTACTCTCTTATCGAGGTTCTCGGCATTGAAAAATCTTCGTAAACTAAATCACACGTGTATATGTTGACATTTAAGAGATATACATTCAAGAAAATCAAGGGCAATGGTGATATATATGCGGATTAGACACAAAAAAAAAAAACACTCAACAAATGGCTACAATTTAAGGAATGTGTTTAGTGACGGCATCAGATTCCTAATTGATGGAGAAAGGTCTGGTGGCAAGAAAAGCTGCTTCTAGGAGGTTGTCAAGTGTTTTCGCTCGACGATTCCATTCTTGGGTGGTTGGTTTGGCCCTTGTTCATGTAACTCGAATCCTAGCCGGGTATATCCCATTTTAATTTTACACTATTGTGAACCTTACGCCTTTTTTACTCTCTGATCGAGGTTCTTGGCATTGAAAAATCTTCGTAAACTAAATCACACGTGTATATGTTGACATATAAGAGATACACAGTCAAGAAAATCAAGGGCAATGGTGATATATATGCGGATTAGACACCAAAAAAAACACTCAACAAATGGCTACAATTTAAGGAATGTGTTTAGTGACGGCATCAGATTCCTAAATTATAGAGTAAGGTCTGGTGGCAAGAAAAGCTGCTTCTAGGAGGTTGTCAAGTGTTTTCACTCAACGATTCCATTCTTGGGTGGTTGGTTTGGCCCTTGTTCCTGTAACTCGAATCCTAGCCCGGTATATCCCATTTTACTTTTACACCATTGTGAACCTTACGCCTTTTTTACTCTCTGATCGAGGTTCTCGGCATTGAAAATCTTCCAATCACACGTGTATATTTGACATTTAAGAGATATACAGTCAAGAAAATCAAGGGCAATTGTGATATATATGTGGATTAGACCCAAAAAAAACACTCAACAAATGACTACAATTTAAGGAATGTGTTTAGTGACGGTATCAGATTCCTAATTGATGGAGAAAGGTCTGGTGGCAAGAAAAGCTGCTTCTAGGAGGTTGTCAAGTGTTTTCGCTCGACGATTCGATTCTTGTGTGGTTGGTTTGGCACTTGTTCCTGTAACTCGAATCCTAGCTCGGTATATTCCATTTTAATATTACACCATTGTGAACCTTACGCCCTTTTTACTCTCTGATCGAGGTTCTCGGGATTGAAAAATCTTCGTAAACTAAATCACACGTGTATATGTTGACATTTAAGAGATATACAGTCAAGAAAATCAAGGGCAACGGTGATATATATGCGGAATAGACACCAAAAAAACACTCAACAAATGGCTACAATTTAAGGAATGTGTTTAGTAACGACATCAGATTACTAATTGATGGAGAAAGGTCTGGTGGCAAGAAAAACTGCTTCTAGGAGGTTGTCAAGTGTTTTCGCTCGACGATTCCATTCTTGGGTGGTTGGTTTGGCCCAGTGTTCCTGTATCTCGAATCGTAGCCCGGCATATCCCATTTTAATTTTACACCATTGTGAACCTTACGACTTTTTTACTCTCTGGTCGAGGTTCTCGGCATTGAAAAATCTTCGTAAACTAAATCACACATGTATATGTTGACATTTAAGAGATATACAGTCAAGAAAATCAAGGGCAATGTAGGTCCCGAGAGCCGTATGGATCGTAACGGAATCGTCGATCCAACCTAGAGTGCGGAATCCCCTAGATCAGATTTCACAGAAAACGAGTAGAAACGAAATCAAGAACACCATACACTTTCAATCCGGTCTTCTATTGATTATCCAACACGAAGTTTACAATCAATTCAAGACCCACAAGAAATCTCCTAGCCACTCTCTATAGATTTCTCAAACTCTAAATGTCTATCAAGTGTCTCACCTAAACCCTTATGCCAAGCCTTGTTTATATAGGACAAGGTTTGCACATGGGCTTTTGTCTGGGCTAGGCCATTCTCCAAGCCCATAACACTACATAACTCCCTAACCAATAATGCTAAGCCTAATACAAAATATCCAAAGACTAAATAATCAAACTATTAAGTTGTTGTCACAAAACATGCACCAACAAACTCCCCCTTGACAATAGCTTCATAGTGTAACTTTATCTTCAAACATCTTGCAGTCTTTTGGTCTTTGGATAGCGTCAGCTACACAGTTTCTGACATCAACAAACTCCCCCTTAGCTGATGCTTCCAATCTCCAAAAATTTCATTCGTTGTAGATCAGCGAACTAACAATCTTTGGTTAAGCAAGTATCTTCAAAACTCTCCAAATCAATGTAGTAGAAGGATCCTACCATGCATCTTCACACATCTTCACTTCACTTTCAAACTGCACTTTACTTGTATTCTGCACTTCATTTTGATAACTGCATCAATCTGTTTAGCAACACAAGCAAGTATCTCGAAAAACCATTAGTCTTTTTCACATTTAAAGATAAACCAATATTTTATCTTAGTTTGCAAAAACAACTACCTGTCCGTTCAAAATGGAAGTCTTTTAAAAAGAAATCTTTTTGGTATTTTTGATATTTTTCAAAACAACTAAACAAACTAGACTAAACTCAAAAAATATTTACAATACTTCTTTTTGTGAGTATCATGTGCAAGAAGATCATATCAGCAAAATCAAACTGTTTTCACACTATTAGATAATTCTTTATGTAATTTTCATGAAAAGCAGTTCAAGACGATTACCAGTATGTTTGTCCACCTAAACAAAATGCATGAACATTTCAAGTACCTTTACCGTATGATACGTTAAGGTAATTTTAATTCTGATATACTAGTGTGTCCCACTTCAGGATGTACCCCCGCGATCAAGGTATGCACAAAGATTCATCGTAGTAGGTGAGTATACTGAATTCATCCGTTTTGTTTTTCAACGTTTAGATAATTGGTGAACAGGTCAGTACTTCCGTACAGCAGAGAGACCAAAATATCTAACGAGGGCTAAGACGAATACCATTTTTGGTACGATTTATGCATTTTGCACTTTTTGAATGACTCTCTATGAGAGCTTCTTCATTTTCAGGGTTTTGGCATTTTTAGCTCTTTTAATATATCCTGGGTGTGTCTAGGTCAGTATGTATCTGGATGCAGCAGAAGGACACCCCTGATATCCCCAGATGAAATAACAGTATAAAGACCCAAAACTTCAGATTTTGGCAATCTATCAATGCAAGATTTAAGGTCATTAAACCATACCCCACTGATGTGTTCCCCACTCATACTCAGTGCATTTATGTTTGTATCACTTTGGTAAGTTGATTATTTCATGCTTTTGCCTACTGGTACATCATATGATGAAGCTGCTATCACACTTAAGCAATTTAATTCAGTTCGAGTGTGACAGTCTAACTTGCTGATGTACTATCATTTCTTCTTTTTCACACAGTGAAAACTCATTTTTGATTTTTCAATGTTTTTGGATTTTTAAAATTTTATAACTTACTCCCCCTAAACACACGCACTATCCAAACTCTTTTTGGCTTAGGGTGATTTCTCCCCCTAAATTTTTGTTTTCATGGAGTAAGTTTTAAAAACACAAACAAACTCCCACCTTAACCTGACTACAGTTTTTCAATGTTAAAAGCTAAAATAAACAAGACAATCACAAAAGTAAATAGCTCGTTACCCATGTTAACCTACTTTTCACCTCAGATGCTTTACAGGAACAACCACTGTTGAACACATCAACAGTCCTTCTTGGTCATCCTGCATTCACTCAACAACTCAGTTAGACTTTAGAACCCAAGCGCTGATAGTCTTGGGATTTCCAAATTCATCCATTACAGGAACATCCATCCAATATCCATCACTCCTCAGTGGAGTCTTGGATTGCTTCCCCATTGTTGAACAAGATTGATAATTTCCACTAGGTCTTTGATTGCGAGAGTTCCAACAACCTCTCAGATTTTCTGACCTTTGGAAATTATTATCTTGATACCTGCTCCTCCCATTATTATACCATGAATTTTGGAAAAATTTTGGATGTTGTTGAACATTCGAGTTACTGAAACTCCTATGTTCGTTTCTTCTTTGAAAATTTCGATTACCAGTAGTTTGGTATCGAGTTTGATATCCAAAATTTCTATTTTGACTTTGAAATTGATTTGATTTACCATTATAATGACTAAATTGTGGAGAATTACTTCTTGGTCTATCAAATCTTTTCGAAGTTGAGGGTTTTGATTGAGATTCAGGTTTCTTTGTCTGATAACTTGATTTTACAGTATTGCTTGACCCAACCTGATTCCCATCCTTAACCTCATCAACGTTTTGTTTACCTTTCTTCAAAGGACAACAACTCGACACATGTCCTTTGTTGTGACATCTAAAACAGGATCTTTTCTTATAAGTTTTCTTTTTATTCGATCCCTTTTTAAATGTTTTAGCCTTTTTGTCTTCAGTATCCTTATCCACTTTATGAGATGTACTGTTAGACTCTACAGATTCTTTCAAAGCAACTGGACTATTTGGCAAGTTCACAGCTATCGGATCCACTACTACTTGTGCAGTGGTTACAAAATCAATTAGCTCTTCTTCTTTTGGTAGAAAAGAGTAGTCTTGATTTCCAGAAGATGAAGCTTTAGTAAACCCCACCCCTGTTTTATCATTACTCCTTTTTAAACCTTTTTGAATTTGAGTCCCGACTAACGAAGAATTCCCAAAATTGTTTAACTTCCCCTGAAGTTCAACAATTTTGGCTTGTGCATCAGCCAATTCTGTGCACTTTTCTGAAAGCTCGTTAGTCTTTTCTTTCAGAGTTTCACGAGCCAAATCAATGATCTGTAATTGTTCATTGACTTTGCTTGTTAACCTGCTAATTTCTTGTTCATTTGATTTGAGTTTTTCTAAAGAATTTGACTCTCTTTTAATCAAAAGAACATTTAACTCTTTTCGGTTTTCCAAATCAGCTAACAATATTTTGTTTTGCTCCGATAGTCTGTTAACTTTACCCTGTAGTTCAGTGCAATTAAGACATGTATGACTTACAGATTCTGATGATACCTTCACTTCTGTTGTAAGTCCATTCACATCAGCCAAGCCCTTTGAAACTTCTACATCCTTCTTCTCAGCATTCTCCTCATCTGCTTCCTCTCCAATCTTCACAGTTGCAAGCTCAGCTACCAATGCTTGATCACAAGTAGTTACTTGTGAAGAGATCTGATATCGTTTTTCCAAAGCTTCCCACAGCTCTCTAGAAGTCCCATACGTCTTGAAAGTATGTTTAACACTCTCAGGCAAGGACATCTTTATTGCTGCGAAAGCTTTCTTCTCAGCATCAACCAACTGTTTCTCAGATTCATCCATCTTCTCATAAGAAATTACTTTTACTCTACCATCAACACGACGTGTGGGAGCAAAGTATCCATCTATCATACACGTCCACATTTCAGTATCTTCACTTTTCATAAACAACTCAAACTTCTCTTTCCAGTCAGCATATTCTTTGACGTTTGTAAGCTTTGGCCAATTCTTAACAATCTCCCTTCCATTGTTCATCTTAGCCATCACGCAGCGCAAAAGTTTAAATGAATTTTGGTAACCTGTGTCAAAATCCAAATCTAACTTCTCTACTGGTCCTTGTCTAGCTTTTACCGTAAGCGAACTGATGAAACCGTACAAATATTATCCGAAAACTGTTTTTATCAAATTATACTGTTAGATTCGTCTCGAAATTACGATTCCAATGATATATAATGTCAAAAACCTATTTCCGGATTTTCCAGAGTCTTTTTTTTTTCCTTAAAAATCCAAGGATTCCAATGGTGCAAACGGTTTTCTTAGATGAGTTACGGATAATTTTCTAAACGCGAAACTGTGAAATTTCTCTTACGCAAGCCAAGAAAAATTCCACCTAGTCCGAAATTGTCCGAAATGGCTCCAAATCCGAAATGAGCACCCTTTGGTCCGAAATTGACCTATGCTGATTCGAAATGACACCTTTTTATCCGAAATGAACACCTATTTATCCGAAATGATCCGTAATCCTTCCAATTTATCCGAAATGCAAATTTAACTGGTCCAAAATGGGTGCTTCTGGTCTGAAATGTAACTCTCTGATCCGTAATGAAGTAGTCTGATCTGCAATCGACGCTTTCAAATCCGAAATGCAATCCTTTAAGTCCGAATTGATCCGAAATGCAGTATTTCAGATCCGAAATCGTCCGAATTGCTTGCTGTTAATCCGAAATTGATGCTGTTAATCCGAAATGACTGATTTTTGGTCCGAAATCCAAGTCCTTTGATCAGTAATGATCCGAAAAGCTTGAATTTTAACCGAAATCAGCAGCAGAACTCCGAAACAGCCTTCAAAAACGTCCAAAAACTATGATTTTCTGTAAAAACGATTCTGAACCAAGCCAATCGAGAGCCAAATGCTCTGATACCAACTGTAGGTCCCGAGAGCCGTGCGGATCGTAACAGAATCGTCGATCCAACCTAGAGTGCGGAATCCCCTAGATCAGATTTCATAGAAAACGAGTAGAAACAGAATCAAGAACACGATACACTTTCAATCCGGTCTTCTATTGATTATCCAACACGAAGTTTACAATCAATTCAAGACCCACAAGAAATCTCCTAGCCACTCTCTATAGATTTCTCAAACTCTAAATGTCTATCAAGTGTCTCACCTAAACCCTTATGCCAAGCGTTGTTTATATAGGACAAGGTTTGCACATGGGCTTTGGTCTGGGCTAGGCCATTCTCCAAGCCCATAACACTAATTAACTCCCTAACCAATAATGCTAAGCCCAATACAAAATATCCAAAGACTAAATAATCAAACTATTAAGCTGTTGTCACAAAACATGCACCAACAAACTCCCCCTTGACAATAGCTTCATAGTGTAACTTTGTCTTCAAACATCTTGCAGTCTTTTGGTCTTTGGATAACGTCAGCTACACAGTTTCTGACATCAACAAACTCCCCCTTAGCTGATGCTTCCAATCTCCAAAACTTTCATTCGTTGTAGATCAGCAAACTAACAATCTTTGGTTAAGCAAGTATCTTCAAAACTCTCCAAATCTCTCTCTCTGCAATGTAGTAGAAGGATCCTACCATGCATCTTCACATCACTTTCAAACTGCACTTTACTTGTATTCTGCACTTCATTTTGATAATTGCATCAATCTGTTTAGCAACACAAGCAAGTATCTCGAAAAAGCATTAGTCTTTTTCACATTTGAAGATAAACCAATATTTTATCTTAGTTTGCAAAAACAACTACCTGTCAGTTCAAAATGGAAGTCTTTTAAAAAGAAATATTTTTGGTATTTTCGATATTTTTCAAAACAACTAAACAAACTAGACTAAACTCAAAAAATATTTACAATACTTCTTTTTGTGAGTATCATGTGCAAGAAGATCATATCAGCAAAATCAAACTGTTTTCACACTATTAGATAATTCTTTATGTAATTTTCATGAAAAGCAGTTCAAGACGATTACCAGTATGTTTGTCCACCAAAACAAAATGCATGAACATTTCAAGTACCATTACCGTATGATACGTTAAGGTAATTTTAATTCTGACATACTAGTGTGTCCCACTTCAGGATGTACCCCGCGATCAAGGTATGCACAAAGATTCATCGTAGTAGGTGAGTATACTGAATTCATCCGTTTTGTTTTTCAACGTTTAGATAATTGGTGAACAGGTCAGTACTTCCGTACAACAGAGAGACCAAAATATCTAACGAGGGCTAAGACAAATACCATTTTTGGTACGATTTATGCATTTTGCACTTTTTGAATGACTCTCTATGAGAGCTTCTTCATTTTCAGGGGTTTGGCATTTTTAGCTCTTTTAAGATATCCTCGGTATGTCTAGGTCAGCATGTATCTGGATGCAGCAGAAGGACACCCCTGATATCCCCAGATGAAATAACAGTATAAAGACCCAAAACTTCAGATTTTGGCAATCTATCAACGCAAGATTTAAGGTCATTAAACCATACACCACTGATGTGTTCCCCACTCATACTCAGTGCATTTAGGTTTATATCACTTTGGTAAGTTGATTATTTCATGCTTTTGCCTACTGGTACATCATATGATGAAACTGCTATCACACTTAAGCAATTTAATTAAATTTGAGTGTGAGAGTCTAACTTGCTGATGTACTATCATCTCTTCTTTTTCACACCATGAAAACTCATTTTTGATTTTCTATTTTTTTAAGTTTTTGATTTTTCAATGTTTTTGCATTTTTTAAAATTTTATAACTTACTCTCCCTAAACGCACGCACTATCTAAACTCTTTTTGGCTTAGAGGAATTTCCCCCCCTAAATTTTTGTTTTTATGGAGTAAGTTTCAAAAACATAAATTTAAATCAATTCTTTTCATTTCGAAATGGGTGCTTCTGATCCGAAATGTAACTCTCTGATCCGTAATGAAGTAGTCTGATCCGAAATCGACGCTTTCTGATCCGTAATGCAATCCTTTAAGTCCGAATTGATCCGAAATGCAGTATTTCAGATCCGAAATCGTCCGAATTGCTTGCTGTTTATCCGAAATTGATGCTGTTAATCCGAAATGACTGATTTTTGGTCCGAAATCCAAGTCTTTTGATCAGTAATGATCCGAAATGCTTGAATTTTATCCGAAATCAGCAGCAGAACTCCGAAACAGCCTTCAAAAACGTCCAAAAACTATGATTTTCTGCGAAAACGATTCTGAACCAAGCCAATCGAGAGACGAATGCTCTGATACCAATTGTAGGTCCCGAGAGCCGTATGGATCATAACAGAATTGTCGATCCAACCTAGAGTGCGGAATCCCCTAGATCAGATTTCACAGAAAACGAGTAGAAACAGAATCAAGAACACGATACACTTTCAATCCGGTCTTCTATTGATTATCCAACACGAAGTTTACAATCAATTCAAGACCCACTAGAAATCTCTCAGCCAATCTCTGTAGATTTCTCTATCTCTTTCTCAAACTCTAAATGTCTATAAAGTGTCTCACCTAAACCCTTATGTCAAGCCTTGTTTATATAGGACAAGGTTTGCACATGGGCTTTTGTCTGGGCTAGGCCATTCTCCAAGCCCATAACACTACATAACTCCCGAACCAATAATACTAAGCCCAATACAAAATATCCAAAGACTAAATAATCAAACTATTAAGCTGTTGTCACAAAACATGCACCAACAGGCAATGGTGATATATATGTGGATTAGACACCAAAAAAAACACTCAATAAATGGCTACAATTTAAGGAATGTGTTTAGTGACGGCATCAGATTCCTAATTGATGGAGAAAGGTGTGGTGGCAAGAAAAGCTGCTTCAAGGAGGTTGTCAAGTGTTTTCATTCGACGATTCCATTCTTGGGTGGTAAGTTTGGCCCTTGTTCCTGAAACTCGAATCCTAGCCTGGTATATCCCATTTCAATTTTACACCATTGTGAACCTTACGTCTTTTTTACTCTCTGATCGAGGTTCTCGGCATTGAAAATCTTCATAAACTAAATCACACGGGTATATGTTGACATTTAAGAGATATACTGTCAAGAAAATCAAGGGCTATGGTGTTATATATGCGGATTAGACACCAAAAAAATACTCAACAGATGGCTATAAATTAAGGAATGTGTTTAGTGACGGCGCCAGATTCCTAATTGATGGAGAAAGGTCTTGTGGCAAGAAAAGCTGCTTCTAGGAGGCTGTCAAGTGTATTCGCTCGACGATTCCATTCTTGGGTGGTTGGTTTGGCCCTTGTTCCTGAAACTCGAATCCTAGCCTGGTATATCCCATTTTTATGTTACACCATTGGGAACCTTACGCCTTTTTTACTCTCTGATCGAGGTTCTCGGCATTGAAAAATCTCCATAAACTAAAGCACACGTGTATATGTTGACATTTAAGAGATATACAGTCAAGAAAATCAAGGGCAATGGTGATATATATGCGGATTAGACCCAAAAAAAACACTCAACAAATGACTACAATTTAAGAAATGTGTTTAGTGACGGCATCAGATTCCTAATTGATGGACAAAGGTCTGGTGGCAAGAAAAGCTGCTTCTAGGAGGTTGTCAAGTGTTTTCGCTCAACGATTCCATACTTGGGTGGTTGATTTGGCACTTGTTCCTGTAACTCGAATCCTAGCCCGGTATATCCCATTTTAATTTTACACCATTGTGAACCTTACGCCTTTTTTACTCTCTGATCGAAGTTCTCGACATTGAAAAATCTTCGTAAACTAAATCACACGTGTATATATTGACATTTAAGAGATATACGGTCAAGAAAATCAAGGGCAATGGTGATATATATGCGGATTAGACACCAAAAAAAAAACACTCAACAAATGGCTACAATTTAAGGAATGTGTTTAGTGACGACATCAGATCCCTAATTGATGGAGAAAGGTCTGGTGGCAAGAAAAGCTGCTTCTAGGAGATTGTCAAGTGTTTTCGCTCGACTATTCCATTCTTGGGTGGTTGGTTTGGCCCTTCGTCCTGTAAGTCGAATCCTAGCCCGGTATATCCCATTTTAATTTTACACCATTGTGAACCTTACGCCGTTTTTACTCTCTGATCGAGGTTCTCGGCATTGAAAAATCTTCGTAAACTAAAGCACACGTGTATATGTTGACATTTAAGAGATATACAGTCAAGAAATTCAAGGGCAATGGTGATATATATGCGGATTAGACACAAAAAAAAACACTCAACAGATGGCTACAATTTAAGGATGTGTTTAGTGACGGCATCATATTCCTAAATGATGGAGAAAGGTCTGGTGGCAAGAAAAGCTGCTTCTAGGAGTTTGTCAAGTGTTTTCGCTCGACGATTCCATTCTTAGGTGGTTGGTTTGGCCCTTTGTTCCTGTAACTCGAATCCTAGCCCGGTATATCCCATTTTAATTTTACACCATTGTGAACCTTATGCCTTTTTTAGTCTCTGATCGAGGTTCTCGGCATTATATCTTCCTAAACTTAATCACACATGTATATATGTTGACATTTAAGAGATATACAGTCAAGAAAATCAAGGGCAATGTTGATATATATGCGGATTAGACACCAACAATAACACTCAACAAATGGCTACAATTTAAGGAATGTGTTTAGTGACGGCATCAGATTCCTAATTGATGGAAAAGGTCTGGTGGCAAGAAAAGCTGCTTCTAGGAGGTTGTCAAGTGTTTTCGCTTGACGATTCCATTCTTGGGTGGTTGGTTTGGCCCTTATTCCTGAAACTCGAATCCTAGCCTGGTATATCCCATTTTAATTTTACACCATTGTGAACCTTACGCCTTTTTTACTCTCTGATCGAGGTTCTCGGCACTGAAAAATCTTCGTAAACTAAATCACACATGTATATGTTGACATTTAAGGGATATACTGTCAAGAAAATCAAAGGCTATGGTGTTATATATGCGGATTAGACATCAAAAAAAAACTCAACAGATGGCTATAAATTAAGGAATGTGTTTAGTGACGGCGCCAGATTCCTAATTGATGGAGAAAGGTCTGGTGGCAAGAAAAGCTGCTTCTAGGAGGTTGTCAAGTGTTTTCGCTCGATGATTCCATTCTTGGGTGGGTGGTTTGGCCCATGTTCCTGAAACTCGAATCCTAGCCTGGTATATCCCATTTTAATTTTACACCATTGAGAACCTTACGCCTTTTTTACTCTCTAATTGAGGTTCTCGGCATTGAAAAATCTTCGTAAACTAAAGCACACGTGTATATGTTGACATTTAAGAGATATACAGTCAAAAAAATCAAGGGCAATGGTGATATATATGCGGATTAGACACAAAAAAAACACTCAACAAATGACTACATTTTAAGAAATGTGTTTAGTGACGATATCAGATTCCTAATTGATGGAGAAAGGTCTGGTGGCAAGAAAAGCTACTTCTAGGAGGTTGTCAAGTGTTTTCGCTCGACGATTCCATTCTTGTGTGGCTGGTTTGGCACTTGTTCCTGTAACTCGAATCCTAGCTCGGTATATCCCATTTTAATTTTACACCATTGTGAACCTTACGTCTTTTTTACTCTCTGATCGAGGTTCTCGGCATTGAAAAATCTTCGTAAATTAAATCACACATGTATATGTTGACATTTAAGAGATATACAGTTAATAAAATCAAGGGCAATGGTGATATATATGCGGATTAGACACCAAAAAAAACACTCAACCAATGGCTACAATTTAAGGATTGTGTTTAGTGACGGCATCAGATTCCTAATTGATGGAGAAAGGTCTGGTGGTAAGAAAAGCTGCTTCTAGGAGGTTGTCAAGCGTTTTCGCTCGACGATTCCATTCTTGGGTGGTTGGTTTGGCCCTTGATCCTGTAACTCGAATCGTAGCCCGATATATCCCATTTTTATTTTACACCATTGTGAACCTTACGCCTTTTTTACTCTCTGATCGAGGTTCTCGGCATTGAAAAATCTTCGTAAACTAAATCACACGTGTATATGTTGACATTTAAGAGATATACAGTCAAGAAAATCAAGGGCAATGGTGATATATATGCGGATTAGACCCAAAACAAAAACACTCAACAAATGGCTGCAATTTAAGGAATGTGTTTAGTGACGGCATCAGATTCCTAATTGATGGAGAAAGGTCTGGTGGCAAGAAAAGCTGCTTCTAGGAGGTTGTCAAGTGTTTTCGCTCGACGATTCCATTCTTGGGTGGTTGGTTTGGCACTTGTTCCTGTAACTCGAATCCTAGCTCGGTATATCCCATTTTAATTTTACACCATTGTGAACCTTAAGCCTTTTTTACTTTCTGATCGAGGTTCTCGGCATTGAAATATCTTCGTAAACTAAATCACACGTGTATGTTTTCATTTAAGAGATATACAGTCAAGAAAATCAAGGGCAATGGTGATATATATTCGGATTAGACACCAAAAAAAACACTCAACAAATGGCTACAATTTAAGGAATGTGTTTGGTGACGGCATCAGATTCCTAATTGATGGAGAAAGGTCTGGTGGCAAGAAAAGCTGCTTCAAGGAGGTTGTCAAGTGTTTTCGTTCGACGATTCCATTCTTGGGTGGTTGGTTTGGCCCTTGTTCCTATAACTCGAATCCTAGCCCGGTATATCCCATTTTAATTTTACTCCATCGTGAACCTTACGCCTTTTTTGCTCTCCAATCGAGGTTCTCGGCATTGAAAAATCTTCGTAAACTAAATCACACGCGTATATGTTAACATTTAAGAGATATATAGTTAAGAAAATCAAGGGCAATGGTGATATATATTCGGATTAGACAAAAAAAAAACACTCAACAAATGACTACAATTTAAGGAATGTGTTTAGTGACGGCATCAGATTCCTAATTGATGGAGAAAGGTCTGGTGGCAAGAAAAGCTGCTTCTAGGAGGTTGTCAAGTGTTTTCGCTCGACGATTCCATTCTTGTGTGGCTGGTTTGGCACTTGTTCCTGTAACTCGAATCCTAGCTCGGTATATCCCATTTTAATTTTACACCATTGTGAACCTTACGTCTTTTTTACTCTCTGATCGAGGTTCTCGGCATTGAAAAATCTTCGTAAATTAAATCACACATGTATATGTTGACATTTAAGAGATATACAGTTAATAAAATCAAGGGCAATGGTGATATATATGCGGATTAGACACCAAAAAAAACACTCAACCAATGGCTACAATTTAAGGATTGTGTTTAGTGACGGCATCAGATTCCTAATTGATGGAGAAAGGTCTGGTGGTAAGAAAAGCTGCTTCTAGGAGCTTGTCAAGCGTTTTCGCTCGACGATTCCATTCTTGGGTGGTTGGTTTGGCCCTTGATCCTGTAACTCGAATCGTAGCCCGATATATCCCATTTTTATTTTACACCATTGTGAACCTTACGCCTTTTTTACTCTCTGATCGAGGTTCTCGGCATTGAAAAATCTTCGTAAACTAAATCACACGTGTATATGTTGACATTTAAGAGATATACAGTCAAGAAAATCAAGGGCAATGGTGATATATATGCGGATTAGACCCAAAACAAAAACACTCAACAAATGGCTGCAATTTAAGGAATGTGTTTAGTGACGGCATCAGATTCCTAATTGATGGAGAAAGGTCTGGTGGCAAGAAAAGCTGCTTCTAGGAGGTTGTCAAGTGTTTTCGCTCGACGATTCCATTCTTGGGTGGTTGGTTTGGCACTTGTTCCTGTAACTCGAATCCTAGCTCGGTATATCCCATTTTAATTTTACACCATTGTGAACCTTAAGCCTTTTTTACTTTCTGATCGAGGTTCTCGGCATTGAAATATCTTCGTAAACTAAATCACACGTGTATGTTTTCATTTAAGAGATATACAGTCAAGAAAATCAAGGGCAATGGTGATATATATTCGGATTAGACACCAAAAAAAACACTCAACAAATGGCTACAATTTAAGGAATGTGTTTGGTGACGGCATCAGATTCCTAATTGATTGAGAAAGGTCTGGTGGCAAGAAAAGCTGCTTCAAGGAGGTTGTCAAGTGTTTTCGTTCGACGATTCCATTCTTGGGTGGTTGGTTTGGCCCTTGTTCCTATAACTCGAATCCTAGCCCGGTATATCCCATTTTAATTTTACTCCATCGTGAACCTTACGCCTTTTTTGCTCTCCAATCGAGGTTCTCGGCATTGAAAAATCTTCGTAAACTAAATCACACGCGTATATGTTAACATTTAAGAGATATATAGTCAAGAAAATCAAGGGCAATGGTGATATATATTCGGATTAGACAAAAAAAAAACACTCAACAAATGACTACAATTTAAGGAATGTGTTTAGTGACGGCATCAGATTCCTAATTGATGGAGAAAGGTCTGGTGGCAAGAAAAGCTGCTTCTAGGATGTTGCCAAGTGTTTTCGCTCGACGATTCCATTCTTTGGTGGTTGGTTTGGCCCTTGATCCTGTAACTCGAATCCTAGCCCGGCATATCCCATTTTAATTTTACACCATTGTGAACCTTATGGCTTTTTTACTCTCTGATCGAGGTTCTCGGAATTGAAAAATCTTCGTAAACTAAATCACACATGTATATGTTGACATTTAAGAGATATACAATCAAGAAAATCATAGTGCAATGGTGATATATATGCGGATTAGACACCAAAAAAAACACTCAACAAATGGCTACAATTTAAGGAATGTGTTTAGTGACGGAATCAGATTCCTAATTGATGGAGAAAGGTCTGGTGGCAAGAAAAGCTGCTTCTAGGACGTTGTCAAATGTTTTCTTTCGACGATTCCATTCTTGGGTGGTTGGTTTGGCCCTTGTTCCTGTAACTCGAATCCTAGCCCGGTATAACCCATTTTAATTTTACAACATTGTGAACCTTACGCCTTTTTTACTTTCTGATCGAGGTTCTCGGCATTGAAAAATCTTCGTAAACTAAATCACACGCGTATATGTTGACATTTAAGAGATATACAGCCAAGAAAATCAAAGGCAATGGTGATATATATGCGGATTAGACAAAAAAAACACTCAACAAATGGCAACAATTTAAGGAATGTGTCTAGTGACGGCATCAGATTCCTAATTGATGGAGAAAGGTCTGGTGGCAAGAATACCTGCTTCTAGGAGTTTGTCAAGTGTTTTCGCTTGACGATTCCATTCTTGGGTGGTTGGTTTGGCCCTTGATCCTGTAACTCGAATCCTAGTCCGGTATATCCCAATTTTATTTTACACCATCGTGAACCTTACGCCTTTTTTACTCTCCGATCGAGGTTCTCGGCATTGAAAAATCTTCGTAAACTAAATCACACGCGTATATGTTGACATGTAAGAGATATACAGTCAAGAAAATCAAGGGCAATGGTGATATATATGCGGATTAGACCAAAAAAAAAACACTCAACAAATGGCTTCAATTTAAGGAATGTGTTTAGTGACGGCATCAGATTCCTAATTGATGGAGAAAGGTCTGGTGGCAAGAAAAGCTGCTTCTAGGAGGTTGTCAAGTGTTTTCGCTCGACAATTCCATTCTTGGGTGGTTGGTTTGGCCCTTGATCCTGTAACTCGAATCCTAGCCCGATATATCACATTTTTATTTTACACCATTGTGAACCTTACGCCTTTTTTACTCTCTGATCGAGGTTCTCGGCATTGAAAAATCCTCCTAAACTAAATCACATGTGTAAATGATGACATTTAAGAGATATACAGTTAAGAAAATCAAGGGCAATGGTGATATATATGCGGATTAGACCAAAAAAAAAAACACTCAACAAATGGCTACAATTTAAGGAATGTGTTTAGTGACGGCATCAGATTCCTAATTGATGGAGAAAGGTCTGGTGGCAAGAAAAGCTGCTTCTAAGAGGTTGTCAAGTGTTTTCGCTCGACGATTCCATTATTGGGTGGTTGGTTTGGAACTTGTTCTTGTAACTCGGATCCTAGCCCGGTATATCCCATTTTAATTTTACACCATTGTGAACCTTACGCCTTTTTTACTCTCTGATCTAGGTTCTCGGCGTTGAAAAATCTTCGTAAACTAAATCACACGTGTATATGATGACATTTAAGAGATATACAATCAAGAAAATCAAGGCCAACGGTGATATATATGCGGATTAGACACCAAAAAAAACACTCAACAAATGGCTACAATTTAAGGAATGTGTTTAGTGACGGCATCAGATTCCTAATTGATCGAGAAAGGTCTGGTGGCTAGAAAAGCTGCTTCAAGGAGGTTGTCAAGTGTTTTCGCTCGACGATTCCATTCTTGGGTGGTTGGTTTGGCACTTGTTCCTGTAACTCGAATCCTAGTCCGGTATATCTCATTTTAATTTTACACCATTGTGAACCTTACACCTTTTTTACTCTCTGATCGAGGTTCTCTGCATTGAAAAATCTTCCTAAACTAAATCACACATGTATATGTTGACATATAAGAGATATACAGTCAAGAAAATCAAGGAAAATGGTGATAAATATGCGGATTAGACACCAAAAAAAACACTCAACAAATGGCTACAATTTAAGGAATGTGTTTAGTGACGGCATCAGATTCCTAATTGATGGAGAAAGGTCTGGTGGCAAGAACAGGTGCTTCTAGGAGGTTGTCAAGTGTTTTCGCTCGACGATTCCATCCTTGGGTGGTTGGTTTGGTCCGTGTTCCTGTATCTCGAATCCTAGCCCGGCATATCCTAATTTAATTTTACACCTTTGTGAACCTTACGCCTTTTTTACTCACTGGTCGAGGTTCTCGTCATTGAAAAATCTTCGTAAACTAAATCACACATGTATATGTTGACATTTAAGAGATATACAGTCAAGAAAATCAAGGGCAATGTTGATATATATGTAGATTAGACACCAAAAAAAACACTCAACAAATGGCTACAATTTAAGGAATGTGTTTGGTGACGGCATCAGATTCCTAATTGATGGAGAAAGGTCTGGTGGCAAGAAAAGCTGCTTCAAGGAGGTTGTCAAGTGTTTTCGTTCGACGATTCCATTCTTGGGTGGTTGGTTTGGCCCTTGTTCCTATAACTCGAATCCTAGCCCGGTATATCCCATTTTAATTTTACACCATCGTGAACCTTACGCCTTTTTTACTCTCCGATCGAGGTTCTCGGCATTGAAAAATCTTCGTAAACTAAATCACACGCGTATATGTTGACATTTAAGAGATATATAGTCAAGAAAATCAAGGGCAATGGTGATATATATTCGGATTAGACAAAAAAAAAACACTCAACAAATGGCTTCAATTTAAGGAATGTGTTTAGTGACGGCATCAGATTCCTAATTGATGGAGAAAGGTCTGTTGGCAAGAAAAGTTGCTTCTAGGAGGTTGTCAAGTGTTTTCGCTCGACGATTCCATTCTTGGGTGGTTGGTTTGGCCCTTGATCCTGTAACTCGAATCCTAGCCCGGTATATCCCATTTTCATTTTACACCATTGTGAACCTTACGCCTTTTTTACTCTCTGATCGAGGTTCTCGGCTTTGAAAAATCTTCGTAAACTAAATCACACGTGTATATGTTGCCATTTAAGAGATATACAGTCAAGAAAATCAAGGGCAATGGTGATAAATATGCGGATTAGACCCAAAAAATAAAACACTCAACAAATGGCTACAATTTAAGGATTGTGTTTAGTGACGACATCAGATTCCTAATTGATGGAGAAAGGCTGGTGGCAAGAAAAGCTGCTTCTAGGAGGTTGTCAAGTGTTTTCGCTCGACGATTGCATCTTGGGTGGTTGGTTTGGTACTTGTTCCTGTAACTCGAATCTTAGCCCGTTATATCCCATTTTAATTTTACACCAAAGTGAACCTTACGCCTTTTTACGAGGTTCTCGGCACTGAAAAATCTTCGTAAACTAAATCACACGTGTATATGTTGACATTTAAGAGATATAAATTCAAGAAAATTACGGGAAACGGTGATATATATGCGGATTAGACACAAAAAAAAAACACTCAACAAATGGCTACAATTTACGGAATGTGTTTAGTGACGGCATCAGATTCCTAGTTTCCTAATTGATGGAGAAAGGTCTGGTGGCAAGAAAAGCTGCTTCTAGGAGGTTGTCAAGTGTTTTGGCTCGACGATTCCATTCTTGGGTGGTTGGTTTGGCCCTTGTTCCTGTATCTCGAATCCTAGCCCGGCATATCCCATTTTAATTTTACACCATTGTGAACCTTACGGCTTTTTTACTCTCTGATCGAGGTTCTCGGCATTGAAAAATCTTCGTAAACTAAATCACACATGTATATGTTGACATTTAAGAGATATACAATCAAGAAAATCTTGTGCAATGGTGATATATATGCGGATTAGACAAAAAAAAACACTCAACAAATGGCAACAATTTAAGGAATGTGTCTAGTGACGGCATCAGATTCCTAATTGATGGAGAAAGGTCTGGTGGCAAGAATAGCTGCTTCTAGGAGTTTGTCAAGTGTTTTCACTCGACGATTCCATTCTTGGGTGGTTGGTTTGGCCCTTGATCCTGTAACTCGAATCCTAGCCCGGTATATCCCAATTTTATTTTACACCATTGTGAACCTTACGCCTTTTTTACTCTCTGATCGAGGTTCTCGGCATTGAAAAATCTTCGTAAACTAAATCACACGGGTATATGTTGACATTTAAGTGATATACAGTCAAGAAAATCAAGGGCAACAGTGATATATATGCGGATTAGACACAAAAAAACACTCAACAAATGGCTACAATTTAAGGAATGTGTTTAGTGACGGCATCAGATTCCTAATTGATGGAGAAAGGTCTGGTGGCAAGAAAAGCTGCTACTAGGAGGTTGTCAAGTGTTTTCGTTCGATGATTCCATTCTTGGGTGGTTGGTTTGGCCCTTGTTCCTGTAACTCGAATCCTATCCCGGTATATCCCATTTTAATTTTACACCATTGTGAACCTTACGCCTTTTTTACTCTCTGATCGAGGTTCTCGGCATTGAAAAATCTTCGTAAACTAAATCACACGTGTATATGTTGACATTTAAGAGATATACAGTCAAGAAAATTACGGGCAACGGTGATATATATGCGGATTAGACACCAAAAAAAACACTCAACAAATGGCTACAATTTAAGGAATGTGATTAGTGACGGCACCAGATTCCTAATTGATGGAGAAAGGTCTGGTGGCAAGAAAAGCTGCTTCTAGGAATTTGTCAAGTGTTTTCGCTCAACGATTCCATTCTTGGGTGGTTGGTTTGGCCCTTGTTCCTGTTACTCAAATCCTAGCCCGGCATATCCCATTTTAATTTTACACCATTGTGAACCTTACGACTTTTTTACTCTCTGATCGAGGTTCTCGGCATTGAAAAATCTTCGTAAACTAAATCACACATGTATATGTTGACATTTAAAAGATATACAATCAAGAAAATCAAGGGCAATGGTGATATATATGCGGATTAGACACCAAAAAAACACTCAACAAATGGCTACAATTTAAGGAATGTGTTTAGTGACGGCATCAGATTCCTAATTGATGGAGAAAGGTCTGGTGGCAAGAAAAGATGCTTCTAGGACGTTGTCAAATGTTTTCGTTCGACGATTCCATTCTTGGGTGGTTGGTTTGGCCCTTGTTCCTGTAACTCGAATCCTAGCCTGGTATATCCCATTTTAATTTTACAACATTGTGAACCTTACGCCTTTTTTACTTTCTGATCGAGGTTCTCGGCATTGAAAAATCTTCGTAAACTAAATCACACACGTATATGTTGACATTTAAGAGATATACAGTCAAGAAAATCAAGGGCAATGGTGATATATATGCGGACTAGACAAAAAAAAAACACTCAACAAATGGCAACAATTTAAGGAATGTGTTTAGTGACCGCATCAGATTCCTAAATGATGGAGAAAGGTCTGGTGGCAAGAATAGCTGCTTCTAGGAGGTTGTCAAGTGTTTTCACTCTACGATTCCATTCTTGGGTGGTTGGTTTGGCCCTTGATTCTATAACTCCAATCCTAGCCCGGTATATCCCAATTTTATTTTACACCATTGTGAACCTTACGCCTTTTTTACTCTCTGATCGAGGTTCTCGGCATTGAAAAATCTTCGTAAACTAAATAACACGTGTATATGTTGACATTTAAGAGATATACAGTCAAGAAAATCAAGGGCAATGGTGAAATATATGCGGATTAGACCCCCAAAAAAAAAACTCAACAAATAGCTACAATTTAAGGAATGTGTTTAGTGACGGCATCAGATTCCTAATTGATGGAGAAAGGTCTGGTGGCAAGAAAAGCTGCTTCTAGGAGGTTGTCAAGTGTTTTCGCTCGACGATTCCATTCTTGGGTGGTTGGTTTGGCACTTGTTCCTGTAACTTGAATCCTAGCCCGGTATATCACATTTTAATTTTACACCATTGCGAACCTTACGCCTTTTTTACTCTCTGATCGAGGTTCTCGGCATTGAAAAATATTCGTAAACTAAATCACACATGTATATGTTGACATTTAAGAGATATACAATCAAGAAAATCAAGGGCAACAGTGATATATATGCGGATTAGACACAAAAAAAAAAAAAAAAAAAAAAAAAAAAACTCTACAAATGGCTACAATTTAAGGAATGTGCTTAGTGACGGCATCTGATTCCTAATTGATGGAGAAAGGTCTGGTGGCAAGAAAAACTGCTTCTAGAAGGTTGTCAAGTGTTTTCACTCGACGAATCCATTCTTGGGTGGTTGGTTTGGCCCTTGATCCTGTATCTCGAATCCTTGCCCAGCATATCATATTTTAATTTTACACCATTGTGAACCTTACGGCTTTTTTATCTATGATTGAGGTTCTCGGAATTGAAAAGTCTTCGTAAACTAAATCACACGTGTATATGTTGACATTTAAGAGATACACAGTCAAGAAAATTACAGGCAATGGTGATATATATGCGGATTAGACACCAAAAAAAACACTCAACAAATGGCTACAATTTATGGAATGTGTTTAGTGACGGCATCAGATTCCTAATTGATGGAGAAAGGTCTGGTGGCAAGAAAAGCTGCTACTAGGAGGTTGTCAAGTGTTTTCGTTCGATGATTCCATTCTTGGGTGGTTGGTTTGGCACTTGTTCCTGTAACTCGAATCCTATCCCGGTATATCCCATTTTAATTTTACACCATTGTGAAACTTACGCCCTTTTTACTCTCTGATCGAGGTTCTCGGCATTGAAAAATCTTCGTAAACTAAATCACACGCGTATATGTTGACATTTGAGAGATATACAGTCAAGAAAATCAAAGGCAATGGTGATATATATGCGGATTAAACACCAAAAAAAAACACTCAACAACTGCCTACAATTTAAGGAATGTGTTTAGTGACGGCATCAGATTCCTAATTGATGGAGAAAGGTCTGGTGGCAAGAAAAGCTGCTTCTAGGAGGTTGTCAAGTGTTTTCGCTCGACGATTCCATTCTTGGGTGGTTGGTTTGGCCCTTGTTCCTGTTACTCGAATCCTAACCAGGTATATCCCATTTTAATTTTACACCATTGTGAATCTTACGCCTTTTTTACTCTCTGATCGAGGTTCTCGGCATTGAAAAATCTTCGTAAATTAAATCAAACGTGTATATGTTGACATTTAAGAGATATACAATCAAGAAAATCAAGAGCAATGGTGATATATACGCGGATTAGACACAAAAAAAAAACACTCAACAAATGGCTACAATTTTAGGAATGTGTTTAGTGACGGCATCAGATTCCTAATTGATGGAGAAAGGTCTGGTGGCAAGAAAAGCTTCTTCTAGGTGGTTGTCAAGTGTTTTCGCTCGACGATTCCATTCTTAGGTGGTTGGTTTGGCCCTTTTTCTTGTAACTCGAATCCTAGCCCGGTATATCCCTTTTTAATTTTACACCATTGTGAACCTTACGCCTTTTTTTACTCTCTGATCGAGTTTCTCGGCATTGAAAAATCTTCGTAAACTAAATCACACGTGTATATGTTGACATTTAAGAGATATACAGTCAAGAAAATCAAGGGTAATGGTGATATATATGCGGATTAGACACCAAAAAAAACACTCAACAAATGGCTACAATTTAAGGAATGTGTTTAGTGACGGCATCAGATTCCTTATTGATGGAGAAAGGTCTGGTGGCAAGAAAAGCTGCTTCTAGGAGGTTGTCAAGTGTTTTCGGTCGACAATTCCATTCTTGGGTAGTTGGTTTGGCCCTTGTTCCTGTAACTCGAATCCTAGCCCGGTATATCCCATTTTAATTTTACACCATTGTGAACCTTACGGCTTTTTTACTCTCTGATCGAGGTTCTCGGCATTGAAAAATCTTCGTAAACTAAATCACACGTGTATATGTTGACATTTAAGAGATATACAGTCAAGAAAATTACGGGCAACAGTGATATATATGCGGATTAGACACAAAAAAACACTCAACAAATGGCTACAATTTAAGAAATGCGTTTAGTGACGGCATCAGATTCCTAATTGATGGAGAAAGGTCTGGTGGCAAGAAAAGCTGCTTCTAGGAGGTTGTCAAGTGTTTTGGCTCGACGATTCCATTCTTGGGTGGTTGGTTTGGCCCTTGTTCCTGTATCTCGAATCCTAGCCCGGTATATCCCAATTTTATTTTACACCATTGTGAACCTTACGGCTTTTTTACTTTCTGATCGAGGTTCACGGCATTGAAAAATCTTCGTATACTAAATCACACATGTATATGTTGACATTTAAGCGATATACAATCAAGAAAATCAAGGGCAATGGTGATATATATGCGGATTAGACACCAAAAAAAACACTCAACAAATGGCTACAATTTAAGGAATGTGTTTAGTGACGGCATCAGATTTCTAATTAATTGAGAAAGGTCTGGTGGAAAGAAAAGATGCTTCTAGGACGTTGTCAAATGGTTTCGTTCGACGATTCCATTCTTGGGTGGTTGGTTTGGCCCTTGTTCCTGTAACTCGAATCCTAGCCCGGTATATCCCATTTTAATTTTACAACATTGTGAACCTTACGCCTTTTTTACTCTCTGATCGAGGTTCTCGGCATTGAAAAATCTTCGTAGACTAAATCACAAGCGTATATGTTGACATTTAAGAGATATGCAGTCAAGAAAATCAAGGGCAATGGTGATGTATATGCGGATTAGACCAAAAAAAAAAAAAACACTCAACAAATGGCAACTATTTAAGGAATGTGTTTAGTGACGGCATCAGATACCTAATTGATGGAGAAAGGTCTGGTGGCAAGAATAGCTGCTTCTAGGAGGTTGTCAAGTGTTTTTGCTCGACGATTCCATTCTTGGGAGGTTGGTTTAGCCCTTGATCCTGTAACTCGAATCCTAGCCCGGTATATCCCAATTTTATTTTACACCATTGTGAACCTTACGCCTTTTTTACTCTCTGATCGAGGTTCTCGGCACTGAAAAATCTTCGTAAACTAAATCACACGTGTATATGTTGACATTTAAGAGATATACATTCAAGAAAATCAAGGGCAATGGTGATATATATGTGGATTAGACACCAAAAAAAAATACTCAACAAATGGCTGCAATTTAAAGAATGTGTTTAGTGACGGCATTAGATTCCTAATTGATGGAGAAAGGTCTGGTGGCAAGAAAAGCTGCTTCAAGGAGGTTGTCAAGTGTTTTCGCTCGACGATTCCATTCTTGGATGGTTGGTTTTGCCCATGTTCCTGTAACTCGAATCCTAGTCCGGTATATCCCATTTTAATTTTACACCATTGTGAACTTTACGCCTTTTTTACTCTCTGATCGAGGTTCTCGGCATTGAAAAATCTTCGTAAACTTAATCACACGTGTATATGTTGACATTTAAGAGATATACCGTCAAGAAAATCAAGGGCAATGGTGATATATATGCGGATTAGACACAAAAAAAAAAACCCTCAACAAATGGCTACAATTTAAGGAATGTGTTTGGTGACGGCATCAGATTCCTAATTGATGGAGAAAGGTCTGGTGGCAAGAAAAGCTGCTTCTAGGAGGTTGTCAAGTGTTTTCGCACGACGATTCCATTCTTAGGCGGTTGGTTTGGCCGTTGTTCCTGTAACTCGAATCCTAGCCCGGTATATCCCATTTTAATTTTACAACATTGTGAACCTTACGCCTTTTTTACTCTCTGATCGAGGTTCTCGGCATTGAAAAATTTTCGTAAACTAAATCACAGGTGTATATGTGGACATTTAAGAGATATACAGTCAAGAAAATCAAGGCCAATGGTGATATATATGCGGATTAGACACCAAAAAAAACACTCAACAAATGGCTACAATTTAATGAATGTGTTTAGTAACGGCATCAGATTCCTAATTGATGGAGAAAGGTCTGGTGGCAAGAAAAGCTGCTTCCAGGAGGTTATCAAGTGTTTTCGCTCGACGATTCCATTCTTGGGTGGTTGGTTTGGCCCTTGTTCCTGTAACTCGAATCCTAGCCCGATATATCCTATTTTAATTTTACACCATTGTGAAAGTTACGCCTTTTTTACTCTCTGATCGAGGTTCTCGGCATTGAAAAATCTTCATAAACTAAATTACATGTGTATATGTTGACATTTAAGAGATATACAGTCAAGAAAATTAAGGGCAATGTTCATATATATGCGGATTAGACACAAAAAAAACCCTCAACAAATGGCTACAAATTAAGGAATGTGTTTGGTGACGGCATCAGATTCCTAATTGATGGAGAAAGGTCTGGTGGCAAGAAAAGCTGCTTCTAGGAGGTTGTTAAGTGTTTTCGCTCGACGATTCCATTCTTGGGCGGTTGGTTTGGCCCTTGTTCCTGTAACTCGAATCCTAGCCCGGTATATCCCATTTTAATTTTACAACATTGTGAACCTTACGCCTTTTTTACTCTCTGATCGAGGTTCTCGGCATTCAAAAATCTTCGTAATCTAAATCACAGGTGTATATGTTGACATTTAAGAGATATACAGTCAAGAAAATCAAGGGCAATGGTGATATATATGCGGATTAGACACCAAAAAAAACACTCAACAAATTGCTACAATTTAAGGAATGTGTTTAGTGACGGCATCAGATTCCTAATTGATGGAGAAAGGTCTGGTGGCAAGAAAAGCTGCTTCTAGGAGGTTATCAAGTGTTTTCGCTCGACGATTCCATTCTTGGGTGGTTGGTTTGGCCCTTGTTCCTGTAACTCGAATCCTAGCCCGATATATCCTATTTTAATTTTACACCATTGTGAAAGTTACGCCTTTTTTACTCTCTGATCGAGGTTCTTGGCGTTGAAAAATCTTCATATACTAAATCACATGTGTATATGTTGACATTTAAGAGATATACAGTCAAGAAAATTAAGGGCAATGTTCATATATATGCGGATTAGACACAAAAAAAAAAACACTCAAGAAATGGCTACAATTTAAGGAATGTGTTTAGTGACGGCATCAGATTCCTAATTGATGGAGAAAGGTCTGGTGGCAAGAAAAGCTGCTTCTAGGAGGTTGTCAAGTGTTTTCGCTCGACGATTCCATTCTTGGGTGGTTGGTTTGGCACTTGTTCCTGTAACTTGAATCCTTGCCCGGTATATCCCATTTTAATTTTACACCAATGTGAAACTTACACCTTTTTTACTCTCTTATCGAGGTTCTCGGCATTGAAAAATCTTCGTAAACCAAATCACACGTGTATATGTTGACATTTAAGAGATATACAGTCAGGAAAATCAAGGGTAAGGGTGATATATATGCGGATTAGACACCAAAAAAACACTCAACAAATGGCTACAATTTAAGGAATGTGTTTAGTGACGGCATCAGATTCCTAATTGATGGAGAAAGGTCTGGTGGCAAGAAAAGCTGCTTCTAGGAGGTTGTCAAGTGTTTTCGCTCGACGATTCCATTCTTAGGTAGTTGGTTTGGCCCTTGTTCCTGTAACTCGAATCCTTGCCCGGTATATCCCATTTTAATTTTACACCAATGTGAACCTTACGCCCTTTTTACTCTCTGATCGAGGTTCTTGGCATTGAAAAATCTTCGTAAACTAAATCACACGTGTATATGTTGACATTTAGGAGATATACAGTCAAAAAATCAAGGGCAATGGTGATATATATGCGGATTAGACACCAAAAAAACACTAAACAAATGGCTACAATTTAAGGAATGTGTTTAGTGACGGCATCAGATTCCTAATTGATGGAGAAAGGTCTGGTGTAGGATCGTTTTCTGACCCGAACGAGTCGATCAGAAGAGTTTATCTCTAAACGAAAGGCGGAAACAAACGTGTAGAGTTCAATTCAGCTAGATTTACACAATAAACTGTTGTATCATTGATTTAGAAGACGTTTACAACCGGACAACACTTCAGCAGCACTTCGTTGCTCTGGCCGGAAAGTTACAAATGATGACAGCTTGAAGCCTATTTATAGGGAGAGACCCCTGACCGTTTGAAGGTGACATGACACCCTTCAAACGGTCACGACCTTTCAAACGGTCACTACATATTCAAACGGTCAACAAACATTTTCATGCATTCCATATTGTGATGTCATCATTATGATGTCAGATGATGTCACAATCTTGTTTAGATCTGCAACGAAACCGAGACTTGACATAAGACGAAGTTGACAGATGAATGCACCAACAGACTCCCCCTCAGATGTTGACGAGTCTTAAGTGTCGAGTCTTCGCATCTTCAGTCTTTATCAGTCCTCTCAAACTCTTTGAAGTGTCTGACGCTGTAAGAATCCTCAAATCTTCTCTCTTCTCTTTTCATCATCAGCAAATTTCCCACGAACAATCTCTACTCGGATGTCTTCAGACTCCCCCTTTCGATATGCTGGGATCGCAGTCTGGCATGTTGAAATCACATAGTCTTCAGGTATCGGAACCTGGCACTCTATCTTCAGGTTCAAGATTGAAACCTGGCTACACCTGCACATTCTTAACCCAGAAGCAAATTTCACAAATTTACCAATTAACAAATTTATAAACCCAGATTCTCTCTCAAATTAAACCAGAATGATTTATCAATGATAAATTCTGATGAACCATTTGCAAAAATTAATCATTTTTCTTTTCAAAACACACTCTTCCAAACCATTTGTTCATCATGTTTAGCACTTGGAATTTTGAAAATCAGCTCTCCAACATCAGTTGTCGAAAATCTTTTTGGATTTTTCAAAAAATTATGCTAAAACACACTGAGAATCTTTTTGGATTTTGAGATATTAAGAAATGCAGTAAAGAAATATTTACAAACAATATTTTTGTGAGTTTGTGCAAGAGGATCATATCAGTTTATGAGACAAATCACCAACACCATTAAGCTTTAATCATTTTAAGTTCTAAATGATTCACTTAGATTGTCAGTATACTGATCCACTTAAATTTTCACACAAAGTTCAACTGTTTCGAGATACGAATTAATGTCTTAGAAACTTAAACTCAATCGCGTGTCCCACCTTAGAATATATTCCCGTATCCAGATCCCGATATTCAGTCTTACAGGTAATTATGACACAAATGATATCTGTAGGGGTTAATAAATTATGAAGAATCATGAGAGCTCAGGTCAGAACTACCGTTCAGCAGAGAGATCATGACTCAACTTTTGGGTGTGTCCCCTTTAGAGGATCTTTTTTACAACAGCATTGCTAAGCAATTTTATTGTCTTATCATATATGTTGAGGGTGATGCTATGTTTCAAGCATTGCGGAAAGTATTATTCGAGGACTAGGTCAGAACTTCCATTCAGCAGAAGTCCAGTATCACTGAGTATAAAGACCTAGTATATCAGAAAAAGGAATCTTTCAAACGAGATTTCGGGGGTTACCCATATATCCGAGAGATGTTTCCCCACGATATAAGCAAGTTTGAATTTTAGGTTTATATCTCGTCACAATCTACTAAATGTGCAAAAACCTACTGGCATATCCGCAATGAGATTGTTTATCACATTTTTAACTTTATATTTCTTTAGCATGTTGTGACAGTCCACTGATGTGCTATCATTTCCTCTATTCACAACGAAACTCATTTTTGAATTTTATCATGTTTTTGTCTTTTTTCAAATTTTCAAATGTTTTTGGATTTTCTGAAATTTTCTACTCCCCCTAAAATGCAAACACATTTTAGGAAATTTGAAAACAAACTATACAAAAAATTGACAACTGATATCGAATCACTTCAAATCGCCATCCATTAGGCATAAACAATCAGAACTCCCCCTTACACAAAACTATTTTCTCATTTAGATTTCAAAACACTTAAGTTTGTTTTAATCAAAATGATTTTTCCGGAAAATAAGTTTGATTTTACCACTTGTAAAGTTGGGGTTTGGTTCATCACATTGCCTTCAACCACTTGTAGAAAATCAAGTACAAATTAATGTCCTTGATTTACCACTTATACGAAAAACACAATCAAATACAAAGAATGATGCCGATTCCTGATCCGCAATAACAAACTTGGGATCTCCGGCAAGTCAGGTTTTTCAATCAAAGAAAATATCCACCCAAGCCTGACCAGCCTTGGGTGTTTTCAATTCAGAAGCAGTTGGAGTGTAAGTTGCTTTCTTTTTAGCATAAAACTCCTTTACCCCTTTTACTTTCCCTTCAACCATTTTCCAAAAATCTTCTTAACTTTCCCATTAAACGCTTTCTCAACATCAAAGTTATCCTTCTCAGAATAACCCTGATTTGAGATCTCAGACTTTCCAGTTTTCCTTTTAAAATTTTCAGTCCTCAATGGTGGAAAGTTCTCATCATCCATTGAAGGAACTGAGTTTTCATCACTCTCATCAAACTGTGGCTCCTCTGATTTTGTGGAATCAGATTCATCGCCAGATTTTACTTCTGATTTCTTAACAACCCATTTTTGGTTGTCAAGTTTCACACTTCGCTTGTAAAATCTCTTCGAACATTCACCAACTTCAAATGTTGAATTTTTGAAAACTTTAAATTTTTCAGTTGGTGGTTCGGTTTTATCAACAACAACTTCTTTCAGTTTTCCAGAAACTCCCTGTTTTGTGTTTGTCGCTTTCGGACAGTTCCATGCAATATGACCAACTTCATTGCATCTGTAACAGGTTCTAGTCTCTCTTCTCTGATGAGCTTCACTATTCTTCTTCTCAGCAAGAAATTCTTGATTTGTTTGCCTCCAAAATGAGCTCTTCTGTTCTTCCTCTGCAGTTGTCCCTGAAACAAATTTAACTCTGGAATTAAAATCTTTAATATATTTTTCATTTTTATAGTTTTTAGGTGGAATAAAACCAAGTCCTTTCTTTTTGTAGCTACGATTGTGGTTTGGTTTCTTTTGAAAACCAGAACCAGAATTGTAACCCTTTTTCTTGTTCAAACGTTGTTGTACTCTTGAGGTGTAAGGTTTAGGTTTTACATTAAGATTTTCATCTTTTATTTCAGAAATATTAATTTCTGTTAGTTTGAAAACCTTTTTTATCAAATCAGTTTTGACACCTCTTATTGGAAACTCTTTATCAAAATATAATTTTTCAGAATCATTCAAAGTATATACAACTTCAAATGTTTCATCATTCAAATTAGATTTTGACAACAAAAATTCTTTACTATAAACCCGTTTTCCCGATGATTTTGAACTCTTTTCGGACGAACTCGAACTCCAGACTGACTGACACGAACTTTCGGATTCGGATTTTGACTCTGACTCCTCATCCTTATCCAACACCTGATCAACCACTCTTTTTATCAGTTCAGACTCATGATCTGTGTCGGATACTGTGAACGTGACGTCAATATTGTCCGGTAAAACATCGGTTATCTCAGATTCTAACTTAATATTGATCGCCTGTTTTAGTTCTTCTTCGTTAGGTTTTCTAGGCGAGTACCCTTCCCAAATCGGAGGCGGACACTTATTATAACAGACACCCTGTTTCTTACCAGTATCCTTTTTCTTCTTTGGCTTTGTTTCTTCACCTTTAAACGCTTCAAATCCTTCAACTGTTGGATAAATTCTATCAATGATGTAGTCACAACCTTTGTAACTTTGCGGCAATCTTCTGATTCTTTCATTTTCAGTTGCTTCACTATCCAACTCTTTCTTCCACTTTGCACATTATTCTATGTACAAGTTGATCTCTTTCTGCTTTGTCATCATGGTAGCATTCAACATCTTCAAAGCTTTCTCTCTTTCAGAGTTAGTCTTTTCCAGACTATTCACAGTTCTGTTCAATACATCATATGACTCTTTCAAATTTTTTACATCAAACAACAACTTTTCTTTCAACTTTTCTAACTCCCTAAATCTCTCATCTTTTTCTATACATTGTTTACATGACTCTAAACAAGTAAGACAAGGTTTTGTGACTTCAACGATCTTCTCGACTTCAATTATCTTTTCAACTTCCACAATCTTCTCAATCACTTTGACCTCTTTCATTTCCTTTGCAGCTTTCCTTTCTTTCAGTTTCTTCAATTTTTCTGCAAAATAAAATTCAAAAGTGTCAGAAGATAAATGAGTTTTTCCCAAATTTATCTGTTCCATCTCTTCATCACTATCACTTGTTTCTGATGAACTGTTTTCAGATGAAACGGATCTTTCATCTTCATTTTTCTCTTCATCAGATAACACTTCCATCCATTCCTTCAATATTTCTGGCTTTTGAACAATATGTGCAATAAAAGCTTTAACATTAGGATCAGCTAGAATGTACTTGTCCCAGCTAAAACCATCAGCCACTTTCTCGTCATCTTGATCCATGTTGCCATAGTAAGCCTTTTTGTTTGCATCTTCGATCATTCTTCCATGTACCGTTTGTGGATCTTTTTGTTGATGTGGTAGATGAGTAATTTGTTGATAAATGGATTTCCTATAATAATCATCTTTCCCAGACGACTCCTTTGCTCCTCCCGGCTCCTGATTCTTGCACTCTCTTTTAAAGTGGCCTTTCTTCCTGCAACGAAAACATACAACTTTAGATTTATCAAATCCTAGATTAGAAAGGTTTGCATCCAAGAAATCATTTCTTCCTGTAACCAATCTAAACTTTTCTGCTCTCCTCAAAACACTAGCTAAAGCCCATTTAATATCCATCAGTTCCAGCTCCTCTGCATCGATTTGGTCATAATCTTCCTTTGTGAGCATCGGATTACCAATTCTTCCGGCAATCAACCCTTCATAAGACTCTAATGCAGTGGCCAATAATCCCATATGATGCTTTACAACTTCTTCAGAATAATTTTGACCATTTTGAAGATGTAGAGCTACATTACACTGAATTGAATGCCCATTTCCAGCAGATGCACTTTGAACACTTGGAGGATTCACCGTTGAGAACCCACTAGTGTTGACTGATCCTTGACTACTTGGTGTAGATTGATTTCCAGCACTAAATGCAGTTTGTATCTGACTTGCTTCAGCAGTTTGAACATTTCCTTTATAGTACAATTTAATATCTTGTTGATGAGTAGAACTGTTCATTCTAGCAATTTTCTGCTGCTCCAGATCCTATGCCTCCAACTTCTCTATAAACTGTGCAATCGATAACCTTCTAAACTGTCCGGAATTTTTCAATATCATCAGATATGTACCCCATTCCTGTTGCGGTAACGCATCAGCAAGCTTTTCAACCCATTCTACTGGAGTTTTTGTAATCTTCAACTGTGACATAGTGCGTACAAGATGACAGTATCTTTCAATAAGACTCTTTGTTGTTTCACCAGGCATGCACGTAAATAGTTCAAATTCCTTTTTCAACAAAGCTGCTTTACTTTGTAGCATTTCAATACTTCCCTCAAATTTCTTTCCAAGAGCTTCCCAAATAGAATAAGCGTTTTCATCATGTTGAAGCAACACAAATATATCTTCTTTAACCGCTTTTTGTAACAAATTGATCATCATCTTTTCTCCTTTGTAACTCTCTCTTTCTTGCTCCGTGAATTCTGAAATGATTTTACCCACTCCCGCTGAATTCTTTGGCCTCTCATATTCAGTTTCGATGCTCTCCCAAGCTTTTAGATGATTCGCCTGAACCCAATTCTCAAACCGTTTCTTCCATCCGTGATAATCTTCAATTCCCATAAGTTTCGGGGGTTTTTGCATTGTTCCGGTTTCATTCTCCATGTTCATGTTCTTAGCAATGTCACCCGGAGTAGTCGGAGATGTTGCGAATGCGTTGTAAAACTCTTCACTCATGATTCAATATCGAAGAGTTTCTCAAACTAGCTTTCAAACGAACTGGTTCACCTCGTGAAATACCTGACAAACAAACAAACAATCAGTTTAAAATCTTGTCGATTAACAGAATAAGACTGGTACTCGAACTGGTGAATATTCTGTGCGGACTGAAGGTTGACACACTGTGCGGACAACTACGACCTGATATGATTTCAAACTGAGCAATATGATTTGCTTTAACTTTTGACACAAATCCACTTAGCCGACAAACATAAAAAATCACATGCACATCAAATGGTTCTGATCACCTCTTGCAACCGGCACAAGATACGATGCACTTTCTAGAAACAACCTCGTTACATGAAACAAATCACATGGGTCGATGACAACTTGGGCTGACAACAATGATATAAACCAAAAACTGATTGGGCCAATACAATATTTAACACATGGGCCGGAACACTCAATTGATAGTGCTGAATATTTTGGATTTAATATTGATCAAACCGAGATACTCACATGCAACATCACATGCAGTCTGTTGCAATTTGACCACAATAACCACTAAGCCAACAACCTTTTTAAAGACCTGACAACTCGTGATGATTCACATGGGCTTCGGTATTCACATTTACCAACAATGATTTAGAAATTTTACAAAGTAGTCAACAAACTGTGTGAACTAAATTCTTGTAACTTGAACTTTTTGAAATATTTCACATGACCTGACAACAACTTTAGCTGCAAACACTTATCAACTAAAAATTTTTTATATGCACATAAGCCGAGATATAAAATGTCTTTAATTGGACCGTATTCTTTTTATCTCATGCAATTCTTGAATGAAACCAACTGACACACTGAATCTCAGTAACAACACATACAAACCGACAATTTTGTTTAACATTACACATAACACGATGCACAATCACTCGGTTCACACTACTCAATGTACAATCACGTGAAGACTGAAACACTTTCAAACGGGAACCATGTTTCAAACTGTCATGATGGCAACTTTCAAATGGTCAGGTTAGTTTCAAACGGTCATGTCCAGTTTCAAACGGTAATGTGCAAATTTCAAACGGTCATGGTCAATTTCAAACGGCCAGGTGCAGTTTCAAACTTTCAGGTGGCAGTTTCAAATGGTCATGTCAATTTCAAACGGACACGGTGGCAGTTTCAAACTTTCAGGTGCAATTTCAAACGGACATCTGCAGATCTCGTTCAAACGGACACCAGTTTTCAAGCCATTTTTACCACTTTTACTATGAATTTTAAGCTGAAATTCTCAAGGATTTGTTAAAACACACTTTTACACATTCTGTGAAAAATTGATCCAATTTTAACCGTGAAAAATTCTTAAATTTTGAAAGAAGGTGTAGAAAAACAGAATTTGTGGCTGATATGGTATGAACTCTTCCTCCTGAGCTCTGATACCACTTGTAGGATCGTTTTCTGACCCGAACGAGTCGATCAGAAGAGTTTATCTCTAAACGAAAGGCGGAAACACACGTGTAGAGATTAATTCAACTATATTTACACAATAAACTATTGTATCATTGATTTAGAAGACGTTTACAACCTGACAACACTTCGGCAGCACTTCGTTGCTCTGGCCGAAAAGTTACAAATGATGACAGCTTGAAGCCTATTTATAGGGAGAGACCCCTGACCGTTTGAAGGTGACATGACACCCTTCAAACGGTCATGACACTTTCAAATGGTCACTACATATTCAAACGGTCAACAAACATTTTCATGCATTCCATATTGTGATGTCATCATTATGATGTCACATGATGTCATTTTGATGATGTCACAATCTTGTTTAGATCTGCAACGAAACCGAGACTTGACATAAGACGAAGTTGACAGATGAATGCACCAACATCTGGTGGCAAGAAAAGCTGCTTCTAGGAGTTTGTCAAGTGTTTTCGCTCGACGATTCCAATCTTGCGTGGTTGGTTTGGCCCTTGTTCCTGTAACTCGAATCCTAGCCCGGTATATCCCATTTTAATTTTACAACATTGTGAACCTTACGCCTTTTTTACTCTCTGATCGAGGTTCTCGGCATTGAAAAATCTTCGTAAACTAAATCACACGTGTATATATTGACATTTAAGAGATATACAGTCAAGAAAATCAAGGGCAATGTTGATATATATGCGGATTAGACACAAAAAAACACTCAGCAAATGGCTACAATTTAAGGAATGTGTTTAGTGACGGCATCAGATTCCTAATTGATGGAGAAAGGTCTGGTGGCAAGAAAAGCTGCTTCTAGGAGGTTGTCAAGTGTTTTCGCTCGACGATTCCATTCTTGGGTGGTTGGTTTGGCCCTTGTTCCTGTAACTCGAATCCTATCCCGGTATATCCCATTTTAATTTTACACCATTGTGAACCTTACGCCTTTTTTACTCTATAATCGAGGTTCTCGGCATTGAAAAATCTTCGTAAACTAAATCACACGTGTATATGTTGACATTTAAGAGATATATAGTCAAGAAAATCAAGGGGAATGGTGATATGGATGCGGATTAGACACAAAAAAAAACACTAAACAAATGGCCACAATTTAAGGAATGTGTTTAGTAACGGCATCAGATTCCTAATTGATTGAGAAAGGTCTGGTGGCAAGAAAAGCTGCTTCTAGGAGGTTGTCAAGTGTTTTCGCTCGATGATTCCATTCTTGGGTGGTTGGTTTGGCCCTGGTTCCTGTAACTCGAATCCTAGCCCGGAATATCCCATTTTAATTTTACACCATTGTGAACCTTACGCCTTTTTTACTCTCTGATCGAGGTTCTCGGCATTGAAAAATCTTCGTAAACTAAATCACATGTGTATATGTTGACATTTAAGAGATTTACAGTCAACAAAATCAAGGGCAATGTTGATATATATGCGGATTAGACACAAAAAAAAAACACTCAGCAAATGGCTACAATTTAAGGAATGTGTTTAGTGACGGCATCAGATTCCTAATTGATTGAGAAAGGTCCGGTGGCAAGAAAGGCTGCTTCTAGGAGGTTGTCAAGTGTTTTCGCTCGATGATTCCATTCTTGGGTGGTTGATTTGGCCCTTGTTCCTGTAACTCGAATCCTAGCCCGGTATATCCCATTTTAATTTTACACCATTTTGAACCTTACTCCGTTTTTACTCTCTGATTGAGGTTCTCGGCATTGAAAAATCTTCGTAAACTAAATCACACGTGTATATGTTGACATTTAAGAGATATACAGTCAAGAAAATCAAGGGCAATGGTGATATATATGCGGATTAGACACCAAAAAAAAAAACTCAACAAATGGCTACAATTTAAGGAATGTGTTTACTGACCGCATCAGATTCCTAATTGATGGAGAAAGGTCTGGTGGCAAGAAAAGCTGCTTCTAGGAGGTTGTCAAGTGTTTTCGCTCGACGATTCCATTCTTGGGTGGTTTGTTTGGCCCTTGTTCCTGTAACTCGTATCCTAGCCCGGTAAATCCAATTTTAATTTTACACCATTGTGAATCTTATGCCTTTTTTACTCTCTGATCGAGGTTCTCGGCAATGAAAAATCTTCGTAACCTAAATCCCACGTGTATATGTTGACATTTAAGAGATATACAGTCAAGAAAATCAAGGGCAATGGTGATATATATGCGGATTAGACACCAAAAAAACAGTCAACAAATGGCTACAATTTAAGGAATGTGCTTATTGACGGCATCAGATTCCAAATTGATGGAGAAATGTCTGGTGGCAAGAAAAGCTGCTTCTAGGAGATTGTCCATTGTTTTCGCTCGACGATTCCATTCTTGGGTGGTTGGTTTAGCGCTTGTTCCTGTAACTCGAATCCTAGCCCGCTATATCCCATTTTAATTTTACACCATTGTGAACCTTACGCCTTTTTTACTCTCTGATCGAGGTTCTCGGCATTGAAAAATTTTCGTAAACTAAATCACACGTGTATATGTTGACATTTAAGAGATATACAGTCAAGAAAATCAAGGGCAATGGTGATATATATGCGGATTAGACACCCAAAAAAAACACTCAACAAGTGGCTACAATTTAAGGAATGTGTTAAGTGATGGCATCCGATTCCTAATTGATGGAGAAAGGTCCGGTGGCAAGAAAAGATGCTTCTAGGAGGTTGTCAAATGTTTTCGGTCGACGATTCCATTGTTGGGTGGTTGGTTTGACCCTTCTTCCTGTAACTCAAATCCTAGCCCGGTATATCCCAATTTAATTTTACACCATTGTGAACGTTACGACTTTTTTACTCTATGATCGAGGTTCTCGGCATTGAAAAATCTTCGTAAACTAAATCACATGTGTATATGTTGACATTTAAGAGATATACAGTCAAGAAAATAATGGGCAATGGTGATAAATATGCAGATTAGATACCAAAAAAAACACTCAACAAATGGCTACAATTTAAGGAATGTGTTTAGTGACGGCATCAGATTCCTAATTTACGGAGAAAGGTCTGGTGGCAAGAAAAGCTGCTTCTAGGAGGTTGTCAAGTGTTTTCGCTCAACGATTCCAATCTTGGGTGGTTGGTTTGGCCCTTGTTCCTGTAACTCGAATCCTAGCCCGGTATATCCCATTTTAATTTTACACCATTGTGAACCTTACGCCATTTTTACTCTCTGATCGAGGTTCTCGGCATTGAAAAATCTTCGTAAGCTAAATCACATGTGTATATGTTGACATTTAAGAGATATACAGTCAACAAAATCAAGGGCAAGGTTGATATATATGCGGATTAGACACAAAAAAAAACACTCAGCAAATGGCTACAATTTAAGGAATGTGTTTAGTGACGGCATCAGATTCCTAATTAATGGGGAATGGTGATATATATGCGGATTAGACACCCAAAAAAACACTCAACAAATGGCTACAATTTAAGGAATGTGTTAAGTGACGGCATCCGATTCCTAATTGATGGAGAAAGGTCCGGTGGCAAGAAAAGATGCTTCTAGGAGGTTGTCAAATGTTTTCGCTCGATGATTCCATTCTTGGGTGGTTGGTTTAGCCCTTGTTCCTGTAACTCGAATCCTAGCCAGCTATATCCCATTTTATACCATTGTGAACCTTACGCCTTTTTTACTCTCTGATCGAGGTTCTCGGCATTGAAAATTTTTCGTAAACTAAATCACACGTGTATATGTTGACATTTAAAAGATATACAGTCAAGAAAATCAAGGGCAATGGTGATATATATGGAGATTTGACACCAAAAAAAACACTCAACAAATGGCTACAATTTAAAGAATGTGTTAAGTGACGGCATCCGATTCCTAATTGATGGAGAAAGGTCTGGTGGCAAGAAAAGATGCTTCTAGGAGGTTGTCAAATGTTTTCGCTCGACGATTCCATTCTTGGGTGGTTGGTTTGACCCTTCTTCCTGTAACTCGAATCCTAGCCCGGTATATCCCAATTTAATTTTACACCATTGTGAACCTTACGACTTTTTTACTCTCTGATCGAGGTTCTCGGCATTGAAAAATCTTCGTAAACTAAATCACATGTGTATATGTTGACATTTAAAAGATATACAGTCAAGAAAATAATGGGTAATGGTGATAAATATGCAGATTAGATACCAAAAAAAACACTCAACAAATGGCTACAATTTAAGGAATGTGTTTAGTGACGGCATCAGATTCCTAATTTACGGAGAAAGGTCTGGTGGCAAGAAAAGCTGCTTCTAGGAGGTTGTCAAGTGTTTTCGCTCAACGATTCCAATCTTGGGTGGTTGGTTTGGCCCTTGTTCCTGTAACTCGAATCCTAGCCCATTATATCCCATTTTAATTTTACACCATTGTGAACCTTACGCCATTTTTACTCTCTGATCGAGGTTCTCGGCATTGAAAAATCTTCGTAAGCTAAATCACATGTGTATATGTTGACATTTAAGAGATATACAGTCAACAAAATCAAGGGCAATGTTGATATATATGCGGATTAGACACAAAAAAAACACTCAGCAAATGCCTACAATTTAAGGAATGTGTTTAGTGACGGCATCAGATTCCTAATTAATGGAGAAAGGTCTGGTGGCAAGAAAAGCTGCTTCGAGGAGGTTGTCAAGTGTTTTCGCTCGACGATTCCATTCTTGGATGGTTGATTTAGCCCTTGTTCTTGTAACTCGAACCCTAGCCCGGTATATCCCATTTTAATTTTACACCATTGTGAACCTTACTCCGTTTTTACTCTCTGATTGAAGTTCTCGGCATTGAAAAATCTTCGTAAACTAAATCACACGTGTATATGTTGACATTTAAGAGATATACAGTCAAGAAAATCAAGGGCAATGGTGATATATATATGCGGATTAGACACCAAAAAAAAAAAACTAAACAAATGGCTACAATTTAAGGAATGTGTTTAGTGACCGCATCAGATTCCTAATTGATGGCGAAAGGTCTGGTGGCAAGAAAAGCTGCTTCTAGGAGGTTGTCAAGTGTTTTCGCTCGATGATTCCATTCTTGGGTGGTTGGTTTGGCCCTTGTTCCTGTAACTCGAATCCTAGCCTGGTATATCCCATTTTAATTTTACACCATTGTGAATCTTATGCCTTTTTTACTCTCTGATCGAGGTTCTCGGCATTGAAAAATCTTCGTAACCTAAATCCCACGTGTATATGTTGACATTTAAGAGATATACAGTCAAGAAAATCAAGGGCAATGGTGATATATATGCGGATTAGACACCAAAAAAACATTCAACAAATGGCTACAATTTAAGGAATGTGTTTATTGACGGCATCAGATTCCAACTTGATTGAGAAATGTCTGGTGGCAAGAAAAGCTGCTTCTAGGAGATTGTCCATTGTTTTCGCTCGACGATTCCATTCTTGGGTGGTTAGTTTGGCCCTTGTTCCTGTAACTCGAATCCTAGCCCGCTATATCCCATTTTAATTTTACACCATTGTGAACCTTACGCCTTTTTTACTCTCTGATCGAGGTTCTCGGCATTGAAAAATTTTTGTAAACTAAATCACACGTGTATATGTTGACATTTAAGAGATATACAGTCAAGAAAATCAAGGGCAATGGTGATATATATGCGGCTTAGACACCAAAAAAAACACTCAACAAATGGCTACAATTTAAGGAATGTGTTAATTGACGGCATCCGATTCCTAATTGATGGAGAAAGGTCTGGTGGCAAGAAAAGCTGCTTCTAGGAGGTTGTCAAGTGTTTTCGCTCGATGATTCCATTCTTGGGTGGTTGGTTTGACCCTTCTTTCTGTAACTCGAATCCTAGCCCGGTATATCCCATTTTAATTTTACATCATTGTGAACCTTACGACTTTTTTACTCTCTGATCGAGGTTCTCGGCATTGAAAAATCTTCGTAAACTAAATCACACGTGTATATGTTGACATTTAAGAGATATACAGTCAAAAAAATAATGGGCAATGGTGATAAATATGCGGATTAGATACCAAAAAAAACACTCAACAAATGGCTACAATTTAAGGAATGTGTTTAGTGACGGCATCAGATTCTTAATTTACGAAGAAAGGTCTGGTGGCAAGAAAAGCTGCTTCTAGGAGGTTGTCAAGTGTTTTCGCTCAACGATTCCAATCTTGGGTGGTTGGTTTGGCCCTTGTTCCTGTAACTCGAATCCTAGCCCGGTATATCCCATTTTAATTTTACACCATTGTGAACCTTACGCCATTTTTACTCTCTGATCGAGGTTCTCGGCATTGAAAAATCTTCGTAAACTAAATCACACGTGTATATGTTGACATTTAAGAGATATACAGTCAAGAAAATCAAGGGCAATGTTGATATATATGCGGATTAGACACCAAAAAAAACACTCAACAAATGGCTACAATTTAAGGAATGTGTGTAGTGACGGCATCAGATTCCTAATTGATGGAGAACGGTCTGGTGGCAAGAAAAGCTGCTTCTAGGAGGTTGTCAAGTGTTTTCGCTCGATGATTCCTTTCTTGGGTGGTTGGTGTCACACCCCCAAAATCCACATGCGGAGTATCTCCGCTTGGAGGCGTGACTGACCAGGATCAAGCCACCAATCATATTGAACAAGTAGATAAGTAATCAAAATTCAACAAACCAACATGAAAGGTGTTCAAAACCAGAGCATAGTTAATTGTTTAGCGGAAGCATAATTTGCAAAACCCATAGCAAGTATTAAATGTGAAATAAGGTAATGTCTAAAGCATGGCACACATCGCCATGTCCCACAATGACCGTTCCTCCCTGTGCAAGCTCCATGGGTACCTAATGACCTGCAAGGCATGTAGCAACGAATCAACAACAAAGTTGAGCGAGTTCACAGACAGTTGTTTGGTTAACGTATTCATTTCATAAATCGTACGTATTCGTTTTGTAAACCATGTATCGCGTTAATCCTTGCTGCCAGTCCAGGCATGCGTACGATGATTAGTGGGGGCTTCCCATGTGTTACAAGACCACGCGTATCGACTGCTACGAAAATATAATATGTGCCCTAAGTCAATGTCTATCAGCATTGACCCTTTGCCTATAGTCCATTAGTACACGGCCGTCCGACTGGCACGGTGTGAGGTTTGTTAAACCTAATAGCGCTATTAACTAATGACCCGCTCGCCCTAGGCCTCGGCGATTAAGTCGATAATTGAGGGACTTCCTTTGATAGAGGTGATGGTCTTAAGATCGTGTACGTAGGCTTTACGTACGTGCCCTTCAATCCGAGGACAGTAGTAAGTATATCTGTACGTAGGTTTTACGTACGTGCCCTTCAACCGAGGACAGTAATAATTTATTTAATAGTAATAGTTGTACGAGTATGTTTTCATCCCATTCCCAACCCCTGGGAGATTACACAGAAAGGTCAAGTCTAGCAGCTAGTGGTCAACCACGTCCTAACATGGTTACCAATACAAGTCAGGTTTAGGTTCAAGTAAAGCACGTATGATTACACATAGTTTAACAGATTGCTAACACGTATCGATCATGGCAACATAGTATGCACATAGAACGTTTTATATGATATCAGTTTAGCATGCAAATGAAGCCCACACAAGTCTCGGCCCAACATAAACACCCGGCCCAACAATTAAACCGAACAACAACTTGTGCGATCAGCTTTATTACCCAGCCCAACATACGGCCCAAAAGACAAACTGTCAAACGGTCTTGTGCGACTCAAATGTATTTGTGGGACTGAGGACCTCTTGTGCGGTCGGGTCCTCTTGTGCGACCAGATCTGCTTGTGCGACTGATCATCTAGTGCGTATGGACATCTTGTGCGACCAAGATGTCTTATGCGATTAGTTTAAAATCCCGGATTTCATGCCTATCTGTTACAACCATTAAGTTGTTTCCAAATTTGTCCTTTATCAATTAACACAATCATGGATTCTAACCAACCCCTTACTCGATCAAACAAGGTTTTTAATCATTTGTTTCGCATAAACCCTAATGAACACATAAACAACACATGAACAACAACTTATCAAATATTATTATATGTTCCGATTTCATGAGTGTCCAGCCGATTACATGCATGCGAATCAGGATTATCATATATTAATTTGAACATGCACTGAGATCTATTCCATTTAAAATACATATAACAATCACAAGACATACTGACAATCATATGCAAGTAATCATGAAGGATCCTTAAAATACAAGTCCATTCAATTCACATAGTACTAGCAACAGTCATTGGTAACATAAATAATCACATGGCCGCCATTTTTGATTGTCAGGGTTATCCAACTTTATCAACTATTGACCTCAAATCTATTGAATCATCAAAGCCTATTGCTACATCAACATGTGTCATCATACATATATGATTTGATAGATCCGATTGCACATAAGCAGAATCATCACTCAATATTATACAACTACAATATCAAGTATCAAGTATTAACAAGTTAATAAATTAAGAGACACTAACCGAAAGATAGAGGGTGATCCGATTCAAGGGGGTGATCTTCGATTGAGAGAGAGAGTGTGCCGTCGAGTTAGAGAGAGAGGATGAGAGGAAGCTAGGGTTTGTGTGTTTAGAATGTTTAGCAAAACAAGTGAGGAGTATACCCTCTCCTAGTGTTATGCGACAAAGAGAAAAAGTGGGCCGAACCCTCAATGGGCTGCCCATTGATCCGAATACAAGTGGTGGCCCGAATGGGCTTGTGCGATCGGGTGAGTGTTGTGCGTTTGGGTCGTTCATAATCATACATACATACAACACAACATATAACACATAACATTCAATAAAATAACATTCCATTAAATCATCTAATTCACATAGTCACCTAATGTTTACGTTACAACAAGGTACAAAGATAGGTTCGAAATACGAGTTGTCACATTATCCCCAAGTTGAAAGAAATTTCGTCCCGAAATTTAGCACGTACTCACTGAGGAAGCTAGTTAAGTTGTATGGTTTTCCTGGTTTTCCTGGGGTGTCACATCCTCCCCCCGTTGATCTGGAATTTCGTCCCGAAATTCCGTAGCTTCAGCCTCAGTAGTGGTTGTACCGTGTGCGAATAGCTGGGGATACTTTTGTTTCATCTGATCTTCGCGTTCCCAGGTGAACTCTAGGCCGCGACGTGAATTCCAACGAACTCGTACGAGAGGTATTCTAGTACGCTTGAGGACCTTAACATCCCGGTCCGTGATTTCAACAGGTTCCTCGACGAATCGTAACTGCTCGTCAATAGTGAGCTCCTTTAAAGGAACTACGTGGGTCTCATCTGACAGGCACTTCTTCAGATTTGACACATGGAAAACGTTGTGAACTGCACTGAGTTCCGCTGGTAAGTTCAGTCTGTAAGCCACCTTGCCTATCTTCTCAATGACTTCAAAAGGTCCAACGTATCGTGGGTTAAGTTTGCCCCGTTTCCCAAAACGAACCACACCCTTCCAGGGTGAAACTTTGAGTAGAACCCGCTCCCCAACCTGGAGCTCTAATGGTTTTCTGCCCTTATTGGCATAGACTTTCTGACGGTCACGAGCCGCCGCCATTCGTTGTCGTATCTGAGCAATCTTCTCTGTTGTGTCAACCACATGTTCCGGTCCAGTAATCTGACTATCCCCCACCTCTGCCCAACAAAGAGGTGACCGGCATTTACGCCCGTACAATGCCTCAAATGGAGCAGCTTTAATGCTGGTGTGGTAGCTATTGTTGTACGAAAATTCCACAAGTGGCAGATGCTTTTCCCAGCCGTTGCCAAAGTCAATTACACATGCCCTAAGCATGTCTTCGAGGGTCTGGATGGTGCGTTCAGACTGCCCATCCGTTTGCGGGTGATAAGCTGTGCTCATATCTAATCTTGAGCCAAAGGACTTGTGCATTGCTTGCCACAGTTCTGATGTAAAACGTGCATCTCGATCCGAGATGATAGAGGTGGGCACCCCGTGCCTTGAGACAACTTCCTTAAGATATACTTCTGCTAGGGTGGAGAACTTATCTGTTTCCTTGATGGCCAAGAAGTGAGCAGACTTTGTGAGTCGATCCACGATCACCCAAATAGTATCGTTACCACGTTGAGATCTGGGCAGGCCAGTAACAAAATCCATGGAAATTTGCTCCCATTTCCATTGTGGTATCTCTGGTTGTTGAAGTGGGCCTGATGGTTTCTGGTATTCCGCCTTGACTCTCGCACAAGTCAAGCACTTGCTAACGTAAGTTGCTATGTGTGCCTTCATGCTAGGCCACCAGTATGTGGTTTTAATATCGTGGTACATTTTATCCGAGCCAGGGTGCACTGAGTAACGAGACCTGTGTGCCTCATCCATCACAAGCTCTCGTAGGTTGCCATAAAATGGGACCCAAATGCGTCCCGTGACGTAGTAAGCACCATCTTCCTTCTGTTCTAAGCGTTGCCTCGAGCCGCGTAGGGCTTCAGCCCTGACGTTTTCTGGTTTCAATGCTTCTACCTGAGCATTTCGTATTTGGGAAGGGAGACTAGACTGTATTGTGAGTTGTAGAGCTCGTACGCGCTTAGGCGCAGTGTCCTTTCGACTGAGGGCGTCAGCCACAACATTGGCTTTGCCCGGGTGGTACCTGATCGAGCATTCGTAGTCATTCAGTAGTTCGACCCATCGTCACTGTCGCATATTGAGTTCCTTCTGTTTGAAGATATGTTCGAGGCTCCTGTGATCAGTGTAGATAGCGCATTTGGTACCATATAGGTAGTGTCTCCATATCTTAAGTGCAAAAACAACCGCTCCCAGCTCTAAATCATGTGTAGTGTAGTTCTTTTCATGAACTTTGAGTTGGCGTGAGGCGTAGGCTATAACTTTATCCCGCTGCATCAATACACAGCCAAGACCCTGAATAGATGCGTCGCAGTAAACTACGAAGTCGTCTGTGCCCTCTGGCAATGAAAGAATAGGTGCACTGCAAAGTCTATCCTTTAAGTGCTGAAATGCTAACTCCTGTGCGTTTCCCCAGCGATAGACCACTCCCTTCTGTGTTAGTGAGGTGAGAGGCTGTGCAATCTTGGAAAAATCCTTAATAAACCTTCTGTAGTAACCTGCCAATCCCAAGAATTGGCGAATTTCCGTTGGCGTACGAGGTGCAGGCCAGCTCTTGATCGAATCTACCTTGGATGGATCAACGTGAATCCCATCCTTGTTCACCACATGGCCTAAGAAATGGACTTCACGAAGCCAGAAGTCGCATTTTGAAAACTTGGCGTACAGCTGTTCTGTTCGAAGGAGTTCCAAAATGAGTCGTAGATGCTACTCGTGTTCCTCCTGACTCTTAGAATAGATGAGAATGTCTTCGATGAAAACTATGACGAACTTGTCCAAGTATGGTTTGCACACTCGATTCATGAGATCCATGAAAACCGCAGGTGCGTTTGTCAGCCCAAAAGGCATGACCAAAAACTCATAGTGTCCATATCGAGTTCTAAAGGCTGTTTTGGAGACGTCCTCTTCTCGGACTCTCAGCTGGTGATACCCTGATCTCAAATCAATCTTTGAATAGTAGCTCGACCCTTGCAGTTGGTCGAATAGGTCGTTAATGCGTGGAAGGGGATATCGATTCTTCACAGTCACCTTGTTCAGTTCACGGTAGTCGATGCACATTCTGAACGTACCGTCTTTCTTCTTCACGAATAACACTGGAGCTCCCCAGGGTGAAGAGCTAGGATGAATAAAACCCTTATCTAAGAGTTCTTGTAGTTGCGTAGATAGCTCTTTCAACTCTGATGGAGCTAAGCGATACGGTGCACGAGCTATGGGCGCTGCTCCAGGAGCTAGCTCGATCTGGAACTCGACCTGACGATGAGGCGGGAGGCCCGGTAGTTCCTCAGGAAATACCTCAGGATAATGACGTACAATCGGAAAGTCTTCTATCCTTTTCTCTTTCTTCGAGGTATCGGTAACGAGAGCCAGAAAAGCAGTGTGGCCCTTGCGAAAACACTTTTGAGCCTTAAGGGAAGAAATGATGCTCACAACAGCACCACTTTTGTCGCCACGAATCATAAGAGGTTCACCACCTGGGCGAGGAATACGAACAACCTTCTCGTTGCAAAGAATCTCTGCCTGGTGTTGGGATAACCAGTCCATCCCAATAACAACGTCGAAACTACCCAGAGTAATAGGAAGAAGGTCGATCGAGAAAGTGTGATCAGCAAGTACTAGGTTACAACCCTTGACTACGTGTGTGACCTCTATACTTTTACCATTAGCTAGCTCTACATCGTGCTTGGGGTTTAAAGGTGTTGGGGTACGCTTAAGCAGTTGACTAACTTTTTGGGACACATAACTAGTATCAGCACCCGAATCAAATAAGACAGTAACGTAAAAGTCGTCGAGAAGGAACTTACCCGTCACAACGTTGGGATCATTCCTCGCTTCTCCATTGCCAATAACGGACGCACGGCCCCTTGCACCATTGCCATTATTACCCCCGTTGTTCCCATTTCCCTGGTTGTTGTTGTTATTGTTGTTGTTGTTAGGGTTCCTGTTCAGCTGGGGACAATCTCTCTTGAAGTGGCCTTCAGCTCCACACTGAAAGCATCCCCTGTTGTCTCTTTGTTGCTGCTGTTGGTCTTGTGGAGCTGGTGGCTGTTGTCGCTGGTTCTGATTTGCAGGTCATAAGCTCCTACAATCCTTAGCTTCGTGACCCAACTTAACACACCTTTGACAACGAACCTTGTTGCACTGACCGCTATGATGTTTGTTGCATCTGTTGCACTTTGGTAGGTTCCCTCGATAACCACTTTGCCCATGGCTACCAGAAGATTGCTGACCAGGGCTCTTAAAATCTTCAGTTCTTCTCTGTTGTGACTGGGACTAAACAGAAGTCGAACCTCTGCTTGAAGCTCCATCCCAATTACGTTTGTTGTCACTGGGAGTTTCAAAGGCAGCTGTAGCACTAGCACGTTTTGGTAACCTGTTCTGCTCCACCGCCTGATTAGTGAGACGGTGAGCCAATTGAATAACCTGCTGATAGGTGGCGAGGTTTGCTGAAGTCACATGACTTTGGATCTCTGGCACTAGACCCTTAAGATATAGTTCGACGCACTTAATTGGAGGGTCCACCATAGTAGGACACAGTAATGCAAGCTCATTCGATCTCTTTGTAAATGCCTCAATTTCTGACCCCTTCATCTTGAGGTTGAAGAACTCAACTTCCAGCTTATGAATATCGTCACGACTGCAGTATTCCTCCTTAATCATCTCTTTGAAATTGTTCCATGGGGTGGCGTTAGTAGCAACCAACCCCAGCATTTGGACCTGAGCGTTCCACCATGTGAGGGCTAAACCCTCAAGAGTGCCGGTGGCATACTTCACCCTGCGTGCCTCAGGGCACTCACACATTTCAAACACAGATTCTAGTTTCTCAAACCAGTGGAGGAGACCTACTGCTCCTTCAGTGCCGCTAAAAGTAGTGGGTCGGCAGTCCAAGTTTTGAAGGTGCACAAAGGTGGCTGAGCATGCTGACCTGTTGTGGGTATAAGAAAGGACAAATTTTAACACAAGGGTATGTTCACGAGAGTAGGACTTGAAGATCCTAGAATGAGTTTTAAACAGCAGGGTATACCTCCTGCTTGTGCGGCTGCAAGTGCCGCAGCAACCTGTTCGTTAATCAGAGCCGTCAACTGGGCTTGTGTCATGTTAATGCGTCCAGACATGATCTTCATATCAAGGGAAACATGAGTGAGAACGGTTCGCGAAAATGCGATGACAGGAGAGAGTAAGCACATACGTGTTCAAACAACAGTAACTATACTAACTAAGCATATCATGAGCAAGGTTCTATGTAATTTATCATGTAGGTAATATAACATATACCATATCACTTAGAATGCCGAGCCTTGCACGTGGAGTGAAGCGTCGTTGTGGATCGTAGAGCACTGTACAGGTTATAGTCTGGTTTTAACAAAAACGTTTTCCTTTATTAAAACCAAGTTCTCTATAACCAATGGCTCTGATACCAATCTGTCACACCCCCAAAATCCACATGCGGAGTATCACCGCTTGGAGGCGTGACTGACCAGGATCAAGCCACCAATCATATTGAACAAGTAGATAAGTAATCAAAATTCAACAAACCAACATGAAAGGTGCTCAAAACCAGAGCATAGTTAATTGTTTAGTGGAAGCATAATTTGCAAAACCCATAGCAAGTATTCAACGTGAAATAAGGTAATGTCTAAAGCATGGCACACATCGCCATGTCCCACAACGACCGTTCCTCCCTGTGCAAGCTCCATGGGTACCTAATGACCTGCAAGGCATGTAGCAACGAATCAACAACAAAGTTGAGCGAGTTCACAGACAGTTGTTTGGTTAACGTATTCATTTCATAAATCGTATGTATTCGTTTTGTAAACCATGTATCGCGTTAATCCTTGCTGCCAGTCCAGGCATGCGTGCGATGATTAGTGGGGGCCTCCCATGTGTTACAAGACCACGCGTATCGGCTGCTACAAAAATATAATATGTGCCCTAAGTCAATGTCTATCAGCATTGACCCTTTGCCCATAGTCCATTAGTACACGCCCGTCCGACTGGCACGGTGTGAGGTTTGTTAAACCTAATAGCTCTATTAACTAATGACCCGCTCGCCCTAGGCCTCGGCGATTAAGTCGATAATTGAGGGACTTCCTTTGATAGAGGTGATGGTCTTAAGATCGTGTACGTAGGCTTTACGTACGTGCCCTTCAACTGAGGACAGTAATAATTTATTTAATAGTAATAGTTGTACGAGTATGTTTTCAGCCCATTCCCAACCCCTGGGAATCCCATGCCTTGGCTAGTGTGAACTCACCTTGGTTTTCTCGGCATATTACACAGAAAGGTCAAGTCTAGCAGCTAGTGGTCAACCACGTCCTAACATGGTTACCAATACAAGTCAGGTTTAGGTTTAGGTTCAAGTAAAGCACGTATGATTACACGTAGTTTAACAGATTGCTAACACGTATCGATCATGGCAACATAGTATGCACATAGAACGTTTTATATGATATCAGTTTAGCATGCAAATGAAGCCCACACAAGTCTCGGCCCAACATAAACACCCAGCCCAACAATTAAACCGAACAACAACTTGTGCGATCAGCTTTATTACCCAGCCCAACATATGGCCCAAAAGACAAACTGTCAAACGGTCTTGTGCGACTCAAATGTCTTTGTGCGACTGAGGACCTCTTGTGCGGTCAGGTCCTCTTGTGCGACCAGATCTGCTTGTGCGACTGATCATCTAGTGCGTATGGACATCTTGTGCGACCAAGATGTCTTATGCGATTAGTTTAAAATCCTGGATTTCATGCCTATCTGTTACAACCATTAAGTTGTTTCCAAATTTGTCCTTTATCAATTAACACAATCATGGATTCTAACCAACCCTTTACTCGATCAAACAAGGTTTTTAATCATTTGTTTCGCATAAACCCTAATGAACACATAAACAACACATGAACAACAACTTATCAAATATTATTATATGTTCCGATTTCATGAGTGTCCAGCCGATTACATGCATGCGAATCAGGATTATCATATATTAATTTGAACATGCACTGAGATCTATTCCATTTAAAATACATATAACAATCACAAGACATACTGACAATCATGTGCAAGTAATCATGAAGGATCCTTAAAATACAAGTCCATTCAATTCACATAGTACTAGCAACAGTCATTGGTAACATAAATAATCACATGGCCGCCATTTTTGATTGTCAGGGTTATCCAACTTTATCAACTATTGACCTCAAATCTATTGAATCATCAAAGCCTATTGCTACATCAACATGTGTCATCATACATATATGATTTGATAGATCCGATTGCACGTAAGCAGAATCATCATTCAATATTATACAACTACAATATCAAGTATTAATAAGTTAACAAATTAAGAGACACTAACCGAAAGATAGAGGGTGATCCGATTCAAGGGGGTGATCTTCGATTGAGAGAGAGAGTGTGCCGTCGAGTTAGAGAGAGAGGATGAGAGGAAGCTAGGGTTTGTGTGTTTAGAATGTTTAGCAAAACAAGTGAGGAGTATACCCTCTCCTAGTGTTATGCGACAAAGAGAAAAAGTGGGCCGAACCCTCAATGGGCTGCCCATTGATCCGAATACAAGTGGTGGCCCGAATGGGCTTGTGCGATCGGGTGAGTGTTGTGCGTTTGGGTCGTTCATAATCATACATACATACAACACAACATATAACACATAACATTCAATAAAATAACATTCCAATAAATCATCTAATTCACATAGTCACCTAATGTTTACGTTACAACAAGGTACAAAGATAGGTTCGAAATACGAGTTGTCACAGTTGGTTTGGCCCTTGTTCCTGTAACTCGAATCCTAGCCCGGTATATCCCATTTTAATTTTACACCATTGTGAACCTTACGCCTTTTTTACTCTCTAATCGAGGTTCTCGGCATTGAAAAATCTTCGTAAATTAAATCACACGTGTATATGTTGACATTTAAGAGATATACAGTCAAGAAAATCAAGGGGAATGGTGATATATATGCGGATTAGACACCAAAAAAACACTAAACAAATGGCTACAATTTAAGGAATGTGTTTAGTGACTGTATCAGATTCCTAATTGATGGAGAAAGGTCTGGTGGCAAGAAAAGCTGCTTCTAGGAGGTTGTCAAGTGTTTTCGCTCGATGATTCCATTGTTGGGTGGTTGGTTTGGCCCTTGTTCCTGTAACTCGAATCCTAGCCCGGTATATCCCATTTTAATTTTACACCATTGTGAACCTTACGCCTTTTTTACTCTCTGATCGAGGTTCTCGGCATTGAAAAATCTTCGTAAACTAAATCACATGTGTATATGTTGACATTTAAGAGATATACAGTCAACAAAATCAAGGGAAATGTTGATATATATGCGGATTAGACACAAAAAAAACACTCAGCAAATGGCTACAATTTAAGGAATTTGTTTAGTGACGGCATCAGATTCCTAATTGATGGAGAAAGGTCTGGTAGCAAGAAAAGCTGCTTCTAGGAGGTTGTTAAGTGTTTTCGCTCGACGATTCCATTCTTGGGTGGTTGATTTGGCCCTTGTTCCTGTAACTCGAATCCTAGCCCGGTATATCCCATTTTAATTTTTCACCATTGTGAACCTTACTCCGTTTTTACTCTCTGATTGAGGTTCTCGGCATTGAAAAATCTTCGTAAACTAAATCACACGTGTATATGTTGACATTTAAGAGATATACAGTCAAGAAAATCAAGGGCAATGGTGATATATATGCGGATTAGACACAAAAAAAACTCAACAAATGGCTTCAATTTAAGGAATGTGTTTAGTGACCACATCAGATTCCTAATTGATGGAGAAAGGTCTGGTGGCAAGAAAAGCTGCTTCTAGGAGGTTGTCAAGTGTTTTCGCTCGACGATTCCATTCTTGGGTGGTTGGTTTGGCCCTTGTTCCTGTAACTCGAATCCTAGCCCGGTATATCCCATTTTAATTTTACACCATTGTGAACCTTAGGCCTTTTTTACTCTCTGATCGAGGTTCTCGGCATTGAAAAATCTTCGTAACCTAAATCTCACGTGTATATGTTGACATTTAGGAGATATACAGTCAAGAAAATCAAGGGCAATGTTGATATATATGCGGATTAGACACCAAAAAAACACTCAACAAATGGCTACAATTTAAGGAATGTGTTTATTGACGGCATCAGATTCCAAATTGATGGAGAAATGTCTGGTGGCAAGAAAAGCTGCTTCTAGGAGGTTGTCAAGTGTTTTCGCTCAACTATTCCAATCTTGGGTGGTTGGTTTGGCCCTTGTTCCTGTAACTCGAATCCTAGCCCGGTATATCCCATTTTAATTTTACACCATTGTGAACCTTACGCCATTTTTACTCTCTGATCCAGGTTCTCGGCATTGAAAAATCTTCGTAAACTAAATCACACGTGTATATGTTGACATTTAATAGATATACAGTCAAGAAAATCAAGGGCAATGTTGATATATATGCGGATTAGACACCAAAAAAACACTCAACAAATGGCTACAATTTAAGGAATGTGTGTAGTGACGGCATCAGATTCCTAATTGATGGAGAAATGTCTGGTGGCAAGAAAAGCTGCTTCTAGGAGGTTGTCAAGTGTTTTCGCTCGACGATTCCATTCTTGGGTGGTTGGTTTGGCCCTTGTTCCTGTAACTCGAATCGAAGCCCGGTATATCCCATTTTAATTTTACACCATTGTGAACCTTACGCCTTTTTTACTCTCTGATCGAGGTTCTCGGCATTGAAAAATCTTCGTAAACAAAATCACATGTGTATATGTTGACATTTAAGAGATATACAGTCAAAAAAATCATGGGCAATGTTGATATATATGTGGATTAGACAAAAAAATAAAACACTCAGCAAATGGCTACAATTTAAGGAATGTGTGTAGTGACGGCATCAGATTCCTAATTGATGGAGAAATGTCTGGTGGCAAGAAAAGCTGCTTCTAGGAGGTTGTCAAGTGTTTTCGCTCGACGATTCCATTCTTGGGTGGTTGGTTTGGCCCTTGCTCCTGTAACTCGAATCCTAGCCCGGTATATCCCATTTTAATTTTACACCATTGTGAACCTTACGCCTTTTTTACTCTCTGATCGAGGTTCTCGGCATTGAAAAATCTTCGTAAACTAAATCACACATGTATATGTTGACATTTAAGAGATATACCGTCAAGAAAATTAAGGGCAATGTTGATATATATGCGGATTAGACACAAAAAAAACACTCAGCAAATGGCTACAATTTAAGGAATGTGTTTAGTGACGGCATCAGATTCCTAATTGATGGAGAAAGGTCTGGTGGCAAGAAAAGCTGCTTCTAAGAGGTTGTCAAGTGTTTTCGCTCGACGATTCCATTCTTGGGTGGTTGGTTTGGCCCTTGTTCCTGTAACTCGAATCCTAGCCCGGTATATCCCATTTTAATTTTACACCATTGTGAACCTTACACCTTTTTTACTCTCTGATCGAGGTTCTCGGCATTGAAAAATCTTCGTAAACTAAATCACATGTGTATATGTTGACATTTAAGAGATATACAGTCAAAAAAATCATGGGCAATGTTGATATATATGTGGATTAGACACAAAAAAAAACACTCAGCAAATGGCTACAATTTAAGGAATGTGTGTAGTGACGGCATCAGATTCCTAATTGATGGAGAAATGTCTGGTGGCAAGAAAAGCTGCTTCTAGGAGGTTGTGAAGTGTTTTCGCTTGACGATTCCATTCTTGGGTGGTTGGTTTGGCCCTTGCTCCTGTAACTCGAATCCTAGCCCGGTATATCCCATTTTAATTTTACACCATTGTGAACCTTACGCCTTTTTTACTCTCTGATCGAGGTTCTCGGCATTGAAAAATCTTCGTAAACTAAATCACACATGTATATGTTGACATTTAAGAGATATACAGTCAAGAAAATTAAGGGCAATGTTGATATATATGCGGATTAGACACAAAAAAAACACTCAGCAAATGGCTACAATTTAAGGAATGTGTTTAGTGACGGCATCAGATTCCTAATTGATGGAGAAAGGTCTGGTGGCAAGAAAAGCTGCTTCTAAGAGGTTGTCAAGTGTTTTCGCTCGACGATTCCATTCTTGGGTGGTTGGTTTGGCCCTTGTTCCTGTAACTCGAATCCTAGCTCGGTATATCCCATTTTAATTTTACACCATTGTGAACCTTACGCCTTTTTTACTCTCTAATCGAGGTTCTCGGTATTGAAAAATCTTCGTAAACTAAATCACACGTGTATATGTTGACATTTAAGAGATATACAGTCAAGAAAATCAAGGGGAATGGTGATATATATGCGGATTAGACACCAAAAAAAAACACTAAACAAATGGCTACAATTTAAGGAATGTGTTTAGTGACGGCATCAGATCCCTAATTGATGGAGAAATGTCTGGTGGTAAGAAAAGCTGCTTCTAGGAGGTTGTCAAGTGTTTTCGCTCGACGATTCCATTCTTGGGTGGTGGGTTTGGCCCTTGTTCCTGTAACTCGAATCCTAGCCCGGTATATCCCATTTTAATTTTACACCATTGTGAACCTTACGCATTTTTTACTCTCTGATCGAGGTTCTCAGCATTGAAAAATCTTCGTAAACTAAATCACATGTGTATATGTTGACATTTAAGAGATATACAGTCAAGAAAATCAAGGGGAATGGTGATATATATGCGGATTAGACACCAAAAAAAACACTAAACAAATGGCTACAATTTAAGGAATGTGTTTAGTGACGGCATCAGATCCCTAATTGATGGAGAAAGGTCTGGTGGCAAGACAAGCTGCTTCTAGGAGGTTGTCAAGTGTTTTCGCTCGATGATTCCATTCTTGGGTGGTTGTTTTGGCCCTTGTTCCTGTAACTCAAATCCTAGCCCGGTATATCCCATTTTAATTTTACACCATTGTGAACCTAACGCCGTTTTTACTCTCTGATTGAGGTTCTCGGCATTGAAAAATCTTCGTAAACTAAATCACACGTGTATATGTTAATATTTAAGAGATATACAGTCAAGAAAATCAAGGGCAATGTTGATATATATGCGGATTAGACACAAAAAAAAAACACACAACAAATGGCTACAATTTAAGGAATGTGTGTAGTGACGGCATCAGATTCCTAATTGATGGAGAAAGGTCTGGTGGCAAGAAAAGCTGCTTCTAGTAGGTTGTCAAGTGTTTTCGCTCGACGATTCCATTCTTGGGTGGTTGGTTTGGCCCTTGTTCCTGTAACTCGAATCCAAGCCCGGTATATCCCAATTTAATTTTACACCATTGTGAACCTTACGCCTTTTTTACTCTCTGATCGAGGTTCTCGGCATTGAAAAATCTTCGTAAACTAAATCACACGTGTATATGTTGACATTTAAGAGATATACAGTCAAGAAAATCAAGGGCAATGTTGATATATATGCGGATTAGACACAAAAAAAAAACACTCAGCAAATGGGTACAATTTAAGGAATGTGTTTAGTGACGGCAACAGATTCCTAATTGATGGAGAAATGTCTGGTGGCAAGAAAAGCTGCTTCTAGGAGGTTGTCAAGTGTTTTCGCTCGACGATTCCATTCTTGGGTGGTTGGTTTGGCCCTTGTTCCTGTAACTCGAATCCAAGCCCGGTATATCCCAATTTAATTTTACACCATTGTGAACCTTACGCCTTTTTTACTCTCTGATCGAGGTTCTCGGCATTGAAAAATCTTCGTAAACTAAATCACACGTGTATATGTCGACATTTAAGAGATATACAGTCAAGAAAATCAAGGGCAATGTTGATATATATGCGGATTAGACACCAAAAAAAACACTCAATAAATGGCTACAATTTAAGGAATGTGTGTAGTGACGGCATCAGATTCCTAATTGATGGAGAAAGGTCTGGTGGCAAGAAAAGCTGCTTCTAGGAGGTTGTTGACGGGTGGTCCACGGGACAACCCTTAAGTGTTTTAAAAGATAAGTTAATCCCCCATTTGATCATGTAATTGTCTTGAATTAGATGACTACGTTTGCTTGTGTTTCAGGTACATTTGGGGCTTAAAAGTGTGGAAATTAAGCTTCGAATAGGCGCGACTTAATTGGAGGATTGAAGACGGAGAATAAATGAAAAAAATAAAATTTTGGATTGAAGAATTAAGAAGATAACATGATAGAGGATGAAATTATGAGAACGTAGGCGAAAACGGTGAAGAAAACGGAGTTGAAACGAGAAAGTTATGAAGAAAACAAAAATTGATTGCTGAAGCCTTCCGTAACTTACGGTGGTACCGTAATTTACGGTAGACTCTGACAAAAATTGATGCCGTAACTCAGCTTAACTCCACCGTAAACCATTTTAAGCCACCGTAACTTACGGTGGTACCGTAATTTACGGTGGAGGCCAGCGTGAAACTTGTAACTCCCTCATTTAAGGTTGTTTATGGTGCCTTTTCATCATCTAATCATTCCCATTCATTTTGTAACTCCTAAGGGGCGAATTTGGGGTGTTCTAAGGTGTTCTTGAGTGATCTAAACATGAAGACTTTGTTTTTTATTCCAATGGACAAAGGTTCGATTGTGATGATGGTTCATAACACTATGAGCGACTAGGTTTGCTTGGTGATCGTCTCGGATGTAAGGTTTTATTTGTGACAATTATGCTTGTTCTTTAATTTCTGGAATATTAGACTGTGCATGTGTTGTTAGTTTATTTTGATTTTTGATTGGTTGTTTGTAAATTGTTGATGTATGTTTGATCATAGTTCTAAACCATACGTTCTTGGTGCCGTTGGCAATCGAGATATCATGGGAGGGATTAGGGTTGGATATGTGTTGATTGGTCATCGGGTAACAACCTCGCGTTCTAGGAATCCGAGTACTTAGTTCCCTTTCATCACAAACAATTGATCTTACATGAGCCATGTCTATGTGGTTCTTTCCAGTTGAACATGAACGTTAGTTGTCACTTAAAACTTGAAACTCGGGATGATCACTATCCTCTTATCTGTTACAAAACTTGACTTTGATTTGTATTCTAATTTAGTAATTCTAGATAATTAAAACCAATCAACCCAAACATTGAAATTTACATTTCTTGCAATTTAGATTAATCTAGTTAGTTAGACATACATTGAGATAACACTTATTCCACAAACTCCCTGTGTTCGATACCCACTTACCGCTAGCTAATTAGTTGTAACTGGATTAAATTTGATTGTGACCACGACATCACGTCAAATTTTGGCGCCGTTTCCGGGGAGTAGTGCGCAACGTGTGTTATCTTGTGTATTAGTTTGAAAAAAAAATTTAATCAAAATTAAAAAAAAAACCAAAAAGATTTCTTTTATGTTCATGATTTACACTTGGTAGTTGAGTTGTGTTGTGCAGGATGACAGGGCATTACACAAATTTCAACTTATTTACGTGTAGATTGTGCGGGGGTCCACGATATCCATGTATTGGTTGCCACGAGGCTCACTACAGGAGGGCACATGGAAAACCGGTGTCTTATGTTTCACAGCTTCCACCTCCATCATACGTTGACGATTATGAATCAGAAATGGAGGATGACTATTATTCATATGGATACGATCGGGACGAGGAAGTTTATTATGAGGCAAGGATGGATGGTCTATGTTTTTGTTGCGGTCGCGATCACACTTATGATTATGATGTGTGCCCGGTGTATTCGGAAAACCCGAAGTATTGGAATAAAAAGATGATGGAAGCGCGCATCTATAGACCGTATCAGGGATATCGACAATATCATCCCGAAGAATATTCTGAGCCCGAGGGTGTTTATATTTATGAGACCGAGGAGGAAAAAGAGCTTGCTGTATTGGAAGTAACTTTGTCCAAACTCGAGCAATTTTTAGCAACACCCAACCTGTCCGATGAAGACCGAATCAGCTGCTTAGTCTCTAAGTGTCATACTTTAAAATTGAAGATAGAGATAGAAGAACGCCTCTCACCATTACCTGACGATATTAGAGATTATTCTCACATGAAGGAGGAGGTTGTGGAGGATAATACCACACCAATGAGTCCTTTATCTGATGAAGAGTCACTTGTAGATCAGATGATGTGTGCAGATTATGAGGTAGAGCAGGCTGATGGGATGGATATGTGTACCGAACCTCTTCCCATATCAATGATTCAAATTAACAAGTGTGGGGAAGAGGGTTCGAGGAACAAGATGAGAAGGGTGAAACTACCAGACATTAACGTATGTGTCATGAAGTGGACTAGCAAAGCCCGTAGGAGCAGCTTTAACATGCCAAATATACTGACAAATCTATGGAGATGGCATGTAAATTTTCAGGCATTTGTTGGAAATGCTGCGGGTAAGTGTGCATTAAGACCACCATAACGCATATCAGGTATGGTCTGGCTGAAGACCTTTAAACTTAGCGCTCTCGGGAGGCAGCCCGAGGATGTAGAGTATTGTATTTGTGTTTTGTTTTGCTTTGCTTTGTTTGGTTTTATTTTGGTGTTGTGTTTGTGTTTTGGCAGGTTATTACGTTTCAACCCTCGCGGATGCAATGATTCAAGTGTGGGGATGTTTGGCAACATCTCCGTTGAGATATCGGCGAATCCAAGAGATGTTTATGAACCGGTCTGATTACCGCAGCTGCATCACCACCAACACTGCTGATTTACTAATCAGGTTGTGTCTTGTTCTCATTTTGTGCACGTTTGTATATATTCATGTTTAAGTTTACGGTTGGGCGGTTAGGTGGTGTTTTGATGTGTTTGTTTGTTTGGTGGGTTGTGAAAGTTGGTGGTGTTTTTAGTTATATATAAAAAAACAAAAAGAAAGTTGTGGTTTAAGATGATGAGCTTTTGGTTGATGTTGAAGGGTTTAGTGATCAAGTCTTTCCAAAACCATACATTGGGGTCAATGTATCCCAAGTGTGGGGATGGGGGGAAATTTTGAGGTTTTTAAAAAAATTTTAAATCAAGCAAAACATTGTGAGAATTTGAACACCTTGGATTACACCCGAATGATGCACCGGCAACCCTTGATACCCTTTTATTCTTGGTGAGAGTTGAAGCCACACATGTAAATAAATAAATAATACTTGTCTTTGATGAGAGTGGCAACGGGTGGGGATGCATTAGAACTTGTGCCTTAATACGGTTTGAGTCCTTAGTTGGATATGAATGCGAAAAGGATAAGGGCATTTAGGTAGCCTCGTCTTTAGCGTGTGTGAGTGTGGGATTTGGGGGGTTGGACCTCATAAGATATATATATGAGCATGGTTGCGAGAGGGGTGGGGGTTTGGACATTTAGTTGCCCATTTTGTGCTTAAAGCCGATCATTTGTTACCCCTTACCTAGTTCCTCAAAAATTTACCCGACTTGACACGGTCTTATAGTGTTAGTAGTTGTTATAGTGGTGTTTAGATTTGTTATGTTGAATGTTTCGTTGTTGCTATGTTATGTTTGCTATGTTGTTAAAAAAAATATAAAAAAAAGAAAAGAAAAGAAAAGAAAAAGAAAAAGAAAAAAAAAAGCAATGAAAAAAAAATGAAAAAGAAGGATGTGTGAGTTATCTTGTATATAGTAGTTATGTGTTATTTATTTCATTGTGTAATAAAAAGACCGGGTAAAGTCCTTCGCTACTACATATATATTCCATTTCCTACCCGTACACCTAGCCACGTTACAACCTTAAAGCCCCTTTGATTTGCATTCATGTTTGGCGCTTGTTAGGAGGAGGACCGATTTAGGTATAAGCATATAGTTGTGCAATCACCCATTTGCCTTTTGTGTGTCTAGCTCACAATTGCTAGTGCTTACTTGTTGCCGAGAGGAGAGATATAGAGAGGGGTGTGTTACTTTGGGTGTTAAGAAAGGGTTAGTAAAAGGACTACATGTTTATGCTTGGTTTACGTAGATCACTTGTGAACTTGGAAATGGTTTTTGATGGGTTGCTTGGGGGCAAGCAACGGTTAAGTGTGGGGATGTTATGGGTGGTCCACGGGACAACCCTTAAGTGTGTTAAAAGATAAGTTAATCCCCCATTTGATCATGTAATTGTCTTGAATTAGATGACTACGTTTGCTTGTGTTTCAGGTACATTTGGGGCTTAAAAGTGTGGAAATTAAGCTTCGAATAGGCGCGACTTAATTAGAGGATTGAAGACGGAGAATAAATGAAAAAAATAAAATTTTGGAATTGAAGAATTAAGAAGATAACATGATAGAGGATGAAATTACGAGAACGTAGGCGAAAACGGTGAAGAAAACGGAGTTGAAACGAGAAAGTTATGAAGAAAACAAAAATTGATTGCTGAAGCCTACCGTAACTTACGGTGGTACCGTAATTTACGGTATACTCTGACAAAAATTGATGCCGTAACTCAGTTTAACTCCACCGTAAACCATTTTAAGCCACCGCAACTTACGGTGGTACCGTAATTTACGGTGGAGGCCAGCGTGAAACTTGTAACTCCCTCATTTAAGGTTGTTTATGGTGCCTTTTCATCATCTAATCATTCCCATTCATTTTGTAACTCCTAAGGGGCGAATTTGGGGTGTTCTAAGGTGTTCTTGAGTGATCTAAACATGAAGACTTTGTTTTTGATTCCAATGGACAAAGGTTCGATTGTGATGATGGTTCATAACACTATGAGCGGCTAGGTTTGCTTGGTGATCGTCTCGGATGTAAGGTTTTATTTGTGACAATTATGCTTGTTCTTTAATTTCTGGAATATTAGACTGTGCATGTGTTGTTAGTTTATTATGGTGTTTGATTGGTTGTTTGTAAATTGTTGATGTATGTTTGATCATAGTTCTAAACCATACGTTCTTGGTGCCGTTGGCAATCGAGATATCATGGGAGGGATTAGGGTTGGATATGTGTTGATTGGTCATCGGGTAACAACCTCGCGTTCTAGGAATCCGAGTACTTAGTTCCCTTTCATCACAAACAATTGATCTTACATGAGCCATGTCTATGTGGTTCTTTCCGGTTGAACATGAACGTTAGTTGTCACTTAAAACTTGAAACTCGGGATGATCACTATCCTCTTATCTGTTACAAAACTTGACTTTGATTTGTATTCTAATTTAGTAATTCTAGATAATTAAAACCAATCAACCCAAACATTGAAATTTACATTTCTTGCAATTTAGATTAATCTAGTTAGTTAGACATACATTGAGATAACACATATTCCACAAACTCCGTGTGTTCGATACCCACTTACCGCTAGCTAATTAGTTGTAACTGGATTAAATTTGATTGTGACCACGACATCACGTCAGTTGTCAAGTGTTTTCGCTCGATGATTCCATTCTTGGGTAATTAGTTTGGCCCTTGTTCCTGTAACTCGAATCCTAGCCCGGTATATCCCGTTTTAATTTTAAACCATTGTGAACCTTATGCCTTTTTTACTCTCTAATCGAGGATCTCGGCATTGAAAAATCTTCATAAACTAAATCACACGTGTATATGTTGACATTTAAGAGATATACAGTCAAGAAAATCAAGGGGAATGGTGATATATATGCGGATTAAACACCAAAAAACACTAAACAAATGGCTACAATTTAAGGAATGTGTTTAGTTACGGCATCAGATTCCTAATTGATGGAGAAAGGTCTGGTGGCAAGAAAAGCTGCTTCTAGGAGGTTGTCAAGTGTTTTCGCTCGATGATTCCATTCTTGGGTGGTTGGTTTGGCCCTTGTTCCTGTAACTCTAATCCTAGCCCGGTATATCCCATTTTAATTTTACACCATTGTGAACCTTACGCCTTTTTTACTCTCTGATCGAGGTTCTCGGCATTGAAAAATCTTCGTAAACTAAATCACATGTGTATATGTTGACATTTAAGAGATATACAGTCAACAAAATCAAGGGCAATGTTGATATATATGAGGATTAGACATAAAAAAAAACACTCAGCAAAATGGCTACAATTTAAGGAATGTGTTTAGTGACGGCATCAGATTCCTAATTGATGGAGAAAGGTCTGGTGGCATGAAAAGCTGCTTCTAGGAGATTGTTAAGTGTTTTCGCTCGACGATTCCATTCTTGGGTGGTTGATTTGGCCCTTGTTCCTGCAACTCGAATCCTAGCCCGGTATATCCCATTTTAATTTTACACCATTGTGAACCTTACTCCGTTTTTACTCTCTGATTGAGGTTCTCGGCATTGAAAATTCTTCGTAAACTAAATCACACGTGTATATGTTGACATTTAAGAGATATACAGTCAAGAAAATCAAGGGCAATGGTTATATATATGCGGATTAGACACAAAAAAAAACTCAACAAATGGCTTCAATTTAAGGAATGTGTTTAGTGACCGCATCAGATTCCTAATTGATGGAGAAAGGTCTGGTGGCAAGAAAAGCTGCTTCCAGGAGGTTGTCAAGTGTTTTCGCTCGACGATTTCATTCTTGGGTGGTTGGTTTGGCCCTTGTTCCTGTAACTCGAATCCTAGCCCGGTATATCCCATTTTAATATTACACCATTGTGAATCTTATGCCTTTTTTACTCTCTGATCGAGGCTCTCGGCATTGAAAAATCTTCGTAATGTAAATCCCACGTGTATATGTTGACATTTAAGAGATATACAGTCAAGAAAATCAAGGGCAATGGTGATATATATGCGGATTAAACACCAAAAAAACACTCAACAAATGGCTGCAATTAAAGGAATGTGTTTAGTGACGGCATCAGATTCCTAATTGATGGAGAAAGGTCTGGTGGCAAGAAAAGCTGCTTCTAGGAGGTTGTCAAGTTTTTTCGCTCGACGATTCCATTCTTGGTTGGTTGGTTGGTTTGGCCCTTGTTCCTGTAACTCGAATCCTAGCCCGGTATATCCCATTTTAATTTTACACCATTGTGAACCTTACGCCTTTTTTACTCTCTGATCGAGGTTATCGGCATTGAAAAAACTTCGTAAACTAAATCACACGTGTATATGTTGGCATTTAGGAGATATACAGTCAAGAAAATCAAGGGCAATGTTCATATATATGCGGATTAGATACAAAAAAAACACTCAACAAATGGCTACAATTTAAGGAATGTGTTTAGTGACGGCATCAGATTCCTAATTGATGGAGAAAGGTCTGGTGGCAGGAAAAGCTGCTTCTAGGAGGTTGTCAAGTGTTTTCGCTCGGCGATTCCATTCTTGGGTGGTTGGTTTGGTCCTTGTTCCTGTAACTCGAATCCTAGCCCGGTATATCCCATTTTAATTTTACACCATTGTGAACCTTACGCCTTTTTTACTCTCTGATCGAGGTTATCGGCATTGAAAACTCTTCGTAAACTAAATCACACGTGTATATGTTGACATCTAGGAGATATACAAACAAGAAAATCAAGGGCAATGGTGAAATATATGCGGATTAGACACAAAAAAAACACTAAACAAATGGCTACAATTTAAGGAATGTGTTTAGTGACGGCATCAGATTTCTAATTGATGTAGTAAGGTCTGGTGGCAAGAAAAGCTGCTTCTAGGAGGTTGTCAAGTGTTTTCGCTCGACGATTCCATTCTTGGGTGGTTGGTTTGGCCCTTGTTCCTGTAACTCGAATCCTATCCCGGTATATCCCATTTTAATTTTACACCATTGTGAACCTTACTCTTTTTTTACTCTCTGATCGAGGTTCTCGGCATTGAAAAAATCTTCGTAAACTAAAACACACGTGGATATGTTGACATTTAAGAGATATACAGTCAACAAAATCAAGGGCAATGTTGATATATATGCGGATTAGACACAAAAAAAAAACACTCAACAAATGGCTACAATTTAAGGAATGTGTTTAGTGACGGCATCAGATTCCTAATTGATGGAGAAAGGTCTGGTGGCAGGAAAAGCTGCTTCTAGGAGGTTGTCAAGGGTTTTCGCTCGGCGATTCCATTCTTGGGTGGTTGGTTTGGTCCTTGTTCCTGTAACTCGAATCCTAGCCTGGTATATCCCATTTTAATTTTACACCATTGTGAACCTTACGCCTTTTTTACTCTCTGATCGAGGTTATCGGCATTGAAAAATCTTCGTAAACTAAATCACACGTGTATATGTTGACATTTAGGAGATATACAAACAAGAAAATCAAGGGCAATGGTAAAATATATGCGGATTAGACACAAAAAAACACTAAACAAATGGCTACAATTTAAGGAATGTGTTTAGTGACGGCATCAGATTTCTAATTGATGTAGTAAGGTCTGGTGGCAAGAAAAGCTGCTTCTAGGAGGTTGTCAAGTGTTTTCGCTCGACGATTCCATTCTTGGGTGGTTGGTTTGGCCCTTGTTCCTGTAACTCGAATCCTAGCCCGGTATATCCCATTTTAATTTTACACCATTGTGAACCTTACTCTTTTTTTACTCTCTGATCGAGGTTCTCGGCATTGAAAAATCTTCGAAACTAAATCACACGTGGATATGTTGACATTTAAGAGATATACAGTCAACAAAATCAAGGGCAATGTTGATATATATGCGGATTAGACACAAAAAAAAAACACTCAGCAAATGGCTACAATTTAAGGAATGTGTTTAGTGACGGCATCAGATTCCTAATTGATGGAGAAAGGTCTGGTGGCAAGAAAAGCTGCTTCTAGGAGGTTGTCAAGTGTTTTCGCTCGACGATTCCATTCTTTGGTGGTTGGTTTGTCCCTTGTTCCTGTAACTCGAAACCTAGCCCGTTATATCCCATTTTAATTTTACACCATTGTGAACCTTACTCCGTTTTTACTCTCTGATTGAGGTTCTCGGCATTGAAAAATCTTCGTAAACTAAATTACACGTGTATATGTTGACATTTTAGAGATATACTGTCAAGAAAATCATCGGCAATGGTGATATATATGCGGATTAGACACCAAAAAAAACACTAAACAAATGGCTACAATTTAAGGAATGTGTTTAGTGATGGCATCAGATTCCTAATTGATGGAGAAAGGTCTAGTGGCAAGAAAAGCTGCTTCTAGGAGGTTGTCAAGTGTTTTCGCTCGACGATTCCATTCTTGGGTGGTTGGTTTGGCCCTTGTTCCTGAACTCGAATCCTAGCCCGGTATATCCCATTTTAATTTTACACCATTGTGAACCTTACTCCTTTTTTACTCTCTGATCGAGGTTCTCGGCATTGAAAAATCTTCGTAAACTAAATCAAACGTGTATATGTTGACATTTTAGAGATATACAGTCAACAAAATCAAGGGCAATGTTGATATATATGCGGATTAGACACAAAAAAAAAACACTCAGCAAATGGCTACAATTTAAGGAATGTGTTTAGTGATGGCATCAGATTCCTAATTGATGGAGAAAGGTCTGGTGGCAGGAAAAGCTGCTTCTAGGAGGTTGTCAAGTGTTTTCGCTCGGCGATTCCATTCTTGGGTGGTTGGTTTGGTCCTTGTTCCTGTAACTCGAATCCTAGCCCGGTATATCCCATTTTAATTTTACACCATTGTGAACCTTACGCCTTTTTTACTCTCTGATCGAGATTATCGGCATTGAAAAATCTTCGTAAACTAAATCACACGTGTATATGTTGACATTTAGGAGATATACAAACAAGAAAATCAAGGGCAATGGTGAAATATATGCGGATTAGACACAAAAAAAACACTAAACAAATGGCTACAATTTAAGGAATGTGTTTAGTGACGGCATCAGATTTCTAATTGATGTAGTATGGTCTGGTGGCAAGAAAAGCTGCTTCTAGGAGGTTGTCAAGTGTTTTCGCTCGACGATTCCATTCTTCGGTGGTTGGTTTGGCCCTTGTTCCTGTAACTCGAATCCTAGCCCGGTATATCCCATTTTAATTTTACACCATTGTGAACCTTACTCTTTTTTTACTCTCTGATCGAGGTTCTCGGCATTGAAAAATCTTCGTAAACTAAATCACACGTGGATATGTTGACATTTAAGAGATATACAGTCAACAAAATCAAGGGCAATGTTGATATATATGCGGATTAGACACAAAAAAAAAACACTAAGCAAATGGCTACAATTTAAGGAATGTGTTTAGTGACGGCATCAGATTCCTAATTGATGGAGAAAGGTCTGGTGGCAAGAAAAGCTGCTTCTAGGAGGTTGTCAAGTGTTTTCGCTCGACGATTCCATTCTTGGGTGGTTGGTTTGTCCCTTGTTTCTGTAACTCGAATCCTAGCCCGGTATATCCCATTTTAATTTTACACCATTGTGAACCTTACTCCGTTTTTACTCTCTGATTGAGGTTCTCGGCATTGAAAAATCTTTGTAAACTAAATCACACGTGTATATGTTGACATTTAAGAGATATACAGTCAAGAAAATCATCGGCAATGGTGATATATATGCGGATTAGACACCAAAAAAACACTAAACAAATGGCTACAATTTAAGGAATGTGTTTAGTGACGGCATCAGATTCCTAATTGATGGAGAAAGGTCTGGTGGCAAGAAAAGCTGCTTCTAGGAGGTTGTCAAGTGTTTTAGCTCGACGATTCCATTCTTGGGTGGTTGGTTTGGCCCTTGTTCCTGTAACTCGAATCCTAGCCCGGTATATCCCATTTTAATTTTACACCATTGTGAACCTTACTCCTTTTTTACTCTCTGATCGAGGTTCTCGGCATTGAAAAATCTTCGTAAACTAAATCACACGTGTATATGTTGACATTTTAGAGATATACAGTCAACAAAATCAAGGGCAATGTTGATATATATGCGGATTAGACACAAAAAAAACACTCAGCAAATGGCTACAATTTAAGGAATGTGTTTAGTGATGGCATCAGATTCCTAATTGATGTAGAAAGGTCTGGTGGCAAGAAAAGCTGCTTCTAGGAGGTTATCAAGTGTTTTCGCTCAACGATTCCATTCTTGGGTGGTTGGTTTGGCCCTTGTTCCTGTAACTCGAATCCTAGCCCGGTATATCCCATTTTAATTTTACACCATTGTGAACCTTACGACCTTTTTACTCTCTGATCGAGATTCTCGGCATTGAAAAATCTTCGTAAACTATATCACACGTGTATATGTTGACATTTAAGAGATATACAGTCAAGAAAATTAAGGGCAATGGTGATATATATGCGGATTAGACACAAAAAAAACACTCAACAAATTGCTACATTCTAAGGAATGTGTTTAGTAACAGCATCAGATTCCTAATTGAAGGAGAAAGGTCTGGTGGCAAGAAAAGCTGCTTCTAGGAGGTTATCAAGTGTTTTCGCTCGACGATTCCATTCTTGGGTGGTTGGTTTGGCCCTTGTTCCTGTAACTCGAATCCTAGCCCGGTATATCCCATTTTAATTTTACACCATTGTGAACCTTACACCTATTTTACTCTGTGATCGAGGTTCTCGGAAATGAAAAATCTTCGTAAACTAAATTACATGAGTATATGTTGACATTTAAAAGATATACAGTCAAGAAAATTAAGGGCAATGGTGATATATATGCGGATTAGAAACAAAAAAAACACTCAACAAATGGCTACAATTTAAGGAATTTGTTTAGTGACAACATCAAATTCCTAATTGATGGAGAAAGGTCTGGTGGCAAGAAAAGGTGCTTCTAGGAGGTTGTCAAGTGTTTTCACTCGACAATTTCATTCTTGGGTGGTTGGTTTGGCCCTTGTTCCCGTAACTCGAATCCTAGCCCAGTATATCCCATTTTAATTTTACACTATTGTGAACCTTACGCCTTTTTTACTCTCTGATCGAGGTTCTCGGCATTGAAAAATCTTCATAAACTAAATCACACGTGTATATGTTGACATTTAAGAGATATACAGTCAAGAAAATCAAGGGCAATGGTGATATATATGCGGATTAGACACCAAAAAAAACACTAAACAAATGGCTACAATTTAAGGAATGTGTTTAGTGATGGAATCAGATTCCTAATTGATGGAGAAAGGTCTGGTGGCAAGAAAAGCTGCTTCTAGGAGGTTGTCAAGTGTTTTCGCTTTACGATTCCATTCTTGGGTGATTGGTTTGGCCCTTGTTCCTGTAACTCGAATCCTAGCGCGGTATATCCCATTTTAATTTTACACCATTGTGAACCTTACACCTTTTTTACTCTCTGATCGAGGTTCTCGGCATGGAAAATTTTTCGTAAACTAAATCACACGTGTATTTGTTGACATTTAAGAGATATACAATCAATAAAATCAAGGGCAATGGTGATATATATTCCGATTAGACACAAAAAAAACACACAACAAATGGCTACAATTTAAGGAATGTGTTATGTGATGGCATCAGATTCCTAATTGATGGAGAAAGGTCTGGTGACAGGAAAAGCTGCTTCTTGGAGATTGTCCAGTTTTTTCGCTCGACGCTTCCATTCTTGGGTGGCTGGTTTGGCCCTTGTTCCTGTAACTCGAATCCTAGCCCGGTGTATCCCATTTTTATTTTATACCATTGTGAACATTACGCCTATTTTACTCTCCGATCGAGGTTCTCGGCATTGAAAATTTTCATAAACTAAATCACACTTGTATGTGTGGATATTTAAGAGATATACAGTCAAGAAAATCAAGGGCAATGGTGATATATATGCGGATTAGACACCAAAAAAAACACTCAACAAATGGCTACAATTTAAGGAATGTCTTTCGTGACGGCTTCCAATTCCTAATTGATGGAGAAAGGTCTAGTGGCAAGAAAAGTTGCTTCTAGGAGGTTATCAAGTGTTTTCGCTGGACGATTCCATTCTTGGGTGGTTGGTTTGACCCTTGTTCCTATAACTCGAATCATAACCCGGTATATCCCATTTTAGTTTTACACCATTGTGAACCATACGCCTTTTTTACTCTCTGATCGAGGTTCACGGCATTGAAAAATCTTCGTAAACTTAATCACATGTGTATATATTGACATTTAAGAGATATACAGTCAAGAAAATCAAGGGCAATGGTGATAAATATGCGGATTAGACACAAAAAAAAACACTCAACTAATGGCTACAATTTAAGGAATGTGTTTAGTGACGGCATCAGATTCCTAATTGATGGAGAAAGGTCTGGTGGCAAGAAAAACTGCTTCTAGGTGGTTGTCAAGTGTTTTCGCTCGACGATTCCATTCTTGGGTGGTTGGTTTGGCCCTTGTTCCTGTAACTCGAATCCTAGCCCGGTATATCCCATTTTAATAATACACCATTGTGAACCATACGCCTTTTTTACTCTCTGAACGAGGTTCTCGGCATTGAAAAATCTTCGTAAACTAAATCACACGTGCATATGTTGACATTTAAGAGATATACAGTTAAGAAAATCAAGGGCAGTGGTGATATATATGCAGATTGGACTCCAAAAAAAACACTCAACAGATGGCTACAATTTAAGGAATGTGTTTAGTGACGGCATCAGATTCGTAATTGATGGAGAAAGATCTGGTGGCAAGAAAAACTGCTTCTAGGTGGTTGTCAAGTGTTTTCGCTCGACGATTCCATTCTTGGGTGTTTGGTTTGGCCCTTGTTCCTGTAACTCGAATCCTACCCCGGTATATCCCATTTTAATAATACACCATTGTGACCCATACGCCTTTTTTACTCTCTGATCGAGGTTCTCGACATTGAAAAATATTCGTAAACTAAATCACACGTGTATATGTTTAGATTTAAGAGATATACAATCAAGAAAATCAAGGGCAATGGCGATATATATGCGGATTTGACACCAAAAAAAAAAAACACTCAACAAATGGCTAAAATTTAAGGAATGTGTTTAGTGACGGCATCAGATTCCTAATTGATGGAGAAATGTCTGGTGGCAAGAAAAGTTGCTTCTAGGAGGTTGTCAAGTGTTTTCGCTCGACCATTCCATTCTTGGGTGGTTGGTTTGGCCCTTGTTCCTGTCACTCGAATCCTAGCCCGGTATATCCCATTTTAATTTTACACAATTGTGAACCTTACGTCTTTTTTACTCTCTGATCGAGGTTCTCGGCATTGAAAAATCTTCATAAACTAAATCACACGTGTATATGTTGACATTTAAGAGATATACAGTCAAGAAAATCAAGGGCAATGGTGATATATATGCGGATTAGACAACAAAAAAAACACTCAACAAATGGCTACAATTAAAGGAATGTGTTTAGTGACGGCATCAGATTCCTAATTGATGGAGAAAGTTCTGGTGGCAAGAAAAGCTGCTTCTAAGAGGTTGTCAAGTGTTTTCGCTCGACGATTCCATTCTTGGGTGGTTGGTTTGGCCCTTGTTCCTGTAACTCGAATCCTAGCCCGGTATATCCCATTTTAATTTTACACCATTGTGAACCTTACGCCTTTTTTACTCTCTGATCGAGGTTCTCGGCATTGAAAAATCTTCGTAAACTAAATCACATGTGTATATGTTGCCATTTAAAAGATATATATAGTCAAGAAAATCAAGGGCAATGGTGATATATATGCGGATTAGACACCAAAAAAAAACACTCAACAAATGGTTACAATTTAGGGAATGTGTTTAGTGACGGCATCAGATTCCTAATTGATGGATAAAGGTCTGGTGGCAAGAAAAGCTGCATCTAGAAGGTTGTCAAGTGTTTTCGCTCGACGATTCCATTCTTGGGTGGTTTGTTTGGCCCTTGTTCCTGTAACTCGAATCCTAGCCCGGTGTCTCCCATTTTAATTTTACACCATTGTGAACCTTACGCCTTTTTTACTCTCTGATCACACGTGTATTGAAAAATATTCGTAAACTAAATCACACGTGTATATGTTGACATTTAAGAGATATACAGTCAAGAAAATCAAGGGCAATGGTGATATATAAGCGGATTAGACACAAAAAAAAACACTCAACAAATGGCTACAATTTAAGGAATGTGTTCCATGACGGCATCAGATTCCTAATTGATGGAGAAAAGTCTGGTGGCAAGAAAAGCTGCTTCAAGGAGGTTGTCAAGTGTTTTCGCTCTACGATTCCATTCTTGGGTGGTTGGTTCGGCCCTTGTTCCTGTAACTCGAATCCTAGCCCGGTATATCCCATTTTAATTTTACACCATTGTGAACCTTACGCCTTTTTTACTCTCTGATCGAGGTTCTCGGCATTGAAAAATCTTGGTAAACTCAATCACACGTTTATATGTTGACATTTAAGAGATATACAGTCAAGAAAATCAAGGGAAATGGTGATATATATGCGGATTAGACATAAAAAAAACACTCAGCAAATGGCTACAATTTAAGGAATGTGTTTAGTGACGGCATCAGATTCCTAGTTGATGGAGAAAGGTCTGGTGGAAAGAAAAGCTGTTTCTAGGAGGTTGTCAAGGGTTTTCGCTCGACGATTCCATTCTTGGGTGATTGGTTTGACCCTTGTTCCTGTAACTCGAATCCTAGCCCGATATATCCCATTTTAATTTTACACTATTGTGAACCTTACGCCTTTTTTACTCTCTGATCGAGGTTCTCAGCATTGAAAAATCTTCATAAACTAAATCACACGTGTATATGTTGACATTTAAGAGATATACAGTCAAGAAAATCAAGGGCAATGGTGATATATATGCGGATTAGACAACAAAAAAAACACTCAACAAATGGCTACAATTAAAGGAATGTGTTTAGTGACGGCATCAGATTCCTAATTGATGGAGAAAGTTCTGGTGGCAAGAAAAGCTGCTTCTAGGAGGTTGCCAAGTGTTTTTGCTCGACGATTCCATTCTTGGGTGGCTGGTTTGGCACTTGTTCCTGTAACTCGAATCCTTGGCCGGTATATCCCATTTTAATTTTACACCGTTGTGAACCTTACGCCTTTTTTACTCTCTGATCGAGGTTCTCGGCATTGAAAAATCTTCGTAAACTAAATCGCACGTGTATATGTTGCCATTTAAGAGATATACAGTCAAGAAAATCAAGGGCAATGGTGATATATATGCGGATTAGACACCAAAAAAAACACTCAACAAATGGCTACAATTTAGGGAATGTGTTTAGTGATGGCATCAGATTCCTAATTGATGGATAAAGGTCTGGTGGCAAGAAAAGTTGCTTCTAAGAGGTTGTCAAGTGTTTTCGCTCGACGATTCCATTCTTGGGTGGTTTGTTTGGCCCTTGTTCCTGTAACTCGAATCCTAGCCCGGTGTCTCCCATTTTAATTTTACACCATTGTGAACCTTACGCCTTTTTTACTCTCTGATCGAGGTTCTCGGCATTGAAAAATCTTCGTAAACTAAATCACACGTGTATATGTTGACATTTAAGAGATATACAGTCAAGAAAATCAAGGGCAATGGTGATATATATGAGGATTAGACACCAAGAAAAACACTTAACAAATGGCTACAATTTAAGGAATGTGTTTAGTGACGGCATCAGATTCCTAATTGATGGAGAAAGGTCTGGTGGCAAGAAAAGCTGCTTCTAGGAGGTTGTCAAGTGTTTTCGCTCGACGATTCCATTCTTGGGTGGTTGGTTTAGCCCTTGTTCCTGTAACTCGAATCCTAACCCGGTATATCCCATTTTAATTTTACACCATTGTGAACCTTACGCTTTTTTTACTCTCTGATCGAGGTTCTCGGCATTGAAAAATCTTCGTAAACTAAATCACACGTGTATATGTTGACATTTAAGAGATATACAGTAAAGAAAATCAAGGGCAATGGTGATATATATGCGGATTAGACACAAAAAAAACACTCAGCAAATGGCTACAATTTAAGGAATGTGTTTAGTGACGGCATCAGATTCCTAATTGATGGAGAAAGATCTGGTGGCAAGAAAAGCTGCTTCTAGGAGGTTGTCAAGTGTTTTCGCTCAACGATTCCATTCTTGGGTGGTTGGTTTGGCCCTTGTATCTGTAACTCGAATCCTAGCCCGGTATATCCCATTTTAATTTTACACCGTTGTGAACCTTACGCTTTTTTTACTCTCTGATCGAGGTTCTCGGCATTGAAAAATCTTCGTAAACTAAATCACACGTGTATATGTTGACATTTAAGAGATATACAGTAAAGACAATCAAGGGCAATGGTGATATATATGCGGATTAGTCACAAAAAAAACACTCAGCAAATGGCTACAATTTAAGGAATGTGTTTAGTGACGACATCAGATTCCTAATTGATGGAGAAAGGTCTGGTGGAAAGAAAAGCTGCTTCTAGGAGGTTGTCAAGGGTTTTCGCTCGACGATTCCATTTTTGGGTGATTGGTTTGACCCTTGTTCCTGTAACTCGAATCCTAGCCCGATATATCCCATTTTAATTTTACACCATTGTGAACCTTACGCCTTTTTTACTCTCTGATCGAGGTTCTCGGCATTGAAAAATCTTCATAAACTAAATCACACGTGTATATGTTGACATTTAAGAGATATACAGTCAAGAAAATCAAGGGCAATGGTGATATATATGCGGATTAGACAACAAAAAAAACACTCAACAAATGGCTACAATTAAAGGAATGTGTTTAGTGACGGCATCAGATTCCTAATTGATGGAGAAAGTTCTGGTGGCAAGAAAAGCTGCTTCTAGGAGGTTGCCAAGTGTTTTCGCTCAAGGATTCCATTCTTGGGTGGTTGGTTTGGCCCTTGTATCTGTAACTCGAATCCTAGCCCGGTATATCCCATTTTAATTTTACACCATTGTGAACCTTACGCTTTTTTTACTCTCTGATCGAGGTTCTCGGCATTGAAAAATCTTCGTAAACTAAATCACACGTGTATATGTTGACATTTAAGAGATATACAGTAAAGAAAATCAAGGGCAATGGTGATATATATGCGGATTAGACACAAAAAAAACACTCAGCAAATGGCTACAATTTAAGGAATGTGTTTAGTGACGGCATCAGATTCCTATTTGATGGAGAAAGATCTGGTGGCAAGAAAAGCTGCTTCTAGGAGGTTGTCAAGTGTTTTCGCTCAACGATTCCATTCTTGGGTGGTTGGTTTGGCCCTTGTATCTGTAACTCGAATCCTAGCCCGGTATATCCCATTTTAATTTTACACCATTGTGAACCTTACGCTTTTTTTACTCTCTGATCGAGGTTCTCGGCATTGAAAAATCTTCGTAAACTAAATCACACGTGTATATGTTGACATTTAAGAGATATACAGTAAAGACAATCAAGGGCAATGGTGATATATATGCGGATTAGTCAAAAAAAAAACACTCAGCAAATGGCTACAATTTAAGGAATGTGTTTAGTGACGACATCAGATTCCTAATTGATGGAGAAAGGTCTGGTGGAAAGAAAAGCTGCTTCTAGGAGGTTGTCAAGGGTTTTCGCTCGACGATTCCATTTTTGGGTGATTGGTTTGACCCTTGTTCCTGTAACTCGAATCCTAGCCCGATATATCCCATTTTAATTTTACACCATTGTGAACCTTACGCCTTTTTTACTCTCTGATCGAGGTTCTCGGCATTGAAAAATCTTCATAAACTAAATCACACGTGTATATGTTGACATTTAAGAGATATACAGTCAAGAAAATCAAGGGCAATGGTGATATATATGCGGATTAGACAACAAAAAAAACACTCAACAAATGGCTACAATTAAAGGAATGTGTTTAGTGACGGCATCAGATTCCTAATTGATGGAGAAAGTTCTGGTGGCAAGAAAAGCTGCTTCTAGGAGGTTGCCAAGTGTTTTCGCTCAACGATTCCATTCTTGGGTGGTTGGTTTGGCCCTTGTATCTGTAACTCGAATCCTAGCCCGGTATATCCCATTTTAATTTTACACCATTGTGAACCTTACGCTTTTTTTACTCTCTGATCGAGGTTCTCGGCATTGAAAAATCTTCGTACACTAAATCACACGTGTATATGTTGACCTTTAAGAGATATACAGTAAAGAAAATCAAGGGCAATGGTGATATATATGCGGGTTAGACACAAAAAAAACACTCAGCAAATGGCTACAATTTAAGGAATGTGTTTAGTGACGACATCAGATTCCTAATTGATGGAGAAAGGTCTGGTGGCAAGAAAAGCTGCTTCTAGGAGGTTGTCAAGTGTTTTCGCTCAACGATTCCATTCTTAGGTGGTTGGTTTGGCCCTTGTATCTGTAACTCGAATCCTAGACCGGTATATCCCATTTTAATTTTACACCATTGTGAACCTTATGCTTTTTTTACTCTCTGATCGAGGTTCTTGGCAATGAAAAATCTTCGTAAACTAAATCACACGTTTATATGTTGACATTTAAGAGATATACAGTCAAGAAAATCAAGGGCAATGGTGATATATAAGCGGATTAGACACAAAAAAAAAAAAAAACACTCAACAAATGGCTACAATTTAAGGAATGTGTTTAATGACGGCATCAGATTCCTAATTGATGGAGAAAAGTCTGGTGGCAAGAAAAGCTGCTTCTAGGAGGTTGTCAAGTGTTTTCGCTCTACGATTCCATTCTTGGGTGGTTGGTTCGGCCCTTGTTCCTGTAACTCGAATCCTAGCCCGGTATATCCCGTTTTAATTTTACACCATTGTGAACCTTACGCCTTTTTTACTCTTTGATCGAGGTTCTCGGCATTGAAAGTTCTTCGTAAACTAAATCACACGTGTATATGTTGACATTTAAGAGATATACAATCAAGAAAACCAAGGGCAATGATGATATATATGCGGATTAGACACCAAAAAAACACTCAACAAATGGCTACAATTTAAGGAATGTGTTTAGTGACGGCATCGGATTCCTAATTGATGGAGAAAGGTCTGGTGGCAAGAAAAGCTGCTTCTACGAAGTTGTCAAGTGTTTTCGCTCGACGATTCCATTCTTGGGTGGTTGGTTTGGCCATTGTTCCTGTAACTCGAATCCTAGCCCGGTATATCCCATTTTAATAATACACCATTGTGAACCATATGCCTTTTTTACTCTTTGATCGAGGTTCTCGGCATTGAAAAATATTGGTAAACTAAATCACAAGTTATGTTGACATTTAAGAGATATACAGTTAAGAAAATCAAGGGCAATGGTGATATATATGCGGATTAGACACTAAAAAAAACACTCAACAGATGGCTACAATTTAAGGAATGTGTTTAGTGACGGCATCAGAATCCAAATTGATGGAGAAAGGTCTGGTTGCAAGAAAAGCTGCTTCTAGGAGGTTGTAAAGTGTTTTCGCTCGACCATTCCACTATTTGGTGATTGGTTTGGCCCTTGTTCCTGTAACTCGAATCCTAACCTGTTATATCCCATTTTAATTTTACACCATTGTGAACCTTACGCCTTTTTTACTCTCTGATCGAGGTTCTCGGCATTGAAAAATCTTCGTAAACTAAATCACACGTGTATATGTTGACATTTAAGAGATATACACTAAAGAAAATCAAGGGCAATGGTGATATATATGCGGATTAGACAAAAAAAAACACTCAGCAAATGGGTACAATTTAAGGAATGTGTTTAGTGACGGCATCAGATTCCTAATTGATGGAGAAAGGTCTGGTGGCAAGAAAAGTTGCTTCTAGGAGGTTGTCAAGTGTTTTCGCTCAACGATTCCATTCTTGGGTGGTTGGTTTGGCCCTTGTTCCTGTAACTCGAATCCTCGCCCGGTATATCCCATTTTAATTTTACACCATTGTGAACCTTACGCTTTTTTTACTCTCTGATCGAGGTTCTCGGCAATGAAAAATCTTCGTAAACTAAATCACACGTTTATATGTTGACATTTAAGAGATATACAGTCAAGAAAATCAAGGGCAATGGTGATATATATGCGGATTAGACACAAAAAAATCACTTAACAAATGGCTACAATTTAAGGAATGTGTTTAATGACGGCATCAGATTCCTAATTGATGGAGACAAGTCTGGTGGCAAGAAAAGCTGCTTCTAGGAGGTTGTCAAGTGTTTTCGCTCGACGATTCCATTCTTGGGTGGTTGGTTCGGCCCTTGTTCCTGTAACTCGAATCCTAGCCCGGTATATCCCATTTTAATTTTACACCATTGTGAATCTTACGCCTTTTTTACTCTCTGATCGAGGTTCTCGGCATTGAAAATTCTTCGTAAACTAAATCACACGTGTATATGTTGACATTTAAGAGATATACAATCAAGAAAACCAAGTGCAATGATGATATATATACGGATTAGACACCAAAAAAAACACTCAACAAATGGCTACAATTTCAGGAATGTGTTTAGTGACGGCATCGGATTCCTAATTGATGGAGAAAGGTCTGGTGGCAAGAAAAGCTGCTTCTACGAGGTTGTCAAGTGTTTTCGCTCGACGATTCCATTCTTGGGTGGTTGGTTTGGCCATTGTTCCTGTAACTCGAATCCTAGCCCGGTATATCCCATTTTAATAATACACCATTGTGAACCATACGCCTTTTTTACTCTCTGATCGAGGTTCTCGGCATTGAAAAATCTTGGTAAACTAAATCACAAGTTATGTTGACATTTAAGAGATATACAGTAAAGAAAATCAAGGGCAATGGTGATATATATGCGGATTAGACACCAAAAAAACACACTCAACAGATGGCTACAATTTAAGGAATGTGTTTAGTGACGGCATCAGATTCCTAATTGATGGTGAAAGCTCTGGTTGCAAGAAAAGCTGCTTCTAGGAGGTTGTAAAGTGTTTTCGCTCGACCATTCCACTATTTGGTGGTTGGTTTGGCCCTTGTTCCTGTAACTCGAATCCTAACCTGTTATATCCCATTTTAATTTTACACCATTGTGAACCTTACGCCTTTTTTACTCTCTGATCGAGGTTCTCGGCATTGAAAAATCTTCGGAAACTAAATCACACGTGTATATGTTGACATTTAAGAGATATACAGTAAAGAAAATCAAGGGCATTGGTGATATATATGTGGATTAGACACAAAAAAAAAAACACTCAGCAAATGGCTACAATTTAAGGAATGTGTTTAGTGACGGCATCAGATTCCTAATTGATGGAGAAAGGTCTGGTGGCAAGAAAAGCTGCTTCTAGGAGGTTGTCAAGTGTTTTCGCTCGATGATTCCATTCTTGGGTGGTTGATTTGGCCCTTGTTCCTGTAACTCGAATCCGAGCCTGGTATATCCCGTTTTAATTTTATACCATTGTGAACCTTACGCCTTTTTTACTTTCTGATCGAGGTTATCGGCATTGAAAATTTTTCGTAAACTAAATCACACGTGTATATGTTGACATTTAAGAGATATACAGTCAAGAAAATCAAGGGCAATGGTGATATATATGCGGATTAGACACAAAAAAAAAAACTCAACAAATGGCTACAATTTAAGGAATGTGTTTAGTGACGGCATCAGATTCCTAATTGATGGAGAAAAGTCTGGTGGCAAGAAAAGCTGCTTCTAGGAGGTTGTCAAGTGTTTTTGCTCGACGATTCCATTCTTGGGTGGTTGGTTCGGCCCTTGTTCCTGTAACTCGAATCCTAGCCCGGTATATACCATTTTAATTTTACACCATTGTGAACCTTACGCCTTTTTTACTCTCTGATTGAGGTTCTCGGCATTGAAAGTTCTTCGTAAATTAAATCACACGTGTATATGTTGACATTTAAGAGATATACAATCAAGAAAACCAAGGGCAATGATGATATATATGCGGATTAGACACCAAAAAAAACACTCAACAAATGGCTACAATTTAAGGAATGTGTTTAGTGACCGCATCGGATTCCTAATTGATTGAGAAAGGTCTGGTGGCAAGAAACGCTGCTTCTACGAGGTTGTCAAGTGTTTTCGCTCGACGATTCCATTCTTGGGTGGTTGGTTTGGCCATTGTTCCTGTAACTCGAATCCTTGCCCGGTATATTCCATTTTAATAATACATCATTGTGAACCATACGCCTTTTTTACTCTCTGATCGAGGTTCTCGGCATTGAAAAATCTTGGTAAACTAAATCACAAGTTATGTTGACATTTAAGAGATATACAGTTAAGAAAATCAAGGGAAAATGGTGATATATATGCGGATTAAACACAAAAAAAAAAAAACACTCAACAGATGGCTACAATTTAAGGAATGTGTTTAGTGACGGCATCAGATTCCTAATTGATGGAGAAAGGTCTGGTTGCAAGAAAAGCTGCTTTTAGGAGGTTGTAAAGTGTTTTTGCTCGACCATTCCACTATTTGGTGGTTGGTTTGGCCCTTGTTCCTGTAACTCGAATTCTAGCCCGGTATATCCCATTTTCATTTTACACCATTGTGAACCTTACGCCTTTTTTACTCTCTAATCGAGGTTCTCGGCATTGAAAAATCTTCGTAAACTAAATCACACGTGCATATGTTGACATTTAAGAGATATACAGTCAAGAAAATGAATGGCAATGGCGATATATATGCGGATTTGACACCAAAAAAAACACTCAACAAATGGCTAAAATTTAAGGAATGTGTTTAGTGACGGCATCAGATTCCTAATTGATGGAGAAATGTCTGGGGGCTAGAAAAGTTGCTTCTAGGAGGTTGTCAAGTGTTTTCGCTCGACGATTCCATTCTTGGGTGGTTGGTTTGGCCCTTGTTCCTGTCACTCGAATCCTAGCCCGGTATATCCCATTTTAATTTTACACCATTGTGAACCTTACGTCTTTTTTACTCTCTGATCGAGGTTCTCGGCATTGAAAAATCTTCATAAACTAAATCACACATGTATATGTTGACAATTAAGAGATATACAGTCAAGAAAATCAAGGAAAATGGTGATATATATGCGGATTAGACAACAAAAAAAACACTCAACAAATGGCTACAATTTAAGGAATGTGTTTAGTGACGGCATCAGATTCCTAATTGATGGAGAAAGGTCTGGTGGCAAGAAAAGCTGCTTCTAGGAGGTTGCCAAGTGTTTTCGCTCGACGATTCCATTCTTGGGTGGTTGGTTTGGCACTTGTTCCAGTAACTCGAATCCTAGACCGGTATATCCCATTTAAATTTTACACCATTGTGAACCGTACGCCTTTTTTACTCTATGATCGAGGTTCTCGGTGTTGAAAAATATTTGTAAACTAAAGCACACGTGTATATGTTGACATTTAAGAGATATATAGTCAAGAAAATCAAGGGCAATGGTGATATATATGCGGATTAGACATAAAAAAAACACTTAACAAATGGCTACAATTTAAGGAATGTGTTTAGTGACGGCATCAGATTCCTAATTCATAGAGAATGGTCTGATGGCAAGAAAAGTTGCTTCTAAGAGGTTGTCAAGTGTTTTCGCTCGACGATTCCATTCTTGGGTGGTTGGTTTGGCCCTTGTTCCTGTAACTCGAATCCTAGCCCAGTATATCCCATTTTAATTTTACACCATTGTGAACCTTACGCCTATTTTACTCTCTGATCGAGGTTCTCGGCATTGAAAAATCTTTGTAAACTAAATCACATGTGTATATGTTAGCATTTAAGAGATATACAGTCAAGAAAATCAAGGGCAATGGTAATATATATGCGGATTAGACACAAAAAAAAAACACTCAACAAATGGTTACAATTTAAGGAATGTGTTTAGTGACGGCATCAGATTCCTAATTGATAGAGAAAGGTCTGGTGGCAAGAAAAGCTGCATCTAGGAGGTTGTCAAGTGTTTTCGCTCGACGATTCCATTCTTGGGTGGTTGGTTTAGCCCTTGTTCCTGTAACTCGAATCCTAGCCTGGTATATCCCATTTTAATTTTCGCCATTGTGAAACTTACGCCTTTTTTACTCTCTGATCGAGGTTCTTGGCATTGAAAAATCTTCGTAAACTAAATCACATGTGTATATGTTGACATTTAAGAGATATATAGTCAAGAAAATCAAGGGCAATGGTGATATATATGCGAATTAGACACCAAAAAAAAAAAAACACTCAACAAATGGCTACAATTTAAGGAATGTGTTTAGTGACGGCATCAGATTCCTAATTGATGGAGAAAGGTCTGGTGGCAAGAAATGCTGCTTCTAGGAGGTTGTCATGTGTTTTCGCTCGACGATTCCATTCTTGGGTGGTTGGTTTGGCCCTTGTTCCTGTAACTCGAATCCTAGCCTGGTATATCCCATTTTAATTTTATGCCATTGTGAACCTTACGCCTTTTTTACTCTCTGATCGAGGATCTTGGCATTGAAAAATCTTCGTAAACAAAATCACACGTGTATATGTTGACATTTAGGAGATATACAGTCAAGAAAATTAAGGGCAATGGTGATATATATGCGGATTAGACATAAACAAAAACACTATGCAAATGGCTACAATTTAAGGAATGTGTTTAGTGACGGCATTAGATTCCTAATTGATGGATAAAGGTCTGGTGGCAAGAAAAGCTGCTTCTAGGAGGTTATCAAGTGTTTTCGCTCGACGATTCCAATCTTGGGTGGTTTGTTTGGCCCTTGTTCCTGTAACTCGAATCCTAGCCCGGTATATCCCATTTTAATTTTACACCATTGTGAACCTTACGCCTTTTTTACTCTCTAATCGGGATTCTCGGCATTGAAAAATCTTTGTAAACTAAATCACATGTGTATATGTTAGCATTTAGGAGATATACAATCAAGAAAATCAAGAGCAATGGTGATATATATGCGGATTAGACACCAAAAAACCCCCTCAACAAATGGCTACAATTTCAGGAATTTGTTTAGTGACGGCATCAGATTCTTAATTGATAGAGAAAGGTCTGGTGGCAAGAAAAGCTGCTTCTAGGAGGTTGTCAAGTGTTTTCGCTCGACGATTCCATTCTTGGTGGTTGGTTTAGCCCTTGTTCCTGTAACTCGAATCCTAGCCTGGTATATCCCATTTTAATTTTTGCCATTGTGAAACTTACGCCTTTTTTACTCTCTGATCGAGGTTCTTGGCATTGAAAAATCTTCGTAAACTAAATCACATGTGTATATGTTGACATTTAAGAGATATATAGTCAAGAAAATCAAGGGCAATGGTGATATATATGGGGATTAGACACCAAAAAAAAACACTCAACAAATGGCTACAATTTAAGGAATGTGTTTAGTGACGGCATCAGATTCCTAATTGATGGAGAAAGGTCTGGTGGCAAGAAAAGCTGCTTCTAGGAGGTTGTCATGTGTTTTCGCTCGACGATTCCATTCTTGGGTGGTTGGTTTAGCCCTTGTTCCTGTAACTCGAATCCTAGCCTGGTATATCCCATTTTAATTTTATACCATTGTGAATCTTACGCCTTTTTTACTCTCTGATCGAGGATCTTGGCATTGAAAAATCTTCATAGAATAAATCACACGTGTATATGTTGACATTTAGGAGATATACAGTCAAGAAAATCAAGGGCAATGGTGATATATATGCGGATTAGACACAAACAAAAACGCTATGCAAATGGCTACAATTTAAGGAATGTGTTTAGTGACGGCATCAGATTCCTAATTGATGGATAAAGGTCTGGGGGCAAGAAATGCTGCTTCTAGGAGGTTATCAAGTGTTTTCTCTAGACGATTCCAATCTTGGGTGGTTTGTTTGGCCCTTTTTCCTGTAACTCGAATCCTAGCCCGGTATATCCCATTTTAATTTTACACCATTGTGAACCTTACGCCTTTTTTACTCTCTGATCGAGGTTCTCGGCATTGAAAAATCTTTGTAAACTAAATCACATGTGTATATGTTAGCATTTAAGAGATATACAATCAAGAAAATCAAGAGCAATGGTGATATATATGCGGATTAGACACCAAAAAAAACCCTCAACAAATGGCTACAATTTAAGGAATGTGTTTAGTGACGGCATCAGATTGCTAATTGATAGAGAAAGGTCAGGTGGCAAGAAAAGCTACTTCTAGGAGGTTGTCAAGTGTTTTCGCTCGACGATTCCATTCTTGGGTGGTTGGTTTAGCCCTTGTTCCTGTAACTCGAATCCTAGCCTGGTATATCCCATTTTAATTTTACGCCATCGTGAAACTTACGCCTTTTTTACTCTCTGATCGAGGTTCTCGGCATTGAAAAATCTTCGTAAACTAAATCACATGTGTATATGTTGACATTTAAGAGATATACAGTCAAGAAAATCAAGGGCAATGGTGATATATATGCGGATTAGACACCAAAAAAAACACTTAACAAATGGCTACAATTTAAGGAATGTGTTTAGTGACGGCATCAGATTCCTAATTGATGGAGAAAGGTCTGGTGGCCAGAAAAGCTGCTTCTAGGAGGTTGTCAAGTGTTTTCACTCAACGATACCATTCTTGGGTGGTTGGTTTGGCCCTTTTTCCTGTAACTCGAATCCTAGCCCGGTATATTCCATTTTAATTTTACACCATTGTGAACCATACGCCTTTTTTACTCTCTGATCGAGGTTCTCGGCATTGAAAAATCTTCATAAACTAAATCACACGTGTATATGTTGACATTTAAGAGATATACCGTCAAGAAAATCAAGGGCAATGGTGATATATATGCGGATTAGACACAAAAAAAAAACACTCAATAAATGGCTACAATTTAAGGAATGTGTTTAGTGACGGCATCAGATTCCTAATTGATCGAGAAAGTTCTGGTGGCAAGAAAAGCTGCTTCTAGGAGGTTGTTAAGTGTTTTCGCTCGACGATTCCATTCTTGGGTGGTTGGTTTGGCCCTTGTTCCTGTCACTCGAATCCTAGCCCGGTATATCCCATTTTAATTTTACACCATTGTGAACCTTACGTCTTTTTTACTCTCTGATCGAGGTTCTCGGCATTGAAAAATCTTCATAAACTAAATCACACATGTATATGTTGACAATTAAGAGATATACAGTCAAGAAAATCAAGGAAAATGGTGATATATATGCGGATTAGACACCAAAAAAAAAACCCTCAACAAATGGCTACAATTTAAGGAATGTGTTTAGTGACGGCATCAGATTCCTAATTGATGGAGAAAGGTCTGGTGGCAAGAAAAGCTGCTTCTATGAGGTTGTCAAGTGTTTTCGCTCGACGATTCCATTCTTGGGTGATTGGTTTGGCCCCTGTTCCAGTAACTCGAATCCTAGCCCGGTATATCCCATTTTAATTTTACACCATTGTGAACCTTACGCCTATTTTACTCTCTGATCGAGGTTCTCGGCATTGAAAAATCTTTGTAAACTAAATCACATGTGTATATGTTAGCATTTAAGAGATATACAGTCAAGAAAATCAAGGGCAATGGTGATATATATGCGGATTAGACACAAAAAAAACACTCAACAAATGGTTACAACTTAAGGAATGTGTTTAGTGACGGCATCAGATTCCTAATTGATAGAGAAATGTCTGGTGGCAAGAAAAGCTGCTTCTAGGAGGTTGTCAAGTGTTTTCGCTCGACGATTCCATTCTTGGGTGGTTGGTTTGGCCCTTGTTCCTGTAACTCGAATCCTAGCCTGGTATATCCCATTTTAATTTTACGTCAATGTGAAACTTACGCCTTTTTTACTCTCTGATCGAGGTTCTCGGCATTGAAAAATCTTCGTAAACTAAATCACATGTGTATATGTTGACATTTAAGAGATATATAGTCAAGAAAATCAAGGGCAATGGTGATATATATGCGGATTAGACACCAAAAAAAACCACTCAACAAATGGCTACAATTTAAGGAATGTGTTTAGTGACGGCATCAGATTCCTAATTGATGGAGAAAGGTCTGGTGGCAAGAAAAGTTGCTTCTAGGAGGTTGTCATGTGTTTTCGCTCGACGATTCCATTCTTGGGTGGTTGGTTTAGCCCTTGTTCCTGTAACTCGAATCCTAGCCTGGTATATCCCATTTTAATTTTTTACCATTGTGAACCTTACGCCTTTTTTACTCTCTGATCGAGGTTCTTGGCATTGAAAAATCTTCGTAAACTAAATCACACGTGTAGATGTTGACATTTAGGAGATATACTGTCAAGAAAATCAAGGGCAATGGTGATATATATGCGGATTAGACACAAACAAAAACACTAAGCAAATGGCTACAATTTAAGGAATGTGTTTAGTGACGGCATCAGATTCCTAATTGATGGATAAAGGTCTGGTGGCAAGAAAAGCTGCTTCTAGGAGGTTATCAAGTGTTTTCGCTCGACGATTCCAATCTTGGGTGGTTTGTTTGGCCCTTGTTCCTGTAACTCGAATCCTAGCCCGGTATATCCCATTTTAATTTTACACCATTGTGAACCTTACGCCTTTTTTACTCTCTGATCGAGGTTCTCGGCATTGAAAAATCTTTGTAAATTAAATCACATGTGTATATGTTTGCATTTAAGAGATATACAGTCAAGAAAATCAAGGGCAATGGTGATATATATGCGGATTAGACACCAAAAAAAACCCTCAACAACTGGCTATGACGAGGTATGACCCCAATCGGATAATCCAACCCGGTCATTACCTATTATTTTATTACAAGTAAACAGTTATAAATATTTGTTCTAGAATATTCCATTCTGTACATATAGGATACGCAACCAAATCTCCGACTTTTTGGGAAGATCATGCAAATCCCTAACTTATAGGAGCTCACCCTAAGTTAAGGGAAACCCTAATCATAAACTATAAATAGAGGTAAACATGTGAGGTACAGATCATCGAACTCTCAAATAACTTCTTTCTCTCTTCATACTTTTATACTCCCAAACCCGAGACTTATTCTCACGCCGGAGGGTGGTTACAGGAATAACCCCATTCCTGTAACGAGTCCTAACGGTGTTTCTGTTTTGCAGTTTGTCCGTTCGGATCATTGATACTTGAAGTCTTCATCGGATACTACCGTAAGGTCAGTGTTTCTTCATTGGCGCCATCCGTGGGACCTTTTTCGGTAACAATCAGTTCGAACCCTATGGCCAGTGATCTGAACGCAGCAGTCACCCCAAGCCAATCAACCACAAATAACAACCGGGGGGCAGGAACAGGCCCCATCACCACTACTCCAGTTTCACCGGTCGTCACCAGGTCGCTTGATTTGGAATTTGAGGCGGAAGGACCACCACCAGGTTTTTCGGGGAATGTAGTCACTGCCTCCGGAACAACTGGAGTGGATGTACTTCCATACGCTTCCCTGCGGTTACAGTCCATGGAACCAGGAGCAGCTGGTGTCAACATGTTCACCCCTGTGGCAACCACTGGTGCACAAACATCGCGTTTTAACTCTGTGCCTGTCAGTACGTCGGCAATCCCTAGCACTATCATGCCACAGGCGAGCATGCCTCAGTATTATCAACCGTCTGCCACTTACGCCATGCCACCCTTGTACACAGCAGCGCTTACAGCTGCACTATCTACGCCACCTCACCAGCCAGTGGTCATGCCGGCAGGAATCATGAATGCCCCAGTCACGCTAGGAAATCAAGCTTATTTCCCTGGGTACTATTACGCACCCCCGTATGGATACTTACCTCCATATGGTAACTCGGCATACACACACCAGGGAACCACACAGAGTCATGTTCAACAATCGCCATACGCGGCTTATATGCTGCCATGGTGGAGCTTTCCTACTTCGCAACCGGTTTACACCCCAGCTCAGCCAACAGTGGAACCCGCCTATGACAGAGGGAACGCATCCAGACCCAGACTTTCCCCGGGAAGAGGCCCCAGCTCTATGCTAAACAACACTTCAGCACTACCTACCTCTACTCAGGGTATAAGCCAGGGCGGAGTTATTCCTTCAGTACAACCTATCAATGTGGAAGAAGACGAGCTCACCAGACCATACAAGCCAGTAGACGCAACTTTCAAATCCAAGTTTACCAGAAGAATAGCGGAAGCTCCTATCAAGGAGAAACCTAAATGCCTCAAACAGTAGGCAAATATGATGGTCTAGGGGATCCCGATGACCATCTTAACCTATTCAAAAGCGCGGGGGAAGTAGCGTGTTGGCCTATGCCCCTATGGTGCAAAATGTTTGTGCAAACACTGATGGGTGCGGCTAGGGTTTGGTGGGATAGTTTACCCACTGGAGAAATAGACAGTTTTGAAGATTTGGAAGCCAAGTTCATCTTACAGTTCAGCCAGCAGCGCAGGCACACTAAGGATAGAAACGAGCTTCTCCATGTCCGCCGGCGAGACAATGAAATGGTGGAAAACTTTATCGTTAGATTCAGCAAGGAAAGTTTGGCAATCCCGGGCGTGACAAATGATCTAGCCTGTGGAGCTTTCCTACAAGGAGTGAATGATGACGAGTTGTTAAGAACCCTCCATGGGAGGGATGGCGTGCCACCCACCATTGATGAAATACTTCAGATAGCCAAGGTATATGTCATACAAGAAAAAGTCGTAGCCGCCAGAAAGAGGCTCTCAAACATCAAGAAGATAGAGAACAGCGGAATACCAAAGGTAGGGGTAGAGGAGATCGATACCAGAGGAATGACAAGACGGATTCGCGGTACGACCGACCAAGAAACACCTACTCAAGGAACGAGTCCTCGAAACCTCGATCTGACTACCCGAACCTAAGTAAGACGCTGGCGGAAATCCTAGCCTCAGAAAACCTCAAGTTTAATTCTCCGAAGCCGCTGAAAGACAACCCAAACAAAGACACAAGTAAATACTGTGAATACCACAAAGGAAGCGGTCATGACACAAACGACTGTTTTCAGCTGAAAAAGCAGATTGAATATTTTGTGAAAGCGGGTAAGTTGGCACACTTAGTAAGGGACATCAAACAAGGTCCACCAGTCGTGAAGGAAGAAAACGATAAAGCAGCGGGCAAAAGACCGCGAGAATTGAATATGGTGCACGCTGACAAAGGAAAAGGGGCAAAACGGAGTTTCTCCACGCTCGAACCCTGGATGCTAGCTACCATGACCATCGAACCACGCATAGAAGACCTGCACCTCACTACAGACGCCTTAATCATATCTGCTGCAGTGGGGGATTACCGTATGAGGCGAATTCTGGTCGACACTGGAAGTTCAGAAGACATCATCTACGAACACTGTTTCAATAGAATGCAACTGGAAGACCAAAGGTTGCTAGAATCTGTACACGCCCCCATTAAAGGCTTCACAGGGGAGAAGGTTGACCCTATTGGTCAAATTACTTTCCCAGTCACATTTGGACAAGAACCCCGGGAAAGAACCATACTCCTAACATTCCTGGTGGTACGCACTGAATCATACCACAATCTGATTATTGGAAGGTTCACCCTGGGTAAATTAGACGCTATAGTCTCAACGGCGCGAGGTTTCATGAAGTTCCCCACTCCGCGGGGTATTACAACAGTGTATCGAGACAAAATAGGGGAGGTACTAAGCACCAAGAAGTGTCGCCAAGGCCCCACCGGAGCCATTGGTCCAGAAAGGTGGGTCTTGAGCACACGCCACCCAGACCAAACGGTTACCATCGGAGACGGCCTCGCCCCAGAAGTTAAAAACGACTTGAAAGCACTGTTGAAAAGAAATGTTGACGTTTTTGCCTTCGAACATTCCGACATGATAGGAGTTCCCCGCGATAAGGCGGAGCATAAGTTAGCAACACTCCCAGGCGTTAAGCCGGTCACGCAAGGTAAACGCAGTATGGCCCCAGATCGAAAAGCAGCAGTCGTTAAAGAGGTACGAAAGTTGGTAGAAGCTGGAATCCTCAGAGAAACACAGTATCACACATGGGTGTCAAACCCGGTAATGGTAAAAAAGCCAGATGGTACATGGCGAATGTGCATTGATTTCAAGGACCTGAATAAAGCATGCCCCAAGGACGCGTACCCATTACCGGAGATGGACTTCAAAGTTGATTCCCTGGTCCCCTATAGGTATAAATGCTTCCTGGACGCCTATAAGGGATACCACCAAATCAAAATGTCCAAGGAAGACGAAGAAAAGACAGCGTTTCATACCGACGTGGGCATTTTTTGTTACACAAAGATGCCTTTTGGTCTACGGAACGCCGGGGCAACATATCAGCGACTCATGGACAAAGCTTTCGAAGCCCAGATCGGCAGAAATCTGGAAGTGTATGTAGACGATCTTGTGATCAAGAGTAGGGAGGAGAAGAAAATGTTGGAAGACATCGAAGAAACCTTCCAAAAGCTTAGAGAATACAACATAAAGCTCAACCCCAAGAAGTGTTCGTTTGGGGTAGAAGAAGGAAAGTTCGTAGGCGCGATAGTCACCCGGGAAGGCTTCAAAGCTAACCCGGATAAGGTAGCCGCTATAATGCGAATGCCCTCCCCTAGAACGTTGAAGGAAACACAAGCACTAAACGGGCGCTTAGTGGCGATCAACCGATTCTTAGCAAGACATGCGGAGAGATCTTTACCGTTCATTAAAACATTAAAAGACTGCCTCAACAAGAAGAATTTCAAATGGACTGGTGAAGCTGAAGCAGCCCTGCAAGATATGAAGCGTTTTATCAAAAAGTTACCCATGCTTACAGCGCCATCTCCCAATGAGGTACTTAAAATGTATCTGGCAGCAGCTTATACCGCAGTGAGCGCGGTACTTATGGTGGAAAGAGATGGGAAGCAAACTCCCATATATTACATAAGCCGAGTACTGGCGGGACCAGAAACGAGGTATCCAACCTTAGAAAAATTGGTCCTGGCCCTAGTACACGCCACTAGGCGATTGAGAAGATATTTTCAAGCACATCGCGTGCAAGTCTTGACGAATTACCCGCTACAGCAAATTCTGCACAAGCCGGAAATCTCTGGAAGATTGGCTAAATGGGCAATTGAGATAGGTGCTTTAGATATTGAATACAGAAAACGAACAGCGGTCAAAGGGCAGGTTATCGCCGACTTCTTAGCAGAAATCCCTGAAGGAGAAGCCATATTGGATCCCGCCATCCAGGACATCCCGGAATCTAGCACCGCCAGACAGACCTGGAAACTTTACACTGATGGGTCGTCGAGTGAGAAAGGATCCGGGGCGGGTTTAATGCTGATAAGCCCTGACGAGATTAGACTAATGTACGCCCTATGTTTTGACTTCGAATGCTCCAACAATGAGGCAGAATACGAAGCGCTGCTTGCTGGTTTAAGAATGGTGAGCTACACGGGTCGAGGCGTACGTTGACTCCTTGCTGGTTAATAACCAGGTTAACGAAATGTATGAAGCTAAAGATGAATCGATGGCAAGATATCTAGCAAAAATAAAGGAGCTCATGGCTTCTTTCGAAAATGTCACGCTCAACCACGTTCATCGGGGAAGAAACCAGATAGCAGATGCTTTAAGTAAGCTCGCCACTTCAGGCATGGAAAAAGAAGTGAAAATAGAGACATTACAAATGCCTTCAATCGAACCACGGAACGTCTCCGCAGTAACAGCGGAAGAACCTTGTTGGTATACTCCAATGTTAAAATTCCTTACTAAGGGGGAGTTGCCCCCCGGTAAAGGCGATGCTCAGAAAATACAAACAAAGGCGTTGCAATATGAAGTAAATGGTGGCATTCTATACCGGAAGTCATATTTGGGTCCACTTCTATGGTGTGTTTCCCCGATAGAAGCAAAGTACCTGATTCAAGAAATTCATGCAGGCATATGCGGCATCCACGCCGGACCCAGGGCAGTTGTAGCCAAAATCCATAACGCCGGGTACTACTGGCCCGGGATGCACGAAGACGCGGTACAGGAGCTCAGAAAATGTCGTAGCTGTCAGAAATTTGCTCCCCAAACATTTAGGCCCAAAAATAACCTGATCCCAGTCACCGCGGCTTGGCCTTTTCAAAAATGGGCGGTGGACATCGTGGGACCATTCCCGGAAGGCTAAAATACTTAATCGTGGCAATTGACTACTTTACCAAGTGGGTAGAGGCCAAACCTTTGGCTAAGATCACGGCGGATAATGCCAAAAAGTTCCTTTGGGAACACATAGTAAGCGACAACGGTACACAGTTCACTGACAAAGTTTTGCAAGAATGGTGCGCTGAACTCCAGATACAGCAGATTTTCACATCTGTAGCGCACCCTTAAGGGAACGGCCAGGTAGAGCGGGCGAATAGAAGTTTGCTAGATGGCATAAAGAGAAGATTGGACTCCGAGGGGAGCTCCTGGGTTGAAGAACTGCCAAACGTTCTATGGGCGCATCGAACAATGCCCAAGACTAGTAACAATGAAACACCCATAAGCCTAACCTATGGTATGGAAGCGATGATACCCGCTGAGGTGGGGTTGCCGTCACTACGTCGCCTTACCGCGGGTGATAACAACAACGATAGGCTGCTGAGGGAGGGTCTAGACGCACTCGAGCAAAGGCGTGAATCCGCCGCTATCAACGAAGCAAAATACAAAAAGACATTGGAAAAGTAATACAACAAACGCGTGGCACAGCATACATTCAAAAAGGGCGATTATGTCATGCGAGACAATGAAGCCAGTAGGGCGGAGCCCACAGGAAAGCTAGGACCCAACTGGGAGGGCCCCTACGTCATTCAGGAAGATTTGGGCAAAGGGGCCTATCGATTGACCAGGCTAGATGGAACCGCCATACCTCGTAGCTGGAACATCGCTCAGTTAAAAAAATGTTACCTGTAACGTCCTGCTCCTAACAGCAAGATCAAGTTTTCCTTTTCTTTTTTAATAAACAAGTGTAATCCATCCACATCGATGTCGCTTCTTTTCATTTAAGTTGTGAGTTTAATAAAAGTTGTTTCCTTTCTTCTCATTACGAAAGAATATAATAAAATTATCATTGCAAGCAAATTGCACAAAACTATAAGCAACAGTGCCCTTAAACACGAAAATATTTTCATTCACATGAGTCATAGGGTCAAAATATACAGCGCTGACAGCGGGTATCTTGGTAATAGATGCAATAACCGCTACCAAAAGATAGGTGTTTCAACAAAACACACATACAAACTATCTTACTCAAAACCAAGTACTTGTCCCTATTGTTAAAAAGCCAACATATGGGAACCAAAAAAGGAACATGTTCTAACACCTACTTGTGGGAACAGGTCGCCATCACCTCTGCAGGGGTATGCTGCACCTTACCACAATCTAGCACAAGGGGATCAATGGTCAAGTCATGAGCTGATCCTCCAATCACTGGTGGGGATATCACCCCCGGGTTATCAGCAGGATTTTTTCCAACGCGACCACCACGACGACGCTCGTACACCAAAGGGCAATATGGAACACGGGTGGCCGAGACGAGTTGCACCAGGTCATTGGCCGATAGTGGTGCCATGTCAGTGTCAGCTGGGATAGCATCCTCATACACAATACTCCGGCATGCACGATTCGCCCGGGTAGGAACAACATTCGGTCCTCTTCTCCTCCGAGCCATTGGTTTCGTCACCAGAGTTTGTAGTTGAACCAAGCCATCGGCAGCATCTAGTCGACGGAAAATATCGGAGAGTCTTTGCTTATAACTTCTACGACTCATATCGTTGAGTTACCAAATTTAGAAAAAAGAAACAAAATTTATAGAGGGGCAAACAGTTTTGACAGAGATGACGACAGCAGTATTAATGGCAAATGATCATTACAGGTCAAATCGCCGTATTTCAGAAGAAAGGTGGCTACATACATCATGAGTTGGCATTTAATACCTGATAAGTTACGTGGATATGTTCACAAAAACCAAGGCTAAATAGTGTCATTACAAAAGCCACAAATGTTTAAAACACATGAGCAAAATAAAAATATTTATGCTTCCTCAGACTCTTCCGCGGGGTCCAGCATCATACGCAGAGATTCTGTGCCTTCCTCATTCACCTTATTCACTAAGTCAGCATACACAGACAGCGGCTCGTTGTATACCGCCTCCAGTGCATCAGCCATTTCACCTTCAAATTTGCCCCTAGCCATGTGAAAGTCAGAAGACATCCTATCTGATTGCTTACAATCGAAATATCCTTGGTAAACGCCGTTGTGGTGACCGGACTTATAGGCAGCAACGGAAAGACGGTCTATCAGAGAGGTAAAGGGCGCTGATTGGCGACAATACTCAAACGCTCCTACGAGCCCGGTGGTTATCAGCCAATTTCTGTCACCCCGTACAGCAGCCAGTTGACTGGTCAATCCTTCCACCTCAACGTTTGCTTGATCCAAAGCACTCTCCACCTCCTTTAGGCGTGTGGCGGAAGATCGGTCAAGGGTATTCCGTTCAAGCAGAAGGGAATCACAACGCTGTTGGAGTTCTCTAAGTTGCCCTTCCCGCTCTTCCAACTCCGCCTGTCTTGCCTGAGCCTTGGCATTCGAAGCCTCTATCTCAACGGTCAACGCTTGATAGCGTTCCTGCACCTGTGACACAAAATCAGTGTCAATTCGAAATTTATCCACAAGAGCAGTCATTTCGGATCTCACCTTCTGAGCCTCACTAACAGCTTTACGCTCTAGCTCCTCCTGCACGGTTTTAGCATGAGCAATAACCCGGTCCTTCTCCGCCATATCCCGAGCCCACACAAGCCGCTCTTCGGCAAGGTGGGCAGTAACCCTCTTTAAATCATCCTCGGCCTTGTTTTTATCCGAGACAAACCGACTCTCCCTCAGTCCAGCAGCCTGAAGTTGACTCTCCAGACGGTATTTCTCATCCTTCAGTTCCTCAATAGCGGCTTGGGCTCGGTGGAGCTCATTATTGTCATGCATCCACCGGCGACGGATCTCTGTAAGCCTCCTGGGTTGGCTAACAGAATCCACGATAGCAGAATTCATCAAGTTCTCATTGTTCAGCCCTTCTACATATGCCACCTCCGCTGGGGGATAAGCCCGCTCAACCCAATGTTGTACCACTGGGGGGAAGATTAACCTAGACGATTCCGCAATTTTCCACCGAGGTTGATAGCGTTTGTCCCGGTTGTTGGGATCCCAGTTGATGGTAGGTAAGTATAGGTCATCTCCCAGGCGGGCCCCATCGTCGGCAATGCCACTGCTTGACCCACCAGTATCACCAGCGGCACGGTCCCCAGCACTCGTTTCCTCATGAGTAGAGGATGTAGCAGGAATCTCTTTCCCAACAGTTGAAAAAATAGTCAAAGGAGAAGCAAACACAGGGGAAAGTGTGCCACTGGAAGTTAGCGGTGCGGCAACAGGACTCGCTGTTACGGACACAACAGCGGTAAATGTGGGCGGCGGCATAGCACAGCTAACGGCGACAGACGGACTCATCGATGGTGTGGGTTCCGTTTGGTTGTTATCAGTTGGAATTACCACCTCCATAGATGATAAGGGCATGGCCGTCACAGGGGAAGTCTGAACAGCGTCAGTAGTCCCTGTATTGAAAACACACTTTAGTTGCATAAAGCATCTAATTAATAAACCAAAGGTGCAAAACTTATACCAGTTGGTATGGCATAGGCGGCCTGCGCGGTTTCAAACGCGGGCAGTTTCGGAGCGTGAAATGTTTTTCGTTTTTTCAATACATGGGTAGGGCTGGTGATTTCAGTTGTAGTAACCATTTCACCTTTGGTAATCGCTGCACCACTAGCAGATGACGTGGTCATCCCAGCCGCTATATATTTCCTCCCGGTAATCTTTACCCGGATGGGTTTTTTCTCTGGATTCACAACGTCAGTACCCCCGGTGATGCTAGCAAAGGCAAGGTAGGCAGTAGGATCCGCAGGAAGGGCGGGCAGCAAAAATTGATCAAGGTGAATTTTTAGCACGTCCGGCTCTTGTTCACCGAGTACGCGGTTGGCGGACCTCAATGCTAGGTGCCGCGGAGGATCGACAAAGTCAAATAAGCTCCATTCTCCTGAAAAGGGCACATTTAAGCAAATGGTAATATACAAGATCAATAAAGAATCAGGCATACCTTCATCATCCCTTTGAAATGAGGGATACTGTTTGATATCACGCCACAACAGACTCATCCCCGCCATTACCAGGGCCCCTTCCGGAATCACTGTACATTCGAAAGGGCAATCACACAATCTTGTATATAGGGCATTTGCAATATAAGCATCTTCAGGAGGACTGTCGTCCTTAACTTTCTCTTTCGGCCCCATGTTTCTCCAATACATCTCGCCAGGAATTACAGAGCTGTCAATGTAGAAAAATTTCTTTTTCCAATCTTTATCTCTGGAGCTGGTAGGGATTTCCCTCAGACAAGAAGCCTCAGTGTCTCTTCGATCAAAAGTAAAGAAGGGGGGTTTCCACACAAGCATGAAAAAAGCCCTAAAAACGATGAGTTCCGGTATGTGCCCTAAAGCCACACACGCAAATTCAAATTGACGAAGTTTCACTAACCCTAGCGGATGTAGTTGGGAAATGTGAATGCGGTAGTAATCAAGCACGGATTTGAGAAATTTGGTGATGGGCAACCGAAAATTGCAGAATTTGAAGAAATCACTGAATAACGTGATCTTCCCTTTTCTCAGTGGATAGGTTGTGTCTGTTTTTGACGGCAATAAGGGATTCCACTCAGCCCTAATCCCATAATCTTGCACTAGGTTGTTGTAGGATACAACTCCCCATTTGCAGAATAGGGTTTCGGAGCCCGTAGAGACAGAGGACGAAGATTCAACATTCTTAGAGGCCATTTCGTTTGAAAGAGGGGAAGTGAAAGAGGGTGTTCTAAAAATTGGAACTCAACCCTCGTCAAAAGGGATGATATTTATATGATAACTTTCCAAAATTCAAAATGGAAAATGTACAGACATACGCGTCAGAACAGGGTAACCCAAGTTGTTACCCCAATGATGGCTTGCCTGTCACATCCTATCACATCGCCGCCATTCTCTCATATCGCATTTATGACACCATAAGTTTTCCTTATATAGGATATACTTTTTTCCTTTTTCTCTCTAGTCCGATTTCATGAATTACATTTCATAACTTCGGACTGGGGGGACATGACGAGGTATGACCCCAATCGGATAATCCAACCCGGTCATTACCTATTATTTTATTATAAGTAAACAGTTATAAATATTTGTTCTAGAATATTCCATTCTGTACGGATAGGATACGCAACCAAATCTATGACTTTTTGGGAAGATCATGCAAATCCCTAACTTATAGGAGCTCACCCTAAGTTAAGGGAAACCCTAATCATAAACTATAAATAGAGGTAAACATGTGAGGTACAGATCATCGAACTCTCAAATAACTTCTTTCTCTCTTCATACTTTTATACTCCCAAACCCGAGACTTATTCTCACGCCGGAGGGTGGTTACAGGAATAACCCCATTCCTGTAACGAGTCCTAACGGTGTTTCTGTTTTGCAGTTTGTCCGTTCGGATCATTGATACTTGAAGTCTTCATCGGATACTACCGTAAGGTCAGTGTTTCTTCAGGCTACAATTTATGGAATGTGTTTAGTGACGGCATCAGATTACTAATTGATAGAGAAAGGTCTGGTGGCAAGAAAAGCTGCTTCTAGGAGGTTGTCAAGTGTTTTCGCTCGACGATTCCATTCTTGGGTGGTTGGTTTGGCCCTTGTTCCTGTAACTCGAATCCTAGCCTGGTATATCCCATTTTAATTTTACGCCATTGTGAAACTTACGCCGTTTTTACTCTCTGATCGAGGTTCTCGGCATTGAAAAATCTTCGTAAACTAAATCACATGTGTATATGTTGACATTTAAGAGATATACAGTCAAGAAAATCAAGGGCAATGGTGATATATATGCGGATTAGACACCAAAAAAACACTCAACAAATGGCTACAATTTAAGGAATGTGTTTAGTGACGGCATCAGATTCCTAATTGATGCAGAAAGGTCTGGTGGCAAGAAAATCTGCTTCTAGGAGGTTGTCAAGTGTTTTCGCTCAACGATTCCATTCTTGGGTGGTTGGTTTGGCCCTTGTTCCTGTAACTCGAATCCTAGCACAGTATATTCCATTTTAATTTTACACCATTGTGAACCTTACGCCTTTTTTACTCTCTGATCGAGGTACTCGGCATTGAAAAATCTTCGTAAACTAAATCACACGTGTATATGTTGACATTTAAGAGATATACCGTCAAGAAATCAAGGGCAATGGTGATATATATGCGGATTAGACACAAAAAAAAAACACTCAATAAATGGCTACAATTTAAGGAATGTGTTTAGTGACGGCATCAGATTCCTAATTGATGGAGAAAGTTCTGGTGGCAAGAAAAGCTGCTTCTAGGAGGTTGTCAAGTGTTTTCGCTCGACGATTCCATTCTTGGGTGGTTGGTTTGGCCCTTGTTCCTGCAACTCGAATCCTAGCCCGGTATATCACATTTTAATTTTACACCATTGTGAACCTTACGCCTTTTTTACTCTCTGATCGAGGTTCTCGGCATTGAAAAATATTCGTAAACTAAATCACACGTGTATATGTTGACATTTAAGAGATATACAGTCAAGAAAATCAAGGGCAATGGTGATATATATGCGGACTAGACACCAAAAAAAACACTCAACAAATGGCTACAATTTAAGGAATGTGTTTAGTGACGGCATCAGATTCCTAATTGATGGAGAAAGGTCTGGTTGCAAGAAAAGTTGCTTCTAGGAGGTTGTCAAGTGTTTTCGCTCGATGATTCCATTCTTGGGTGGTTGGTTTGGCCCTTGTTCCAGTAACTCGAATCCTAGCTAGGTATTTCCCATTTTAATTTTACACCATTGTGAACCTTACGCCTTTTTTACTCTCTGATCGAGGTTCTCGGCATTGAAAAATATTCGTAAACTAAATCACACGTATATATGTTGACATTTAAGAGATATACAGTCAAGAAAATCAAGGGCAATGGGGATATATATGCGGACTAGACACCAAAAAAAACACTCAACAAATGACTACAATATAAGGAATGTGTTTAGTGACAGCATCAGATTCCTAATTGATGTAGAAAGGTCTGGTGGCAAGAAAAGCTGCTTCTAGGAGGTTGTCAAGTGTTTTCGCTCGACGATTCCATTCTTGGGGGGTTGGTTTGGCCCTTGTTCCTGTAACTCGAATCCTAGCCCGGTATATCCCATTTGAATTTTACACCATTATGAACCTTACGCCTTTTTTACTCTCGGATTAAGGTTCTCGGCATTAAAAAATCTTCGTAAACTAAATCACACATGTATATGTTGACATTTAAGAGATATACAGTCAAGAAAATCAAGGGCAATGGTGATATATATGCGGACTAGACACCAAAAAAAACACTCAACAAATGGCTACAATTTAAGGAATGTGTTTAGTGACGGCATCAGATTCCTAATTGATGGAGAAAGATCTGGTGGCAAGAAAAGCTGCTTCTAGGAGGTTGTCAAGTGTTTTCGCTCGACGATTCCATTCTTGGGTGGTTGGTTTGGCCCTTGTTCCTGCAACTCGAATCCTAGCCCGGTATATCACATTTTAATTTTACACCATTGTGAACCTTACGCCTTTTTTACTCTCTGATCGAGGTTCTCGGCATTGAAAAATCTTTGTAAACTAAATCACACGTGTATATGTTGACATTTAAGAGATATACCGTCAAGAAAATCAAGGGCAATGGCGATATATATGCGGATTAGACACAAAAAAAAACTCAACAAGTGGCTACAATTTAAGGAATGTGTTTAGCGACGACATCAGATTCCTAATTGATGAAGAAAGGTCTGGTGGCAAGAAAAGCTGCTTCTAGGAGGTTGTCAAGTGTTTTCGCTCGACGATTCCATTCTTGGGTGGTTTCTTTGGCCCTTGTTCCTGAAACTCGAATCCTAGCCCGTTATATCCCATTTTAATTTTACACCATTGTCAACCTTACGCCTTTTTTACTGTCTAATCGAGGTTCTCGGAATTGAAAAATCTTCGTAAACTAAATCACACGTGTATATGTTGACATTTAAGAGATATACCGTCAAGAAAATCAAGGGCAATGGTGATATATATGCGGATTAGACATAAAAAAAAACACTCAATAAATGGCTACAATTTAAGGAATGTGTTTAGTGACGGCATCAGATTCCTAATTGATGGAGAAAGTTCTGGTGGCAAGAAAAGCTGCTTCTAGGAGGTTGTCAAGTGTTTTCGCTCGACGATTCCATTCTTGGGTGGTTGGTTTGGCCCTTGTTCCTGCAACTCAAATCCTAGCCTGGTATATCCCATTTTAATTTTACAACATTTTGAACCTTACGCCTTTTTACTCTTTGATCGAGGTTCTCGGCATTGAAAGTTCTTCACAAACTAAATCACACATGTATATGTTGACATTTAAGAGACTATAATCAAGAAAATCAAGGGCAAAGGTGATATATGCGGATTAGACACAAAAAAAAAACACTCAACAAATGGCTACAATTTAAGGAATGTGTTTAGTGACGGCATCAGATTCCTAATTGATGGAGAAATGTCTGGTGGCAAGAAAAGCTGCTTCTACGAGGTTGTCAAGTGTTTTCGCTCGACGATTCCATTCTTGGGTGATCGGTTTGGCCCCTGTTCCAGTAACTCGAATCCTAGCCCGGTATATCCCATTTTAATTTTACACCATTGTGAACCTTACGCCTTTTTTACTCTCTGATCGAGGTTCTCGGCATTGAAAAATATTCGTAAACTAAATCACACGTGTATATATTGACATTTAAGAGATATACAGTCAAGAAAATCAAGGGCAATGGTGATATATATGCGGACTAGACACCAAAAAAAACACTCAACAAATGGCTACAATTTAAGGAATGTGTTTAGTGACGGCATCAGATTCCTAATTGATGGAGAAAGGTCTGGTTGCAAGAAAAGTTGCTTCTAGGAGGTTGTCAAGTGTTTTCGCTCGATGATTCCATTCTTGGGTGGTTGGTTTGGCCCTTGTTCCAGTAACTCGAATCCTAGCTAGGTATTTCCCATTTTAATTTTACACCATTGTGAACCTTACGCCTTTTTTACTCTCTGATCGAGGTTCTCGGCATTGAAAAATATTCGTAAACTAAATCACACGTATATATGTTGACATTTAAGAGATATACAATCAAGAAAATCAAGGGCAATGGGGATATATATGCGGACTAGACACAAAAAAAAAACACTCAACAAATGACTACAATATAAGGAATGTGTTTAGTGACAGCATCAGATTCCTAATTGATGTAGAAAGGTCTGGTGGCAAGAAAAGCTGCTTCTAGGAGGTTGTCAAGTGTTTTCGCTCGACGATTCCATTCTTGGGGGGTTGGTTTGGCCCTTGTTCCTGTAACTCGAATCCTAGCCCGGTATATCCCATTTGAATTTTACACCATTGTGAACCTTACGCCTTTTTTACTCTCGGATTAAGGTTCTCGGCATTAAAAAATCTTCGTAAACTAAATCACACGTGTATATGTTGACATTTAAGAGATATACAGTCAAGAAAATCAAGGGCAATGGTGATATATATGCGGATTAGACACCAAAAAAAAAACACTCAGCAAATGGCTACAATTTAAAGAATGTGTTTAGTGACGGCATCAGATTCCTAATTGATGGAGAAAGATCTGGTGGCAAGAAAAGCTGCTTCTAGGAGGTTGTCAAGTGTTTTCGCTCGACGATTCCATTCCTGGGTGGTTGGTTTGGCCCTTGTTCCTGCAACTCGAATCCTAGCCTGGTATATCACATTTTAATTTTACACCATTGTGAACCTTACGCCTTTTTTACTCTCTGATCGAGGTTCTCGGCATTGAAAAATCTTCGTAAACTAAATCACACGTGTATATGTTGACATTTAAGAGATATACAGTCAAGAAAATCAAGGGCAATGGCGATATATATGCGGATTAGACACAAAAAAAAAAAACTCAACAAGTGGCTACAATTTAAGGAATGTGTTTAGTGACGACATCAGATTCCTAATTGATGAAGAAAGGTCTGGTGGCAAGAAAAGCTGCTTCTAGGAGGTTGTCAAGTGTTTTCGCTTGACGATTCCATTCTTGGGTGGTTTGTTTGGCCCTTGTTCCTGAAACTCGAATCCTAGCCCGTTATATCCCATTTTAATTTTACACCATTGTCAACCTTACGCCTTTTTTACTCTCTAATCGAGGTTCTCGGCATTGAAAAATCTTCGTAAACTAAATCACACGTGTATATGTTGACAGTGAAGAGATATACAGTCAAGAAAATCAAGGGCAATGGTGATATATATGTGGATTAGACACACAAAAAAAAACACTCAACAAATGGCTACAATTTAAGGAATGTGTTTAGTGACGGCATCAGATTCCTAATTGATAGAGAAAGGACTGGTGGCAAGAAAAGCTGCTTCTAGGAGGTTGTCAAGTGTTTTCGCTCGACGATTCCATTCTTGGGTGGTTTGTTTGGCCCTTGTTCCTGTAACTCGAACTCTAACCCGATATATCCCATTTTAATTTTACACCATTGTGAACCTTACGCCTTTTTTACTCTCTGATCGAGGTTCTCGGCAATGAAAAATCTTCGTAAACTAAATCACAAGTGTATATGTCGACATTTAAGAGATATACAGCCAAGAAAATAAAGGGCAATGGTGATATATATGTGGATTAGACACCAAAAAAAAACACTCAACAAATGGCTACAATTTAAGGGTTGTGTTTAGTGACGGCACCAGATTCCTAATTGATGGAGAAAGGACTGGTGGCAAGAAAAGCCACATCTAGGAGGTTGTCAAGTGTTTTCGCTTGACGATTCCATTCTTGGGTGGTTTGTTTGGCCCTTGTTCCTGTAACTCGAACCCTAACCCGGTATATCCCATCTTAATTTTACACCATTGTGAACCTTACACCTTTTTTACTCTCTGATCGAGGTTCTCGACAATGAAAAATCTTCGTAAACTAAATCACACGTGTATATGTTGACATTTAAGAGATATACAGTCAAGAAAATCAAGGGAAATGGTGATATATATGCGGATTAGACACCAAAAAAAACACTCAGCAAATGGCTACAATTTAAGGAATGTGTTTAGTGACGACATCAGATTCCTAATTGATGGAGAAAGGTCTGGTGGCAAGAAAAGCTGCTTCTAGGAGGTTGTCAAGTGTTTTCACTCGACGATTCCATTCTTGGGTGGTTCGTTTGGCCCTTGTTCCTGAAACTCGAATCCTAGCCCGTTATATCCCATTTTAATTTTACACCATTGTGAACCTTACGCCTTTTTTACTCTCTGATCGAGGTTCTCGGCATTGAAAAATCTTCGTAAACTAAATCACACGTGTATATGTTGACATTTAAGAGATATACAGTCAAGAAAATTAAGTGAAATGGTGATATATATGTGGATTAGACACAAAAAAAAACACTCAACAAATGGCTACCATTTAAGGAATGTGTTTAGTGACGGCATCAGATTCCCAATTGATGGAGAAAGGACTGGTGGCAAGAAAAGCTGCTTCTAGGAGGTTGTCAAGTGTTTTCGCTCGACGATTGCATTCTTGGGTGGTTTGTTTGGCCCTTGTTCCTGTAACTCGAACCCAAACCCTGTATATCCCATTTTAATTTTACACCATTGTGAACCTTATGCCTTTTTTACTCTCTGATCGTGGTTCTCGGCAATGAAAAATCTTTGTAAACTAAATCACACGTGTATATGTTCACATTTAAGAGATATACAGCCAAGAAAAACAAGGGCAATGGTGATATATATGTGGATTAGACACAAAAAAAAAAAACACTCAACAAATGGCTACAATTTAAAAAATGTGTTTAGTGACGGCATCAGATTCCTAATTGATGGAGAAAGGTCGGGTGGCAAGAAAAGCTGCTTCTAGGAGGTTGTCGAGTGTTTACGCTCGACGATTCCATTCTTGGGTGGTTGGTTTGGCCCTTGTTCCTGTAACTCGAATCCTAGCCCGGTATATCCCATTTTAATTTTACACCATTGTGAATCTTACACCTTTTTTTCTCTCTGATCGAGGTTCTCGCGATTGAAAAATCTTCATAAACTAAATCACACGTGTATATGTTGACATTTAAGAGATATACAGTCAAGAAAATCAATGGCAATGGTGATATATATGAGGATTAGACACCAAAAAAAAAACAGTCAACAAATGGCTACAATTTAAGGAATGTGTTTAGTGACGGCATCAGATTCCTAATTAATGGAGAAAGGTCTGGTGACAAGAAAAGCTGCTTCTAGGAGGTTGTCAAGTGTCTTCGCTCGACAATTCATTTCTTGGGTGGTTGGTGTGCGTTTGCCACGTATGTTATTTATACAGTTGATTTTACGCACTATTTTAAGTTTATTATTTATAGAAATGGTTTTATACCTTAACATTAAAACACACACAACAAAGGACAAGTGTATCCCGTCACCTATGCAGTAAAGTATTGGTAAGAGCCAGATATCGTCCCAAGGAACACGAAAGATGAGATCAGATATTATAAGTACTGAATCTTTGTCATTATTTTACCAAAGGAAGAAATAATTGAATTGTTGTTTAACTAAATTAACTGAAAATAAAAATATAAATATAAGAAATATCTTATTTCACAAATAACCTAAACATGTTATCTATCATGTATTTCACCAAAGCACTTTAATCAATTTTCCAATTGCAAGACAGTTAGTCACCGTTAGGAATTTTCTAACATAATGATTCTTCGAATAGTTAACACGAAGGTCCCATCTTAACTTTCCTAAAACCATGCATTAGCGAGCTATTGATTTTATGTGAATCTTTAAAGATTGATTGGTCATCCGTTAAGATTTTTCTAATCTCACTCATCAAAGAAAGCAATACCGATGGTCACAATACAGCCACAAAGATAAGCATTTATGTAGATCATATAACAAATAATTTCACCTTTACAAGTCTTGAATACAAATCTACCAAGTTAGCAATTTCAGACCAAAACTACTGAACAAGGATCATAAACCGCATGCAAGAACATGTAATCAACACCATATAATTCATTAGAACCCTTACGTGTAGGAAAGTACTCTTAATCAAAATAAGACATATATTGTGTAATACCAATCTCCGGGTTGGGTCTCATGGTGTAAACAGAATTTACAAATAAGTGAATAATCAAGAGTTAACATCCAAATTACCACATATTCATTACCCAATATAATCAAATATAATCAAGAACACAACATCAATGAAACATTCATTATACAGTCATGAAGATTCAAACATAAACGAGTACTTGAGTTTCATACAAACTAGATTACAATACAAAGATTATTCAAGAAACAAGTTCACAATTACTATATACATACAAACATACATCAGTCCAATAACATGCACAATGATTAGACTACATGTTCAAGAACAAGGAATCGAACCATAAACATGCACTGAATTGACGGGGTGGATTGACTAGGCTTTCACACGAACTCGAGGCTTTGAAGTGGCTTGATCAGAACTGGTTCGGACCTGGAATTTCGACAGAAAACTTGGAGAAAAACCCCCACCATTTGCTCTGATTCGAATGGGCTATTTATACGGAAGTTGTTAAGATCTGAGGATCTACTGATTGTGTTTGTTTGTATGATTTGAACAAATCAAATAAATATAAGTAGTTTTAAGTGCAGCGGAAATGAATAACAAACTTTGTAAACACAATCAAAGGAGAATATAGTTTGATAAACAATTGCTTTTCATAGAGTCGAAAGATTACATCAAAAGCAAAAGGTTACAATGCAAGCTTACAGACTAAACTCCCCCTCAGCTTGATACTACAAGATTGGTTGCACAAGATGAAAGGATTGGATTGAGGAGAAGGACTCACTCAAAACGATCAAATATAACAGTACAGAGTACTGTTATATTTATAGGCAAACCAAACTACTGATGTACCTCAGCTGACGTCACCATGATAGTGACATCTAACAGCCTAACAACCTATAAACACTGGTCTATACAAACTACTGATGTCTTAACAACTGATTGATAATAAAATACAAAACAAGTCTAACACTGTTCACGTTCCACTGCTGTAGCCTAAGCACTGATTACTTGAACATCAGTGCTTTCTTCAAAAGGTGATCAGTCTTTGAATGAGCAGTGCTTGGGTCTTCAGCAGTACTTAAGAGAGAGCAGTAGATAGAGCTCAGTGTTTGCCTTTTAGCAGTCTTTAGTTGTTTCATCAGTGTTTGGTTCATCAGTTGTTCTTCAGAGCAGTACTTAGAGAGTATCAGCAGATAGATAACCACTGTCAAGGGGAGAGCTTAGAGTAAACGTCTGCTTATTGTGAATCCACTGTTGTGACCAGGTTTTGGCTTTACATTATCTGTTCCTCTGGTAGGGTTCAATCCCAACAATCTCCCCCTGGAACAGATAATGCCAAAACCCTTCATTATTTTGGATCTTTATTACTCATCAGAAGTTCCTTTGCTTTTCTTTTAAATTCTTCCTCAAACTCTTTGGAACTTGAATCGGCCTCATCCCTGCACAGTGTAAGCTCAAGGAGATCTTGTTGATCTTCAACACTCAGGCCTAGTGCTTGATTCCTTGATATATGCCTCACTTCTCCATTGGTTCTGATCAGAGTCAATACGTGGGTCTTTTGATCAGAGAGCCACTTTAGTATTTTTTAACCAAATGGGTTTCTTGGGAGAGCTTTATTTTCTGATGAACTTGAGGTTTTTGGCCTTGAGAAAAACTGTAAAGCAGTATCTTGAACTTCAGACATTCTTTTAAAAGCTTCTTCTATGACTTTATTTGCTGCAGCTATATCTTCTGCAACTTCTTTGTCAAGCAGCTCTTGTTTCTGTTGTTGATCAAGCTCACTGTCTGTGATATCTGCTGATGATGGTTGGCTCAAGACCTTTTTGGTAAGGTCTTGTAGCTTTGCCAATTTTTCTTTATCTGAAGCTATTTTCTTGATAGCTTCTTCAAGATAATCAGTCTCTTTTTCTTTTTCTCCTCCAGCAGTCAGTTGTTCCCTCTTTTCTTTTCTCAACGTTGTGACAGATGTTTCTGCTGCTTTGATTTGTGTTTCAAGATTCCTGATATGCTCCTTTAGCTTTTTGTAGTCAGACTTTTTAGGAGTGTCCCTCCTTTTCTTAAGCCTTTCATAAGCTTCATCTGTTTGCTGCTTAGTCCATTTTGCTATGGCATTTGCAGAATCCACCCTTGCATCCACCAGCTCCTGCTTCTTTCTTTTATATTCAGAAGTAAGATCAGCTATGAGTTTTCTGTATTTGTTCCAATTTGGAGCTCTCTTTTTCTTTCTTGGATCATTTTTAACCTTTTCAATTCTTTTAGCCTCATGCTTTAATGCAACTATTGGCCATTCTTTGAATTATGTTTCTTCAGCAGGATAGAACATTTCTTTCATTATGTATGCAAGATATTCTTTTCTCAATTCATTTCGTTGATCTGCTTCAGGAGATAGGCTTGACACTTCTTTGTTCAGATCACTTGCATATTCTTTTATTTGCTTGACTTTGTTGAGCAGGAACTCTCTTCTTTCCAAAATGGCTTCATCACCCTGATTCTTGCATTCAACTTTGGCTCTTATCCTTGCTTGTCTTGCTTTCATTTCGAGATATTCATCCATGTCTTCTAGAATTATGAAACCTATGAGAGAAGGAAATTTCCTTTTTGAAGGATCATCCTCAGTGTAAAATTGTTTCATCTCATTTTTCACAGCTTCTAATTCTAGTGGATATTTAGCAGCAACAGGATCATACTTTTCATCAGTAGCCTGTGTTGTGTCTCTCTTTCTTTTGTGAAGCTTTGGAGGTTGTGATGTAGGAAGGATGAGATCAGTGGTGGATTTTTTACTAACAGTGGTTGAAACAACTGGTGTTTCAACCGCTGCTGTCATTACAACTGCTGATGTATCAGCAGATGTCTTCTGCTTTTGAGCAGGGGTTTTTGATGGTGGTGGTGACTCATCATCAGGAATAAAAACCCTTCTCCTTTTTAAAGTAGGAGAGGCTGATGATGTTTTGGGTGGATCAGTGGTTTGAGATTGAATGGCAGTGGTTTGTGATTGACTGGCAGTGGTTGAAACAACTGGTGTTTCAATCACTGTTGTCATTACAGCAGATGTTGTAACATCTGCTGTCTTCTGCTTTATGGTAGGAGGCAGAGGTGGTGATATGATTGTAGATGATGATGGTGGTGGAACAGTGGTTGTGATGGTGTGTGATAGAGTGGTGTGTGTTGAAGGTGTGTGTGTTGATGAAATGGCAGTTGTTTGGCTACTGACAGCAGTTTTTGTAACTACTGCTGTATCAGCTGTTTGACTAACAGGTTTTGAGACCTGCTTTTCTTTTTCTTTTTCTTTTTCTTTTTCAGGCTCAATATAAAGGCCATGTTCTATTCCCATCTTATTCATTTTTCTCAACAGCTTGATATTCTCCCCCTTTTTGGCATTATCTGAAGGGGGGTTATCAAGAAATGATAGGGAAGAAGGAACTTTGCCAGAGTCACTTTGAATGCTAGCCTTTATAGCCTTGATATTTGCTTGAGTGTCTTCGAATCTTGATTCCACCATGTTGGTCAGCATTTGTACATGAATAGTATGCTTTTGATCAGCCATATGTTGCTGTTTTTCAAGCATGGGTTGAAAGATATTCCAAAGCTCATTTGCAGCAAATGCATGTTGTGCAGATGCTTGAGTAGGAACAGCAGTGGCTTGTGCTTTTTGAGCTTTTAAGATCTCTTGCACCATCTCTTTAATTTCAGCAACTGAATCTTCAAGTTTTTCAACTCTGTCCGTCAATTCCTGATATTTTGAATCATCACCTACTTTAGTAGGATCATCTGAATCCCCACCAGCAGTGGTTGTATCAATGTGTGACTTGGGAACTGAGTCCCAAAAATCACCCATTTATGCCCCTTGTTCTTGGTACTGGGGACTTCTTTCTTCAGCACTTGATAATCCTTTGATGTTACTAGTCGTCAAAATAGGCTCACTAGTGGTTATCGATGGTGCTATGGAAGAAATTGCCTTCAAGGGAGTCTTACTTATGAAACAAGTGTCCAACTGAAGATCTGTTGATCCATCAGTTGTAGTTGTTGCTCCACTTGAACTACTAACAAGAGTTACTTGTAACTCCTGCAGTGTAACCTCCTCAACTGTTGCTGGGATAGCAGAGGTATAAGCATCAGACCCAGTCATTTGTGGGGGTATACTCTCAGTGATAGGTGATAGAGAGGAACTGGTTTGTGTCTGTGCAATATCAACTGCATGCAACAGGGGTATTATTGATTGTGGTAGTATGATTGGTGAGGGTATGGGAGTTGAAAGAGACATGTCCTTGGGATCAGGACTGTGGAAGATAGAGCCAAGTGGATCCAGAGCTTCATAATTTGGTGTCCCTGTGATTACAACCTGATCCTTTTGTGAGGATGCAGGAGGAGTTTTAGGCATAGGTTGAGATCTTTCTTCCAACTGCTGTGAGGAAGTAGCAGCAGTGGTTTGTGGTGACTTTTGTGTTGTCACAGGCAGTTGCTCTGGGATCTCATCTTCCAGAGTTGCCTTTGTTTTGGGTTTGGTGGGTTTTCTGGATGTTTTTCTTTTGGTCTTTTTGGTGATATCAGGTGTGGGTTTCAAAGCAGTGGTTGTGTTGCTTTGATCACCTGGAGCAGTGGGCTCAGCAGAAGTTGCCTGAGGATCAGTGGCAGTTTCTAAAGTCTGCTCAGGCACCTTTGCTTTGAATTTTATTGGTGCCATCATTCTTGAAAATGTTTCACTTGTTAAACCTTTTATTTGAAAATGGACACCTTGTTTGGGCAAATTTTCATCCTCTTTTCCAATTTTTTGTTTAAAGTAATAACTCAGAAATCTTGGAAAAAGAAGAAATGATTTGCTAACAACATTCTTTACCATGTCATTGAAGATCTCCTAGGAGTAGTTGTAATCTTTATTGTTTAAAATAGCATAGCCCAGGCATTGAATCTTCAATGGTATTTCGTTAAACGATGTTGTTATATTAGAAACACAACTCAAAAGTGTGTGAAACAAAAATCTGGGTGCAGATGGGAAATAACCCTTTTGTAGGGTATCTACCTTTGATTGTTCTGCATAACCCCTTTTCAGAAAATCAGCTTTTAACTCGTTTTTGTCAAAAGAAGTTTTACCATTCTGATCATCGAGTTTGAAGACTTCTGAAATTGTTTGCGGAGTGATTTGAATCACTTTACCCTGTATCGAGGAGTTTATGGCTATGACTTTGTCGTCTTGTTTTTCAAGCGTCGCCTTTTTCCAAAACTCGTTCTGGGTTTGTAGATAAATGGGAGCATCTGCCGTTAACAAAGTTTTGTACTTTGATGCAGATAATGTATCAATGATGGTGTCGAAGGTGTGATTATCAGTAGGTTTTGTGAGTAAACCCAGATAATTATGAGGAGATTTGTATGGTATCTCGTTGGATTCTTCGGCCGTTTGAGCGACCTCTTTTGAAGGTGGTGGTGATTTTGGTTTTGATTTTGATTTTGACTTTGATTTCGTCATTTTTACGGAGAAGAACGAAGAATGATTTGGAAACTGCTTTGAGAAGAGAATTTTGGAATTCAATTCGACAGTGTAAAACCCTGTTTGGGGTTTAGGGCAGGGTTTTATTTAGGGAAAAAATGATCGCTGATGTGGCAGCGGTTATTTCGATCTGAGGGCTAAAAACTGACCACGTGTCAAACACTGATGAAATGGATGAAGGATGGAGAACAGTTGTTTTAAGGGCCACTGACGTATCAAGCATAAGTGGTTACAACGGTAAAAATTGTGGACAGTGGATAGCATATCAGTGGATAGGACACTGATTGTGAATATCAGTACTTGTCAAGATAATGAAGGATCAGTGGCTAACTTTCAGCAGTGGACAGTATTTAGAGATCAGACGTTAGAACAAAACAGTGGTTAGGGTAAATGATACAGATCTGAAGGACAAGTATTCCAGCAACAGTTTTGAGAATTTTCATTCAAGGTTTTGCCACATGTCAATTTTGAAGGACAGTGGTTTAGTACCCCAGATGATGAGAACTTTTTGCTAAGGCACCTCATTTTCGTTTAATATCCAATTAAGACATGAGTGCCCTAGTAATTTAAGTACAGTTTGACAATCAACCTTTGATTTATGTTTAGAACAAACCTGAGTATGATCTTAACAAATGTACCATTTCCTTTTTGACCCATTTGTGAGAATAATAATACCAACAAAAATAAGGTACTCTATCCTGACAGAAGACACTAACTATTGCTTTAGCAAAAACAGGCAAAAGTTCAAAATATATTATTCTTAAAAAAATTGAATAATATATTCTGGTTATTAGAGAAAATCCTTTGAAAAAAAATGGTTAAAGGATTTTCTGAGAACAACATCAAAAAGGATATGGTATGTTTTCAAAAGAACACGTAATCATAACATTCTCAAGTTTATGATAAATGGTCAGTGGTTTGACAGCAGTTGGTAGAACATTCTGAATACATTTTGACCACTGTTTGATACCATTTTCTTTGTCTGTTGATTGCAATCATGAGGACTCATGGATAAATTTTTGAACATTTGTCTCATCCTCTTTGGAGTTCATTCATGGGAATCAAAACCTTTTCCTGAACAGATGAATGCACATAGTTGCTTAATAACCATTATTACCCTAACCTTTAACTCATAAGTGTTTTATGTTTATACTCTTTTCTTTTGACTTCAAAAGTTTTGAGACAAACACACTTCTGAGTTTTTGTGAATTTTCTTAATGTATTTTAACATAGTTGATTTTGTCCTTTTGAGGAACTCAACCTGTTTTCAACACATAAGATCTGAATGACTAAAGTTTTAATTTCCCTCTTTTTAAATTATAAAAAAAAAACACTAATGTTTTGTGTACATAGGTTTTTGTTAATCTGAGGTTCATACTTTATCATTTTAAAAAGGTGACATCACAATTTTCGTAAGAACAATTGAAATCAATTTTGAAAATATGTAATGATCCCACAGTTTAACAGATATGTTTTCAGATCTGAAAACTATGAGTGACTTATGCATGATATCACTTGTTGTGTGAAATTTGTGTGTCATATGACATCTTGGTTGATGTACAGAGTTTTTGAATAACCATTTTGATCATGATTTACTCGTTACTCTGTTTTTCAACTGAATACAACCAACCTTAGTATCAATGAATTTTGAGCCGAACTGTTATGTCAAATTGATTGTTAGATCGAATTTGACTGTCCTGACTCTGATACCAATTGTTAAGATCTGAGGATCTACTGATTGTGTTTGTTTGTATGATTTGAACAAATCAAATAGATATAAGTAGTTTTAAGTGCAGCGGAAATGAATAACAAACTTTGTAAACACAATCAAAGGAGAATATAGTTTGATAAACAATTGCTTTTCATAGAGTCGAAAGATTACATCAAAAGCAAAAGGTTACAATGCAAGCTTACAGACTAAACTCCCCCTGAGCTTGATACTTCAGGATTGGTTGCACAAGATGAAAGGATTGGATAGTGGAGAAGGACTCACTCAAAACGATCAAATATAACAGTACAGAGTACTGTCATATTTATAGGCAAACCAAACTACTGATGTACCTCAGCTGACGTCACCATGATAGTGACATCTAACAGCCTAACAACCTATAAACACTGGTCTATACAAACTACTGATGTCTTAACAACTGATTGATAATAAAATACAAAACAAGTCTAACACTGTTCACGTTCCACTGTTGTTGCCTAAGCACTGATTACTTGAACATCAGTGCTTTCTTCAAAAGGTGATCAGTCTTTGAATGAGCAGTGCTTGGGTCTTCAGCAGTACTTAAGAGACAGCAGTAGATAGAGCTCAATGTTTGCCTTTTAGCAGTCTTTAGTTGTTTCATCGGTGTTTGGTTCATCGGTTGTTCTTCAGAGCAGTACTTAGAGAGTATCAGCAGATAGATAACCACTGTCAAGGGGAGAGCTTAGAGTAAACGTCTGCTTATTGTGAATCCACTGTTGTGACCAGGTTTTGGCTTTACATTATCTGTTCCTCTGGTAGGGTTCAATCCCAACAGAAGTTGTCTCGTATCGCACGGGCGTGCGACGTATTGCACGGTCGTGCAATACCGGTGACGTCATTGATTACGTGGATCGCACTTGGTTCCGACAATGGAGTGGTTGGGTTAGTTGGACGACTTCGTCATAAAGGGAACGGGCGTTCATTCGGTCGCACGATCGTTCGGATCCGGCATTAGGTTGAAACGGCTGGTCGCACGGATGTGCATCTCCGGATGGTTTGCCTGTTTGTCGGTCTCGCACGTCCATTCGGATGGCGCACGTCCGTGCGATCCCGGTGAGTTGTTGTTTGTCGTGTTTGCACCGGTCGTTCATCCGGATATGCAGCAACTGCACGATCGTTCTTCGGATGGCACGGTCGTGCCATTCCTGTCAGTTTCTTGATTTTGGCCCGTTTGATCAGAAATGCTTCGGAAGTTGTCCGTTTTCATCATATTTTCATTTTATGCACCGTTTAAGACCTGAAATTGAATAAATACTGATTTTAGTCCTTAATATTGCGATTTCGGTCAAAAACGCTTAAAACAGAAGTGTTTTTGGGGTATAAAGACATGTATATTTTAACGTATATCAAACCTCCCCACACTTGAACTTTTGCTTGTCCCTAAGCAAAACAACTGTACAAACGATTAATTTAAAACAGAAAGATTAAACACACAATAATGTACATAAGCGTTTTAAAATTAACTAATAATGATAGCAATGAGAAAACTTAATGCAATTTTTCAAAAATAAATAGCGTTTTTAACATCAATTATTCACTTACTTGCATCTTTGATGTAATTCCCTCGGCTCACTGGTGCAAACTAGTGAATTGTACACTAGTAATTTTCTGTGATAACTCAAAAGCCAGGTCATATAGTAACATTATCATAGGCTTGTAATGGAATCTCATTTTTATCATTTAACACATAAAAATCATAAAAATCAAGAGGACTTTTTATTGTGGATTGTAACTTGGCTAAGGTTTATGGGTAGGAATGGATATTTACTGGGTGAAGTGTTTCAATCCGGTCTAGCAAATTATCCTAACAAACCTCACACAAAAGTCAATTCACTCTATCTATCTATATATTTTTTTTTCACACGTATTCACAAACCAAGTGACTCTTTTAAGGTCAGATTGTCAAGACCTGTTTTATCTTTGATGTGTCGTATGTCTTCCTTTATCCTGTAGTGAACATTAGTTCCAACTCTAATGGACCATTCGGCATTGAGCCTAATAGCCCCCACCCTCATTAGAAGTGTATATTCATGTTGGGATTCAGTTTGACTCTTTCTACATCTTCCTTTGTGAGACCAATTTCCACATCCAATGCATTTGTCATATCGTTTTGCTCTTCTTTTCATTGCACTTTTGGATGTCCCACAAAATGGTTGCGTTTGTTCTTGTTGTCGCCACGTTTTTCTAACTTCTTCACTTAGGTGAAATATTTTCTCTCTAAGTTCCGATGGTAAGCTTGGTTTCACGAATTGTAAGCAGCAAAGCAAATTTAAATCGAATGAATGCATGTCCAGTTCTTTATCGGTCTGCCGGTAAAAGACCAAACTAAATTCCTATAATAGGAAAATTATACTAAACCGGAATTCACACTAAATAGGTTAACACAAATGAAAGGAAAAGGCTCAACATGGTTTACTATTGGATAATATTTTTGGTTTTTCAAGGGTTTTTTTTTTTTACAAGAAAGGTAAACACATGGTTGTATCCTATTGCCTCTATCATTTTTATATAATTTTTACAGTTAGTGATTTAAACAAGTATATTCAAGACAAGTTCTGAAATGTATACTATTATGCGGCACACTCAATAAAATGAAGTTTAAAGCATATGATTATTGCTTTTAGAATGGCTCAAAACTCACTAATTGGGTGTGTATTTTAGATGCAAATTTATGAATAATTGTAAAAAAAAAATTATTTCTAAAAATTACTTTAACATTTTCTCATTTGTATAATTATTAGTTAAGAATAAATCAAATATGTACAAAACTAATTATAAACATTCTAATTTTTATAAATTTTTTTTTTAGATTTGTACAAAATTTAAAGCAATTAAGGACAAACAAAGTTTAAGAATCTTTTAAACCCCTCCCCACACTTGAACTTCACATTGTCCCCAATGTGAAATACATATTAGTTAAGTAATTATGAGGAACTAAACTAATAATGTGAAAAGGGAAAGATGTACTCCCTTTGAGTTGACTCGTTTGAGTTGACTTTGATTTGTAGTCATCTCAATTCTGTGTGCATTTCTTGAACCTGCCAATGATCTCACTTTCTAAAATAGCCAATATCAAACAAAACAATTATTCACACATAACAAATATCAAAACAAACATAAATTTAAAAAGTTTTAAACTAAATACTAAATGAAACAAACCAAATGTTTAAAATTGTTTCACACCAAACATAAGTACTAAAACATAAAATAAACATCCATCCATCAAACAAACAAAGTGTCCATAAATCAAACAAACACATCACCTACTCGTCAGCGTCATCACCACCACCATATCCTCCAGTACCTGAAGGGCCAGCATCATCATGACCAGATGGATCCCAGAATGGGAACTGCGAAGGCTCGCCAAAATAGTTTGGGTAGGCATTCTGAAGCCCCCCAAGGAGATATGAAAAACTATCCTATACTCCCTGGTACAGGTTCTGCTGGCTAGCCCGTATTTGGTACTGCTGTGCTCTAATAGCAGTCTGATCAGCTCTGATAAAATCCTGTGAAGCGCGTATAGCCTCCTGCTCGGCTCTGATGGCTTGCTGATCTGCTCTTATCGCCTCCTGAGATACCTGCATATTCTGAAACTGCTGGTAGAACTCTGGGTATGGCGGTAATCCCCTAGGCCATTGCTGGAATGCCTGGTGCTGTGGCGAGTGTGGCGGTGTCTGTGGTTGATGCTGCTCATGTCCTTCATTTCCTTCACCCATTTCTTCATCTTCATCATCTGCAGGCAATGGAGGCAACGGGTCCCAGACCTCGTTGTTTAGACCTATCAGTCTATCTCCATCATCCGTCTCTACAATCATCCTCATTGCCTTTAGTGACTGGACATCTACATACTCTCCCTCAGTCACAAGATGAAGACTATTCACCACATCATCAGTCAGTAAATTGAGATTGTACGCAATTTGGGTGACATACTCACCTCCATGTATCTGACTGTTTTGTACCCTGCCTGAACAATTGACAAAGTACTCTGCCATCTGCGCCGCAAGATTGAGGTTTGGTCTTTGAACCAACTCCCAAAGATATAGCAAATCAGGTGTTGGACAGTTACCTAGATTGTCCATTCGGCCGCAAATGGTGTGGCTGAATATGTGGTGCATTCTGTCAAAAGACATTCTTGCTACATTTTTAATCGTTGAGTCAGTAGCGTAGACTCTCCTCCCCACACTTATGAAGTATGCGGGGCTTGGAGTTCAAAAACCTCCAATACCGACTTAATCGGTCCGGCAACGTACAACTTCAATCGATGACCATTCACCTTGAATATACTTCCATTCTTCTCCTCAATTGAAACAACTCCATATGGATATACCTTTTTCACAGTGTATGGGCCTATCCAACGTGAATGAAGCTTTCCTGGAAATAAACGCAATCGTGAATTGTACAAAAGAACTAGATCGCCCACTTGGAATTCTTTTTGGTCCTTCAAGCGTCTATCGTGCAATCTTTTTGTTCGTTCCTTATACAAGATGGAACTCTCATAAGCTTGTTGTCGTAATTCTTCCAATTCATGAATATGGAGAAACCGGGCTTCACCTCCAGTTTTTAAGTCCAGATTTGCTGTTTTAAGTGCCCACATCGCTTTATGCTCTAATTCTACTGGTAAATGGCATGTCTTTCCGTATACAAGTCTAAAGGGAGTAGTCCCAATAGGAGTCCTGTAAGTTGTACGAAAAGCCCACAGTGCTTCGTCTAGTTTGTCCGACCATTCTTTACGGTTTATACATACAGACCGTTCAAGAATTCGTTTTAGCCCACGGTTTGTGACTTCCACTTGCCCACTTGTCTGTGGATGATAGGGCGTGGAAATACGGTGATGAACACCATAACGGGACAAAGCTTTTTCAAGCTGACTGTTGCAAAAATGAGTCCCTCTGTCACTGATAAGTGCCTTTGGGGCACCAAACCTGGCAAACAAACTTTTCAGAAATCTCACGACTGACCTGGCATCATTGGTGGGTAAAGCTTGTGCCGCCGCTCATTTTGATACGTAATCAACTGCAACCAGGATATATTTATTACCTCGTGAGGGGGGAAATGGTCCCATGAAGTCTATCCTCCAAATGTCGAAGACTTCACACACTTGAATCCAATGTTGAGGCATCTCATTGCGTGCTGAGATATTCATTGCTCTCTGACAAGCATCACATACTCTAACACATTCATACGCATCACGAAAAATTGTGGGCCAGTAGAATCCAGAGTCTAACACTTTCTTTGCAGTGTAGTTTGCTCCATGATGACCTCCGGTTGGTCCCTCGTGGCAGTGACGCAGAATGCTAGCTGCCTCCTCTCCAAATACACACCTTCGGATAACCTGATCAGCTCCGATCCTAAACAAGTATGGTTCGTCCCAGATGTAATACTTCAGATCTGCAAAGAACATCCTCTTTTGTTGATATGATAATCCTTTGATAAGGATTCCACATGCGAGGTAGTTTGCATAATCGGTGAACCATGGTGACTCGTTATTCATCTCGATATTCAAAAGAAATTCATGAGGGAAATTGTCGTTTATTTGCTCCTCCACTGAATTATCTGAATTGCCATGTTCAAGTCTCGAGAGATGATCGGCTGCAACATTTAAAGCTCCCTTTTTATCTTGGATCTCTATGTCAAATTCTTGTAATAACAAGATCCATCGAATAAGACGCGGTTTTGCATCTTGTTTGCTAAAAAGGTATTTAATTGCCGCATGATCTGTGTACACAATTGTTTTAGACAACACAAGGTACGATCTGAATTTATCGAACGCATATACTACTGCCAAAAGCTCTTTCTCTGTAGTCGTATAATTCTCCTGAGCATCATGTAGGGTTTTGCTGGCATAGTATATTGGGTGAAAATGCTTCTCCCTTCGTTGTCCTAACACTGCTCCTATTGCATAATCGCTTGCATCGCACATTATCTCGAATGGAAATGTCCAATCTAGTGCAACTAATATTGGGGCTTCGATAAGCTTTTGTTTCAGGTGCTTGAAAGCTTTCATACAATCGTCTGAAAAGACAAACGGAGCATCTTTCTCTAACAAACGGGTCATTGGTCTTGCGATTTTTGAAAAGTCTTTAATGAATCGCCTGTAGAACCCTGCATGACCTAGGAAACTTCTGATTGCTCTAACCGAGGTAGGTGGAGGAAGTTTAGAAATGATATCTACTTTTGCTGGATCAACTTCCAACCCGGCTTCAGAGATTTTGTGCCCAAGAACTACCCCTTCTTTCACCATGAAGTGGCATTTCTCCCAGTTAAGCACAAGATTAGTTTCCTCACATCTCATCAACATTCTTTTCAAATTTCCTAGACATTGATCAAAAGAACTCCCGAATACAGAAAAATCATCCATGAATACTTCCATGGAGTCCTCAATCATGTCATGGAAAATGGCAATCATACAACGCTGGAATGTAGCTGGTGCATTACACAGTCCAAAAGGCATACGCCTGTAGGCAAATGTGCCGAAAGGACATGTGAAAGTAGTCTTCTCCTGATCTTCAGGAGCGATTGGAATTTGAAAGTATCCTGAAAACCCATCCAAGAAACAGAAAAATGACTTCCCCGACAGACGTTCCAACATCTGGTCGATGAATGGAAGCGGGAAGTGGTCCTTACGGGTGGCATCGTTGAGTTTGCGATAATCAATGCAAACTCGCCATCCTGTGACGATACGGGTAGGAATAAGTTCATCTCTATCATTTGAAACTACAGTAATACCACCTTTCTTAGGTACTACTTGCACTGGACTTACCCAAACTGAATCAGGTATGGGGTAAATCAGACTTGCGTCTAGCAACTTGATTACTTCCTTCTTCACCACGTCTTGCATGTTTGGATTCAGGCACCTTTGATGCTGTGCTCTAGGCTTGTAATTGTCTTCCATGAGAATCTTATGAGTACAAAAGGACGGATTAATACCTTTTATATCCATAATTTTCCAGGCCATGGCTTTCTTGTGGAGCGTTAGAACTTCAAGAAGCTGTCTCTTCTCTTCTTTCGCTAAAGATGCTGAAATGATGACTGGCAAGCGACACTCCTTATCTAAAAGTGCATATTCGAGATGCGGAGGGAGTTCTTTTAACTCCAAAGATGGTGGTTCTTCAACTGATGGTTTTGATTTTTCTTCAACTTCACGGTTTAGTTCCACAAATTGATTTGGACTTTGAGAATCATTTTCATCAAATGGTTCCTCACTTTTGAGATATATGTCAGTATCAATTTCTTCAACAGTGCTTTGAAAATGAGAGCTTACACATGTATCAACAATGTCAACACAGTATAATACATCATCGTGACTTTGCGGATGTTGCATTGATCGTTTAATATCAAAAGTCACGTGCTCGTCATCTACTCGGAGCGTGATTTGGCCTGCTGCCACATCAACAATTGTCCTTGCAGTGTTGAGGAATGGGCGTCCGAGTATCAATGGCACTTTCGAATCTTCATCCATATCAAGAATTACAAAATCCACGGGAAAAACAAATTTATCAATTTTAACAAGCATGTTTTCTACAAATCCGCGAGGATATTTGATTGATCTATCTGCAAGTCGAATGCTCATTTTAGTGGGTGTAGGTTCTCCTAGATCTAACTTAGCAAAAACTTTATAAGGCATAAGGTTTATACTTGCTCCTAAATCTGCTAATGCGTTACTAACTGACATGTTTCCTATGAGACATGGAAGTGTAAAACTGCCCGGATCTCCCATCTTTTCAGGTAGACGGTTTTGGAGAACGGCTGAACAGTTTTCATTCATCAACACACAAGACAAACTTTCGAGTTTCTGTTTTTTTGTGAGGATGTCTTTCAAGAACTTTTCATATTTAGGCATTTGGGCCAATGCTTCAACAAATGGTATGTTTATGTGCAATTGTTTAAACATTTCCAAAAACTTACCAGGTTGTTCATTGTTCTTTTGCTTCTTCAATCTGCTTGGATATGGAATAGGAGGGACGAATTCTTTAACTGGCTCCTGAAAATGTGCTATACTTGCTGGGTCTAGCCTAGCGTGCACCTTGTCTGAAGCGTCAGTTAGGACAGGATCATTAATCGGCGGTGAGTCTGATTTTTCAGGTCCTGTTGTTCTACCACTCCTTGTCATAACTGCATTAACATGCCCTCTTGGGTTTGGTTCTGTGTTACTGGGAAGACTACCTTGTGGTCTTTCCGATAACATCTTGGCCAACTGGCCGACTTGATTCTCAATGGTTTGCAATGAAGCTTTCTGGCTCCTTAATTCTCCTTCTTGTGCCATAAACCGCTCCTCATGCTGCTGATATCTCTTTTCAGACAATTGATTAGCATTATTGGAGTTATTTAATAGCTGTGCCATCATTTTCTCTAATTTTGAATTGGTTTGAGAGGTTTGAGGCTGTTGAGACTGGGAAGTGCTTCCTAAACCTGAATTGTTAAAACGTGGTTGAAAGGTTTGCCCTGATGGCTGAAAAGATTGATTTTAGGACTGATAGAATTGACTTTGAGGCTGAAAGGATTGCCCCTGAGACTGTTGTGGTGCGGGAGCACGTTGAGCAAATCCAAGTGGATTTTGGTTATTAGGATTGGCTTACCACCCAAAGTTTGGATGATTTCTCCAACCTGGATTGTACGTGTTACTATAGGGGTTATTTTGGGGCCTGATTGGATTGCCCAAATAGTCCACCTCTTCGTGGCTTGTAAACATAACACCCTGCTCACATGTACCTTGCTCATGTGACACTCCACATAGCTCACATGAAGATTGTACTGATTGTACTTTTGAAGCGTTTTGAGCTTGTTCAAACTTTGCTGCTAAAGCTCCGATTTGTGTTGAAAGAGCTGTATACGTATCTACTTGATGAACTCCAGGATTTGAAACAACATTTCCTCGTGCTCCAACATGACGTGAACTTGACTTCAACGCAGCTTTCTCAATGATTGCATAAGCGTCATTGGGCGTTTTTGTTCCCAAATATCCTCCTGCATAAACATCTAAACGTTCTTGTGAGTCGTAATTGAGTCCTTGGTAAAAGTTCAACACAAGTTGTCTTTTGGAAAACCCGTGATGTGGAACATCGATTAAAAGATCTTTGAACCTTTCCCAAGTTGCATGTAGAGATTCTCATTCATCCTGTTTGAATGTCATAATGCGGTTCTTCAGCTTGACTGTCTTTTCCGGCGGGAAATACTTTTGCATGAAAAGATCTGCTAATTCGTTCCAAGTTGTGATGGACCCTGTTGGAAGTGACAAAATCCAAGATCGGGCTTTGCCTCGCAAGAGAATGGAAAAAGGCGCAAACGAATTGCGTCTTCAGAAACATCAGTAATTTTAAAAGTTGAACAGACTTCGAGAAATGAAACAATGTGTCGACCAGGATCTTCATGATCCTTACCATCAAACTGCACAGAATTTTGTATCATATTAATTATACTAGATTTAATTTCAAAACTAGGTGCTTGTATCTCAGGTCGGTTAATGCTTGGTATCAAGCCTTCTCTTCCTGGACGGTCAGTTTCATTCAAAGGCTGGTTGTCATCTGCTACAATGGCTGCCATAATTCCTCCTTTGTCGTACTCCGAACTCTCGTTGTCAGACAGTGTTACTGGTTCATCGATTGCATTTGCAATCTTTTGTGCAACAACACGTGCTCTTTCGCGTAGCCTCCTACTTCTTCTAAGATGAATTTCTAGTTCGTTGGCTAGCTCAGTTTTAACGGGAACAGAGGGCGTGGACATTAGCCTGCAATAAAAAAAAATTAAAAAAAGTATCATACAAAAAAATTATTTTAATAATATATTACAGAATATAAAAACTAAAATTATTATTTAATATACACATATATATACACAAGATATTTTATAGTTCTAATTAATATTTACTCTATATATATAATTGTTTAAGTCCATAGTCCTTTCTTTTTCGTTTTTTTTAAATGTTGCTAAAAAGTCGTACATGGTCGTGTATCAACCCACGTACAGCGGTTCGCAACGTTGTGGTTTTATGCACGGTAGTGTAATCGGTTCCCACAGTATTGCGTACCCGACAACTACCTTATGCATGTTGTTATTAAACTGGTAATAATAAATGAATGAATGACAATTAAATAAATAAATACAAGAATGAATAAATAAATAAATAAATAAAATACGTATGTAAGCGGTTCGATTCCGAACACGGCTATCAACGTACTGTACAGAAATGAAATAAATAAATAAAATGACAGAAATAAAATAACTGAATTGAAGTAATGTAATAACTGTACAGAAATAAATAAATAAATAAATAAATAAAATGAAATTTAATGGTTCGAATCCGAACGCATTAATTGAATAAAAAAAATACTGAATTAAAAATTGCATAAATTAAATGTTAGTTGACAGTAATTAAAAAGTTAGATTGTTAGTAAGTTAAAAGTTAGTAAAGTTAGAAAGTTAGTAAGTCAGTATAGTTAGCTGGTTAATTGGTTAGAATAGTCAGAATAAATAAATAAATAAGACAATAAATAAAAAATAGTTAGCGGTTAATAATAAAAATAAATAAATAATTACAAAAATGTACAAGTATTAACAGTTATTTACAGTTTATACATTGGTAAAATAATAACTCGGATTGTTCCATTATTTACACCTTATCTTTTCTTTTATTTTAGATCCCCGGCAACGGCGCCAAAAACTTGGTGCGCGTGTGCCACGTATGTTATTTATACAGTTGATTTTACGCACTATTTTAAGTTTATTATTTATAAAAATAGTTTTATACCTTAACATTAAAACACACACAACAAAGGACAAGTGTATCCCGTCACATATGCAGTAAAGTATTGGTAAGAGCCAGATATCGTCCCAAGGAACATGAAAGATGAGATAAGATATTATAAGTACTGAATCTTTGTCATTATTTTACCAAAGGAAGAAATAATTGAATTGTTGTTTAACTAAATTAACTGAAAATAAAAATATAAATATAACAAATATCTTATTTCACAAATAACCTAAACATGTTATCTATCATGTATTTCACCAAAGCACTTTAATCAATTTTCCAATTGCAAGACAGTTAGTCACCGTTAGGAATTTTCTAACATAATGATTCTTCGGATAGTTAACACGAAGGTCCCATCTTAACTTTCCTAAAACCATGCATTAGCGAGCTATTGATTTTATGTGAATCTTTAAAGATAGATTGGTCATCCGTTAAGAGTTTTCTAATCTCACTCATCAAAGAAAGCAATACCGATGGTCACAATACAGCCACAAAGATAAGCATTTATGTAGATCATATAACAAATAATTTCACCTTTACAAGTCTTGAATACAAATCTACCAAGTTAGCAATTTCAGACCAAAACTACTGAACAAGGATCATAAACCGCATGCAAGAACATGTAATCAACACCATATAATTCATTAGAACCCTCACGTGTAGGAAAGTACTCTTAATCAAAATAAGACATATATTGTGTAATACCAATCTCCGGGTTGGGTCTCATGGTGTAAACAGAATTTACAAATAAGTGAATAATCAAGAGTTAATATCCAAATTACCACATATTCATTACCCAATATAATCAAATATAATCAAGAATACAACATCAATGAAACATTCATTATACAGTCATGAAGATCCAAACATAAACGAGTACTTGAGTTTCATACAAACTAGATTACAATACAAAGATTATTCAAGAAACAAGTTCACAATTACTATATACATACAAACATACATCAGTCCAATAACATGCACAATGATTAGACTACATGTTCAAGAACAAGGAATCGAACCATAAACATGCACTGAATTGACGGGGTGGATTGACTAGGCTTTCACACGAACTCGAGGCATCGAAGTGGCTTGATCAGAACTGGTTCAGACCTGGAATTTCGACAGAAAACTTGGAGAAAACCCCCCACCATTTGCTCTGATTCGAATGGGCTATTTATAGGGAAGTTGTCTTGTATCGCACGGGCGTGCGACGTATTGCACGGTCGTGCAATACCGGTGACGTCATTGATTACGTGGATTGCACTTGGTTCCGACAATGGAGTGGTTGGGTTAGTTGGACGACTTCGTAAAAAAAGGGAACGGGCGTTCATTCGGTCGCACGATCGTTCGGATCCTGCATAAGGTTGAAACGGCTGGTCGCACGGATGTGCATCTCTGGATGGTTTGCCTGTTTGTCGGTCTCGCACGTCCATTCGGATGGCGCACGTCCGTGCGATCCCGGTGAGTTGTTGTTTGTCGTGTTTGCACCGGTCGTTCATCCGGATATGCAGCAACTGCACGATCGTTCTTCGGATGGCACGGTCGTGCCATTCCTGTCAGTTTCTTGATTTTGGCCCGTTTGATAAAAAATGCTTCGGAAGTTGTCTGTTTTCATCAGATTTTCATTTTATGCACCGTTTAAGACCTGGAATTGAATAAATACTGATTTTAGTCCTTAATATTGCGATTTCGGTCAAAAACGCTTAAAACGAAAGTGTTTTTGGGGTATAAAAACATGTATATTTTAACGTATATCAGTGGTTGGTTTGGCCCTTGTTCCTGTAACTCGAATCCTAGCCCGGTATATCCCATTTTAATTTTACACCAATGTGAACCTTACGCCTTTTTTACTCTCTGATCCAGGTTCTCGGCATTGAAAAATCTTCTTAAAGTAAATCACACGTGTATATGTTGACATTTAAGAGATATACAGTCAAGAAAATTAAGGAAAATGGTGATATATATGCGGATTAGACACCAAAAAAATAGTCAACAAATGGCTACAATTTAAGGAATCTGTTTAGTGACGGTATCAGATTCCTAATTGATAGAGAAAGGTCTGGTGGCAAGAAAAGCTGCTTCTAGGAGGTTGTTAAGTGTTTTCGCTCGAGGGTTCCATTCTTGGGTGGTTGGTTTGGCCCTTGTTCCTGTAACTCGAACCCTAACCCGGTATATCCCATTTTAATTTTACACCATTGTGAACCTTACACCTTTTTTACTCTCTGATCGAGATTCTCGGCATTGAAAAATCTTCGTAAACTAAATAACACGTATATATGTTGACATTTAAGAGATATACAGTCAAAAAAATCAAGGTCAATGGTGATATATATATGGATTAGACACAAAAAAAAAACACTCAACAAATGGCTACAATTAAAGGAATGTGTTTAGTGACGGCATCAGATTCCTAATTGATGGAGAAAGGTCAAGTGGCAAGAAAAACTGCTTCTAGGAGGTGGTCAAGTGTCTTCGCTCGACAATTCCGTTCTTGGGTGGTTGGTTTGGCCCTTGTTCTTGTAACTCGAGTCCTAGCCCGGTATATCCCACTTTAATTTTACACCATTGTGAACCTTACGCCTTTTTTACTCTCTGATCGAGGTTCTCGGCATTGAAACAACTTCGTAAACTAAATCACACGTGTATATGTTGACATTTAAGGGATATACAGTCAAGAAAATCAAGGGCAATGGTGATATATATGCGGATTAGACACACAAAAAACACTCAACAGATGGCTACAATTTAAGGAATGTGTTTAGTGATGGCATCAGGTTCCTAATTGATGGAGAAAGGTCAGGTGGCAAGAAAAGCTGCTTCTAGGAGGTTGTCAAGTGTTTTTGCTAGACGATTCCAATCTTGGGTGGTTGGTTTGGCCCTTGTTCCTGTAACTCGAATCCTAGCCTGTTATATCCCATTTTAATTTTACACCATTGTGAACCTTACGCCTTTTTGACTCTCTGATCGAGGTTCTCGGCATTGAAAAACCTTCGTAAACTAAATCACACTTGTATATGTTGACATTTAAGTGATAGACAGTCAAGAAAATCAAGGGCAATGGTGATATATATGCGGATTAGACACCCAAAAAAAACACTCAACTAATGGCTACAATTTAAGGAATGTGTTTAGTGATGGCATCAGATTCCTAATTGATGGAGAAAGGTCTGGTGGCAAGAAAAGCTGCTTCTTGGAGGTTGTCAAGTGTTTTCGCTCGACCATTCCATTCTTGGGTGGTTGGTTTGGCCCTTGTTCCTGTAACTCGAATCCTAGCCTGGTATATCCCATTTTAGTTTTACACCATTGTGAACCTTACGCCTTTTTTACTCTCTCATCGAGGTTCTCGGCATTGAAAAATCTTCGTAAACTAAATCACACGTGTATATGTTGACATTTAAGAGATATACAATCAAGAAAATCAAGGGCAATGGTGATATATATGCGGATTAGACACCCAAAAAAAACAATCAACAAATGGCTACAATTTAAGGAATGTGTTTAGTGACGGCATCAGATTCCTAATTGAAGGAGAAATGTCTGGTGGCAAGAAAAGCTGCTTCTAGGAGGTTGTCAAGTGATTTCGCTCGACGATTCCATTCATGGGTGGTTGGTTTGGCCCTTGTTCCTGTAACTCGAACCCTAACCCGGTAAATCCCATTTTAATTTTACACCATTGTGAACCTTACGCCTTTTTTCCTCTATGATCGAGATTCTCGGCATTGAAAAATCTTCGTAAACTAAATCACAGGTGTATATGTTGACATTTAAGAGATATACAGTCAAGAAACTCAAGGGCAATGGTGATATATATGCGGATTAGACACAAAAAAAAACAAAACAAATGGCTACAATTTAAGGAATGTGTTTAGTGACGGCATCAGATTCCTAGTTGATGGAGAAAGGTCTGGTGGCAAGAAAAGCTGCTTCTAGGAGGTTGTAAAGTGTTTTCGCTCGACGGTTCCATTCATGGGGGGTTGGTTTGTCCGTTGTTCCTGTAACTCGAACCCTAACCCGGTATATCCCATTTTAATTTTACACCATTGTGAACCTTACGCCTTTTTTACTCTATGATCGAGGTTTCTCGGCATTGAAAAATATTCGTAAACTAAATCACACGTGTATATGTTGATATTTAAGAGATATACAGTCAAGAAAATTAAGGGCAATGGTGATATATATGCGGATTAGATACCAAAAAAAAACACTCAACAGATGGCTACAATTTAAGGAATGTGTTTAGTGACTGCATCAGATTCCTAATTGATGGAGAAAGGTTTGGTGGAAAGAAAAGCTGCTTCTAGGAGGTTGTCAAGTGTTTTCGCTAGACGATTGCATTCTTGGGTGGTTGGTTTGGCCTTGTTCCTGTAACTCGAATCCTAGCCCAGTATATCCCATTTTAATTTTACACCATTGTGATCCTTACGCCTTTTTTACTCTCTGATCGAGGTTCTCGGCATTGAAAAATCTTCGTAAACTAAATCACATGTGTATATGTTGACATTTGAGAGATATACAGTCAAGAAAATCAAGGGCAATGGTGATATATATGCGGATTAGACACCAAAAAAAACACTCAACAGATGGCTACAATTTAAGGAATGTTTTTAGTGACGACATCAGATTCCTAATTGATGGAGAAAGGTCACGTGGCAAGAAAAGCTGCTTCTAGGAGGTTGTCAAGTGTTTTTGCTCGACGATTCCATACTTGGGTGGTTGGTTTGGCCCTTGTTCCTGTAACTCGAATCCTAGCCTGGTATATCCCATTTTAATTTTACACCATTGTGAACCTTACGCCTTTTTAACTCTCTGATCGAGGTTCTCGGCATTGAAAAACCTTCGTAAACTAAATCACACGTGTATATGTTGACATTTAAGAGATAGACAGTCAAATAATCAAGGGTAATGGTGATATATATCCGGATTAGACACCAAAAAACACACTCAACAAATGGCTACAATTTAAGTAATGTGTTTAGTGACGGCATCACATTCCTAATTGATGGAGAAAGGTCTGGTGGCAAGAAAAGCTGCTTCTAGGAGGTTGTCAAGTGTTTTCGCTCGACCATTCCATTCTTAGGTGGTTGGTTTGGCCCTTGTTCCTGTAACTCGAATCCTAGCCTGGTGTATCCCATTTTAATTTTACACCATTGTGAACCTTACGCCTTTTTTACTCTCTGATCGAGGTTGTCGGCATTGAAAAATCTTCGTAAACTAAATCACACGTGTATATGTTGACATCTAAGAGATATATACAGTCAAGAAAATCAAGGGAAATGGTGATATATATGCGGATTAGACACCCAAAAAAAATCAACAAATGGCTACAATTTAAGGAATGTGTTTAGTGACGGCATCAGATTCCTAATTGAAGGAGAAAGGTCTGGTGGTAAGAAAAGCTGCTTCTAGGAGGTTGTCAAGTATTTTCGATCGACGGTTCCATTCTTAGGTGGTTGGTTTGGCCCTTGTTCCTGTAACTCGAATCCTAGCCTGGTATATCCCATTTTAATTTTTCAACATTGTGAAACTTACGCATTTTTTACTCGCTGATCGAGGTTCTCGGCATTGAAAAATCTTCGTAAACTAAATCACACGTTTATATGTTGACATTTAAGAGATATATAGTCAAGAAAATCAAGGGAAATGGTGATATATATGCGGATTAAACACAAAAAAAAAATAAACACTCAACAAATGGCTACAGTTTAAGGAATGTGTTTAGCGACGGCATCAGATTCCTAATTGATTAAGAAAGGTCTGGTGGCAAGAAAAGCTGCTTCTAGGAGGTTGTCAAGTGTTTTCGCTCGACGGTTCCATTCATGGGTGGTTGGTTTGGCCCTTGTACCTGTAACTCGAACCCTAACCCGGTATATCCCATTTTAATTTTACACCATTGTGAACCTTACGCCTTTTTTACTCTATGATCGAGGTTCTCGGCATTGAAAAATCTTCGTAAACTAAATCACACGTGTATATGTTGACATTTAAGAGATACACAGTCAAGAAAATCAAGGGCAATGGTGATATATATGCGGATTAGACACAAAAAAAAACAATCAACAGATAGCTACAATTTAAGGAATGTGTTTAGTGACGGCGTCATATTCCTAATTGATGGAGAAAGGTCTGGTGGCAAGAAAAGCTGCTTCTTGGAGTTTGTCAAGTGTTTTCGCTCGACGGTTCCATTCATGGGTGGTTGGTTAGGCCCTTGTTCCTGTAACTCGAACCCTAACCCGGTATATCCCATTTTAATTTTACACCATTGTGAACTTTACTCCTTTTTTACTCTATGATCGAGGTTCTCGTCATTGAAAAATCTACGTAAACTAAATCACACGTGTATATATTGACATTTAAGAGATATACAGTCAAGAAAATCAAGGGAAATGGTGATATATATGCGGATTAGACACAAAAAAAACAATCAACAAATGGCTACAATTTAAGGAATGTGTTTAGTGACGGCATCAGATTCCTAATTGATGGAGAAATGTCTGGTGGCAAGAAAAGCTGCTTCTAGGAGGTTGTCAAGTGTTTTCGCTCGACGGTTCCATTCATGGGTGGTTGGTTTGGCCCTTGTTCCTGTAACTCGAACCCTAACCCGGTATATCCCATTTTAATTTTACATCATTGTGAACCTTACGCCTTTCTTCCTCTATGATCGAGATTCTCGGCATTGAAAAATCTTCGTAAACTAAATCACACGTGTATATGTTAACATTTAAGAGATATACAGTCAAAAAACTCAATGGCAATGGTGATATATATGCGGATTAGACACAAAAAAAACACTCAACAAATGGCTAAAATTTAAGGAATGTGTTTAGTGACGGCGTCAGATTCCTAATTGATGGAGAAAGATCTGTTGGCAAGAAATGCTGCTTCTAGGAGGTTGTAAAGTGTTTTCGCTCGACGGTTCCATTCATGGGTGGTTGGTTTGTCCCTTGTTCCTGTAACTCGAACCCTAACCCGGTATATCCTATTTTAATTTTACACCATTGTGAACCTTACACCTTTTTTATTGTATGATCGAGCTTCTCGGCATTGAAAAATCTTCGTAAACTAAATCACACATGTATATGTTGACATTTAAGAGATATACAGTCAAGAAAATCAAGGGCAATTGTGATATATATGCGGATTAGACACCAAAAAAAAACACTCAACAGATGGCTACAATTTAAGGAATGTGTTTAGTGACGGCATCAGATTCCTAATTGATGGAGAAAGGTTTGGTGGAAAGAAAAGCTGCTTCTAGGAGGTTGTCAAGTGTTTTCGCTCGACGATTCCATTCTTGGGTGGTTGGTTTGGCCTTGTTCCTGTAACTCGAATCCTAGCCCAGTATATCCCATTTTAATTTTACACCATTGTGAACCTTACTCCTTTTTTACTCTCTGATCGAGGTTCTCGGCATTGAAAAATCTTCGTAAACTAAATCACACGTGTATATGTTGACATTTGAGAGATATACAGTCGAGAAAATCAAGGGCAATGGTGATATATATGCGGATTAGACACAAAAAAAAACACTCAACGGATGGCTACAATTTAAGGAATGTGTTTAGTAACAGCATCAGATTCCTAATTGATGGAGAAAGGTCTGGTGGCAAGAAAAGCTGCTTCTAGGAGTTTGTCAAGTGTTTTCGCTCGACGATTCCATTATTGGGTGCTTGGTTTGGCCCTTGTTCCTATAACTCGAATCCTAGCCCGGGATATCCCATTTTAATTTTACACCATTGTGAACCTTACGCCTTTTTTACTCTCTGATCGAGGTTCTCGGCATTGAAAAATCTTCGTAAACTAAATCACATGTGTATATGTTGACATTTAAGAGATATACAGTCAAGAAAATCAAGGGCAATGGTGATATATATATGCGGATTAGACACAAAAAAATACACTCAACAAATGGCTACAATTTAAGGAATGTGTTTTGTGACGACATCAGATTCCTAATTGACGAAGAAAGGTCTGGTGGAAAGAAAAACTGCTTCTATGAGGTTTTCAAGTGTTTTCGCTTGACGATTCCATTATTGGGTGGTTGGTTTGGCCTTGTTCCTGTAACTCGAATCCTAGCCCGGTATATCTCATTTTAATTTTACACCATTATGAACCTTACGCCTTTTTTACTCTTTGATCGAGGTTCTCGGTATTGAAATTTTTTTGTAAACTAAATCACATGTGTATATGTTGACATTTAAGAGATATAAAGTCAAGAAAATCAAGGGCAATGGTGATATATATGCGGATTAGACACCAAAAAAAAACACTCAACAAATGGCTACAATTTAAGGAATGTGTTTAGTGACGGCATCAGATTCCTAATTGATGGAGAAAGGTCTGGTGGCAAGAAAAGATGCTTCTAGGAGGTTGTCAAGTGTTTTCGCTCGAGCGTACCATTCTTGGGTGGTTGGTTTGGCCCTTGTTCATGTAACTCGAATCCTAGCCTGGTATATCCCATTTTAATTTTTCACCATTGTGAACCTTACGCATTTTTTACTCGCTGATCGAGGTTCTCGACATTGAAAAATCTTTTAAACTAAATCACACGTTTATATGTTGATATTTAAGAGATATACAGTCAAGAAAATCAAGGGCAATGGTGATATATATGCGGATTAGACACAAAAAAAATAAACACTCAACAAATGGCTACAATTTAAGGAATGTGTTTAGTGACGGCATCAGATTCCTAATTGATGGAGAAAGGTCTGGTGGCAAGAAAAACTGCTTCTAGGAGGTTGTCAAGTGTTTTCGCTCGGCGGTTCCATTTATCGGTGGTTGGTTTGGCCCTTGTTCCTGTAACTCGAACCCTAACCCAGTATGTCCCATTTTAATTTTACATCATTGTGAACCTTACGCCTTTTTTACTCTATGATCGAGGTTCTCGGCATTGAAAAATCTTCGTAAACTAAATCACACGTGTATATGTTGACATTTAAGAGATACACAGTAAGCAAATCAAGGGCAATGGTGATATATATGCTGATTAGACACAAAAAAAAATTAAACACTCAATAAATGGCTACAATTTAAGGAATGTGTTTAGTGACGGCATCAGATTCCTAATTGATGGAGAAAGGTCTGGTGGAAAGAAAAGTTTCTTCTAGGAGGTTGTCAAGTGTTTTCGCTCGACGATTCCATTCATGGGTGGTTGGTTTGGCCCTTGTTCCTGTAACTCGAACCCTAACCGGGTAAATCCCATTTTAATTTTACATCATTGTGAACCTTACGCCTTTTTTCCTCTTTGATCGAGATTCTCGGCATTGAAAAATCTTCGTAAACTAAATCACACGTGTATATGTTGACATTTAAGAGATATACAGTCAAAAAACTCAAGGGCAATGGTGATATATATGCGGATTAGACACAAAAAAAAAAACACTCAACAAATTGCTACAATTTAAGGAATGTGTTTAGTGACGGCATCAGATTCCTAATTGATGGAGAAAGGTCTGGTGGCAAGAAAAGCTGCTTCTAGGAGATTGTAAAGTGTTTTCGCTCGACGGTTCTATTCATGGGTGGTTGGTTTGTCCCTTGTTCCTGTAACTCGAACCCTAACAAGGTATATCCCATTTTAATTTTACACCATTGTGAACCTTACGCCTTTTTTACTCTATTATCGAGGTTCTCGGCATTGAAAAATCTTCGTAAACTAAATCACACGTGTATATGTTGACATTTAAGAGATATACAATCAAGAAAATTAAGGGCAATGGTGATATATATGCGGATTAGACACCAAAAAAAACACTCAACAAATGGCTACAGTTTAAGGATTGTGCCTAGTGACGACATCAGATTCCTAATTGATGGAGAAAGGTCTGGTGGCAAGAAAAGCTGCTTCTAGGAGGTTGTCAAGTGTTTTCGCTCGGCGGTTCCATTTATGGGTGGTTGGTTTTGCCCTTGTTCCTGTAACTCGAACCCTAACCCGGTATATCTCATTTTAATTTTACATCATTGTGAACCTTACGCCTTTTTTACTCTATGATCGAGGTTCTCGGCATTGAAAAATCTTCGTAAATTAAATCACACGTGTATATGTTGACATTTAAGAGATACACAGTCATGAAAATCAAGGGCAATGGTGATATATATGCGGATTAGACACAAAAAAAAAACAATCAACAGATGGCTACAATTTAAGGAATGTGTTTAGTGACGGCATCATATTCCTAATTGATGGAGAAAGGTCTGGTGGCAAGAAAAGCTGCTTCTTGGAGGTTGTCAAGTGTTTTCGCTCGACGGTTCCATTCATGGGTGGTTGGTTTGGCCCTCGTTCCTTTAACTCGAACCCTAACCCGGTATATCCCATTTTAATTTTATACCATTGTGAACCTTACGCCTTTTTTACTCTATGATCGAGGTTCTCGGCATTGAAAAATCTTCGTAAACTAAATCACACGTGTATATGTTGACATTTAAGAGATATACAGTTAAGAAAATCAAGGGCAATGGTGATATATATGCGGATTAGACACAAAAAAAATAAACACTCAATAAATGGCTACAATTTAAGGAATGTGTTTAGTGACGGCATCAGATTCCTAATTGATGGAGAAAGGTCTGGTGGCAAGAAAAGTTGCTTCTAGGAGGTTGTCAAGTGTTTTCGCTCGACGGTTCCATTCATGGGTGGTTGGTTTGGCTCTTGTTCCTGTAACTCGAACCCTAACCCGGTAAATCCCATTTTAATTTTACACCATTGTGAACCTTACGCCTTTTTTACTCTATGATCGAGGTTCTCGGCATTGAAAAATCTTCGAAAACTAAATCACACGTGTATATGTTGACATTTAAGAGATATACAGTCAAGAAAATCAAGGGAAATGGTGATATATATGCGGATTAGACACCAAAAAAAACACTCAACAGATGGCTACAATTTAAGGAATGTGTTTAGTGATGGCATCAGATTCCTAATTGATGGAGAAAGGTTTGGTGGAAAGAAAAGCTGCTTCTATGAGGTTGTCAAGTGTTTTCGCTCGATGATTCCATTCTTGGGTGGTTGGTTTGGCCTTGTTCCTGTAACTCGAATCCGAGCCCAGTATATCCCATTTTAATTTAACACCATTGTGAACCTTACGCCCTTTTTACTCTCTGATCGAGGTTCTCGGCATTGAAAAATCTTCGTAAACTAAATCACACGTGTATATGTTGACATTTGAGAGATATACAGTCAAGAAAATCAATGGCAATGGTGATATATATGCGGATTAGACACCAAAAAAAACACTCAACAGATGGCGACAATTTAAGGAATGTGTTTAGTGACGGCATCAGATTCCTAATTGATGTAGAAAGGTCTGGTGGCAAGAAAAGCTGCTTCGAGGAGTTTGTCAAGTGTTTCGCTCGACGATTCCATTCTTGGGTGCTTGGTTTGGCCCTTGTTCCTGTAACTCGAATCCTATCCCGGTATATCCCGTATTAATTTTACACCATTATGAACCTTACGCCTTTTTTACTCTCTGATCGAGGTTCTCGGCATTGAAAAATCTTCGTAAACTAAATCACATGTGTATATGTTGACATTTAAGAGATATACAGTCAAGAAAATCAAGGGAAATGGTGATATATATGCGGATTAGACACCAAAAAAAAACACTCAACAAATGACTACAATTTAAGGAATGTGTTTTGTGCCGGCATCAGATTCCTAATTGATGGAGAAAGGTCTGGTGGAGAGAAAAGCTGCTTCTATGAGGTTTTCAAGTGTTTTCGCTCGACGATTCCATTCTTGGGTGGTTGGTTTGGCCTTGTTCCTATAACTCGAATCCTAGCCCGGTATATCCCATTTTAATTTTACACCATTGTGAACCTTACGCCTTTTTTACTCTCTGATCGAGGTTCTCGGCATTCAAAAATCTTCGTAAACTAAATCACACGTGTATATGTTGACATTTAAGAGATATACAGTCAAGAAAATCAAGGGCAATGGTGATATATATACGGATTAGACACCAAGAAAAAAGACTCAACAGATGGCTACAATTTAAGGAATGTGTTTAGTGACGGCATCAGATTCCTAACTGATGGAGAAAGGTCTGGTGGCAAGAAAAGATGCTTCTAGGAGTTTGTCAAGTGTTTTCGTTTGACGATTCCATTCTTTGGTGCCTTGTTTGGCCCTTGTTCCTGTAACTCGAATCCTAGCCCGGTATATCCCATTTTAATTTTACACCATTGTGAACCTTACGCCTTTTTAACTCTATGATCGAGGTTCTCGGCATTGAAAAATCTTCGTAAACTAAATCACACGTGTATATGTTGACATTTAAAAGATATACAGTCAAGAAAATCAAGGGCAATGGTGATATGTTTGCGGATTAGACACCAAAAAAAACACTCAACAGATGGCTACAATTTAAGGAATGTGTTTAGTGACGGCATCAGATTCCTAATTGATGGAGAAAGGTTTGGTTGAAAGAAATGCTGCTTCTAGGAGGTTGTCAAGTGTTTTCGCTCGACGATTCCATTCTTGGGTGGTTGGTTTGGCCTTGTTTCTGTAACTCGAATCCAAGCCCGGTATATCCCATTTTAATTTTACACCATTGTGAACCTTACGCCTTTTTTACTCTCTGATCGAGGTTCTCGGCATTGAAAAATCTTCGTAAACTAAATCACACGTGTATATGTTGACATTTAAGAGATATACAGTCAAGAAAATCAAGGGCAATGGTGATATATATGTGGATTGGACACAAAAAAAACCCTCAACAAATGGCTACAATTTAAGGAATGTGTTTAGTGACGGCATTAGATTCCTAATTGATGGAGAAAGGTCTGGTGGCAAGAAAAGCTGCTTCTAGGAGGTTGTCAACTGTGTTCGCTCGACGGTTCCATTCATGAGTGTTTGGTTTGGCCCTTGTTCCTGTAACTCGAACCCTAACCCGGTATATCCCATTTTAATTTTACACCATTATGAACCTTACGCCTTTTTTACTCTATGATCGAGGTTCTCGGCATTGAAAAATCTTCGTAAACTAAATCCCACGTGTATATGTTTACATTTAAGAGATATACAGTCAAGAAAATCAAGGGCAATGGTGATACATATGTGGATTAGACACCAAAAAAAATACTCAACAGATGGCTACAATTTAAGGAATGTGTTTAGTGACGGCATCAGATTCCTAATTGATGGAGAAAGGTTTGGTGGAAAGAAAAGCTGCTTCTAGGAGGTTGTCAAGTGTTTTCGCTCGACGACTCCATTCTTGGGTGGTTGGTTTGGCCTTGTTCCTGTAACTCGAATCCTAGCCCGGTATATCCCATTTTAATTTTACACCATTGTGAACCTTACGCCTTTTTTACTTTCTGATCGAGGTTCTCGGCATTGAAAAATTTTCGTAAACTAAATCACATGTGTATATGTTGATATTTAAGAGATATACAGTCAAGAAAATCAAGGGCAATGGTGATATATATGCGGATTAGACACAAAAAAAAAACACTCAACAATTGGCTACAGTTTAAGGAATGTGTTTTGTGACGGCATCAGATTCCTAATTGATGGAGAAAGGTCTAGTGGTAAGAAAAGCTGCTTCTAGGAGGTTGTCAAGTGTTTTCGCTCGACGATTCTATTCTTGGGTGGTTGGTTTGGCCTTGTTCCTGTAACACGAATCCTAGCCCGGTATATCCCATTTTAATTTTACACTATTGTGAACCTTATGCCTTTTTTACTCTCTGACGAAGGTTCTCGGCATTGAAAATTTTCGTAAACTAAATCACACGTGTATATATTGACATTTAAGAGATATAAAGTCAAGAAAATCATGGGCAATGGCGATATATATTCGGATTAGACACCAAAAAAAAACTCAACAGATGGCTACAATTTAAGGAATGTGTTTAGTGACGGCATCAGATTCCTAATTGATGGAGAAAGGTCTGGTGGCAAGAAAAGCTGCTTCTAGGAGTTTGTCAAGTGTTTTCGCTCGACGATTCCATTCTTGGGTGGTTGGTTTGGCCCTTGTCCCTGTAACTCGAATCCTAACCCGGTATATCCCATTTTAATTTTACACCATTGTGAACCTTACGCCTTTTTTACTCTCAGATCGAGGTTCTCGGCATTGTAAAATCTTCGTAAATTAAATCACACGTGTATATGTTGACATTTAAGAGATATACAGTCAAGAAAATCAAGGGCAATTGTGATATATATGCGGATTAGAAACAAAAAGAAAAACACTCAACAGATGGCTACAATTTAAGGAATGTGTTTAGTGACGACATCAGATTCTTAATTGATTCAGAAAGGTCTGGTGGCAAGAAAAGCTGCTTCTAGGAGTTTATCAAGTGTTTTCGCTCGACGATTCCATTCTTGGGTGCTTGGTTTGGCCCTTGTTCCTGTAACTCGAATCCTAGACCGGTATATCCCATTTTAATTTTACACCATTATGAACCTTACACCTTTTTTACTCTCTGATCGAGGTTCTCGGCATTGAAAAATCTTCGTAAACTAAATCACATGTGTATATGTTGACATTTAAGAGATATACAGTCAAGAAAATCAAGGGAAATGGTGATATATATGCGGATTAGACACCAAAAAAAAACACTCAACAAATGACTACAATTTAAGGAATGTGTTTTGTGCCGGCATCAGATTCCTAATTGATGGAGAAAGGTCTAGTGGAAAGAAAAGCTGCTTCTATGAGGTTTTCAAGTGTTTTCGCTCGACGATTCCATTCTTAGGTGGTTGGTTTGGCCTTGTTCTTATAACTCGAATCCTAGCCCGGTATATCCCATTTTAATTTTACACCATTGTGAACCTTACGCCTTTTTTACTCTCTGATCGAGGTTCTCGGCATTCAAAAATCTTCGTAAACTAAATCACACGTGTATATGTTGACATTTAAGAGATATACAGTCAAGAAAATCAAGGGCAATGGTGATATATATACGGATTAGACACCAAGAAAAAACACTCAACAGATGGCTACAATTTAAGGAATGTGTTTAGTGATGGCATCAGATTCCTAACTGATGGAGAAAGGTCTGGTGGCAAGAAACGATGCTTCTAGGAGTTTGTCAAGTGTTTTTGTTTGACGATTCCATTCTTTGGTTCCTTGTTTGGCCCTTGTTCCTGTAACTCGAATCCTAGCCCGGTATATCCCATTTTAATTTTACACCATTGTGAACCTTACGCCTTTTTAACTCTATGATCGAGGTTCTCGGCATTGAAAAATCTTCGTAAACTAAATCACACGTGTATATGTTGACATTTAAGAGATATACAGTCAAGAAAATCAAGGGCAATGGTGATATGTTTGCGGATTAGACCCCAAAAAAAACACTCAACAGATGGCTACAATTTAAGGAATGTGTTTAGTGACGGCATCAGATTCCTAATTGATGGAGAAAGGTCTGGTGGAAAGAAATGCTGCTTCTAGGAGGTTGACAACTGTGTTCGCTCGACGGTTCCATTCATGGGTGTTTGGTTTGGCCCTTGTTCCTGTAACTCGAACCCTAACCCGGTATATCCCATTTTAATTTTACACCATTATGAACCTTACGCCTTTTTTACTCTATGATCGAGGTTCTCGGCATTGAAAAATCTTCGTAAACTAAATCCCACGTGTATATGTTTACATTTAAGAGATATACAGTCAAGAAAATCAAGGGCAATGGTGATATATATGCGGATTAGACACCAAAAAAAAAACACTCAACACATGGCTACAATTTAAGGAATGTGTTTGGTGACGGCATCAGATTCCTAATTGATGAAGAAAGGTCTGGTGGCAAGAAAAGCTGCTTCTAGGAGGTCGTCAAGTGTTTTCGCTCGACGATTCCATTCTTGGGTGGTTGGTTTGGCCCTTGTCCCTGTAACTCGAATCCTAACCCGGTATATCCCATTTTAATTTTACACCATTGTGAACGTTACGCCTTTTTTACCCTCTGATCGAGGTTCTCGGCATTGAAAAATCTTCGTAAATTAAATCACACGTGTATATGTTGACATTTAAGAGATATACAGTCAAGAAAATCAAGGGCAATTGTGATATATATGCGGATTAGAAACAAAAAGAAAAACACTCAACAGATGGCTACAATTTAAGGAATGTGTTTAGTGACGGCATCAGATTCTTAATTGATTCAGAAAGGTCTGGTGGCAAGAAAAGCTGCTTCTAGGAGTTTATCAAGTGTTTTCGCTCGACGATTCCATTCTTGGGTGCTTGGTTTGGCCCTTGTTCCTGTAACTCAAATCCTAGACCGGTATATCCCATTTTAATTTTACACCATTGTGAACCTTACGCCTTTTTTACTTTCTGATCGAGGTTCTCGGCATTGAAAAATCCTCGTAAACTAAATCAAACGTGTATATATTGACATTTAAGAGATATAAAGTCAAGAAAATCAAGGGCAATGGCGATATATATGCGGATTAGACACAAAAAAAATTACTCAACAGATGGCTACAATTTAAGGAATGTGTTTAGTGATGGCATCAGATTCCTAATTGATGAAGAAAGGTCTGGTGGCAAGAAAAGCTGCTTCTAGGAGGTCGTCAAGTGTTTTCGCTCGACGATTCCATTCTTGGGTGGTTGGTTTGGCCCTTGTCCCTGTAACTCGAATCCTAGCCCGGTATATCCCATTTTACGTTTACCCCATTGTGAACCTTACGCCTTTTTTACTCTCTGATCGAGGTTCTCGGCATTGAAAAATCTTCGTAAACTAAATCACACGTGTATATGTTGACATTTAAGAGATATACAGTCAAGAAAATCAAGGGCAATGGTGATATATTTGCGGATTAGACACCAAAAAAACACTCAACAGATGGCTACAATTTAAGAAATGTGTTTAGTGACGGCATTAGCTTCCTAATTGTGGAGAAAGGTCTGGTGGCAAGAAAAGCTGCTTCTAGGAGGTTGTCAAATGTTTTCGTGCGAAAATTCCATTCTTGGGTGGTTGCGTTGGCCCTTGTTCCTGTAACTCAAATCCTAGCCCGGTATATCCCATTTTAATTTTACACCATTGTGAACCTTACGCGTTTTTTACTCTCTGAACGAGGTTTTCGGCATTGAAAAATCTTCGTAAACTAAATCACACGTGTATATGTTGACATTTAAGAGATATACAGTCAATAAAATCAAGGGCAATGGTGATATATATGTGGATTAGACACCAAAAAAAACACTAAACAAATGGCTACAATTTAAGGAATGTGTTTAGTGACGGCATCAGATTCCTAATTGATGGATAAAGGGCTGGTGGCAAGAAAAGCTGCTTCTTGGAGGTTGTCAAGTGTTTTCGCTCGACGATTCCATTCTTGGGTGGTTGGCTTGGCCCTTGTTCCTGTAACTCGAATCCTAGCCCAGTATATCCCATTTTAATTTTACACCATTGTGAACCTTACGTCTTTTTTACTCTCTGATCGGGTTTCTTCGCATTGAAAAATCTTCGTCAACTAAATCACACGTGTATATGTTGACAGTTAAGAGATATACAGTCAAGAAAATGAAGGGCAATGGTGATATATATGCGGATTAGACACAAAAAAACACTCAACAAATGGTTACAATTTAAGGAATGTGTTTAGTGACGGCATCAGACTCCTATTTGATGGAGAAAGGTCTGGTGGCAAGAAAAGCTGCTTCTAGGAGGTTGTCAAGTGTTTTCACTCGACGATTCCATTCTTGGGTGGTTGGTTTGGCCCTTGTTCCTGTAACTCGAATCCTAGCCCGGTATATTCCATTTTAATTTTACACCATTGTGAATTTACGCCTTTTTTACTCTCTGATCGAGGTTCTCGCATTGAAAAATCTTCGTAAACTAAATCACACGTGTATATGTTGACATTTAAGAGATATACAGTCAAGAAAATCAAGGGCAATGGTGTTATATATGCGGATTAGACACAAAAAAAAACACTCAACAAATGGCTACAATTTAAGGAATGTGTTTAGTGACGGCATCAGATTCCTAATTGATGGAGAAAGGTCTGGTGGCAAGAAAAGCTGCTTCTAGGAGGTTGTCAAGTGTTTTCACACGACGATTCCATTCTTGGGTGGTTGGTTTGGCCCTTGTTCCTGTAACTCGAATCCTAGCCCGGTATATTCCATTTTAATTTTACACCATTGTGAATTTACGCCTTTTTTACTCTCTGATCGAGGTTCTCGCATTGAAAAATCTTCGTAAACTAAATCACACGTGTATATGTTGACATTTAAGAGATATACAGTCAAGAAAATCAAGGGCAATGGTGTTATATATGCGGATTAGACACAAAAAAAAAACACTCAACAAATGGCTACAATTTAAGGAATGTGTTTAGTGACGGCATCAGATTCCTAATTGATGGAGAAATGTCTGGTGGCAAAAAAAGCTGCTTCTAGGAGGTTGTCAAGTGTTTTCGCTTGACGATTCCATTCTTGGGTGGTTGGTTTGGCCCTTGTTCCTGTAACTCGAATCCTAGCCCGGTATATCCCATTTTAATTTTACACCATTGTGAACCTTACGCCTCTTTTACTCTCTGATCAAGGTTCTCGGCATTGGAAAATCTTCGTAAACTAAATTACACGTGTATATGTTGACATTTAAGAGATATACAATCAGGAAAATAAAGGGCAATGGTGATATATATGCGGATTAGACACCAAAAAAAACCCTCAACAAATAGCTACAATTTAAGGAATGTGTTTAGTGACGGCATTAGATTCCTAATTGATGGAGAAAGGTCTAGTGCAAGAAAAGCTGCTTCTAGGAGGTTGTCAAGTGTTTTCGCTCGACGATTCCATTCTTGGGTGGTTGGTTTGGCCCGTGTTCCTGTAACTCGAATCCTAGCCCGGTATATCTCATTTTAATTTTACACCATTGTGAACCTTACGCCTTTTTTACTCTCTGATCGAGGTTCTCGGCATTGAAAAATCTTCGTAAACTAAATCACAAGTGTATATGTTGACATTTAAGAGATATACAGTCAAGAAAATCAAGGGCAATGGTGATATATATGCGGATTAGACACAAAAAAAAAAAAACACTCAACAAATGGCTACAATTTTAGGAATGTGTTTAGTGAAGGCATTAGCTTCCTAATTGTGGAGAAAGGTCTGGTGGCAAGAAAAGCTGCTTCTAGGAGGTTGTCAAATGTTTTCGTGCGAAAATTCCATTCTTGGGTGGTTGCGTTGGCCCTTGTTCCTGTAACTCAAATCCTAGCCCGGTATATCCCATTTTAATTTTACACCATTGTGAACCTTACGCGTTTTTTACTCTCTGAACGAGGTTTTCGGCATTGAAAAATCTTCGTAAACTAAATCACACGTGTATATGTTGACATTTAAGAGATATACAGTCAATAAAATCAAGGGCAATGGTGATATATATGTGGATTAGACACCAAAAAAAAACACTAAACAAATGGCTACAATTTAAGGAATGTGTTTAGTGACGGCATCAGATTCCTAATTGATGGATAAAGGGCTGGTGGCAAGAAAAGCTGCTTCTTGGAGGTTGTCAAGTGTTTTCGCTCGACGATTCCATTCTTGGGTGGTTGGTTTGGCCCTTGTTCCTGTAACTCGAATCCTAGCCCGGTATATTCCATTTTAATTTTACACCATTGTGAATTTACGCCTTTTTTACTCTCTGATCGAGGTTCTCGCATTGAAAAATCTTCGTAAACTAAATCACACGTGTATATGTTGACATTTAAGAGATATACAGTCAAGAAAATCAAGGGCAATGGTGTTATATATGCGGATTAGACACAAAAAAAAACACTCAACAAATGGCTACAATTTAAGGAATGTGTTTAGTGACGGCATCAGATTCCTAATTGATGGAGAAAGGTCTGGTGGCAAGAAAAGCTGCTTCTAGGAGGTTGTCAAGTGTTTTCACACGACGATTCCATTCTTGGGTGGTTGGTTTGGCCCTTGTTCCTGTAACTCGAATCCTAGCCCGGTATATTCCATTTTAATTTTACACCATTGTGAATTTACGCCTTTTTTACTCTCTGATCGAGGTTCTCGCATTGAAAAATCTTCGTAAACTAAATCACACGTGTATATGTTGACATTTAAGAGATATACAGTCAAGAAAATCAAGGGCAATGGTGTTATATATGCGGATTAGACACAAAAAAAAAACACTCAACAAATGGCTACAATTTAAGGAATGTGTTTAGTGACGGCATCAGATTCCTAATTGATGGAGAAACGTCTGGTGGCAAAAAAAGCTGCTTCTAGGAGGTTGTCAAGTGTTTTCGCTTGACGATTCCATTCTTGGGTGGTTGGTTTGGCCCTTGTTCCTGTAACTCGAATCCTAGCCCGGTATATCCCATTTTAATTTTACACCATTGTGAACCTTACGCCTCTTTTACTCTCTGATCAAGGTTCTCGGCATTGGAAAATCTTCGTAAACTAAATTACACGTGTATATGTTGACATTTAAGAGATATACAATCAGGAAAATAAAGGGCAATGGTGATATATATGCGGATTAGACACCAAAAAAAACCCTCAACAAATAGCTACAATTTAAGGAATGTGTTTAGTGACGGCATTAGATTCCTAATTGATGGAGAAAGGTCTAGTGCAAGAAAAGCTGCTTCTAGGAGGTTGTCAAGTGTTTTCGCTCGACGATTCCATTCTTGGGTGGTTGGTTTGGCCCGTGTTCCTGTAACTCGAATCCTAGCCCGGTATATCTCATTTTAATTTTACACCATTGTGAACCTTACGCCTTTTTTACTCTCTGATCGAGGTTCTCGGCATTGAAAAATCTTCGTAAACTAAATCACAAGTGTATATGTTGACATTTAAGAGATATACAGTCAAGAAAATCAAGGGCAATGGTGATATATATGCGGATTAGACACAAAAAAAAAAAAACACTCAACAAATGGCTACAATTTTAGGAATGTGTTTAGTGAAGGCATTAGCTTCCTAATTGTGGAGAAAGGTCTGGTGGCAAGAAAAGCTGCTTCTAGGAGGTTGTCAAATGTTTTCGTGCGAAAATTCCATTCTTGGGTGGTTGCGTTGGCCCTTGTTCCTGTAACTCAAATCCTAGCCCGGTATATCCCATTTTAATTTTACACCATTGTGAACCTTACGCGTTTTTTACTCTCTGAACGAGGTTTTCGGCATTGAAAAATCTTCGTAAACTAAATCACACGTGTATATGTTGACATTTAAGAGATATACAGTCAATAAAATCAAGGGCAATGGTGATATATATGTGGATTAGACACCAAAAAAAAACACTAAACAAATGGCTACAATTTAAGGAATGTGTTTAGTGACGGCATCAGATTCCTAATTGATGGATAAAGGGCTGGTGGCAAGAAAAGCTGCTTCTTGGAGGTTGTCAAGTGTTTTCGCTCGACGATTCCATTCTTGGGTGGTTGGCTTGGCCCTTGTTCCTGTAACTCGAATCCTAGCCCAGTATATCCCATTTTAATTTTACACCATTGTATATGTTGACATTTAAAAGATATACAGTCAAGAAAATAAAGGCAATGGTGATATATATGCGGATTAGACACCAAAAAAAAACACGCAACAAATGTCTACAATTTAAGGAATGTGTTTAGCGACGACATCAGATTCCTATTTGATGGAGAAAGGTCTGGTGGCAAGAAAAGCTGCTTCTAGGAGGTTGTCAAGTGTTTTCTCTCGACGATTCCATTCTTGGGTGGTTGGTTTGGCCATTGTTCCTGTAACTCGAATCCTAGCCCGGTATATCCCATGTTAAGATTACACCATTGTGAACCTTACGCGTTTTTTACTCTCTGGTCGAGGTTCTCGGCATTGAAAAATCTTCATAAACTAAATCACACGTGTATATGTTGACATTTAAGAGATATACAGTCAAGAAAATCAAGGGCAATGGTGATAAATATGTGGATTAGACACCAAAAAACACTCAACAAATGGCTACAATTTAAGGAATGTGTTTTGTGACGGCGTCAGATTTCTAATTGATGGAGAAAGGTCTGGTGGCAAGAAAAGCTGCTTCTAGGAGGTTGTCAAGTGTTTTCGCTCGACGATTCCATTCTTGGGTGGTTGTTTGGCCCTTGTTCCTGTAACTCGAATCCTAACCCGGTATATCTCATTTAATTATACACCATTGTGAACCTTACGCCTTTTTTACTCTCTGATCGAGATTCTTGGCATTGAAAAATCTTCGTAAACTAAATCACACGTGTATATGTTGACATTTAAGAGATATACAGTCAAGAAAATAAAGGGCAATGGTGACATATATGCGGATTAGACAAAAAAAAAACACTTAACAAATGGCTACAATTTAAGGAATGTGTTTAGTGACGGTATCAGATTCCTAATTGATGGAGAAAGGTCCTGTGGAAAGAAAAGCTGCTTTTAGGAGGTTGTCAAGTGTTTTCGCTCGACGGTTCCATTCTTGGGTGGTTGGTTTGGCCCTTGTTCCTGTAACTCGAATCCAAGCCGGGTATATCCCATTTTAATTTTACACCATTGTGAACCTTACGCATTTTTTACTCTCTGATCGAGGTTCTCGGTATTGAAAAATCTTCCTAAACTAAATCACACGTGTATATGTTGACATTTAAGAGATATACAGTTAAGAAAATAAAGGGCAATGGTGATATATATGCGGATTAGACACCAAAAAAAACACTCAACAAATGGCTACAATTTAAGGAATGTGTTTAGTGACGGCATCAGATACCTAATTGATGGAGAAAGGTCTGGTGGCAAGAAAAGCTGCTTTTAGGAGGTTGTCAAGAGTTTTCGCTCGACGATTCCATTCTTGGGTGGTTGGTTTGGCCCTTGTTCCAGTAACTCGAATCCTAGCCTGATATATCCCATATTAATTTTACACCATTGTGAACCTTATGCCTCTTTTACTCTCTGAACGAGGTTCTTGGCATTGAAAAATCTTCGTAAACTAAATCACACGTGTATATGTTGACTTTTAAGAGATATACAGTCAAGAAAATCAAGGGCAGTGGTGATATATATGCGGATTAGACACCAAAAAAAACACTCAACAAATGGCTACAATTTAAGGAATGTGTTTAGTGACGGCATCAGATTCCTAATTGATGGAGAAAGGACTGGTGGCAAGAAAAGCTGCTTCTAGGAGGATGTCAAGTGTTTGCGCTCGACGATTCCATTCTTGGGTGGTTGGTTTGGCCGTTGTTCCTGTAACTAGAATCCTAGCCCGGTATATCCCATTTTAATTTTATACCATTGTGAACCTTACGCCTTTTTTATCTCTGATCGCGGTTCTTGGCATAGAAAAATCTTCGTAAACCAAATCACACGTGTATATGTTGACATTTAAGAGATATACAGTCAAGAAAATCAAGGGCAGTGGTGATATATATGCGGATTAGACACCAAAAAAAACACTCAACAAACGGCTACAATTTAAGGAATGTGTTTAGTGACGGCATCAGATACCTAATTGATGGGGAAAGGTCTGGTGGCAAGAAAAGCTGCTTTTAGGAGGTTGTCAAGAGTTTTCGCTCGACGATTCCATTCTTGGGTGGTTGGTTTGGCCCTTGTTCCTATAACTCGAATCCTAGCCCGATATATCCCATATTAATTTTACACCATTGTGAACCTTACGCCTTTTTTACTCTCTGAACGAGGTTCTTGGCATTGAAAAATCTTCGTAAACAAAATCACACGTGTATATGTTGACTTTTAAGAGATATACAGTTAAGAAAATCAAGGGCAGTGGTGATATATATGCGGATTAGACACAAAAAAAAAACACTCAACAAATGGCTACAATTTAAGGAATGTGTTTAGTGACGGCATCAGATTCCTAATTGATGGAGAAAGGTCTGGTGGCAAGAAAAGCTGCTTCTAGGAGGTTGTCAAGTGTTTTCGCTCGACGATTCCATTCTTGGGTGGTTGGTTTGGCCCTTGTTCCTGTAACTCGAATTCTAGCCCGGTATATCCCATTTTAATTTTACACAATTCTGAACCTTACGCCTTTTTTACTCTCTCATCGAGGTTCTCGGTATTGAAAAATCTTCGAAAACTAAATCACACGTGTATATGTTGACATTTAAGAGATATACAATCAAGAAAATCAAGGGCAATGGTGATATATATGCGGATTAGACACCAAAAAAACACTCAACAAATGGCTACAGTTTATGGAATGTGTTTAGTGACGACATCAGATTCCTAATTGATGGAGAAAGGTCTGCTGGCAGGAAAAGCTGCTTCTAGGAGGTTGTCAAGTGTTTTCGCTCGAAGATTCCATTCTTGGGTGGTTGGTTTGGCCATTGTTCCTGTAACTCGAATCCTAGCCCGATATATTCCATTATAATTTTACACCATTGTGAACCTTACGCTTTTTTTACTCTCTGATCGAGGTTCTCGGCATTGAAAAATCTTTGTAAACTAAATCACACGTGTATATGTTGACATTTAAGAGATATACAGTCAAGAAAATCAAGGGCAATGGTGATATATATGCGGATTAGACACCAAAAAAAACACTCAACAAATGGCTACAATTTAAGGAATGTGTTTAGTGACGGCATCGGATTCCTAATTGATGGAGAATGGTATGGTGGCAAGAAATGCTGCTTCTAGGAGGTTGTCAAGTGTTTTCGCTCGACGATTCCATTCTTGGGTGGTTGGTTTGGCCCGTGTTCCTGTAACTCGAATCCTATCCCGGTATATCCCATTTTAATTTTACACCATTGTGAACCTTACGCCTTTTTTACTCTCTGATCGAGGTTCTCGGCATTGAAAAATCTTCGTAAACTAAATCAGACGTGTATATGTTGACATTTAAGAGATATATACAGTCAAGAAAATCAAGGGCAACGGTGATATATATGCGGATTAGACACAAAAAAAAAAACACTCAACAAATGGCTACAATTTAAGGAATGTGTTTAGTGACGGCATCAGATTCCTAATTGATGGAGAAAGGTCTGGTGGCAAGAAAAGCTCCTTCTAGGAGGTTGTCAAGTGTTTTCGCTCGACGATTCCATTCTTGGGTGGTTGGTTTGGCCCTTGTTCCTGTAACTCGAATCCTAACCCGATATATCCCATTTAATTTTACACCATTGTGAACCTTACGCCTTTTTTACTCTCTGATCGAGGTTCTTGGCATTGAAAAATCTTCGTAAACTAAATCACACATGTATATGTTGACATTTAAGAGATACACAGTCAAGAAAAACAAGGGCAATGGTGACATATATGCGGATTAGACACAAAAAAAAACACTCAACAAATGGCTACAATTTAATGAATGTGTTTAGTGACGGCATCAGATTCCTAATTGATGGAGAAAGGTCTGGTGGCAAGAAAAGCTGCTTTTAGGAGGTTGCCAAGTGTTTTCGCTAGACGGTTCCATTTTTGGGTGGTTGGTTTGGCCCTTGTTCCTGTAACTCGAATCCTAGCCTGGTATATCCCATTTTAATTTTACACCATTGTGAACCTTACGCATTTTTTTACTCTCTGATCGAGGTTCTCGGCTTTGAAAAATCTTCGTAAACTAAATCACACGTGTATATGTTGACATTTAAGAGATATACAGTCAAGAAAATCACGGGAAATGGTGATATATATGCGGATTAAACACCAAAAAAAACACTCAACAAATGGCTACAATTTTAGGAATGTGTTTAGTGACGGCATCAGATACCTAATTGATGGAGAAAGGTCTGGTGGCAAGAAAAGCTGCTTTTAGGAGTTCGTCAAGAGTTTTCGCTCGACAATTCCATTCTTTGGTTGTTTTTTTGGCCCTTGTTCCTGTAACTCGAATCCTAGCCCGGTATATCTCAATTTAATTTTACACCATTGTGAACCTTACGCCTTTTTTAATCTCTGATCGAGGTTCTTGGCATTGAAAAATCTTCGTAAACTAAATCACACGTTCATCTGTTGACATTTAAGAGATATACAGTCAAAAAAATCAAGGGCAGTGGTGATATATATGCGGATTAGACGCCAAAAAAACACTCAACAAATGGCTACAATTTAAGGAATGTGTTTAGTGACGGCATCAGATTCCTAATTGATGGAGAAAGGTCTTGTGGCAAGAAAAGCTGCTTCTAGGAGGTTGTCAAGTGTTTTCGCTCGACGATTCCATTCTTGGGTGGTTGGTTTGGCCCTTGTTCCTGTAACTCGAATCCTAGCCCGGTATATCCCATTTTAATTTTACACCATTGTGAACCTTATGCCTTTTTTACTCTCTGGTCGAAGATCTCGAGATTGAAAAATCTTCGTAAACTAAATTACACGTGTATATGTTGACATTTAAGAGATATACAGTCAAGAAAATCAAGGGCAATGGTGATATTTATGCGGATTAGACACCAAAAAAAATACTCAACAAATGGCTACAATTTAAGGAATGTGTTTAGTGACAGCATCAGATTCCTAATTGATGGAGAAAGGTCTGGTGGCAAGAAAAGCTGCTTCAAGGAGGTTGTCAAGTGTTTTCGCTCGACGATTCCATTCTTGGGTGGTTGGTTTGGCCCTTGTTCCTGTAACTCGAATCCTAGCCCGGTATATCCCATTTTAATTTTACACCATTGTGAACCTTACGCCTTTTTTACTCTCTGGTCGAAGATCTCGAGATTGAAAAATCTTCGTAAACTAAATTACACGTGTATATGTTGACATTTAAGGGATATACAGTCAAGAAAATCAAGGGCAATGGTGATATTTATGCGGATTAGACACAAAAAAAAAACACTCAACAAATGGCTACAATTTAAGGAATGTGTTTAGTGACGGCATCAGATTCCTAATTGATGGAGAAAGTTCTGGTGGCAAGAAAAGCTGCTTCTAGGAGGTTGTCAAGTGTTTTAGCTCGACAATTCCATTCTTGGGTGGTTGGTTAGGCCCTTGTTCCAGCAACTCGAATCCTAGCCCGGTATATACCATTTTAATTTTACACCATTGTGAACCTTACGCCTTTTTTACTCTCTGATCGAGGTTCTCGGCATTAAAAAATCTCCGTAAACTAAATCAAATGTGTATATGTTGACATTTAAGAGATATACAGTCAAGAAAATTAAGGGCAATGGTGATATCTATGCGGATTAGACACCAAAAAAAACGCTCAACAAATGGCTACAATTTAAGGAATATGTTTAGTGACGGCATCAGATTCCTAATTGATGGAGAAAGGTCTAGTGGCAAGAAAAGCTACTTCTAGGAGGTTGTTAAGTGTTTTCGCTCGACGATTCCATTCTTGGGTGGTTGGTTTGGCCCTTGTTCCTGTAACTCGAATCCTAGCCCTGTATATCCCATTTTAATTTTACACCATTGTGAACCTTACGCCTTTTTTACTCTCTGATCGAGGTTCTCGGCATTGAAAAATCTTCGTAAACTAAATCACGCGTGTATATGTTGACATTTAAGAGATATATACAGTCAAGAAAATCAAGGGCAATGGTGATATATATGCGGATTAGACACAAAAAAAACACTCAACAAATGGCTAGAATTTTAGGAATGTGTTTAGTGACGGCATCAGATTCCTAATTCATGGAAAAATGTATGGTGGCAAGAAAAGCTCCTTCTAGGACGTTGTCAAGTGTTTTCGCTCGACGATTCCATTCTTGGGTGGTTGGTTTGGCCCTTGTTCCTGTAACTCGAATCCTAACCCGGTATATCCCATTTAATTTTACACCATTGTGAACCTTACGCCTTTTTTACTCTCTAATCGAGGTTCTTGGCATTGAAAAATCTTCCTAAACTAAATCAAACGTGTATATGCTGACATTTAAGAGATATACAGTCAAGAAAATCAAGGGCAATGGTGACATATATGCGGATTAGACACCAAAAAAAACACTCAACAAATGGCTACAATTTAAGGAATGTGTTTAGTGACGGCATCAGATTCCTAATTCCTGGAGAAAGGTCTAGTGGCAAGAAAAGCTGCTTCTAGGAGGTTGTCAAGTGTTTTCGTTCGACGATTGCATTCTTGGGTTGTTGGTTTGGCCCTTGTTCCTGTAACTCGAATTCTAGCCCGGTATATCTCATTTTAATTTTACACCATTGTGAACCATACGCCTTTTTTACTCTCTGTTCGAAGATCACAGCATTGAAATATCTTTGTAAACAAAATCACATTTGTATATGTTGACATTTAAGGGATATACAGTGAAGAAAATCAAGGGCAATTGTGATATATTTGCGGATTAGACACAAAAAAAAACACTCAACAAAGGGCTACAATTTAAGGAATGTGTTTAGTGTCGGAATCAGATTCCTAATCGATGGAGAAAGTTCTGGTGGCAAGAAAAGCTGCTTCTAGGAGGTTGTCAAGTGTTTTAGCTCGACGATTCCATTCTTGGGTTGTTGGTTTGGCCCTTGTTCCTGTAACTCGAATCCTAGCCCGGTATATCTCATTTTAATTTTAAACCATTGTGAACCTTACGCCTTTTTTACTCTCTGATCGAGGTTCTCGGCATTGAAAAATCTTCATAAACTAAATCACACGTGTACATGTTGACATTTAAGAGATATACAGTCAAGAAAATCTAGGGCAATGGTGATATCTATGCGGATTAGACACCAAAAAAAAACACTCAACAAATGGCTACAATTTAAGGAATGTGTTTAGTGACGGCATCAGATTCCTAATTGATGGAGAAAGGTCTGGGGGCAAGAAAAGCTACTTCTAGGAGGTTGTTAAGTGTTTTCGCGCGACGATTCCATTCTTGGTTGGTTGGATTGGCCCTTGTTCCTGTAACTCGAATCCTAGCCCTGTATATCCCATTATATTTTTACACCATTGTGAACCTTACGCCTTTTTTACTCACTAATTGAGGTTCTCGGCATTGAAAAATCCTCGTAAACTAAATCACACGTTTATATGTTGACATTTAAGAGATATACAGTCAAGAAAATCAAGGGCAATTGTGATACATATGTGGATTAGACACCAAAAAAATACACTCAACAAATGGCTACAATTTAAGGAATGTGTTTAGTGACGGCATCAGAATCCTAATTGATGGAGAAAGGTCTGGTGGCAAGAAAAGCTGCTTCTAGGAGGTCGTCAAGTGTTTTCGCTCGACGATTCCATTCTTGGGTGGTTGGTTTGGCCCTTGTTCCTGTATGTCGAATCCTAGCCCGGTATATTCCATTATGATTTTACACCATTGTGAACCTTACGCCTTTTTTACTCTCTGATCGAGGTTTTCGGCATTGAAAAATCTTTGTAAACTAAATCACACGTGTATATGCTGACATTTAAGAGATATACAATCAAGGAAATCCAGGGCAATGGTGATATATATGCCGATTAGACACCAAAAAAAACACTCAACAAATGGCTACAGTTTAAGGAATGTGTTTAGTGACGACATCAGATTCCTAATTGATGGAGAAAGGTCTGGTGGCAAGAAAAGCTGCTTCTAGGAGGTTGTCAAGTGTTTTCGCTCAACGATTCCATTCTTGGGTGGTTGGTTTGGCCGTTGTTCCAGTAACTCGAATCCTAGCCCTTATATCCCATTTTAATTTTACACCATTGTGAACCTTACGCCTTTTTTACTCACTGATCGAGGTTCTCGGCATTGAAAAATCTTCATAAACTAAATCACACGTGTATATGTTGACATTTAAGAGATATACAGTCAAGAAAATCAAGGGCAATTGTGATATATATGCAGATTAGACACCAAAAAAATACACTCAACAAATGGCTACAATTTAAGGAATGTGTTTAGTGACGGCATCAGATTCCTAATTGATGGGGAAAGGTCTGGTGGCAAGAAAAGCTGCTTCTAGGAGGTTGTCAAGTGTTTTCGCTCGACGATTCCATTCTTGGGTGATTGGTTTGGCCCTTGTTCCTGTAACTCGAATCCTTGCCCGGTATATCCCATTTTAATTTTACACCATTGTGAACCTTACGCCTTTTTTACTTTCTGATCGAGGTTCTCGGTATTGAAAAATCTTCGTAAACTAAATCACACGTGTATATGTTGACATTTAAAAGATATACAATCAAGAAAATCAAGGGCAATGGTGATATATATGCAGATTAGACACAAAAAAAGAACACTCAACAAATGGCTACAGTTTAAGGAATGTGTTTAGTGACGATATCAGATTCCAAATTGATGGAGAAAGGTATGGTGGCAAGAAAAGCTGCTTCTAGGAGGCTGTCAAGTGTTTTCGCTCGAAGATTCCATTCTAGGGTGGTTGGTTTGGTCCTTGTTCCTGTAACTCGAATCCTAGCCCGGTATATTCCTTAATAATTTTACACAATTGGGAACCTTACGCCTTTTTTACTCTGTGATCGTGGTTCTCGGCATTGAAAAATCTTCGTAAACTAAATCACACGTGCATATATTGACATTTAAGAGATATACAGTCAAGAAAATCAAGGGCAATGGTTATATCTATGCGGATTAGACACCAAAAAAACACTCAACAAATGGCTACAATTTAAGGAATGTGTTTAGTGACGGCATCAGATTCCTAATTGATGGAGAAAGGTCTGGTGGCAAGAAAAACTACTTCTAGGAGGTTGTTAAGTGTTTTCGCTCGACGATTCCATTCTTGGGTGGTTGGTTTGGCCCTTGTTCCTGTAACTCGAATCCTAGCCCTGTATATCCCATTTTAATTTTACACCATTGTGAACCTTACGCCTTTTTTACTCACTGATCGAGGTTCTCAGCATTGAAAAATCTTCGTAAACTAAATCACACGGGTATATGTTGACATTTAAGATATATACAGTCAAGAAAATCAAGGGCAATTGTAATATATATGCGGATTAGACACCAAAAAAACACTCAACAAATGGCTACAATTTAAGAAATGTGGTTAGTGACGGCATCAGATTCCTAATTGATGGAGAAAGGTCTGGTTGCAAGAAAAGCTGCTTCTAGGAGGTTGTCAAGTGTTTTCGCTCGACGATTCCATTCTTGGGTGGTTGGTTAGGCCCTTTTTCCTGTAACTCGAATCCTAGCCCGGTATATCCCATTTTAATTTTACACAATTGGGAACCTTACGCCTTTTTTACTTTCTGATCGAGGTTCTCGGTATTGAAAAATCTTCGTAAACTAAATCGCACGTGTATATGTTGACATTTAAGAGATATACAGTCAAGAAAATCAAGGGCAATGGTGATATATATGCGGATTAGACACCAAAAAAACACTCAACAAATGGCTACAATTTAAGAAATGTGGTTAGTGACGGCATCAGATTCCTAATTGATGGAGAAAGGTCTGGTGGCAAGAAAAGTTGCTTCTAGGAGGTTGTCAAGTGTTTTCGCTCGACGATTCCATTCTTGGGTGGTTGGTTTGGCCCTTTTTCCTGTAACTCGAATCCTAGCCAGGTATATCCCATTTTAATTTTACACCATTGGGAACCTTACGCCTTTTTTACTCTCTGATCGAGGTTCTCGGTATTGAAAAATCTTCGTAAACTAAATCACACGTGTATATATTGACATTTAAGAGATATACAGTCAAGAAAATCAAGGGCAATGGTTATATCTATGCGGATTAGACACCAAAAAAACACTCAACAAATGGCTACAATTTAAGGAATGTGTTTAGTGACGGCATCAGATTCCTAATTGATGGAGAAAGGTCTGGTGGCAAGAAAAGCTACTTCTAGGAGGTTGTTAAGTGTTTTCGCTCGACGATTCCATTCTTGGGTGGTTGGTTTGGCCCTTGTTCCTGTAACTCGAATCCTAGCCCTGTATATCCCATTTTAATTTTACACCATTATGAACCTTACGCCTTTTTTACTCACTGATCGAGGTTCTCAGCATTGAAAAATCTTCGTAAACTAAATCACACGGGTATATGTTGACATTTAAGAGATATACAGTCAAGAAAATCAAGGGCAATTGTAATATATATGCGGATTAGACACCAAAAAAACACTCAACAAATGGCTACAATTTAAGAAATGTGGTTAGTGACGGCATCAGATTCCTAATTGATGGAGAAAGGTCTTGTGGCAAGAAAAGCTGCTTCTAGGAGGTTGTCAAGTGTTTTCGCTCGACGATTCCATTCTTGGGTGGTTGGTTTGGCTCTTGTTCCTGTAACTCGAATCCTAGCCCGGTATATCCCATTTTAATTTTACACCATTGGGAACCTTACGCCTTTTTTACTCTCTGATCGAGGTTCTCGGTATTGAAAAATCTTCGTAAACTAAATCACACGTGTATATGTTGACATTTAAGAGATATACAGTCAAGAAAATCAAGGGCAATGGGGATATATATGCGGATTAGACACCAAAAAAACACTCAACAAATGGCTACAATTTAAGAAATGTGGTTAGTGACGGCATCAGATTCCTAATTGATAGAGAAAGGTCTGGTGGCAAGAAAAGCTGCTTCTAGGAGGTTGTCAAGTGTTTCGCTCGACGATTCCATTCTTGGGTGGTTGGTTTGGCCCTTTTTCCTGTAACTCGAATCCTAGCCCAGTATATCCCATTTTAATTTTACACCATTGGGAACCTTACGCCTTTTTTACTCTCTGATCAAGGTTCTCGGTATTGAAAAATCTTCGTAAACTAAATCACACGTGTATATGTTGACATTTAAGAGATATACAGTCAAGAAAATAAAGGGCAATGGTGATATATATGCGGATTAGACACCAAAAAAACACTCAACAAATGGCTACAATTATAAGAAATGTGGTTAGTGACGGCATCAGATTCCTAATTGATGGAGAAAGGTCTGGGGGCAAGAAAAGCTGCTTCTAGGAGGTTGTCAAGTGTTTTCGCTCGACGATTCCATTCTTGGGTGGTTGGTTTGGCCCTTTTTCCTGTAACTCGAATCCTAGCCAGGTATATCCCATTTTAATTTTACACCATTGGGAACCTTACGCCTTTTTTACTCTCTGATCGAGGTTCTCGGTATTGAAAAATCTTCGTAAACTAAATCACACGTGTATATATTGACATTTAAGAGATATACAGTCAAGAAAATCAAGGGCAATGGTTATATCTATGCGGATTAGACACCAAAAAAACACTCAACAAATGGCTACAATTTAAGGAATGTGTTTAGTGACGGCATCAGATTCCTAATTGATGGAGAAAGGTCTGGTGGCAAGAAAAGCTACTTCTAGGAGGTTGTTAAGTGTTTTCGCTCGACGATTCCATTCTTGGGTGGTTGGTTTGGCCCTTGTTCCTGTAACTCGAATCCTAGCCCTGTATATCCCATTTTAATTTTACACCATTGTGAACCTTACGTCTTTTTTACTCACTGATCGAGGTTCTCAGCATTGAAAAATCTTCGTAAACTAAATCACACGGGTATATGTTGACATTTAAGAGATATACAGTCAAGAAAATCAAGGGCAATTGTAATATATATGCGGATTAGACACAAAAAAAAACACTCAACAAATGGCTACAATTTAAGAAATGTGGTTAGTGACGGCATCAGATTCCTAATTGATGGAGAAAGGTCTGGTGGCAAGAAAAGCTGCTTCTAGGAGGTTGTCAAGTATTTTCGCTCGACGATTTCATTCTTGGGTGGTTGGTTTGGCCCTTTTTCCTGTAGCTCGAATCCTAGCCCGATATATCCCATTTTAATTTTACACCATTGGGAACCTTACGCCTTTTTTACTCTCTGACCGAGGTTCTCGGTATTGAAAAATCTTCGTAAACTAAATCACACGTGTATATGTTGACATTTAAGGGATATACAATCAAGAAAATCAAGGGCAATGGTGATATATATGCGGATTAGACAACAAAAAAAACACTCAACAAATGGCTACAGTTTAAGGAATGTGTTTAGTGATGACATCAGATTCCTAATTGATGGAGAAAGGTCTGGTGGCAAGAAAAGCTGTTTCTAGGAGGTTGTCAAGTGTTTTCGCTCGAAGATTCCATTCTTGGGTGGTTGGTTTGGCCCTTGTTCCTGTAACTCGAATCCTAGCCCGGTATATTCCATTATAATTTTAATCCATTGTGAACCTTACGCCTTTTTTACTCTCTGATCGAGGTTCTCGGCATTGAAAAATCTTCGTAAACTAAATCACACGTGTATATGCTGACATTTAAGAGATATACAATCAAGAAAATCAAGGGCAATGGTGATATATGCGGATTAGACACCAAAACAAAAACACTCAACAAATGGCTACAGTTTAAGGTATGTGTTTAGTGACGACATCAGATTCCTAATTGATGGAGAAAGGTCTGGTGGCAAAAAAAGCTGCTTCTAGGAGGTTGTCAAGTATTTTAGCTCGACGATTCCATTCTTGGGTGGTTGGTTTGGCCCTTGTTCCTGTAACTCGAATCCTAGCCCGGTATATCCCATTTTAATTTTACACCATTGTGAACCTTACGCCTTTTTTACTCTCTGATGGAGGTTCTCGGCATTGAAAAATCTTCGTAAACTAAATCACACATGTATATGTTGACATTTAAGAGATATACAGTCAAGAAAATCAAGGGCAATGGTGATATCTATGCGGATTAGACACCAAAAAAAACACTCAACAAATGGCTACAATTTAAGGAATGTGTTTAATGACGGCATCAGATTCCTAATTGATGGAGAATGGTCTGGTGGCAAGAAAAGCTACTTCTAGGAGGTTGGTAAGTGTTTTCGCTCGACGATTCCATTCTTGGGTGGTTGGTTTGGCCCTTGTTCCTGTAACTCGAATCCTAGCCTTGTATATCCCATTTTAATTTTACACCATTGTGAACCTTACGCCTTTTTTACTCACTGATCGAGGTTCTCGGCATTGAAAAATCTTCGTAAACTAAATCACACGTGTATATGCTGACATTTAAGAGATATACAGTCAAGAAAGTCAAGGGCAATTGTGATATATTTGCGGATTAGTCACAAAAAAACACTCAACAAATGGCTACAATTTAAGGAATGTGTTTAGTGACGGCATCAGATAACTAATTGATGGAGAAAGGTCTGGTGCAAGAAAAGCTGCTTCTAGGAGGTTGTCAAGTGTTTTCGCTCGACAATTCCATTCTTGGGTGGTTGGTTTGGCCCTTGTTCCTGTATCTCGAATCCTAGCCCGGTATATCCCATTTTAATTTTACACCATTGGGAACCTTACGCCTTTTTTACTCTCTGATCGAGGTTCTCGGTATTGAAAAATCTTCGTAAACTAAATCACACGTGTATATGTTGACATTTAAGAGATATACAATCAAGAAAATCAAGGGCAATGGTGATATATATGCGGATTAGACACCAAAAAAACACTCAACAAATGGCTACAGTTTAAGGAATGTGTTTAGTGACGACATCAGATTCCTAATTGATGGAGAAAGGTCTGGTGGCAAGAAAAGCTGCTTCTAGGAGGTTGTCAAGTGTTTTCGCTGGAAGATTCCATTCTTGGGTGGTTGGTTTGGCCCTTGTTCCTGTAACTCGAATCCTAGCCCTGTATATCCCATTTTAATTTTACACCATTGTGAACCTTTCGCCTTTTTTACTCACTGATCGAGGTTCTCGGCATTGAAAAATCTTCGTAAACTAAATCACACGTGTATATGTTGACATTTAAGAGATATACAGTGAAGAAAATCAAGGGCAATTGTGATATATATGCGGTTTTGACACCAAAAAAAACACTCAACAAATGGCTACAATTTAAGGAATGTGTTTAGTGACGGCATCAGATTCCTAATTGATGGAGAAAGGTTTGGTGGTAAGAAAAGCTGCTTCTAGGAGGTTGTCAAGTGTTTTCGCTCGAAGATTCCATTCTTGGGTGGTTGGTTTGGCCCTTGTTCCTGTAACTCGAATCCTAGCCCGGTATATTCCATTATAATTTTACATCATTGTGAACCTTACGCCTTTTTTACTCTCTGATCAAGGTTCTCGGCATTGAAAAATCTTCGTAAACTAAATCACATGTGTATATGCTGACATTTAAGAGATATACAATCAAGAAAATCAAGGGCAATGGTGATATATACGCGGATTAGACACAAAAAAAAACACTCAACAAATGGATCCAATTTAAGGAATGTGTTTAGCGACGACGTCAGATTCCTAATTGATGGAGAAAGGTCTGGTGGCAAGAAAAGCTGCTTCTAGGAGGTTGTCAAGTGTTTTAGCTCGACGATTCCATTCTTGGGTGGTTGGTTTGGCCCTTGTTCCTGTAACTCGAATCCTAGCCCTGTATATCCCATTTTAATTTTACACCATTGTGAACCTTACGCCTTTTTTACTCACTGATCGAGGTTCTCGGCATTGAAAAATCTTCGTAAACTAAATCACACGTGTATATGCTGACATTTAAGAGATAAACAATGAAGAAAATCAAGGGCAATGGTGATATATACGCGGATTAGACACCAAAAAAAACACTCAACAAATGGATACAATTTAAGGAATGTGTTTAGTGACAACGTCAGATTCCTAATTGATGGAGAAAGGTCTGGTGGCATGAAAAGCTGCTTCTAGGAGGTTGTCAAGTGTTTTCGCTCGAAGATTCCATTCTTGGGTGGTTGGTTTGGCCCTTGTTCCTGTAACTCGAATCCTAGCCCGGTATATTCCATTATAATTTTACACCATTGTGAACCTTACGCCTTTTTTACTCTCTGGTCGAGGTTCTCGGCATTGAAAAATCTTCGTAAACTAAATCACACGTGTATATGCTGACATTTAAGAGATATACAATCAAGAAAATCAAGGGCAATGGTGATATATATGCGGATTAGACACCAAAAAAACACTCAACAAATGGCTACAGTTTAAGGAATGTGTTTAGTGACGACCTCAGATTCCTAATTGATGGAGAAAGGTCTGGTGGCAAGAAAAGCTGCTTCTAGGAGGTTGTCAAGTGTTTTAGCTCGATGGTTCCATTCTTTGGTGGTTTGTTTGGCCCTTGTTCATGTACCTCGAATCGTAGCCCGATATATCCCATTTTAATTTTACACCATTGTGAAACTTACGCCTTTTTTACTCGCTGATCGAGGTTCTCGGTATTGAAAAATCTTCGTAAACTAAATCATACGTGTATATGTTGACATTTAAGAGATATACAATCAAGAAAATTAAGGGCAATGGTGATATATATGTGGATTAGACAACAAAAAAAAACACTCAACAAATGGCTACAGATTAAGGAATGTGCTTAGTGACGACATGAGATTCCTAATTGATGGAGAAAGGTCTGGTGGCAAGAAAAGTTGCTTCTAGGAGGTTGTCAAGTGTTTTCGCTCAAAGATTCCATTCTTGGGTGGTTGGTTTGGCCCTGGTTCCTGTAACTCGAATCCTAGCCCGGTATATTCCATTATAATTTTACACCATTGTGAACCTTACGTCTTTTTTACTCTCTGATCGAGGTTCTCGGTATTGAAAAATCTTCGTAAACTAAATCACACGTGTATATGCTGACATTTAAGAGATATATAATCAAGAAAATCAAGGGCAATGGTGATATATATGCGGATTAGACACCAAAAAAAACACTCAACAAATGGATACAGTTTAAGGAATGTGTTTAGTGACGACGTCAGATTCCTAATTGATGGAGAAAGGTCTGGTGGCAAAAAAAGCTACTTCTAGGAGGTTGTTAAGTGTTTTCGCTCAACGATTCCCTTCTTGGGTGGTTGGTTTGGCCCTTGTTCATGTAACTCGAATCCTAGCCCTGTATATCCCATTTTAATTTTACACCATTGTGAACCTTACGCCTTTTTTACTTACTGATCGAGGTTCTCGGCATTGAAAAATCTTCGCAAACTAAATCACACATGTATATGCTGACATTTAAGAGATATACAGTCAAGAAAATCAAGGGAAATTGTGATATATATATGCGGATTAGACACAAAAAAAAAACACTCAACAAATGGCTACAATTTAAGGAATGTGTTTAGTGACGGCATCAGATTCCTAATTGATGGTGAAAGGTCTGGTGGCAAGAAAAGCTGCTTCTCGGAGGTTGTCAAGTGTTTTCGCTCCACGATTCCATTCTTGGGTGGTTGGTTTGGCCCTTGTTCCTGTAACTCGAATCCTAGCCCGGTATATCCCATTTTAATTTTACACCATTGTGAACGTCACGCCTTTTTTACTCTCTGATCGAGGTTCTCGGTATTGAAAAATCTTCGTAAACTAAATCACACGTGTATATGTTGACATTTAAGAGATATACAATCAAGAAAATCAGGGGCAATGGTGATATATATGCGGATTAGACATAAAAAAAAGAACACTTAACAAATGGCTACAGTTTAAGGAATGTGTTTAGTGACGACATCAGATTCCTAATTTATGGAGAAAGGTCTGTTGGCAAGAAAAGCTGCTTCTAGGAGGTTGTCAAGTGTTTTCGCTCGACGATTCCATTCTTGGGTTGTTCGTTTGGCCCTTGTTTCTGTAACTCGAATCCTAGCCCGATATATTCCATTTTAATTTTACACCATTGTGAATCTTACGCATTTTTTTACTCTCTGATCGAGGTTCTCGGCATTGAAAAATCTTCGTAAACTAAATCACACGTGTATATGTTCACATTTAAGAGATATAAAGTCAAGAAAATCAAGATAAATGGAGATATATATGGGGATTAGACACCAAAAAAAACACTCAACAAATGGCTACAATTTAAGGAATGTGTTTAGTGACGGCATCAGATACCTAATTGATGGAGAAAGGTCTGGTGGCAAGAAAAGCTGCTTTTAGGTGGTCGTCAAGAGTTTTCGCTCGACAATTCCATTCTTGGGTGGTTGGTTTGGCTCTTGTTCATGTAACTCGAATCCTAGCCCGATATATTCCATTTTAATTTTACACCATTGTGAATCTTACGCATTTTTTTACTCTCTGATCGAGGTTCTCGGCAATGAAAAATCTTCGTAAACTAAATCACACGTGTATATGTTGACATTTAAGAGATATACAGTCAAGAAAATCAAGAGAAATGGAGATATATATGGGGATTAGACACCAAAAAAAACACTCAACAAATGGCTACAATTTAAGGAACGTGTTTAGTGACGGCATCAGATACCTAATTGATGGAGAAAGGTCTGGTGGCAAGAAAAGCTGCTTTTAGGAGGTCGTCAAGAGTTTTCGCTCGACACTTCCATTCTTGGGTGGTTGGTTTGTCCCTTGTTCCTGTAACTCGAATCCTAGCCCGGTATATCCCATTTTAATTTTACACCATTGTGAACCTTACGCCTTTTTTACTCACTAATCGAGGTTATCGGCATTGAAAAATCTTCGTAAACTAAATCACACGTGTATATGCTGACATTTAAGAGATATATAGTCAAGAAAATCAAGGGCAGTGGTGATATATATGCGGATTAGACACCAAAAAAAAAACACTCAACAAATGGATACAATTTAAGGAATGTGTTTAGTGACGACATCAGATTCCTAATTGATGGAGAAAGGTCTGGTGGCAAGAAAAGCTGCTTCTAGGAGGTTGTCAAGTGTTTTCGCTCGACGATTCCATTCTTCGGTGGTTGGTTTGGCCCTTGTTCCTTTAACTCGAATCCTAGCCCGGTATATCCAATTTTAATTTTACACCATTATGAAGCTTACGCTTTTTTTACTCTCTGATCGAGGTTCTCGGTATTGAAAAATCTCCGTAAACTAAACTACATGTGTATATGTTGACATTTAAGAGATATACAATCAAGAAAATCAAGGGCAATGGTGATATATATGTGGATTAGACACCAAAAAAAACACTCAACAAATGGCTACAGTTTAAGGAATGTGTTTAGTGACGACATCAGATTCCTAATTGATGGAGAAAGGTCTGGTGGCAAGAAAAACTGCTTCTAGGAGGTTGTCAAGTGTTTTCGCTCCACGATTCCATTCTTGGTGGTTGGTTTGGCCCTTGTTCCTGTAACTCGAATCCTAGCCCTGTATATCCTATTTTAATTTTACACCATTGTGAACCTTACGCCTTTTTTACTCACTAATCGAGGATCTAGGCATTGAAAAACCTTCGTAAACTAAATCACACGTGTATATGTTGACATTTAAGAGATATACAGTCAAGAAAATGAAGGGCAATTGTGATATATATGCGGATTAGACACAAAAAAAAAACACTCAACAAATGGCTACAATTTACGGAATGTGTTTAGTGAGGGCATCAGATTCCTAATTGATGGAGAAATGTCTGGTGGCAAGAAAAGCTGCTTCTAGGAGGTTGTCAAGTGTTTTCGCTCCACGATTCCATTCTTGGGTGGTTGGTTTGTCCCTTGTTCCTGTAACTCGAATCCTAGCCCGGTATATCCCATTTTAATTTTACACCATTGTGAACCTTACGCCTTTTTTATTCTCTGATCGAGGTTCTCGGTATTGAAAAATCTTCGTAAACTAAATCACACGTGTATATGTTGACATTTAAGAGATATACAATCAAGAAAATCAATGGAAATGGTGATATATATGCGGATTAGACATAAAAAAAAGAACACTCAACAAATGGCTACAGTTTAAGGAATGTGTTTAGTGACGACATCAGATTCCTAATTGATGGAGGAAGGTCTGGTGGCAAGAAAAGCTGCTTCTAGGAGGTTGTAAAGTGTTTTCGCTCGAAGATTCCATTCTTGGGTGGTTGGTTTGGCCCTTGTTTCTGTAACTCGAATCCTAGCCCGGTATATTCCATTATAATTTTACACCATTGTGAACCTTACGCCTTTTTTACTCTCTGATCGAGGTTCTCGGCATTGAAAAATCTTCGTACACTAAATCCCACGTGTATATGCTGACATTTAAGAGATATACAATCAAGAAAATCAAGGGCATTGGTGATATATATGCGGATTAGACACCAAAAAAACACTCAACAAATGGCTATAGTTTAAGGAATGTGTTAAGTGACGACATCAGATTCCTAATTGATGGAGAAAGGTCTGGTGGCAAGAAAAGCTGCTTCTAGGAGGTTGTTAAGTGTTTTCGCTCGACGATTCCATTCTTGGGTGGTTGGTTTGGCCCTTGTTTCTGTAACTCGAATCCTAGCCCGGTATATTCCATTTTAATTTTATACCATTGTGAATCTTACGCCTTTTTACTCTCTTATCGAGGTTCTCGGCATTGAAGAATCTTCGTAAACTAAATCACACGTGTATATGTTGACATTTAAGAGATATACAGTCAAGAAAATCAACAGAAATGGAGATATATATGGGGATTAGACACCAAAAAAAACACTCAACAAATGGCTACAATTTAAGGAACGTGTTTAGTGACGGCATCAGATACCTAATTGATGGAGAAAGGTCTGGTGGCAAGAAAAGCTGCTTTTAGGAGGTCGTCAAGAGTTTTCGCTCGACACTTCCATTCTTGGGTGGTTGGTTTGTCCCTTGTTCCTGTAACTCGAATCCTAGCACGGTATATCCCATTTTAATTTTACACCATTGTGAATCTTTCGCCTTTTTTACTCTCTGATCGAGGTTCTTGGCAATGAAAAATCTTTGTAAACTAAATCACACGTGTATATGTTGACATTTAAGAGTTATATAGTGAAGAAAATCAAGGGTAGTGGTGATATATATGCGGATTAGACACACAAAAAAAACTCAATAAATGACTACAATTTAAGGAATGTGTTTAGTGACGGCATCAGATTCCTAATTGATGGAGAAAGGTCTGGTGGTAAGAAAAGCTGCTTCTAGGAGGTTGTCAAGTATTTTCACTCGACGATTCCATTCTTGGGTGGTTGGTTTGGCCCTTGTTCATGTAACTCGAATCCTAGCCCAGTATATCTGAAGGGGTATGGTCCCAGATCTCGCGTCAGCATGACCGCGAAGGACCATTACCCTCATCAAAAACCTCCAACAGCAATAAACTCACCTGTGTCTGCGTGGGCACATGCGAACACAGCGGTCCAATCTGTCCAGTGATGAGAAGACTTACCTTATGGACGGAAACTAATGTAGCACATAGCGATGCGGCCCCGCACCGCATCCTATGAACATTTTTGTCACGACAAGGGATCTGGACAACAGTAACTGTCACTCAGCAGGCAATGCGGCATAACACCGCATCCTGCGTAAATCATGGATGGAACAACCAACGCGGGAACAACATCAAGGACCGCAAGCAGCGATGCGGCTTGGCACCGCATCCTGCCTACAAGGCAAGTGGGTCTGACACCACAGTGCAAGTGGCACTGAGAACAGTCGCCTACCGGCCCACGTGTATACAACAGTCTGACACCACAGCAGGACGTGGCATCACCACAGTATCCGACAGGTCTGACACACCTGCAAATAGCTGTGCGATGTCAGGCTAGTTACTCAACTACCCTCCTCCACTCCTCGGCTATAAATACTGACCCCAAACCAGGTTTGAGGTATCACTTCTCAACTCTCTCCATACTACTACTATCACACTTTGCTTCCCAAGCAAACTACTGATTCTCACGCCGGAGAGTGGTTACAAGGAGCACCCCCCACCTCATCCTCCTTGTTGCGAGTCACGGTTTGTTTCCTTGTGCAGGAAACCCACCACCAGACGATCCACCCGACGATCCTCGGAAAGAAGGGATTAACCCTCTTGACGAGACCAGTGAGTTAACCTACTTGGTTAACCATTGTTTCATCATTGGCGCCCACCGCTACTCTTAGCACTTTTTTCCGACCATCCCTTTCTCTCCAAAGATCATGTCTGATCGTCAAAACAACACTACCGGGGATAACCTAAACCCCATAAACCAAGGGCCTGCGGGAACCATTCCCTTAGCCCCAAATGCTGAACACATTGGCACATCAACGCAAGGGGGCGCATCCCTTACGTTTGGACATGATTTATCACAGTACGCTCCTGTGATACCTACAGGCATGAACCTTCATGCCTGGTACAACCAACAAGCAGCCATGCTGGCTGCAACATACAATAGAGCTTGCACAGAAGCGCAAGTATCTGCGGGACCTACCCCAGAACCGCACACCCCTGTGGGCCGTACTTTACAGTACGACGGCAGGGCCCCAACACATCCGGCCTCTAGAAGCAGGCACGAAGATCGCGGTTCCTCTTACTGCGACGTCCGCACACTTGATGAGGACGACTCCACATATGGGTCCCGCCACAGGAGCCATATACAGAGTCGCCTAGGCCCACATGGCGAAACTAGGCGACAGTCTACAGCCCACCATGGCCTAGGCATTCACAGCCGACTGGGACCCCAGTCCCACCGTGAAGGGCAAGGCTATACCGATCCGGACGATGGTACATACCGCGCGGAATCCCATGCCACCAGCAGCAGACCGGGAGGACACAACTACGTTCCTCCCACTCATCCCCGCACTACGTACCTCCGCGCTGCAAAGCAGCACCGCGGACAACCCTACAAGCCAAAATCGGCGGCTGAAAACTCCAAGTTCGTCCCAGAAATCACCCACGCCAATGTCACCACCACAAAATTCCCATTAAACATTGGGAAATACAACGGTTCGACCGACCCAGATGATCACAACAACATCTTCGTCGGTGCCGGGTGCAACGGTAGGTGGGATGAACCCACCTGGTGCCATTTTTTTCCCACAGACCCTAACAGGTCTGGCCAGGGCCTGGTTCGATTCTCTACCACCAGGGTCACTGACCTCATTCGAGGACTTACAAGAAAAGTTCCTCGCGCACTTCAGCCAACGACGCCATGAACGTGATTCCATGGACGTCATGAACATCTGGCGCAGGGATAACGAATCGCTTGAAGAATTTGTTGTCCGTTACAATAAAGAATGCCTAGAGATAGGCGATGTTGCCGACCAAATGGCGCGTAACCATTTCATTGTTGCCGTTAAAGACGAGCAAATGGTTATGAATATCTCTGGCAAAGATGGTTTGCCTAAGAAGTGGGAAGATGTCATGGCTACGGTCAAGACATACGCCCAGACTCAGCAGTCCCTAAGACCGCACATGTCAAAGGCACAACCCCAGGCGGAAGGCCAGTCTTCCCGCCAAGAGCCGAAGCGCAGCAATAAGCGCAACCGGGACACATGGAATCGTGGCAGTGATTCCAGACCATATGTCCCACGAAGCAACCAGCCCGACGCAAGGGATACAATCAACACCCAGCGTGAAAATCGGGCGTCAAAAAAGGAATCTCGGGACCGCAGCTGGACCGAGATTAACCAGTCGCCAAGCGACGTCCTTCTCACGGACGCACAATTCCTGCGACCGGCCCAACCGATGAAGTCCAAAAAGAACCAGGATCTTGCACTCTACTGCGACTATCACAAGGACAATGGCCACACAACAAACAACTGCATCAGTCTCCGACTGGAGATTGAGCGAGCCCTAAAAGAGGGAAAACTGCAACACCTGTTGACAGGCGCACACAAAGCTACCAAGCGCATCACTCCCCACAACGAGGGCACCTCCACGGGACAGAGGACCATGTACGTAGCCTCTACCCACATGATCAACGGAGGAAAAGGAAGGCCGCGCAAGGCGGCAAGAAGACCGGACAATGACTGGAAAGACGAGCAAGTCGTCATTCCAAAAGTCCAAGGCGGCCCGCGCGATAGACGCGCCGTGGTTATCACAGGCCACCTGGCTCACTACTGCACCGAGCGATTGTTCATCGACCCGGGTAGTACATCCGATATTATATACGAGCAATGTTTCAACCAGTTTGATCAAGAAGACAAAGATCGGCTGCAGCTAGCGGACTACCCGTTGGCTGGGTTTGCAGGGGAAACCGTATTCCCCCTGGGCCAGATTACCTTTCCTGTGCGCCTCACCAACGGGAGGCACACAAGAACGGAGGAGGTAAACTTCATGGTTTTACCGCACACCTCCAAGTACGACGTACTTCTCGGGAGAGAATCCTAGGGCGACTTCAACATGATCACATCCATCCCTCACTCTGCCATTGGTTTCCCAACAGAGACAGGGATCGCGGTAATATACGCCCGAAGAGAAGTTATGTCTACGGACGACCTGCGTCCAGCTAAGGTAGCAAGGCCCACCCCCAACACACAACCAGAAAAATGGGTGCTTAACGCAAAACACCCAGAGCAAACGGTCACGTTGGGCCATGCCTTGACATCTACCATCAGAGCGCGCCAGAAGCAACTTCTCTTCAGGAAGCAAGATATTTTTGCTTGGACACCCGCAGACATGACAGGGGTGCCACGCAAAATCGCGCAACATTTCTTGAATACCATGCCAGGTATCAAGCCGGTGATCCAAGGCCAACGCCACCTTGGATCAGCAAAAAACGTGGCGATGGAAGAGCAGGTACAGGAGCTGCTCTCCGCAGGCATCCTGCGGGAAGTCAAATACCAGACTTGGCTGTCCAACCCAGTCATGGTAGAAAAACCAAGTGGGGGTTGGCGCATGTGTGTCGATTATAAAGACCTCAATAAGGCCTGCCCCAAGGATTGTTACGCACTTCCGGAGATCGACGAGAAGGTCGATAACCTCGCACCATTTAGATGGAAGTGTTTCCTCGATTGTTACAAAGGCTACCACCAGGTACAGATGGCAATCGAAGATGAAGACAAAACGGCATTCCGCTCTCCTACCGGGAACTACTGCTACACCAAAATGCCGTTCGGGTTGCGCAACGCTGGCGCAACCTATCAAAAGTTGATGAACGACACTTTTCGCGGTCAAATCAGCAAAAGTGTCGAAATCTATATGGACGACCTGGTCGTCATGAGCATGGAGGAAGACACCATGCTCAACGATATCGAAAGAACATTCCAAACTATACGAAGCGTCAACATGAAGCTTAATCCAGGGAAATGCTCGTTTGGAATGGAAGAAGGAAAATTCCTCGGATTCATCATAACCAAAGATGGATTCAAGGTAAACCCGGAAAAGGTTCAGGCGATCGAACGCATGCCATCGCCCTCAACGATGAAAGAAATGCAACGACTAGCCGGCAGGCTAGCCGCACTAAACAGATTCTTAGCCAACCACGCGGCTAAGTCATACCCTTTCATCAAGACCCTGCGGAGCTGCCTAAAAAAGGAACAATTCCAATGGACCGCAGAGGCCGAAAAAGCTTTCTGGGAAATGAAAGAGTGTTTGATCCAGCTCCCAACTTTAACCGCACCACAAAAAGATGAGCCACTTATTCTATACTTGTCTGCCGCGGACAACGCGGTAGGCGCGGTACTCATAGTGGAGCGGGAAGGAGTCCAAACACCCATCTACTACATCAGCAAAATGCTCAACGACCCAGAGACAAGGTACTCCATCATGGAGAAATTGGTACTGGCACTAGTGCACGCATCGAGACGTTTACGACGTTACTTCGCAAACCACGTCATCACAGTGTTAACTAACTACAGAATCGGCCCGATCCTATCCAAACCCGACATCTCTGGGAGGTTAGCAAAATGGGCAATTAAGCTGGGCGCACTTTCACTGAACTATAAGCCGCACCCCGCAATCAAAGGCTAGGTCTTGGCTGATTTCGTTGCTGAAGTACCAGGGCTAACAAATGGCTACAGTTTGGCAGGGCTGCGTTTGGCAGTCAAACTCGACGTCAAACATTTGGAAGCACATGTCGACTCACTACTGGTTGCAGGGCAGATACGCGGTGACTATGCCGCAAAAGGGGAAATCATGATCCTCTACCTCGAACAAGCCTTGCAACTGAAATCACGGTTCACCTCCTTCAATATTCTCCATATCAACAGGAGTGATAACAAACCTGCGGATGCACTATCAAAACTTGCATCCACCAGCTTCCAACACCTGGCAAAAGAGGTACACATCGAGATTCTGCAAAATCCTTCAGTACCCCTACGCCAAGTCAATGTCATCCAGTATGGTACAACATCCTGGATGACACCGATAATTGCATACTTACAATCAGGTGTTATTCCCGAAAGCAAGGCAGAAGCACGCAAGCTACAATACAAAGCGTGTCATTACCAAATGGGAGACGGTATGCTATACCGTAAATCATACCTGGGGCCACTCCTACGATGCGTCAACCCCGAAGACGCCATATACCTTACCAAAGAAATTCACGAGGGAATATGTGGCATACACGCAGGCCCACGCATGGTCGTGGCCAAAATCATGAACGCCGGGTACTATTGGCCCGGCATGCACCTGGACACAGTCAAAGTCTTACGCAAGTGTTTCAATTGTCAGCGACATGCTCCCAAGACCTTGCGTCCCAAGAACAACCTGATCCCCGTCACCACCGCATGGCCATTCCAAAAATGGCCAATCGATGTGGTAGGACCATTTCCAGAAGCACCCGGTGTAGTGAAATTTATCATAGTGGCTGTTGATTACTTTACAAAATGGGTAGAGGCAAAGCCACTTGCATCAACCACCGCTATGATAACAAGGAAATTCGTGTGGGAACATATCATCTGCCGTTTTGGTCTACCAATGTGCATCGTCACCGATAACGGTACCAACTTCACCGCCGATGACTTTCAAAAATGGTTAAAAGAGCTAAACATTGAACACATATTCTCCTCAGTGGCGCATCCTCAAGGGAACGGCCAAGTCGAGAGTATCAATAAAAGCTTAGTGGAAGGCATCAAAGCACGGTTGGGAACAGCCAGACGCGACTGGGTTGATGAAATCCCAAGTATTTTATGGGCTCATAGGACAAGCCCAAAAACAAGCAACGGTGAGACACCCTTCAGCCTGGTCTATGGCACTGAAACGATGATCCCCGCAGAAGTAGGCCTCCCCTCACCTAGAATGTTGGCTATCAACAAGATAGATAACAATGAGGAACGCAGGGTTGACTTGGACCTCTTGGAAGAAAGGCGCGAAAATGCTACCATCAACGAGGCCAAATACAAAACCAAACTTGAAAAGTACTACAATGCACGCGTTCGCATTTGTACTTTCAACCCGGGAGACTACGTCCTTCGCGACAATGAAGCATCTAACGCGGAACGCCCAGGGAAACTTGCCCCCAAGTGGGAAGGACCCTACCTCATCCAAGAGGTCCTGGGCAAAGGCGCGTATAAACTTCAAACATTGGAAGGCGAAACTATCGCACGCACATGGAATGCACAACAGCTTCGACGCTGTTATATGTAAGCCATGTTTTGTTTTTACATTCACCATGTAACCTATCAGGCCACGGGCCATTTGCAAATAAATAAATAGACGATTTAATGCAATATTGTTTATTTATTTCTATTACAAATGCGTGTTCCACTCTGAGGTATACACAAAAACAGATTAGCAAAATCTTCATTCGTGATACCCACACAGAGTGGTAACCACACGCAACTATTATAATAGGCCAGCAATGGCAACACTGTTTGTCCGACCAAAGACAATTCTTCATACTTGCATATCACCTAGATATGCAAAAGGCAATTACAGATTTAGTGTCACTCACAGTAACATTAAACTCTTACAAATTCAAACATGCAAGTAGTAAAAACACTTGTACAAATTGACCAGAACAATTCTTTATATTCAAAAAATTCCTACACCTGCGCGGTGCACAGAGAATTTACATAAAGTTTTTAAACAATTACATGAGGAAACAAAAAAGGCACGCAGGCCAGCCTAGTCTTTCTTTGTGCCGCTGGAACCCTCACCGTCCTTGCTTACCACAGTAGGTTTTTCCTCATCTTCTTCATCAGCGTATAACACTCGCAAGCGGTCCACATAGTCCTCCGCTTCTAGACACTTTTCAAGATCCTCGAGACCCGAAAGGGTTGTGTCATTATACGTCGCAACCGCAACATCAAGAAGCGCTTCAGTATCCGCACCGTGGAACCCGGATAGCTCATCAGTATATCCGCCCTGGGCTACAACATTCATATGGCTAATACAGCGATTATAGCCAGCTTTAAAACCAGCATCCCGGGCACGCTCCTTAATCTCATTAACACCTGATACATTCTCAGGTGTGTCAAGGATGGCAGTAACAATCTGCGAAACAAGAATACAAAGGTTATCAATGGCAAACCTATAACAAAAGCAACGAATTCTTACATGCCCGATCCTGCGCATACGCATCCATTCATGGTCAGCCTTGAGCAGCTTAAGTGACGAATCAAGGCTATCTCTAGCCTCCTCAGCCTCTCTTGCCCGCGCTTCAACCTCATCAACGCGGGCAGAGACCTCCTCAATAGTGCCCCCCCGGGTCCGTACTTCAGCCTGTTAACAAAAAAAAAAACAAGTATACAAAAATAATCAACATACTTGTGAGATGTACAAATTCAAAAGCAAGAAACTTATACCTAGAGGCCCAAGATAGTTTTGGTTAAATTGGTGCGGTCAACATTCGCCCCTTCAAGAGCCTTTGCAGTGCGGGCCTCCGCCTCCTTGGCCTCTTCAAGAGCCTTGGCGAGGCGAGCTTCCGCCTCTTGGGCAGCCGCAACAGCTGCTGCTTTCTCTTTAACCAGCGCAGCATTTGCTGCCTTAGCATTGACAAGCTCCTAGCGAACACGAAAAAGAGTTTCATTCTGTTTGGCCCAAGAGTCTTTCCAAGCCTTGCGCTCATTAGAAAGGGATTCTTTCCAACTCTGGCGTTCAGTGGAAAGCAGTTTTGCAAGGGTACGAACCTGTTTAAGCTCAGCAGTTGCAGCCTACTCTTCAGTCTGCTTACGCTTTTCAAACGCAGCCCTATCCCTTTCAAGCTGCTCTGCACCCTCACGTGCAGCCTTCACCAACTCCTCAGCCTCAGCACGCAAGCGCACATTCTCCTCCTCCCTGCGACCCAACACCTTATACTTTTCCATAATGGCATTGGCCATTACGGAACTTCCAACAAGCATGGAGGAGAGTTTGTTAATCTGGGCCTCACTTGACAGAGAACGGGCCCGGTTGACTTCAAAAGGGGTGCCCAAACCATCCAAAATCTCCCTACTCGCGGAGGGGTCAGCAGTAATATCATCCCCTTGCAGTACGGTCCAGGGGGGGCGGTGGTAAGCCATGGCCCGATCTTCCGTATAGGTGCGGTAATAATACTCCAATTCAGACTCTTCAGGCTGAATGGGAGTCTCTACGAAACCCGCACCCCCAGAAACGGAACCAGAAGCCTTCCCACCAGCAGGTGACTTTGGCCTTTCAGTATAAGCAAATTTCAGGTTCACGTCATCAGCATCCTCTGGGGTAATGACATTGTCATGAGAATCCACCGTGTCATGGATCTGGGCCGCAGGCCCCTTCCCAGTGTCCTCTTCCCGCATAGAGGGCTCAGGTGTAACAACCTTATGAACCCCCACATCCGCAGCAGTGTCATGCGGGGGAGGAGGAGGAGCATCAAAGATGGAGAACCCTTCATCTTGGGGTTCTGCAATCAAAGCAGAAATACGTTAAACTCCAAGTACAAACACAAAATACTTGTCCTAGTTACGCATTACATACCAGGAACAACCACAGGCTTCTTTTGTCCTACAAAAGCCCCGCGTCTGGTCTGAATCTTCGGTTTCTTTTTCTCACCAGCATCAACAGCTTTCCCTGCTTTCCTCTTCTTCTCATCAGCAGCCTTAGAACCCGCAGTGGTTCCACCTATGGCCGCACCAGCACCTGGAACACCCAAGCCCTCAAGGGTGTCAGATACTACCACGTAATCGGTATATCTGCGGAAATGAGATCGAGAGATACCTGCTGCATGCGGAACCAAAGGCGGAACAACAGGAGCTTCAGTTTTCTTCTTGCCACGACCCCGCACAGGTTTATCTACTTGTTTCTTCTCTGCATGCTTTTTGGGAGCACCCTTTGACTCAAACTTACCAAGGGCCCAAAGAGTACCTGCATATAGAATATCAGCAACATGAAAATTATAAGGCAAGAAAAGCAGGTTATAAATTATACCTTTGCCCTGCGGCAGGGGTGCATTCATTTCCTCGCGTGTAGGAACGCGGAAATTATGAAGAATGGTCAAATTAAAACCTGCACCTTCGGCAGTCTTGACAATATCAACCTTGCCAGTAAAGGTTGGATCTAATATCTTCCACAGCTCAACAACAACTTCTGATAATACACGTTCAAATTAATAAGAAACAAGGGAGTAATGAAACCGCACAAGAGTAAGAACACTTACCACCAGTTTTCTCCCGCACAACGGGCTTTGCATGCTTATCAGCCCTATTCAATAACATCCGCAGCATCCACAACTCAGTGTTCTTCAACAGCCTATGCTCAATAGTCCTCAACCTTGGGAACCACTCCGCATTCTCCGCATTAGGAATGGCAATATCCTCCGCAGGGATAGGCTCATTAACATTCCGCAAAGTCATGTTGAGAACAACCGCGGCAGCTTTAACATAGAAGAACTTGCTCTTCCACTTTGTAATACCCTTGGGAGGGGTCATCAACTTGATACTTCCGTACCGTTCTCGGAAAGAGAAGAAACCTATGTTCACCGTCAACTGATAAAACCCCCGGAAATTGTCAACGGTAACCGGCAAACCAAGGGCACGAAAAGTTGATTCAAAGTGTCTAATACGAATAAACCCAAAAGGACTCATTTGGGAGATGTGGACCTTGTAATACTCCAACAAATCAGCAACAAAAACGGTCAATGGTAAACGAAGATTACCATCGATGAAAGAATCGGCCCACAGGGTCACGTGACCGGCTGGAGCACAAGCATCGGTGTCACCGTCTTGGGGATAAACAGCTCCAAACTCGGAGGGCATCTGTGTACTGATCATCAGTTGGTCGAACGACGCTTTCGACCACTTCAAGGGTGGCAAGCCACCACCAGGGACACTACCACCATCATCTTCTTCTTCCCCGGCCACCGGAGAAGAGGTTTCAGGGTTTTCACCCTCCACATTGTGTGGGTTAGATGGTTCAGCCATCAGAAATATGAAGAGAAGGATTGAGTTGCACAAGAAAACTCAGAGAAGAACTGGAATTACAGACAGGTCAGTCGGAGAAGACAAGGGGAACACACTCTTTTTCACTGGAGAAAATTTTGAAATTTGAACAAAGTGATGAGAAACCAAACGGTTTCCCCTTATATACTCATCGCAATTAATGCGATGCAGTAAACCGACTTACCACGTTCAAAAAGGGCCACTGACGTATCGCCACGTGTTCAGCGGTTTTTCAGATGACGGTTATCACGCGCGCGTGGCCGCCCACGCGCCTGACAGAAGAGACCTTTACACTACTTGCTACGGTGCAGTTATGACCTCGGTCAGTGAAAACGTCCTTTCAGATCATCACATGTCAGAGCCCTACCAACTTTCAACAACCCACACGTGCCATCAACCACGTAGACAAACAAAAGCGACAAACATTATCCGAACTTAAGCGGCATGCGGTTTTTCTGGTTTACCGCACCATAACCCATACCTCATGTCGTTTTTTACATACCCCTCAAAAAAGGCAAAAATATATATCTTTAAATTATATAAGGGGGTATAAGCAATAACCGCACATACCCACACGCACACGTGGAATATGCGGAGAGGACACACACCAACCCGCACAGGTGTGTCAGATACTCAGAACCAGCGTGGTTCTTTGGACTGCGAGAAACCGCTTCTCAGGATGCGGTAAACCGCATTCCATGTAAGCTTCTTTAAGCTTCCAAACCCTCATTTCCGGTTCACAACCACGGAGGGAACGCAAACAACTTCTCCTTAGGGAAAAGGACAAGTGTGCTGAGCAACCGCACATCAGCAACCCTGTCTCCTGAACCTTCAAGAGCTACGTCCAGGCTACAAGACTTCTAGAAGCGAGTTCTTTGCTGCAAACCGCAACAACTCGTGAGTAGTTACTACAAACCGCAACTATGCGAACGGTAGCTACGGAAGAGCCACAACTAAAGCACCATGCGGAGGAGCAAAGCTACTTCAAGGAAAAATGCTTTTCAACTAAGCATTAAGGATAGTGACTACAAAACGAATGCGGAAGAGTTTCAACCAACTTCCCAAGTATCCAAGGTGATCTCCTCCGGCAACACCACTTAAAGAAAAGCTACTTTCCACCAAAGCGTGAAGGAAAGTAGCTCCAGAACAGTGGTAACAAGTCTGCTTATGACTAGTTACCCACCTATGGACCGCATAGAATAAACAATGGTGGGCACAACCCTGCCTATGACCATGTTTATATGCCCATAGTTCAGATTCACATTGTTCGACCAAACACGGCCAACAATGGCGCAACTACCGCACGTTCCTCAAACAAACATGGCCAACAAGGTACGGTAATGAGGTAACCGCAAAGGACGTGCGGTTACTAGAGAGCTAAGCCTCAGAGGACGTGCGGTTACTTGAGAGATAAACCGCAGAAGACGTGTGGTTATTAGAAAGCTCAACTGGAGAACACGAATACCCCACAAAACAGGGATCATCATTGCATGTCCAGTTGCTAAACATAGAGCTTGAGTAAAGTACTTACAACTTTGCACTAGCTGACGCAGAGGTTACAACTAGACTGACGAAGACGTACATCTTCAGTCACGATCTCAAAGGTTGGTTCGAACCCTGCTAACACCTTCAGTCACCGTCTCAAAGGTTGGTTCGAAACACCAACAGGTGGCTGATGACATCAAGAAAAGGTAGACTAAGAGTCAAGTCCTTGGCTGAGAATTCCGCATCAGACGGAACTTGCTCACCAGACACCCTTCTCGAAGGAAGGAACAATCCACTCGAAAGGCCTACTACTTACTAAAAGAAGGAGCCATCTGCATGGCCCATACTTAACCTTCTAGATAACATAGTCCAGTATCCCTCCCACATGCAACTTGCATACGGAAGGAACACTAGACTGGGGGGACTTGAAGGGGTATGGTCCCAGATCTCGCGTCAGCATGACCGCGAAGGACCATTACCCTCATCAAAAACCTCCAACAGCAATAAACTCACCTGTGTCCGCGTGGGCACATGCGAACACAGCGGTCCAATCTGTCCAGTGATGAGAAGACTTACCTTAAGGACGGAAACTAATGTAGCACATAGCGATGCGGCCCCGCACCGCATCCTATGAACATTTTCGTCACGACAAGGGATCTGGACAACAGTAACAGTCACTCAGCAGGCAATGCGGCATAACACCGCATCCCGCGTAAATCATGGATGGAACAACCAATGCAGGAAGAACATCAAGGACCGCAAGCAGCGATGCGGCTTGGCACCGCATCCTTCCTACAAGGCAAGTGGGTCTGACACCACAGTGCAAGTGGCACTGGGAACAGTCGCCTACCGGCCCACGTGTATACAACAGTCTGACACCACAGCAGGACGTGGCATCACCACAGTATCCGACAGGTCTGACACACCTGCAAATAGTTGTGCGATGTCAGGCTAGTTACTCAACTACCCTCCTCCACTCCTCGGCTATAAATACTGACCCCAAACCAGGTTTGAGGTATCACTTCTCAACTCTCTCAATACTACTACTATCACACTTTGCTTCCCAAGCAAACTACTGATTCTCACGCCGGAGAGTGGTAACAAGGAGCACCCCCCACCTCATCCTCCTTGTTGCGAGTCACGGTTTGTTTCCTTGTGCAGGAAACCCACCACTAGACGATCCAGCCGACGATCCTCGGAAAGAAGGGATTAACCCTCTTGACGAGACCAGTGAGTTAACCTACTTGGTTAACCATTGTTTCATCAATATCCCATTTTAATTTTACACCATTGTGAACCTTACGCCTTTTTTACTCTTTGGTCGAAGATCTCGGCATTGAAAAATTTTCGTAAACAAAATAACACGTGTATATGTTGACATTTAAGGGATATACAGTCAAGAAAATCAAGGGCAATGGTGATATATATGCGGATTAGACACCAAAAAAAACACTCAACAAATGGATACAGTTTAAGGAATGTGTTTAGTGACGACGTCAGATTCCTAATTGATGGAGAAAGGTCTGGTGGCAAGAAAAGCTACTTCTAGGAGGTTGTCAAGTGTTTTAGCTCGATGATTCCATTCTTGGGTGGTTTGTTTGGCCCTTGTTCCTGTAACTCGAATCCTAGCCCGGTATATCCCATTTTAATTTTACACCATTGTGAACCTTACGCCTTTTTTACTCTCTGATTGAGGTTCTCGGCAATGAAAAATCTTCGTAAACTAAATCACACGCGTATATGTTGACATTTAAGAGATATACAGTCAAGAAAATCAAGGGCAATGGTGATATCTATGCGGATTAGACACCAAAAAAACACTCAACAAATGGCTACAATTTAAGGAATGTGTTTAGTGACGGCATCAGATTCCTAATTGATGGAGAATGGTCTGGTGGCAAGAAAAGCTACTTCTAGGAGGTTGTTAAGTGTTTTCGCTCGACGATTCCCTTCTTGGGTGGTTGGTTTGGTCCTTGTTCATGTAACTCGAATCCTAGCCCTGTATATCCCATTTTAATTTTACACCATTGTGAAACTTACGCCTTCTTTACTCGCTGATCGAGGTTCTAGGTATTGAAAAATCTTCGTAAACTAAATCACACGTGTATATGTTGACATTTAAGAGATATACAATCAAGAAAATCAAGGGAAATGGTGATATATATGCGGATTAGACACCAAAAAAAAACACTCAACAAATGGCTAGAGTTTAAGGAATGTGCTTAGTGACGACATCAGATTCCTAATTGGTGGAGAAAGGTCTGGTGGCAAGAAAAGCTACTTCTAGGAGGTTGTCAAGTGTTTTCGCTCAAAGATTCCATTCTTGGGTGGTTGGTTTGGCCCTTGTTCCTGTAACTCGAATCCTAGCCCGGTATATTCCATTATAATTTTACACCATTGTGAACCTTACGCCTTTTTTTACTCTCTGATCGAGGTTCTCGGCATTGAAAAATCTTCGTAAACTAAATCACACGTGTATATGCTGACATTTAAGAGATATACAATCAAGAAAATCAAGGGCAATGGTGATATATATGCGGATTAGACACCAAAAAAAAACACTCAACAAATGGCTACAATTTAAGGAATGTGTTTAGTGACGGCATCAGATTCCTAATTGATGGAGAAAGGTCTGGTGGCAAGAAAAACTGCTTCTAGGAGGTTGTCAAGTATTTTCGCTCGACGATTCCATTCTTGAGTGGTTGGTTTGGCCCTTGTTCTTGTAACTCGAATCCTAGCCCAGTATATCCCATTTTAATTTTACACCATTGTGAACCTTACGTCTTTTTTACTCTCTGTTCGAAGTTCTCGGCATTGTAAAATCTTCATAAACTAAATTACACGTGTATATGTTGACATTTAAGAGATATACAGTCAAGAAATCAAGGGCAATGGTGATATATATGCGGATTAGACACAAAAAAACACTCAACAAATGGCTACAATGTAAGGAATGTGTTTAGTGACGGCATCAGATTCCTAATTGATGGAGAAAGGTCTGGTGGCAAGAAAAGCTGTTTCAAGGAGGTTGTCAAGTTTTTTCGCTCGATGATTCCATTCTTGGGTTGTTGGTTTGGCCCTTGTTCCTGTAACTCGAATCCTAGCCCGGTATATCCCATTTTAATTTTACAACATTGTGAACCTTACGCCTTTTTTACTCTCTGATCGAGGTTATCAGTATTGAAAAATCTTCGTAAACTAAATCACACGTGTATATGTTGACATTTAAGAGATATACAATCAAGAAAATCAAGGGCAACGGTGATATATATGCGGATTAGACACCAAAAAAAACACTCAACAAATGGCTACAATTTAAGGAATGTGTATAGTGACGGCATCAGATTCCTAATTGATGGAGAAAGGTCTGGTGGCAAGAAAAGCTGCTTTTAGGAGGTTGTCAAGTGTTTTCACTCGACGATTCCATTCTTGGTTGGTTGGTTTGGCCCTTGTTCCTGTAACTCGAATCCTAGCCCGGTATATTCCATTATAATTTTACACCATTGTGAACTTTACGCCTTTTTTTCTCTCTGATCGAGGTTCTCGGCATTGAAAAATCTTCGTAAACTTAATCACACGTGTATATGTTGACATTTAAGAGATACACAGTCAAGAAAATCAAGGGCAATGGTGATATATATGCGGATTAGACACCAAAAAAAACACTCAACAAATGGCTACAATTTAAGGAATGTGTTTAGTGACGGCATCAGATTCCTAATTGATGGAGAAAGGTCTGGTGGCAAGAAATGCTGCTTCTAGGAGGTTGTCAAGTGTTTTCGCTCCAAGATTCTATTCTTGGGTGGTTGGTTTGGCCCTTGTTCCTGTAACTCGAATCCTAGCCCGGTATATCCCATTTTAATTTTTCACCATTGTGAACCTTACACCTTTTTTACTCTCTGGTCGAGGTTCTCGGCATTGAAAAATCTTCGTAAATTAAATCACACGTGTATATGTTGACATTTAAGAGATATTCAGTCAACAAAATCAAGGGCAATGGTGATATATATGCGGATTAGACACCAAAAAAAACACTTAACAAATGGCTACAATTTAAGAAATGTGTTTAGTGACAGCATTAGATTCCTAATTGATGGAGAAACGTCTGGTGGCAAGAAAAGCTACTTCTAGGAGGTTCTCAAGTGTTTTCGCTCGACGATTCCATTCTTGGGTGGTTGGTTTGGCCCTTGTTTCTGTAACTCGAATCCTAGCCCGGTATATCCCGTTTTAATTTTACACCATTGTGAACCTTACGCCTTTTTTTCTCTCTGATCGAGGTTCTCAGCATTGAAAAATATTCGTAAACTAAATCACACGTGTATATGTTGACATTTAAAAGATATACAGTCAAGAAAATCAAGGGCTATGGAGATATATATGCGGATTAGACACCAAAAAAAAACACTCAACAAATGGCTACAATTTAAGGAATGTGTTTAGTGACAGCATCAGATTCCTAATTGATGGAGAAAGGTCTGGTGGCAAGAAAAGCTGCTTCTAAGTGGTTGTTAAGTGTTTTCGCTTGATGATTCCATTCTTGGGTGGTTGGTTTGGCCCTTGTGCCTGTAACTCGAATCCTAGCCCGGTATATCCCATTTTAATTTTACACCATTGTGAACCTTACACCTTTTTTACTCTCTGATCGAGGTTCTCGGCATTGAAAAATCTTCGTAAACTAAATCACACGTGTATATGTTGACATTTAAGAGATATACAGTCAAGAAAATCAAGGGCAATGTTGATATATATGCGGATTAGACACCAAAAATAACACTCAACAAATGGCTACAATTTAAGGAATGTGTTTAGTGACGGCATCAGATTCCTAATTGATGGAGAAAGGTCTGGTGGCAAGAAAAGCTGCTTCTAGGAGGTTGTCAAGTGTTTTCGCTCGACGATTCCATTCTTGGTTGGTTGGTTTGGCCCTTGTTCCTGTAACTCGAATCCTAGCCCGGTATATCCCATTTTAATTTTACACTATTGTGAACCTTACGCCTTTTTTACTCTCTGATCGAGGTTCTCGGCATTGAAAAATCTTCGTAAACTAAATCACACGTGTATATGTTGACATTTAAGAGATATACAGTCAAGAAAATCAAGGGCAATGGAGATATATATGCGGATTAGACACCAAAAAAGACACTTAACAAATGGCTACAATTTAAGGAATGTGTTTAGTGACAGCATCAGATTCCTAAATGATGGAGAAATGTCTGGTGGCAAGAAAAGCTGCTTCTAGGTGGTTATTAAGTGTTTTCGCTCAACGATTCCATTCTTGGGTGGTTGGTTTGTCCCTTGTTCCTGTAACTCGAATCCTAGCCCGGTATATCCCATTTTAATTTTACACCATTGTGAACCTTACGCCTTTTTTACTCTCTGATCGAGGTTCTCGGCATTGAAAAATCTTCGTAAACTAAATCACACGTGTGTATGTTTACATTTAAGAGATATACAGTCAAGAAAATCAAGGGCAATGGAGATATATATGCGGGTTAGACACAAAAAAAACACTCAACAAATGGCTACAATTTAAGGAATGTGTTTAGTGACAGCATCAGATTCCTAATTGATGGAGAAAGGTCTGGTGGCAAGAAAAGCTGCTTCTAGGTGGTTGTTAAGTGTTTTCGCTCGATGATTCCATTCTTGGGTGGTTGGTTAGGCCCTTGTTCCTGTAACTCAAATCATAGCCCGGTATATCCCATTTTAATTTTACACCATTGTGAACATTACGCCTTTTTTACTCTCTGATCGCGGTTCTCGGCATTGAAAAATGTTGGATCTGAGTTTGGTTTTGATTGTATTTTTCGTTTGAAATTAAGATGGAAATGAATGAGTTGTGCAGCGGAATTAAGATGGAAACAAACTTTGCATACAATCAAACGAGAGTATTGTTTTGATCAAAACACTTTTCACTATGAACCGAAAGATTGAATTTAGTTTCAACAACGATTACAAAGTAATGTTTGATACAAACTCCCCCTCAGCCAGAGCTCAGTGTTTGTTCGTGCAGAGAAGACGGTTTTGCAAAGAGCTAATAGAACAGTACAGAGCACTGTTCTATTTATAGGCACTAGCAAACCACTGAGCATCTAAGCTGACATCACCATGAAAGTGACATCTAACCTCCTAACAAACTCTAACCTCTGATCAATACAAACACTGCTATACTAACTACTGCCTATTACATTACATTACATAAAGACAGAGTAAACAACTGTTGCAACCTTTCACTGTTGTGAGCCCAGCAGTACTTGTCCGGATCAGCAGTGCTTGAACCAAGGCAGTAGATTGAACAGCAGAACTTTAGTCTTTCATCAGGTCTTCACTTGATCAGCAGTTTGACGGTCAGTAGCTTGTATGATCAGTAGATAGGAGGTCAGCAGATATTGAAACCACTTTCAAGGGGAGAGACTTGTACGAAACATCTGCTTATTCTGGATCCACTGCTCTGATCAAGTTTTGGCTTTAATTATCTGTTCCTCTGATAGGGTTCAATGCCAACAATCTCCCCCTGGAACAGATAATGCCAAAACTCTTCATTATTGTGGAATTCTTTATTGCCTCATCAGCAGTTCCCTTATCTGACCTTTAAATTGTTGTTCAAATTCTAGGGCATCTGTGTCGTCATCATCCCTGCTAAGTGGAAGATCAAGGAGATCCTGCAAATCTTCAAGTCTCAGGCCAAGAGCTTGTTCCCTTGATATTTTCTTCACTTCTCCACCAGACCTGAGCAAAGTCAATACGTAGGTCTGTTTGTCAGTTTCCCACTTTTGTATTTTTGAGCCTGGTGGGTTTCTTGGGAGATTCTTATTTGCAGAGGTGTTTGGTGAGGCTGGCCTATTCATGACTGACTGAGCAGTACTTACAGATTGTTCCAATTCAAGATCTTCTTTTATCATTAATTTAATGCCTTCTTTTACAATAGCATTTCCAGCTTTTAGATCTTGAATTGTTTCAGCACCTGACTGGTTTTGACTCCTTCTTTTGTAGATGGCAGCACCAGCTGGAGCAGTGGTTCTTTTGATTTGCAGCTTTGGTGGTCTTTTTGAGACCGCTGCTTTGGAGTAGTCAGGCTTTTGTGGAACTGTTGGATCTTTCTTTCTAAGTTCCTCTAACCTTTTGTAGGTAGCCCTGACCCTATCTTCTCCCCACTTTGTCACTGAATTCTTTGACCCATAATCAGCTGCTATCAGCTCCTCTTTCATTCTCTTCAACTCTAAGATCTTATCAGCTTCAAGTTGTTTGAATTTTTCAGGAGGAGTCTGCTTGACCTTATTTTTTATCATTTCTTGAATCCTGGCTGCCTCTTTTTCAAGCTCAGGAATGGTCCAGTTTTTGTACATGTGTTTCTCCCCCCCTTGTATTTCTTGTAGGTCATGATGTTCTCAATGTAGTCTTTTCTCAAGGACTCATCTACCCTTTCTGAGATTTGCTGACATACATTTTTAGCAAATTGCTCCATAGTTCTGACCTGAGTGAGTAGAAACTGATAGTTTTGCTGAAATTCCCTATCAGATTTCCCTTGTTTATTTTTTATTGCGATATCCTCTGCTTGCTTGGCCTTGAGTTTCAAGTATTCTTCAATATTGTTAGGCCTGGGATATCCTTCAACTGATGGCAAACTCCTTTTAGCTGGGTCATCCTCATAGTAAAAGGATTTGATTTCTTCCCTAACTGCAACGAGTTCCAGAGGGAATGAGACACCAGCAGGAGGTAATGGCTTTAGAATTTGAGCTGAAGAGAGAGGTATGGGTTTTGGAATGGTGACCAGTGACAGGGATTTTAAAGATGTTGGTGGTGGTGAATAATCATCATCTTTGAGAATTAGCCTTCTCCTTTTTGTTTGAGGAGGGACTAATGATGTTTTGGGTGGAACAGTGGTGGTAGATTGAGTGGCAGTGGTTTGTGATTGACTAACAGCTGTTGAAACAACTGGTGTTTCAACCACTGTTGTCATTACAGCAGATGTTGTAACATCTGTTGTCTTCTGCTTTTTTGGCAGGAGAAAGTGGTGGTGAAGTTGTTTTTGGTGGTGATAGTGGTGGTGGTAAAGCAGTGGTTGTGGTGTGTGTTGAAGTGATAACAGATGTTGAAACCTCTGAAGTACCAACAGTAGTTGATACAGCAGGAGTTACAACAGCTGTTTTGGTGGAGGTTTGATGCAGATGGCTTTTGGATGGTGGTTTTGGAATATGCTTAGGAATTCTGGATGGAATGAACTTAGGTTTCCTTTTTGGCTTAGGATTTTTAGTATCCTTTGACCCAGAATAACCCTGCTCATACAGCTCCATGAAAGCTCTTTTCTCCTCATTCCACCTTGAAATATCCTTTGCCATTCTATCCTTTTTTACACTTGCTACTCCTTCATCAAGTGCTTCTTGAGTAGCATCAACCCTTTTACTACCATCTGGCACAGGAATTTTTCTGGTCATAGCATCCCTTTCTGGTTCAATGTAAAGACCATCATCTATTCCCTTCTTCTTCCACTCCTAAATTTTCTCCCCCTTTTTGGCATTATCTTCTGGGAGTTGATCAATGAAAAGTACTGTTGGAGGAGCAGTGCCAGTGGTTTCCAATAAATGGGCCTTGATTGCCTTAATATCTGCTTGAGTGTTCTTATACCCAGACTCCATTATGTTTCTCAGCTGTTTGACATGTAGTTCATGTTGCTGATCAGCCATTTCTTTTTGGTGTTGGAGAAAAGGTTTGAAGAGGTTCCAGAGCTCATTTGTAGCAGATGCTGGAAGTGGAGCAGGTGCTTGAGGTGGAACAACAGTGGATTGCATCTTTTGTACTGTCAACAACTGTTGCAGCATCTCTTTGATATCTGCAACTGAAGTATCCAGTTTATCAACACGTTCCGTCAATTCCAAATATTTTAAATCATCACCCAATTTAATGGGATCATCTGATTTCCCACTAGCAGTGGTTTTATCAGTGGTTGAAGTAGGGAGTGTACTCCAAACATTAACCACTGATGCCCCTTTTTCTTGGTACTGTGGTCTTCTTCCTTCAACACTTGACAACCTTTTGATGTTGCCAGTGGGAAAAACAAATCCACTGGTGGTTGGCAGAGGTGCTATGTAAGGAATTGCCTCCAAGGAAGTCTTATTAATGTAACCACTGTCCAACTGTAAACCAGTGGGTTCAACAGTTGTAGTGGCTGCTTCACTTGGATTACCACCAAGAGTTACTTGTAACTCAAGGGGTGTAACCTCCTCAGGTTGTGTTGGTGGGTTAGCAAGGATTGATACATCAGACCCAGTCATTTGTTGAGGTATATTCTCATTAATATGTGATTGAGAAGGACTGGTTAGTGCCTGGTTCAAATCAATTGCATCCAACAGAAGTTTGGTTGGTGTGGGAATTGTGGATGTGATGGTTGGTGTAGAAAGAGAATTTGTCCCGGGAAGTGGGCTGTGGATGATGGAAACAAGTGCTTCCAGAGCATCATGATGTGGTGTCCCAATTTGTACAACCTGTTCTTTTTGTGAAGAAGCAGGAGGGGTTTCGGTTATGGATTGAGATATTTGTACCAACTGCTGTGAGGAAGTAGCAGCAGTGGTTTCTTGTGACTTTTGTGCTGTCACTGGCCGTAGCTCTGGTATCTCATCCTCCAGAGTTGCCTTTTTGATGGGTTTGGGGGGTTTTTGAGTTTTTCTTTTTGTTGGCTTTTTGGTGATTTTAGGTGTGGGTTTCAAAGCAGTTGTTGTGCTACTTTGATCACCTTGAGCAGTGGGCTCAGCAGCATATACCTGAGGAGCAGTTGTAACTACTAAAATCTGCTCAGGCATCTCTGCATGTGTTTTGCAAGGTGTTGACATCCTTGTAAAAGTTTCAGCAGTTAAGCAATTTATTTGAATAGATGCACCTTGGTTTATTGCAAAAAGATCATCCTTACTGAATTTCTTTTGAAAATAATAACTTAGAAATCTTGGAAATAGTAAGAATGCCTTTGTTTCAACATTTTTAACCAGATCATTAAAAATTTCCCGAGAATAATTCAGATTTTCTTCTTGAAGAATAGCATATCCCAGATTTTGAATTTTTAATGGTATTTCGTTAAAAGAAGTGGTTTTGTTTGAAACACACATTAGGAGGGTATGAAATAAAAACCTTGTTGCAGAAGGGAAGTAACCTTTTTGTAAGGTGTCCTTTTTTACCTCTGCATTATACCCTCTTTCCAGAAAATCATTTTTTAACTCGTTTTTGGGGAAAGAAATTTTACCTTCCTGATCATCGAGTTGAAAGACCTCTGAAATTGATTGTGATGTAATCTTGACAGCTTTACCCTTTAGGGATGAGTTGATGGCTATTACAGTGTCTCCTTGTATTTTAAGGGTTGCATTTTTCCAGAACTCTCTTTGGGTTGTCAAGTATATTGGTGCATCCGCTGTTAACAAAGTTTTGTACTTTGATGCGGAGATGGTGGCAAGGATGGAATCGAAAATGGTGGTAGTGCCGAGTTTTGTGAGGAGACCCAGAAGATTGTGAGATGGTTTGTGTGGGATTTCAGTGGTATTGACCTTTTGAGAGGCCGCTTTCGACAATGATTTGGAAGTGGTTTTTTGCAGATGGCTTCGATTTTGTCATTTTGGAGATGATGATCGAAGAAATTTGTGAAGAAATGTGAAGAAAAACTGTTTTGAGAAAGGAATTTTTGAGAATTCAATTCGACAGTAAAACCCTGTTTTTGGTGTGAAGTGGGGGTTTTATAGAGGAAATGAAGGCTGACGTGGCAGTCGGTTACAAAAGTACTGACCACTATGTACTGCCCACATGCCAAACTCTGAGGAAATGAAGGACAGTACTTTTATGAAAGTTACTGATGAAGGCAGTGGTTACAACGGTATAATGAAAGCAGTGGATGATTTTCACTATCAGTGGATAGCATATCAGTGGATAAGACACTGCTTTTGAACAACAGAGTTTATCAAAGAAATAGGTGGACCGAGGATGGCTTTCAGCAGTGGACAGACTTTGAAATAGAGCAGACTTTTGAACAATCAGTGGTTATGGCAGACTTTTAAGGATTTTAATGAAAATTTCATTTTTAGCTATTTTTAAGGATGGATTTTTGATTTTCTGAAAACGTTTTAATGCTTTTATGCACAGAAAAACAAGATTTTGCTTGTTATTCCATGTTTAGCATGCCAATTCTAGAGACCAAGCTTTCAAAGGTGGCAGTATCTAATGCTTTTGTGAGCACATCTGCCAGCTGGTCTTTAGTTGGAACATGATGCAGAGAAATCAAACCTTTTTCATAGCAATCCCTCACAAAGTGATGTCTGATGTCGATGTGTTTGGTGGTTGAATGGGAAACTGGATTTTTGATGATATTTTCTGCTGTCTGGCTATCCAACATGAGTGGTGTCTTTAGGGCAGTGATACCAAAATCCAGCAGCTGATTTTGAAGCCACAGGAGTTGGGCTGTACAGCTTGCAGCAGCAATGTATTCAGCTTCAGCAGTGGATGTTGAAACAGCTGCTTGCTTTTTGCTTTGCCATGAAACTAAGCAATCACCTAGAAACTGGCACCCTCCTGATGTGGACTTCCTTGTGGTGTTACATCCAGCAAAGTCACTGTCTGAAAATCCTGAAAGCTTGATATTCCCATTAGCTGGATACCAGATACCAAGTGTGTGAGCACTTTTTATGTACCTGAATATTCTTTTTACAGCAATAAGATTGGATTTTCTAGGGGCTGATTGACTTCTTGCACAAACACATATTGCAAACATGATGTCTGGCCTAGATGCAGTTAGGTACAATAAAGACCCAATCATGCTTCTATATAGAGTTTGGTCAATCAGCTCATCCTTTTCATCAGACATGACAAGCTTATTTGTTGCCATGGGTGTGCTGCATGGTTTACAATCATTCATATCAAATTTATTTAAAAGTTCTTTTGCATATTTGCTTTGATGAATGAAAGTACCATTTTGCATTTGCTGAACTTGGAGACCAAGAAAGCATTGCAACTCACCCATTGCACTCATTTCAAACTCAGCTGTCATGAGTTCCCTAAACTCTTCACACATTTTGTTGCATGTGCTTCCAAAAATAATGTCATCCACATAAATTTGGACAATCATTAAATCCTTTCCTCTCCATTTTAGAAACAGTGTTTTATCAATGGTACCTCTTTTGAAACCATTTGAGAGTAGAAAGGTGGAAAGAGTTTCATACCAGGCCCTTGGTGCTTGTTTCAGGCCATACAGGGCTTTGTTCAGCCTGTAGACATGATCTGGATAAAATGGATCCTCAAAACCTGGAGGTTGACACACATACACCTCTTCTTGAATTTTACCATAGAGGAAAGAACTTTTGATATCCATTTGGAACATCTTCATGTTGTGGTTGACAGCAAAGGCCAGGAACAGTCTTATAGCTTCCAATCTTGCTACAGGGGCAAAAGTTTCATCATAGTCAATCCCCTCTTCCTGTCTGTAACCTTGAACCACAAGCCTGGCTTTATTCTTGACAACAATACCCCTTTCATCAGTTTTGTTCTTGAAGACCCACTTTGTGCCAATGGGACTGACTTCTTCTGGCAGTGGTACAAGCTCCCATACTTGTTGTCTTTTAAACTGTTGGAGCTCCTCTTGCATGGCTTCTACCCAGCTGTTGTCTTTCAGTGCCTCTTGGTACTTGACTGGCTGATGGAGTGATAGAAAACCAGCAAAAAGACAAATGTTTTGGGTTTGGCTTCTTATGAGCACCCCTTCATTGATGTTGCCAATGATTTGGTCAGGTGGATGAGATCTCAAGTAGATTAAATCTCCTTGGTATGGAATGATGGCATTTGTTGGTGAAGGCTGCAAATGTGTATCATCTGAGCTAACCACTGCTGGGGACTTTGATGATCCAGCAGTGGCTTCAAAAGGTGGTGGAATGGGAGGTAATGAAGTGGACATATGCTGACTTTTATCCACTGTTTGGGGACTTTTTTCAGCAGTGTTTGAGGATGTGGAAGCAGTGGTTGATGGGCTACTTTGGTCAACAACTGTTGAGGTAGCAGTGGTTGAGCTTTGACAGCTGTTTTGAACATCTGATGCTCTTCCCAATCTGACAGACTTTTGAGGGATGATGATTTCATACCCATAGTCTGGTGTTGAATCCTCTGATGGACCTGCACTGTTAGTCTTGACAGCAGTATTTTCAAAAGTGAATTTATCAAGATCAAACAGATCTGCAGGATTTGCTGGAATTTTCATTGATGAAAGTTCATTGAACTTTACATTCAAAGTCTCCTCCACTGCCTTGGTCCGTGTATTAAACACTTTGTAGGCCTTGGCAGTGGTTGAGTATCCCAGATGATAACCACAATCAATTTTGGCTGCAAATTTTGAAATGGAATCTTTTAAGTTCAAAATAAAGCATGGGCAGCCAAACACCTTGAAGTATGAGATCAGTGGTTTGATTTTATACAGAATTTCATAAGCAGTCTTTTTGTGCCTGGGGTTTATTAAAACTCTGTTCTGGACATAGCAGGCAGTGTTTACTGCCTCTGCCCAAAAAGTTAATGGCAAACCTGAATCAGCAAGCATGGTTCTGGCAGCCTCAATCAAGGTTCTGTTCTTTCTTTCAACTACCCTATTTTGCTCTGGTGTTCTAGGGATGCTGTACTGCCGTACAATCCCTTTCTTCACACAGAAGGCATCTAACTCCTTATTTTTAAATTCTGTGCCATTGTCACTCCTGAAGCTTTTCATTGGAAGGTCAAATTGCTTTTCAACATGTGTCACAAAGTCTTGCAAAATTCCTGCAGTCTCATCTTTTGAGTGTAAAAAGAAAGTCCATGTAAACCTAGAAAAGTCATCAACAATAACCAAACAATATCTTTTCTTTTTGAGACTCATGACTTGAACTGGGCCAAACAAATCCATGTGTAGCATTTGCAAACACTGGGTTGTTTTGGACTCTTCAATGGACTTATGAGAACTTTTATGTTGTTTTCCTTTTAAACAGGAAATGCAATGTTCAGGACATGAAAACAATTTTTGTAGTAGGCCTCTTACCAAACCATTTTTTGAAATTTCAGTGATTGTCTTAAGATTTGTGTGCCCCAGTCTTCTGTGCCAAAGTTCTGTCTCTTTGTTAGAGGCAGCTGAGAACAGACAGGCATCAGCTCTGGGACACTCTTTTGACATATCAACAACATAAACATTGCCACTTCTTTGAGCAACAAGTTTTGTTTGACCAGTTTTTATTATTGCTTCAATCTTTTTGACCATTTTCTGGTCCTACAATCCTACAACACTCCTTTGTGAAGAATGACCCATACCCCTTGTCACTCATTTGTGAAACACTCAGGAGGTTGAATTTCAGACTGTCTATCAAATTGACATTTTCAAATTTTACATTTCCAGACTGTACTGTACCAGACCCCAGAACTTTTCATTTACTGTTATTCCCAAAGGATATATCACCCCCTCCATGAATTTTGAAATCTTTGAGTAGGGCTTTACATCCAGTCATGTACCTGGAGCCTCCACTATCAACATACCAAAGGCTATCTAAACAGGCAGAAGCTCCCTGCACATGAAGTAAAAGGATTAGTTCATTAGGGTTTCCAAAGCCAATAAGGCTTTGGATGGGGTCTCAACAGTGTCTGGGATGGATGCACATTGATGGACAGTGGTTAGGTCAGGGGTTTGGACAGTTTTAGTACTGTTTCTTGCTAACCACTGTTGGGGGTCTTGACCAATCACCTGTTGGTACCCAAAAGGATGTCTGTTCACTTTAGGTTTAGAGGGCCTTTTGTAGGCCTCATAAATGTGTGGAATCCTTTGGTAAGACTGTTTTTCCTTGCCTTTTCTGAACTGATTGGCAGGGGGGTGCATCAGTAACCTGAACATCTCTTTTGACAGAGGTTTGGTTCAGCTGTTTTGTGACAGCTGTTTGAACTGGCACAAACAGTGGTTGGTTCTTGGTGAATTTGACAGATGATGTTGATGGACTCAAGGGTGTTTTAGCAATGTACCCATTCTTTTTTACATCAAAGTTTTTGAGATACACACATGCTTGAGTTTTGTGGTTTGTTTTACCACAAACAATGCAGCTTTCAGCTGGAACAATGACACTTGTTTTGTTTAATTCATAAGCTTTTAAATGGAAATAATCTTTTGTTAGATGATTCCTTTTCTCATAGAATTCACAAAACAGGTTATTGATCTTTTCTTTCTTCTTTCTCTTTTCGGACTCCTTTGCAGCAGAGGTTTTAACCTCTGTTGGGATATCCTTGAGTGGAATGACTTTAGCTTTTGGAGCTTTAACACCATCAGTTGATGTAAATTCCATGGGCTTGAAATTTTCAAGAATATCACACTCATCAGATCATTTTGGTTTAAACTGATAATTTTCAAGCTCCTCAAAAGTAGAGGATCCCATTGGTCTGTCAAGTGTGATTTTGTTACCAAGTTTATCAGTGATTTTCACTTCTTGGCCATTCTTGTTTGTGGGGATGAACTCAGTTGTTACATCAGTGGTTTGAACAGATTTTTCAAAAGCAGTGTTTTCATCTTCATGTTTTCTATAACCAACACCAAATTTTACATTGCTTTTAATATGTTTTTCAAGCATAACCTCATACCCTTTGCATGATTCCACCCATTTTTCATAGGTGATCTGGGTGGACTCCAACTCCTTTTTGCAAACTTGGTATTTTTCTAACATAGTTTGGAGTTGAGTTTTGGTTATGCTTTGCTCTTCTTTAAGACTGCTGATCTCTTTCTCTTTTTCAGTCAATTTGTTCTTAAGTTCTTTTAAAGAACTTTCAAATTTGACTTCATCAGTTAAGATTTTATTCCGAAGGTTTTCATTTACCTCTTTGATGTTAGCAAAAGCAATAATGCAATTGTCAGAACACAGTTTTTCAAGAACTTGAGGAGATACCTTGGCAGCAGACATCATTGCACAATCACATTGATGATTTTCTTCATCATCAGCTCTTACTTCCTTCTCACCTGCTCTCTTTTCTTCCTCTTCTTCTTTGTCCTCTTTGGACCATGGGTCTGTCAGTGGATCAATCAGGGTTTCTGAATTTTCTCCCAGCAGCAATTCACCAGCAACTGCATTAACAACTGCTTCAGTCACCTCATCCACTGTTTCATCACTTAGCTGTTCACCTTCAGATTCAATCCCGTCTGGTATTGACTCTAATGCCATCAAACAAAATTCATCATTAGAAGGTTCATTAGAAGCATAAAGTGCAAAATTTTCATCACTAAGCTCATCAGGCATGCTGCTCCAGTCAACAAAGCCTTGAGTGAAAAAGCTTTGCTGAACTGGTTGTACCACTGCTGGAGCAGCTGTTTGAGGTGCAACAGGTTGCACTTGTGCATGGGGGACAGGGTTTGAACATATTGAATCTATGGAACAGTGGTTTGGACATAATGCACAAGCACAGCGGCAGCAGCATAATGAGCAGTGTTAACATGAGCTGCAGGGGTATATTGGGTATAGTGCACAGTGCTTTGATTTTGAGGTCTAGGATTTGAGCTAGGATGAGTGATTATAGGACTAGTAGTTTGACTCCTGCATTCCCTAGTGAAATGACCTAGCCTATTGCACTTGTAACACTTGATTTTCGATTTATCCAACCCAACCCTTAGATTCCCATGTAACCCTGGGAACTTTCTCCCTGTTCTTTTGTAGAATTTGCTTGTTCTCACACTAAGCAAAGCCAACTGATGCAGAATGTCCATCTCCTCTAAGTCAGTGGGATCAAAATGTTGCAAATCATTGAGTTCAAAGCACAAATTATCTGACATCTGGTTTTCAGTGTTTGCAGTAAAAGCATAATTTGCAGAATGAGGATCAGGGTTTGTAAAGTTTCCACCAGCTGTTATATCAATGAAATGATCATAACCCTGTTCCTTACTACTGCTACCAGATTCTTCCTGACCCAGAAGAGCTATGCTACCGAATGAGTAGTCATCAGTAGCTTTTCCAGACTCTTGCAACTTCTCTTTCTGGTTCAACTCCCTTTCGTAGGTCAGGAGTCTACCATGAAGTTGGGTCAGGGTCAGATCTTTGAACTCAACAGAGTTTCTAGTCACAAATGCAATTGTGTCCCATTTATCAGGTAGTGATCTAAGGAACCTGCTATTTTGTGTTGAATTTGGAAATTCAACCTTAACAAGCCTTAGCTCACTGATGAGACAACTAAAACGTTCAAACTGTTGGGTCAATGTTTCACCCTTAATGTGACAGAAGGTTTCATACTGCTGATTCAGAATTTCCCTATTGTTTTCAATAACTTCTTCGGTTCCCCCAAACTGTTCCTTTAATGCATCCCATAGCTATTTGGCACTGTTACAATGTAACAGTCTAGCATAGATCTCATTTGGTAATGCAGATGCTATGATGCTAAATGCTTTGGCATCGAGTTCAAACTTTTGAAAATCAGTTTCAGTATAGTTTTCATAAGGTTTTGGTACGAACTTCTTTGGATCCTCAGCACTTGGCACCATAGGAACATGGGGACCAAAAACAACAGACCTCCAACATCCAGTGTTCTGTTGAGCAAGGATGTGACCCATCCTTCTATCCCAGATGTTGTATTCATTACGTTTTAGCATGGGTGGTTTAAAAAGCGAGCCAACATTATTCTTAACATCTAGTGATTGTGACGTCATCCTGGTTGTTTTACAGACACTGATTAATCAACTTTAATGGTGATTAAACCTTGCTCTGTTTTTCAACAAAAACGAACAAAGTATCGATATCAACGATTTTGAGCTGAACTATTTATGTCAAAATGATTGTTAAATCAAATTTGACTGTCCTAGCTCTGATACCAATTGTTGGATCTGAGTTTGGTTTTGATTGTATTTTTCGTTTGAAATTAAGATGGAAATGAATGAGTTGTGCAGCGGAATTAAGATGGAAACAAACTTTGCATACAATCAAACGAGAGTATTGCTTTGATCAAAACACTTTTCACTATGAACCGAAAGATTGAATTTGGTTTCAACAACGATTACAAAGTAATGCTTGATACAAACTCCCCCTCAGCCAGAGCTCAGTGTTTGTTCGTGCAGAGAAGACGGTTTTGCAAAGAGCTAATAGAACAGTACAAAGCACTGTTCTATTTATAGGCACTAGCAAACCACTGAGCATCTAAGCTGACATCACCATGAAAGTGACATCTAACCTCCTAACAAACTCTAACCTCTGATCAATACAAACAGTGCTATACTAACTACTGCTTATTACATTACATTACATAAAGACAGAGTAAACAACTGCTGCAACCTTCCACTTCTGTGAGCCCAGCAGTACTTGTCCGGATCAGCAGTGCTTGAACCAAGGCAGTAGATTGAACAACAGAACTTTAGTCTTTCATCAGGTCTTCACTTGATCAGCAGTTTGACGGTCAGTAGCTTGTATGATCAGTAGATAGGAGGTCAGCAGATGTTGAAACCACTTTCAAGGGGAGAGACTTGTACGAAACATCTGCTTATTCTGGATCCACTGCTCTGATCCAGTTTTGGCTTTAATTATCTGTTCCTCTGATAGGGTTCAATCCCAACAAAAAATCTTCGTAAACTAAATCACACGTGTATATGTTGACATTTAAGAGATATACAGTCAAGAAAATCAAGGGCAATGGTGATATATATGCGGATTAGACACCAAAAAAAACACTCAACAAATGGCTACAATTTAAGGAATGTGTTTAGTGATGGCATCAGATTCCTAATTGATGGAGAAAGGTCTGGTGGCAAGAAAAGCTGCATCTAGGAGGTTGTCAAGTGTTTTCGCTAGACGATTCCATTCTTGGTTGGTTGGTTTGGCCCTTGTTCCTGTAACTCGAAGCCTAGCCCGGTATATCCCATTTTAAATTTACACCATTGTAAGGTTCACGCCTTTTTTACTCTCAGATCGAGGTTCTCGGCATTGAAAAATCTTCGTAAACTAAATCACACGTATATATGTTGACATTTAAGAGATATACAGTCTAGAAAATCATGGGCAATGGTGATATATATGCGGATTAGACACCCAAAAAAACACTTAACAAATGGCTACAATTTAATGAATGTGTTTAGTGACGTCATCAGATTCCTATTTAATGGAGAAAGGTCTGGTGGCAAGAAAAGCTGCTTCAAGGAGGTTGTCAAGTGTTTTCGCTCGAGGATTCCATTCTTGGGTGGTTGGTTTGGCACTTGTTCCTGTAACTCGAATCCTAGCCCGGTATATCCCGTTTTAATTTTACACCATTGTGAACATTACGCCTTTTTTACTCTCTGATCGAGGTTCTCGGCATTGAAAAATCTTCGTAAACTAAATCACACGTGTATATGTTGATATTTAAGAGATATACAGTCAAGAAAATCAAGGGCAATGGTGATATATATGCGGATTAGACACCAAAAAAAACACTCAACAAATGGCCACAATTTAAGGAATGTGTTTAGTGACAGCATCAGATTCCTAATTGATGGAGAAAGGTCTGGTGGCAAGAACAGCTGCTTCTAGGTGGGTGTTAAGTGTTTTCGCTCGACGATTCCATTGTTGGGTGGTAGGTTTGGCCCTTGTTCCTGTAACTCGAATCCTAGCCCGGTATAACCCATTTTAATTTTACACCATTGTGAACCTTACGCCTTTTTTACTCTCTGATCGAGGTTCTCGGCATTGAAAAATCTTCGTAAACTAAATCACACGTGTATATGTTGACATTTATGAGATATACAGTCAAGAAAATCAAGGGCAATGGAGATATATAAATATATATATATATGCGGATTAGACACCAAAAAAAACACTCAACAAATGGCTACAATTTAAGGAATGTGTTTAGTGACAGCATCAGATTCTTAATTGATGGAGAAAGGTCTGGTGGCAAGAAAAGCTGCTTCTAGGTGGTTGTTAAGTGTTTTCGCTCGACGATTCCATTCTTGGGTGGTTGGTTTGGCCCTTGTTCCTGTAACTCGAATTCTAGCCCGGTATAACCCATTTTAATTTTACACCATTGTGAACCTTACGCCTTTTTTACTCTCTGATCGAGGTTCTCGGCATTGAAAAATCTTGGTAAACTAAATCACACGTCTATATGTTGACATTTAAAAGATATACAGTCAAGAAAATCAAGGGAAATGGTGATATATATGCGGATTAGACACCAAAAAAAACACTAAACAAATTGCTACAATTTAAGGAATGTGTTTAGTGACGACATCAGATTCCTAATTGATGGAGAAAGGTCTGGTGGCAAGAAAAGCTGCTTCTAGGAGGTTGTCAAGTGTTTTCGCTCGATGATTCCATTCTTGGGTGGTTGGTTTGGCACTTCTTCCTGTAACTCGAATCCTAGCCAGGTATATGCCATTTTAATTTTACACCATTGTGAACCTTACGCCTTTTTTACTCTATGATCGAGGTTCTCGGTATTGAAAAATCTCCGTAAACTAAATAACACGTGTATATGTTGACATTTAAGAGATATACAGTCAAGAAAATCAAGGGCAAAGGTGATATATATGCGGATTAGACACCAAAAAAAAACACTCAACAAATGGCTACAATTTAAGGAATGTGTTTAGTGACAGCATCAGATTCTAATTGATGGAGAAAGGTCTGGTGGCAAGAAAAGCTGCTTCTAAGAGGTTGTCAAGTGTTTTCGCTCGACGATTCCATTCTTGGGTGGTTGGTTTGGCCCTTGTTCCTGTTACTCGAATCCTAACCCAGTATATCCCATTTTAATTTTACACCATTGTGAACCTTACGCCTTTTTTACTCTCTGATCTAGGTTCTCGGCATTGAAAAATCTTCGTAAACTAAATCACACGTGTATATGTTGACATTTAAGAGATATACATTCACGAAAATTAAGGGCAATGGTGATATATATGCGGATTAGACACCAAAAAAAACACTCAACAAATGGCTACAATTTAAGGAATGTTTTTAGTGACGACATCAGATTCCTAATTGATGGAGAAAGGTCTGGTGGCAAGAAAAGCTGCTTTTAGGAGGTTGTCAAGTGTTTTCGCTCGACGATTCCTTTCTTAGGTGGTTGGTTTGGCCCTTGTTCCTGTAACTCGAATCAAAGCCCGGTATATCCCATTTTAATTTTACACCATTGTGAACCTTACGCCTTTTTTACTCTCTGAACGAGGTTCTTGGCATTGAAAAATCTTCGTAAACTAAATCACACGTGTATATGTTGACATTTAAGAGATATACAGTTAAGAAAATCAAGGGCAATGGTGATATATATGCGGATTAGACAAAAAAAACACTCAACAAATGGCTACAATTTAAGGAATGTGTTTAGTGACGGCATCTGATTCCTTATTCATGGAGAAAGGTCTGGTGGCAAGAAAAGCTGCTTCTAGGAGGTTGTCAAGTGTTTTCGCTCGACGATTCCATTCTTGGGTGGTTGGTTTGGCCCTTGTTCCTGTAAGTCGAATCCTAGCCCGGTATATCCCATTTTAATTTTACACCATTGTGAACCTTACGCCTTTTTTACTTTCTGATTGAGGTTCTCGGCATTGAAAAACCTCCGTAAACTAAATCACACGTGTATATGTTGACATTTAAGAGATATACAGTCAAGAAAATGAAGGGCAATGGTGATATATATGAGGATTAGTCACCAAAAAAACACTCAACAAATGGCTACAATTTAAGGAATGTGTTTAGTGACAGCATCAGATTCCTTATTGATGGAGAAAGGTCTGGTGGCAAGAAACGCTGCTTCTAGGAGGTTGTCAAGTGTTTTCACTCGACGATTCCATTCTTGGGCGGTTGGTTTGGCCCTTGTTCCTGTAACTCGAATCCTAGCCCGGTATATCCCATTTTAATTTTACACCAAGGTGAACCTTACGCCTTTTTTACTCTCTGATCGAGGTTCTCGGCATTGAAAAATCTTCGTAAACTAAATCACACGTGTATATGTTGACATTTAAGAGATATACAGTCAAGAAAATCAAGGGCAATGGTGATATATACGCGGATTAGACACCAGAAAAAAACACTCAACAAATGGCTACAGTTTAAGGAATGTGTTTAGTGACGGCATCAGATTCCTAATTGATGGAGAAAGGTCTGGTGGCATGAAAAGCTGCTTCTAGGAGGTTGTCAAGTGTTTTCGCTCGACGATTCCATTCTTGGGTGGTTGGTTTGGCCCTTGTTCTTGTAACTCGAATCCTATCCTGGTATATCCCATTTTAATTTTACACAATTGTGAACCTTACGCCTTTTTTACTCTCTGATCGAGGTTCTCAGCATTGAAAAATCTCCGTAAACTAAATCACACGTGTATATGTTCACATTTAAGAGATATGCAGTAAAGAAAATCAAGGGTAATGGTGATATATATGCGGATTAGACACCAAAAAAAAACAATCAACAAATGGCTCCAATTTAAGGAATGTGTTTAGTGACGGCATCAGATTCCTAATTGACGGAAAAAGGTCTGGTGGCAAGAAAAGCTGCATCTAGGAGGTTGTAAAGTGTTTTCGCTCGACGATTCCATTCTTAGGTGGTTGGTTTGGCCCTTGTTCCTGTAACTCGAATCCTATCCCGGTATATCCCATTTTAACTTTACACCATTGTGAACCTTACGCCTTTTTTACTCTCTGATCGAGGTTCTCAGCATTGAAAACTCTTCGTAAACTAAATCACACGTGTATATATTAACATTTAAGAGATATACAGTCAAGAAAATCAAAGGCAATGGTGATATATATGGGGATTAGACACAAAAAAACACTCAACAAATGGCTACAATTTAAGGAATGTGTTTAGTGATGGCATCAGATTCCTAATTGATGGAGAAAGGTCTGGTGGCAAGAAAAGCTGCTTCTAGGAGGTTGTCAAGTGTTTTCGCTCGACGATTCCATTCTTGGGTGGTTGGTTTGGCCTTTGTTCCTGTAACTCGAATCCTAGCCCGGTATATCCCATTTTAAATTTACACCATGGTGAACCTTACGCCTTTTTTACTCTCTGATCGAGGTTCTAGGCATTGAAAAATCTTCGTAAACAAAATCACACGGGTATATGTTGACATTTAAGAGATATACAGTCAAGAAAATCAACGGCAATAGTGATATATATGCGGATTAGACACCCAAAAAAACACTCACCCAATGGCTACAATTTAAGGAATGTGTTTAGTGACAGCATCAGATTCCTTATTGATGGAGAAAGGTCTGGTGGCAAGAAACGCTGCTTCTAGGAGGTTGTCAAGTGTTTTCACTCGACGATTCCATTCTTGGGTGGTTGGTTTGGCCCTTGTTCCTGTAACTCGAATCCTAGCTCGGTATATCCCATTTTAATTTTACACCATGGTGAACCTTACGCCTTTTTTACTCTCTGATCGAGGTTCTCGGCATTGAAAAATCTTCGTAAACTAAATCACACGTGTATATGTTGACATTTAAGAGATATACAATCAAGAAAATCAAGGGCAATGGTGATATATACGCGGATTAGACACCAGAAAAAAACACTCAACAAATGGCTACAGTTTAAGGAATGTGTTTAGTGACGGCATCAGATTCCTAATTGATGGAGAAAGGTCTGGTGGCAAGAAAAGCTGCTTCTAGGAGGTTGTCAAGTGTTTTCGCCTGACGATTCCATTCTTGGGTGGTTGGTTTGGCCTTTTATTCCTGTAACTCGAATCCTAGCCCGGTATATCCCATTTTAAATTTACACCATGGTGAACCTTACGCCTTTTTTACTCTCTGATCGAGGTTCTCGGCATTGAAAAATCTTCGTAAACTAAATCACACGTGTATATATTGACATTTAAGAGATATATACAGTCAAGAAAATCAAAGGCAATGGTGATATATATGGGGATTAGACACAAAAAAAACACTCAACAAATAGCTACAATTTAAGGAATGTGTTTAGTGACGGCATCAGATTCCTAATTGATGGAGAAAGGTCTGGTGGCAAGAAAAGCTGCTTCTAGGAGGTTGTCAAGTGTTTTCGCTCGACGGTTCCATTCTTGGGTGGTTGGTTTGGCCTTTGTTCCTGTAACTCGAATCCTAGCCCGGTACATCCCATTTTAAATTTACACCATGGTGAACCTTACGCCTTTTTTACTCTCTGATCGAGGTTCTCGGCATTGAAAAATCTTCGTAAACAAAATCACATGGGTATATGTTGACATTTAAGAGATATACAGTCAAGAAAATCAACGGCAATAGTGATATATATGAGGATTAGACACCAAAAAAAACACTCAACAAATGGCTACAATTTAAGGAATGTGTTTAGTGACGGCATCAGATTCCTAATTGATGGAGAAAGGTCTGGTGGCAAGAAAAGCTGCTTCTCGGAGGTTGTCAAGTGTTTTCGCTCGACGATTCCATTCTTGGGTGGTTAGTTTGGCCCTTGTTGCTGTAACTCGAATCCTAGCACGGTATATCTCATTTTAATTTTACACCATTGTGAACCTTACGCCTTTTTTACTCTCTAATTGAGGTTCTCGGCATTGAAAAATCTCCGTAAACTAAATCACACGTGTATATGTTAACATTTAAGAGATATACAGTCAAGAAAATCATGGGCAATGGTGATATATATGCGGATTAGACACCAAAAAAACACTCAACAAATGGCTACAATTTAAGGAATGTGTTTAGTGACAGCATCAGATTCCTTATTGATGGAGAAAGGTCTGGTGGCAAGAAACGCTGCTTCTAGGAGGTTGTCAAGTGTTTTCACTCGACGATTCCATTCTTGGGTTGTTGGTTTGGCCCTTGTTCCTGTAACTCGAATCCTAGCCCGGTATATCCCATTTTAATTTTACACCATGGTGAACCTTACGCCTTTTTTACTCTCTGATCGAGGTTCTCGGCATTGAAAAATCTTCGTAAACTAAATCACACGTGTATATGTTGACATTTAAGAGATATACAGTCAAGAAAATCAAGGGCAAAGGTGATTTATACGCGGATTAGACACCAGAAAAAAACACTCAACAAATGGCTACAGTTTAAGGAATGTGTTTAGTGACGGCATCAGATTCCTAATTGATGGAGAAAGGTCTGGTGGCAAGAAAAGCTGCTTCTAGGAGGTTGTCAAGTGTTTTCGCTCGACGATTCCATTCTTGGGTGGTTGGTTTGGCCTTTGTTCCTGTAACTCGAATCCTAGCCCGGTACATCCCATTTTAAATTTACACCATGGTGAACCTTACGCCTTTTTTACTCTCTGATCGAGGTTCTCGGCATTGAAAAATCTTCGTAAACAAAATCACATGGGTATATGTTGACATTTATGAGATATACAGTCAAGAAAATCAACGGCAATAGTGATATATATGAGGATTAGACACCAAAAAAAACACTCAACAAATGGCTACAATTTAAGGAATGTGTTTAGTGACGGCATCAGATTCCTAATTGATGGAGAAAGGTCTGGTGGCAAGAAAAGCTGCTTCTAGGAGGTTGTCAAGTGTTTTCGCTCGACGATTCCATTCTTGGGTGGTTAGTTTGGCCCTTGTTGCTGTAACTCGAATCCTAGCACGGTATATCTCATTTTAATTTTACACCATTGTGAACCTTACGCCTTTTTTACTCTCTAATTGAGGTTCTCGGCATTGAAAAATCTCCGTAAACTAAATCACACGTGTATATGTTAACATTTAAGAGATATACAGTCAAGAAAATCATGGGCAATAGTGATATATATGCGGATTAGACACCAAAAAAACACTCAACAAATGGCTACAATTTAAGGAATGTGTTTAGTGACAGCATCAGATTCCTTATTGATGGAGAAAGGTCTGGTGGCAAGAAACGCTGCTTCTAGGAGGTTGTCAAGTGTTTTCACTCGACGATTCCATTCTTGGGTTGTTGGTTTGGGCCTTGTTCCTGTAACTCGAATCCTAGCCCGGTATATCCCATTTTAATTTTACACCATGGTGAACCTTACGCCTTTTTTACTCTCTGATCGAGGTTCTCGGCATTGAAAAATCTTCGTAAACTAAATCACATGTGTATATGTTGACATTTAAGAGATATACAGTCAAGAAAATCAAGGGCAAAGGTGATTTATACGCGGATTAGACACCAGAAAAAAACACTCAACAAATGGCTACAGTTTAAGGAATGTGTTTAGAGACGGCATCAGATTCCTAATTGATGGAGAAAGGTCTGGTGGCAAGAAAAGCTGCTTCTAGGAGGTTGTCAAGTGTTTTCGCTCGACGATTCCATTCTTGGGTGGTTGGTTTGGCCCTTGTTCCTGTAACTCGAATCCTATCCCGGTATATCCCATTTTAACTTTACACCATTGTGAACTTTACGCCTTTTTTACTCTCTGATAGAGGTTCTCAGCATTGAAAAATCTTCGTAAACTAAATCACACGTGTATATATTGACATTTAAGAGATATACAATCAAGAAAATCAAAGGCAATGGTGATATATATGGGGATTAGACACAAAAAAAAAACAATCAACAAATGGCTACAATTTAAGGAATGTGTTTAGTGACGGCATCCGATTCCTAATTGATGGAGAAATTCTGGTGGCAAGAAAAGTTGCTTCTAGGAGGTTGTCTAGTGTTTTCGCTCAACGATTCCATTCTTGGGTGGTTGGTTTGGCCTTTGTTCCTGTAACTCGAATCCTAGCCCGGTATATCCCATTTTAATTTTACACCATGATGAACCTTACGCCTTTTTTACTCTCTGATCGAGGTTCTCGGCATTGAAAAATATTCGTAAACAAAATCACACGGGTATATGTTGACATTTAAGAGATATACAGTCAAGAAAATCAACGGCAATAGTGATATATATGCGGATTAGACACCAAAAAAAACACTCAACAAATGGCTACAATTTAAGGAATGTGTTTAGTGACGGCATCAGATTCCTAATTGATGGAGAAAGGTCTGGTGGCAAGAAAAGTTGCTTCTAGGAGGTTGTCAAGTGTTTTCGCTCGACGATTCCATTCTTGGGTGGTTGGTTTGGCCTTTGTTCCTGTAACTCGAATCCTAGCCCGGTATATCCCATTTTAATTTTACACCATGGTGATCCTTACGCCTTTTTTACTCTCTGATCGAGGTTATCGGCATTGAAAAATCTTCGTAAACAAAATCACACGGGTATATGTTGACATTTAAGAGATATACAGTCAAGAAAATCAACGGCAATAGTGATATATATGCGGATTAGACACCAATAAAACACTCAACAAATGGCTACAATTTAAGGAATGTGTTTAGTGACGGCATCAGATTCCTAATTGATGGAGAAAGGTCTGGTGGCAAGAAAAGCTGCTTCTAGGAGGTTGTCAAGTGTTTTCGCTCGACGATTCCATTCTTGGGTGGTTAGTTTGGCCCTTGTTGCTGTAACTCGAATCCTAGCACGGTATATCTCATTTTAATTTTACACCATTGTGAACCTTACGCCTTTTTTACTCTCTGATTGAGGTTCTCGGCATTGAAAAATCTTCATAAACTAAATCACACGTGTATATGTTGACATTTAAGAGATATACAATCAAGAAAATCAAGGGCAATGGTGATATATACGCGGATTAGACACAAAAAAAAACACTCAATAAATGGCTACAATTTAAGGAATGTGTTTAATGACGGAATCATATTCCTAATTGATGGAGAAAGGTCTGGTGGCAAGAAAAGCTGCTTCTAGAAGGTTGTCAAGTGTTTTCGCTCGACGATTCCGTTCTTGGGTGGTTGGTTTGGCCCTTGTTCCGGTAACTCGAATCCTAGCCCGGTATATCCCATTTTAATTTTACACCGTTATGAACCTTACGCCTTTTTTACTCTCTGATCGTGGTTCTCGGCATTGAAAAATCTTTATAAACTAAATCACACGTGTATATGTTGACATTTAAGAGATATAGAGTTAAGAAAATCAAGGGCAATGGTGATATATATGGGGATTAGACCAAAAAAAAACACTCAACAAATGGCTACAATTTAAGACGGCATCAGATTCCTAATTGATGGAGAAAGGTCTGGTGGCAAGAAAAGCTGTCACACCCCCAAAATCCACCATGCGGGGTATCACCGCTTGGAGGCGTGACATGACCAGGATCGAGCCACCAATCATACTGAACAACGTACTTAAGTAGATAAAGACAACCACAATACGATTGGTGACCAAAAGCTAGTTAACCCAGTTTTTAATTTAGACAGCGGAAGCATAAACGTAAAGTTCAAAACATAAGTTCGCAGTTCATAAGTTTAAAGTCCAACACATAGGTTTAATAAGTTCATAATGTTTTAAACATTAAACACTGGACATAGCCGTCCGCACACCACAACGACTCCTTCCTCGTGCAAGCTCCAAATGTTTAGCGACCTGTATGGCATGTAACAACGAGTCAACAACAAAGTTGAGTGAATTCACAGTTGGTTGTTTAGTTATAGCATTCGTTTCGAAAACCATCTGTTCGTTTTGAAAACCATGTATTGTATAAGTTTGCATCGCGGTCTTTCTGACATGTTTGCGAAGATTAGTGGGGGTTTCCCATGTGTTACTAGACCACGCGTATCGACTGCTACGAAAATATAAGAGGTGCCCTAAGTCAATGTCTATCAGCATTGACCCTTTGCCCATAGTCCATTAGTACACGCCCGTCCGACTGGCATGGTGTGAGGTTTGTTAAACCTAATAGCGCTATTAACTAATGACCCGCTCGCCATAGGCCTCGGCGATTAAGTCGATAAATGAGGGACTTAAAGTGATAGAGTTGATGGTCTTATGATCGTGTATGTAGGTTTTACGTACGTGCCCTTCAATCCGAGGACAGTAGTAAGTATGAGTGTACGTAGGTTTTACGTACGTGCCCTTCAATCCGAGGACAGTAAAAGTAGTTTAATAGTAATGATAGTACAAGTAGTTATTTACTCCCATTCCCAACCCCTGGGAATCCTATGCCTTAGAAAGAGTGTGAACTCACCTTGGTTGCTCGGTTGGACTCTCAAATATAGCTAATAGTCGAGGTCGGTCAATCACGTCCTAGTATGATTACCACTTAGTTTATTAGTGATTTCAAATAGGCCACAAAGTTCCTACACGTATCTATCATATAACATACATCACTTTAAAGGTTCATGCCCATATAACCTTCCCATCTATTCCCCACTCATAGAAAAACGTACAACATTGCACATAACACTTTTATTGACATGTAACATGTTCTATCATTCTCGGATAACCTACTCGACATTTAGACACGCAAATCACCCTTATGTCGTTTCAGCTTTATTAATCCAAAACTGGACTGTTTTCGAGCATTTTAATAAAATAGTTAACCTTTTCCAAAAATTCTCAAATTTTTCCAGAAGGTCGTATATAACCCACGACTTGTTGTGTAAAAATTTCGGATATCAGTTCATTACCAATTTTGTATAAAAATTCTTTTACTCGACTGCAATCAGATTTGATACTTTCTGATTGCAGTTTTACGGAAAAATTCACTAAAAATCAATCGTAAGTCGGATCGTCGAAATTCCAGTTGGACGGTCACAAAAACAACCGTGACTATCTACGGTAAAAATTCCATGAGCTGACTCTGCTCAGGTTTTAAGTTTGGACTCTGATTACAACACACTTTTTCAGCAGAAATATTTCAGCTTTGAGCTGCTGTCTAAAATAATACTTTAAAAATAGTAAACGACATCGGAAAATTGCGATTCCAGTTCCATTTGTTCAGATATTCAAAATTACACAATTTAGACTCCAGAACTTAAATTTTTCGATTAAAGATGAACCCGTTACAGCCTGTTGAAGCAGGCTGGAAATTTCAATCAGCAAGCTGTTTATATGTAGAAGTGACTAAAAACGCATAAACAAAGACTCTAACCATGGTGTATCGAAGGATAATTGTTCAAACATCATGCATGCATTTACCAAACCCAAACTAACCAGATTTCATCTTCAAACAAACTTTTTATGTAGGGTTTTTATGCAGAATTTTATGTTCATATAATTAGTGTTTAAACTTTTGTGTGTGTCATAAACATTCAACAAACCGTAACAAGAATCAAGGTGGAACAAGAGTATGAAGGGACTTACTACTAGCACAAGGCTAGGGTAGTAATCTTAGGATGAGATGATGGTGAAAAGTTGGTGACAAAGCTTGAATCAAACTTCCTTGAAAGCCCTTCAATCTTACACTTCTATGGATGAGCTTCAACCTTTGAATGAGAGCTTTTAGTGGAAGAAATGGAGATGGTGAAGAATGATGGTGGTGATTTCGGTTATGAGAGAGGGGGGGGGGGGGTATGTGAGCCGAAATATAGGGAGAGAAGATAGGGGATTGAGTGCAAGCTTTGAAGTAATGATGATCATCATCTTGGAAATGCACCCTTCTAATCCTAGGGTAATCATACCCAACTTTTGGCCAATAGAAACAAGATCCACTTTACACAAAATCTAAACAAAATATCTTTAATAATTTGGGCAGATTTTCGGTTGGGGGGGGGGGGTAAAGTGTAAATTTTTGTTAATTAATAGGTATTAAGTTAGAAGGTTAAGGGTATTTACAAGTATAGTGGGTGTATGTCATGTTTACATGGTGCATGGGGATTTTTGTGACCATAAATAATTAAGAAAGATAAAATAATATTTCTGAAAATATTTTAGTGTCCCGGAAAATGTCTGGTTGTTCGGTTACGTATCGTTCCGTTAAAGCGTTTAATTTCACCGTATAGCGTATTATACATATATTTTTGTGACGAAATTTATTCCTAACACACAGGAAAATATACCGGACTATTTAGTAACTTTTCTGTATACTACTAGTATGCTAACACGCACATGTAAGTATAACACAGTAATCAGAGAGCAGTTAAATGATTCAGCACAGTCATCAAGTACTTTTATTATCATTAATAAACTGTATGGTTACATGCAAATTTGAGGGTTGTCACATTCTCCCCCTGTTAAGAGAATTTCGTCCCTAAATTTAGTGCGTAGTTACTGAGCAAGCTAGTTAAGTTGCGGTGTTTACTCGTTTTCCTGGGGTGTCACATCATCCCCCCGTTGATTTGGAATTTCGTCCCGAAATTCTGCAGTAGCTTCAGCCTCAGTAGTGGTTGCACTGTTTCCGAACAACTGGGGATATCTGAGTTTCATTTGGTCTTCTCGTTCCCAGGTATACTCTGGGCCACGACGAGCATTCCAATGAACTCGAACCAGAGGTATCCTGGTATGCTTGAGGATCTTAACATCTCGATCCGTAATCTCTACAGGTTCCTCGATGAATCGCAGCTGGTCGTCGATAGTGAGTTCCTTCAGAGGAACTATGAGGGTCTCATCTGACAGACACTTCTTCAGATTCGACACATGGAAAACATTGTGAACTCCGCTGAGTTCTTCAGGTAGATTCAACCTGTAAGCGACTTTGCCAATTTTCTCAATGACTTCGAAGGGTCCGACATAACGCGGATTGAGTTTGCCTCGTTTGCTAAAGCGGACTACACCTTTCCAAGGTGAGACTTTGAGTAGCACTCGATCCCCAACCTGGAGCTCGAGTGGTTTTCTTCCCTTATCAGCATAACTTTTCTGACGGTCACGAGCTGCCGCCATTCGCTACCGTATCTGAGCAATTCTCTCGGTGGTGTCTACCACATGTTCTGGGCCAGTGATTTGGCTGTCACCAACTTCTGCCCAACAGAGAGGCGATCGGCATTTGCATCCGTATAATGCCTCAAATGGAGCGGCTTGGATGCTGGTGTGGTAGCTGTTGTTGTACGAAAACTCCACCAGCGGGAGGTGCCTTTCCCAGCCATTACCAAAATCGATTACACATGCCCTAAGCATGTCTTCAAGGGTTTGGATGGTGCGTTCAGATTGCCCATCCGTCTGCGGGTGATAAGCGGTGCTCATATCTAAACGTGAGCCAAAGGACTTGTGCATTGCTAGCCACAGTTCAGAAGTAAAACGTGTGTCACGATCAGATATAATAGAGGTTGGCACTCCGTGCCTTGATACCACTTCCTTTAGATAAATGTCTGCAAGAGTAGAAAACTTATCCGTTTCTTTGATAGCCAGAAAATGTGCAGACTTGGTTAGTCGATCTACGATCACCCAAATGGTATCATTTCCGCGTTGAGATCTGGGCAGGCCGGTCACGAAATCCATGGAAATTTGCTCCCATTTCCATTTCGGGATCTCCGGTTGTTGAAGTAGGCCTGATGGTTTCTGATATTCAGACTTGACTCTCGCACAAGTCAAGCACTTGCTGACGTAGGTTGCTATGTGGGCTTTCATGCCAGGCCACCAGTATGTGGTCTTTAAGTCGTGGTACATCTTATCCGAACCAGGATGTACTGAATAACAAGACTTATGTGCTTCATCCATCACAAGCTCGCGTAGGTTTCCATACAGTGGGACCCAGATGCGCCCTGTTACATAGTAAGCGCCGTCTTCCTTTTGTTCTAGCCGCTGCCTCGATCCTCGTAGGGACTCAGCCCTGATGTTCTCTGCTTTCAATGCTTCAACCTGAGCATCACGAATCTGAACGGGAAGGTTAGATTGGATGGTAAGTTGTAGAGCACGTACACGCCTAGGTATGGTTTCCTTTCGACTTAGGGCGTCGGCCACAACATTGGCTTTGCCCGGATGATACTTGATTGCGCATTCATAATCGTTCAAGAGCTCAACCCATCGGCGTTGACGCATGTTTAACTCCTTTTGTTTGAAGATCTGCTCGAGACTCCTGTGATCGGTGTAAATGGTGCACTTGGTACCGTACAGGTAATGTCTCCATATCTTAAGAGCGAAAACAACTGCTCCCAGCTCCAGATCGTGAGTAGTGTAGTTTCTTTCATGAACTTTAAGTTGGCGCGATGCGTAGGCAATGACCTTGTCACGTTGCATCAATACGCAACCAAGTCCTTGGATGGAAGCGTCGCAATAAACCACGAAATCATCGGTGCCTTCGGGTAATGAGAGGATAGGCGCGCTACAAAGTCTATCCTTTAGGTGTTGAAATGCGGACTCTTGTGCATCACCCCAACGATAGATGACACCCTTCTGAGTTAGTGAAGTGAGAGGTTGCGCAATCTTGGAGAAATCTTTGATAAACCTTCTGTATTATCCTGCCAAACCCAAGAATTGGCGGATTTCTTTTGGTGTGCGGGGTGCAGGCCAGTTCTTGATTGAGTCAACCTTCGATGGATCAACATGAATCCCATCCTTGTTTACCACATGGCCTAGAAAGTGGACTTCGCGAAGCCAGAAGTCACATTTCGAAAACTTGGCATACAACTGCTCTTTTCGAAGAAGTTCCAGCATAAGCCGTAGATGTTGCTCGTGTTCCTCCTGACTCTTGGAATAGATCAGGATATCGTCGATGAACACAATAACGAACCTATCCAGGTAAGGCTTGCACACTCGGTTCATGAGATCCATGAAGACCGCTGGTGCATTCGTCAGCCCGAATGGCATAACCAGAAACTCATAATGGCCGTAACGAGTTCTGAATGCTGTTTTGGAGACGTCCTCATCTCGGACCCTCAGCTGATGGTATCCCGATCTCAAGTCAATCTTGGAGTAATAGCTCGACCCTTGCAACTGGTCGAACAAGTCGTCAATACGTGGGAGAGGATAACGATTCTTCACAGTCACCTTGTTAAGCTCGCGATAGTCAATACACATCCTGAAGGTACCATCTTTCTTCTTTACGAACAAGACTGGAGCTCCCCAGGGCGAAGAGCTAGGACGAATAAAACCTTTCTCCAAGAGTTCTTGTAGTTGTGTGGACAGTTCTTCGAGTTCTGATGGAGCTAGACGATATGGTGCTCGAGCTACTGGTGCTGCTCCAGGAGCTAGCTCGATTTGAAATTCAACTTGGCGGTGAGGTGGGAGACCAGGCAATTCCTCAGGAAATACCTCAGGAAAATCGCGCACAATAGGAATGTCTTCAATTCTCTTCTCTCCCGTGGATGTGTCAGTGACGAGCGCTAGAATGGCAGTGTGGCCCTTTCGTAGACATTTCTGGGCCTTAAGGAAAGAGATGATGCCTTCGACAGCACCACTCTTGTCGCCACGAATCACAAGAGGGTCTTCACCAGATCGAGGAATGCGGATGATTTTCTCCTTGCAAACAATCTCCGCTTGATAACGAGATAGCCAATCCATTCCAATAACGACGTCGAAACTTCCCAGTGTGATAGGAACAAGATCGATAGGGAAGGTCTGACCAGCTAAGACGAGGTTACAACCTTTAACTACGTGTGTGGCTTCAAGACTTTTACTATTTGCTAGCTCTACCGCGTGTTTGGTGTTCAAAAGTGTTGGAGTGCGCTTAAGCATTTGGCTAACTTTTAAGGACACATAACTAGTATCGGCACCCGAATCGAATAAAACAGTAACAAAGAAGTCATCCAGAAGAAACTTACCCATCACAACGTTGGGATTGTTCCTTGCATCACCCTGACCAATCACGAAAGCACGACCTCTTGCTCCATTACCATTGTTGTTACCCCCGTTGTTACCTCCATTGTTGTTTCCGTTTCCCTGGTTGTTGTTGTTGTTCTGATTCTGGTTAAGCTGGGGACAGTTCTTCTTAAAGTGGCCTTCAGCGCCACACTGAAAGCATCCCCTGTTGCCCTGTTGCTGTTGCTGATGGTTCTGTGGGGCTTGTTGTTGTTGGCGATTCTGATTCGCAGGACGCGGGCTCCTACAATCCCTAGCTTCATGACCCAACTTGTGACATCTCTGACAATGACCTTTGTTGCACTGACCACTATGGTGTCTGTTACATTTGTTGCACTTTGGGTGGTTTCCTCGATACCCACCCTGTCCTTGATTACCGGAGGATTGCTGACCCGGACTCTGGTAGTCGTCAGTCCTTCGCTGATGAGACTGACCCGAAGCAGAACCCTTACTGGAGTTTCCATCCCATTTTCGCTTGTTGTCGGTAAGTACATCAGAAGTAGCTGCAGCACTGATACGTTTGGGTAGCCTGTTATGCTCCACCGCTTGGTCGGTGAGACGATGAGCCAACTTGATAATTTGCTGAATGGTACCCAGGTTGGCTGAAGTTAAGTGACTTTGAATTGCTGGTTCAAGGCCCTTGAGGTACAGCTCAATTCGTTTGATGGGAGGGTCCACCATAGTTGGACACAGGATGGCCAGCTCGTTTGACCTCTTAGTATACGCCTCAATCTCAGACCCCGTCATCTTCAGATTGTAAAATTCCACTTCTAGCTTGTGGATGTCATCCCGACTACAGTACTCCTCCTTGATCAGCTCTTTAAAACCATTCCACGGTGTGGCATTAGCAACTGCCAGTCCTAGTAGTTGAACCTGCGCCTTCCACCAGGTTAACGCAGCTCCTTCCATTGTTCCGGTAGCATATTTCACCCTACGGTCTTCGAGGCATTCGCACATCTCGAAAACTGACTCAAGCTTTTCAAACCAGTGAAGAAGGCCCACTGCTCCTTCGGTGCCACTAAAAGTGGTAGGTCGGCAGTCCATGAACGTCTTGAATGTGCACACAGGAGTTTGAGCATATTGACCTGTTGCGCGAGAATAAAAGACAAGATTAAGCACGAGGGTTGGTTTGCGAAGGTAGGATCTAAACATCCTAAGGTGGGTTGATATGGCAGGTTATACCTCCTGCAGGGATAGCTGCGAGTGCCTCAGCAACTCGTTCGTTGATCAAAGCCGTCAGCTGGGCTTGGGTTAGGTTCAAACGTCTACTCATGATCTTCACAACGAAATAACGTAGGTGAGAAAAAGTGTCGCGAAGGTGCGTAAGTGTGGGACGATAGTAGAGAGTAAGCACGCAAGGTTCAAATAATAATTACCACATTATCTAATGCACAGTGAGAACTATCTAACCGACAATATAACATAAATCATACCACTTATGGTGTCGAGTCTTGCACGTGGAGCGAAGCGTCGTTGTGGATCGTTGAGCACTGTACAGGTTATAGTCTGGTTTTTATCAAAAAGCTTTTCCCTTTTTAAAACCAAGTTCACTATAACCAATGGCTCTAATACCAATCTGTCTCACCCCCAAAATCCACCATGCGGGGTATCACCGCTTGGAGGCGTGACATGACCAGGATCGAGCCACCAATCATACTGAACAACGTACTTAAGTAGATAAAGACAACCACAATACGATTGGTGACCAAAAGCTAGTTAACCCAGTTTTTAATTTAGACAGCGGAACCATAAACGTAAAGTTCAAAACATAAGTTCGCAGTTCATAAGTTTAAAGTCCAACACATAGGTTTAATAAGTTCATAATGTTTTAAACATTAAACACTGGACATAGCCGTCCGCACACCACAACGACTCCTTCCTCGTGCAAGCTCCAAATGTTTAGCGACCTGTAAGGCATGTAACAACGAGTCAACAACAAAGTTGAGTGAATTCACAGTTGGTTGTTTAGTTATAGCATTCGTTTCGAAAACCATCTGTTCGTTTTGAAAACCATGTATCGTATAAGTTTGCATCGCGGTCTTTCTGACATGTTTGCGAAGATTAGTGGGGGTTTCCCATGTGTTACTAGACCACGCGTATCGACTGCTACGAAAATATAAGAGGTGCCCTAAGTCAATGTCTATCAGCATTGACCCTTTGCCCATAGTCCATTAGTACACGCCCGTCCGACTGGCACGGTGTGAGGTTTGTTAAACCTAATAGCGCTATTAACTAATGACCCGCTCGCGATAGGCCTCGGCGATTAAGTCGATAAATGAGGGACTTAAAGTGATAGAGTTGATGGTCTTATGATCGTGTACGTAGGTTTTACGTACGTGTCCTTCAATCCGAGGACAGTAGTAAGTATGAGTGTACGTAGGTTTTACGTACGTGCCTTTCAATCCGAGGACAGTAAAAGTAGTTTAATAGTAATGATAGTACAAGTAGTTATTTACTCCCATTCCCAACCCCTGGGAATCCCATGCCTTAGAAAGAGTGTGAACTCACCTTGGTTGCTCGGTTTGACTCTCAATTATAGCTAATAGTCGAGGTCGGTCAATCACGTCCTAGTATGATTACCACTTAGTTTATTAGTGATTTCAAATAGGCCACAAAGTTCCTACACGTATCTATCACATAACATGCATCACTTTAACGGTTCATGCCCATATAACCTTCCCATCTATTCCCCACTCATAGACAAACGTTCAACATTGCACATAACACTTTTATTGACATGTAACATGTTCTATCATTCTCGGATAACCTACTCGACATTTAGACACGAAAATCACCCTTATGTCGTTTCAGCTTTATTAATCCAAAACTGGACTATTTTCGAGCATTTTAATAAAATAGTTAACCTTTTCCAAAAATTCTCAAATTTTTACAGAAGGTCATATATAACCCACGATTTGTTGTGTAAAAATTTCGAATATCAGTTCATTACCAATTTTGTATAAAAATTCTTTTACTCGACTGCAATCAGATTTGATACTTTCTGATTGCAGTTTTACGGAAAAAATCACTAAAAATCAATCGTAAGACGGATCGTCGAAATTCCAGTTGGAGGGTCACAAAAACAACGTGACTATCTACGGTAAAAATTCCATGAGCTGACTCTGCTCAGGTTTTAAGTTTGGACTCTGATTACAACACACTTTTTCAGCAAAAATATTTCAGCTTTGAGCTGCTGTCTAAAACAATACTTTAAAAATAGTAAACAACCTCGGAAAATTGCGATTCCAGTTCCATTTGTTCAGATATTCAAAATTACACAATTTAGACTCCAGAACTTAAATTTTTCGATTAAAGATGAACCCGTTACAGCCTGTTGAAGCAGGCTGGAAATTTCAATCAGCAAGCTGTTTATATGTAGAAGTGACTAAAAACACATAAACAAAGACTCTAACCATGGTGTATCGAAGGATAATTGTTCAAACATCATGCATGCATTTACCAAACCCAAACTAACCAGATTTCATCTTCAAACAAACTTTTTATGTAGGGTTTTTATGCAGAATTTTATGTTCATATAATTAGTGTTTAAACTTTTGTGTGTGTCATAAACATTCAACAAACCGTAACAAGAATCAAGGTGGAACAAGAGTATGAAGGGACTTACTACTAGCACAAGGCTAGGGTAGTAATCTTAGGATGAGATGATGGTGAAAAGTTGGTGACAAAGCTTGAATCAAACTTCCTTGAAAGCCCTTCAATCTTACACTTCTATGGATGAGCTTCAACCTTTGAATGAGAGCTTTTAGTGGAAGAAATGGAGATGGTGAAGAATGATGGTGGTGATTTCGGTTATGAGAGAGGGGGGGGGGTATGTGAGCCGAAATATAGGGAGAGAAGATAGGGGATTGAGTGCAAGCTTTGAAGTAATGATGATCATCATCTTGGAAATGCACCCTTCTAATCCTAGGGTAATCATACCCAACTTTTGGCCAATAGAAACAAGATCCACTTTACACAAAATCTAAACAAAATATCTTTAATGTCCCGGAAAATGTCTGGTTGTTCGGTTACGTATCGTTCCGTTAAAGCGTTTAATGTCACCGTATAGCGTCTTATACATATATTTTTGTGACGAAATTTATTCCTAACACACAGGAAAATATACCAGACTATTTAGTAACTTTTCTGTATACTACTAGTATGCTAACACGCACATGTAAGTATAACACAGTAATCAGAGAGCAGTTAAATGATTCAGCACAGTCATCAAGTACTTTTATTATCATTAATAAACTGTATGGTTACATGCAAATTTGAGGGTTGTCACAAAAGCTGCTTCTAGGAGGTTGTCAAGTGTTTTCGCTCGACGATTCCATTCTTGGGTGGTTGGTTTGGCCTTTGTTCCGGTAACTCGAATCCTAGCCCGGTATATCCCATTTTAATTTTTCACCATGGTGAACCTTACGACTTTTTTACTCTCTGATCGAGGTTCTCGGCATTGAAAAATCTTCGCAAACAAAATCACACGGGTATATGTTGACATTTAAGAGATATAAAGTCAAGAAAATCAAAGGCAATAGTGATATATATGCGGATTAGACACAAAAAAAAACACTCAACAAATTGCTACAATTTTAGGAATATGTTTAGTGACGGCATCAGATTCCTAATTGATGGAGAAAGGTCTGGTGGCAAGAAAAGCTGCTTCTAGGAGGTTGTCAAGTGTTTTCGCTCGACGATTCCATTCTTGGGTGGTTAGTTTGGCCCTTGTTGCTGTAACTCGAATCCTAGCACGGTATATCTCATTTTAATTTTACACCATTGTGAACCTTACGCCTTTTTTACTCTCTGATTGAGGTTCTCGGCATTGAAAAATCTTCATAAACTAAATCACACGTGTATATGTTGACATTTAGGAGATATACAATCAAGAAAATCAAGGGCAATGGTGATATATACGCGGAATAGACACAAAAAAAACACTCAATAAATGGCTACAATTTAAAGAATGTGTTTAATGACGGCATCATATTCCTAATTGATGGAGAAAGGTCTGGTGGCAAGAAAAGCTGCTTCTAGGAGGTTGTCAAGTGTTTTCGCTCGACGATTCCGTTCTTGGGTGGTTGGTTTGGCCCTTGTTCCTGTAACTCGAATCCTAGCCCGGTAGATCCCATTTTAATTTTACACCGTTGTGAACCTTACGTCTTTTTTACTCTCTGATCGGGGTTCTCGGCATTGAAAAATCTTCATAAACTAAATCACACGTGTATATGTTGACATTTAAGAGATATACAGTCAAGAAAATCAAGGGCAATGGTGATTATATGCGGATTAGACACCAAAAAAAACACTCAACAAATGGCTACAATTTAAGGAATGTGTTTAGTGATTGCATCAGATTCCTAATTGATGGAGAAAGGTCTGGTGGCAAGAAAAGCTGCTTCTAGGAGGATGTCAAGTGTTTTCGCTCGACGATTCCATTCTTGGGTGGTTGGTTTGCCCCTTCTTCCTGTAACTCGAATCCTAGCCCGGTGTATCCCATTTTAATTTTACACCATTGTGAACCTTACGCCTTTTTACTCTCTGATCGAGGTTCTCGGCATTGAAAAATCTTCGTAAACTAAATCACACATGTATATGTTGACATTTAAGAGATATACAGTCAAGAAAATCAAGTGCAATGGTGATATATATGCGGATTACACACCAAAAAAAAACACTCAACAAATGGCTACAATTTAAGGAATGTGTTTAGTGACGGCATCAGATTTCTAATTGATGGAGAAAAGTCTGGTGGCAAGAAAAGCTGCTTCTAGGAGGTTGTCAAGTGTTTTCGCTCGACGATTCCATTCTTGGGTGGTTGGTTTGGCCCTTGTTGCTGTAACTCGAATCCTAGCACGGTATAACCCATTTAAATTTTACACCATTGTGAACCTTATGCCTTTTTTACTCTCTGATCGAGGTTCTCGGCATTGAAAAATCTTCGTAAACTAAATCACACGTGTATATGTTGACATTTAAGAGATATACAGTCAAGAAAATCAAGGGCAATGGTGATATATATAACAACCCTAAAGAAAACCGATACCCTCGAATTATTTTTTGACATCCTAATATATTTTAAGTTATCCCAATATGTCTAAAATTATACTCCGTATGTGAAAACCGAGCCCAAATTAGGATTTAACATTAAAAATAAAATAGAAACAAAGAATTTCACCTTGTCGCGGGCCGCGTAGCCCATCGCTACGTCTTACGCGGGCCGCGAGCAATCGAGAACGGGGCAACATCCGGTGATGACACGTGTCATCATCGTGGCAAGTCTAGTCGATGACCCGGATCAGCTACACCTTTGACCAACATTGACGCGGGCCGCGTAGGCCCTTGTCTTCCTATACGCGGGCCGCGTAGAACCCGAACTCAGCCCCTATAAAGCTGGAGCTTGGGCCTTCAGTCCGAATTCACTCATAAACATTTTCTTTCTCTAATTTTTGAAGTATAGGCATAATACTCGGGTATTATACCCCCCAAAATAGCGAAGTTCTGCTCCGTTGTAAGTATTCTCGATACATATTAGATACTCTGCCCGATTGATCTAGGATTCCGTAATGGCTGTCGTGGTTCTGCCCGACGTAGTCGTTGGAATGCCGTCTCGGGGAGGGTATTACTAATGTTAAAATGGGTTATTATACTAACACACGTGCATTTGTGTAATTTATAGATTGTCACCAGGAAACCCTAAAGAATAATCTAAGACAGCAAAGTGAGTTTATCCGCTTTTTGCTAACCTTTTTGTGAACTATTTTACAAAACCTTAAATGCTTAACAATGAGATTAAGCATTGATTGAGTATTTGTAAGGATACAATTATCATGAGTATGTTGGGGTTTTGTATACAAAATTTGTTACCACCTGGTCAAGGAGTAACATTTCCACAAGTCGGGTCTGACAGTACCATGGATGTTAATTGATATAACTTGGAAACAAATGTTATTGCGAGATCACCCTCAATACTGTACAATGGTTTTTATTTAAACTTGATTAAACTGGGATTCACTCACCAGTATTTCCCACTGACAAAATGTTTTTAAACGCGTTTCAGGTAACAAAATGTGAAAGCCAAATAGAAGCCAGCTGGACAGCACTGAAGGCTTGGAAAAGTGGCAATAAAGTTACCTAAAATAAAATAGATGTTTTTAATTAAAATAGGGATTTATTCCTATGAAAATGTGAGTACTGCAAACTTGGGTTTTATCCCATGTGTTTAATATTATGAAAATGTGGTATTTTACTCTGATCAAATATTTCCTAACTACGGTCCTGATGAAAATTCCGCTGCCAAATTAGACAATACGCGATACCACCGAAACTGGCTCGCGGCCGCCCATCCCTGTCTTTGTATAGGGGGACGGGGGTTGCAATAGAAGGTGGTATCAGAGCTAAGCCACTGATTCAACCACAGAAGCGTTCTACTGACATCAAAATTTAAATTGTTAGGAAATAAATTACGGGAATACGTGCATAATTGTATTTTCTTGTTATGTGTTATTTGACTATTTGTTAGTTTACAGTATGAGCGACCAAGGACCATCTGACGCCTACCGTCAATTGTCTGGTTCGCCTAGAAGCGAAGGTGCCTCTTCTCAGCCTGCCCTCTCAGGGTACTTTGCTGATACGGAAGAAGGAATATTCGTGTTTAAGGCTTAGTCTAAAGAGCCATTCCCTCAGAAAAAGAGAGGATGGTTCAGTCGAGGGGCACATGAGTGTAGGATGCGTATGAAAAAGTTACAAGACCAGAGAGCACTAGCAGCAGCCAAAAGAGAAACCGATGCTTATGCCCAGGATATGATTAATAGGGGTATAGCCAATATCCACATCCTAGCAACCACTGCAGCTGACCCTAACCTGGAGTAAATGATAGCACCCCAACCACAATCACCAATTCCTGACCAACCGATGGAGATAGAAAACCCTGGAAATCAAGTAGAGATGCATGATTTTTGTCACGGCCCCCGTCCTGGTGTTACCCGGTCCAGGAGTCGCGGGACAGAAACCCGTGGTATTTATTGTTTGAGTTGACAACGGAAGTTTAACAGGATCTTTTAAAACTTGAAAATGCCCAATTATTTTATTTCATAATTTGGGACAAACCCCGTAATTTACAATAGAGGAAATTCCCTGTTTTACAAAACATGTTTATTTATTTAACTGAGCCACCACTTCAAGCTTTATTAGTGATCCGTAGCACTTTTCCTTGATTCACAGTAGGTCACCTGAAACATGTTTAAAAATATTTTATCAGCGGGGAAATACTGGTGAGTCACTTGATTTTGATAAAACGACTATTAGTTATAAATTACAGCATAAGAGCGATTACAATGGCTACTATCTTATTTTTATCTGGCGCCGTGTCATACCCTAATGACGATGGTCATACCACTATTGGGTCCTTTCACCCAAGTAGTGATGATTATCACTGTTAGGTTGATAAACCTAATCGTGAGAAATTAGTAATGTGCACAATACCCCACTAGCCAGTGATTCAAGATAAATACGACTTAATCCCTGTAATTATAACTTTTGAAAATGATTGGAGTATTGTAAAACATTGTTGATAAAAAGAGAATGACTCACATTGCAAGTTTAGACAGGCAGAGTTTAGCCTACTGATTTAGCCTTGTGACCTATTTAAATGACAATGCACATGACACTAGGTCAGTAACTTAATACAACATTTACGATAAAGTTCACGAAATCAAAACCCTCACGACGAATGACAAAGTATAGCCCTGATTTGGGCAGCACTTAAACATCCATCGGATCGGTTTCAATCAATCGGACATTGTATCATAGCAGTGATCGAGTTAATACCCTGTATCCGTAGCAGCGTCTCCCTACTTGGAATTTCGAATTTGAGCAGTATAACTCGTTTTTTTAGAAAGTTTAACGAACACAGAAGCAAAGTCCCATGCACAAGCTATTTATAGCTGGTTTTTAAGTTTTACGCGGCTCGCGTAAGCCTTAACATGGCTTTTACGTGGCCTGCGAGGGCCCCTAGTCTATGTGTAGGACTTGTGTGTCACGAGTAGGTCCGCCACGTGTGCGACACGTGGCCTGGAATGCTTATCCGGTCAACTTTAAGTTAACGCGGCCCGCGTAGATGTTTCCTTATGGTTTACGCGGCCCGCCTGAAATCCAGAAATCTTGTTTTCTTGGTTTTTCATGCACATTAGGGTTTCAGGGGTCTGGGTTTTCACTTACGGGTTGATTTGGGGCATTTTTGTAGGTCCTTACATCCTCCCCACCTTATTTAAAATCTCGTCCTCGAGATTCATTGAAATAAGTGAGGATACTTTCGCTTCATTTCCGATTCCAGCTCCCATGTATATTCGGGTCCTCTTTTTGAATCCCACTTGACCTTGACCAGTACTAGTCTTTTGTGTTTGAGGAACTTAACCTTTCTGTCTTCTATTTGGAGTGGTTTTTCAACAAATTTTAGCTTTTCATTTACTTCTATATCTTGAAGAGGTATTACCAGGGATTCGTCAGATAAACATTTCTTGAGGTTGGATACATGAAATACATCATGTACTCCAGCTAACTCTTCTGGCAGTTGTAAGCGATAGGCGACTGGTCCTATGCGTTGGATTACTGGGAAGGGTCCTATGTACCTTGGACTCAGCTTTCCTTTCTTACCAAACCGAACTACTCCTTTCCAAGGAGAAACTTTCAAGAGTACCTTGTCTCCAACTTGAAATTCCAGTGGCTTGCGTCGATTGTCTGCATAACTCTTCTGGCGATCTCGAGCCGTTTTCAGTCTTTCCTTGATTTGAGTGATTTTGTCGGTGGTTTCTTGCACAATCTCGGGACCTGATAATTTACTTTCCCATATTTCTGCCCAACAAACTGGAGTTCTACACTTTCGTCCATACAGTGCTTCGAATGGGGCAGCTTCAATGCTTGCATGATAGCTATTATTATAGGAGAATTCGATTAAGGGTAGGTGGTCATCCCAGTTTCCACCAAAATCTATCACACATACCCTAAGCATGTCCTCCAGAGTTTAGATCGTCCTTTCACTTTGTCCATCTGTTTGGGGATGGTAAGTTGTACTTAAATTTAACCTTGTTCCCATGGCTTCTTGGAAACTTGTCTAGAAATGTGAAGTGAAGCGACTATCTCTATCTGATACAATGGAGAGTGGAACTCCATGTAAGGATAATACTTCATCTACATATAACTTTGCCAACCTTTCCATGCTAAAGGTTTCTTTCATGGGTAGAAAATGAGCTGATTTGGTTAATCGGTCCACAATTACCCAAATCGCATCATTACCTTTTCTGGTTTTGGGTAACTTAGTAACAAATTCCATTGTTATTAGTTCACATTTCCAAACAGGAATTTCTAATTGTTGGAGTAACCCTGAAGGTTTCTGGTGTTCTGCTTTAACTTGTGAACAAGTTAAGCACTTAGAAACGTATCTAGCTATGTCCTTTTTCATACCGATCCACCATAAATTATTTCTTAAATCTTGGTACATCTTATTATTATCAGGATGCATGGTATACCTAGATTTATGGGCTTCCTCTAAAATCTTATCCCTTAATTCTCCTTGCTTAGGTACCCAAATTCTTTTCTTATGGAATCTCCAAATTCCATCACTTCCTTGTTCTAATTCCTATATTCGTCCTTTCATTCCTTCAGCATCATCCTTGATTGCTATTTCTTGAATATGTTTCAATTGTTCCATTAAATCTAATTGTAAACTTAATCTAAGAGCACGAACTCGCTTTTGCTTTTCATGATACTTACGACTTAAGGCATCTGCAACTACGTTTGCTTTTCCTTCGTGATATTGAATATCACAGTCGTAGTCACTTAGAATTTCCATCCATCTTCTTTGCCTCATGTTTAATTCTTTTTGCCCAAATATGTATCTTAAACTCTTATGATCTGTATAGACTGTAAACTTACTGCCATACAAATAGTGTCTCCAAATCTTAAGGGCAAAAATTATGGCTCCTAATTCTAAATCATGAGTCGTATAGTTTTCCTCGTGCTTCTTCAATTGCCTTGTGGCGTACGCAATTACCTTCTTGCGTTGCATTAGCACACATCCTAATCCTAGCTTAGAAGCGTCACAGTAGACTTCAAAATCTTCTGTTCCTTCTGGTAAGGCAAGAATTGGGGCATTTGTTAATCTTTGTTTTAAAATCTTAAAAGCCTCTTCTTGTCTAGATCCCTATTCAAACTTCACTGCTTTACAGGTTAGCTTAGTTAATGGCACAACTATTTTGGAAAAATCCTTAATAAATCGTCTATAGTATCCGGCTAACCCTAGAAAACTTCTATCTTCCATAGCTGATTGCGGAACCTTCCATTTGGTGATTGCTTCTACTTTGGAGGGATCTACGTGAATGCCTTCGTGATTCACCATGTGTCCTAAAAATTGTACCTCTTGTAGCCAAAATTCACACTTCGAGAATTTGGCATAAAGCTTTTCTCTTCTTAACAAAGTTAAGAGTGCATGCAAATGCTCACAATGCTCATTCTGACTTTTGGAATAAATAAGTATATCGTCGATAAAGACAATTATAAATTTATCCAAGTACGGTTTACAGATCCTATTCATCATGTCCATGAATGCTGCAGGAGCATTTGTTAACCCAAAGGGCATGACTGTAAACTCGTAATGACCATATCTAGTTCTGAAAGCAGTTTTAGGTATGTCTTCTTCTTGTACTTTCAACTGATGGTATCCGGAGCGTAAGTCTATCTTAGAAAAATATCTAGCTCCTTGAAGTTGATCGAAAAGATCATCAATCCTAGGTAATGGGTATCGATTCTTAATTGTAACCTTATTCAATTCCCTATAATCAATACACATTCTCATTGACCCATCTTTGTTTTTCACAAACAACACTGGAGCTCCCTACGGGGATGAACTAGGTTGTATAAATTATCCTTTGCTTAGTAATTCATCTAACTGCTTTTTCAGTTCTAACATTTCGGTGGGTTCTAACCGATAAGGTGCCTTGGCTATTGGTGTAGTTCCAGGAATTAGATGAATTCTAAATTCTACTTCCCTATCGGGTGGTAATCCATGTAGTTCTTCTGGGAATACATCCGGGTATTCTGATACTACTGGAATTTCCTTAAGTTGACCTTTAGTGTTGATGATTACCGAAATCATATACACTATTTCTTGTTTTCTTGAATAACTGGCCATTTTCATTACTGAAATGAATTTTAGTGGCTTACGTGGCTTATCTCCTGTAATCACCACTATTTCTCCTGTGGGTGTATGAATTTCTATGGAATTCTTATCACAGAGGATTCGAGCATGGTTGGCTACTAACCAATCCATTCCTAACACAACATCGAATCCGGCTAAATCCATAGGTAACAGGTTTGCAGAAAATTTATGGCCTAAGAGTTCTATCTTTCCTTTTTGCAAAATCTTATTTATGTTAACTGAATTTCCATCTGCCGTTTCTACAGTAAAAATTTGTCTAAGGTTGGTTAAGGGTAGTTTAAGAGCTTGGCAGAATGAAGTATTTATAAAACTTTGGTTTGCACCAGAGTCAAATAATACTTTCGCATAAACGTCGTGAACTAGGAACGTACCAGCTATCACATCAGGGATCAACTCTGCTTCCTGGGTAGTCATTTGGAAGGCTCTTGCGTTCTTTTTGGTAGTTCCTTCTGCAGGTTTGGCTTTGTTATCAACTGGTTTGATTAGTTTAGGGCAGTCTGGCCTAAAATGTCCAGCTTCTCCACAGTTGAAGCAAATTGTGGATTTCTTTCTTCTGCAGTCTTCTTCTTGATGCCCTGGAATTTTGCAGAAATTGCAATACCCTTTGCATTTTCCAAAATGCTTTCTTTTACAGGTACTGCAAAATGGAGCGGTGGAAGATTGCCCGGTTCCCTTTTCTTGAAATTACTACTATTACCTATACGAAATCCTTGGGTAATCTTTTGGGCCACTTCCTTCTTCCGATTTTCTTCTCGTGTGCGTACCAGCCCGTCGGTCAGGGTGTTGGCTAATTCTACTACATCGTCAATCGTGCGGGGTCTTGCAGCTTTAACGATATCACGGATTTCTCCGATCAAACCCCAAATATAGCGAGAAATAAGTACCGGTTCTGGCGAAGCCAGGGTTGGTACAACTCTACCATAATCAAAGAATGTCGAAGTATACCCTCGATAATCAACGGTGATTGAAGAACTTATTTGTCAATTGTTCCTTTTCATATTCGGGACAGAATTTTCTTTCCACCAGACTTTTAAATTCTTCCCAATTCATGGCATAAGCTACATCGCTTCCTTTGGCTTGTAGTATTGTATTCCACCATTCTAGTGCCCCTTCTTTAAAAACATGCGACGCGTACATGACCTTGTCTTCCTCGGCACATTTACTTATTTTAATTACTGCTTTGGTTTTCTCTAACCAACGCAGTGCTGCAGTTGCCCCTTCATTGCCTGCAAATTCGATTGGTTTACAGGCAAGAAATTCCTTGTAAGTGCAACCAGGCGTTGCAGCTTTCATTTTCTTAAGGAATGGGGCTTGTATCCCATCATTATCGTTATTATTATTGTTGTCGCCTCCATTTACACTATTACTGAAATTGTCTCCGTGAGTACGTTTGCTGGGAATAATTGGTTGAGGTTCAACTGGATTTCGGGCAGCAGGAAGGATTGCTGGAATAGCATTAGCTATTCCTTGGGCAATGATATTTTCTATATCCTGCCTATTAAGAAATTAGTCTCCATTGTTTTGCTCAGATTGGTTAACTTCATTAACTGGCTCATTAACAGCGGGTTCCATCTGATAATTCTCAATATATAAATTATTGGCACAAGATAGAATAAATAATAATCAAGCACAATAAAGCAATCGCACATAATCACGTCAACACGTATAGCCAAAATTGTCGACTTTGCGACTTCCATATTTTTATATACTTTAGTATGCATCCGTACACACCAAATATATTACAAAAGTTTTATTTTAAGTCATTTTATATGATTAGATTTTTATTAATATTTATTATTATTTTATTATTATTATTAAACATGTAGCCACACAACCATAAATGATCCCTGTCAGCTGGCACTTCAGAACGACGTTCCCTCTCGTCGTATTTCCATGATATCCTCTCCCCCAGTTCTCGGATTCTATTTCCTATGTCCACCAGCTCCTCGCCATAGTGGCGGAGTTCAGCCAGGTTTTCTATGCTCATAGGTGGGTTTGGTGCAGGCTCAGGGTCAAACTAGGGGAAAAAGGTGTTAGGGTTATTCAAGAGATTCTGAAATTGCCAGTCAGTTGTCCACCATTCTTCTAGCTCTCCTGGTAGAGGTCGGGGGTGGATAATAGGATCTGGGATAGCAGGTTCCAGATTAACTGGAAGTTGTGCTTCCGCTGGGTAATTGAAGAGGTTTTCATCGGCAGGTCCGATGAGGTCGCTATTTGCCAGTTGGCGGTCCAGCTCCTCCCATGGTGGCATTTCCTGGGTTTGCCCTGAACTTTCCCCGATTTCCTTTCCTTTGCCTTTATTCTTCGAATCCTCAGTCTTTATAACTTTCTGTGTCGCTGGTTTCTTCCTACGCATACGCCTCCAGCCTACGAGTCTTCTTCTCTTTTTCAGTTTTGATTTCTCCTGAGGTTGGGCTTGGAATACTATTGGCTCTTCGGTATCAGCCTGGTAGCCAGTGAAGGTGCCGGTGGTATCCATATCTGTGCTATGGATAGAAATATTTCGGAGTGGCTCCGACAGTTCATTCATGCTGATAACACAAATGAAGAAACATACAAAATTTAAATTAGATTTTTGTTTATTGTAAACTTAGTTTTCACAAAATCACAGAATGGCAATCAGAAAAATTAAGTATTTTTAAATACTTAATTGGCTTAAATTAGTGGCTCTGATACCACCTTTTTCTGTCACGGCCCCCGTCCTGGTGTTACCCGGTCCAGGAGTCGCGGGACAGAAACCAGTGGTATTTATTGTTTGAGTTGACAGCGGAAGTTTAACAGGATATTTTAAAACTTGAAAATGCCCAATTATTTTATTTCATAATTTGGGACAAACCCCGTAATTTACAATAGAGGAATTTCACGAGGAAATTCCCTGTTTTACAAAACATGTTTATTTATTTAACTGAGCCACCACTTCAAGCTTTATTAGTGCTCCGTAGCACTTTTCCTTGATTCACAGTAGGTCACCTGAAACATGTTTAAAAATATTTTATCAGCGGGGAAATACTGGCGAGTCACTTGATTTTGATAAAACGACTCTTAGTTATAAATTACAGCATAAGAGCGATTACAATGGCTACTATCTTATTTTTATATGGCGTCGTGTCATACCCTGATGACGATGGTCATAACACTATTGGGTCCTTTCACCCAAGTAGTGATGATTATCACTGTTAGGTTGATGAACCTAACCGTGAGAAATTAGTTATGTGCACAATACCCCACTAGCCAGTGATTCAAGATAACCATGATTTAATCCCTGTAATTATAACTTTTGAAAATGATTGGAGTATTGTAAAACATTGTTGATAAAAAGAGAATGACTCACATTGCAAGTTTAGACAGGCAGAGTTTAGCCTACTGATTTAGCCTTGTGACCTATTTAAATGACAATGCACATGACACTAGGTCAGTAACTTAATACAACATTTACGATAAACTTCACGAAATCAAAACCCTCACGACAAATGACAAAGTATAGCCCTGATTTGGGCAGCACTTAAACATCCATCGGATCGGTTTCAATCAATCGAACATTGTATCGTAGCAGTGATCGAGTTAATACCCTGTATCCGTAGCAGCGTCTCCCTACTTGGAATTTCAAATTTGAGCAGTATAGCTCGTTTTTTTTAAGAAATTTTAAGAAACACAGAAGCAAAGTCTCATGCACAGGCTATTTATAGCTGGTTTTTAAGTTTTACGCGACCCGCGTAAGCCTTAACATGGCTTTTACGCGGCCCGCGAGGGCCCCTAGTCTACGTGTAGGGATTGTGCGTCACGAGTCGGTCCGCTACGTGTGCGACACGTGGCCTGGAATGCTTATCCGGTCAACTTTAAGTTGACGCGGCCCGCGTAGATGTTACCTTATTTTTTACGCGGCCCGCCTGAAATCCACAAATCTTGTTTTCTTGGTTTTTTCATGCACATTAGGGTTTCAGGGGTCCGGGTTTTCACTTACGGGTTGATTTGGGGCATTTTTGTAGGTCCTTACAATTTTAATCCAGAGGAAATACCTAGGGTACCAGCACCAAACCCCTTAGACCCATATTACGACCCCTGGTGGGATGACAATAGGGACTATGTGCAACGTTACCCGATACACGAAGAAATACCATGCCAAACATAGGAGCCTACCCAGGTTTGGATCCTTTAGATCCCTATTACCACGATGTATACATTAGGGAGATTATAGAGAATCTTTACCAATTCCAGGCACCTACACCTCCGTACCAGGAACCCGCACCCCAGATTCCAAACCCAGTCCTAGAACCTGCACCCCCAATAGGTGCAGAAAATGTACAAGAACTTAGGACATTTGGTGAGGAAATTTTAGAGAGTAATGAAAGAATGAGACAGGTGGGTGAGCGACTCGTCTGGAAGTATAACGAGCGCAATATGGATTTTTGGATAAATCCATATCCATGAATGTGATGGTGGAAACGGTAGTAATAATAATATTAATAATAAAATAATAATATAATATGTGTGTATGTGTATGAAAAAAAAACTACGGATGCCTACTACAACAGATTCCTAATTGATGGAGAAAGGTTTGGTGGCAAGAAAAGCTGCTTCTAGGAGGTTGTCAAGTGTTTTGGCTCGACAATTCCATTCTTGGGTGGTTGGTTTGGCCCTTGTTCCTGTAACTCGAATTCTAGCCCGGTATATCCCATTTTAATTTTACACCATTGTGAACCTGATGCCTTTTTTACTCTCTGATCTAGGTTCTGGGCATTGAAAAATCTTCGTAAACTAAATCACACGTGAATATGTTGACATTTAAGAGATATACAGTCAAGAAAATCAACGGCAATGGTGATATACATGCTGATTAGACACCAAAAAAAACCCTCAACAAATGGCTACAATTTAAGGAATGTGTTTAGTGACGGCATCAGATTCCTAATTGATGGAGAAAGGTCTGGTGGCAAGAAAAGCTGCTTCTAGGAGGTTGTCAAGTGTTTTCGTCGACGATTCCATTCTTGGGTGGTTGGTTTGGCCCTTGTTCCTGTAACTCGAATCCTAGCCCGGTATATCCCATTTTAATTTACACCATTGTGAACCGTACGCCTTTTTTACTCTCTGATCGAGGTTCTCGGCGTTGAAAATTCTTCGTAAACTAAATCACACGTGTATATGTTGACATTTAAGAGATATACAGTCAAGAAAATCAAGGGCAATGGTGATATATATGCGGATTTGACACCAAAAAAAACACTCAACAAATGGCTACAATTTAAAGAATGTGTTCAGTGAGGGCAGCAGATTCCTAATTGATGGAAAAATGTCTGGTGGCAAGAAAAGCTGCTTCTAGGAGGTTGTCAAGTGTTTTTGCTCGACGATTCCATTCTTGGGTGGTTGGTTTGGCCCATGTTCCTGTAACTTGAATCCTAGCCCGGTATATCCCATTTTAATTTTACACCATTGTGAACCTTACGCCTTTTTTACTCTGTGGTCAAGGTTCTCGGCATAGAAAAATCTTCGTAAACTAAATCACACGTGTATATGTTGACATTTAAGAAATATACAGTCAATAAAATCACGGACAATGGTAATATATATGCAGATTAGACACAAAAAAAAAACACTCAACAAATGGCTACAATTTAAAGAATGTGTTTAGTGACGGCATCAGATTCTTAATTGATGGAGATAGGTCTGGTGGCAAGAAAAGCTGCTTCTAGGAGGTTGTCAAGTGTTTTTGCACGACGATTCCCTTCTTGGGTGGTTGGTTTGGCCCCTGTTCCTGTAACTCGAATCCTAGCCCGGTATATCCCATTTTAATTTTACACCTTTGTGAACCTTACGCCTTTTTTACTCTCTGATCGAGGTTCTCGGCATTGAAAAATATTCGTAAACTAAATCACACGTGTATATGTTCACATTTAAGAGATATACAGTCAAGAAAATCAAAGGCAATGGTGATATATATGCGGATTAGACACAAAAAAACACTTAACAAATGGCTACAATTTAAGGAATGTGTTTAGTGACGACATCAGATTCCTAATTGATGAAGAAATGTCTGGTAGCAAGAAAAGTTGCTTCTAGAAGGTTGTCAAGTGTTTTCCCTCGTCGATTCCATTCTTGGGTGGTTGGTTTGGCCCTTGTTCCTGTAACTCGAATCCTAGCCCGGTATATCCCATTTTAATTTTACACCATTGTGAACCTTACGCCTTTTTTACTCTCTGGTCGAGGTTCTCGGCATTGAAAAATATTCGTAAACTAAATCACACGTGTATATGTTGACATTTAAAAGATATACAGTCAAGAAAATCAAGGGCAATGGTGATATATATTCGGAATTGACACCACAAAAAACATTCAACAAATGGCTACAATTTAAGGAATGTGTTTAGTGACGGCATCAGATTCCTAATTGATGAAAAAAAGTCTGCTGGCAAGAAAAGCTGCTTCTAAGAGGTTGTCAAGTGTTTTGGCTCGACGATTCCATTCTTGGGTGGTTGGTTTGGCCCTTGTTCCTGTAACTCGAATTCTAGCCCGGTGTATCCCATTTTAATTTTACACCATTGTGAACCTTATGCCTTTTTTACTCTCTGATCTAGGTTCTGGGCATTGAAAAATCTTCGTAAACTAAATCACACGTGTATATGTTGACATTTAAGAGATATACAGTCAAGAAAATCAAGGACAATGGGGATATACATGCTGATTAGACACCAAAAAAAAAAACACTCAACAAATGGCTACAATTTAAGGAATGTGTTTAGTGACGGCATCAGATTCCTAATTGACGGAGAAAGGTCTGGTGGCAAGAAAAGCTGCTTCAAGGAGGTTGTCAAGTGTTTTCGCTCGACGATTCCATTCTTGGGTGGTTGGTTTGGCCCTTGATTCTGTCACTCGAATCCTAACCCCTTATATCCCATTTTAATTTTACACCATTGTGAACCATATGCCTTTTTTTCTCTCTGATCTAGGTTCTGGGCATTGAAAAATCTTCGTAAACTAAATCACACGTGTATATGTTGACATTTAAGAGATATACAGTCAAGAAAATCAAGGGAAATGGTGATATACATGCTGATTAGACACCAAAAAAAACACTCAACAAATGGCTACAATTTAAGGAATGTGTTTAGTGACGGCATCAGATTCCTAATTGATGGAGAAAGGTCTAGTGGGAAGAAAAGCTGCTTCTAGGAGGCTGTCAAGTGTTTTCGCTCGACGATTCTATTCTTGGGTGGTTGATTTGGCTCTTGTTCCTGTAAGTCGAATCCTATCCCGGTATATCCCATTTTAATTTTACACCATTGTGAACCTTACGCCTTTTTTACTCTCTGATCGAGGTTCTCGGCATTGAAAAATCTTTGTAAACTAAATCACACGTGTATATGTTGACATTTAAGAGATATACAGTCAAGAAAATCTAGGGCAATGCTAATATATATGCGGATTTGACAACTAAAAAAACACCCAACAAATGGCTACAATTTAAGGAATGTCCTTAGTGACGGCTTCAGATTCCTAATTGATGGAAAAAAGTCTGGTGGCAAGAAAAGCTGCTTCTAGGAGGTTGTCAAGTGTTTTGGCTCGACGATTCCATTCTTGGGTGGTAGGTTTGACCCTTGTTCCTGTAACTCGAATTCTAGCCCGGTATATCCCATTTTAATTTTACACCATTGTGAACTTTATGCCTTTTTTACTCTCTGATCTAGGTTCTGGGCATTGAAAAATCTTCGTAAACTAAATCACACGTGTATATGTTGACATTTAAGAGATATACAGTCAAGAAAATCAAGGGTAATGGTGATATACATGCTGATTAGACACAAAAAAAAACACTCAACAAATGGCTACAATTTAAGGAATGTGTTTAGTGACGGCATCGGATTCCTAATTGATGGAGAAAGGTCTGGTGGCAAGAAATGCTGCTTGTAGGAGGTTGTCAAGTGTTTTCGCTCGACGATTCCATTCTTGGGTGGTTGGTTTGGCCCTTGTTCCTGTAACTCGAATCCTAGCCAGGTATATCCCATTTTAATTTTACACCATTATGTACCTTACGCCTTTTTTACTCTCTGATCTTGGTTCAGGGCATTGAAAAATCTTCGTAAACTAAATCAGACGTGTATATGTTGACATTTAAGAGATATACAGTCAAGAAAATCAAGGGCAATGGTGATATACATGCTGATTAGACACCAAAAAAAAACACTCAACAAATGGCTACAATTTAAGGAATGTGTTTAGTGACGGCATCAGAATCCTAATTGATGGAGAAAGACCTGGTGGCAAGAAAAGCTGCTTCTAGGAGGTTGTCAAGTGTTTTCGCTCGATGATTCCATTCTTAGGTGGTTGGTTTGGCCCTTGTTCCTGTAAGTCGAATCCTAGCCCGGTATATCCCATTTTAATTTTACACCATTGTGAACCTTACGCCTTTTTTACTCTCTTATCGAGGTTCTCGGCATTGAAAAATCTTCGTAAACTAAATCACACGTGTATATGTTGACATTTAAGAGATATACAGTCAAGAAAATCATGGGCAATGGTGATATATATGCGGATTAGACACCAAAAAAAACACTCAACAAAAGGCTACAATTTAAGAAATGTGTTTAGTGACGGCATCAGATTCCTAATTGATGGAGAAAGGTCTGGTGGCAAGAAAAAAGCTGCTTCTAGGAGGTTGTCAAGTGTTTTTGTTCGATGATTCCATTCTTGGGTGGTTCATTTGGCGCTTGTTCCTGTAACTCGAATCCTAGCCCGGTATATCCCATTTTAATTTTACACCATTGTGAACCTTACGCCTTTTTTACTCTCTGATCGAGGTTCTTGCTATTGAAAAATCTTCATAAACTAAATCACACGTGTATATGTTTACATTTAAGAGATATACAGTCAAGAAAATCAAGGGCAATGGTGATATATATGCGGATTAGACACCAAAAAAAACTCAACAAATGGCTACAATTTAAGGAATGTGTTTAGTGACGGCATCAGATTCCTAATTGATGGAGAAAGGTCTGGTGGCAAGAAAAGCTGCTTCTAGGTGGTTGTCAAGTGTTTTCGCTTGACGATTCCATTCTTGGGTGGTTGGTTTGGCCCTTGTTCCTGTAACTCGAATCCTAGCGAGGTATATCCCATTTTAATTTTACACCATTATGTACCTTACGCCTTTTTTACTCTCTGATCGAGGTTCTCGGCATTGAAAAATCTACGTAAACTAAATCACACGTGTATATGTTGACATTTAAGAGATATACAGTCAAGAAAATCAAGGGCAATTGTGATATATATGCGGATTAGACACCAAAAAAACACTAAACAAATGGCTACAATTTAAGGAATGTGTTTAGTGACGGCATCAGATTCATAATTGATGGAGAAAGGTCTGGTGGCAAGAAAAGCTGCTTCGAGGAGGTTGTCAAGTGTTTTTGCTCGACGATTCCATTTTTGGGTGATTGGTTTGGCCCTTGTTCCTGTAACTCGAATCCTAGCCCGGTGTATCCCATTTTAATTTTACACCATTGTGAACCTTACGCCTTTTTTACTCTCTGATCGAGGTTCTCGGCATTAAAAAATCTTCATAAACTAAATCACACGTGTATATGTTGACATTTAAGAGATATACAGTCTAGAAAATCATAGGCAATGGTGATATATATGCGGACTAGACACCAAAAAAAACACTCAACAAATGGCTACAATTTAAGGAATGTGTTTAGTGACGGCATCAGATTCCTAATTGATGGAGAAAGGTCTGGTGGCAACAAAAGCTGTTTCTAGGAGGTTGTCAATTGTTTTCACTCGACGATTCCATTCATGGGTGGTTGGTTTGGCCCTTGTTCCTGTAACTCGAATTCTAGCCCGGTATATCCCATTTTAATTTTACAACATTGTGAACCTGACGCCTTTTTTACACTCTGATCAAGGTTCTCGGCATTGAAAAATCTTCTTAAACTAAATCACACATGTATATGTTGACATTAAAAAGATATACAGTCAATAAAATCAAGGGCAATGGTGATATATATACGGATTAGACACCAAAAAAAAACTCAACAAATGGCTACAATTTAAGGAATGTGTTTAGTGACTGCATCAGATTCCTAATTGATGGAGAAAGGTCTGGTGGCAAGAAAAGCTGCTTCTAGGAGGTTGTCAAGTGTTTTCGCTCGACGATTCCATTCTTGGGTGGTTGGTTTGGCCCTTGTTCCTGTAACTCGAATCCTAGCCCGGTATATCCCATTTTAATTTTACACCATTGTGAACCTTACGCCTTTTTTACTCTCTGATCGAGGTTCTCGCTATTGAAAAATCTTCGTAAACTAAATCACACGTGTATATGTTTACATTTAAGAGATATACAGTCAAGAAAATCAAGGGCAATGGTGATATATATGCGGATTAGACACCAAAAAAAACTCAACAAATGGCTACAATTTAAGGAATGTGTTTAGTGACGGCATCAGATTCCTAATTGATGGAGAAAGGTCCGGTGGCAAGAAACGCTGCTTCTAGGAGGTTGTCAAGTGTTTTCGCTCGACGATTCCATTCTTGGGTGGTTTGTTTGGCCCTTGTTACTATAACTCAAATCCTAGCCCGGTATATCCCATTTTAATTTTACACCATTGTGAACCTTACGCCTTTTTTACTCTCTGATCGAGGTTCTTGGCATTGAACAATCTTCGTAAACTAAATCACACGTGTATATGTTGACATTTAAGAGATATACAGTCAATAAAATCAAGGGAAATGGTGATATATATGTGGATTAGACACCAAAAAAAACTCAACAAATGGCTGCAATTTAAGGAATGTGTTTAGTGACGGCATCAGATTCTTAATTGTTGGAGAAAGGTCTGGTGGCAAGAAAAGCTGCTTCTAGGAGGTTGTCAAGTGTTTTCGCTCGACGATTCCATTCTTGGGTGGTTGGTTTGGCCCTTGTTCCTGTAACTCGAATCCTAGCCCGGTATATCCTATTTTAATTTTACACCATTGTAAACCTTACGCCTTTTTTACACTCTGATCGAGGTTCTCGGCATTGAAAAATCTTCGTAAACTAAATCACACGTGTATATGTTAACATTTTAGAGATATACAGTCAAGAAAATCAAGGGCAATGGTGATATATATGCGGATTAGAGACAAAAAAAAAGCACTCAACAAATGGCTACAGTTTAAGGAATGTGTTTAGTGACGGCATCAGATTCCTAATTGATGGAGAATGGTCTGGTGGCAAGAAAAGTTGCTTCTAAGATAGTTGTCAAGTGTATTCACTCGAAGATTCCATTCTTGGGTGGTTGGTTTGGCCATTGTTCCTGTAACTTGAATCCTAGCACGGTATATCCCATTTTAATTTTACACCCTTGTGAACCTTACGCCTATTTTTCTCTCTGATCGAGGTTCTCGTCATTGAAAAATCTTCGTTAACTAAATCACACGTGTATATGTTAACATTTAATGGATATATAGTAAAGAAAATCAAGGGCAATGGTGATATATATGCGGATTAGATACAAAAAAAAACACTCAACAAATGACTACAATTTAAGGAATGTGTTTAGTGACGGCATCAGATTCCTAATTGATCGAGAAATGTCTGGTGGCAAGAAAAGATGCTTCTAGGAAGTTGTCAAGTGTTTTCGCTCGACGATTCCATTCTTGGGTGGTTGGTTTGGCCCTTGTTCCTGTAACTCGAATTCTAGCCCGGTATATCCCATTTTAATTTTACACCATTGTGAACCTTACGCCTTTTTTACTCTCTGATCAAGGTTCTCGGCATTGAAAAATCTTCGTAAACTAAATCACACGTGTATATGTTGACATTTAAGAGATATACTCAAGAAAATCAAGGGTAATGGTGATATATATGCGGATTAGACACCAAAAAAACACTCAACAAATGGCTACAATTTAAGGAATGTGTTTAGTGACGGCATCAGATTCTTAATTGATGGAGAAAGGTCTGGTGGCAAGAAAAGCTGCTTCTAGGAGGTTGTCAAGTGTTTTCGCTCGACGATTCCATTCTTGGGTGGTTGGTTTGGCCCTTGTTCCTGTAACTCGAATCCTAGCCCGGTATATCCCATTTTAATTTTATACCATTGTGAACCTTATGCCTTTTTTACTCTCTGAACGAGGTTCTCGGCTTTGAAAAATCTTCGTAAACTAAATCACACGTGTTTTATGTTGACATTTAAGAGATATACAGTCAAGAAAATCAAGGGCAATGGTGATATATATGTGGATTAGACACCAAAAAAAACACTCAACAAATGGCTACAATTTAAGAAATGTGTTTAGTGACGGCATCAGATTCCTAATTGATGGAGAAAGGTCTTGTGGCAAGAAAAGCTGCTTCTCTTAGGTTGTCAAGTGTTTCGCTCGACGATTCCATTCTTGGGTGGTTGGTTTGGCCCTTGTTCCTGTAACTCGAATCCTAACCCGGTATATCCCATTTTAATTTTACACCATTGTACACCTTACGCCTTTTTTACACTCTGATCGAGGTTCTCGGCATTGAAAAATCTTCGTAAACTAAATCACATGTGTATATGTTGACATTTAAGAGATATACAGTCAAGAAAATCAAGGGCAATGGTGATATATATGCGGATTAGAGACCAAAAAAAACACTCAACAAATGGCTACAGTTTAAGGAATGTGTTTAGTGACGGCATCAGATTCCTAATTGATGGAGAATGGTCTGGTGGCAAGAAAAGTTGCTTCTAAGATAGTTGTCAAGTGTATTCGCTCGTAGATTCCATTCTTGGGTGGGTGGTTTGGCCATTGTTCCTGTAAGTCGAATCCTAGCCCGGTATATCCCATTTTAATTTTACACCCTTGTGAACCTTACGCCTTTTTTACTCTCTGATCGAGGTTCTCGTCATTGAAAAATCTTCATAAACTAAATCACACGTGTATATGTTAACATTTAAGGGATATACAGTCAAGAAAATCAAGGGAAATGGTGATATATATGCGTATTAGATACAAAAAAAAACACTCAACAAATGACTACAATTTAAGGAATGTGTTTAGTGACGGCATCAGATTCCTAATTGATGGAGAAATGTCTGGTGGCAAGAAAAGATGCTTCTAGGAGGTTGTCAAGTGTTTTCGCTCGACGATTCCATTCTTGGGTGGTTGGTTTGGCCCTTGTTCCTGTAACTCGAATTCTAGCCCTGTATATCCCATTTTAACTTTACACCATTGTGAACCTTAAGCCTTTCTTACTCTCTGATCGAGGTTCTCGGCATTGAAAAATCTTCGTAAACTAAATCACACGTGTATATGTTGACATTTAAGAGATATACTCAAGAAAATCAAGGGTAATGGTGATATATATGCGGATTAGACACCAAAAAAACACTCAACAAATGGCTACAATTTAAGGAATGTGTTTAGTGACGGCATCAGATTCCTAATTGATGGAGAAAGGTCTGGTGGCAAGAAAAGCTGCTTCTAGGAGGTTGTCAAGTGTTTTCGCTCGACGATTCCATTCTTGGGTGGTTGGTTTGGCCCTTGTTCCTGTAACTCGAATTCTAGCCCTGTATATCCCATTTTAATTTTACACCATTGTGAACCTTAAGCCTTTCATACTCTCTGATCGAGGTTCTCGGAATTGAAAAATCTTCGTAAACTAAATCACACGTGTATATGTTGACATTTAAGAGATATACTCAAGAAAATCAAGGGTAATGGTGATATATATGCGGATTAGACACCAAAAAAACACTCAACAAATGGCTACAATTTAAGAAATGTGTTTAGTGACGGCATCAAATTCCTAATTGATGGAGAAAGGTCTTGTGGCAAGAAAAGCTGCTTCTCTTAGGTTGTCAAGTGTTTCGCTCGACGATTCCATTCTTGGGTGGTTGGTTTGGCCCTTGTTCCTGTAACTCGAATCCTAACCCGGTATATCCCATTTTAATTTTACACCATTGTACACCTTACGCCTTTTTTACACTCTGATCGAGGTTCTCGGCATTGAAAAATCTTCGTAAACTAAATCACACGTGTATATGTTGACATTTAAGAGATATACAGTCAAGAAAATCAAGGGCAATGGTGATATATATGCGGATTAGAGACCAAAAAAACACTCAACAAATGGCTACAATTTAAGAAATGTGTTTAGTGACGGCATCAGATTCCTAATTGATGGAGAAAGGTTTGGTGGCAAGAAAAGCTGCTTCTAGGAGGTTGTCAAGTGTTTTGGCTCGACAATTCCATTCTTGGGTGGTTGGTTTGGCCCTTGTTCCTGTAACTCGAATTCTAGCCCGGTATATCCCATTTTAATTTTACACCATTGTGAACCTTATGCCTTTTTTACTCTCTGATCTAGGTTCTGGGCATTGAAAAATCTTCGTAAACTAAATCACACGTGAATATGTTGACATTTAAGAGATATACAGTCAAGAAAATCAACGGCAATGGTGATATACATGCTGATTAGACACCAAAAAAAACCCTCAACAAATGGCTACAATTTAAGGAATGTGTTTAGTGACGGCATCAGATTCCTAATTGATGGAGAAAGGTCTGGTGGCAAGAAAAGCTGCTTCTAGGAGGTTGTCAAGTGTTTTCGTCGACGATTCCATTCTTGGGTGGTTGGTTTGGCCCTTGTTCCTGTAACTCGAATCCTAGCCCGGTATATCCCATTTTAATTTACACCATTGTGAACCGTACGCCTTTTTTACTCTCTGATCGAGGTTCTCGGCGTTGAAAATTCTTCGTAAACTAAATCACACGTGTATATGTTGACATTTAAGAGATATACAGTCAAGAAAATCAAGGGCAATGGTGATATATATGCGGATTTGACACCAAAAAAAACACTCAACAAATGGCTACAATTTAAAGAATGTGTTCAGTGAGGGGAGTAGATTCCTAATTGATGGAAAAATGTCTGGTGGCAAGAAAAGCTGCTTCTAGGAGGTTGTCAAGTGTTTTTGCTCGACGATTCCATTCTTGGGTGGTTGGTTTGGCCCATGTTCCTGTAACTTGAATCCTAGCCCGGTATATCCCATTTTAATTTTACACCATTGTGAACCTTACGCCTTTTTTACTCTCTGGTCAAGGTTCTCGGCATAGAAAAATCTTCGTAAACTAAATCACACGTGTATATGTTGACATTTAAGAAATATACAGTCAATAAAATCAAGGACAATGGTGATATATATGCAGATTAGACACCAAAAAAAAACACTCAACAAATGGCTACAATTTAAAGAATGTGTTTAGTGACGGCATCAGATTCTTAATTGATGGAGATAGGTCTGGTGGCAAGAAAAGCTGCTTCTAGGAGGTTGTCAAGTGTTTTTGCACGACGATTCCCTTCTTGGGTGGTTGGTTTGGCCCCTGTTCCTGTAACTCGAATCCTAGCCCGGTATATCCCATTTTAATTTTACACCTTTGTGAACCTTACGCCTTTTTTACTCTCTGATCGAGGTTCTCGGCATTGAAAAATATTCGTAAACTAAATCACACGTGTATATGTTGACATTTAAGAGATATACAGTCAAGAAAATCAAAGGCAATGGTGATATATATGCGGATTAGACACAAAAAAACACTTAACAAATGGCTACAATTTAAGGAATGTGTTTAGTGACGACATCAGATTACTAATTGATGAAGAAATGTCTGGTAGCAAGAAAAGTTGCTTCTAGAAGGTTGTCAAGTGTTTTCCCTCGTCGATTCCATTCTTGGGTGGTTGGTTTGGCCCTTGTTCCTGTAACTCGAATCCTAGCCCGGTATATCCCATTTTAATTTTACACCATTGTGAACCTTACGCCTTTTTTACTCTCTGGTCTAGGTTCTCGGCATTGAAAAATATTCGTAAACTAAATCACACGTGTATATGTTGACATTTAAAAGATATACAGTCAAGAAAATCAAGGGCAATGGTGATATATATTCGGAATTGACACCACAAAAAACATTCAACAAATGGCTTCAATTTAAGGAATGTGTTTAGTGACGGCATCAGATTCCTAATTGATGAATAAAAGTCTGGTGGCAAGAAAAGCTGCTTCTAAGAGGTTGTCAAGTGTTTTGGCTCGACGATTCCATTCTTGGGTGGTTGGTTTGGCCCTTGTTCCTGTAACTCGAATTCTAGCCCGGTGTATCCCATTTTAATTTTACACCATTGTGAACCTTATGCCTTTTTTAGTCTCTGATCTAGGTTCTGGGCATTGAAAAATCTTCGTAAACTAAATCACACGTGTATATGTTGACATTTAAGAGATATACAGTCAAGAAAATCAAGGACAATGGGGATATACATGCTGATTAGACACCAAAAAAAAACACTCAACAAATGGCTACAATTTAAGGAATGTGTTTAGTGACGGCATCAGATTCCTAATTGACGGAGAAAGGTCTGGTGGCAAGAAAAGCTGCTTCAAGGAGGTTGTCAAGTGTTTTCGCTCGACGATTCCATTCTTGGGTGGTTGGTTTGGCCCTTGATTCTGTCACTCGAATCCTAACCCATTATATCCCATTTTAATTTTACACCATTGTGAACCATATGCCTTTTTTTCTCTCTGATCTAGGTTCTGGGCATTGAAAAATCTTCGTAAACTAAATCACACGTGTATATGTTGACATTTAAGAGATATACAGTCAAGAAAATCAAGGGAAATGGTGATATACATGCTGATTAGACACCAAAAAAAACACTCAACAAATGGCTACAATTTAAGGAATGTGTTTAGTGACGGCATCAGATTCCTAATTGATGGAGAAAGGTCTACTGGGAAGAAAAGCTGCTTCTAGGAGGCTGTCAAGTGTTTTCGCTCGATGATTCTATTCTTGGGTGGTTGATTTGGCTCTTGTTCCTGTAAGTCGAATCCTATCCCGGTATATCCCATTTTAATTTTACACCATTGTGAACCTTACGCCTTTTTTACTCTCTGATCGAGGTTCTCGGCATTGAAAAATCTTTGTAAACTAAATCACACGTGTATATGTTGACATTTAAGAGATATACAGTCAAGAAAATCAAGGGTAATGCTGATATATATGCGGATTTGACAACAAAAAAAAACACTCAACAAATGGCTACAATTTAAGGAATGTCCTTAGTGACGGCTTCAGATTCCTAATTGATGGAAAAAAGTCTGGTGGCAAGAAAAGCTGCTTCTAGGAGGTTGTCAAGTGTTTTGGCTCGACGATTCCATTCTTGGGTGGTAGGTTTGACCCTTGTTCCTGTAACTCGAATTCTAGCCCGGTATATCCCATTTTAATTTTACACCATTGTGAACTTTATGCCTTTTTTACTCTCTGATCTAGGTTCTGGGCATTGAAAAATCTTCGTAAACTAAATCATACGTGTATATGTTGACATTTAAGAGATACACAGTCAAGAAAATCAAGGGTAATGGTGATATACATGCTGATTAGACACCAAAAAAAACACTCAACAAATGACTACAATTTAAGGAATGTGTTTAGTGACGGCATCGGATTCCTAATTGATGGAGAAAGGTCTGGTGGCAAGAAATGCTGCTTGTAGGAGGTTGTCAAGTGTTTTCGCTCGACGATTCCATTCTTTGGTGGTTGGTTTGGCCCTTGTTCCTGTAACTCGAATCCTAGCCAGGTATATCCCATTTTAATTTTACACCATTATGTACCTTACGCCTTTTTTACTCTCTGATCTTGGTTCAGGGCATTGAAAAATCTTCGTAAACTAAATCAGACGTGTATATGTTGACATTTAAGAGATATACAGTCAAGAAAATCAAGGGCAATGCTGATATATATGCGGATTTGACAACAAAAAAAAACACTCAACAAATGGCTACAATTTAAGGAATGTCCTTAGTGACGGCTTCAGATTCCTAATTGATGGAAAAAAGTCTGGTGGCAAGAAAAGCTGCTTCTAGGAGGTTGTCAAGTGTTTTGGCTCGACGATTCCATTCTTGGGTGGTAGGTTTGACCCTTGTTCCTGTAACTCGAATTCTAGCCCGGTATATCCCATTTTAATTTTACACCATTGTGAACTTTATGCCTTTTTTACTCTCTGATCTAGGTTCTGGGCATTGAAAAATCTTCGTAAACTAAATCACACGTGTATATGTTGACATTTAAGAGATACACAGTCAAGAAAATCAAGGGTAATGGTGATATACATGCTGATTAGACACCAAAAAAAACACTCAACAAATGGCTACAATTTAAGGAATGTGTTTAGTGACGGCATCGGATTCCTAATTGATGGAGAAAGGTCTGGTGGCAAGAAATGCTGCTTGTAGGAGGTTGTCAAGTGTTTTCGCTCGACGATTCCATTCTTGGGTGGTTGGTTTGGCCCTTGTTCCTGTAACTCGAATCCTAGCCAGGTATATCCCATTTTAATTTTACACCATTATGTACCTTACGCCATTTTTACTCTCTGATCTTGGTTCAGGGCATTGAAAAATCTTCGTAAACTAAATCAGACGTGTATATGTTGACATTTAAAAGATATACAGTCAAGAAAATCAAGGGCAATGGTGATATACATGCTGATTAGACACCAAAAAAAAACACTCAACAAATGGCTACAATTTAAGGAATGTGTTTAGTGACGGCATCAGAATCCTAATTGATGGAGAAAGACCTGGTGGCAAGAAAAGCTGCTTCTAGGAGGTTGTCAAGTGTTTTCGCTCGATGATTCCATTCTTAGGTGGTTGGTTTGGCCCTTGTTCCTGTAAGTCGAATCCTAGCCCGGTATATCCCATTTTAATTTTACACCATTGTGAACCTTACGCCTTTTTTACTCTCTTATCGAGGTTCTCGGCATTGAAAAATCTTCGTAAACTAAATCACACGTGTATATGTTGACATTTAAGAGATATACAGTCAAGAAAATCATGGGCAATGGTGATATATAGGCGGATTAGACACCAAAAAAAACACTCAACAAAAGGCTACAATTTAAGAAATGTGTTTAGTGACGGCATCAGATTCCTAATTGATGGAGAAAGGTCTGGTGGCAAGAAAAAAGCTGCTTCTAGGAGGTTGTCAAGTGTTTTTGTTCGATGATTCCATTCTTGGGTGGTTCATTTGGCGCTTGTTCCTGTAACTCGAATCCTAGCCCGGTATATCCCATTTTAATTTTACACCATTGTGAACCTTACGCCTTTTTTACTCTCTGATCGAGGTTCTTGCTATTGAAAAATCTTCATAAACTAAATCACACGTGTATATGTTTACATTTAAGAGATATACAGTCAAGAAAATCAAGGGCAATGGTGATATATATGCGGATTAGACACCAAAAAAAACTCAACAAATGGCTACAATTTAAGGAATGTGTTTAGTGACGGCATCAGATTCCTAATTGATGGAGAAAGGTCTGGTGGCAAGAAAAGCTGCTTCTAGGAGGTTGTCAAGTGTTTTCGCTTGACGATTCCATTCTTGGGTGGTTGGTTTGGCCCTTGTTCCTGTAACTCGAATCCTAGCGAGGTATATCCCATTTTAATTTTACACCATTATGTACCTTACGCCTTTTTTACTCTCTGATCGAGGTTCTCGGCATTGAAAAATCTACGTAAACTAAATCACACGTGTATATGTTTACATTTAAGAGATATACAGTCAAGAAAATCAAGGGCAATTGTGATATATATGCGGATTAGACACCAAAAAAACACTAAACAAATGGCTACAATTTAAGGAATGTGTTTAGTGACGGCATCAGATTCCTAATTGATGGAGAAAGGTCTGGTGGCAAGAAAGGCTGCTTCTAGGACGTTGTCAAATGTTTTCTTTCGACGATACCATTCTTGGGTGGTTGGTTTGGCCCTTGTTCCTGTAACTCGAATCCTAGCGAGGTATATCCCATTTTAATTTTACACCATTATGTACCTTACGCCTTTTTTACTCTCTGATCGAGGTTCTCGGCATTGAAAAATCTACATAAACTAAATCACACGTGTATATGTTTACATTTAAGAGATATACAGTCAAGAAAATCATGGGCAATTGTGATATATATGCGGATTAGACACCAAAAAAACACTAAACAAATGGCTACAATTTAAGGAATGTGTTTAGTGACGGCATCAGATTCATAATTGATGGAGAAAGGTCTGGTGGCAAGAAAAGCTGCTTCGAGGAGGTTGTCAAGTGTTTTCGCTCGACGATTCCAATCTTGGGTGATTGGTTTGGCCCTTGTTCCTGTAACTCGAATCCTAGCCCGGTGTATCCCATTTTAATTTTACACCATTGTGAACCTTACGCCTTTTTTACTCTCTGATCGAGGTTCTCGGCATTAAAAAATCTTCGTAAACTAAATCACACGTGTATATGTTGACATTTAAGAGATATACAGTCCAGAAAATCATAGGCAATGGTGATATATATGCGGACTAGACACCAAAAAAAAACACTCAACAAATGGCTACAATTTAAGGAATGTGTTTAGTGACGGCATCAGATTCCTAATTGATGGAGAAAGGTCTGGTGGCAACAAAAGCTGTTTCTAGGAGGTTGTCAATTGTTTTCACTCGACGATTCCATTCATGGGTGGTTGGTTTGGCCCTTGTTCCTGTAACTCGAATTCTAGCCCGGTATATCCCACTTTAATTTTAAAACATTGTGAACCTGACGCCTTTTTTACACTCTGATCAAGGTTCTCGGCATTGAAAAATCTTCTTAAACTAAATCACACATGTATATGTTGACATTAAAAAGATATACAGTCAATAAAATCAAGGGCAATGGTGATATATATACGGATTAGACACCAAAAAAAAACTCAACAAATGGCTACAATTTAAGGAATGTGTTTAGTGACTGCATCAGATTCCTAATTGATGGAGAAAGGTCTGGTCGCAAGAAAAGCTGCTTCTAGGAGGTTGTCAAGTGTTTTCGCTCGACGATTCCATTCTCGGGTGGTTGGTTTGGCCCTTGTTCCTGTAACTCGAATCCTAGCCCGGTATATCTCATTTTAATTTTACACCATTGTGAACCTTACGCCTTTTTTACTCTCTGATCGAGGTTCTCGCTATTGAAAAATCTTCGTAAACTAAATCACACGTGTATATGTTTACATTTAAGAGATATACAGTCAAGAAAATCAAGGGCAATGGTGATATATATGCGGATTAGACACCAAAAAAAACTCAACAAATGGCTACAATTTAAGGAATGTGTTTAGTGACGGCATCAGATTCCTAATTGATGGAGAAAGGTCCGGTGGCAAGAAACGCTGCTTCTAGGAGGTTGTCAAGTGTTTTCGCTCGACGATTCCATTCTTGGGTGGTTGGTTTGGCCCTTGTTACTATAACTCAAATCCTAGCCCGGTATATCCCATTTTAATTTTACACCATTGTGAACCTTACGCCTTTTTTACTCTCTGATCGAGGTTCATGGCATTGAACAATCTTCGTAAACTAAATCAGACGTGTATATGTTGACATTTAAGAGATATACAGTCAATAAAATCAAGGGAAATGGTGATATATATGTGGATTAGACACCAAAAAAAACTCAACAAATGGCTGCAATTTAAGGAATGTGTTTAGTGACGGCATCAGATTCTTAATTGTTGGAGAAAGGTCTGGTGGCAAGAAAAGCTGCTTCTAGGAGGTTGTCAAGTGTTTTCGCTCGACGATTCCATTCTTGGGTGGTTGGTTTGGCCCTTGTTCATGTAACTCGAATCCTAGCCCGGTATATCCTATTTTAATTTTACACCATTGTAAACCTTACGCCTTTTTTACACTCTGATCGAGGTTCTCGGCATTGAAAAATCTTCGTAAACTAAATCACACGTGTATATGTTGACATTTAATAGATATACAGTCAAGAAAATCAAGGGCAATGGTGATATATATGCGGATTAGAGACAAAAAAAAAGCACTCAACAAATGGCTACAGTTTAAGGAATGTGTTTAGTGACGGCATCAGATTCCTAATTGATGGAGAATGGTCTGGTGGCAAGAAAAGTTGCTTCTAAGATAGTTGTCAAGTGTATTCACTCGAAGATTCCATTCTTGGGTGGTTGGTTTGGCCATTGTTCCTGTAACTTGAATCCTAGCACGGTATATCCCATTTTAATTTTACACCCTTGTGAACCTTACGCCTTTTTTTCTCTCTGATCGAGGTTCTCGTCATTGAAAAATCTTCGTTAACTAAATCACACGTGTATATGTTAACATTTAATGGATATATAGTCAAGAAAATCAAGGGCAATGGTGATATATATGCGGATTAGATACAAAAAAAAAACACTCAACAAATGACTACAATTTAAGGAATGTGTTTAGTGACGGCATCAGATTCCTAATTGATGGAGAAATGTCTGGTGGCAAGAAAAGATGCTTCTAGGAGGTTGTCAAGTGTTTTCGCTCGACGATTCCATTCTTGGGTGGTTGGTTTGGCCCTTGTTCCTGTAACTCGAATTCTAGCCCGGTATATCCCATTTTAATTTTACACCATTGTGAACCTTACGCCTTTTTTACTCTCTGATCAAGGTTCTCGGCATTGAAAAATCTTCGTAAACTAAATCACACGTGTATATGTTGACATTTAAGAGATATACTCAAGAAAATCAAGGGTAATGGTGATATATATGCGGATTAGACACCAAAAAAACACTCAACAAATGGCTACAATTTAAGGAATGTGTTTAGTGACGGCATCAGATTCTTAATTGATGGAGAAAGGTCTGGTGGCAAGAAAAGCTGCTTCTAGGAGGTTGTCAAGTGTTTTCGCTCGACGATTCCATTCTTGGGTGGTTGGTTTGGCCCTTGTTCCTGTAACTCGAATCCTAGCCCGGTATATCCCATTTTAATTTTATACCATTGTGAACCTTATGCCTTTTTTCTCTCTGATCGAGGTTCTCGGCTTTGAAAAATCTTCGTAAACTAAATCACACGTGTTTTATGTTGACATTTAAGAGATATACAGTCAAGAAAATCAAGGGCAATGGTGATATATATGTGGATTAGACACCAAAAAAAACACTCAACAAATGGCTACAATTTAAGAAAGGTGTTTAGTGACGGCATCAGATTCCTAATTGATGGAGAAAGGTCTTGTGGCAAGAAAAGCTGCTTCTCTTAGGTTGTCAAGTGTTTCGCTCGACGATTCCATTCTTGGGTGGTTGGTTTGGCCCTTGTTCCTGTAACTCGAATCCTAACCCGGTATATCCCATTTTAATTTTACACCATTGTACACCTTACGCCTTTTTTACACTCTGATCGAGGTTCTCGGCATTGAAAAATCTTCGTAAACTAAATCACATGTGTATATGTTGACATTTAAGAGATATACAGTCAAGAAAATCAAGGGCAATGGTGATATATATGCGGATTAGAGACCAAAAAAAACACTCAACAAATGGCTATAATTTAAGGAATGTGTTTAGTGACGGCATCAGATTCCTAATTGATGGAGAAAGGTCTGGTGGCAAGAAAAGCTGCTTCTAGGAGGTTGTCAAGTGTTTTCGCTCGACGATTCCATTCTTGGGTGGTTGGCTTGGCCCTTGTTCCTGTAACTCGAATTCTAGCCTTGTATATCCCATTTTAATTTTACACCATTGTGAACCTTAAGCCTTTCATACTCTCTGATCGAGGTTCTCGGCATTGAAAAATCTTCGTAAACTAAATCACACGTGTATATGTTGACATTTAAGAGATATACTCAAGAAAATCAAGGGTAATGGTGATATATATGTGGATTAGACACCAAAAAAACACTCAACAAATGGCTACAATTTAAGAAATGTGTTTAGTGACGGCATCAGATTCCTAATTGATGGAGAAAGGTCTTGTGGCAAGAAAAGCTGCTTCTCTTAGGTTGTCAAGTGTTTCGCTCGACGATTCCATTCTTGGGTGGTTGGTTTGGCCCTTGTTCCTGTAACTCGAATCCTAACCCTGTATATCCCATTTTAATTTTACACCATTGTACACCTTACGCCTTTTTTACACTCTGATCGAGGTTCTCGGCATTGAAAAATCTTCGTAAACTAAATCACACGTGTATATGTTGACATTTAAGAGATATACAGTCAAGAAAATCAAGGGCAATGGTGATATATATGCGGATTAGAGACAAAAAAAACACTCAACAAATGGCTACAGTTTAAGGAATGTGTTTAGTGACGGCATCAGATTCCTAATTGATGGAGAATGGTCTGGTGGCAAGAAAAGTTGCTTCTCTTAGGTTGTCAAGTGTATTCGCTCGTAGATTCCATTCTTGGGTGGGTGGTTTAGCCATTGTTCCTGTAAGTCGAATCCTAGCCCGGTATATCCCATTTTAATTTTACACCCTTGTGAACCTTACGCCTTTTTTACTCTCTGATCGAGGTTCTCGTCATTGAAAAATCTTCGTAAACTAAATCACACGTGTATATGTTAACATTTAAGGGATATACAGTCAAGAAAATCAAGGGCAATGGTGATATATATGCGTATTAGATACAAAAAAAACACTCAACAAATGACTACAATTTAAGGAATGTGTTTAGTGACGGCATCAGATTCCTAATTGATGGAGAAATGTCTGGTGGCAAGAAAAGATGCTTCTAGGAGGTTGTCAAGTGTTTTCGCTCGACGATTCCATTCTTGGGTGGTTGGTTTGGCCCTTGATCTTGTAACTCGAATTCTAGCCCTGTATATCCCATTTTAATTTTACACCATTGTGAACCTTAAGCCTTTCTTACTCTCTGATCGAGGTTCTCGGCATTGAAACATCTTCGTAAACTAAATCACACGTGTATATGTTGACATTTAAGAGATATACTCAAGAAAATCAAGGGTAATGGTGATATATATGCGGATTAGACACCAAAAAAACACTCAACAAATGGCTACAATTTAAGGAATGTGTTTAGTGACGGCATCAGATTCCTAATTGATGGAGAAAGGTCTGGTGGCAAGAAAAGCTGCTTCTAGGAGGTTGTCAAGTGTTTTCGCTCGACGATTCCATTCTTGGGTGGTTGGTTTGGCCCTTGTTCCTATAACTCGAATTCTAGCCCTGTATATCCCATTTTAATTTTACACCATTGTGAACCTTAAGCCTTTCTTACTCTCTGATCGAGGTTCTCGGCATTGAAAAATCTTCGTAAACTAAATCACACGTGTATATGTTGACATTTAAGAGATATACTCAAGAAAATCAAGGGTAATGGTGATATATATGCGGATTAGACACCAAAAAAACACTCAACAAATGGCTACAATTTAAGAAATGTGTTTAGTGACGGCATCAGATTCCTAATTGATGGAGAAAGGTCTTGTGGCAAGAAAAGCTGCTTCTCTTAGGTTGTCAAGTGTTTCGCTCGACGATTCCATTCTTGGGTGGTTGGTTTGGCCCTTGTTCCTGTAACTCGAATCCTAACCCGGTATATCCCATTTTAATTTTACACCATTGTACACCTTACGCCTTTTTTACACTCTGATCGAGGTTCTCGGCATTGAAAAATCTTCGTAAACTAAATCACACGTGTATATGTTGACATTTAAGAGATATACAGTCAAGAAAATCAAGGGCAATGGTGATATATATGCGGATTAGAGACCAAAAAAAACACTCAACAAATGGCTACAGTTTAAGGAATGTGTTTAGTGACGGCATCAGATTCCTAATTGATGGAGAATGGTCTGGTGGCAAGAAAAGTTGCTTCTAAGATAGTTGTCAAGTGTATTCGCTCGTAGATTCCATTCTTGGGTGGGTGGTTTAGCCATTGTTCCTGTAAGTCGAATCCTAGCTCGGTATATCCCATTTTAATTTTACACCCTTGTGAACCTTACGCCTTTTTTACTCTCTGATTGAGGTTCTCGTCATTGAAAAATCTTCGTAAACTAAATCACACGTGTATATGTTAACATTTAAGGGATATACAGTCAAGAAAATCAAGGGCAATGGTGATATATATGCGTATTAGATACAAAAAAAACACTCAACAAATGACTACAATTTAAGGAATGTGTTTAGTGACGGCATCAGATTCCTAATTGATGGAGAAATGTCTGGTGGCAAGAAAAGATGCTTCTAGGAGGTTGTCAAGTGTTTTCGCTCGACGATTCCATTCTTGGGTGGTTGGTTTGGCCCTTGTTCCTGTAACTCGAATTCTAGCCCTGTATATCCCATTTTAATTTTACACCATTGTGAACCTTAAGCCTTTCTTACTCTCTGATCGAGGTTCTCGGCATTAAAAATTCTTCGTAAACTAAATCACACGTGTATATGTTGACATTTAAGAGATATACTCAAGAAAATCAAGGGTAATGGTGATATATATGCGGATTAGACACCAAAAAAACACTCAACAAATGGCTACAATTTAAGGAATGTGTTTAGTGACGGCATCAGATTCCTAATTGATGGAGAAAGGTCTGGTGGCAAGAAAAGCTGCTTCTAGGAGGTTGTCAAGTGTTTTCGCTCGACGATTCCATTCTTGGGTGGTTGGTTTGGCCCTTGTTCCTGTAACTCAAATCCTAGCCCGGTATATCCCATTTTAATTTTACACCATTGTGAACCTTATGTCTTTTTTACTCTCTGATCGAGGTTCTCGGCATTGAAAAATCTTCGTAAACTAAATCACACGTGTATATGTTGACATTTAAGAGATATACAGTCAAGAAAATCAAGGGCAATGGTGATATATATGTGGATTAGACACCAAAAAAAAACACTCAACAAAATGCTACAATTTAAGAAATGTGTTTAGTGACGGCATCAGATTCCTAATTGATGGAGAAAGGTCTTGTGGCAAGAAAAGCTGCTTCTCTTAGGTTGTCAAGTGTTTTCGCTCGACGATTCCATTCTTGGGTGGTTGGTTTGGCCCTTGTACCTGTAACTCGAATCCTAGCCCGTTATATCCCATTTTAATTTTACACCATTGTGAACCTTACGCCTTTTTTACTCTCTGATCGAGGTTCTCGACGTTGAAAATTCTTCGTAAACTAAATCACACTTGTATTTGTTGACATTTAAGAGATATACAGTCAATAAAATCAAGGGCTGTGGTGATAGATATGCGGATTAGACACCAAAAAAAACTCAACAAATGGCTACAATTTAAGGAATGTGTTTAGTGACGGCATCAGATTCCTAATTGATGGAGAAAGGTCTAGTGGTAAGAAAAGCTGCTTCTAGGAGGTTGTCAAGTGTTTTCGCTCGACGATTCCATTCTTGGGTGGTTGGTTTGGCCCTTGTTCCGGTAACTTGAATCCTAGCCCGGTATATCCCACGTGTATATATTAACATTTAAGAGATATACAGTCAACAAAATCAAGGACAATGGTGATATATATGCGGATTAAACACAAAAAAAACACTCAACAAATGGCTACAATTTAAGAAATGTGTTTAGTGACGGAATCAGATTCCTAATTGATGGAGAAAGGTCAAGTGGCAAGAAAAGCTGCTTCTAGGAGGTTGTCAAGTGTTTTCGCTCTACGATTCCATTCTTGGGTGGTTAGTTTGGCCCTTGTTCCTGTAACTCGAATCCTATCCCGGTATATCCTATTTTAATTTTACACCATTGTGAACCTTAAGCATTTTTTACTCCCGGATCGAGGTTCTCGGCATTGAAAAATCTTCGTAAACTAAATCACACGTGTATATGTTGACATTTAAGAAATATACAGTTAAGAAAATCAAGGGCAATGTTGATATATATGCGGATTAGACAAAAAAAACACTCAACAAATGCCTACAATTTAAGGAATGTGTTTAGTGACGGCATAAGATTACTAATTGATGGAGAATGGTCTGGGGACAAGAAAAGCTGCTTCTTAGAGGTTGTCAAGTGTTTTCACCTGTCGATTCCATTCTTGGGTGGTTGGTTTGGCCATTGTTCCTGTAACTCGATTCCTAGCCAGGTATATCCCATTTTATTTTTACACCATTGTGAACCTTACGTCTTTTTTACTCTCTGTCGAGGTTCTCGGCATTTAAAAATCTTCGTTAACTAAATCACACGTGTATATTTTAACATTTAAGAGATATACAGTTAAGAAAATCAAGGGCAATGGTGATATATATGCGGATTAGACACCAAAAAAAAACATTCAACAAATGGCTACAATTTAAGGAATGTGTTTAGTGACGGCATCAAATTCATAATTGATGGAGAAAAGTCTGGTGGCAAGAAAAGCTGCTTCTAGGAGGTTGTCAAGTGTTTTCGCTCGACGATTCCATTCTTGGGTGATTGGTTTGGCCCTTGTTCCTGTAACTCGAATCCCAGCCAGGTATATCCCATATTAATTTTACACCATTGTGAACCTTACGCCTTTTTTACACTCTGATCGAGGTTCTCGGCATTGAGAAATCTTCGTAAACTGAATCACACATGTATATGTTGACATTTAAGAGATATACTGTCAACAAAATCAAGGGTAATGGTGATATATATGCGGATTAGACACCAAAAAAAAACTCAACAAATGGCTACAATTTAATGAATGTGTTTAGTGACAGCATCAGATTCCAAATTGATGGAGAAAGGTCTGGTGGCAAGAAAAGCTGCTTCTATGAGGTTGCCAACTGTTTTCGCTCGACGATTCCATTCTTGGGTGGTTGGTTTGGCCCTTGTTCCTGTAAATTGAATCCTAGCCCGGTATATCCCATTTTAATTTTACACCATTGTGAACCTTACGCCTTTTTTACTCTCTGATCGAGGTTCTCGGCATTGAAAAATCTTCGTAAACTAAATCACACGTGTATATGTTGACATTTAAGAGATATACAGTCAAGAAAATCAAGGGCAATGGTGATATATATGCGGACTAGACACCAAAAAAAAACACTCAACAAATGGCTACAATTTAAGGAATGTGTTTGGTGATGGCATCAGATTCCTAATTGATGGAGAAAGGTCTAGTGGCAAGAAAAACTGCTTCTAGGAGGTTGTCAAGTGTTTTCACTCGACGATTCCGTTCTTGGGTGGTTGGTTTGGCCCTTGTTCCTGTAACTCGAATCCCAGCCCGGTATATCCCATATTAATTTTACACCATTGTGAACCTTACACCTTTTTTACACTCTGATCGAGGTTCTCTGCATTGACAAATCTTCGTAAACTGAATCACACGTGTATATGTTGACATTTAAGAGATATATTGTCAACAAAATCAAGGGTAATGGTGATATATGTGCGGATTAGGCACCAAAAAAAAAAACTCAACAAATGGCCACAATCTAAGGAATGTTTTAGTGACGACATCAGATTCCTAATTGATTGAGAAAGGTCTAGTGGCAAGAAAAGCTATTTCTAGGAGGTTGTCAAGTGTTTTCGCTCGACGATTCCATTCTTGGGTGGTTGGTTTGGCCCTTGTTCCGGTAACTTGAATCCTAGCCCGATATATCCCACGTGTATATGTTGACATTTAAGAGATATACAGTCAAGAAAATCAAGGACAATGGTGATATATATGCGGATTAAACACAAAAAAAAAACACTCAACAAATGGCTACAATTTAAGAAATGTGTTTAGTGACGGAATCAGATTCCTAATTGATGGAGAAAGGTCAAGTGGCAAGAAAAGCTGCTTCTAGGAGGTTGTCAAGTGTTTTCGCTCGACGATTCCATTCTTGGGTGGTTGGTTTGGCCCTTGTTCCTGTAACTCGAATCCTAGCCCGGTATATCCTATTTTAATTTTACACCATTGTGAACCTTACGCCTTTTTTACTCCCGGATCGAGGTTCTCGGCATTGAAAAATCCTCGTAAACTAAATCACACGTGTATATGTTGACATTTAAGAGATATACAGTTAAGAAAATCAAGGGCAATATTGATATATATGCGGATTAGAAACCAAAAAAAAAACACTCAACAAATGCCTACAATTTAAGGAATGTGTTTAGTGACGGCATAAGATTCCTAATTGATGGAGAATGGTCTGGGGGCAAGAAAAGCTGCTTCTTAGAGGTTGTTAAGTGTTTTCACTTGTCGATTCCATTCTTGGGTGGTTGGTTTGGCCATTGTTCCAGTAACTCGATTCCTAGCCCGGTATATCCCATTTTAATTTTACACCATTGTGAACCTTACGTCTTTTTTACTCTCTGTCGAGGTTCTCGGCATTGAAAAATCTTCGTAAACTAAATCACACGTGTATATGTTGACATTTAAGAGATATACAGTTAACAAAATCAAGGGCAATGGTGATATATATGCAGATTAGACACCAAAAAAAACACTCAACAAATGGCTATAATTTAGGAATATGTTTAGTGAGGGCATCAAATTCATAATTGATGGAGAAAGGTCTGGTGGCAAGAAAAGCTGCTTCTAGGAGGTTGTCAAGTGTTTTCGCTTGACGATTCCATTCTTGGGTGATTGTTTTGGCCCTTGTTCCTGTAACTCGAATCCCAGCCCGGTATATCCTATATTAATTTTACACCATTGTGTACCTTACGCCTTTTTTACACTCTGATCGAGGTTCTCGGCATTGAAAAATCTTCGTAAACTGAATCACACGTGTATATGTTGACATTTAAGAGATATACTGTAAACAAAATCAAGGGTAATGGTGATATATATGCGGATTAGACACCAAAAAAAACTCAACAAATGGCTACATTTTAATGAATGTGTTTAGTGACGGCATCAGATTCCGAATTGATGGAGAAAGGTCTGGTGGTAAGAAAAGCTGCTTCTATGAGGTTGCCAAGTGTTTTCGCTCGACGATTCCATTCTTGGGTGGTTGGTTTGGCCCTTGTTCTGTAAATCGAAACCTAGCCCGGTAGATCCCATTTTAATTTTACACCATTGTGAACCTTCCGCCTATTTTACTCTCTGATCGAGGTTCTCGGCATTGAAAAATCTTCGTAAACTAAATCACACGTGTATATGTTGACATTTAAGAGATACACTTTCAAGAAAATCAAGGGCAATGGTGATATATATGCGGACTAGACACCAAAAAAAACACTCAACAAATGGCTACAATTTAAGGAATGTGTTTAGTGACGGCATCAGATTCTTTATTGATGGAGAAAGGTCTGGTGGCAAGAAAAGCTGCTTCTAGGAGGTTGTCAAGTGTTTTCACTCGACGATTCTGTTCTTGGGTGGTTGGTTTGGCCCTTGTTCCTGTAACTCGAATCCTAGCCCGGTATATCCCATATTAATTTTTGACCATTGTGAACCTTACGCCTTTTTTACACTCTGATCGAGGTTCTCGGCATTGAAAAATCTTCGTAAACTAAATCACACGTGTATATGTTGACATTTAAGAGATATACTCAAGAAAATCAAGGGCAATGGTGATATATATGCGGATTAGACACCAAAAAAACACTCAACAAATGGCTACAATTTAAGGAATGTGTTTAGTGACGGCATCAGATTCCTAATTGATGGAGAAAGGTCTGGTGGAAAGAAAAGTTGCTTCTAGGAGATTGTCAAGTGTTTTCGCTCGACGATTCCATTCTTGGGTGGTTGGTTTGGTCATTGTTCCTGTAACTCGAATCCTAGCCCGGTATATCCCATTTTAATTTTACACCATTGTGAACCTTATGCCTTTTTTACTCTCTGATCGAGGTTCTCGGCATTGAAAAATCTTCGTAAACTAAATCACACGTGTATATGTTGACATTTAAGAGATATACAGCCAAGAAAATCAAGGGCAATGGTGATATATATGCGGATTAGGCACCAAAAAAAAACACTCAACAAATGGCTACAATTTAAGAAATGTGTTTAGTGACAGCATCAGATTCCTAATTGATGGAGAAAGGTCTGGTGACAAGAAAAGCTGCTTCTCTTAGGTTGTCAAGTGTTTTCGCTCGACGATTCCATTCTTGGGTGGTTGGTTTGGCCCTTGTTCCTGTAACTCGAATCCTAGCCCGTTATATCCCATTTTAATTTTACACCATTGTGAACCTTACGCCTTTTTTACTCTCTGATCGAGGTTCTCGGCATTGAAAAATCTTCGTAAACTAAATCACACGTGTATTTGTTGACATTTAAGAGATATACAGTCAATAAAATCAAGGGCAATGGTGATATATATGCGGATTAGACACCAAAAAAAAACTCAACAAATGGCTAAAATTTAAGGAATGTGTTTAGTGACGGCATCAGATTCCTAATTGATGGAGAAAGGTCTAGTGGCAAGAAAAGCTGCTTCTAGGAGGTTGTCAAGTGTTTTCGCTTGACAATTCCATTCTTGGGTGGTTGGTTTGGCCTTTGTTCCGGTAACTTGAATCCTAGCCCGGTATATCCCACGTGTATATGTTGACATTTAAGAGATATACAGTGAAGAAAATCAAGGAAAATGGTGATATATATGCGGATTAAACACAAAAAAAAACACTCAACAAATGGCTACAATTTTAGAAATGTTTTTAGTGACGGAATCAGATTCCTAATTGATGGAGAAGGTCAAGTGGCAAGAAAAGCTGCTTGTAGGAGGTTGTCAAGTGTTTTCGCTCGACGATTCCATTCTTGGGTGGTTGGTTTGGCCCTTGTTCCTGTAACTCGAATCCTAGCCCGGTATATCCTATTTTAATTTTACACCACTGTGAACCTTACACCTTTTTTACTCTCGGATCGAGGTTCTCGGCATTGAAAAATCTTCATAAACTAAATCACACGTGTATATGTTGACATTTAAGAGATATACAGTTAAGAAAATCAAGGGCAATGTTGATATATAAGCGGATTAGACACCAAAAAAAACACTCAACAAATTGCTACAATTTAAGGAATGTGTTTAGTGACGGCATCAAATTTCTAATTGATGGAGAATGGTCTGGGGGCAAGAAAAGCTGCTTCTTAGAGGTTGTCAAGTGTTTTCACTTGTCGATTCCATTCTTGGGTAGTTGGTTTGGCCATTGTTCCTGTAACTCGATTCCTAGCCCGGTATATCCCATTTTAATTTTACACCATTGTGAACCTTACGTCTTTTTTACTCTCTGTCGAGGTTCTCGGCATTAAAAATTCTTCGTAAACTAAATCAAACGTGTATATGTTGACATTTAAGAGATATACAGTCAAGAAAAACAAGGGCAATGGTGATATATATGTGGTTAGACACCAAAAAAACACTCAACAAATGGCTACAATTTAAGGAATGTGTTTAGTGACGGCATCAAATTCATAATTGATGGAGAAAGGTCTGGTGGCAAGAAAAGCTGCTTCTAGGAGGTTGTCAAGTGTTTTCACTCGACGATTCCGTTCTTGGGTGGTTGGTTTGGCATTTGTTCCTGTAACTCGAATCCTAGCCCGGTATATCCCATTTTAATTTTACACCATTGTGAACCTTACGCTTTTTTTACCCTCTGGTCGAGGTTCTCGGTATTGAAAAATCTTCGTAAACTAAATCACACGTGTATATGTTGACATTTAAGAGATATACAGTCAAGAAAATCAAGGGCAATGGTGATATATATGCGGATTAGACACAAAAAAAAACACTCCACAAATAGCAACAATTTAAGGAATGTGTTTAGCGACGGCATCAGATTCCTAATTGATGGAGAAAGGTCTGGTGGCAAGAAAACCTGCTTCTAGGAGGTTGTCAAGTGTTTTCGCTCCACGATTCCATTCTTAGGTGGTTGGTTTGGCCCTTGTTCCTGTAACTCGAATCCTAGCCCGGTATATCCCATTTTAATTTTTCACCATTGTGAACCTTACGCCTTTTTTACTCTCTGATCGAGGTTCTCTGCATTGAAAAATCTTTGTAAACTAAATCTAACGTGTATATGTTGACATTTAAGAGATATACAGTCAACAAAATCAAGGGCAATGGTGATATATATGCGGATTAGACACCAAAAAAAGAAACTCAACAAATGGCTACAATTTAAGGAATGTGTTTAGTGACGGCATTAGATTCCTAATTGATGGAGAAAGGTCTGGTGGCAAGAAAAGCTGCTTCTATGAGGTTGTCAAGTGTTTTTGCTCGACGATTCCATTCTTGGGTGATTGGTTTGGCCCTTGTTCCTGTAACTCGAATCCCAGCCCGGTATATCCCATTTTAATTTTACACCATTGTGAACCTTACGTCTTTTTTACACTCTGATCGTGGTTCTCGGCATTGAATAATCTTCGTAAACTGAATCACACGTGTATATGTTGACATTTAAGAGATATACTGTCAATAAAATCAAGGGCAATGGTGATATATATGCGGACTAGACAACAAAAAAAAAACACTCAACAAATGGCTAAAATTTAAGGAATGTGTTTAGTGACGGCATCAGATTCCTAATTGATGGAGAAAGGTCTGGTGGCAAGAAAAGCTGCTTCTAGGAGGTTGTCAAGTGTTTTCACTCGACGATTCCGTTCTTGGGTGGTTGGTTTGGCCCTTGTTCCTGTAACTCGAACCCTAGCCCGGTATATCCCATTTTAATTTTACACCATTGTGAACCTTACGCCTTTTTTACTCTCTGGTCGAGGTTCTCGGTATTGAAAAATCTTCGTAAACTAAATCACACGTGTATATGTTGACATTTAAGAGATATACAGTCAAGAAAATAAAGGGCAATGGTGATTTATATGCGGATTAGACACCAAAAAAAACACTCCACAAATGGCTACAATTTAAGGAATGTGTTAAGTGACGGCATCAGATTCCTAATTGATGGAGAAAGGTGTAGTGGCAAGAAAAGCTGCTTCTAGGAGGTTGTCAAGTGTTTTCGCTCCACGATTCCATTCTTAGGTGGTTGGTTTGGCCCTTGTTCCTGTAACTCGAATCTTAGCCCGGTATATCCCATTTTAATTTTTCACCATTGCGAACCTTACGCCTTTTTTACTCTCTGATCGAGGTTCTCGGCATTGAAAAATTTTCGTAAACTAAATCACACGTGTATATGTTGACATTTAAGAGATATACAGTCAACAAAATCAAGGGCAATGGTGATATATATGCGGATTAGACACCAAAAAAAGAAACTCAACAAATGGCTACAATTTAAGGAATGTGTTTAGTGACGGCATTAGATTCCTAATTGATGGAGAAATGTCTGGTGGCAAGAAAAGCTGCTTCTAAGAGGTTGTCAAGTGTTTTCGCTCGACGATACCATTCTTGGGTGGTTGGTTTGGCCCTTGTGCCTGTAAATCGAATCCTAGCCCGGTATATCCCAATTTAATTTTACACCATTGTGAACCTTACGCCTTTTTTACACTCTGATCGAGGTTCTCGGCATTGAAAAATCTTCGTAAACTAAATCACACGTGTATATGTTGACAATTAAGAGATATACAGTCAAGAAAATCAACGGCAATGGTGATATACATGCGGATTAGATACCAAAAAAAACACTCAACAAATGACTACTGTTTAAGGAATGTGTTTAGTGACGACATCAGATTCCTAATTGATGGAGAAATGTCTGGTGGCAAGAAAAGATGCTTCTAGGAGGTTGTCAAGTGTTTTCGCTCGACGATTCCATTCTTGGGTGGTTGGTTTTGCCCGTGTTCCTGTAACTCGAATTCTAGCCCGGTATATCCCGTTTTAATTTTACACCATTGTGAACCTTACGCCTTTTTTACTCTCTGATCGAGGTTCTCGGCATTGAAAAATCTTCGTAAACTAAATCACACGTGTATATGTTTACATTTAAGAGATATACTCAAGAAAATCAAGGGTAATGGTGATATATATGCGGATTAGATACAAAAAAAAATACTCAACAAATGGCTACAGTTTAAGTAATGTGTTTAGTGACGGCATCAGATTCCTAATTGATGGAGAAAGGTCTGGTGACAAGAAAAGCTGCTTCTCTTAGGTTGTCAAGTGTTTTCGCTCGACGATTCCATTCTTGGGTGGTTGGTTTGGCCCTTGTTCCTGTAACTCGAATCCTAGCCCGTTATATCCCATTTTAATTTTACACCATTGTGAACCTTACGCCTTTTTTACTCTCTGATCGAGGTTCTCGGCATTGAAAAATCTTCGTAAACTAAATCACACGTGTATTTGTTGACATTTAAGAGATATACAGTCAATAAAATCAAGGGCAATGGTGATATATATGCGGATTAGACACCAAAAAAAAACTCAACAAATGGCGACAATTTAAGGAATGTGTTTAGTGACGGCATCAGATTCCTAATTGATGGAGAAAGGTCTAGTGGCAAGAAAAGCTGCTTCTAGGAGGTTGTCAAGTGTTTTCGCTTGACGATTCCATTCTTGGGTGGTTGGTTTGGCCCTTGTTCCGGTAACTTGAATCCTAGCCCGGTATATCCCACGTGTATATGTTGACATTTAAGAGATATACAGTCAAGAAAATCAAGGACAATGGTGATATATATGCGGATTAAACACAAAGAAAAAACACTCAACAAATGGCTACAATTTAAGAAATGTGTTTAGTGACGGAATCAGATTCCTAATTGATGGAGAAGGTCAAGTGGCAAGAAAAGCTGCTTCTAGGAGGTTGTCAAGTGTTTTCGCTCGACGATTCCATTCTTGGGTGGTTGGTTTGGCCCTTGTTCATGTAACTCGAATCCTATCCCGGTATATCCTATTTTAATTTTACACCATTGTGAACCTTACACCTTTTTTACTCTCTGATCGAGGTTCTCGGCATTGAAAAATCTTCGTAAACTAAATCACACGTGTATATGTTGACATTTAAGATATATACAGTTAAGAAAATCAAGGGCAATGTTGATATATAAGCGGATTAGACACCAAAAAAAACACTCAACAAATTGCTACAATTTAAGGAATGTGTTTAGTGACGGCATCAGATTTCTAATTGATGGAGAATGGTCTGGGGGCAAGAAAAGCTGCTTCTTAGAGGGTGTCAAGTGTTTGCACTTGTCGATTCCATTCTTGGGTGGTTGGTTTGGTCATTGTTCCTGTAACTCGATTCCTAGCCCGGTATATCCCATTTTAATTTTACACCATTGTGAACCTTACGTCTTTTTTACTCTCTGTCGAGGTTCTCGGCATTGAAAAATCTTCGTAAACTGAATCACACGTGTATATGTTGACATTTAAGAGATATACTGTCAACAAAATCAAGGGTAGTGGTGATATATATGCGGATTAGACACCAAAAAAAAAACTCAACAAATGGCTACAATTTAATGAATGTGTTTAGTGACGGCATCAGATTCCTAATTGATGGAGAAAGGTCTGGTGGCAAGAAAAGCTGCTTCTATGAGGTTGTCAAGTGTTTTCGCTCGACGATTCCATTCTTGGGTGGTTGGTTTGGCCCTTGTTCCTTTAAATCGAATCCTAGCCCGGTATATCCCATTTTAATTTTACACCATTGTGAACCATACGTCTTTTTTACACTCTGATCGAGGTTCTCGGCATTGAAAAATCTTCGTAAACTGAATCACACGTGTATATGTTGACATTTAAGAGATATACTGTCAACAAAATCAAGGGCAATGGTGATATATATGCGGACTAGACACCAAAAAAAACACTCAACAAATGGCTACAATTTAAGGAATGTGTTTAGTGACGGCATCAGATTCCTAATTGATGGAGAAAGGTCTGGTGGCAAGAAAAGCTGCTTCTAGGAGGCTGTCAAGTGTTTTCACTCGACGATTCCGTTCTTGGGTGGTTGGTTTGGCCCTTGTTCCTGTAACTCGAATCCTAGCCCGGTATATCCCATTTTAAATTTACACCATTGTGAACCTTACGCTTTTTTTACTCTCTGGTCGAGGTTCTCGGTATTGAAAAATCTTCGTAAACTTAATCACACGTGTATATGTTGACATTTAAGAGATATACAGTCAAGAAAATCAAGGGCAATGGTGATATATATGCGGATTAGACACCAAAAAAAACACTCCACAAATGGCTACAATTTAAGGAATGTGTTTAGTGACGGCATCAGATTCCTAATTGATGGAGAAAGGTCTGGTGGCAAGAAAAGCTGCTTCTAGGAGGTTGTCAAGTGTTTTCGCTCCACAATTCCATTCTTAGGTGGTTGGTTTGGCCCTTGTTCCTGTAACTCGAATCCTAGCCCGGTATATCCCATTTTAATTTTTCACCATTGTGAACCTTACGCCTTTTTTACTCTCTGATCGAGGTTCTCGGCATTGAAAAATCTTTGTAAACTAAATCACACGTGTATATGTTGACATTTAAGAGATATACAGTCAACAAAATCAAGGGCAATGGTGATATATATGCGGATTAGACACCAAAAAAAGAAACTCAACAAATGGCTACAATTTAAGGAATGTGTTTAGTGACGGCATTAGATTCCTAATTGATGGAGAAAGGTCTGGTGGCAAGAAAAGCTGCTTCTATGAGGTTGTCAAGTGTTTTCGCTCGACGATTCCATTCTTAGGTGATTGGTTGGGCCCTTGTTCATGTAACTCGAATCCCAGCCCGGTATATCCCATTTTAATTTTACACCATTGTGAACCTTACGTCTTTTTTACACTCTGATCGTGGTTCTCGGCATTGAAAAATCTTCGTAAACTGAATCACACGTGTATATGTTGACATTTAAGAGATATACTGTCAATAAAATGAAGGGCAATGGTGATATATATGCGGACTAGACACCAAAAAAAACACTCAACAAATGGCTAAAATTTAAGGAATGTGTTTAGTGACGGCATCAGATTCCTAATTGATGGTGAAAGGTCTGGTGGCAAGAAAAGCTGCTTCTAGGAGGTTGTCAAGTGTTTTCACTCGACGATTCCGTTCTTGGGTTGTTGGTTTGGCCCTTGTTCCTGTAACTCGAATCCTAGCCCGGTATATCCCATTTTAATTTTACACCATTGTGAACCTTACGCCTTTTTTACTCTCTGGTCGAGGTTCTCGGTATTGAAAAATCTTCGTAAACTAAATCACACGTGTATATGTTGACATTTAAGAGATATACAGTCAAGAAAATAAAGGGCAATGGTGATATATATGCGGATTAGACACCAAAAAAAACACTCCACAAATGGCTACAATTTAAGGAATGTGTTAAGTGACGGCATCAGATTCCTAATTGATGGAGAAAGGTCTAGTGGCAAGAAAAGCTGCTTCTAGGAGGTTGTCAAGTGTTTTCGCTACACGATTCCATTCTTAGGTGGTTGGTTTGGCCCTTGTTCCTGTAACTCGAATCCTAGCCCGGTATATCCCATTTTAATTTTACACCATTGTGAACCTTACGCTTTTTTTACTTTCTGGTCGAGGTTCTCGGTATTGAAAAATCTTCGTAAACTTAATCACACGTGTATATGTTGACATTTAAGAGATATACAGTCAAGAAAATCATGGGCAATGGTGATATATATGCGGATTAGACACCAAAAAAAACACTCCACAAATGGCTACAATTTAAGGAATGTGTTTAGTGACGGCATCAGATTCCTAATTGATGGAGAAAGGTCTGGTGGCAAGAAAAGCTGCTTCTAGGAGGTTGTCAAGTGTTTTCACTCCACGATTCCATTCTTAGGTGGTTGGTTTGGCCCTTGTTCCTGTAACTCGAATCCTAGCCCGGTATATCCCATTTTAATTTTTCACCATTGTGAACCTTACGCCTTTTTTACTCTCTGATCGAGGTTCTCGGCATTGAAAAATCTTTGTAAACTAAATCACACGTGTATATGTTGACATTTAAGAGATATACAGTCAACAAAATCAAGGGCAATGGTGATATATATGCGGATTAGACACCAAAAAAAGAAACTCAACAAATGGCTACAATTTAAGGAATGTGTTTAGTGACGGCATTAGATTCCTAATTGATGGAGAAAGGTCTGGTGGCAAGAAAAGCTGCTTCTATGAGGTTGTCAAGTGTTTTCGCTCGACGATTCCATTCTTGGGTGATTGGTTTGGCCCTTGTTCATGTAACTCGAATCCCAGCCCGGTATATCCCATTTTAATTTTACACCATTGTGAACCTTACGTCTTTTTTACACTCTGATCGTGGTTCTCGGCATTGAAAAATCTTCGTAAACTGAATCACACGTGTATATGTTGACATTTAAGAGATATACTGTCAATAAAATGAAGGGCAATGGTGATATATATGCGGACTAGACACCAAAAAAAACACTCAACAAATGGCTAAAATTTAAGGAATGTGTTTAGTGACGGCATCAGATTCCTAATTGATGGTGAAAGGTCTGGTGGCAAGAAAAGCTGCTTCTAGGATGTTGTCAAGTGTTTTCACTCGACGATTCCGTTCTTGGGTTGTTGGTTTGGCCCTTGTTCCTGTAACTCGAATCCTAGCCCGGTATATCCCATTTTAATTTTTCACCATTGTGAACCTTACGCCTTTTTTACTCTCTGATCGAGGTTCTCGGCATTGAAAAAATCTTCGTAAACTAAATCACACGCGTCTATGTTGACATTTAAGAGATATACAGTTAAGAAAATCAAGGGCAATGGTGATATATATGCGGATTAGACACCAAAAAAAACTCAACAAATGACTACAATTTAAGGAATGTGTTTAATGACGGCATCAGATTCCTAATTGATGGAGAAAGATCTGGTGGCAAGAATAGCTACTTCTATGAGGTTGTCAAGTGTTTTCGCTCGACGATTCCATTCTTGGGTGATTGGTTTGGCCCTTGTTCCTGTAACTCGAATCCCAGCCCGGTATATCCCATTTTAATTTTACACCATTGTGAACCTTACGTCTTTTTTACACTCTGATCGAGGTTCTCGGCATTGAAAAATCTTCGTAAACTGAATCACACGTGTATATGTTGACATTTAAGAGATATACTGTCAACAAAATCAAGGGCAATGGTGATATATATGCGGACTAGACACCAAAAAAAACACTCAACAAATGGCTACAATTTAAGGAATGTGTTTAGTGACGGCTTCAGATTCCTAATTGATGGAGAAAGGTCTGGTGGCAAGAAAAGCTGCTTCTAGGAGGCTGTCAAGTGTTTTCACTCGACGATTCCGTTCTTGGGTGGTTGGTTTGGACCTTATTCCTGTAACTCGAATCCTAGCCCGGTATATCCCATTTTAATTTTACACCATTGTGAACCTTACGCTTTTTTTACTCTCTGGTCGAGGTTCTCGGTATTGAAAAATCTTCGTAAACTTAATCACACGTGTATATGTTGACATTTAAGAGATATACAGTCAAGAAAATCAAGGGCAATGGTGATATATATGCGGATTAGACACCAAAAAAAACACTCCACAAATGGCTACAATTTAAGGAATGTGTTTAGTGACGGCATCAGATTCCTAATTGATGGAGAAAGGTCTGGTGGCAAGAAAAGCTGCTTCTAGGAGGTTGTCAAGTGTTTTCGCTCCACGATTCCATTCTTAGGTGGTTGGTTTGGCCCTTGTTCCTGTAACTCGAATCCTAGCCCGGTATATCCCATTTTAATTTTTCACCATTGTGAACCTTACGCCTTTTTTACTCTCTGATCGAGGTTCTCGGCATTGAAAAATCTTTGTAAACTAAATCACACGTGTATATGTTGACATTTAAGAGATATACAGTCAACAAAATCAAGGGCAATGGTGATATATATGCGGATTAGACACCAAAAAAAGAAACTCAACAAATGGCTACAATTTAAGGAATGTGTTTAGTGACGGCATTAGATTCCTAATTGATGGAGAAAGGTCTGGTGGCAAGAAAAGCTGCTTCTATGAAGTTGTCAAGTGTTTTCGCTCACGATTCCATTCTTGGGTGATTGGTTTGGCCCTTGTTCATGTAACTCGAATCCCAGCCCGGTATATCCCATTTTAATTTTACACCATTGTGAAACTTACGTCTTTTTTACACTCTGATCGTGGTTCTCGGCATTGAAAAATCTTCGTAAACTGAATCACACGTGTATATGTTGACATTTAAGAGATATACTGTCAATAAAATGAAGGGCAATGGTGATATATATGCGGACTAGACACCAAAAAAAACACTCAACAAATGGCTAAAATTTAAGGAATGTGTTTAGTGACGGCATCAGATTCCTAATTGATGGTGAAAGGTCTGGTGGCAAGAAAAGCTGCTTCTAGGAGGTTGTCAAGTGTTTTCACTCGACGATTACGTTCTTGGGTTGTTGGTTTGGCCCTTGTTCCTGTAACTCGAATCCTAGCCCGGTATATCCCATTTTAATTTTACACCATTGTGAACCTTACGCCTTTTTTACTCTCTGGTCGAGGTTCTCGGTATTGAAAAATCTTCGTAAACTAAATCACACGTGTATATGTTGACATTTAAGAGATATACAGTCAAGAAAATAAAGGGCAATGGTGATATATATGCGGATTAGACACCAAAAAAAACACTCCACAAATGGCTACAATTTAAGGAATGTGTTAAGTGACGGCATCAGATTCCTAATTGATGGAGAAAGGTCTAGTGGCAAGAAAAGCTGCTTCTAGGAGGTTGTCAAGTGTTTTCGCTCCACGATTCCATTCTTAGGTGGTTGGTTTGGCCCTTGTTCCTGTAACTCGAATCCTAGCCCGGTATATCCCATTTTAATTTTTCACCATTGTGAACCTTACGCCTTTTTTACTCTATGATCGAGGTTCTCGGCATTGAAAAATTTTCGTAAACTAAATCACACGTGTATATGTTGACATTTAAGAGATATACGGTCAACAAAATCATGGGCAATGGTGATATATATGCGGATTAGACAAAAAAAAAAGAAACTCAACAAATGGCTACAATTTAAGGAATGTGTTTAGTGACGGCATTAGATTCCTAATTGATGGAGAAAGGTCTGGTGGCAAGAAAAGCTGCTTCTATGAGTTTGTCAAGTGTTTTCGCTCGACGATACCATTTTTGGGTGGTTGGTTTGGCCCTTGTTCCGGTAAATCGAATCCTAGCCCGGTATATCCCAATTTAATTTTACACCATTGTGAACCTTACGCCTTTTTTACACTCTGATCGAGGTTCCCGGCATTGAAAAATCTTCGTAAACTAAATCACACGTGTATATGTTGACAATTAAGAGATATACAGTCAAGAAAATCAAGGGCAATGGTGATATATATGCGGATTAGATACCAAAAAAAACACTCAACAAATGACTACTGTTTAAGGAATGTGTTTAGTGACGACATCAGATTCCTAATTGATGGAGAAATGTCTGGTGGCAAGAAAAGATGCTTCTAGGAGGTTGTCAAGTGTTTTCGCTCGACGATTCCATTCTTGGGTGGTTGGTTTTGCCCGTGTTCCTGTAACTCGAATTCTAGCCCGATATATCCCGTTTTAATTTTACACCATTGTGAACCTTACGCCTTTTTTACTCTCTGATCGAGGTTCTCGGCATTGAAAAATCTTCGTAAACTAAATCACACGTGTATATGTTTACATTTAAGAGATATACTCAAGAAAATCAAGGGTAATGGTGATATATATGCGGATTAGACACAAAAAAAAATACTCAACAAATGGCTACAGTTTAAGGAATGTGTTTAGTGACGGCATCAGATTCCTTATTGATGGAGAAAGGTCTGGTGGCAAGAAAAGCTGCTTCTAGGAGGTTGTCAAGTCTTTTCGCTCAACGATTCCATTATTGGGTGGTTGGTTTGGCCCTTGTTCCTGTAACTCGAATCCTAGCCCGGCATATCCCATTTTAATTTTACACCATTGTGAACCTTATGCCTTTTTTTACTCTCTGATCGAGGTTCTCGGCATTGAAAATTCTTCGTAAACTAAATCACACATGTATATGTTGACATTTAAGAGATATACAGTCAAGAAAATCAAGTGCAATGGCTATATATATGCGGATTAGACACCAAAAAAAAACACTCAACAAATGGCTACAATTTAAGAAATGTGTTTAGTGACGACATCAGATTCCTAATTGATGGAGAAAGGTCTAGGGGCAAGAAAAGCTGCTTCTCTGAGGTTGTTACGTGTTTTCGCTCGACGATTCCATTCTTGGGTGGTTGGTTTGGCCCTTGTTCCTGTAACTCGAATCCTAGCCCGTTATATATCATTTTAATTTTACACCATTGTGAACCTTACGCCTTTTTTACTCTCTGATCGAGGTTCTCGGCATTGAAAAATCTTCGTAAACTAAATCACACGTGTATCTGTTGACATTTAAGAGATATACAGTCAATAAAATCAAGGGCAATGGTGATATATATGCGGATTAGACACCAAAAAAAACTCAACAAATGGCTACATTTTAAGGAATGTGTTTAGTGACGGCATCAGATTCCTAATTGATGGAGAAAGGTCTAGTGGCAAGAAAAGCTGCTTCTAGGAGGTTGTCAAGTGTTTTCGCTCGACGATTCAATTCTTTGGTGGTTGGTTTGGCCCTTGTTCCTGTAACTCGAATCCTAGCCCAGTATATCCCATTTTAATTTTGCACCATTGTGAACCTTTTGCCTTTTTTACTCTCCGATTGAGGTTCTCGGCATTGAAAAATCTTTGTAAACTAAATCACACGTGTATATGTTGACATTTAAGAGATATACAGTCAAGAAAATCAAGGGCAATGGTGATATATATGCGGATTAGACACCAAAAAAAACACACAACAAATGGCTACAATTTAAGGAATGTGTTTAGTGACGGCATCAGATTCCTAATCGATGGAGAAAGGTCTGGTGTCAAGAAAAGCTGCTTCTAGGAGGTTGTCAAGTGTTTTCGCTCGAAGATTCCATTCTTGGGTGGTTGGTTTGGACCTTGTTCCTGTAACTCGAATCCTAGCCCGGTATATCCCATTTTAATTTTACACCATTGTGAACCTTACGCCTTTTTTACTCCCGGATCGAGTTTCTCGGCATTAAAAAATCTTCGTAAACTAAATCACACGTGTATTGTTGACATTTAAAAGATATACAGTCAAGAAAATAAAGGGCAATGGTGATATATATACGGATTAGACACAAAAAAAACACTCAACAAATGGCTACAATTTAAGGAATGTGTTTAGTGACGGCATTAGATTCCTAATTGATGGAGAATGGTCTGGTGGCAAGAAATTTGCTTCTTAGAGGTTGTCGAGTGTTTTCACTCGTCGATTCCATTCTTGGGTGGTTGGTTTGGCCATTGTTCCTGTAACTCGAATCCTAGCCCGGTATATCCCATTTTAATCTTACACCATTGTGAACCTTACATCTTTTTTACTCTCTGTCGAGGTTCTCGGCATTGAAAAATCTTCGTAAACTAAATCACACGTGTATATGTTGACATTTAAGAGATATACAGTCAAGAAAATCAAGGGCAATGGTGATATATATGCGGATTAGACACCAAAAAAAACGCTCAACAAATGGCTACAATTTAAGGAATGTGTTTAGTGACGGCATCAGATTCCTAAATGATGGAGAAAGGTCTGGTGGCAAGAAAAGCTGCTTCTAGGAGGTTATCAAGTGTTTTCGCTCGACGATTCCATTCTTAAGTGATTGGTTTGGCCCTTGTTCCTGTAACTCGAATCCCAGCCCGGTATATCCCATTTTAATTTTACACCATTGTGAACCTTAAGCCTTTTTTACACTCTGATCGAGGTTCTCGGCATTGAAAAATCTTCGTAAACTAAATCACACGTGTATATGTTGACATTTAAGAGATATACAGTCAACCAAATTAAGGGCAATGGTGATATATATGCGGATTAGACACCAAAAAAAGAAACTCAACAAATGGCTACAATTTAAGGAATGTGTTTAGTGACGGCATTAGATTCCTAATTGATGGAGAAAGGTCTGGTGGCAAGAAAAGCTGCTTCTAGGAGGTTGTCAAGTGTTTTCGCTCGACGATTCCATTCTTGGGTGGTTGGTTTGGCCCTTGTTCCTGTAAATCGAATCCTAGCCCGGTATATCCCATTTTAATTTTACACCATTGTGAACCTTACGCCTTTTTTCCTCTCTGATCGAGGTTCTCGGCATTGAAAAATCTTCGTAAACTAAATCACACGTGTATATGTTGACATTTATGAGATATACAGTCAAGAAAATCAAAGGCAATGGTGATATATATGCGGACAAGACACAAAAAAAAACACTCAACAAATGGGTACAATTAAAGGAATATGTTTAGTGACGGCATCAGATTCCTAATTGATGGAGAAAGGTCTGGTGGCAAGGAAAGCTGCTTCTAGGAGGTTGTCAAGTGTTTTCGCTCGACGATTCCATTCTTGGGTGGTTGGTTTGGCCCTTGTTCCTGTAACTCGAATCCTAGCCCGGTATATCCCATTTTAATTTTACACCGTTGTGAACCTTACGCCTTTTTTACTCTCTGATCGAGGTTCTCGGTATTGAAAAATCTTCGTAAACTAAATCACACGTGTATATGTTGATATTTAGGAGATATACAGTCAAGAAAATCAAGGGCAATGGTGATATATATGCGGATTAGACACAAAAAAAACACTCAACAAATGGCTACAATTTAAGGAATGTATTTAGTGACGGCATCAGATTCCTAATTGACAGAGAAAGGTCTGGTGGCAAGAAAAGCTGCTTCTAGGAGGTTGTCAAGTGTTTTCGCTCCACGATACCATTCTTAGGTGATTGGTTTGGCCCTTGTTCCTGTAACTCGAATTCTAGCCCGGTATATCCCATTTTAATTTTTCACCGTTGTGAACCTTACGCCTTTTTTACTCTCTGATCGAGGTTCTCGGCATTGAAAAATCTTCATAAACTAAATCACACGTGTATATGTTGACATTTAACAGATATACAGTCAAGAATATCAAGGGCAATGGTGATATATATACGGATTAGACACCAAAAAAAACGCTCAACAAATGGCTACAATTTAAGGAATGCGTTTAGTGACGGCATCAGATTCCTAATTGATGGAGAAAGGTCTAGTGGCAAGAAAAGCTGCTTCTAGGAGGTTGTCAAGTGTTTTCGCTCGACGATTCCATTCTCGGGTGGTTGGTTTGGCCCTTGCTCCTGTAACTCGAATCCTAGCCCGGTATATCCCATTTTAATTTTACACCATTATGAACCTTACGCCTTTTTTTACACTCTGATCGAGGTTCTCGGCATTGAAAAATCTTCAAAAACTAAATCACACTTGTATATGTTGACATTTAAGAGATATACAGTCAAGAAAATTAAGGGCAATGGTGATATATAAGCGGATTAGACACCAAAAAAAACACTCAACAAATGGCTACAATTTAAGGAATGTGTTTAGTGACGGCATCAGATTCCTAATTGATGGGGAATGGTCTGGTGGCAAGAAAAGCTGCTTCTATGATAGTTGTCAAGTGTTTTCGCTCGACGATTCCATTCTTGGGTGGTTGTTTGGCCCTTGTTCCTGTAACTCGAATCCTAGCCCGGTATATCCCATTTTAATTTTACACCATTGTGAACCTTACGCCTTTTTTACTCTCTGATCGAGGTTCTCGGCAATGAAAAATCTTCGTAAACTAAATCACACGTGTATATGTTGACATTTAAGAGATATAAAGTTAAGAAAATCAAGCGCAATGGTGATATATATGCGGATTAGACACCAAAAAAAACACTCAACAAATGGCTACAATTTAAGAAATGTTTTTAGTGACGGCATCAGATTCCTAATTGATGGAGAAAGGTCTAGTGGCAAGAAAAGCTGCTTCTCTGAGGTTGTCAAGTGTTTTCGCTCGACGATTCCATTCTTGGGTAGTTGGTTTGGCCCTTGTTCCTATAACTCGAATCCTAGCCCGTTATATCCCATTTTAATTCTACACCATTGTGAACCTTTCGCCTTTTTTACTCTCTGATCGAGGTTCTCGGCATTGAAAAATCTTCGTAAACGAAATCACACGTGTATTTGTTGACATTTAAGAGATATACAGTCAATAAAATCAAGGGCAATGGTGATATATATGCGGATTAGACACCAAAAAAACTCAACAAATGGCTACAATTTAAGGAATGTGTTTAGTGACGGCAACAGATTCCTAATTGATGGAGAAAGGTCTAGGTCAAGAAAAGCTGCTTCTAGGAGGTTGTCAAGTGTTTTCGCTCGACGATTCCATTCTTGGGTGGTTGGTTTGGCCCTTGTTCCTGTAACTCGAATCCTAGCCCGGTATATCCCGTTTTAATTTTACACCATTGTGAACCTTTCGCATTTTTTACTCTCCAATCGAGGTTCTCGGCATTGAAAAATCTTTGTAAACTAAATCACACGTGTATATGTTAACATTTAAGAGATATACAGTCAAGAAAATCAAGGGCAATGGTGATATATATGCGGATTAGACACCCAAAAAAAACACTCAACAAATGGCTACAATTTAAGGAATGTGTTTAGTGACGGCATCAGATTGCAAATTAATGGAGAATGGTCTGGTGGCAAGAAAAACTGCTTCTAAGATAGTTGTCAAGTGTTTTCGCTCGACGATTCCATTCTTGGGTGGTTGGTTTGGCCATTGTTCCTGTAACTCGAATCCTAGCCCGATATATCCCATTTTAATTTTACACCATTGTGAACCTTACGCCTTTTTTTCTCTCTTATCGAGGTTCTGGTCATTGAAAAATCTTCGTAAACTAAATCACACGTGTATATGTTGACATTTAAGAGATATATAGTCAAGAAAATGAAGGGCAATGGAGATATATATGCGGATTAGATACCAACAAAAAAACACTCAACAAATGACTACAATTTAAGTAATGTGTTTAGTGACGGCATCAGATTCCTAATTGATGGAGAAATGTCTGGTGGCAAGAAAAGATGCTTCTAGGAGGTTGCCAAGTGTTTTCGCTCGACGATTCTTTTCTTAGGTGGTTGGTTTGGCCCTTGTTCCTGTAACTCAAATTCTAGCCCGGTATATCCCATTTTAATTTTACACCATTGTGAACCTTACGCCTTTTTTACTCTCTGATCGAGGTTCTCGTCATTGAAAAATCTTTGTAAACTAAATCACACGTGTATCTGTTGACATTTAAGAGATATACAGTCAATAAAATAAAGGGCAATGGTGATATATATATGTGGATTAGACACCAAAAAAAACACTCAACAAATGGCTACAATTTAAGGAATGTGTTTAGTGACGGCATCAAATTCCTAATTGATAGAGAAAGGTCTAGTGGCAAGAAAAGCTGCTTCTAGGAGGTTGTCAAGTGTTTTCGCTCGACGATTCCATTCTTGGGTGGTTGGTTTGGCCCTTGTTCCTGTAACTCGAATCCTAGCCCGGTATATCCCATTTTTATTTTACACCATTATGAACCTTACGCCTTTTTTACTCTCTGATCAAGGTTCTCGGCAATGAAAAATCTTTGTAAACTAAATCACACGTGTATATATGCATTAGGCACCAATAAAATAAAGGGCAATAGTGATATATATGCGCATTAGGCACCCAAAAAAACTCAACAAATGGCTACAATTTAAGGAATGTGTTTAGTGGCGGCATCAGATTCCTAATTGATGGAGAAAGGTCTAGTGGCAAGAAAAGTTGCTTCTAGGATGTTGTCAAGTGTTTTCGCTCGACGATTCCATTCTTGGGTGGTTGGTTTGGCCCTTGTTCCTGTAACTCGAATCCTAGCCCGGTATATCCCATTTTAATTTTACACCATTGTGAACCTTACGCCTTTTTTACTCTCTGATCGAGGTTCTCGTCATTGAAAAATCTTTGTAAACTAAATCACACGTGTATCTGTTGACATTTAAGAGATATACAGTCAATAAAATAAAGGGCAATGGTGATATATATATGTGGATTAGACACCAAAAAAAACACTCAACAAATGGCTACAATTTAAGGAATGTGTTTAGTGACAGCATCAAATTCCTAATTGATAGAGAAAGGTCTAGTGGCAAGAAAAGCTGCTTCTAGGAGGTTGTCAAATGTTTTCGCTCGACGATTCCATTCTTGGGTGGTTGGTTTGGCCCTTGTTCCTGTAACTCGAATCCTAGCCCGGTATATCCCATTTTTATTTTACACCATTATGAACCTTACGCCTTTTTTACTCTCTGATCAAGGTTCTCGGCAATGAAAAATCTTTGTAAACTAAATCACACGTGTATATATTGACATTTAAGAGATATACAGTCAAGAAAATCAAGGGCAATGGTGATATATATGCGGATTAGATACCAAAAAAAAACACCCAACAAATGGCTACAATTTAAGGAATGTGTTTAGTGACGGCATCAGATTCCTAATTGATGGAGAAAGGTCTGGTGGCAAGAAAAGCTGCTTCTAGGAGGTTGTCAAGTGTTTTCGCTCGACGATTCCATTCTTGGTTGGTTGGTTTGGCCCTTGTTCCTGTAACTCGAATCCTAGCCCGGTATATCCCATTTTAATTTTACACCATTGTGAACCTTACTCCTTTTTTACTCTCTGATCGAGGTTCTCGGCATTGAAAAATCTCCGTAAACTAAATCACACGTGTATATGTTGACATTTAAGAGATACACAGTCAAGAAAATCAAGGGCAATAGTGATATATATGCGGATTTGACACCAAAAAAAACACTCAACAAATGGCTACAATTTAAGGAATGTGTTTATTGACGGCATCAGATTCCAAATTGATGGAGAAAGGTCTGGTGGCAAGAAAGCTGCTTCTAGGAGGTTGTCAAGTGTTTTCGCTCGACGATTCCATTCTTGGGTGGTTGGTTTGGCCCTTATTCCTGTAACTCGAATCCTAGCCCGGTATATCCCATTTTAATTTTACACCATTGTGAACCTTACGCCTTTTTTACTCTCTGATCGAGGTTCTCGTCATTGAAAAATCTTTGTAAACTAAATCACACGTGTATCTGTTGACATTTAAGAGATATACAGTCAATAAAATAAAGGGCAATGGTGATATATATATGTGGATTAGACACCAAAAAAAACACTCAACAAATGGCTACAATTTAAGGAATGTGTTTAGTGACGGCATCAAATTCCTAATTGATAGAGAAAGGTCTAGTGGCAAGAAAAGCTGCTTCTAGGAGGTTGTCAAGTGTTTTCGCTCGACGATTCCATTCTTGGGTGGTTGGTTTGGCCCTTGTTCCTGTAACTCGAATCCTAGCCCGGTATATCCCATTTTTATTTTACACCATTATGAACCTTACGCCTTTTTTACTCTCTGATCAAGGTTCTCAGCAATGAAAAATCTTTGTAAACTAAATCACACGTGTATATATTGACATTTAAGAGATATACAGTCAAGAAAATCAAGGGCAATGGTGATATATATGCGGATTAGATACCAAAAAAAAACACCCAACAAATGGCTACAATTTAAGGAATGTGTTTAGTGACGGCATCAGATTCCTAATTGATGGAGAAAGGTCTGGTGGCAAGAAAAACTGCTTCTAGGAGGTTGTCAAGTGTTTTCGCTCGACGATTCCATTCTTGGTTGGTTGGTTTGGCCCTTGTTCCTGTAACTCGAATCCTAGCCTGGTATATCCCATTTTAATTTTACACCATTGTGAACCTTATGCCTTTTTTACTCTCTGATCGAGGTTCTCGGCATTGAAAAATCTTAGTAAACTAAATCACACGTGTATATGTTGACATTTAAGAGATATACAGTCAAGAAAATCAAGGGCAATGGTTATATATATGCGGATTAGACACCAAAAAAGACACTCAACAAATGGCTACAATATAAGGAATGTGTTTAGTGACGGCATCAGATACCTAATTGATGGAGAAAGGTCTGGTGGTAAGAAAAGCTGCTTCTAGGAGGTTGTCAAGTGTTTTCGCTCGACGATTCCATTCTTGGGTGGCTGGTTCGGCCCTTGTTCCTCTAACTCGAATCCTTGCCTGGTGTATCCCATTTTAATTTTACACCATTGTGAACCTTACGCCTTTTTTACTCTCTGATCGAGGTTCTCGGCATTGAAAAATCTTCGTAAACTAAATCACACGTGTATATGTTGACATTTACGAGATATACAGTCAATAAAATCAAGGGCAATGGTGATATATATGTGGATTAGACACCAAAAAAAACACTCAACAAATGGCTACAATTTAAGAAATATGTTTAGTGACGGCATCAGATTTCTAATTGATGGAGAAAGGTCTGTGGCAAGAAAAGCTGCTTCTAAGAGGTTGTCAAGTGTTTTCGCTCGACGATTCCATTCTTGGTTGGTTGGTTTGGCCCTTGTTCCTGTAACTCGAATCCTAGCCCGGTATATCCCATTTTAATTTTACACCATTGTGAACCTTACTCCTTTTTTACTCTCTGATCGAGGTTCTCGGCATTGAAAAATCTCCGTAAACTAAATCACACGTGTATATGTTGACATTTAAGAGATACACAGTCAAGAAAATCAAGGGCAATAGTGATATATATGCGGATTTGACACCAAAAAAAACACTCAACAAATGGCTACAATTTAAGGAATGTGTTTAGTGACGGCATCAGACTCCAAATTGATGGAGAAAGGTCTGGTGGCAAGAAAAGCTGCTTCTAGGAGGTTGTCAAGTGTTTTCGCTCGACGATTCCATTCTTGGGTGGTTGGTTTGGCCCTTGTTCCTGTAACTCGAATCCTAGCCCGGTATATCCCATTTTAATTTTACACCATTGTGAACCTTACGCCTTTTTTACTCTCTGATCGAGGTTCTCGTCATTGAAAAATCTTTGTAAACTAAATCACACGTGTATCTGTTGACATTTAAGAGATATACAGTCAATAAAATAAAGGGCAATGGTGATATATATATGTGGATTAGACACCAAAAAAAACACTCAACAAATGGCTACAATTTAAGGAATGTGTTTAGTGACGGCATCAAATTCCTAATTGATAGAGAAAGGTCTAGTGGCAAGAAAAGCTGCTTCTAGGAGGTTGTCAAGTGTTTTCGCTCGACGATTCCATTCTTGGGTGGTTGGTTTGGCCCTTGTTCCTGTAACTCGAATCCTAGCCCGGTATATCCCATTTTAATTTTACACCATTATGAACCTTACGCCTTTTTTACTCTCTGATCAAGGTTCTCGGCAATGAAAAATCTTTGTAAACTAAATCACACGTGTATATATTGACATTTAAGAGATATACAGTCAAGAAAATCAAGGGCAATGGTGATATATATGCGGATTAGATACCAAAAAAAAAACACTCAACAAATGGCTACAATTTAAGGAATGTGTTTAGTGACGGCATCAGATTCCTAATTGATGGAGAAAGGTCTGGTGGCAAGAAAAGCTGCTTCTAGGAGGTTGTCAAGTGTTTTCGCTCGACGATTCCATTCTTGGTTGGTTGGTTTGGCCCTTGTTCCTGTAACTCGAATCCTAGCCTGGTATATCCCATTTTAATTTTACACCATTGTGAACCTTATGCCTTTTTTACTCTCTGATCGAGGTTCTCGGCATTGAAAAATCTTAGTAAACTAAATCACACGTGTATATGTTGACATTTAAGAGATATACAGTCAAGAAAATCAAAGGCAATGGTTATATATATGCGGATTAGACACCAAAAAAGACACTCAACAAATGGCTACAATTTAAGGAATGTGTTTAGTGACGGCATTAGATACCTAATTGATGGAGAAAGGTCTGGTGGTAAGAAAAGCTGCTTCTAGGAGGTTGTCAAGTGTTTTCGCTCGACGATTCCATTCTTGGGTGGCTGGTTTGGCCCTTGTTCCTCTAACTCGAATCCTTGCCTGGTGTATCCCATTTTAATTTTACACCATTGTGAACCTTACGCCTTTTTTACTCTCTGATCGAGGTTCTCGGCATTGAAAAATCTTCGTAAACTAAATCACACGTGTATATGTTGACATTTACGAGATATACAGTCAATAAAATCAAGGGCAATGGTGATATATATGTGGATTAGACACCAAAAAAAACACTCAACAAATGGCTATAATTTAAGAAATATGTTTAGTGACGGCATCAGATTTCTAATTGATGGAGAAAGGTCTGTGGCAAGAAAAGCTGCTTCTAAGAGGTTGTCAAGTGTTTTCGCTCGACGATTCCATTCTTGGTTGGTTGGTTTGGGCCTTGTTCCTGTAACTCGAATCCTAGCCCGGTATATCCCATTTTAATTTTACACCATTGTGAACCTTACTCCTTTGTTAGTCTCTGATCGAGGTTCTCGGCATTGAAAAATCTCCGTAAACTAAATCACACGTGTATATGTTGACATTTAAGAGATACACAGTCAAGAAAATCAAGGGCAATAGTGATATATATGCGGATTTGACACCAAAAAAAACACTCAACAAATGGCTACAATTTAAGGAATGTGTTTAGTGACGGCATCAGATTCCAAATTGATGGAGAAAGGTCTGGTGGCAAGAAAAGCTGCTTCTAGGAGGTTGTCAAGTGTTTTCGCTCGATGATTCCATTCTTGGGTGGTTGGTTTGGCCCTTGTTCCTGTAACTCGAATCCTAGCCCGGTATATCCCATTTTAATTTTACACCATTGTGAACCTTACGCCTTTTTTACTCTCTGATCGAGGTTCTCGGCATTGAAAAATCTTAGTAAACTAAATCACACGTGTATATGTTGACATTTAAGAGATATACAGTCAAGAAAATCAAGGGCAATGGTGATATATATGCGGATTAGACACCAAAAAAGACACTCAACAAATGGCTACAATTTAAGGAATGTGTTTAGTGACGGCATCAGATTCCTAATTGATGGAGAAAGGTCTGGTGGTAAGAAAAGCTGCTTCTAGGAGGTGGTCAAGTGTTTTCGCTCGACGATTCCATTCTTGGGTGGTTGGTTTGGCCCTTGTTCCTCTAACTCGAATCCTTGCCCGGTGTATCCCATTTTAATTTTACACCATTGTGAACCTTACGCCTTTTTTACTCTCTGATCGAGGTTCTCGGCATTGAAAAATCTTCGTAAACTAAATCACACGTGTATATGTTGACATTTACGAGATATACAGTCAATAAAATCAAGGGCAATGGTGATATATATGTGGATTAGACACCAAAAAAAAACACTCAACAAATGGCTACAATTTAAGGAATATGTTTAGTGACGGCATCAGATTTCTAATTGATGGAGAAAGGTCTGTGGCAAGAAAAGCTGCTTCTAAGAGGTTGTCAAGTGTTTTCGCTCGACGATTCCATTCTTGGTTGGTTGGTTTAGCCCTTGTTCCTGTAACTCGAATCCTAGCCCGGTATATCCCATTTTAATTTTACACCATTGTGAACCTTACTCCTTTTTTACTCTCTGATCGAGGTTCTCGGCATTGAAAAATCTCCGTAAACTAAATCACACGTGTATATGTTGACATTTAAGAGATACACAGTCAAGAAAATCAAGGGCAATAGTGATATATATGCGGATTTGACACCAAAAAAACACTCAACAAATGGCTACAATTTAAGGAATGTGTTTAGTGACGGCATCAGATTCCAAATTGATGGAGAAAGGTCTGGTGGCAAGAAAAGCTGCTTCTAGGAGGTTGTCAAGTGTTTTCGCTCGACGGTTCCATTCTTGGGTGGTTGGTTTGGCCCTTGATCCTGTAACTCGAATCCTAGCCCGGTATATCCCATTTTAATTTTACACCATTGTGAACCTTACGCCTTTTTTACTCTATGATCGAGGTTCTCGGCATTGAAAAATCTTCGTAAACTAAATCACACGTGTATATGTTGACATTTAAGAGATATACAGTCAAGAAAATCAAGGGCAATGGTGATATATATGCGGATTAGACACCAAAAAAAAACACTCAACAAATGGCTACAATTTAGGGAATGTGTTTAGTAACGTCCTCAGATTCCTGATTGATGGAGAAAGGTCTGGTGGCAAGAAAAGCTGCTTCTAGGAGGTTATCAAGTGTTTTCGCTCCACGATTCCATTCTTGGGTGGTTGGTTTGGCCCTTGTTCCTGTAACTCGAATCCTAGCCCGATATATCCCATTTTAATTTTACACCATTGTGAACCTTACGCCTTTTTTACTCTCTGATCCAGGTTCTCGGCATTGAAAAATCTTCGTAAACTAAATCACACGTGTATATGTTGACATTTAAGAGTTATACAGTCAAGAAAATCAAGGGCAATGGTGATATATATGCGGATTAGACATAAAAAAACACTAAACAAATGCCTACAATTGAAGGAATGTGTTTAGTGACGGCATCATATTCCTAATTGATGGAGAAAGGTCTGGTGGCAAGAAAAGCTGCTTCTAGGAGGTTGTTAAGTGTTTTCGCTCGACGATTCCATTCTTGGGTGGTTGGTTTGGCCCTTGTTCCTGTAACTCGAATCCTATCCCGGTATATCCCATTTTAATTTTACACCATTGTGAACCTTACGCCTTTTTTACTCTCTGATCGAGTTTCTCGGCATTGAAAAATCTTCGTAAACTAAATCACACGTGTATATGTTGACATTTAAGAGATATACAATCAAGAAAATCAAGGGCAATGGTGATATATATGCGGATTAGACACCAAAAAAACATTCAACAAATGGCTACAATTTAAGTAATGTGTTTAGTGTTGGTACACTTTATGTGGACGCGACTCGACTCGGTTCGTTTCGGTTCGGGTCGACTCGGTTAGGTCCGGATCCAGCCCAACGTCACGACATTCCTCCGTCGTGCGCCCCAGAGTTCGACACGCGAGGCACGGAACGCCGCAAGCAAATTCCCGCAAACACATCACCATGACATCACCTTTGTGATGTCATGATGATGTCAACATTTGTCTCATATTGTTGAAATTGTGCAAACAATTGAACTGAAACAAAGACTGGGCCGTAACCTCTTCATGTGGGCCGAATACTTGAAGTGGGCTTTGACTTGGATTGGGCTACTTTAACAACATCGACGAAACAGAAATTAGAATTAATGTATATGTCGATGAAACAAGACGTGTTTCGTCGACTTTAGTGTTTCGTCGAGTGCCTTTATGCGTTTCGTCAGTCTGTGTCTGTGTCTAGTATAAATACCCCTCTCTGTTTCTGTGTGAAATAGAGATGAGAGCATACCCTTAAAGAAACTCTGTCAAAACTATGTTTGTATCAGTTTGTATTTGGTTCTCATCCCGTTTAATCAATAGAGTGTGTTTCATTGGTTAATCCGTGTTCTTTACTATCTGTGTTTGGTTTGCACCGTCACGGGGATTCCGCACCCGTTACCGTGTTTGTGATAAACAAGGATAGGTTTTCGTTATCGATCCTCACCGGACAAACGGGACCTACAAGTGGTATCAGAGCCTTGGCTCTTTTCCTTGTTTAAAACCAAACATTGTCGTGTTTGAAACAAGTGTGTTATTGTGTTTTTCAGATTTTTGTTCTTGAAAAACTCATTATTTTCTTGAAAAATACTTCTAAAATTAGTGTTTATGTTGTTGGTTTGCTAAAAGTTTGTTCAAAAACCTTGTTTGTTTGAGTGTTTACAAATTAGGATTTGGTTTTTGTTGAAAGTTTTAAGCAAAATCTTGTTTCGGAAAATTGTTCGGTGACCGGAATCTTCAAATATTCATCGTGTTCTTCATAAATATTCAAAGTGTTCTTAAATTGTTGTACGTTTGATCTGATTTGGGTTTGTATTATTGTTGTTGTTAAATATAATATTGAGTTTGAAAATTGTGTACAAAGTATGATGATGTTTAAATTGAAAAGTGTGAGCCGAAAGTATGGTTTGGTTTGACAATTGTGGCTTGTGTCAGAAAGATAAGATAGAAAGATAAGATTTGATTTTGCTAGTTGGGTGTCAAAATTTTCAACGAAACAAAATCTGTTTCGTCGACCTTCTCTTCATTTGTTTAGTCGGATATATAATATACATATCAGTCAATAAACAAGTCAACAGTCAAACATTTCGGCACCAATTATTTATATCAACCTGTTTCGTCGAGATAAAACAGAATTGACTTGGGCCTTTATCTCATTGGGCTTAACATTGAATTGGGTTTCATTATAAATTGGGCTTACCAGATTTACTTTCGTCGATTGGTTAAACATTCACCTGTTTCGTCGCCTGGTATCAACATCAGTTTCGTCGGACCTTCTTAATAAATCTGTTTCGTCACACACAGCATTCAACCTGTTTCGTCACCAACATATAATATGTTTCGTCGCCAACATATAATCTGTTTCGTCGCATTATTAATCATCTGAGTTTCGTCGATACTTGTCAATTTTTAACAGAGGGCTTCTAAAAGTGTGATAACAGTCTGTTTTCAAGAGAGTGATCAGTTTTTCACATACATACATCAATTATGAGTTACTCGAGCCCTTGGGATTGCAGTACGGATCCACAACTAGATCTAAAACAGATGTCGATGGCCGAATATATGAGGAGAACCATACCTCAACAACAACAGTCAATAAGTTCAAGTCAATGGGCAATGGTGTCGAATCAAAATCAGAGCATTCAAAATATTTTGCTTAGTGAGAATGAGACGGGTAGCAACAATCGCCCTCCAAAGTTAAATTACATGAACGACTATCCATCATGGAAGGGTCGTTTCCATAACTACATTCAAGGGCAAAACACAGAATTATGGACGTGTTTCATCTCTGCATTTAGTGAAGCTCTTGAAGAAGCAGGATCAAATGCGACAACTTTCAATAATATGCAAGAAGCCGACAAAAAGGCATATGATCTGGAGAAGAAGGCGTATGCTATTCTCACTCAAGCACTTCACAGAGACATCTTTCATCAATTCTCATATTGTAAGACCATGAAAGGTTTATGGGATGCATTGGTAGCGAGAGGAGAAGGAAATGCAGCTACTAGGAAGATACGCCATGATTTATTGAAGAAAGAGTTTGAATCATTTCAGTTCTTGGAGAATGAAACTCTAAATGATATGACTTCTCGTTTTTATCATTTGATTAGTGAAATGACTTCTTATAGTGTTGCTGCAACTCATCCGGAAATGGTTGCACGATTTGCTGATGCTCTACCTCCTAAGTAGAGTCCATTCATTGAACTTCTAAAGCATACGGGCACTCTGGATGCAGCCAATGTCAGTCTTTATGAATTCATTCAGAAGTTGGAGCACAAGAATGAAGAGGAAATTCGGAAAGCTAAAAGGATTGCAACTGCACCTCCTCAAAACACAGAAATGTATTTGCCTGGTTTTGGTCCTTCAGCTAGTTCTAGTTCCATTCAGCAACCGAAGCTTCAAACGGCGTATGTGTCCAATACAAGCTCATCTCCGTTTCCACAGTTCAATCAAAGTGCTTATCTTTCGCAATCTAAACCCCAACCTCAACCTCAAGTTTCCACAACACAACCTCAATTCGATCCAAGTGTCAATTGTGGTCTGGCCATACAGTTGGGAAACGGTGATCAAACAAGAACTGTGTTTTATGCTGAAATTGTAAAGAATGTCAATGATGGTGAATCTTCAGGAAAAGATGATAGTTCGGGATACAGCGGCAGTTCGGATGAAGAATTGAATTTAAAAGAAAGAACTGATTCTGAAGATGATAATTTGTCGAATGATGCTAACAAGAAATCTGACTTGATCAAGAAAGCTGATGCTACTTCAAAAGAAATGGAGAAGATTCTCACTGAAGATGGATCTTTCTCTTCTCAGACTGCCTTTATGGCTAATGTCACAGCTTCTACAAGTCAGGTAAAATCTGAAACTCCTAGCATATGTAGTGATTGTGCTGATATGAAACATGAATGTGATAGAGTGAACCTTGAATGTGATACAATTCATAGTCACAATCAGAGTTTAGTTGTTGAACTGTCAAAGTGCAAAGAGGCAAACATGGCCTTAGCTCGCAATGAAAAGGAGTTTAAAACAGTTATTGAAACCCAAAAGAAAAGTGTTTCCGAATTAACAAAAACTGTTTTCAACAAACAAATTGGTATTAATAACTACATTAATATCATTGAGGAAACCAAGAAAGAGCTAGCCGTGGCCAAGTGTGAATATGAAGCGATCAAGCTCAAATTGGAGAGTTATTCTAACTCCCGATATGTGCTCGATCACATCATTGACGTTCAGAAACTAAAGGGAAACGTTAAAGGCGTTGGTTATAGGAAGTGTCCACCCCCTTTGAGACACGACTATACCAAGTCGCCCGATGAAGAGGATATGCCTCGGTATGAACCCAGTGTGCCTCTTGATTATGAGGAAGTTACTACTGGCCTAGGGTTCAAACCGGACAATTCATCGGAGGGCTCATCTGATCAGAAAGAAAAGTCATCATGTGCTTCAAATCAAAGTTCTCCAACCATTGAGGACTATGATTCTTCAGATGATGAATCAGATGTGAATGACCAGGATGAATCACTTGATGAGACGAAAGGAGTAAAAATTCCAATTGAGAATCATATTCTTTGTGATCCTCCTACTCCTGTCGTGCAACCTGTTGCCAAGCAAGTGATAGATCCTGTCAAGGATGTCAAAAATGACAATGAATGTGTGCCTGCTGTGAAGAGCAATAACTTGTTGTATACTTTAGTCGGTGATAGTAAAATTTATTCAGACATAGATTTTCCAATCAAAAACGTCAATCAATCTTTGATTGACAAAGTGTTTGAAGATAATACAAGAAAATTTTTGGGAAAGACAATCCCTGGAAAACAGAAATCACCGACAAAGCAACAACCTGTTGCTTCTAAGGGTAAACAACAGCAACAACGAGCTCCAAAGCCAAAGGCTAAGGTTGAATCAAAAGGAGCTCGTTACAAGAAGAAAGCAAAAGATGTCAAGTTTGTAGCATCAAGGGGTACTGATAAAATTGAGACTTTTGAAAACAAATCAAACACCGATTTTATCCAACAAGTCAAGATTTTAAAACGTAACAGTCAAAACAATTACACTCAACATACAAATGGGTGTGATGAAAAAGCAAGTACCTCAGGTTCTACAGGTTCGACATCTGTTGGTCGATCAAGTTCACCTAAGTTTGTGGAAAGGAGAACGTGTTTTAAATGTGGGGAGTTTGGGCATATCATTAAGAACTGCTCAAACACTCCTAAAGAGAAATTTGTGGAAAGAGCACCACCTGTAAAGGTTCACCCACAACGTCGTCCTGTTTCTCCAAAACATGATAAACGCACTGTTAAAGAACTGGAAACAAAACAACGACGTAAAAATGTGAAGGTGATTGAAAAGGCGTTAAAACCGGAGGTTGTCCAAATAAAGTCTGTTAAGTTAGAAATTAAAAATGAAAAACAAAAACAGATTTGGAAACCAAAATCGGTAACTGTTTTAGGGGAAGCTCACTCCATTCCGAATCATCAGGAAATCGAAGTCACAATCTTCGATGATGAAGGACGACCCAAGTCTGTTAAGGCTTGGGTCCCCCTCTCCAACTAATCTCTGAGTGAGTGTGTAGGATGTTCCAGGAGGAACTATCGATAGTCATCGGATTGTTGATAGTGGAGTGTCCATGCACAAGATAGGCGACTCAAAGCTCCAAGATATTGTTATTTCTAGGAGTGGTTGCCTTTGTTGGAGAGAAAAAGAAAAGAAGACAGAAGTGTCTGTCGAAAGAGATTGAAACCTTCGACAAAATGAAAATCATTAAAAAGTTTGATTGTTCAAGGCTTTGATCGGGTCCCCAGGATAGATTCAAATCAAAATGTACGCACCTGCAGCACGTCTGAAGTTCAAACTCAACAAGATGAACGTGCAGTGTACATTTCTTCGCAGTGTGATTGAAGAAAATGTGTTTGTTGAACAAACCAGCCGGGTGTGCGGATGCTTTGGCATGGATTGAACAACCGCACACTACTTCTGAAAGAGAAAGACAAAGACCTTCGCTGGTGCAATGTGGAAGACCAGCCGGACCCAAAGGTTCATGATCTTGTTGTTGTGAAGAGATTTCTCAGTAGCTACAAAATCGACTTTGAAGTCCACACCGGGTGGATATCCAGTCTGGGAGAGCACTCAGATTCCTTGCAATGCACGAAGCAGTTGCAGGATACGGTTTTAAATTTCTAATCTCTCCTATACTTGTCGATATTTAAGCTGCTTTATGAATTTTTATCATCTCGTACAGCACTCTTTGGCCAGACACGTTGATCTCGAATATCACCTCACACGTGATTGTTTCACTATGAAACTCGTCAATGTTGTCATGGTCCGCACCGCTTACCGACATGCCAACTGATTTTTCCAAAATTCGATAAATCTTTTCTAATTCAAAATTAATTTTGGTAAACGGCATTGAGGTACAACATGAGTTAACCAGCATCGGGTAATCGTTTTTGTAAATACCTTTGTGTTTTTAAATTTATCTTAGTTTGTTGCATTTTAGGGGGAGTAAATCCAAATTTGAAAATTTCAAAAACAGTGAAAAATTCCAAAACTCAAAAACATTGGAAAAACAAAAATGAGTTTCCTGGCGAGCAAAAGAGAAAATGATAGTAGATCAGTGGTCTGTCTAAACCTCTTTAAACTGAAATGCAAAATGAAAAATGTTATGCAGCTCTATATAAGATGTATCGGTAGGCTCACAATCATTTTAAAGTGTGCAGGGTGATATAAATCTTAAATCGACTGAAGACCAGGTGGGAACCGCACATTGGCATATGGTCTTAGTACCGAAATTTCGTTTGAGAGATTGCCGAGGTTCTGAGATATTCGGTCTTTATGCTGTCTTAACATCTGGGTCTCATGGTTGTATCAAACCATAAAAATAACGGAGACGAAGTCTAAGATCTTCCATGATACTATACATACGTGTACATATTGCATACGACCTCAATAAGTGATCAACAATCACATGTCCAACAAAATAAGTGATAATATATCACAGATTCTTTGCGGGAGTCAAGTTCGTCTCTTTGCTGTACGAAAGTACTGACCTGTTCACGGACTTGCTCCTGTGCCCTCATGCATCGAAAATCAAGTTCCTCATCAATAAGTGATTCTATCACATAGGGCTTGTTTTCAACCAAAATAAGTGAGTTTCACACATCTTTTATACGGTCAAACGGATGATAAACAGTATACTCACCGGTAAGATGAACCCTCGTGCATACCTTGATAGGGGAATGTGTCGTGTGTGGATGAACACCGGTCGGTAAGTATAATTCATACCTTAACGTATCCCCTCGCCATGATTACATCTGATAAGTTAAGCTTAAGTGGACAACAATACCGATAATTGTTATAGGATGTTTATCTAAATGTTAACTAATTGAACAACAAGAGCGTTTTGACGTGACCGTACACTGATATGATTCTCTTACACTCGAAACTCGCAAAAAGAATGTTTGTAAATATTTTGTTTACTGCTTTCGTTTCTGCATCTTTGTATATATTTATTTATTGCTTTCCGTCCTTACATTTGAAAAATGAAAAATTCCAAAAAGATTTTAGGTGTGTTTTAATTTAAACTTTATAAAATCCAAAAAGATTTTGCTTCTAGTTTATTTTTGATTGACTGATGTTGGAACTCGAGTCTATCCTACCCAAAATCCTGATCGTAAGCCGGAAAACAATTGCACCTTCATAAACTGTCGAAGTTAACGAGTTTTGAAAGTTAAAGGACTAAAATTGAATAATTTGTTAAACTTTCAAACTGTTGTCGGTCGGTGTTTGATTGAGATTTGATCTCATATGTGTCATTTGTTTAAATGTTAACTATATTCCAAGCGGTTGTTCTCATTATGCGTTTAGCTTTCTTGCATGTGCAGAGGCTAAAGGAGAGGAGAACATGTTCGATGACAAGCTTTGGAATGAAGACACGAAGTGGAGGCACTCAAAAGATAAAAGTGATCGAGTTGCCGTTGATCCTTCATCAACACCACAAGGATCTGAAGAATTGAAGATCAAAAGATTCACGAGCATGACTCAATGGAGAGTTCATTCTAAGGGGGAGTTTGTTAACACATTACCTAAATGAAAAGGGAGTTTGTTGATACACTTTCTACTTACGACGCGTGAAGACTTTGAAGATCCTCCGACATGAAAGACACAGAAGACGAACCATCACAGAAGACGAACCTCACGAGTAGCGTCCAAGGGGGAGTTTGTTGGTACACTTTATGTGGACGCGACTCGACTCGGTTCGTTTCGGTTCGGGTCGACTCGGTTAGGTCCGGCTCCAGCCCGACGTCACGACATTCCTCCGTCGTGTGCCCCAGAGTTCGACACACGAGGCATGGAACGCCGCAAGCAAATTCCCGCAAACACATCACCATGACATCACCTTTGTGATGTCATGATGATGTCAACATTTGTCTCATATTGTTGAAATTGTGCAAACAATTGAACTGAAACAAAGACTGGGCCGTAACCTCTTCATGTGGGCCGAATACTTGAAGTGGGCTTTGACTTGGATTGGGCTACTTTAACAACATCGACGAAACAGAAATTAGAATTAATGTATATGTCGACGAAACAAGATGTGTTTCGTCGACTTTAGTGTTTCGTCGAGTGCCTTTATGCGTTTCGTCAGTCTGTGTCTGTGTCTAGTATAAATACCCCTCTCTGTTTCTGTGTGAAATAGAGATGAGAGCATACCCTTAAAGAAACTCTGTCAAAACTGTGTTTGTATCAGTTTGTATTTGGTTCTCATCCCGTTTAATCAATAGAGTGTGTTTCATTGGTTAATCCGTGTTCTTTACTATCTGTGTTTGGTTTGCACCGTCACGGGGATTCCGCACCCGTTACCGTGTTTGTGATAAACAAGGATAGGTTTTCGTTATCGATCCTCACCGGACAAACGGGACCTACAAGTTTTTTTTCAACGATTAACACTCAATGTATTAATGCTAGAAAACGGTTACAATGCGGTGTTTACAAATGGTCTCTGTAAACTCTCAGTGTGTGTTACAATGTGTTCGCTCAGTGAAATCTATTCAGATTTCTCTATCTTGTTTCTGTCTGTTGTCTAAAGTATTTATACTGAAACATGCTTGACGAAATCCAGAAGCCAACGAACACCCATTATCATGGACGAAATCACCTTGATTTCGTCCCACCATGATGTGTTTTCGTCATATGATAATATGCCCAGACCAAACCAATGTAAGCCCAAATCAAAGTCAAAGCCCACTTCATAGATTCACGGCCCAAGTGATGTTTTTGATTGGTCCAATGCATTGTTCGGTCAAAGTTGAAGTTTCTGTTCAAGACTTTCATTAATTCAACATATGACAAGCTTGTGACATCATCATGACATCATCATGATGATGTCATGATGATGTGTAAACGGGACTTGGCTTGCGGCTCTCCGTGCTTCGCGTGTCGAACTCTGGGGCGCACGACGGAGGAATGTCGTGACGTCGGGCTTGAGCCGGACCTAACTGAGTCGACCCGAACCGAATCGAACCGAGTCGAGTCGCGTCCACATAAAGTGTACCAACAAACTCCCCCTTGGACGCTACTCGTGAGGGTTCGTCTTCCATGTCTTTCATGTCGGAGGATCTTCAAAGTCTTCACGTGACACAATCAGGGAGTGTATCAACAAACTCCCCCTTGAATGTTGCTCGTTAATCTTTTGAACTTCAAAACTTTAGATCCTTGTGGTGTTGAAAAGTGGTCAGCTGCAATTTGATCATCTTGATCTTCAGATTGCACCACTATTGTGCCTTCACTTTACGGCTTGTCATCTGACATGTTCTCTTCGTCTTTAGCTAGATTCTGATGTCGCATCTGCACATACAAGAAATCTAAACACGTAATGAGAACAACCGCTTGGAATATAGATAAATTAAACGACACATATGAGATCAAATCTCATTTAAACACCGACCGAAAACAGTTTGAAAGTTTAGAAAATTGATCAATTTTAACCTTTAACTTTCAAAACTAGTTAACTTCGACAGTTTATGAAGATGCAATTGTTTTCCGGCTTACAATTAGGATTTTGGGTAGGATAGACTCGAGTTCCAACATCGGTCAATCAAAAATAAACTAGAAGCAAAATCTTTTTGGCTTTTATAAAGTTTAGATTAAAACACACCTAAAATCTTTTTGGAATTTTTCATTTTTCAAAAGTAAAGACGGAAAGCAATAAATAAATATATACAGAGATACAGAAACTAAAAGCAGTAAACAAATATTTACAGACATTCTTTTTGCGAGTTTCGAGGGTAAGAGAATCATATCAGTGTATGGTCACACCAAAACGCTCTTTTTGTTCAATTAGTTTACATTAAGATAAGCATCCTATAACAATTATCGGTATTGTTGTCCACTTAAGCTCAACTTATCAGATGTAATCATGGCGAGGGGATACGTTAAGGTATGATTTATACTTACCGACCGGTGTTCATCCACACACGACACATTCCCGTATCAAGGTATGCACGAGAGTTCATCTTACCGGTGAGTATATTGTTTATCATCTGTTTGACCGTATAAAAGATGTGAGAAACTCACTTATTTTGATTGAAAACAAGCCCTATGTGATAGAATCACTTATTGATGAGGAACTTGATTTTCGATGCATGAGGGCACAGGAGCAAGTCCGTGAACAGGTCAGTACTTTCGTACAGCAAAGAGACGAACTTGACTCCCGCAAAGAATCTGTGATATATTATCACTTATTTTGTTGGACATGTGATTGTTGATCACTTATTGAGGTCGTATGCAATATGTACACGTATGTATAGTATCATGAAAGATCTTAGACTTCGTCTCCGTTATTTTTACGGTTTGATACAACCATGATACCCAGATGATAAGACAGCATAAAGACCGAATATCTCAGAACCTCGGCAATCTCTCAAACGAAATTTCGATACTAAGACCATATGCCAATGTGCGGTTCCCACCTGGTCTTCAGTCGATTTAAGATTTATATCACCCTGCACACTTTAAAATGATTGTGAGCCTACCGATACATCTTATATAGAGCTGCTTAACATTTTTCATTTTGCATTTCAGTTTAAAGAGGTTTAGACAGACCACTGATCTACTATCATTTTCTCTTTTGCTCGCCAGGAAACTCATTTTTGTTTTTCCAATGTTTTTGAGTTTTGGAATTTTTCACTGTTTTTGAAATTTTCAAATTTGGATTTACTCCCCCTAAAATCAACAAACTAAGATAAATTTTAAAAACACAAAGGTATTTACAAAAACGATTTTCCATCAAAGGCAACCACTCCTAGAAATAACAATATCTTGGAGCTTTGAGTCGCCTATCTTGTGCATGGACACTCCACTATCAACAATCCGATGACTATCGATAGTTCCTCCTGGAACATCCTGCACACTCACTCAGAGATTAGTTGGAGAGGGGGACCCAAGCCTTCATAGACTTGGGTTGTCCCTGAGTATCAAGAAATGTAATTTCAATTTCTTGAAGGTCCTTAAATTGCAAGCCTCCCCCTGAATCCTCACCTGTTTTCGGTTTCCAAACTTGTTTTTGTTTACCGGATTGCGTATTATTTATAGATTTAGAAATCTCCGGTTTTAACGGTTGTGACAAAATTGGTTTCCTTTTAACAGTTTCTGGTTTTAAAGCCTTTTCGATCACCTTCATATTTTTACGTCGTTGTTTTGTTTCCTGTTCTTTAACAGTGCGTTTGTCAGTTTTTGGTGACACAGGACGACGTTGTTGGTGACCTTGTTCAAAAGGGGCTCTTTCAACAAAATTTGGTTTTCGAGAGTTTGTGCAGTTTTTGATGATGTGTCCAAACGCCCCACATTTGAAACAAGATCTCTTTTCAACAAAATTAGGAGATTCTGTTCGATGACCTGACGTTGAATTTGTAGACCCCGAGGTACTAGCTTCACACCCGTTTGTGTGTTGGGTGTAATTGTTATCACTATTACGTTTCAAAATTTTGAACTTTTGAACAAACTCAGTATTGGATTTATTTTCAAAAGTCTCAACTTTATCAGTACCCTTGGAGGCCACAAACTTAACGTCTTTGCATTTCTTCTTGTAACGAGCTCCTTTTGTTTCAACCTTAGCTTTAGGCTTTGGAGCTCGTTGTTGTTGTTGTTTACCCTTAAAAGCGACAGGTTGTTGCTTTGTCGGTAATGTTTGATTTCCATGTTGTTTCCTAACTTCAGCTTTTGGAATAGGATCACACTGAGTTACAGAAACTCTTTGGATCCCTTTTTCCAAAAACTTACTTGTAGTATCTTCAAACACTTTGTCAATCAAAGATTGATTGACGTTTTTAATGGGAAAATCTTGGTTTGAATAAATTTTACCATCACCGACCAAAGTGTACAACACGTTATCACTTTTAACGGTAGACACAGATTCTTTTACTTCCTTGACAGGATTAATCACTTGTTTGGCAACTTGTTGCACAGCAGGAATAGGAGGATCACAAAGAATATGATTCTCAATTGGAATTTCTATTCCCTTCTTCTTATCAAGTGATTCATCCTGGTCATTCACATCTGATTCATCATCCGACGAATCATAGTCCTCAATGGTTGGAGAACTTTGATTTGAAGCACATGATGACTTTTCTTTCCGATCAGATGAGCCCTCCGATGAATTGTCCGGTTTGAACCCTAGGCCAGTAGTAACTTCCTCATAATCAAGAGGCACACTGGGTTCATACCGAGGCATATCCTCTTCATCGGGCAACTTGGTATAGTCGTGTCTCAAAGGGGGTGGACACTTCCTATAACCAACGCCTTTAACGTTTCCCTTTAGTTTCTGAACGTCAATGATGTGATCAAGCACATATCGGGAATTAGAATAACTCTCCAATTTGAGCTTGATCGCTTCATATTCACACTTGGCCGTGGCTAGCTCTTTCTTGGTTTCCTCAATGATATTAATGTAGTTATTAATACCAATTTGTTTGTTGAAAACAGTTTTTGTTAATTCGGAAAGACTTTTCTTTTGGGTTTCAATAACTGTTTTAAATTCCTTTTCATTGCGAGCTAAGGCCATGTTTGCCTCTTTGCACTTCGACAGTTCAATAACCAAACTCTGATTGTGACTATGAACCGTTTCAGATTCACGTTTCAATTCAGCACATTTATGTTTCATATCAGCACAATCACTACATATGCTAGGAGTTTCAGATTTTACCTGACTTGTAGAAGCTGTGACATTAGCCATGAAGGCAGTCTGAGAAGAGAAAGATCCATCTTCAGTGAGAATCTTCTCCATTTCTTCTGATGTAGCATCAGCTTTCTTGATCAAGTTCGATTTCTCGTTAGCATCATTCGACAAATTATCAGCTTCAGAATCAGTTCTTTCATTCAAATTCGATTCTTCATCCGAACTGACACTGTATCCCGAACTATCATCTTTTCCTGAAGATTCACCATCGCTGACATTCTTGACAATTTCAGCATAAAACGCAGTTCTTGTTTGATCACCGTTTCCAAACTGTATGGCCGGACCACAATCGACACTTGGATCGAATTGAGGTTGTGTTGTGGAAACTTGAGGTTGAGGTTGGGGTTTAGATTGCGAAAGATAAGCATTTTGATTGAACTGTGGAAACGGAGATGAGTTTGTATTTGATACAAACGCCGTTTGTAACTTTGGTTGCTGAGCTGAACTGGAACTAACTAACGGGTTAAAACCTCCTCCAAGATACATTTCGGTATTTTGAGGAGCAGGAATTCGTTTAGCTTTCCGAATTTCCTCTTCGTTCTTATGCTCCAACTTCTGAATGAATTCATAGATATTAACATTGACAGCATCTAGAACGCCCGTATGCTTTAAAAGCTCAATGAATGGGCTCCACTTTGGAGGTAGAGCATCAACAAATCGTGCTACAATTTCCTGTTGAGATGCAAGAACACCAAAATAATACATTTCACTCATCAAATGATAATAACGAGTAATTATATCATTTAGGGTTTCATTCTCTAAGAAATGAAATGAAATGATTCGAATTTCTTCTTCAATAGATCATGACGTGTCTTTCTAGTAGCTGCATATTCTTCTCCTCTCGCTACCAAAAGATTTTGAATGCTCTGATTTTGATTCGACACCATTGCCCATTGACTGGCACTAATAGATTGTTGTTGTTGAGGTATGGTACTCCTCATATATTCAGCCATCGACATCTGTTTTAGATCTGGTTGTGGATCCGTACTCCAATCCCAAGGGCTCGTACAACTCATGTTTGATGTATGTATGTGAAAAAACTGATCACATACTTGAAAACACAGTGTTAACCCGCTTTTGCAAACCTTCTGTTTAAAATTCACAACAGATAATGATGTTTGACGAAATCCAATGGTGATTTTGTCAAAGTTATGTTGTGACGAAAACAGTTTTCGGTGACAAGTATGATTGACGAAAACAGATTTCGGTGACAAGTAATTTCAGTTCAGAACTGATTTCGGCCCAGGTGAGATTTCGGCTACAAGTGCACAAGGTGATTTCGTCCCGGTCCAGAAGTTACTAGGGGATTTCGTCCAGAAGTAAAAGTGTGAAGCCCAATTCAGTTTTGAAGCCCAAATATATGTATTTAATCAATTCGACGAAACAGGTGTTATCTCATGTGCGGCGAAACAGTTGTTTATGACTAAAATAATGGAGCCGAAATATTTGACGGGTAAAACCACTTTGTTGACTGAAAGATGTTAATTAATCTGATGACGAAACAGACTTAGTGGTTCTAGGCGACGAAACAAGTAGGATAATGTTTGGTGAGTTTGGTCAAATGAACCTTATCTTTAGTCTGACACAAGACACTTTTTCAAACAACCAGCATGGTCACCTTATCAACCAAGTATGGCAATGCAATATTTTAATCCAATTTCAATTTTCAATTTAGAAACAACCTGAACAGTTTGTTTGATAAAGATCAAAAGGTGAAAGTATCAAGAACACTTTGAATATTGGTTGAAGATATGAAGAACACTTGAATAATCCGGCCAAAATTTCACCTGAGAAATTTTCGAAACACAAATTTGCTTATACTTTTAATAAAAACCAAACTCTAAAACATGCACATATGTAATAAAACAAGGTTTCCACTAAAACAAGAAGCAAAACATCATGATTTACACGATTTTAAAAACGTTTTTCCAGAAAAAGTATGATTTTAAACTCCAAAATACAAGAAAAACACTTTAAAAACCATGAAAAATCAAGAACACAAACTTGGTTTTAACAAGGAATCGAGCCAATGCTCTGATACCAATTGTAGGTCCCGTTTTTCCGGTGGATCGATAACGAAAACCTATCCTTGTTTATCACAAACACGGTAACGGGTGCGGAATCCCCGTGACGGTGCAAACCAAACACAGTTAATAAAGAACACGGATTAACCAATGAAACACACTCTATTGATTAAACGGGATGAGAACCAAATACAAACTGATACAAACACAGTTTTGACAGAGTTTCTTTAAGGGTATGCTCTCATCTCTATTTCACACAGAAACAGAGAGGGGTATTTATACTAGACACAGACACAGACTGTCGAAACGCATAAAGGCACTCGACGAAACACTAAAGTCGACGAAACACATTCTGTTTCGTCGACATACATATATTCCATAATCTGTTTCATCGACATGTGTTGAAGCCCAACTGAAGTCAAAGCCCACTTCAAGTATTCGGCCCACATGAAGAGGTTACGGCCCAGTCTTTGTTTCAGTCAATTGTTTGCACAATTTCAACAATAAGACAAAGCTTGTGACATCATCATGACATCACTAAGGTGATGTCATGGTGATGTGTTTGCGGGAAAGGCTTGCGGCGCTCCGTGCTTCGCATGTCGAACTCTGGGGCGCACGACGGAGGAATGTCGTGACGTCGGGCTTGAGCCAGACCTAACCGAGTCGACCCGAACCGAATCGAACCGAGTCGAGTCGCGTCCACATAAAGTGTACCAACAAACTCCCCCTTGGACGCTACTCGTGATTGAGATTTGATCTCATATGTGTCATTTGTTTAAATGTTAACTATATTCCAAGCGGTTGTTCTCATTATGCGTTTAGCTTTCTTGCATGTGCAGATGCTAAAGGAGTGGAGAACATGTTCGATGACAAGCTTTGGAATGAAGACACGAAGTGGAGGCACTCAAAAGATAAAAGTGATCGAGTTGTCGTTGATTCTTCATCAACACCACAAGGATCTGAAGAATTGAAGATCAAAAGATTCACGAGCATGACTCAATGGAGAGTTCATTCTAAGGGGGAGTTTGTTAACACATTACCTAAATGAAAAGGGAATTTGTTGGTACACTTTATGTGGACGCGACTCGACTCGGTTCGTTTCGGTTCGGGTCGACTCGGTTAGGTCCGGCTCCAGCCCGACGTCACGACATTCCTCCGTCGTGCGCCCCAGAGTTCGACACGCGAGGGACGGAACGCCGCAAGCAAATTCCCGCAAACACATCACCATGACATCACCTTTGTGATGTCATGATGATGTCAACATTTGTCTCATGTTGTTGAAATTGTGCAAACAATTGAACTGAAACAAAGACTGGGTCGTAACCTCTTCATGTGGGCCGAATACTTGAAGTGGGCTTTGACTTGGATTGGGCTACTTTAACAACATCGACGAAACAGAAATTAGAATTAATGTATATGTCGACGAAACAAGATGTGTTTCGTCGACTTTAGTGTTTCGTCGAGTGCCTTTATGCGTTTCGTCAGTCTGTGTCTGTGTCTAGTATAAATACCCCTCTTTGTTTCTGTGTGAAATAGAGATGAGAGCATACCCTTAAAGAAACTCTGTCAAAACAGTGTTTGTATCAGTTTGTATTTGGTTCTCATCCCGTTTAATCAATAGAGTGTGTTTCATTGGTTAATCCGGGTTCTTTACTATCTGTGTTTGGTTTGCACCGTCACGGGGATTCCGCACCCGTTACCGTGTTTGTGATAAACAAGGATAGGTTTTCGTTATCGATCCTCACCGGACAAACGGAACCTACATTTAGTGACGGCATTGGATTCCTAATTGATGGAGAAAGTTCTGGTGGCAAGAAAAGCTGCTTCTAGGAGGTTGTCATGTATTTTCGCTCGACGATTCCATTCTTGGGTGATTGGTTTGGCCCTTGTTCCTGTAACTCGAATCATAGCCCGGTATATCCCATTTTAATTTAACACCATTGTGATCCTTACGCCCTTTTTACTCTCTGATCGAGCTTTTCGGCATTGAAAAATCTTTGTAAACTAAATCACACGTGTATATGTTGACATTTAAGAGATATACATTCAAGAAAATCATGGGTAATGGTGATATATATGCAGATTAGACACCAAAAAAAACACTCAACAAATGGCTACAATTTAAGGAATGTGTTTAGTGACGGCATCAGATTCCTAATTGATGGAGAAAGGTCTGGTGGCAAGAAAAGCTGCTTCTAGGAAGTTGTCAAATGTTTTCGCTCGACGATTCCATTCTTGGGCGGTTGGTTTGGCCCTTGTTCCTGTAACTCGAATCCTAGCACGGTATATCCCATTTTAATTTTACACCATTGTGAACCTTACGCCTTTTTAACACTCTGATCGACCTTCTCGGCATTGAAAACTCTTCGTAAACTAAATCACACGTGTATATGTTGACATTTAAGAGAAATACAGTCAAGAAAATCAAGAGCAATGGTGATATATATGCGGATTAAACACCAAAAAAACACTTAACAAATGCCTACAATTTAAGGAATGTGTTTAGTGACGGCATCAGAATCCTAATTGATGGAGAAAGGTTTGGTGGCAACAAAAGCTGCTTTTAGGAAGTTGTCAAGTGTTTTCGCTCGACGATTCCATTCTTGGGTGGTTGGTTTAGCCCTTGTTCCTGTAACTCGAATCCTAGCCCGGTGTATCCCATTTTAATTTTACACCATTGTGAACCTTACGCCTTTTTTACTCTCTGATCGAGGTTCTCGGCATTGAAAAATCTTCGTAAACTAAATCACACGTGTATATGTTGACATTTAAGAGATATACAGTCAAGAAAATCAAGGGAAATTGTGATATATATGCGGATTATACAACAAAAAAAACACTCAACAAATGGCTACAATTTAAGGAATGCGTTTAGTGACGGCATCAGTTTCCTAATTGATGGAGAAAAGTCTGGTGGCAAGAAAATCTGCTTCTAGGAGGTTGTCAAGTGTTTTCGCTACAGGATTCCATTCTTGGGTTGTTGGTTTGGCCCTTGTTCCTTTAACTCGAATCCTATCCCGGTATATCCCATTTTAATTTTACACCATTGTGAACCTTACGCCCTTTTTTACTCTCTGATCGAGGTTCTCGGCATTGAAAAATCTTCATAAACTAAATCACACGTGTATATGTTGACATTTAAGAGATTTACAGTCAAGAAAATCAAGGGCAATGGTGATATATATGCGGATTAGACACCAAAAAAAACACTCAACAAATGGCTACAATTTAAGGAATGTGTTTAGTGACGGAATCAGATTCCTAATTGATGGAGAAAAGTCTGGTGGCAAGAAAAGCTGCTTCTAGGAGGTTGTCAAGTGTTTTCGCTCGACGATTCCTTTCTTGGGTGGACGGTTTGGCCCTTGTTCCTGTAACACGAATCCTAGCCCGATATATCCCATTTTAATATTACACCATTGTGAACCATACGCCTTTTTTACTCTCAGATCGAGGTTCTCGGCATTGAAAAATTTTCGTAAACTAAATCATACGTGTATATGTTGAAATTTAAGAGATATACAGTTAAAAAAATCAAGGGCAATGGTGATATATATGCGGATTAGACACCAAAAAAAACACTTAACAAATGGCTGCAATTTAAGGAATGTGTTTTGTGACGACATCAGATTACTAATTGATGGAGAAGGTCTGGTGGCAAGAAAAGCTACTTCAAGGAGGTTGTCAAGTGTTTTCGCTCGACGAATCCATTCTTGGGTGGTTGGTTTGGCCCTTGTTACTGTAACTCGAATCCTAGCCTGGTTTATCCCATTTTAATTTTACACCATTGTGAACCTTACGCCTTTTTTACTCTCTGGTCTAGGTTCTCAGCATTGAAAAATCTTCGTCAACTAAATCACACGTGTATATGTTGACATTTAAGAGATATACAGTCAAGAAAATCAAGGGCAATGGTGATAGATATGCGGATTAGACACCAAAAAAACACTCAACAAATGGCTACAATTTAAGGAATGTGTTTAGTGACGGCATCAGATTCCTAATTGATGGAGAAAGGTCTGGTGGCAAGAAAAGCGGCGTCTAGGAGGTTGTCAAGTGTTTTCGCTCGACGATTCCATTCTTGGGTGGTTGGTTTGGCCCTTGTTCCTGTAACTCGAATCCTATCCCGGTATATCCCATTTTAATATTACACCATTGTGATCCTTACGCCTTTTTTACTCTCTGATCTAGGTTCTCGGCATTGAAAAATCTTTATAAACTAAATCACACGTGTATATGTTGACATTTAAGAGATTTACAATCAAGAAAATCAAGGGCAATGGTGATAGATATGCGGATTCGCCACCAAAAAAACACTCAACAAATGGTTACAATTTAAGGAATGTGTTTAGTGACGGCATCAGATTCCTAATTGATGGGGAAAGGTATGGTGGCATGAAAAGCTGCTTCTAGGAGGTTGTCAAGTGTTTTCGCTCGACGATTCCTTTCTTGGGTGGATGGTTTGGCCCTTGTTCCTGTAACTCAAATCCTAGCCCGATATATCCCATTTTAATTTTACATCATTGTGAACCTTACGCCTTTTTTACTCTCTGATCGAGGTTCTCGGCATTGAAAAATTTTCGTAAACTAAATCACACGTGTATATGTTGACATTTAAGAGATATACAGTTAAGAAAATCAACGGGCTATGGTGATATTTATGCGGATTAGAAACCAAAAAAAAACTTAACAAATGACTACAATTTAAGGAATGTGTTTATTGACGACATCAGATTACTAATTGATGGTGAAAGGTCTGGTGGCAAGAAAAGCTGTTTCTAGGAGGTTGTCAAGTGTTTTCGCTCGACGAATCCATTCTTGGGTGGTTGGTTTGGCCCTTGATCCAGTAACTCGAATCGTAGCTCGGTGTATCCCATTTAATTTTACACCATCGTGAACCTTACGCCTTTTTTACTCTCTGGTTGAGGTTCTCAACATTGAAAAATCTTCGTAAACTAAATCACACGTGTATATGTTGACATTTAAGAGATATACAGTCAAGAAAATCAAGGGCATTGGTGATAGATATGCGGATTAAACACCAAAAAAAACACTCAACAATTGGCTACAATTTAAGGAATGTGTTTAGTGACGGCATTAGATTCCTAATTGATGGAGAAAGGTCTGGTGGCAAGAAAAGCGGCTTCTAGGAGGTTGTCAAGTGTTTTCGCTCGACGATTCCATTCTTGGGTGGTTGGTTTAGCCCTTGTTCCTGTAACTCGAATACTAGCCCGGTATATCCCATTTTAATTTTACACCATTGTGAACCTTACGCCTTTTTTACTCTCTGATCGAGATTCTCGACATTGAAAAATCTTCGTAAACTAAATCACACGTCTATATGTTGACATTTAAGAGATATACAGTCAATAAAATCAAGGGCAATGGTGATATATATGTGGATTAGACACCAAAAAAACACTCAACAAATGGCTACAATTTAAGGAATGTGTTTAGTGACGGCATCAGATTCCTAATTGATGGAGAAAGGTCTGGTGGCAAAAAAAAGCTGCTTCTAGGATGTTGTCAGGTGTTTTCGCTCGACGATTCCATTCTTGGGTCGTTGGATTGGCCCTTGTTCCTGTAACTCGAATCCTAGCCCGGTATACCCCATTTTAATTTTACACCATTGTGAACCTTACGCCTTTTTTACTCTCTGATCGAGGTTCTCAGCATTGAAAAATTTTCCTAAACTAAATCACACGTGTATATGTTGACATTTAAGAGATATACAGTCAAAAAAATCAAGGGCAATGGTGATATATATGCGGATTAGACCCCAAAAAAAACACTCAACAAATGGCTACAATTTAAGGAATGTGTTTAGTGACGGCGTCAGATTCCTAATTGATGGAGAAAGGTCTGGTGGCAAGAAAAGCTGCTTCTAGGAGGTTGTCAAGTGTTTTCGCTCGACGATTCCATTCTTGGGTGGTTGGTTTGGCCCTTGTTCCTGTAACTCGAATCCTAGCCCGGTATATCCCATTTTAATTTTACACAATTGTGAACCTTACGCCTCTTTTACTCTCTGATCGAGGTTCTCGGCATTGAAAAATCTTCGTAAATTAAATCACACATGTATATGTTGACATTTAAGAGATATACAGTCAAGAAAATCAAGGGCAATGGTGATATATATGCGGATTAGGAACCTGATGTCTGTCGTTATGGACATGCAAAAACCGAAATAAACTAGTAGCTAGAGTAAGTCGGATATCGAACCTGAGGAGGATTGTGGAAAGTGCCGAATGAAAAGTATTAATTAATTACTGCTGAATTGGAAAATCGGTGTGATTGATTATAAGAAATATCTAAATTAACGAATAAAAATTAAGAAAAAGATTGAGTTGTAATAAACAATGATGAGAAAAGGTGATTACTCCGGGATTCAGATTCTGTAATTACTAATAACCTAGTTCTGATTTTATTGGATGCTATTAATTGAATAGTAAATCTGCCACATCTACCAATTACCTATGCAGTTCAAAATCTTAATATTAATTGATCAGAGAAATATTAAAACAAACATTCATAGGAATCATTCAATCAACAAAAGCATAATTGGATTCAAAACATAATTATAACTCTTACTGTCACTCAGGATTTGTCTGTCACACAAATTATATAATCACGCAAATAGTCGACTGTCACCCAACTACAAATCCAAATCTCAATAAAAACAGAAACTAGAATTAAAAGTGTCTCAAAAGAATCATTCACCCGAACTGTCCACGAGAGATTTAGCCGCTCATCTCGGTTGAATGATCTTCACTGGCTTGATACCCGGTTGAAAAACCCTCTGCCGTCGAGATGATAATCTTGAGTTGATGTGATGTCCTCCCTTTAAAACCTCGTACCCCCTTCACGTGACTAGGAGCTGCTGTCAAATCTGAAGCCCAATGATATTGTTATTGTTATCGGCCCAATCCAAGAAATCCAATATGTCGGCCCAAGAGATAATGATGATGTTTAACGTTGTGATGTTTTTAAAACAAAGCCCAATCTCACGTGCCTTTCAATCAAGCCTACAATGATGATGATGTATGATGATGATGATGTCGTTGCCACTATTCTTGTGCCTCACATACTCACACGTTCCCTGACTCTTCTTCCTTAGATGTGCCGCCAAAACCAACTCCCCACGTGACTTCCTGTTGGATCGTTGTTTGACCCGACTGAGTCGTTCAGAAGAGTTTTACATCCAGTTTAAAGGCGGAATCAGTAAATCGGACACGAAAACAGCTTGTAATCTTTAATCTGTTGCTTGTATTGATAATAACAATGTTTACAACCTGACAGAAAACCGGCAGCACTTCGTTACACTTTCGGAAGTCGCGTACCAAATGAAATGACAAGTGCCCTATATATAGAGGTGAGGATTTCGCTTGAAAGAAACCAAAACATGTTCAAGCGAAATCTTCACTTAAACCTCATTTCTCAATTTCTCGAACCTCGTGCACTGAATATCCTATTCTATCCTATTACATGATACAAGACGAAGTCAATAGACGTAGTGCACTAACAGACTCCCCCTCGGATATTGACGAAGTCCTCAGTGACTATTCTCTGTTATGACACCTTCTTCAGTCTTGATCATTCTGCCTTCTCATTTAATTTGTAACATTGTAAGCATCTAATAATCTTTCTCTTCTTCTATCAGCTTCAGGCTCCCCCTTTCGTTAAGCTTCCGTGCTTTGGGATCGACACCTAGCTTTCCAAATACAAGCTCCTAACTTTCAGCTTGTCTTCAGACTCCCCCTTAGACTCAGCTCTCGGGATCGTAATCTGGACTATCATCTGCAATTTCTCAAACATTTATGAGTAACAACATTTTGAATTCTCAAACAAATTCTCTAATCCACTTCCCCTATCAACAAACTGTATAGATTTAGCAGTATTAAAGAATCCAACTCCCTCACAGTTAATCATCCAAGTCCAAACTAATGACCTTGGAGATATCACAAACTGTTTTTGAATTTTTTATTTAAAAACTTCAAGTTTCAAATTAATGAACTTGTTTTATTTTCAGAAACACAATCAGCTTACTTAGATTTTGAAACTCAGCACTCAGACATCAGTTGTCGAAAATAAAGCAGAAATCAAAATCTTTTTGTATTTTCTGAAAATATAAAGCAATAAAGAAATATGTACAAACATATTTACAGACAATATTTTTGTTTTGAGTATGCGTTAAAGGATCATATCAGTTTATGACAAGTCACAAGTACCGTTGAGCTTAGTAACACAGTAAATATTAAACAATTCACTTAGATTGTCGATATACTGATCCACTTAAATTTTCACACAAATTTCAACTAATTCAGGATACAAATTAGGTATTTTAGGAACTTAAACCTATTCATGTGTCCCACCTCTTGAATATACTCCCGTATCCAGAATCCCAATAATCAGTCTTACAGGTGAGTATACTACAATGATATCTGTACATAAATTAGGTATGCGAGGGCCGAGGGATCTCAGATCGATACTTCCGTATACGCAGAGAGATATCAGCTTTGACTTTAAGGTATGTCCCCTTTAGAGGATCTTTTTGCTTACAACAGCAGCGACTATCAATTATCAATTTTACATCCAGTTTAAAGGCGGAATCAGTAAACCGGACACGAAAACAGCTTGTAATCTTTAATCTGTTGCTTGTATTGATAATAACAATGTTTACAACCTGACAGAAAACCGGCAGCACTTCGTTACACTTTCGGAAGTTGCGTACCAAATGAAATGACAAGTGCCCTATATATAGAGGTGAGGATTTCGCTTGAAAGAAACCAAAACATGTTCAAGCGAAATCTGTTGTGTGTGATTTCGCTTGAAATGTCACATAATCAGTTTCAAGCGAAATCTTCACTTAAACCTCATTTCTCAATTTCTCGAACCTCGTGCACTGAATATCCTATTCTATCCTATTACATGATACAAGACGAAGTCAATAGACGTAGTGCACTAACAGACTCCCCCTCGGATATTGACGAAGTCCTCAGTGACTATTCTCTGTTATGACACCTTCTTCAGTCTTGATCATTCTGCCTTCTCATTTAATTTGTAACATTGTAAGCATCTAATAATCTTTCTCTTCTTCTATCAGCTTCAGGCTCCCCCTTTCGTTAAGCTTCCGTGCTTTGGGATCGACACCTAGCTTTCCAAATACAAGCTCCTAACTTTCAGCTTATCTTCAGACTCCCCCTTAGACTCAGCTCTCGGGATCGTAATCTAGACTATCATCTGCAATTTCTCAAACATTTATGAGTAACAGCATTTTGAATTCTCAAACAAATTCTCTAATCCACTTCCCCTATCAACAAACTGTATAGATTTAGCAGTATTAAAGAATCCAACTCCCTCACAGTTAATCATCCAAGTCCAAACTAATGACCTTGGAGATATCACAAACTGTTTTTGAATTTTTTATTTAAAAACTTCAAGTTTCAAATTAATGAACTTGTTTTATTTTCAGAAACACAATCAGCTTACTTAGATTTTGAAACTCAGCACTCAGACATCAGTTGTCGAAAATAAAGCAGAAATCAAAATCTTTTTGTATTTTCTGAAAATATAAAGCAATAAAGAAATATGTACAAACATATTTACAGACAATATTTTTGTTTTGAGTATGCGTTAAAGGATCATATCAGTTTATGACAAGTCACAAGTACCGTTGAGCTTAGTAACACAGTAAATATTAAACAATTCACTTAGATTGTCGATATACTGATCCACTTAAATTTTCACACAAATTTCAACTAATTCAGGATACAAATTAGGTATTTTAGGAACTTAAACCTATTCATGTGTCCCACCTCTTGAATATACTCCCGTATCCAGAATCCCAATAATCAGTCTTACAGGTGAGTATACTACAATGATATCTGTACATAAATTAGGTATGCGAGGGCCAAGGGATCTCATATCGATACTTCCGTATACGCAGAGAGATATCAGCTTCGACTTTAAGGTATGTCCCCTTTAGAGGATCTTTTTGCTTACAACAGCAGTGACTATCAATTATATTGTTTCATCGGCATGCTGAGGGTTTAATGCTATGTTTCAAGCATTTGCAGAAAGCATTATCCAAGGACTAGGTCAGAACTACCGTTCAGCAGAAGTCCCGGAATAATACCCCAGACATCATTGAGTATAAAGACCTAGTATATCAGATTACGAGACCTTTCAAACGAGATTTCAGGGGTTACCTATATATCCAAGTAGTGTTCCCCACGAAATAAGCAAGTTTGAATTTAGGTTTATATCCCGAAAAAGTTTACTAAGTGTATAAAAACCTACCGACACATCCACGGTGAGATCGTTTAACACATTTAAACTTTCCAATTCTTTAGCGTACTGTAACTATCTACTGATGTACTATCATTTCCTCTTTTTACGCAAAACTCAAATTTTTTAATTTTATCATGTTTTTGACTTTTTCAAATTTTCAAATGTTTTTGTATTTTCTAACAATATTACTCCCCCTAAAATGCAAAATCATATAAAGAAAATTTGACAACCAACACTGATAGCTTTGTCTCGCCATCCATTTTCTGCTAAAAGTGTACTGAATTGCAGAAAATCTAATATACCCCCATGATTTACAACACATTGATTTTTACAGTTTGAAAACCGTTTTTCAATCTGGTGAAAGTAATCATGTTTGTTCAGCCGTGAGGGTTTCGGCATATTCAATCAAAACATATTTTTTGTAATTTTTGAATATTTGACAAAAATTAAAAGCAAACATATTTTTGGTTTTTCAAATTTTTCAATTTTTAGGGTTTTTAAAATATTGTTTATTTATGTACATAAACATATAAACTTCCTGTTTCAACTAACACAGGATCCAGCAGCCTCCTCTCGATGTGCCAGGCTGCTCCAATCTCCAATTTCACAATCTTTGAATTCCATGAGCACCTGCACAAACAAACTACTCAATTACTTGAACAATTTAGCCCAGGTCTGTTGAACCTTAGGCATTTCAACACAATAATTTTCATTCAATGCTGGAAATTCTTTGTCATTTTTCACAAAAACTTTCTCAATTTTCACTTCAACTTTCTCATCTTTTACCAAATCAACTTGTTTCTTAACAGACCATGTCTGACCTTTTGGTGTACCTCGTTTGTAAAAATGTGAAACTTTTTGAACATTTTGATTTTGAACAACAACTCTTGGTTTCCAAAACTCTTGAGGTTTTGTCATATCAACAGTTGTTTTCCAATTTTGTGTTGTTCTGAATCTGGGTGTGTGAGAATTCCAGGTCTGTATTGAATCAAACCTGTTCTGGTTTAATTTCCAATTTTGATTTGAAGCAAACTTGTTTGTATTGTACCTCCAAGTCTGTTTCGAGTCAAATCTGGTTGACCTTTGTCTCACATTCTCAGATTTTTGTTTCTCAGCATCAATCTTCTTTTTGTCAACATCCACAGGTTTTAGATTAGGACACTTGCGTGCAAGATGTCCTTTTTGATCACATTTGAAACATATTCTCATGGACACATCTTTGACCTGTGGTTGTTGCTTTTGCTTTTTAGCAAAGAATTCATCATTAGACTGTTTCATTTTGAATTCTTTTTCTTTTTCTAAACTGCCTCCTTGAACAAAACTCATTTTTGCTTGAAAATTCGGCTTCTCATTTTTGTTCCAATGTTGTTTCTTCTTATAACCCAACCCAGCCTTCATGTTCTTCTTTTTGAAACCAGGTTTGGTATACGAACCTCTATGACTCTTACCGACAAACTTTGAAATTTCAGACTTCTCAATCTCAACCATTTTGAAAACTTTGTCAACTTTTTCTGAAATCACATTCTGAATCGGGAATACAACATCTAAGAACAATTTATCCGATCCAATCATGGTATAAACCAATCCTTTTGAATCATCATTCAAATTTTTCTCGGATTTTGTGTTTTTCAGATCACCATCATGAAGATTTCCTTCATTTTCATCCTGTGATTCAGATTTACCTGTATCAACCGACTCTTCTTTCAACACACTTTCAACGACTTTACCTACCACCTCTGAATCATGAGAATCATCAGATTTGGAATAGGTTATGTCAATGTTGTCTGGCAATTGATCAACCATGTTGAAAGCTTTTTCGACCTTTTCCTCATCATAAAATGCAAATTTTCCCGGTGGTGGAACTTGATGAAACTCTGAACCAATACCTTTCTTATTCTGCTCAGACTCACCATCACCCGGTTTTATATTGAAAATTCGTTCAAGCACATATGACGACACGTGGTAACTCTTTAACTTGTTGTTATCCTGTTCTAAATCAACAATTTGTCGCTTTAACTTAGCAACATCCTCAATATAGGAATTAACAACATCTTGTTTTATAGAATACATTCGTTTAAGCTCTTTGGTTGTTTCAGACATATAATTCATTCTTGATTGAGCATATTTCATTTCATCTTTTACTTTATCATATGACTCTTTCGTAATCTGATATGATAATTTCATTGAGTCATATTCCTTTTTCATTTCTTGACAAGCAATTTCTTTTTGTTCACATTCATTTGTCATTTTCAAAACATTTTCTTTCAAAACTTCATTTTCTTTCTCTAATTTGTTACATTTTCCTGAAAGTTTCTCATCATTTTCTTTAAAAACTTTTTCTTTTTCTAGCATTTCTTTGCATTTTTCTTTGAAAATCTTTTCAATTTTTGTGAACTCAAGATCTCTTGTTCTAAATTGCTCATCTTTTTCAGTACAAGCTCTGCATAATTCCATGCATTTCTTGCACTGATCAATTAGTTTCAAGTTTTCGGAATCAGAATTTACCTCAGTGATTGTCACTTCGGTGTTTTCAGCAACCTCTGTCTGCTTATCAACATCCTGCTTTTCTTCAACACCAACTTCATCCCCAACATTATCAGCTTCCTCATTCTCATTCTTTTCTTCTTTCTGCACCTCTTCTTCAATCTGCTGTTCTTCAGTCACAGCTTCCACTTCAACAGTTTCTGTGTTAACCTCTTCAGCAACTTTCTTCAGATTGTTCACCATTTCTTCAACATTCTTCTTCATTCTCTCTTCGTCCCTTTTTCTTAGACATGATAACATGGCATATCTGATATCCTTCTCATATCTCTTAGCGTATGTGTCATCTTTCAATACTCTTCTATAGTATTCAGCTCTTAACGGGACTGCAAGAAGAACATCATCGAAGATTATGTCTTTCTTGGGAACAACCGGTTCTCCTTCTCTGTTATAGTAGCATTCTCTCTTTTTATCCCATCTTTTGCTACCGACAGCCATCTCATACTCCTCCTGCATATCATCCATTCTGTTGTAGACCACATTTCTTTCTCTGTAAGTCTTCTCACTCAAAATTTCTTCTCGAGTTTTCTCTTTGATCTCAACATTCTCTTCATGGATTTCAGAAGTGTCTTTATCTTTGTTTTCATCTTGAATCTCAGTAACAAAAGCATAATGTTTATTTAATTCTTCCTGTTTGGCTTCAGCTTTGAACCGTTCATCAACAATGTCATCTATTGGAAGAACCTCACTCCAATCATATCCTTCATCCTCGTAAATTACAGCATAAGCTCTTGATTTTTCTTTCGGTTTATCTTCAATCAACTTTGGCTCTTCTCTGCTTCTATGGTAGATCGCCTTTCGATAATAGTCATCGTTGAACGGATGTTCATTTCCACCAACTGCAGAATTAGTGCATTCTCTCTTGAAATGACCTTTCTGCTTGCATTTGAAGCAGGTCACTTTGGATTTGTCAAATCCAAGCTTTGTTGAAGCACCTCCAAGTGATTGTTTCCCGGTAATCTCCATATACCTCTGAGATCTTCGAATACAACTAGCTAAACACCAACGAATGTCAATGAGCTCCATCTCTTCTGGATCAATCTGGTCGTAGTCTTCTTTGGTCAATTCGGAGTTTCCAATTTTGCCAGCTACTAGACCTTCATATGACTCCAAAACAGATGCAAGAAAACTCATTTGCTGCTTCGCTGCATTGATGCTCATTGCAGGAGAATTCTTCAGTTTAAGAGCAATGTTGCACAGAATTTCTTCAGATTCATCAGAATTTGTCTTTGAAGATGAATGATATCCAGAATGATGATTTGTTGACGTTGTTGGTGGTTCTTTCATCTTTTCACCACTAAATGCTGTTTTTGGTGAACCAACGCCTTTATCAGAAAACACACTGCTTTTGTAGTACAAGCCAACGTTCTGTTGATGTGAAGAATCAGTCATCTTGTTTTGCTTCTGCAACTCCAAATCATGACTTTCAATCTTTTCAAACAAAGCATCAAGAGTAATATTATCATACACAGCATCATTTTTCAAAATAAAAACAAACGTTTGCCACTGATCAGCTCGTGGTAACGCTTCAATCACTTTGTCTATCAATTCCTCTCTTGTTTTATTTATCTGTAATCTTTCCAATTCAATTTTAAGATGACAAAATCTCTCAATCATTTGTCTCACTGACTCTCCTTTTATGTTATCAAACAGATCAAATTCTTTCTTTAATAAAGCAATTTTGTTCTTTTTAATCTGTTTACCCCCCTCAGCTTTAACACGTAAAGCTTCCCAGACAGACTTAGATGTCCCATCATGAATTAATAAAGCAAAAATATCGTTTCTGATTGCGGACTGGATCAATGCTATCATTCTCTGTTCAGCTCCAAATTCAGCTTTATCTTCTCTAGTAAATTTCTTGAATACATGATCTTCGCCTTTATCGTCTTTTGGTTTTTCATACCCATACTCCAAGCAAAACCAACTTTCATGAGCATACGCCTTTGCCCAGTTGATAAAGCGTTCTTTCCACCAGGTATAATCCTCAATGCTATCAAGAGCTGGTGGCTTTGAATGAGTTCCGTAAAAGTTATCATTCTTGATATTTTCATTTAGCACTTTAGAAATGGTTTTTGGTGTAATATTTGAAGCCTCAGACGATTCGGTTGCGAATGCGTTGTAAAACGTATTGAAGAATTCCTCAGCCATAATGCAAACCTGACAGTTTGATCAAACAAACCCAATCAGTACAATCAAATATCAAATAAACTGAAAATGACTGACACTTGATCGTCGTGAAATGATCCGACACAAAATTCCACTTTTCAATCGAACTAGGAAACTCAAGCGAAATCTCAAGTTGAAACAGAATGAGACTTCAAGTGAAATCTTTTGACTAACTACTTCAAGCGAATTCAGCAATCCAATTTCGCTTCAACTTGTTCAATCGAAATCTATGTCCAATTCTGGTTCAAGCGAAAACCCACAAGATCAGTTTCGCTTCAACTAATTCAAGCGAAATCCAAAATAACAAGTCCAGCAGATTCAAGCGAAAACTCTCAACATTATTTCGCTTCAAATGTTCAAGCGAAATAGTCCAAAAACAAGTCAAATTGTCTGATTTTGAAGCGAAATCAACTATAATCTACGAACTCTTTCAAGCGAAATCTAGTTTCTGTCCAGTTTTTGTCATTTTTACTTTGAATTTTGCCGTGAAACTTTCAAGGATTTGTTAGAATACTGTTTTACACGTTCGGTGAAAAACTCAGATCATTTTGACCGTTAAATCTCGTCCAGGTTGAAAAAGAAGGTGTAGAAGTCAGAAAATAGATGATATCAAGCTAAACTCTTCTTCCTGAGCTCTGATACCACTTGTTGGATCGTTGTTTGACCCGACTGAGTCGTTCAGAAGAGTTTTACATCCAGTTTAAAGGCGGAATCAGTAAACCGGACACGAAAACAGCTTGTAATCTTTAATCTGTTGCTTGTATTGATAATAACAATGTTTACAACCTGACAGAAAACCGGCAGCACTTCGTTACACTTTCGGAAGTCGCGTACCAAATGAAATGACAAGTGCCCTATATATAGAGGTGAGGATTTCGCTTGAAAGAAACCAAAACATGTTCAAGCGAAATCTATTGTGTGTGATTTCGCTTGAAATGTCACATAATCAGTTTCAAGCGAAATCTTCACTTAAACCTCATTTCTCAATTTCTCGAACCTCGTGCACTGAATATCCTATTCTATCCTATTACATGATACAAGACGAAGTCAATAGACGTAGTGCACTAACACTTCCTTTCTATAATAGTGATGATGATGATTATTTGATGCTGCTTGTTGACTTGTGCTGCCTTTCACGTGATTGACTATGTGTGGATGTATATCTATTGTTGTGATAATAAATCCTCCACCTATATTTTATTCTCCATTAAAGATGTGATGATGATATAAGAGATGTTGTTGACTAACACTTTCATGTGCATGTGAACTGTTAGTGGAATTTCCTTCACCAATGTTAGATGCCACCCTACCTCTCGAATTAGGTTCTTTTTTTCTATTAAATCCCTCACAAAACAACCTATGCACTCACATCTTTATGTCGTAGCCTACGGTTCAATCTGTAGGTTACAAAACAAACATTCTGTTTGTTTCTTTTCTTTCCCAACCGCAAGTTACCCCAAACATCCATACGCTATGTCTAATACTTCCTACTAACTTGTGAAGTATAAAATTACTTTCACTTAATTACTCACAAGCCCCTATACTTTATTCTCTCATATATCTTGTGTTTCCAAGCTAACTTTTGAACCGAAACGACTCCCGATCATCACGAATCACTTTGTTCATCATCCTTGAACGCTCTAACTTTGCCGAATTAGGACGATTAACCTGTAAAATTATAAACTCTCGTAGTTACTACATTCAACGCACCTAATCGCTTAGAACACAATAAAACGCGTATTATAACCACATTAGCACACGGTTTTCACACTCTCCATCACATCCCCACACTTAACGTTGATTGTCCTCAAGCAACCATTACAAACATTACTCACCTTATTAACAAATCACCATTAAATCCCTTACCGAATTAGCAATTTAAGGTCCCAAGTCATACCCGTCCCATAGACTGACACAATCGAGATTGACAATCTGACAAATAAGTGATACGCATTTAAAACAACTTAAGACTTGCCTAACTAAAACTAACATGCTTATATTACTACACACATGCCACACGCCTCTCACAATAATCGTTCCTCTCGGTTTTATCAAGACTAGCGTGTAATGTGCTAGTATGTAATTTACTCAAAACCAAATACGCGACTTTGTAATCATAAGCTTGTATAGCAATCATACCTTCACCGTATCAAATAACGTAACACATATCAAAAGGACTTTTCGGGTTTTGGGTTAAAGGTAAAGGTAGGGAAATATTTTGGTTTTTTATGTTTATATGGCGAGCACAAATGAACATACCAAACCATGACAACTTATTCACAATGATACTACACTTTGGGTTATTTTCGACCCATTTATTTAACACGAACATAATAATGATTTTTGTTTTTCTTTTTCTTTCTTTTTTTTTCTCTTTTTTTCTTTTTTTTTTTTCTTTTCCTTTTTTTTCAACAAATATCTAACACATAATTGTCATTCATGGTTGGTAGTCAAACGGGTCAAACGAGGTGTAATAAACGAAAGGTGAAAGGCTCAACATGGTTAACTAAGGTGGGTGGATAAACAATCAACAAATAACACAATGGAAGGGATCCTAATGCCTTTATCATTTATATGCATACGCTAAACCACAGTCTCGGCACGTATCAAACCACACAAGTTCTAACCAAAGTAACACATGGCCTACTCTCAGCAAATGAAAATTTATTGTAATTCAACTATCACTAAGTAGGCTCAAATATCTCACCGAATAAAAGGAATATGGGTTACCGACATATAGCATGTGTAATTCCTAAAGCATGTTACACCTAGTTAGGCATCTCTTCTCAACTATTCTCTAAAAACATGCCAGGAAATACTCTCATGAAACTTAAAGGGACAACCATGACTAGGGATCTAAGTTAGTTTAATATCAGTAGGAACTATTTAGCGATTGAAAATGTTGGTTTTCATGTAGTTCAAGCATACTTGAGAAACAAAAATTTTCAAAATTTTTCAATTTTTACCAATTTCAACCAATTCAAGCATTTAAGATCATCAATCCTACCAACCCTCTCTCGAGTTACCGCATCCCCACACTTGGAATACATTGTCCCCAATGTATGGTGCAATTTATAGTCTAAACTCAAGAGATACCACCCGCAAACCATGAACGGCTAATAACTAATTGACTCGACAAATAACACCATTCCCAGCACAAAAATTTCACACCGCCAATACACGAAAACAAAGAAAACATAAGATAGATAAACACATGCACCTGATCAGAAAACAAGTGAGTGTCTGTAGCGGTGTAACTGTTGCGCTCAAAACCGGAGAATACGCATCCAGGGATTCTCTGATATCTCACCGGGGATGTTGCAAAACATCCCCACACTTGAATCATTGCATCCGTGAAGATAGAATTGTATAAACCTGTCAAAACACAACACACCAAACGAAACCAAAACAAAGTACAAACTCTACATCCTCGGGCTGCCTCCCGAGAGCGCTAAGTTTAAAGGTCTTCAGCCAGACCGTACCTGATATCCGCTACGGTGGTCTCAATGCACACTTACCCAAAACATTTCCAACGAATGCCCGGAAATTTACATGCCATCTCCATAAGCTTGTCGGTATAATTGGCATGTTTAGAAAGCACATGAGGGTTTCGCTAATCCACTTCACGAGATATCAGGTGTTCACGAGATAAGCTTATGGACATGCAAAAACCGAAATAAACTAGTAGCTAGAGTAAGTCGGATATCGAACCAGAGGAGGATTGTGGAAAGTGTCGAATTAAAAGTATTAATTAATTACTACTAAATTGGAAAATCGGTGTGATTGATTACAAGAAATATCTAAATTAATGAATAAAAATTAAGAAAAAGATTGAGTTGTAATAAACAATGATGAGAAAAGGTGATCACTCCGGGATTCAGATTCTGTAATTACTAATAACCTAGTTCTGATTTTATTGGATGCTATTAATTGAATAGTAAATCTGTCACATCTACCAATTATCTATGCAGTTCAAAATCTTAATATTAATTGATCAGAGAAATATTAAAACAAACATTCATAGGAATCATTCAATCAACAAAAGCATAATTGGATTCAAAACATAATTATAACTCTGACTGTCACTCAGGATTTGTCTGTCACACAAGTTATATAATCACGCAAATAGTCGGCTGTCACCCGATTACAAATCCAAATCTCAATAAAAACACAAACTAGAATTAAAAGTGTCTCACAAGAATCATTCACCCGAAGTGTCCACGAGAGATTTAGCCGCTCATCTGGTTGAATGATCTTCACTGGCTTGATACCCGGTTGAAAAACCCTCTGCCGTCGAGATGATAATCTTGAGTTGATGTGATGTCCTCCCTTTAAAACCTCGTACCCCCTTCACGTGACTAGGAGCTGCTGCCAAATCTGAAGCCCAATGATATTGTTATTGTTATCGGCCCAATCCAAGAAATCCAATATGTCGGCCCAAGAGATAATGATGATGTTTAATGTTGTGATGTTTTAAAAACAAAGCCCAATCTCACGTGCCATTCAATCAAGCCTACAATGATGATGATGTATGATGAAGATGATGTCGCTGCCACTATTCTTGTGCCTCACATACTCACATGTTCCCTGACTCTTCTTCCTTAGATGTGCCGCCAAAACCAACCCCCCACGTGACTTCCTTTCTATAATAGTGATGATGATGATTATTTGATGCTGCTTGTTGACTTGTGCTGCCTTTCACGTGATTGACTATGTGTGGATGTATATCTATTGTTGTGATAATAAATCCTCCACCTATATTTTCTTCTCCATTAAAGATGTGATGATGATATAAGAGTTGTTGTTGACTAACACTTTCATGTGCATGTGATCTGTTAGTGGAATTTCCTTCACCAATGTTAGCTGCCACCCTACCTCTCGAATTAGGTTCTTTTTTTCTATTAAATCCCTCACAAAACAACCTATACACTCACATCTTTATGTCGTAGCCTACGGTTCAATCCGTAGGTTACGAAACAAACATTCTGTTTGTTTCTTTTCTTTCCCAACCACAAGTTACCCCAAACATCCACACTTGTGAAGTATAAAAATTACTTTCACTTAATTACTCACAAGCCCCTATACTTTATTCTCTCATATATCTTATATTTCCAAGCTAACTTTTGAACCGAAACGACTCCCCTTGGGGAGCACCAGTCTTGTTTGTCATGAAGAAGGATGGATCGATGCGTCTGTGCATCGATTATCGTGAGCTTAATAAGGTCACGATAAAGAATATGTATCCTTTGCCTAGAATCGATGATTTGTTCGATCAATTGCAAGGAGCAAGTTATTTCTCGAAGATTGACTTGACGTCAGGCTACCATCAACTGAAAGTTAGAGATGAAGACGTACACAAAACTGCATTTAGGACTCGTTATGGTCATTACGAGTTCCTAGTGATGCCTTTTGGGCTCACTAATGCACCTGCCGCGTTCATGGATCTCATGAATCGCGTTTGCAAGCCGTACTTAGATAAATTCGTCATCGTTTTCACCGACGACATTCTTATCTACTCGAAGAACCAAGCTGACCATGAGAAACACCTTCGCTGTATTCTCAAACTTCTACATCATGAGAAACTTTATGCCAAATTCTCTAAATGTGAATTTTGGCTTCGAGAAGTCCAATTCCTTGGACATGTGGTCAGTGAGCGTGGTATCCAAGTGGATCCGGCTAAGGTAGAAGCGGTTATGAACTGGCAAGATCCAAAGACGCCTACAGAGATTCGTAGCTTCCTGGGATTGGCAGGATATTACAGGCGTTTTATCGAAAAATTTTCAAGGATTGCTGCACCCCTAACTTCCTTGACTAAGAAGAAAGTAAAGTTCATTTGGGGCCCTAAGCAGCAAGAGTCCTTTGATATCCTAAAGCAAAAGTTGAGCAACGCCCCGGTACTGACATTGCCAGATGGGATAGAATATTTTGTGGTTTACTGCGATGCATCGCACACTGGCATGGGGTGTGTGCTTATGCAGAAAGGCAAAGTTATTGCCTATGCATCACGACAGTTAAAGGTGCATGAAAAGAATTACACCACCCACGACTTGGAGTTGGCTGCCGTTGTATTCGCACTAAAACTGTGGAGGCATTATCTATATGGAATCAAGTGTGTGATCCATTCGGATCACAAGAGCCTCCAGCACCTGTTTAATCAGAAGGATTTAAATATGAGGCAACGCCGTTGGATGGAGACTTTAAATGATTATGATTGTGAAATCAGATATCATCCCGGCAAGGCGAATGTAGTCGCTGATGCCTTGAGTCGAAAGGAAAGGGTAAAACCCATCCGAATCAATGCCAAGCGCATGGAGATAAAGAACAGTTTGATTGAAAGGTTGTTAGCTGTACAGAAGGAAGCTGTGTTGGAAGCTAACTATCCTAACGAAAAGCTAGGAGTAACTGAGGAACAGTTAACTCTTGGCAAAGACGGAATTTTGAGACTGAATGGACGAATATGGGTTCCAATTTATGGAGGACTTCGAGATGTTATCCTTCAGGAAGCCCATAGTTCTAAATATTCCGTTCATCCTGGAGCTGATAAGATGTACCAGGATCTAAGGGCAAACTATTGGTGGATAGGCTTGAAGAAGTCTGTAGCCACCTATGTAGCTAAATGCTTGACATGTGCGCAAGTCAAAGCCGAGCATCAGAAACCGTCAGGCTTGCTACAACAGCCTGAACTTCCTATGTGGAAGTGGGAAATGGTAACTATGGATTTTATCACCAAGTTACCTAAGACAAGGAAAGGAAATGATACAATATGGGTTATAGTTGATAGACTGACTAAGTCAGCACATTTCCTACCCATCAAGGAGACTTATAGCTCCGACATGTTAGCCCAGATGTATGTTGATAAGATTGTAGCCTTACACGGCATACCTGTGTCTATTATCTCTGACAGAGATACTAGATACACGTCACATTTTTGGAAAAGTTTCCAACAATCTTTGGGCACGCGTTTGAATTTTAGTACGACTTACCATCCTCAGACGGACGGCCAGAGTGAGCGTACTATTCAAACGTTGGAAGACATGCTTCGTGCATGTGTGATTGACCTGGGTGGTAGTTGGGATAAACACCTACCGTTAATCAAATTCTCCTACAACAATAGCTACCATACCAGCATTAAGGCTGCGCCTTTCGAGGCCTTATACGGTAGAAAGTGTAGAACGCCTGTTTGTTGGGCGAAAGTTGGAGATGTCCAATTATCAGGACCAGAGATAGTCTTTGAAACGACGGACAAGATTGTCCAGATTCGTGACCGTCTCAAAGTTGCCCGAGATAGGCAGAAGAGTTATGCAGATCCAAAGCGTAAAGCTTTTCACTTCGAAGTAGGTGACAAAGTGTTGCTTAAAGTATCACCCTGGAAGGGGGTGATGCGATTTGGTAAGAAAGGCAAGTTAAGCCCGAGATACATAGGACCTTTCGAGGTTATCGAACGTGTCGGGTCAGTTGCCTATAAGTTAAACTTACCGGAAGAGCTCAGTGGAATTCACAATGTGTTCCACATCTGCAATCTGAAAAAGTGCTTCGCTGATGAATCACTGGTTATACCACATACAGATGTGCATATAGATGAGAGCTTAAAATTTGTGGAAAAACCATTGTCGATTGAAGATCGACAGGTTAAGAAGCTTCGAAGGAAGCATGTACCTATTGTAAAGGTTAAATGGGATGCCCGTAGAGGTCCCGAATACACGTGGGAGGTTGAATCCATGATGAAAGAAAAGTACCCTTATTTATTTCTGTAAATCTCGGGGTCGAGATTTCTTTTAAGGGGGTGAGGATGTAACACCTCGAAAATTCACGTCCTGTAAAATGTTGACACGTGTCATATGATTGAACGTGTGAAAGAATGTTCTGAAAGGACTAAAGCTGACAGACATGAAAAGTATATGAAAATACGAGTTCTAAGTGTCAACAGTGAATAAATATATTGTACATTAACCCTACATGATGCTCATGCCTTCAAACGAATAAATCATGGATCATGCGAAGCTAAAAGTGAGAGATTACAAACTACAGGGGTTAAATGTGTCAACATGTTTAAGTTATACCTCTGAGTGACCTTTTAGCAAACCCGAAGCTTTGTAACGATTAATTATGCTCACTAGAATGCACGATAAAAATTTCATAAAGTTTCGTTATCGTATGAGAAAGTTATGATCAAATTCGTAGGCGAGGGGTTAAAGCGTTAACGTTGAAAGTTATGACTTTTCGAGTTAACCAGAAATGTCCAGGGACTTGGCAAAGTGGGTACAAGTCTTAAGGTCCTTGTAGGTAAATAAGAAGGGGTCAAATTGTAAGAATTAAGCTTAGTTGACCTTTCGGAAGGGCCAAGGGACAAGTATGCAAAAACTTGAAAATGTGAAGTCTGATCAGAAGACCCATACGGGCCGCGTAAGATCCATCAACACCCTTACGCGGGCCGCCTCAGTTGCCCAGTTACAGAAACATCAGACAGCAGCCTGTAAACGCTCTCAACCGACCTTTAACTGATATTTTCACATTGTGGGCGACCCCTAAACAGTCCTAGACACTTAGGGACACTTGTGGATGAATTGTGGTCAGTGGTAGACTTGTGTGTCAACAATCCATGGTGATTAAATCACTATATAAAGGCCAAGGTTGCAACCAAGTTTTTCACACCTTCCATCTGCACATTGGAGCATTTCTGGAGCTAAGGCCTTCCCTCTAAGCTTCACATTTCGTGCATAGGACTTCAGTAAGTTTGCTAATCCTTCCTTAGTTAAGTTTTTGCTTAGTTATAGCTTAAAAGCCAAACCGTCGTAATTAACGGTTGACTTTAAGATTAATCACTAATGGTCCAGTGATTAGTCAAATCAAAAGTAATTATAAGTTGGTAATTATGTGGGTAATAAACCCTTAAAAGGGTTCCCCCTGATTCCCACTCTAACTAGGTCTAATGTCGGGTCAAACTTACTAATAAAAAGTCAACAGGATACTTATTTTCTAATTTATGCATGATTAGCAATGTAGAACACATACAACATGTTTGATCATTAATATAACTTGGTAATTAGTGTAAGAACATGTCTAAACATGTTCAACCCGACAATTTACTGTTTAGACCCGGTTCGGAACCGAAAGTCGCAAAGCTTTGACTTTTGCTTTGACTTCAGTTCTGACCCATTTTGGTATGATTTAGAAATACCTAAGAGCTTCATTTGGACCAGGTTACATGCTAGTATAACCAGCTGTGATTATACACCATGGTTCATTAGTTAACCGATTAATACGCACGATTCCGTTAATTGCTCATATGTTGACCATTATGCCCTTTTCACCTTAACACGTGAGTTTTGAAAATGTAAAAGAGTAGAAACCTTAGTTACTGATATATAAAATTGTATGCAAAGTTTGACATCAGTTTGAGGTGTAGATTGAGAGTTATGCTCATTAGCGTAATTAAGAAGCTTTGTGTTAATTAAACGGCGTAATTAGCGTATAGCCTAGTTAAGCCAACTTTTTTATATCAAACTTATTACCCACTGATGTAATATATTATTTTGTGATTTTTGAAGATTTTTAATTAATTTTAGGCTGAGCATAACTTATAGTCGTAGGCTTAATCCGGTAATTGTCGGTTTTGCCCTTACGGGCCATAAAATGAGTTTTACATATCTAATCGACTCCAAACCTTTTGCTAATGATCTTAAATGATAAATAAATTATTTTAAGCCTTCTGGAATAATAAAATTATCAGCTTTATGTATCGAACCCGGAAATGGCTTCTAATCGCCATATTAAGCGTTTGTTAACGCATAGTATGTACTAAAACTATTTTAAACATACAAGGGTTGATACCTACTGATATTTTAGGCAAATTATAATATTTTAACAGTAAGCAAAAGTTGTTTAACTCAGACTTCAGTTTTGAGCTTTACGGCTTATGTGAAATTACCAAAATGCCCCTACGGAGCATAGTTTAGTTATAATTGATAAATTTCACATATATACTTTACCCTACTATTATAACTTAGTAAACTAAGTATTCTTGCTGATTATATCAGACCTGTAACTCAGGTTAATACTTAGACTCTTTTATAACCTTGAAAATGACCAAACTACCCCTACGAGGCATAGTTTGTGTTTAAATTCGTTTCGGGCATAATAAAAGACATCTTACTGATGTCACAACATATTTGAAGCATATTAACTTAGGAAACATGCATATGGCTCTAATATTTACCCGTTACGCTTATTACGCGTTCGGTTCGGTTTATGTAACTAGTTTACATAAATTAGCCGAAACGGGTCAAACCTTATCGGTTTTATCTCAAAATCCAGAGTGTCTATGAAATACCCATATTAATAAAGTCTCCGAACTTGTTGGGTCTAAATCACATTCTATCCGGTCTTCGCTTAATCGTGCGTACGAACCGTATCTTTGAAACTAACCGGTCTAAGCTTAAGCTTAACTAAAGACCCGTTAGGATTCTAATAGGTTATTATAAACCTTCGTTCCAGATTAGGAGTACCAGTAAAAGCTACTTGCGTTTGCTTATTGTGATTAATACTTTGCTCAGGTAAATACTTTTAACTTATTTTCCCTATACGGGCTTGGGTTACGGTATATAAAATACCACTTGGTCGGGCATTAAATCTTCCATCGTTTGGTGGTTAATTGAATAATTTGATCGGCCCATTTAAATAGTATTGTTTACTTAAAGCCTTTGGGGGGTTAATGACCATGTCCCAGATATCCCTGGCATCATTTTATGAAATGGCCACGATTTAAGCGCGGGGTGTAGGCGTACACCCGTCAGTGCACAAAAGAATAATGTGGTGTGTCTATTGATCTTTAACCCGGACACGATCCGGGCTACTAAACGCATAAAGGAACATGTAATTCATTCACAAGATTATATATTTAAAAAAAAAAATCTCCCAAGTTATAAAATGTTTATGCCACGTGCATCCAAACCAATTTTTAATCATTTTCCAAAATGAGTCAGTTGATTGTATTTACCAGTGTAAACTGACGTATTTTCCCAAAAAGATTAATGCAGGTACTAAGCGTAATTGGCTGGGATTTCTCCTTAGCATCAATAGAAGTCTCGCAAGCTTAAGATGCCTAAAGTCTGTTGAACTACTGTTTCTTATTTTCGATCCATCTGTGGATAAACTTTCAACTAATTGTGATACACAATATTACAATATTTATTCGGTTGAAATGTATCTTTAAATTGCTTCCGCTGTGCATATTAAATATTGTGTTGTTTGACTATTATGTTGCCAACCACGTCACGATACTCCCCACCGGGCCCACCGGTGACACGTGGAAACCGGGGTGTGACACAATGGTGATATATATGCGGATTAGACACCAAAAAAAAGCACTCAACAAATGGCTACAACTTAAGGAATGTGTTTAGTGACAGCATCAGATTCCTAATTGATGGAGAAAGGTCTGGTGGCAAGAAAAGCTGCTTCTAGGAGGTTGTCAAGTGTTTTCGCTCGACGATTCCATTCTTGGGTGGTTGGTTTGGCCCTTGTTCCTGTAACTCGAATCCTAGCCCGTTATATCCCATTTTAATTTTACACCATTGTGAACCTTACGCCATTTTTACTCTCTGGTCGAGGTTCTCGGCATTGAAAAATCTTGGTAAACTAAATCACACGTGTATATGTTGACATTTAAGAGATATACAGTCAAAAAAATCAAGGGCAATGGTGATATATATGCGGATTGGACACAAAAAAAACACTCAAAAAATGGCTACGATTTAAGGAATGTGTTTATTGACGGCATCAGATTCTTAATTGATGGAGAAAGGTCTGGTAGCAAGAAAAGCTGCTTCTAGGAGGTTGTCAAGTGTTTTCGCTCGACGATTCCATTCTTGGGTGGTTGGTTTGGCCCTTGTTCCTGTAACTCGAATCCTAGCCCGTTATATCCCATTTTAATTTTACACCATTGTGAACCTTACGCCTTTTTTACTCTCTAATCGAGGTTCTCGGCATTGAAAAATCTTCGTAAACTAAATCACACGTGTATATGTTGTCATTTAAGAGATATACAGTCAAGAAAATCAAGGGCAATGGTGATATATATGCGGATTAGACACCTAAAAAAACACTCAACAAATGGCTATAATTTAAGGAATGTGTTTAGTGACGGCATCAGATTCCTAATTGATGGAGAAAGGTCTGGTGGCAAGAAAAGCTGCTTCTAGGAGGTTGTCAAGTGTTTTCGTTCGACTATTCCATTCTTTTGTGGTTGGTTTGGCCCTTGTTCCTGTAACTCGAATCCTAGCGCGGTATATCCCATTTTAATTTTAAACCATTGTGAACCTTACGTCTTTTTACCCTCTGATCGAGGTTCTCGGCATTGAAAAATCTTCGTAAACTAAATCACACGTGTATACGTTGACATTTAAGAGATATACAGTCCAGAAAATCAAGGGCAATTGTGATATATATGCGGATTAGACACCAAAAAAAACACTCAACAAATGGCTACAATTTAAGGAATGTGTTTAGGGACGGCATCAGATTCCCAATTGATGGAGAAAGGTCTGGTGGCAAGAAAATCTGCTTATAGGAGGTGGTCAAGTGTTTTCGCTCGACGATTCCTTTCTTGGGTGGATGGTTTGGCCCTTGTTCCTGTAACTAGAATCCTAGCCCGATATATCCCATTTTAATTTTACACCATTGTGAACCTTACGCCTTTTTTACTCTCTGATCGAGGTTCTCGGTATTGAAAATTTTTCGTAAACTAAATCACACGTGTATTTGTTGACATTTAAGAGATATATACAGTTAAGAAAATCAAGGGCAATGGTGATATGTTGATTAGACACAAAAAAAACACTCAACAAATGGCTACAATTTAAGGAATGTGTTTAGTGACGACATCAGATTACTATTTGATGGAGAAAGGTCTGGTGGCAAGAAAAGCTGCTTCTAGGAGGTTGTCAAGTGTTTTCGCCCGACGAATCCATTCTTGGGTGGTTGGTTTGGCCCTTCTTCCTGTAACTCGAATCCTAGCCCGTTATATCCCATTTTAATTTTACACCATTGTGAACCTTACACCTTTTTTACTCTCTGATCGAGGTTCTCGGCATTGAAAAATCTTTGTAAACTAAATCACACCTATATATGTTGACATTTAAGAGATATACAGTCAAGAAAATCAAGGGCAATGGTGATATATATGCGGATTAGACACCAAAAAAAACATTCAACAAATGGCTACAATTTAAGGAATGTGTTTATTGATGGCATCAGATTTCTAATTGATGGAGAAAGGTCTGGTGGCAAGAAAAGCTACTTCTAGGAGGTTGTCAAGTGTTTTCGCTCGACGATTCCATTCTTGGGTGGTTGGTTTGGCCCTTGTTCCTGTAAGTCGAATCCTAGCCCGGTATATCCCATTTTAATTTTACACCATTGTTAACCTTACGCCTTTTTACCCTCTGATCGAGGTTCTCGGCATTGAAAAATCTTCATAAACAAAATCACACGTGTATATGTTGACAATTAAGAGATATACAGTCAACAAAATCAAGGGCAATGGTGATATATATGCGGATTAGACAAAAAAACACTCAACAAATGGATACAATTTAAGGAATGTGTTTAGTGACGGCATCAGATTCGTAATTGATGGAGAAAGGTCTGGTGGCAAGAAAAGCTGCGTCTAGGAGGTTGTCAAGTGTTTTCGCTCGACGATTCCATTCTTTTGTGGTTGGTTTGGCCCTTGTTCCTGTAACTCGAATCCTAGCGCGGTATATCCCATTTTAATTTTAAACCATTGAGAACCTTACGCCTTTTTACCCTCTGATCGACGTTCTCGGCATTGAAAAATCTTCGTAAACTAAATCACACGTGTATACGTTGACATTTAAGAGATATACAGTCCAGAAAATCAAGGGCAATTGTGATATATATGCGGATTAGACACCAAAAAAAAACACTCAACAAATAGCTACAATTTAAAGAATGTGTTTAGTGACGGCATCAGATTCCCAATTGATGGAGAAAGGTCTGGTGGCAAGAAAATCTGCTTATAGGAGGTGGTCAAGTGTTTTCGCTCGACGATTCCTTTCTTGGGTGGATGGTTTGGCCCTTGTTCCTGTAACTAGAATCCTAGCCCGATATATCCCATTTTAATTTTACACCATTGTGAACCTTACGCCTTTTTTACTCTCTGATCGAGGTTCTCGGCATTGAAAATTTTTCGTAAACTAAATCACACGTGTATTTCTTGACATTTAAGAGATATATACAGTTAATAAAATCAAGGGCAATGGTGATATGTTGATTAGACACAAAAAAAACACTTAACAAATGGCTACAATTTAAGGAATGTGTTTAGTGACGACAGCAGATTACTATTTGATGGAGAAAGGTCTGGTGGCAAGAAAAGCTGCTTCTAGGAGGTTGTCAAGTGTTTTCGCTCGACGAATCCATTCTTGGGTGGTTGGTTTGGCCCTTCTTCCTGTAACTCGAATCCTAGCCCGTTATATCTCATTTTAATTTTACACCATTGTGAACCTGACGCCTTTTTTACTCTCTGATCGAGGTTCTCGGCATTGAAAAATCTTTGTAAACTAAATCAGACCTGTATATGTTGACATTTAAGAGATATACAGTCAAGAAAATCAAGGGCAATGGTGATATATATGCGGATTAGACACCAAAAAAAACACTCAACAAATGGCTACAATTTAAGGAATGTGTTTATTGATGGCATCAGATTCCTAATTGATGGAGAAAGGTCTGGTGGCAAGAAAAGCTGCTTCTAGGAGGTTGTCAAGTGTTTTCGCTCGACGATTCCATTCTTGGGTGGTTGGTTTGGCCCTTGTTCCTGTAAGTCGAATCCTAGCCCGGTATATCCCATTTTAATTTTACACCATTGTTAACCTTACGCCTTTTTACCCTCTGATCGAGGTTCTCGGCAATGAAAAATCTTCGTAAACTAAATCACACGTGTATATGTTGACATTTAAGAGATATACAGTCTACAAAATCAAGGGCAATGGTGATATATATGCGGATTAGACAAAAACAACACTCAACAAATGGCTACAATTTAAGGAATGTGTTTAGTGACGGCATCAGATTCCTAATTGATGGAGAAAGGTCTGGTGGCAAGAAAAACTGCGTCTAGGAGGTTGTCAAGTGTTTTCGCTCGACGATTCCATTCTTTTGTGGTTGGTTTGGCCCTTGTTCCTGTAACTCGAATCCTAGCGCGGTATATCCCATTTTAATTTTAAACCATTGTGAACCTTACGCCTTTTTACCCTCGGATCGAGGTTCTCGGCATTGAAAAATCTTCGTAAACTAAAACACACGTGTATATGTTGACATTTAAGAGATATACAGTCAAGAAAATCAAGGGCAATTGTCATATATATGCGGATTAGACACCAAAAAAAAACACTCAACAAATGGCTACAATATAAGGAATGTGTTTAGTGACGGCATCAGATTCCTAATTGATGGAGAAAGGTCTGGTGGCAAGAAAAGCTGCTTCTAGGAGGTTGTCAAGTGTTTTCGCTCGACGATTCCTTTCTTGGGTGGATGGTATGGCCCTTGTTCCTGTAACTCGAATCCTAGCCTGATATATCCCATTTTAATTTTACACCATTGTGAACCTTACGCCTTTTTTACTCTCTGATCGAGGTTCTCGGCATTGAAAAATTTTCGTAAACTAAATCACACGTGTATATGTTGACATTTAAGAGATATACAGTTAAGAAAATCAAGGGCAATGGTGATATATATGTGGATTAGACACAAAAGAAACACTCAACAAATGGCTACAATTTAAGGAATGTGTTTAGTGACGACATCAGATTACTATTTGATGGAGAAAGGTCTGGTGGCAAGAAAAGTTGCTTCTAGGAGGTTGTCAAGTGTTTTCGCTCGACGAATCCATTCTTGGGTGGTTGGTTTGGCCCTTGTTCCTGTAACTCGAAACCTCGCCCGGTATATCCCATTTTAATTTTACACCATTGTGAACCTTACGCCTTTTTTACTCTCTGAGCGAGGTTATCGGCATTGAAAAATTTTCGTAAACTAAATCCCACGTGTATATGTTGACATTTAAGAGATATACAGTCAAGAAAATCAAGGGCAATGGTGATATATATCCGGATTAGACACCAAAAAAAACTCAACAAATGGCAACAATTTAAGGAATGTGTTTAGTGACATCATCAGATTTCTAATTGATGGAGAAAGGTCTGGTGGCAAGAAAAGCTGCTTCTAGGAGGTTGTCAAGTGTTTTCGCTCGACGATTCCATTCTTTTGTGGTTGGTTTGGCCTTTGTTCCTGTAACTCGAATCCTAGCCCGGTATATCCCATTTTAATTTTACACCATTGTTAACCTTACGCCTTTTTACCCTCGTTCTCGGCATTGAAAAATCTTCGTAAACTAAATCACGTGTGTATATGTTGACATTTAAGAGATATACAGTCAAGAAAATCAAGGGCAATTGTGACATATATGCGGATTAGACACCAAAAAAAACACTCAACAAATGGCTACAATTTAAGGAATGTGTTTAGTGACGACATCAGATTCCTAATTGATGGAGAAAGGTCTGGTGGCAAGAAAAGCTGCTTCTAGGAGGTTGTCAAGTGTTTTTGCTCGACGATTCCATTCTTGGGTGGATCCTTTGGCCCTTGTTCCTGTAACTCAAATCCTAGCCCGGTATATCCCATTTAAATTTTACACCATTGTGAACCTTACGCCTTTTTTACTCTCTGATCGAGGTTCTCGGAATTGAAAAATCTTCGTAAACTAAATCACACGTGTATATGTTGACATTTAAGAGATATACAGTCAAGAAAATCACGGGCAATGGTGATATATATGCGGATTAGACACCAAAAAAAACTCAACAAATGGCTACAATTTAAGGAAAATGTGTTTAGTGACGACATCAGATTCCTAGTTGATGGAGAAAGGTATGGTGGCAAGAAAAGCTGCTTCTAGGAGGTTGTCAAGTGTTTTCGCTCGACGATTCCATTCATGGGTGGATGGTTTGGCCCTTGTTCCTGTAACTCGAATGCTAGCCCGTTATATCTCATTTTAATTTTACACCATTGTGAACCTTACGCCTTTTTTACTCTCTGATCGAGGTTCTCGGCATTGAAAAATCTTCGTAAACTAAATCACACATGTATATGTTGACATTTAAGAGATATAAAGTAAAGAAAATCAAGGGCAATGGTGATATATATGCGAATTAGACACCAAAAAAAACACTCAACAAATGGCTACAACTTAGGGAATGTGTTTAGTGACAGCATCAGATTCCTAATAGATGAAGAAAGGTATGGTGGCAAGAAAAGCTGCTTCTAGGAGGTTGTCAAGTGTTTTTGCTCGATGATTCCATTCTTGGGTGGTTGGTTTGGCCCTTGTTCCTGTAACTCGAATCCTAGCCCGGTATATCCCATTTTAATTTTACACCATTGTGAACCTTACGCCTTTTTTACTCTCTGATCGAGGTTCTCGGCATTGAAAAATCTTCGTAAACTAAATCACACGTGTATATGTTGACATTTAAGAGATATACAGTCAAGAAAATCAAAGACAATGGTGATATATATGCGGATTATACACCAACAAAAACACTCAACAAATGGCTACAATTTAAGGAATGTGTTTAGTGACGGCATCAGATTCCTAATTGATGGAGAAAGGTATGGTGGCAAGAAAAGCAGCTTCTAGGAAGTTGTCAAGTGTTTTCGCTCGACGATTCCATTCTTGGGCGGTTGGTTTGGCCCTTGTTCCTGTAACTCGAATCCTAGCCCGTTATATCCCATTTTAATTTTACACCATTGTGAACCTTACGCCTTTTTTACTCTCTGATCGAGTTTCTCGCCATTGAAAAATCTTCGTAAACTAAATCACACGTGTATATGTTGACATTTAAGAGATATACAGTCAAGAAAATCAAGGGCAATGGTGATATATATACGGATTAGACACAAAAAAAACACTCAACAAATGGCTACAATTTAAGGAATGTGTTTATTGACGGCATCAGATTCTTAATTGATGGAGAAAGGTCTGGTGGCAAGAAAAGCTGCTTATTGGAGGTTGTCAAGTGTTTTCGCTCAACTACTCCATTCTTGGGTGGTTGGTTTGGCCCTTGTTCCCGTAACTCGAATCCTAGCCCGGTATATCCCATTTTAATTTTACACCATTGTGAACCTTACACCTTTTTTACTCTCTGATCGAGGTTCTCGGCAATGAAAAATCTTCGTAAACTAAATCACACGTGTATATGTTGACATTTAAGTGATATACAGTTAAGAAAATCAAGGGCAATGGTGATATATATGCCGATTAGACACCAAAAAAAACACTCAACAAATGGCTACAATTTAAGGAATGTGTTTAGTGACGGCATCAGATTCCTAATTGATGGAGAAATGTCTGGTGGCAAGAAAAGCTGCTTCAAGGAGGTTGTCATGTGTTTTCGCTTGACGATTCCATTCTTGGGTGGTTGGTTTTGCCCTTGTTCCTGTAACTCGAATCCTAGCCCGGTATATCACATTTTAATTTTACACCATTGTGAACCTTACGCCTTTTTTACTCTCTGATCGAGTTTCTCGGCATTGAAAAATCTTCGTAAACTAAATCACACGTGTATATGTTGTCATTTAAGAGATATACAGTCAAGAAAATCAAGGGCAATGGTGATATATATGCGGATTAGACACCAAAAAAAACACTCAACAAATGGCAACAATTTAAGGAATGTGTTTTGTGACATCATCAGATTCCTAATTGATGGAGAAAGGTCTGGTGGCAAGAAAATCTGCTTCTTGGAGGTTGTCAAGTGTTTTGGCTTGACGATTCCATTCTTGGGTGGTTGGTTTTGCCCTTGTTCCTGTAACTAGAATCCTAGCCCGATATATCTGTTGGTGCATTCATCTGTCGTCTTCGTCTTATGTCGAGTCTCGGGTTCATTGCAGATTTGAACAAGTGTGACATCATCATTATGACATCATCATGTGACATCATAATGATGACATCACAATTTAGAACTCATGAAACAAGGATTAGATGGTTGACCGTTTGAAGAATAGTTGAATGTTTGAATATCTTGTAACCGTTTGAGAATCATGTACGTTTGAAGGGTTCCGTTTGAAATGGTTATGCCACTTTCAAACGGAAGGGTCCTCCCTATAAATAGCCTTCAAACGATTTCATTTGTAAGATTCTGATTTCCGACGCCGAGGTGCTGTCGAGGTGTCTCCAGTCTTGTAAACGTTCAGAGATTAATAAACGAGACAATTAATAGTGAATCCAAGCTAAACAAAGACAGAATCAATGAATTCCGCCTCTGATTCTGTCTGAGCACTCTTCTGATCGACTCGTTAGGTCGTTTCACGATCCTACAAGTGGTATCAGAGCTCAGGAGGAAGAGTTCTTACCGTTTAGCTCGTTTTCGCTAGAAAATTCTGATTTCTACACTTTCTTTTCTGATTTGGACAAGTGTTTACGGTTAAAACGGTCTAAAACTTTCACAATTCAAACGAAACACAGTATTAACGAATCCTTGAAAATTTGAGACTAAAACTCGACTTAAAACTGATCAAAAAATCCATTCCGTTTGAAAATGTTCGTAATATGCTGACGTCATAGGCTATTACGTTTGAATATACCGTTTGAAGCTTGACGTTACGTTTGAAAATGGTGTAGTTTCAAACGTGACAGGACTATTACGTTTGAAACTTGTGTTCCGTTTGAACATATCGTTTGAAATTGCACCTGAAAGTTTGAAATTGCACCTGAAAGTTTGAAATTGCACCTGGCCGTTTGAAACATAACCTGACCGTTTGAAATTCAACATGACCGTTTGAAACATCTGTTTGAAAAGTGTTTCAGTTTTTCACGTGATAGTGCTTTGGGTTGTGTGAACCGTTTGAAAAGTTAATCAAGTTGTGAAAATCATTTTACAAGAGCATGTGATAGTTCTTTGATTTCGAAGTGTGAGTTTGTTGGAACTTGTGATATTAGTTTGTCGGCAATTTAAAAATTGGTTCATGTGAATATATCGGGTCATGTGTTAAAAATTAGAGTTGTTGATAAAAATTTTGTAGATAAGTTCATGAGATTCGGCCAAATCATTGTAATTTCATGTTAAAGTTGTCAGCACAACACATTAAATGATTCAAGGTGATCACGTGAATTTCTAAGTAGTGGATGTGTGTCAGGCATTTGTAAATTCTATAAAGGTATCGAAACATGTTTGCATGAGAAACAAGTTTGTCAGTTTATGTGATTACATGTGATTTGATAAGTCATTGATGGTTTATTAAAATTTACATGTGATATCAGTCCATTACTTGTTTACAACGGCCCATGTGAACCACATTTCGTTCGGCCCAATCATTAATCAGTCTCATTAATCAACAGTCAAAGTTCACGGCCCAAGTTTTAAATTGGCACAAGGCATACAATACACTACATTGACCCAATTAGCATTTGAAAACCAAAACATGGATGATGGTTATTGGAGTGAAAGAATAAGAAAGTGTTTGGAAAGAGAAGCCAAGAAAAAGGAGAAAGCTAAAGAAGAATCTAAGAAACTTGGAACTTCGAATTCTGAATCAGTATCAAAGAAAAAGATTGAAACAAATGCAACTATTTTTGATCAGTCATCAGACGAAGAGAGTGATGATAAAAATGTTCAAGTTGAGAAGAAACAGGTTGAAAAAATTCCAGCTTTGAAGGTCGAGAAGAAAGCTGATGATGAAAAGATTCCTGGAAAATGCTTAAACTGTGAAAATGTTGAATCAGTATGCTCCAAGTGTGATAACTTTAAGAATGACAATGACAAACTCTTGAAAGATGCAGAAAATTTGACATTGGACTTCAAAAAGTTGGAGGATGAGAAGCAAGCTGATATTAAACAGATTCTTGTTTTGCAGGAAAATTTTGAGAAGTTAAAATCTGAAAATGACAAACTGTTGAGTGGTTTGGACAGTTTGACATTAGAAAACAAAATTTTGAAAGAAAAAAAAAGATTTTGAAAATGAAAAATTAAAAATTGAGAAAGATTTTCAAAGTCAAATAAAAATTTTAGAAGATGAAAGAGATATGTTTGGTAAAAACAATCTTGAAAAACAAATTGAAATCAATTCTCATCTTGAAAAGATTATTCGACTTGAAAAAGAGGCAGAATGTGCTCAAAAGAAAATCAATGAATGGGAAGAAAAGTTGAAGGTGTTTGTGAATACTTCAACAATTCCTTGCCCAAAACCTTTTAATTCTGTTCCAATAAGTGACAATGTCACAAACTTTGACAAAGTCAAAGTTGAAGATTGTGATGAGAAATCTGATGATGAAAAAGATAAAATTGAAAAACAAAAATTGTTTTTGAAATTAAAAGAAAAATTCCAAGAAACTGTTCTACGATCGACTGAAAAAGGGAGAATGCTCTAAGCAAAAACCTTTGAAAAAGAAAGTGGAACAGAAACAAAAAATTAAAAATTTGAAAAATGTTCAAAAAGAGAATAACAGGTCATCAGATCGATCATCCAATCGCAATCAAAAACCACAAAAAGTAAAAAATGAAAACTCTAAAATTGTTGGTAATAAGTGGTGCAGGTCGGATCACAGTGCGCAAAAGCCAAATTCAGCTGAGAAGAGGAGAAACGACTACCACGAGGCCAAACAGTGTTACGACTTGAATGTTTGGTACGAAGGTGGTAACTGGTACGATAACAGGGTGTGTTACAGATGCGGTTATCAAGGACACATTGCTGTTAACTGCCAGAGTCTGTATTTTGAGACAAGGATATGTTATAATTGCAATATCAAAGGTCACATTGCCAGAGACTGCCCAAGGAGATCGAATGAAAGATCGAGGGCTAAATCTCAGAAAATGGCAAACATTCCAGTCAACGTCAAGCCTAAAGAACAGAAGGTTCAAGAACCTAAAGTTCAAGAAACGAAAGTGAAGCTTTCTCAAGGGCAAAAAGACAGACTGAGGAAGAAGAGGAAGAAGGCGAGAGAGTATCTCGAGAAGATTTTGTCCTCGGGTTCATCCATTGGTAAAAATAAGAGTTCTGATGAACCGCTTTCCTCAACTGCAAAGTCAAACAAGACGAGTTCATCAGATACAAATTTGAGGACAGAAGAGAGAAAGAAGAAGAAGAAAGTTGTCGGCGATGAATCTGGCTCATCAAAGTCAGACAAGCCATGTGCAGGCAATGATTCTGGTACGGTAAAGCCAGAAGAGCCGGTAGTTGAGGTAAAAACTGAGAATTCAGGTTTAACAATGGATGATGCAAATTTTCCACCATTGTTGAACAAGAATTCAAAATCACCCAAGGACCGTCAGGCTTGGGTGAGTCTGTTTAAATAGAAAAACCTGACTTGCCGGAGATCCCAAGTTGGTAATCGTGGATCATGAATCGGCATCATTCTTTATCATGTTTGTATAAAATGTTTGAGAAGTTTTTGCAGGACTTGCCGGAACTCCCAGGTTTGTAAGCGAGGAGTAGGAATCGGCACTTTGAGAATTCAACCAAAAGATGGTAAATTGGTTGAAAAGCAGGTTTAAGTTGTATGGTTGTGATTTCTACAAGTGGTTGAAAAACAAAATGATGAGTTTATCCCCTAACCTACAATTGGTTAAAATTAATCAACAAAACTAATTTTCCGGAAAAACCATTTGATTAAAACAAACTTAAGTGTTTTGAAATCAATGGGAAAATAGTTTGTTGTGAGGGGGAGTTCTGATTGTTTATGCCAAGTGGATGGAGAATTGAGGCGATTCAATATCAGTTGTCATATTCTTGTACAGTTTGTTTTCAAATTTCCTAAAATGTGTTTGCATTTTAGGGGGAGTAATTTTTTAGAAAATCCAAAAACATTTGAAAATTTGAAAAAGCCAAAAACATGATAAAAATGCAAAAATGAGTTTTGTTGTGAAAAAGAGGAAATGATAGTAGATCAGTTGGACTGTCACAGCATGCTAAAGAAATGGAGAGATAAAATGTGATAAACGATCTCACTAACGATGTGACGATAGGCTCAGCTAGACTAGTAGATTTGCGATAACGATACAAACTTAAATGAAAAAGCCTAGTTCTAGTGGGAAACATGGTCGAAAGCATAGTACTTAGTTTTGTCCTTCTTGACTGTGTGCCTACTCGGTAATCGCTGATTGTCGAAAGACATAAAACTGGTTAAGTTTGTGAACTTTCACAACTTTGCTGAAAAGTCGCTGTGATTGTGCATTTCATTTTGCAAAGATTTAAACTTGTTTTATTTCTTTATTTTGTTTAAGCATCGGACATCCTCTGCGTATACGTGAGTATCGACCTGGATGTTGTTGCCTAAATGTTCTGCTTTATTTTCTTTGGTGTTTCGTTTAAGCTTTGGACCTCCTCTGCGTATACGGAAGTATCGACCTGGTGGTTAAAGCCTAAACAATTTCAACTTATTTTTATTTTCTTATTTTGTTTAAACATTGGACTTTCTCTGCGTATACGGAAGTATCGACCTGATTGTTAATGTTTAAACATTCTGCTTTATTTTCGCACAATTCACAGTTGATAAAAGTTTAAAGGCATTGCTTGAGTTAGTGTATTGCATGATGAGGGGATATGCTGAGATCGTGGGGTCCATAAGAACTTAGTGCTATCTTAATATACCTTAAAGTATCGCTAAGCAGATTGAAAGTTTTTAGATTGAGTTTAAGTGGACAACAATATCGTCAATCAACGTGAATCGTTTAGAGCTTAAAACGTTTAAAGCTTAACGGTGCTAGTGATTGGTCACAAAAACTGATATGATCCTCTTACGCGAAGCTCACAAAAATATTGTTTGTAAATATTTCTTTACTGCATTTCTTTGTTATATTCAAAAATACAAAAAGATTTTAGTGTGTTTTAGCATAAATTTTTGAAAAATACAAAAAGATTTTCGACAATTGATGTTGAAGAGCTGATTTTCAAAATTCCGAGTGCTGAACATGATGAACAGGTTTGGGAGTGTGTGTATTGAATTGAGAAATTTATTTTGAGAAAGAGTAGTTTGATTAGTTAATCAAGGTCATTAATTTGAACTTGATATAACTATTACTAGTAAGTTTTTCTTATTGATTTAAGTAAAAACTTATGTTGTGATGAGAAAATGTGTGCAGGAAATGAGCTTAAACAGAGATAAAGCCAGGGATTGATCTCAAGGTGATAGCTAATTCCAGACAGCGATCCCATCATGATGAGAGGGGGAGTCTGACGAGGTTAGAGCCAAAGAGAAGATCCTGGTATATGCGAAGAAAGAAAAGAGACAGATAAAGACTGAAGATGCAAAGACTCGACACTTAAGACTCGTCAACATCTGAGGGGGAGTCTGTTGGTGCATTCATCTGTCGTCTTCGTCTAATGTCGAGTGTCGGGTTCGTTGCAGATTTGAACAAGTGTGACATCATCATTATGACATCATCATGTGACATCATAATGATGACATCACAATTTAGAACTCATGAAACAAGGATTAGATGGTTGACCGTTTGAAGAATAGTTGAATGTTTGAATATCTTGTAACCGTTTGAGAATCATGTACGTTTGAAGGGTTCCGTTTGAAATGGTTATGCCACTTTCAAACGGAAGGGTCCTCCCTATAAATAGCCTTCAAACGATTTCATTTGTAAGATTCTGATTTCCGACGCCGAGGTGCTGTCGAGGTGTCTCCAGTCTTGTAAACGTTCAGAGATTAATAAACGAGACAATTAATAGTAAATCCAAGCTAAACAAAGACAGAATCAATGAATTCCGCCTCTGATTCTGTCTGAGCACTCTTCTGATCGACTCGTTAGGTCGTTTCACGATCCTACAATATCCCATTTTTATTTTACACCATTGTGAACCTTACGCCTTTTTTACTCTCTGATCGAGGTTCTCGGCATTGAAAATTTTTCGTAAACTAAATCACACGTGTATATGTTGACATTTAAGAGATATACAGTTAAGAAAATCAAGGGCAATGGTGATATATATGTTGATTAGACACAAAAAAACACTCAACAAATGGCTACAATTTAAGGAATGTGTTTAGTGACGACATCAGATTACTATTTGATGGAGAAAGGTCTGGTGGCAAGAAAAGCTACTTCTAGGAGGTTGTCAAGTGTTTTCGCTCGACGAATCCATTCTTGGGTGGTTGGTTTGGCCCTTCTTCTTGTAACTCGAATCCTAGCCCGTTATATCCCATTTTAATTTTACACCATTGTGAACCTTACGCCTTTTTTACTCCCTGGTCGAGGTTCTCGGCATTGAAAAATCTTTGTAAACTAAATCACACCTGTATATGTTGACATTTAAGAGATATACAGTCAAGAAAATCAAGGGCAATGGTGATATATATGCGGATTAGACACCAAAAAAAACACTCAACAAATGGCTACAATTTAAGGAATGTGTTTATTGATGGCATCAGATTCCTAATTGATGGAGAAAGGTCTGGTGGCAAGAAAAGCTGCTTCTAGGAGGTTGTCAAGTGTTTTCGCTCGACGATTCCCTTCTTGGGTGGTTGGTTTGGCCCTTGTTCCTGTAACTCGAATCCTAGCCCGGTATATCCCATTTTAATTTTACACCATTGTTAACCTTACGCCTTTTTACCCTCTGATCGAGGTTCTCGGCAATGAAAAATCTTCGTAAACTAAATCACACGTGTATATGTTGACATTTAAGAGATATACAGTCTACAAAATCAAGGGCAATGGTGATATATATGCGGATTAGACAAAAAAAAACACTCAATAAATGGCTACAATTTAAGGAATGTGTTTAGTGACGGCATCAGATTCCTAATTGATGGAGAAAGGTCTGGTGGCAAGAAAAGCTGCGTCTAGGAGGTTGTCAAGTGTTTTCGCTCGACGATTCCATTCTTTTGTGGTTGGTTTGGCCCTTGTTCCTGTAACTCGAATCCTAGCACGGTATATCCCATTTTAATTTTAAACCATTGTGAACCTTACGCCTTTTTACCCTCGGATCGAGGTTCTCGGCATTGAAAAATCTTCGTAAACTAAATCACACGTGTATATGTTAACATTTAAGAGATAGACAGTCAAGAAAATCAAGGGCAATTGTGATATATATGCGGATTAGACACCAAAAAAAACACTCAACAAATGGCTACAATTTAAGGAATGTGTTTAGTGACGGCATCAGATTCCTAATTGATTGAGAAAGGTCTGGTGGCAAGAAAAGCTGCTTCTAGGAGGTTGTCAAGTGTTTTCGCTCGACGATTCCTTTCTTGGGTGGATGGTTTGCCCTTGTTCCTGTAACTCGAATCCTAGCCCGATATATCCCATTTTAATTTTACACCATTGTGAACCTTACGCCTTTTTTACTCTCTGATCGAGGTTCTCGGCATTGAAAAATTTTCGTAAACTAAATCACACGTGTATATGTTGACATTTAAGAGATATGCAGTTAAGAAAATCAAGGGCAATGGTGATATATATGTGGATTAGACACAAAAAAACACTCAACAAATGGCTACAACTTAAGGAATGTGTTTAGTGACGACATCAGATTACTATTTGATGGAGAAAGGTCTGGTGGCAAGAAAAGCTGCTTCTAGGAGGTTGTCAAGTGTTTTCGCTCGACGAATCCATTCTTGGGTGGTTGGTTTGGCCCTTGTTCCTGTAACTCGAAACCTAGCCCGGTATACCCCATTTTAATTTTACACCATTGTGAACCTTACGCCTTTTTTACTCTCTGAGCGAGGTTCTCGGCATTGAAAAATCTTCGTAAACTAAATCACACGTGTATATGTTGACATTTAAGAGATATACAGTCAAGAAAATCATGGGCAATGGTGATATATATGCGGATTAGACACCAAAAAAAAACTCAACAAATGGCAACAATTTAAGGAATGTGTTTAGTGACATCATCATATTCCTAATTGATGGAGAAAGGTCTGGTGGCAAGAAAAGCTGCTTCTAGGAGGTTGTCAAGTGTTTTCGCTCGACGATTCCATTCTTTTGTGGTTGGTTTGGCCTTTGTTCCTGTTACTCGAATCCTAGCCCGGTATATCCATTTTAATTTTACACCATTGTTAACCTTACGCCTTTTTACCCTCGTTCTCGGCATTGAAAAATCTTCGTAAACTAAATCACGCGTGTATATGTTGACATTTAAGAGATATACAGTCAAGAAAATCATGGGCAATTGTGATATATATGCGGATTAGACACCAAAAAAAACACTCAACAAATGGCTACAATTTAAGGAATGTGTTTAGTGACGGCATCAGATTCCTAATTGATGGAGAAAGGTCTGGTGGCAAGAAAAGCTGCTTCTAGGAGGTTGTCAAGTGTTTTTGCTCGACGATTCCATTCTTGGGTGGATCCTTTGGCCCTTGTTCCTGTAACTCAAATCCTAGCCCGGTATATCCCATTTGAATTTTACACCATTGTGAACCTTACGCCTTTTTTAACCTCTGATCGAGGTTCTCGGCATTGAAAAATCTTCGTAAACTAAATCACACGTGTATATGTTGACATTTAGGAGATATACAGTCAAGAAAATCAGGGGCAATGGTGATATATATGCGGATTAGACACCAAAAAAACTCAACAAATGGCTACAATTTAAGGAAAATGTGTTTAGTGACGACATCAGATTTCTAGTTGATGGAGAAAGGTATGGTGGCAAGAAAAGCTGCTTCTAGGAGGTTGTCAAGTGTTTTCGGTCGACGATTCCATTCTTGGGTGGATGGTTTGGCCCTTGTTCCTGTAACTCGAATGCTAGCCCGTTATATCTCCTTTTAATTTTACACCATTGTGAACCTTACGCCTTTTTTAATCTCTGATCGAGGTTCTCGGCATTGAAAAATCTTCGTAAACTAAATCACACATGTATATGTTGACATTTAAGAGATATAAAGTAAAGAAAATCAAGGGCAATGGTGATATATATGCGAATTAGACACCAAAAAAAACACTCAACAAATGGCTACAACTTAAGGAATGTGTTTAGTGATAGCATCAGATTCCTAATTGATGAAGAAAGGTCTGGTAGCAAGAAAAGCTGCTTCTAGGAGGTTGTCAAGTGTTTTTGCTCGATGATTCCATTCTTGGGTGGTTGGTTTGGCCCTTGTTCCTGTAACTCGAATCCTAACCCGGTATATCCCATTTTAATTTTACACCATTGTGAACTTTACGCCTTTTTTACTTTCTGATCGAGGTTCTCGGCATTGAAAAATCTTCGTAAACTAAGTCACTCGTGTATATGTTGACATTTAAGAGTTATACAGTCAAGAAAATCAAGGGCAATGGTGATATATATGTTGATTAGACACAAAAAAACACTCAACAAATGGCTACAACTTAAGGAATGTGTTTAGTGACGACATCAGATTACTATTTGATGGAGAAAGGTCTGGTGGCAAGAAAAGCTGCTTCTAGGAGGTTGTCAAGTATTTTTGCTCGATGATTCCATTCTTGGGTGGTTGGTTTGGCCCTTGTTCCTGTAACTCGAATCCTAGCCCGGTATATCCCATTTTAATTTTACACCATTGTGAACTTTACGCCTTTTTTACTCTCTGATCGAGGTTCTCGGCATTGAAAAATCTTCGTAAACTAAGTCACTCGTGTATATGTTGACATTTAAGAGATATACAGTCAAGAAAATCAAAGACAATGGTGATATATATGCGGATTATACACCAACAAAAACACTCAACAAATGGCTACAATTTAAGGAATGTGTTTAGTGACGGCATCAGATTCCTAATTGATGGAGAAAGGTATGGTGGCAAGAAAAGCAGCTTCTAGGAAGTTGTCAAGTGTTTTCGCTCGACGGTTCCATTCTTGGGTGGTTGGTTTGGCCCTTGTTCCTGTAACTCGAATCGTAGCCCGTTATATCCCATTTTAATTTTACACCATTGTGAACCTTACGCCTTTTTTACTCTCTGATCGAGTTTCTCGCCATTGAAAAATCTTCGTAAACTAAATCACACGTGTATATGTTGACATTTAAGAGATATACAGTCAAGAAAATCAAGGGCAATGGTGATATATATGCGGATTAGACACAAAAAAAAACACTCAACAAATGGCTACAATTTAAGGAATGTGTTTATTGACGGCATCAGATTCTTAATTGATGGAGAAAGGTCTGGTGGCAAGAAAAGCTGCTTCTAGGAGGTTGTCAAGTGTTTTCGCTCGACGAATCCATTCTTGGGTGGTTGGTTTGGCCCTTGTTCCTGTAACTTGAATCCTAGCCCAGTATATCCCATTTTAATTTTACACCATTGTGAACCTTACGCCTTTTTTACTCTCTGATCGAGGTTCTCGGCATTGAAAAATCTTCGTAAACTAAATCACACGTGTATATGTTGACATTTAAGTGATATACAGTTAAGAAAATCAAGGGCAATGGTGATATATATGCAGATTAGACACCAAAAAAAACACTCAACAAATGGCTACAATTTAAGGAATGTGTTTAGTGACGGCATCAGATTCCTAATTGATGGAGAAATGTCTGGTGGCAAGAAAAGCTGCTTCTAGGAGGTTGTCAAGTGTTTTCGCTTGACGATTCCATTCTTGGGTGGTTGATTTTGCCCTTGTTCCTGTAACTCGAATCCTAGCCTGGTATATCACATTTTAATTTTACACCATTGTGAACCTTACGCCTTTTTTACTCTCTGATCGAGGTTCTCGGCATTGAAAAATCTTCGTAAACTAAATCACACGTGTGTATGTTGTCATTTAAGAGATATACAGTCAAGAAAATCAAGGGCAATGGTGATATATATGCGGATTAGACACCAAAAAAAAACTCAACAAATGGCAACAATTTAAGGAAAGTGTTTAGTGACATCATCAGATTCCTAATTGATGGAGAAAGGTGTCACACCCCAACCGATGGCGGAATCATCGGGGCGCGGCACTAGGCGAATCAGATTGCTCAAGAGAATCCATAACAACTATATTGCGATAATATTTAATACATTCGTTATCCCATACTAACAAATAATACAATCACGTAAGTTATCACAGATTTAATGTCCTCTCGAACAATGCAAATCCGACAACCTAGATTTTAGTTGAGTTTCTAGACTTCCTAGCTTGATTTGACATAGTCTGCGATCTAACCTGCAACATACGTTAAAATAATTGTCAATACATAAGTATTGGCGAGTATACAGGTTTGATAAGTATAGCATAGTAGATAAAAGTGTAGCGAATTTCCATATGCATAAACGTAATACACGACATATATACTCACAAAACTGATACTACCAACTAAGTCCTCGATGCTCGAATGTACGATGGCATAACTAGACCCCGTCGGGCGCAATAGTACTATACTAGTCTTGGTGGGACGTCGCGAGTATAAGCCCTAGCACATATGCAACTAGGATCACGTATATCTATGCATAACAGTTATTCGCAAGTGATAATTCGATTGATTGAATATTTCGATTGATAAGTTCGATTTGTTAGAAACGTATATTACACCCAAAATTCGATTAAAAGGGGTCAAGTATACTCACAGTGCGTATTTAGCGAGATTACAACTTGATTGAGTCGGTTGCGAGTATGTCTGTAATGATCCTTGAAGAAATAGAGTAAACGAAGTACGGTTAAGCAAGATTGCCTTGAAAAGTTACTCGTTAGGTCAATTGGTCCTCATCCGAGCGGATTGACTTGTTGTCCGTCCGGATGACAAGTCATCCGTGCGGATGATATGTCATACGTGCGAACAGTGGTCCGTGCGGATGAGCGATGCGTGCGGCTGACAGTGTTGTGCGTGCGGATGAGTGTGCGCGCGGTTGACTTGTACGTGCGGCTGACATGTGCATGCGGGTGACATGTGCGTGCGGGTGACATATCATCCGTGCGGACTGACATGTCATCCGTGCGGACTTGTGTCATCCGTGCGGGCTGACATGTTGTCCGTGCGGACTGACTTGTTGTCCGTGCGGACTGACATGTTGGCCGTGCGGACTGACATGTCTGTTTCGCACTCCGAGCACTGTTTCGAGTGTTTAACGGAAGGAATACGTTCGTTTCTACTAGGGTAGCGGGATTTCGCACTAACACTTGAAGTTCCGTCAATTCCGACTCGTTCTAACAGCCGGGAATCACCCCGTTCCATCAGATCTGGCCGTTCATGGTGGTTCTTCATGGTTAACTCGAAATCACACAGATTTAGGTGAGATTTGTCATTAAAACATGTGGAAATCACCCGGATCTGAGTCGTTTATAGTGAAATGAGACCCCAACTTGAAGTTGATAAGGACTCTTGGTGACATCACCTCAAAACGCCTCAAATCCGCAGATTTCACGGTTAGAATTTGAGTTTCGAAAGATGGAATGATGTAGAATCGAGTGTAGATTGTAGAAGTACAAGTTTTAGGTTGAAATCTTACCGGAATCGCGAGGAAATCGAGAGAAAAGGGTCTTGGTGCGCGTTTGGTTGAACAGGAGCTGTCACATCACTATTCAAGTGATGTGACATGGTATTTATAGGCAACAGAGGAGAGGGAAAGAGATCTGGCCCGGATAGCCCATCCGTGCGGATGGCCCATCCGTGCGGATGGCCCATGCGTGCGGATGGCCATCCGTGCGCATGCCCATCCGTCTGGATGGCCCATCCGTCCGGATAGCTATCCTGACGCTTGGACTTCTCCGTTTTTGATCGTTTTGATAGTTTTCGAAGCGCGTACCTTTCGTAATTAATTTATATTATTATTATATTGTTACTATTATATATATATATATATCTCTAGGGGTCGTATTTACGTATCCATAATCCAAAGTTTCAATAATTAACAATCGGTTTCGATTCGAGTATTCGATTATTAGCGACGTTGCACGGCCATCAATGAGGGTAGTATAGGTCCTTTCTTGATGTCATCGTGAACGTTATTTCGTGTAGTGCCACAAAGACTGACGGGGTACCGTTTACTCGTATTGTCATCATCGTCACGACGAATGGAGCTACAGCACTCACCCGAGAATCCTTGTTAGCGTTAATTGTTTACGTTCGACACATCACGGCCACTGAGGAGGGTAGAATAGGTCCTCACTCAATGCCTCCGTGAGTGTTAGTGTGATAATAGTGTAGTATAATGATATTGTAGCTTGAAAATATGCGATTATCCTTCGAATAACGATATATACGATATAGTTAAATTATGATCCGAATCTCTGGTGCTAGGCGTAACGAGTATAACGAGTAGTAACAACGCACAAAAGTGCGGGTTGTTACAGTCTCCCCTACTTTAGGAAATTTCGTCCCGAAATTAATCCAATAGGTAGACTTCTAGGAGTTGATCTTGTATATGTAGCGATACAACGAGCGATTTGACCGTAAGTTGACAGCGAGAACGTTTCGATTAAGAGAGATCGACTGCGATAGCGAGAAAGTGGCGTAAAGACGAAAGTATTAATCCCACGAGTTGGCATTTCAAAGTACCTAGTTTGTGTAGAGTTCGCTAGTTCGATGCGATTGTAACTTGAAAGGTTTCTCACAACGTAGAGTCAACTGAGTCGATCGTTAACCAACATTCAAGAAGCGTTCGTTTTAGATATTAAGAAAAGGGATTTAGGACGGAAATCTTTCTGAAAATTTTCCTTTTAGCGTGCGGTCAACAGAATCGATGTTAACCGACGTTGCAAGGAAGTTTAAGTTTCTAATCATTTTTAGGAATTCGAAAATGAAAACAAGGGTTACGAAAAACTCTCCTCTGATATGGGCTCCAACATCTCAAGAAAATCTTGTTTTTTGATCTTTGAAAAAGGTTTTAAGGAAAAATTGAACTTATGAAACTCCCTTTGAATATGGAGTTAAGCTGATTCAATGTTACCTCCACATTGTGAGGAATTTCACTTGTCCCATGGTTTTAAATCAAGATTTTTGTAAAAAGACGTTTTTAATTAGCACAAAAGGTAGTTAATTACCGAGCCCCACTTGGCGCTTTCCCACGAAAGTTCTTTAATATGTTTAAAACACTTATATATAGGAAGTACCAGCGGCGTATCCACCATGCTCTGCCCATATTACTTCTGTTTCGTGAGGCAGTGTCAGGTGTGCCGATATGATTTGGGAAGAATTGCGTTTACCCGGCCCAATCGATAAAGAGTCGGGCCGAGCATCGGATAGGATCGAATAGATTAATCCAGCGAGTTGATAGGCGAGAAGCGAATAGCGCGTTTTCGATTAGATTCCACATTACACCCACATGGCACGTTTTCACGGGAGCTTGCTAACATGGCGAAACACCATGCTTAACCAGGTTAGTTTGCCTCGTGAAGCGGTGTCATGTGTACTAATTCCACATAGACTGCAATGAACACCAAGCGAGCGATAAGCGGTTCGCGAATAAGCGGTAGACTATACACGATAAGCGATAAGCGATTAAGTGATTAAGAGAATAAACACAAAACACTTGTGATGACGGCGATGATCATCGAGTTACAATAGTCGATAGTTGCGTTGCGAGCGAGGGAGGTATGCGATTTGATCTACGCGGTTTGGTTCGATTGATTACCACCACAAAGTTTGACTAGTATTAGACCCCACATGGCCTTTTTCCATGAAAGGTCGCTGATATGGCTAAAACACCCTGCCTTAACCATATGAGCTTCCTCTCGTGAGGCGAGGTCATGCGTTCTAACTTAGCACGAATATCATAGATAACGGTAGGCGATAGCGATAGATTGATACACAGCAAATGATATAGGCTCACGTGATAAGCGATGGAGGTTGCGAGATACACAAGGTAAGCGATTGCGATTAGTCGAGTTCGATTCTTGTTTCGAATAAGCTTAACGTTTCGTTATGACGCATCACGGCTATCGAGGAGGGTAGAATAGGTCCTCACTCAACAATATCGTGAGCGTTTATTTGCTTGATTGAGATTCGTTGCAACAGACTTACGACCAGTCTTGCGTCGATGCAATTTTTTCCTGCGAGGTAGACTCCCCAGAGTCCATCGATGAGGCGATTGCATTGCGTTTGCAGACTTACGACAAGTCTTGCGATGATACGGTTTGTTACGCCTTGCGATTGAGTGTAGTGTGTTGAAAATAATCACAATAGTATAATAGGTCTAATAACGTTCAACTCCACGTGGCACTTTCTTCCCGGAACTTCGGTAGTATGGTAAGGCATTCCTCGCCCGACCCCTACTACTTTCATCCCGTGTTTTGGTGTCACCTTTTGTCAAAACGCTATGGCACCTTAGAATTCACTACGATCACCGTGCACTGAACCAAATAATCCCGTGTGCACCCGTGATTATTCGTTCCTTGCACGTTTATCGTACCTCGTTCCAAGAGTGTAGTGAGGGTAAAACACATCATTTCGTGATATAGTATATAGTATGTGGGTGAATCTAGTCTAAGTGCGACGACTAGAGTGCGATAGAGAAGACGAAAACGAGAGTTAATGTCACACGTAGTGGCAACATTGAGTAAGTAGAGTAGGTTCAAAACGTCGAAAATCGTATCATTACAACTTTATCCTACGCTTGCTAGATGTCTGACGCTGAAGGCTTTTGCTGGAGCCGTTGTTGTTGTACTCAAGTTCACGGTTTGATATGGCAGTTGCGGGTGAAGTGACCGTAACGGTTGCAGTTATTGCAATAGCGGCAGTCCGCCCCAACTGGATGATGATAGGTACACGAGTAACACTGAGGATGAGCTCCAGTGTAAGCTCGTTTTGGAAACATCGGAACGGTTCGAAGAGGTTCCGGTTGCAGCAGTTCGGTTGTTGATGAGTTCGGGCTGGAAGTCTTTCGCTTGCGGCTGGGTTTGTCGGTGTCTTGCGAAGAAGTGTCGTCGTTGGAGGATTCGTCTGAAGACTCGCTTGCGGAGTCTTTGGCTGATTTGTCGGAAGATCCGTCGGCAGATTTGTCAGAAGAATCGGCAGCAGATCCGTCCGAGGAATCGTTAGCAGATTCGTCAGAAGAATCGTTAGCTGATTCCTTAGAAGAATCGCCAGCAGATTTGTCAGTAGATTCGTCAGTAGATTCATCAGAAAATTCGTCATCATGTTCGCCTGAAGGATTACCGGTGATTGCTTGATGAGCTTGTTTGACAGGATTCTTTGAGAATAAACCTTCCATGAGTCGTTTGTTGTTGATTTCTGCGGCTAAGCGGTATGTTTCTTCGATGGTAGCAGGTCTTGCAGCTTCGACAAAATCACCCACACACTCAGGCAAGCCACGAATGTACTTCGCGATGGCCTTTCCTGGAGTGTTGACTTGACTTGGGCAGATTATGCTAAGCTGTTTGAACCTTGCGGTGTAGTCAGCATTGTCACCTTCGGTTTGCTTGATTTCCCAAAATTCGTTTTCCAGCTTCTGAATCTCGTGAGGAGGACAGTATTCTTTCTCCATGAGCTCTTTCAGCTCATTCCAAGAGAAAGCGTAAGCTGCGGAGATCCCACGTTTGTTACGTTCGGTGGTCCACCAGTCGAGTGCTCGCGATTGAAATACTCCGGTGGCGCAAGTAGTACGGAGACTATCGGGACACCCGCTTTGACGAAGGGTAACTTCGATAGAATCGAACCACTGGAGTAGTTGAGTCACACCTCCTTCACCCGTGAATTCCATCGGGTCACAGGCTTTGAAGTGCTTGTAGAGAAAAGTAGATTGCGGCTCTCCCGTCTTAACGTCTTCCGAAGCTCGAGAATGGTTGAGAGAGTGAACTCGTGTGGCAATCTGAGGAATGACTTTGACCACCTCCCTGGTCACAAGTGAAGCAATCCTCTTTTTGCTCCTTCGTTTGGCTCGTCTCTTTGCTATCATTCTCGAAGTAGAGTTGTTGGAAGGCATCTAGACAGAAGGAGACTTGGAGTGAGACTCGATCATAATGATTTTTGAGTTTGCGTTACGATTTGAGCGCGTTCAAATTTGATGCGATAGTATAGTAATACGAATTACATAGGAGCCACATAGGAAACACGGAATTCCAAAGTCCTCACACAATGACTTGTTTGTTTATACGTATATATATATATATATATATATATATATATATATATATATATATATATATATATATATATATATATATTTATATAGATGTAATTTGTAATCATGCACATACAGATCGATTTAGAATAAGCGAGGTCGCGTTGAAGTGAGAAAACGAGAGCGAATGCGATAGATTATGCATTAGTTTTGTTGCGAACATTCGGGTTTCGTTTTAGATTGCGATGGCTGTGCGAATCGTGCGTTTATAAAGTAGGGAGTGAAAATCGTTAAATTGAGAAATCGATAACGCGTAAGGTTTCAAAACGTAAATAAGTTTCCAACCAGTTGTAAGATTGCCAGGTCGTATGATAAGAGTGCCTTGGGTGTTTAGGCGTCGACTACCCAAGGTAACCCAACTATATCTAACAAGCTCGGGCACGCGCGTTGACTTTAGAAGACTCCATGCTTCCACTGGGATGCAGCTAGCATTCGTCTTCCTAGTCATCGCATGGCTCGAGTTATCGTGATAGTCGAGTCCTTGGTGAGAGCTTTTGAAAATCAGTTTATAGAGAGTTGAATGACTTATTAAGGTACGGGGTTCACCCCTGTCTTAACAGTTCCGTTCCTAGTTGTGGTTATGCTCTTCGAATAAATTCGCGAGTTCCACTAGATTTCGAAATGGAGGCTTTCGTCGAGATGTGGATGTCACCCCTAACTCGATGAAAGGTTCTCGTGCTAGAAAAAAATGCGCTGAGTGAGCAATCCTATCGAGAGTTCTTGGTTTTCACACCTGATCTCGACTAGATCGCTCGGTTTCGTTATACGAGTATTTTTGAAAACACGTGTATTGTGTCGGCCTTAGGAAAGGCTAAGTAGTATTTCAGCCTTAGGAAAGGCTTCTTCGTGTGAAGTTGTAGTACGCGGGGTTCACACAAAGTTGTATCTTTTAGCAATTTCGATCGAGAGTATCAAGTAAGCCCAATACAAATCCTACTGGGTTCGTACGAGTCGGCCTGTTGGTACTTAGACTATAGACTAGGTCAATTTCTAAGACGTCGACCCGGACTAGGTCGAGTCTGACCTAATTCCCTATAGTTATGGCTCTGATACCAATCTGTCACACCCCAACCGATGGCGGAATCATCGGGGCGCGGCACTAGGCGAATCAGATTGCTCAAGAGAATCCATAACAACTATATTGCGATAATATTTAATACATTCGTTATCCCATACTAACAAATAATACAATCACGTAAGTTATCACAGATTTAATGTCCTCTCGAACAATGCAAATCCGACAACCTAGATTTTAGTTGAGTTTCTAGACTTCCTAGCTTGATTTGACATAGTCTGCGATCTAACCTGCAACATACGTTAAAATAATTGTCAATACATAAGTATTGGCGAGTATACAGGTTTGATAAGTATAGCATAGTAGATAAAAGTGTAGCGAATTTCCATATGCATAAACGTAATACACGACATATATACTCACAAAACTGATACTACCAACTAAGTCCTCGATGCTCGAATGTACGATGGCATAACTAGACCCCGTCGGGCGCAATAGTACTATACTAGTCTTGGTGGGACGTCGCGAGTATAAGCCCTAGCACATATGCAACTAGGATCACGTATATCTATGCATAACAGTTATTCGCAAGTGATAATTCGATTGATTGAATATTTCGATTGATAAGTTCGATTTGTTAGAAACGTATGTTACACCCAAAATTCGATTAAAAGGGGTCAAGTATACTCACAGTGCGTATTTAGCGAGATTACAACTTGATTGAGTCGGTTGCGAGTATGTCTGTAATGATCCTTGAAGAAATAGAGTAAACGAAGTACGGTTAAGCAAGATTGCCTTGAAAAGTTACTCGTTAGGTCAATTGGTCCTCATCCGTGCGGATTGACTTGTTGTCCGTCCGGATGACAAGTCATCCGTGCGGATGATATGTCATACGTGCGGACAGTGGTCCGTGCGGATGAGCGATGCGTGCGGCTGACAGTGTTGTGCGTGCGGATGAGTGTGCGCGCGGTTGACTTGTACGTGCGGCTGACATGTGCGTGCGGGTGACATGTGCGTGCGGGTGACATATCATCCGTGCGGACTGACATGTCATCCGTGCGGACTTGTGTCATCCGTGCGGGCTGACATGTTGTCCGTGCGGACTGACTTTTTGTCCGTGCGGACTGACATGTTGGCCGTGCGGACTGACATGTCTGTTTCGCACTCCGAGCACTGTTTCGAGTGTTTAACGGAAGGAATACGTTCGTTTCTACTAGGGTAGCGGGATTTCGCACTAACACTTGAAGTTCCGTCAATTCCGACTCGTTCTAATAGCCGGGAATCACCCCGTTCCATCAGATCTGGCCGTTCATGGTGGTTCTTCATGGTTAACTCGAAATCGCACAGATTTAGGTGAGATTTGTCATTAAAACATGTGGAAATCACCCGGATCTGAGTCGTTTATAGTGAAATGAGACCCCAACTTGAAGTTCATAAGGACTCTTGGTGACATCACCTCAAAACGCCTCAAATCCGCATATTTCACGGTTAGAATTTGAGTTTCGAAAGATGGAATGATGTAGAATCGAGTGTAGATTGTAGAAGTACAAGTTTTAGGTTGAAATCTTACCGGAATCGCGAGGAAATCGAGAGAAAAGGGTCTTGGTGCGCGTTTGGTTGAACAAGAGCTGTCACATCACTGTTCAAGTGATGTGACATGGTATTTATAGGCAACAGAGGAGAGGGAAAGAGATCTGGCCCGGATAGCCCATCCGTGCGGATGGCCCATCCGTGCGGATGGCCCATGCGTGCGGATGGCCATCCGTGCGCATGCCCATCCGTCCGGATGGCCCATCCGTCCGGATAGCTATCCTGACGCTTGGACTTCTCCGTTTTTGATCGTTTTGATAGTTTTCGAAGCGCGTACCTTTCGTAATTAATTTATATTATTATTATATTGTTATTATTATATATATATATATATATATATATCTCTAGGGGTCGTATTTACGTATCCATAATCCAAAGTTTCAATAATTAACAATCGGTTTCGATTCGAGTATTCGATTATTAGCGACGTTGCACGGCCATCAATGAGGGTAGTATAGGTCCTTTCTTGATGTCATCGTGAACGTTATTTCGTGTAGTGCCACAAAGACTGACGGGGTACCGTTTACTCGTATTGTCATCATCGTTACGACGACTGGAGCTACAGCACTCACCCGAGAATCCTTGTTAGCGTTAATTGTTTACGTTCGACACATCACGGCCACTGAGGAGGGTAGAATAGGTCCTCACTCAATGCCTCCGTGAGTGTTAGTGTGATAATAGTGTAGTATAATGATATTGTAGCTTGAAAATATGCGATTATCCTTTGAATAGCGATATATACGATATAGTTACATTATGATCCGAATCTCTGGTGCTAGGCGTAACGAGTATAACGAGTAGTAACAACGCACAAAAGTGCGGGTTGTTACAAAAGGTCTGGTGGCAATAAAAGCTGCTTCTAGGAGGTTGTCAAGTGTTTTCGCTCGACGATTCCATTCTTTTGTGGTTGGTTTGGCCTTTGTTCCTGTAACTCGAATCCTAGCCCGGTATATCCCATTTTAATTTTACACCATTGTTAACCTTACGCCTTTTTACCCTCTCATCGAGGTTCTCGGCATTGAAAAATCTTCGTAAACTAAATCACACGTGTATATGTTGATACTTAAGAGATATACAGTCAAGAAAATCAAGGACAATTGTGATATATATGCGGATTAGACACCAAAAAAAACACTCAACAAATGGCTACAATTTAAGGAATGTGTTTAGTGACGGCATCAGATTCCTAATTGATGGAGAATGGTCTGGTGGCAAGAAAAGCTGCTTCTAGGAGGTTGTGAAGTGTTTTCGCTCGACGATTCCATTCTTGGGTGGATCCTTTGGCCCTTGTTCCTGTAACTCAAATCCTAGCCCGGTATATCCCATTTTAATTTTACACCATTGTGAACCTTACGCCTTTTTTACTCTCTGATCTATGTTCTCGGCATTGGAAAATCTTCGTAAACTAAATCACACGTGTATATGTTGACATTTAAGAGATATACAGTCAAGAAAATCACGGGCAATGGTGATATATATGCGCATTAGACACCAAAAAAAACTCAACAAATGGCTACAATTTAAGGAAAATGTGTTTAGTGACGACATCAGATTCATAGTTGATGGTGAAAGGTATGGTGGCAAGAAAAGCTGCTTCTAGGAGGTTGTCAAGTGTTTTCGCTCGACGATTCCATTCTTGGGTGGATGGTTTGGCCCTTGTTCCTGTAACTCGATTGCTAGCCCGTTATATCTCATTTTAATTTTACACCATTGTGAACCTTACGCCTTTTTTACTCTCTGATCGAGGTTCTCGGCATTGAAAAATCTTCGTAAACTAAATCACACATGTATATGTTGACATTTAAGAGATATAAAGTAAAGAAAATCAAGGGCAATGGTGATATATATGCGAATTAGACACCAAAAAAAACACTCAACAAATGGCTACAACTTAAGGAATGTGTTTAGTGACTGCATCAGATTCCTAATTGATGAAGAAAGGTCTGGTGGCAAGAAAAGCTGCTTCTAGGAGGTTGTCAAGTGTTTTTGCTCGATGATTCCATTCTTGGGTGGTTGGTTTGGACCTTGTTCCTGTAACTCGAATCCTAGCCCTGTATATCCCATTTTAATTTTACACCATTGTGAACCTTACGCCTTTTTTACTCTCTGATCGAGGTTCTCGGCATTGAAAAATCTTCGTAAACTAAATCACACGTGTATATGTTGACATTTAAGAGATATACAGTCAAGAAAATCAAAGACAATGGTGATATATATGCAGATTATACACCAAAAGAAACACTCAACAAATGGCTACAATTTAAGGAATGTGTTTAGTGACGGCATCAGATTCCTAATTGATGGAGAAAGGTATGGTGGCAAGAAAAGCAGTTTCTAGGAAGTTGTCAAGTGTTTTCGCTCGACGATTCCATTCTTGGGTGGTTGGTTTGGCCCTTGTTCCTGTAACTCGAATCCTAGCCCGTTATATCCCATTTTAATTTTACACCATTGTGAACCTTACGCCTTTTTTACTCTCTGATCGAGTTTCTCGGCATTGAAAAATCTTCGTAAACTAAATCACACGTGTATATGTTGACATTTAAGAGATATACGGTCAAGAAAATCAAGGGCAATGGTGATATATATGCGGATTAGACACAAAAAAAACACTCAACAAATGGCTACAATTTAAGGAATGTGTTTATTGACGGCATCAGATTCTTAATTGATGGAGAAAGGTCTGGTGGCAAGAAAAGCTGCTTCTAGGAGGTTGTCAAGTGATTTCGCTCGACTACTCCATTCTTGGGTGGTTGGTTTGGCCCTTGTTCCTGTAACTCGAATCCTAGCCCGGTATATCCCATTTTAATTTTACACCATTGTGAACCTTACGCCTTTTTTACTCTCTGATCGAGGTTCTCGGCATTGAAAAATCTTCGTAAACTAAATCACACGTGTATATGTTGACATTTAAGTGATATACAATTAAGAAAATCAAGGGCAATGGTGATATATATGCAGATTAGACACCAAAAAAAAACACACAACAAATGGCTACAATTTAAGGAATGTCTTTAGTGACGGCATCAGATTCCTAATTGATGGAGAAATGTCTGGTGGCAAGAAAAGCTGCTTCAAGGAGGTTGTCAAGTGTTTTCGCTTGACGATTCCATTCTTGGGTGGTTGGTTTTGCCCTTGTTCCTGTAACTCGAATCCTAGCCTGGTATATCACATTTTAATTTTACACCATTGTGAACCTTACGCCTTTTTTACTCTCTGATCGAGGTTCTCGGCATTGAAAAATCTTCGTAAACTAAATCACACGTGTATATGTTGTCATTTAAGAGACATACTGTCAAGAAAATCAAGGGCAATGGTGATATATATTCGGATTAGACACCAAAAAAACACTAAACAAGTGGCTACAATTTAAGGAATGTGTTTAGTGACGGCATCAGATTCCTAATTGATGGAGAAAGGTCTGGTGGTAAGAAAAGCTGCTTCTAGGATGTTGTCAAGTGTTTTCGCTCGACGATTCCATTCTTGGGTGGTTGGTTTGTCCCTTTTTCCTGTAACTCGAATCCTAGCCAGTTATATCCCATTTTAATTTTGCACCACTGTGAACCTTACGCCTTTTTTACTCTCTGCTCGAGGTTCTCGGCATTGAAAAATCCTTGTAAACTAAATCACACGTGTATATGTTGACATTTAAGAGATATATAGTCAAGAAAATCAAGGGAAATGGTGATATATATCCGGATTAGGCACCAAAAAAAACACTCAAAAAATGGCTACAATTTAAGGAATGTGTTTATTGACGGCATCAGATTCTTAATTGATGGAGAAAGGTCTGGTGGCAAGAAAAGCTGCTTCTAGGAGGTTGTTAAGTGTTTTCGCTCGACGATTCCATTCTTGGGTGGTTGGTTTGGTCCTTGTTCCTGTAACTCGAATCCTAGCCCGTTATATCCCATTTTAATTTTACACCATTGTGAACCTTACGCCTTTTTTACTCTCTGATCGGGGTTCTCGGCATTGAAAAATTTTCGTAAACTAAATCACACGTGTATATGTTGTCATTTAAGAGATATACAGTCAAGAAAATCAAGGGCAATGGTGATATATATGCGGATTAGATACCTAAAATAACACTCAACAAATGGCTACAATTTAAGGATTTTGTTTAGTGACGGCATCAGATTCTTAATTGATGAAGAAAGGTCTGGTGGCAAGAAAAGCTGCTTCTAGGGGGTTGTCAAGTGTTTTCACTCGACTATTCCATTCTTGGGTGGTTGGTTTGGCCCATGTTCCTGTAACACGAATCCTAGCCCGGTATATCCCATTTTAATTTTACACCATTGTGAACCTTACGCCTTTTTTACTCTCTGATCGAGGTTCCCGGCATTGAAAATCTTCGTAAACTAAATCACACGTGTATATGTTGACATTTAAGATATATACAGTCAAGAAAATCAAGGGCAATGGTGATATATATTCGGATTAGACACCAAAAAAAACACTCAACAAATGGCTACAATTCAAGGAATGTGTTTAGTGACGGCATCAGATTCCTTATTGATGGAGAAAGGTCTGGTGGTAAGAAAAGTTGCTTCTAGGAAGTTGTCAAGTGTTTTCGCTCGACGATTCCATTCTTGGGTGGTTGGTTTGGCCATTCTTCCTGTAACTCGAATCCTAGCCCATTATATCCCATTTTAATTTTACACCATTGTGAACCTTACGCCTTTTTACTCTCTGATCGAGGTTCTCGGCATTGAAAAATCTTCCTAAACTAAATCACACGTGTATATGTTGACATTTAAGAGATATACAGTCAAGAAAATCAAGGGCAATGGTGATATATATGCGGATTAGACACCAAAAAAAACACTCAACAAATGGCTACAATTTAAGGAATGTGTTTATTGATGGCATCAGATTCCTAATTGATGGAGAAAGGTCTGGTGGCAAGAAAAGCTGCTTCTAGGAGGTTGTCAAATGTTTTCGCTCGACGATTCTACTCTTGGGTGGTTGGTTTGGCCCTTGTTCCTGTAACTCGAATCCTAGCCCGGTATATCCCATTTTAATTTTACACCATTGTGAACCTTACGCCTTTTTTACTCTCTGATCGAGGTTCCCGGCATTGAAAAATCTTCGTAAACTAAATCACACGTGTATATGTTGACATTTAAGAGATATACAGTCAACAAAATCAAGGGCAATGGTGATATATATGCGGATTAGACATAAAAAAACACTCAACAAATGGCTACAATTTAAGGAATGTGTTTAGTGATGGCATCAGATTCCTAATTGATGGAGAAAGGTCTGGTGGCAAGAAAAGCCGCTTCTAGGAGGTTGTCAAGTGTTTTCGCTTGACGATTCCATTCTTGGGTGGTTGGTATGGCCCTTGTTCCTGTAATTCTAATCCTAGCCCGGTAAAGCCCATTTTAATTTTACCCCATTGTGAACCTAACGCCTTTTTTACTCTCTAATTGAGGTTCTAGGCATTGAAAAATCTTCGTAAACTAAATCACACGTGTATATGTTGATATTTAAGAGATATACAGTCAAGAAAATCAAGGGCAATGGTGACATATGTGCGGATTTGACACCAAAAAAAACACTCAACAAATGGCTACAATTTAAGGAATGTGTTTAGTGACGGCATCAGATTCCTAATTGATGAAGAAAGGTCTGGTGGCAAAAATGCTGCTTCTAGGAGGTTGTCAAGTGTTTTCGCTTGACGATTCCATTCTTGGGTGGTTGGTTTGGCCCTTTTTCCTGTAACTCAAATCCTAGCCTGGTATATCCCATTTTAATTTTAAACCATTGTGAACCTTATGCCTTTTTCACTCTCTGATCGAGGTTCTCGGCATTGAAAAATCTTCGTAAACTAAATCACACGTGTATATGCTGACATTTAAGAGATATACAGTCAAGAAAATTAAGGGCAATGGTGATATATATGCGGATTAGACACCAAAAAAAAAGACTCATCAAATTGCTACAATTTAAGGAATTTGTTTAGTGACGGCATCAGATTCCTTATTGATGGAGAAAGGTCTGGTGGCAAGAAAAGCTGCTTCTAGGAGGTTGTCAAGTGTTTTCGCTCGACGATTCAATTCTTGGGTGGTTGGTTTGGTCCTTGTTCGTGTAACTCGAATCCTATCCTGTTATATCCCATTTTAATTTTACACCATTGTGAACCTTACGCCTTTTTTACTCTCTGATCGAGGTTCCCGGCATTGAAAAATCTTCGTAAACTAAATCACACGTGTATATGTTGACATTTAAGAGATATACAGTCAACCAAATCAAGGGCAATGGTGATATATATGCGGATTAGACACCAAAAAAAACACTCAACAAATGGCTAAAATTTAAGGAATGTGTTTATTGATGGCATCAGATTCCTAATTGATAGAGAAAGGTCTGGTGGCAAGAAAAGCTGCTTCTAGGAGGTTGTCAAGTGTTTTCGCTCGACGATTCCATTCTTGGGTGGTTGGTTTGGCCCTTGTTCCTGTAACTCGAATCCTAGCCCGGTATATCCCATTTTAATTTTACACCATTGTGAACCTTACGCCTTTTTTACTCTCTGATCGAGGTTCCCGGCATTGAAAAATCATCGTAAACTAAATCACACGTGTATATGTTGACATCTAAGAGATATACAGTCAACAAAATCAAGGGCAATGGTGATATATATGCGTATTAGACATAAAAAAACACTCAACAAATGTCTACAATTTAAGGAATGTGTTTAGTGACGGCATCAGATTCCTAATTGATGGAGAAAGATCTGGTGGCAAGAAAAGCCGCTTCTAGGAGGTTGTCAAGTGTTTTCGCTTGACGATTCCATTCTTGGGTGGTTGGTTTGGCCCATGTTCCTGTAATTCGAATCCTAGCCCGGTATAGCCCATTTTAATTTTAAACCATTGTGAACCTTACGCCTTTTTTTACTCTCTGATCGAGGTTCTCGGCATTGAAAAATCTTCGTAAACTAAATCACACGTGTATATGTTGATATTTAAGAGATATACAGTCAACAAAATCAAGGGCAATGGTGACAAATATGCGGATTAGACACCAAAAAAACACTCAACAAATGGCTACAATTTAAGAAATGTGTTTAGTGACGGCGTCAGATTCCTAATTGATGGAGAAAGGTCTGGTGGCAAAAAAAGTTGCTTCTAGGAGGTTGTCAAGTGTTTTCGCACGTCGATTCCATTCTTGGATCGTTGGTTTGGCCCATCTTCCTGTAACTCGAATCCTAGCCCGGTATATCCCAAATTAATTTTACACCATTGTGAACCTTACGCCTTTTTTACTCTCTGATCGAGGTTCTCGGCATTGAAAAATCTTCCTAAACTAAATCACACGTGTATATGTTGACATTTAAGAGATATAAAGTCAAGAAAATCAAGGGAAATGGTGATATATATAAGCGGAGTAGACACAAAAAAAACACTCAACAAATGGCTACAATTTAAAGAATGTGTTTAGTGACGGCATCAGATTCCTAATTGATGGAGAAAGGTCTGGTGGTAAGAAAAGCTGCTTCTAGGAAGTTGTCAAGTGTTTTCGCTCGACGATTCCATTCTTGGGTGGTTGGTTTGGCCCTTGTTCCTGTAACTCGAATCCTAGCCCGTTATATCCCATTTTAATTTTACACCATTGTGAACCTTACGCCTTTTTTACTCTCTGATCGAGGTTCTCGGCATTGAAAAATCTTGGTAAACTAAATCACGCGTGTATATGTTGACATTTAAGAGATATACAGTCAAGAAAATCAACGGCAATAGTGATATATATGCGGATTAGAAACCAAATAAACACTCAAAAAATGGCTACAATTTAAGGAATGTGTTTATTGACGGAATCAGATTCTTATTTAATGGAGAAAGGTCTGGGGGCAAGAAAAGCTGCTTCTAGGAGTTTGTCAAGTGTTTTCGCTCGACGATTCCATTCTTGGGTCGTTGGTTTGGCCCTTATTCCTGTAACTCGAATCCTAGCCCATTATATACCATTTTAATTTTATACCATTGTGACCTTTTTTTTACTCTCTGATCGAGGTTCTCGGCATTGAAAAATCTTCGTAAACTAAATCACACGTGTATATGTTGTCATTTAAGAGATATACAGTCAAGAAAATCAAGGGCAATGGTGATATATATGTGGATTAGACACCAAAAAAAACACTCAACAAATGGATACAATTTAAGGCATCAGATTATTAATTGATGAAGAATGGTCTGGTGGCAAGAAAAGCTGCTTCTAGGAGGTTATCAAGTGTTTTCACTCGACTATTCCATTCTTGGGTGGTTGGTTTGGCCCATTTCCTGTAACTCGAATCCTAGCCTGGTATATCCCATTTTAATTTTACACCATTGTGAACTTTACGCCTTTTTTACTCTCTAATCGAGGTTCTCGGCATTCATAAATCTTCGTAAACCAAATCACACGTGTATATGTTGACATTTAAGAGATATACAGTCAAGAAAATCAAGGGCAATGGTGATATATATGCGGATTAGACACAAAAAAACACTCAACAAATGGCTTCAATTTAAGGAATATGTTTAGTGACGGCATCAGATTCCTAATTGATGGAGAAAGGTCTGGTGGCAAGAAAAGCTGCTTCTAGGAAGTTGTCAAGTGTTTTCGCTCGACGATTACATTCTTGGGTGGTTGGTTTGGCCCTTCTTACTGTAACTCGAATCCTAGCCCGTTATATCCCATTTTAATTTTACACCATTGTGAACCTTACGCCTTTTTTACTCTCTGATCGAGGTTCTCAGCATTGAAAAATCTTCGTAAACTAAATCACTCGTGTATATGTTGACATTTAAGAGATATACAGTCAAGAAAATCAAGGGCAATGGTGATATATATATGCGGATTAGACACCAAAAAAAACACTCAACAAATGGCTACAATTTAAGGAATGTGTTTAGTGACGGCATCAGATTCCTAATTGATGGAGAAAGGTCTGGTGGCAAGAAAATCTGCTTCTAAGAGGTTGTCAAGTGTTTTCGCTTGACGATTCCATTCTTGGGTGGGTGGTTTGGCCCTTTTTCCTGTAACTCAAATCCTAGCCTGGTATATCCTATTTTAATTTTAAACCATTGTGAACCTTATTCCTTTTTCACTCTCTGATCGAGGTTCTCGGCATTGAAAAATCTTCGCAAACTAAATCACACGTGTATATGTTGACATTTAAGAGATATACAGTCAAGAAAATCAAGGGCAATAGTGATATATATGCGGATTAGACACCAAAAAAAATGAAACAAATGGCTACAATTTAAGGAATGTGTTTAGTGACGGCGTCAGATTCCTAATTGATGGAGAAAGGTCTGGTGGCAAGAAAAGCTGCTTCTAGGAGGTTGTCAAGTGTTTTCGCTCGACGATTCCATTCTTGGGTCGTTGGTTTGGCCCTTCTTCCTGTAACTTGAATCCTAGCCCGGTATATCTCATTTTAATTTTACACCATTGTGAACCTTACACCTTTTTTACTCTCTGATCGAGGTTCTCGGCATTGAAAAATCTTCCTAAACTAAATCACACGTGTATATGTTGACATTTAAGAGATATACAGTCAAGAAAATCAAGGGAAATGGTGATATATATGCGGATTAGACACCAAAAAAAACACTCAACAAATGGCTACAATTTAAGGAATGTGTTTAGTGACGGCATGAGATTCCTAATTGATGGAGAAAGGTCTGGTGGCAAGAAAAGCAGTTTCTAGGAGGTTGTCAAGTGTTTTCGCTCGAAGATTCCATAATTGGGTGGTTGGTTTGGCCCTTGTTCCTGTAACTCGAATCCTAGCCCGATATATCCCATTTTAATTTTACACCATTGTGAACCTTACACCTTTTTTACTATCTGATCGAGGTTCTCGGCATTGAAAAATCTTCGTAAACTAAATCACACGTGTATATGTTGACATTAAAGAGATATACAGTCAAGAAAATCAAGGGCAATGGTGATATATATGCGGATTAGACACCAAAAAAAACACTCAACAAATGGCTACAATTTAAGGAATGTGTTTAGAGACGGCATCAGATTCCTAATTGATGGAGAAAGGTCTGGTGGTAAGAAAACCTGCTTCTATGAGGTTGTCAAGTGTTTTCGCTAGACGATTCCATTCTTGGGTGGTTGGTTTGGCCCTTATTTCTGTAACTCGAATCCTAGCCCGGTATATCCGATTTTAATTTTACACCATTGTGAACCTTACGCCTTTTTTACTCTCTGATCGAGGTTCTCGGCATTGAAAAATCTTCGTAAACTAAATCACACGTGTATATGTTGACATTTAAGAGATATACAGTCAAGAAAATCAAGGGCAATGGTATATATTCGGATTAGACACCAAAAAAAACACTCAACAAATGGCTACAATTTAAGGAATGTGTTTAGTGACGGCATCAGATTCCTAATTGATGGAGAAAGGTCTGGTGGCAAGAAAAGCTGCTTCTAGGAGGTTGTCAAGTATTTTCGCTCGACGATTCCATTCTTGGGTCGTTGGTTTAGTCCTTGTTCCTGTAACTCGAATCCTAGCCCGGTATATCCCATTTTAATTTTACACCATTGTGAACCTTACGCCTTTTTTACTCTCTGATCGAGGTTCTCGGCATTGAAAAATCTTCGTAAACTAAATCACACGTGTATATGTTGACATTTAAAAGATATACAGTCATGAAAATCAAGGGCAATGGTGATATATATGCGGATTAGACACCAAAAAAAACACTCAACAAATGGCTACAATTTAAGGAATGTGTTTAGTGACGGCATCAGATTCCTAATTGATGGAGAAAGGTCTGGTTTCAAGAAAAGCTGCTTCTAGGAGGTTGTCAAGTGTTTTCGCTCGACGATTCCATTCTTGGGTGGTTGGTTTGGCCCTTGTTCCTGTAACTCGAATCCTAGCCCAGTATATCCCATTTTAATTTTATACCATTGTGAACCTTACACCTTTTTTACTCTGTGATCGAGGTTCTCGGCATTGAAAAATCTTCGTAAACTAAATCACATGTGTATATGTTCACATTTAAGAGATATACAGATAAGAAAATCAAGGGCAATGGTGATAAATATACGGATTAGACAACAAAAAAACACTCAACAAATGGCTACAATTTATGGAATGTGTTTTGTGACGGCATCAGATTTCTAATTGATGGAGAAAGGTCTGGTGGCAAGAAAAGCTGCTTCTAAGAGGTTGTCAAGTGTTTTCGCTCGACCATTCCATTCTTGGGTGGTTGGTTTGGCCCTTGTTCCTTGTAACACCTTGTAAAATCATGTCCAATATAATATCGACACGTGTCATGGACTTTAAACGTGTAACGGATTGATTACGAGGGACTAAGGTTGACAAAAAAAGAAAGTATGTGTGTAAAAGGATCCAAAGTATCAACATATGAAAATTTTGCCTTTCAACAACCCTACTCGATGTTTATACCGTTAAACGAATAAATCATGAATCGTATGAAACCGTTTGTGGAAGAAAGTGAAAGTTTACGAGATACAAGGGTTAAATGTGTCAACATGTTTAAATAATACCTCTGAGTGACCTTTTAACGAACCCGGAGCCTTGTAACGATTAATTATACTCTCAAGAATAAGTGTTAAAAATTTCACAAGGTTTCGATATCGTATGAGGAAAATACGTTAACTTTCGTAATTAAGGGGTTAAAAGCGTCAACAAGGCAAAACTTGAGTTTTCGGTTATCGTTTAATGAAACCGGACCTAATGATGTTTGGTTATATCTCATGGATCATAGAAATATAAATTATGTGGGTTAAATGTGCCTAAAATGAAAGATTTTACGCTTTAGAAGGTCTACGGGTGAAAATGTCATGTTTGAAACTTGCTGATCAGGTTATCCCTATGGTGGCGTCACGCCACCACCATCACCCTCTGCCGTCGCGCGACGCGACGGCCTGATCTGGGCAGAAAGTCATGCATAGGTGCAGGTTCTGCAAGTTCTTCACCTTTGCATGGTTTTGATCGATTCTATGGGCTGTTAATGGTATTGTAAAACCTCCTAAACACATGTATGCTTCAGATTGAACTTGGGGACACTTGTATCAATCCAAGATCCATCTAAAACCCTATATAAAGGGGCAGATTTGGAGCACATAACTTGCACATCATAAATTTTCATACTTTCAAGCTTGCTCTCAAGCTTTCGGGCTTTCAAACCCATTCTCTGGAGCATCCTACTTAGGAAGGAAGCTCTATTAGTCTTAAACTTCGTGCTAAGGACTCTTGTAAGTGTACTTAGCCTCTGTAATTAAGCTTTTGTTAGTGTAATGACCGAAAGTCAAAGTTGACGTAATTCTCCTTTGACTTAGTGATTAATCACTAATGGTCTAGCCATTATTCGAATTGAAAATGGCTATGAGTTGGTAATTATGTAGGTAATAAACCCTTAAAAGGGCACTTACTGATTTCCACTCTAACTTGGTCAATTATCGGGTCAAACTTAATATTAAAAAGTCAACAGAAAGCTATTTTTGCAAATAAACTCATAACTGACAATGTAGAGGTTATGGAACATTTTTTAACACTAAAATAACTTGGTAAATAATGTAAGAACATGTCTAAACATGTTCAACCCGACAATTCTGAGTTTAGGCTCGGTTCGGAACCGAAAGTAGCAAAAGTAGACTTTTGCTTTGACTTTCAGTTTTTGACCCGATTTGGCTTGGTTTAGGTATGCCTTAGGGTTCCATTAGGACCATATTACATGATAGTATAACCCTCTGAGATTATACTAAATGGTTCTTATTAAATCTGATTCATATGCATGTCTCCGTTAATTGCTTAATTGTTGACCATTATGCCCTTTTGATATTAAAAAGAGATTTTTGGAAATGTGAGAGGACAAAAACCTTTATTACTAATTTATAAACATGTCCTAAAAATTTGACATCAGTTTGAGGTCTAAATTAGGAGTTATGCTCAATATCATAAATTTGAAAGCTTTTTATTAATTAAACGACATTTTTAGCATAAAGCCTACTTAAACCCAAATTTTGACACCAAACTTTTTACCCACTGATGTAATATAATATTTTGGGATTTTTGGAGATTTTTATTAATTTTTAAACTGATCATAACATGGGGTTCTTGCTTTGATTCGGTAATTGACGGTTATACCCTTTTTGCTAATAAAATGAGTTTTACATAACATTTTGATACCAAACCTTTTGCTACTGATTTTATATGTTAAATAAAATATTTTAAGCCTTCTGGACTGATAAAAATCTCAGCTTTCCTTATATAACCTGAAAATCGCCTAAAACCGACTTTTTACGCGTTATAAACGCATAGTATGGATTAAAATTATTTTTGACATATAAGACTTAATACCTACTGATGTTTTAAGTAAATTTTTATACTTTAACAGTAAGTAAAAGTTTTGAACTCAGATTTCCAAATTTAACCTTTAAAGCTTATGTGAAATGACCAAAATGCCCCTACGGCACATTGTTTGGTTGTAAATGATAAATTTCACATATATGCAATACCCTACTGATATGACTTGCAAAAATAAATATTTTTACTGATCATTTTAGACCAGAACCTCATATTAATATATTATCTCTTTTATAACCTTTAAAATGACCAAAATACCCCTACGGGGCATAAATTGATTTTAAATCCGTTTTGGGCATAATGGAAGGTATCCTACTGATATCATAACACATTTTAAGCATATTAACTTAGGGAACCTGTACATGACTCAATTGGTTACCCGTTATGCATTTTTTGTGTTCGGTACGGTTTATGTGACTAGTTTGCATAAATTGACCGTAACGGGTCAAACCTTATCATTTTTACCTCAAAATCCAGAATGTATTTAGTTTACCCATATTATACAAGTCTTCATACTTGTCGGGTCTAAATCACATTCTAATCTAGTCTTCGATTAATCTTGCGTTTTGAACCGTATATCTTTCTTTAAAACTAACCGGTCTAAGTTTAAACTTAAGTAAGACCCGTTAGGAATCTAACAGGTTATTAAAACCTTCGTTCCAGATTTGGAGCCCAGTAAAACATATTTGCACTTGCTGATTGTATACGGCTGAGATAAATTTGAATATTTTGCTCAGGTAAATACTTTTAACTTATTTTCCCTTATACGGGCTTGGGGTACGGTATATAAAATACCGCTTGGTCGGGTATCGAATTTTTAATTATATGAAGGTTACATCATTGAGATAACCTGCTTAATCTGTTTTGTTTGTTTTAAGCCTTTGGGGGGTTAATGACCATGTCCTGGATATCCTCGGCTCATTCATTGAAACGGCCACGACTTAAGAACGGGGTGTAGGCAAACACCTGCCACTCAGAAGGAAGCTGTATTAGAAGCTAACTATCCAAATGAAAAGTTGGGAGTAACTGCTGAGCAGTTATCAAATGGCAAGGATGGAATTCTAAGATTGAACGGACGAATATGGGTTCCAATCTTGGGTGGTTGGTTTGGCCCTTGTTCCTGTAACTCGAATCCTAGCCCGGTATATCCCAATTTAATTTTACACCATTGTGAACCTTACACTTTTTTACTCTCTGATCGAGGTTCTCGGCATTGAAAAATCTTCGTAAACTAAATCACACGTGTATATGTTGACATTTAAGAGATATACAGTCAAGAAAATCAAGGGCAATGGTGATATATATGCGGATTAGACACCAGAAACAAAAACACTCAACAAATGGCTTCAATTTAAGGAATGTGTTTAGTGACGACATCAGATTCCTAATTGATGGAGAAAGGTCTGGTGGCAAGAAAAGCTGCTTCTAGGAGGTTGTCAAGTGTTTTCGCTCGACGATTCAATTCTAGGGTGGTTGGTTTGGCCCTTGTTCCTGTAACTCGAATCCTAACCCGGTATATCCCATTTTAATTTTACACCATTGTGAACCTTACGCCTTTTTTACTCTCTGATGAGGTTCTCGGCATTGAAAAATCTTCATAAACTAAATCACACGTGTATATGTTGACATTTAAGAGATATACAGTCAAGAAAATCAAGGGCAATGGTGATATATATGCAGATTAGAAACCAAAAAAAACACTCAACAAATGGCTACAATTTAAGGAATGTGTTTAGTGACGGCATCGGATTCCTAATTGATGGAGAAAGGTCTGGTGGCAAGAAAAACTGCTTCTAGGAGGTTGTCAAGTGTTTTCGCTCGACGATTCCATTCTTGGGTGGTTGGTTTGGCCATTTTAGTTTTACACCATTGTGAACCTTACGCCGAAACCTAGCCCGGTATAACCCATTTTCTTGACAACCTCCTTGAAGCATCTTTTCTTGCCACCGGACCTTTCTCCATCAATTAGGAATCTGATGCTGTCACTAAACACGTTCCTTAAATTGTAGCCATTTTTTGAATGTTTATTTTTTGGCGTCTAATCCACATATATATCACCATTGCTCTTGATTTTCTTGATTGTATATCTCTTAAATATCAACATATACACGTGTGATTTAGTTTACAAAGATTTTTCAATGCCAAGAACCTCGATCAGAGAGTAAAAAAGGCGTAAGGTTCACAACGGTGTAAAACTAAAATGGTATATACCAGGCTAGGATTCGAGTTAGAAGAACAATGGCCAAACCAACCACCCAAGAATGGAATCGTCGAGTGAAAACACTTGACAACCTCCTGGAAGCTGCTTTTCTTGCCACCAGACCTTTCTCCATCAATTAGGAATCTGATGCCGTCACTAAACACATTCCTTAGATTGTTGCCATTTTTTGAGTGTTTATTTTTTGTGTCTAATTCGCATATATATCACCATTGCTCTTGATTTTCTTGAATGTATGTCTCTTAAATGTCAACATATACACGTGTGATTTTGTTTACGAAGATTTTTCAATGCTGAGAACCTCAATCAGAGAGTAAAAAAGGCGTAAGGTTCACAATGGTGTAAAACTAAAATGGGATATACCGGGCTAGGATTCGAGTTACATGAATGTCACACCCCGATATTTACAGCTCAGCCCGGTGGGGAGTATCATGACGTAAGATTGGTATTGTCATGGTCAAACATACACAAAATAGCACAGCGGAAGTCTTGGAATATAAAATATTATTACAAACTCAAATGTCTGAAAATATAAAAGTATTAAGTACAGACAAGCTTGTAATAATCCACAGGCGGATCATTAAAAAAAGAAGTTTATCAGACTAATGGCTTAAGCGAAGGAGTTGCAAGTTCGTCGTCTAACAATCCTGAGCAGCTTCCAGCCTATTTACGTATTTGTACCTGTCACTTAGACTTTTTGTAGGATCGAATCGCGACCTAAACGAGTCGTTCGGAAGAGCTCAAATCCGTTTCAGAGGCGGAAACAGAGAAACGGATGTAAAAACAGCTTGATTCACACTTTAAACCTTTTGTATATTGATTTAACAAAGTTTACAATCAAAGGATAAACCGGCAGCACCTCGGTATCACTTGGCAAATTCTGTTACAAATGAACTGCACACTACCCTATTTATAGTTGTCTAATTCCGCCCGAAATGACATTGACTATAAGAGCAGAATTAGCTTTTATGATTCCGGGCAGAATCACCTATACATGCATGTTAGAGCGAAATCAAGCCTTAAAGTCAAACTTCAAAGTATAACAATCTGATCTCACGTGAATTATGCAATATTGTTTTGTCTTCTTGTGTAATGATGCAATTGATGATGTCATCTTGATGATGTCATCATTGTATAAGATGATGTCACACTTGTTTAGATCCGCAACGCAACTGAGACTCGATATAAGACGAAGTCGACAGATGAATGCACTAACAGACTCCCCCTCAGATGTTGACGAGTCTTAAGTGTCGAGTCTTTTCAATCTTCAGTCTTTATCAGTCTTTGGACTTCCTTCATGATCTCTATCTGGCTCTATCCTATCTCCAATTCTCTTTCAGAATCTCTGACGCCTAGCTCTTGCATCTTCAAACTCTCTTTCTCTAACAGACTCCCCCTCAACTTGTACTGGGATCGTAGTCTGGCTTTCACAGGTTCAGGTATCGCAACCTGATTCACTTGCATATTCTCTACCCAAAACATAAGTTTCATAAAAGATAAGATATAACAAATTTAGAAACTTTGCTAATCCCTTGAAGACACAGCCCTGAAAAGATCATTTTTAATTATCGAACAAAAAGATTTATCGTGTAAGTCACTGATGAACCACTTGAATATATATCATATTTCATTTCACACATCTTTAAACAAACTTTCCCAAACCTGTTCGTCATGTCAAGCACTCAGAATTTTGAAAATCAGCTTTTCAACATCAATCGTCTAAAATCTTTTTGAATTTTTCAAAATTTATGCTAAAACACACCGAAAATCTTTTTGGATTTTTGATATAACCGAAATGAAATGCAAAAATGAAATATATACAAACAATATTTTTGTGAGTTTGCGTAAGAGGATCATATCAGTTTATGAGACACATCATCAACACCGTTAAGCTTTATACATTTTAAGTTCTAAATGATTCACTTAGATTGTCAGTATACTGATCCACTTAAATTTTCACACAAAGTTCAACTGTTTCGAGATACGAAATTAATGTCTTAAGATACTTAAACTTATTCGCGTGTCCCACCTCAGAATATACTCCCGTATCCAGATCCCAATATTCAGTCTTACAGGTGAGTATACCTAGATGATATCTGTAAAGGGTTAGGTGCGAAACCGTGAGAGCTCAGGTCAGAACTTCCGTTCAGCAGAGAGATGACGGCTCGACTTTTGGTGGGTCCCCTTTAGAGGATCTTTTTTACAACAGCATTAATTAGCAATTTTATTGTCTATTTTTGCTGAGGGCTGCGCTATTTTTCAAGCAAGCGTAAAGTATTTTCCGGGGACTAGGCCATTGCTTCCGCATTATCAGAAGTCCCGGGATAATACCCCAGATATCACTAAGCATAAAGACCTAGTATCTCAGAAAGAGGGGTCTTTCAAACAAGATTTCGGGGGTTACCCATATATCCGAGAGATGTTACCCACGAATTAAGAAAGTTTGAATTTAGGTTTATATCTCGTCACAATCTACTAAATGTGCAAAAACCTACTGGCATATCATCAGTGAGACCGTTTATCACATTTAACTTTCCATTTCTTTAGCATGCTGTGATCGTCCACTGATGTACTATCATTTCCTCTTTTGTACAACAAAACTCATTTTTGATTTTATCATGTTTTTGACTTTTTCAAATTTTCTAATGTTTTTGGATTTTCTGAAAATTTTTACTCCCCCTAAAATGCAAACACATTTTAGGAAATCTGAAAACAAACTATATAATAAAATGACAACTGATATCAAATCGCTTCAATTCTCCATTCACTTGGCATAAACAATCAGAACTCCCCCTCTCAACAAACTATTTTCCCATTGTGATTTCAAAACACTTAAGTTTGTTTTAATCAAATGGTTTTTCCGGAAAATTAGTTTTGTTGATTTTCAAATCACTTGTAGATTAGGGGATAAACTCATCATTTTGTTCTCCAAAATACCACTTGTAAGTATGGTCTAATCAAGTTCAACTTAATGACCTTGATTAACCACTTGTCAATGAAAACCTCTTCAATCACTTACAGGTTCATTTATCAATCATAAACACTTGTAAATAAAAATATAACAATTTAAATATACCACCTGTACTTTACCAACTGTATCACTTGTAGGATCATTTGCTAAGAAAGATGTCGATACCTGCTCCACTCTTACCAACTTGGGAGCTCCGGCAAGTCAGGATTTTTAGTTTGGAAAAACTTTCCCCCAAGGCTGACCATCCTTGGGAGATTCTGGAACACACCTATCCCACCAACATTTTGATTTATAAAAATCTTTTGCAGTTTTAACCTTCCCATCAACCATCTTCCCGAAAATATGTTTGACTTTTCCATTGAGAGTCTTCTCAACATCAAATTCTCCCTTATCAGCGAAGAATTGATTTGAGATCTCTACCTTTCCCACTTTCTTCATCAAATTTTCCTTTGACAATGGAGGAAAATCTTCATCGTTCACCTCTGGAACAAAATTCACAACCTTTTTCTCAACCAATGACTCCTCTGATTTTATGGAATCAGATTCATTGTCAGAATTACCCTTAGATTTAACCACCCACTTTTGTTTACTCAAATCACCTCTTCTTTTGTAAAACCGTTTTGAACTTTCTCCTTCCTCAGAAGTAGAATTTTCAAACTTTTTAACATTTTCTTTCTTATCAACACAAGTCTTTCTCAAAACAGAGTTAGAAGAAACTTCATGTTTTTGGTAGTTGGTCTTGGGGCAATTCCAAGCTATGTGTCCAACTTCTTGGCATTTGAAACAGGTTCTTCTGTCAACTCTTTCAGCAAACCTTCTCACATTCTTCTTCACTTCAGCAAGAAACTCCTGGTTTGACTGCTTCCAGAACGGTTTCTTCTGTTCATCCTCTGAACTTCCTCCTAAAACAAATTTTGTATTTGGTTTATAAGTTTTCTGATTTTTATAATTTTCTGAAGAATTGAAACCAAGACCTTTCTTTTTGAGATTACCATTATGGTTTGATTTCTTTCGATAACCTGAACCATAACCGTAACCCTTTTTCTTGTTCAATCTCTGTTGAACTCTTGAAGTGTACTTTTTAGGTTGTTCATGAAGATTTAAATCTTTTATTTCAGAAATATTAATTTCTGTCAGTTTGAAAACCTGTTTAATCATTTCAGTTTTGACACTTCTTATTGGGAATTCCTCATCAAAATATAATTTGTCTGAATCATTCAAAGTATATGCTACTTTGATTGGTCCATCATTCAAATTAGATTTTGATAACAGAAATTCTCTATTGTAAACCCTGTTAACCGGTAAACTCGGACTCTTTTCTGATGAACTCGAACTTTCCAACTTAAACTCCGACTTTGACTCTTCATCTGTATCTAACACCTGATCGACAACTTTCTTTACTAACTCAGACTCATGATCAGTGTCAGACGCTGTGAATGTAACATCAATATTGTCTGGTAATTCATCAATGATTTCAGACTTTAACTTGATGTTGACTGCCTTTTTTAGACGCTCCTCATTAGGATTCCTGGGAGAATAAGTTTCATGGATCGGGGGCGGACATCTGTTATACTTGACACTTTGTTTCTTACCAGTATCAGTATCTTCAGTCTTTTTCTCCTTGAATGCCTCAAAACCTGCAACAGTAGGATAAACACGATCAATCAGATAATCACATGTAGTATAACTCAACAGTAATCGTTTAATCCTTTCACTCTCAATCTTCTCAAGTTCCACTTCTTTCTTCAACTTAGCACAATCTTCGATGTACTCATTGATGACGCTCTGCTTTGTCATTAATGTTGCACTCATTTTATCCATTGCTTTTTCAATTTCTGAATTTGTCTTTTTCAGACAATCAACTGTGTTGTTCAGCACATCATAAGATTCTTTAATGTATTTCACATCAGACAGTAAATCTTCTTTAATCTTCTCTAACTCAGCAATCTTCAGATCTTTCTCCTCACAAGCTTTGCAAGATTCTGAACACTTCACACACGGTTTTTCAACTTCAACCATTTTTCAACTATTTTTTCAACTTCAACAACTTTCTCTACTTCAACAATCTTTTCTACCACGACGATTTTCTCAACTTCGACAAGTTTCTCAACTTCAACTACTTTTTCTACCTCGACAAGTTTCTCCACTTCAACGATTTTTTCAACTACTTTCTCAATCAGTTGATCAACATTTGTTTCTTCAACTTCTGACTTTGTCTTTTCATCAGTTTGCATTTTTGCTACTTCCAGCTCTTTCCTTAATCTTTCCATCTTCTTCTGATACAGCATCTCCATTTTATCTGCAAAAAACAAATTAAAACTAGTAGGATCAATGCCTTTTCTAGCTCTGTTGAGATGTTCTTCCTCATCATCGGTATCCACATCGCTTCCAAGATCTGGAAAAATCGGGATTCTTTTCTGATGAGCATTGTAGTATTCCTCAGCCATGATTCAATAATCAGGTGATACTTCGGGAAATATCTGAATGACAAATGAACACAAAATCAGTTTAAATGTGCTGAACACGTAAAAATGTGTGTTGATGAAATCAATCTAAGACTCATGTCAAAGATTCGCTAACTATTCAATGAACGGTTTTTAACAAGTGAACCTTGGGCCAACAACTTAATTCAATACATCTCACAATTGACTTATCACAATGATTGGGCCGAGAACATGTAGTGTACTTCACACAAGAAATTGATTTAATCAATTAAACTTATCTAGTGGTCGACACACTTATATCACTTTATCAACTTCACATGCAAACCAAACGATTTAATTGGACCGAACTCAACTTTAGCAAGTATGAATCACATTCACACACTTAGATAAAAAAAAATGGGTCGACAATTCTGATGTATTAAACACTGGGCCCAAGAAGTATTATAATGATTCACATGTTTTGATGATTGCCGACAATTCTTGGAATGCCCCCACAAACAAAACTTCACATGTACTGACACAAATCAACTTAGCCGATTGTATATTTCAAAACAAAACTTCACATGCTCTGATACCACTTGTAGGATCGGATTGCGACCTAAACGAGTCGTTCGGAAGAGCTCAAATCCGTTTCAGAGGCAGAAACAGAGAAATGGATGTTAAAACAGCTTGATTCACACTTTAATCCTCTAGTATATTGAATTTACAATGTTTACAATCAAAGGATATACCGGCAGCACCTCGGTATCACTTGGCAAATTCTGTTACAAATGAAATGCACACTACCCTATTTATAGTCTTCATGATTCCGCTCCAAAACACATATGACACTTAGGAGCGAAATCAGAAATTAAGATTTCGGGCGGAATCACCTACGAGCGAAATCAACAAATAAAGTCAAACTTCAAAATTATAACAATCTGATTTCACGTGCAACATCCCATAATGTTTTGTCTTCTTGTGAGGTGATGTCATTGATGATGTCATATTGATGATGTCATCTTTGTATATGATGACATCATGATGAATCATATCCGCAACGAACTGAGACTCGATATAAGACAAAGTCGGCAGATGAATGCACTGACACTTTTGAAAATACATTAGTTTTCACTGGTAAATACAATTAACCGACTCTTTTGAAAGTATTTATGAAAATTGATTTAAATGCACAAGGCGAAAATGTTTTTATAACTTGGGACAATTATATTAATAGCAATCTTGTATCAGATTTACATGTTTGTCCAACATTTAGGGCCGGTATAAATAAACCCAACAAGATTAAACAACACACCACAAATATAAACTCACGGTGGGTCACCCCAGCAAATGAATATATCTTTTACATACGCAACGGACATGTGTATGCCTACACCTCGTGCTTAAGTCGTGGCCATTTACAATCATAACGGAACCTAAAATCAGTAGCAAACTAATCTAATTCGGTTCATAATCGAAAGTCAATGCATAAGTCAAACTTCGTGACTTTCAGTTGCGAACCGACCCTAAAACTGGAATTGACGAGCCGAACATGTTTTCACCTGTTCTAATAATTATTACCAAGTTGTTTAACTGATAAAACGTATTTTAGAATGTGACATATGTGCCTCCACGACCATCAAACGAATACAAAACCAATGAAATATTGTGTTTCATACTTGAGATTTGTAAAAACATGTGTATCATTTGCACATATCAATTCTTGTTCAATTTCGAGCCTTAAATCGCTTTCTAAAAAGTTATACGCGAACTGACGCGTAAACGTAATCATTTTAACGTGAAAAACACTCCGGAATAGTGACATAGGCTTAACATACCTTAAATAACCATTACATAACTTAGAAATAAGTTTTGGATGGGTTGGTGTGTCGAAAACAAGTTTATTCGATCACAGGGACTATTTGCGTCAAACTGCGAAAGTCTTCTGATTCATACTATAACGAACATTCCAGAACTTGATCAAAAACTAAACGTACCCTAAATATCCTTTACATAGCTTAGAAATAAGCTTTGAGGGGTTCGTTATGCGAAAATATGCTTAATTGATCAATAGGGACTAAAAGTGTCAAAAAGTGCATAAGTTTGCATTTACGCGCATATTTTACGTTCTGAACATATCCGGACATCCAAAAATTTTTGTAATCATTAAAATATTTTATTTTAATGATTGCAATGCAAAAAATTCCATTCGTCGTGTAATTTGGATCGTTTTTCGCGTCAGTTTGAGTTTCGTCGTAATTAACCGAACAACGCAACCGTACGACCAAACAAACCGACATCCAACATATTTTCAAGCATGTTTCAAGTCCCCTATGTTTAACATCCTTGTAGAGCCTTTAAAATGGGTTAACGGGGTTTAAACGCGTCGAAAACGGCTTAAACATGCTGCAGGGACCAAAACTGCCAACAATTGAAAGTTTCTGGAACTGGGAAGGGGTGGCGTCGCGCCACAGCCTAAGGGCTTTGCTGTGGCAGCACGCGATGACTCAATTTGGGCAGAAACTCCATTTTTGACAACCAGCTTGATTTCCAGGGTCTTTTGTGTAACTTTCTCAATACCGTATGCTGGTTTTGGACACCCCTAGTATCCCAAATCAGTGTGCCTTAATTGTACGGTCCAGATTGAAGCTCAATTTTCAAGAAACGATCCTAATGGTTCTGGAAAATCTATTAATACCCACTTAAATTCATTCACTTTTCTCACACATTTGCTCTAATCTGCTCTAAGTTGAAGCCTTAGCTTCATACCTGAGTATTTTAGATCAAATTCTTCATTGCTTGGACCTTTTGTAAGCTTCTTTCATGCTTTTATTGCTTTTTAAGCATGAAAGTCAAACAGTGTTTGACTTTCTGCTTTTACCTGTCTTTGGTCAACATAAAGTTCGTTTGAACTTTGTAACGTGAGCGTAATCGCGATGGTTATAGTCCCTTGTGACTATACCTACTGATTACCACGTTGATTAGTCGAAGTGACGAGTCAAAGTTTCGGTCAAAATGCCGTTTATGCGCATTCTGAGATGAAACTATTTTCGGATATCAAAAACTTTTATTTTGATATCAAAACCTGTTTTCTAACTTATTTAAACATGTTTTAACATGTTTAACTCGTCACTTTTAGTCTAGTGATTGTATAGGGTCGTAAGATAAGCGGTCTTAACAACCGCTAATACTTTCGAACTCGACCCGTTTGGTCGATCATTAGAATCTGACCCAACACATTTAGTGACCATAATTGTAAAGGGAATAACCTTCCGAGGTTATACCTTATGGTCACTTAGTTTAATTAGTTGTATGATATGTATGCCTTAGGAAAATGACCAAAATGCCCTTTTCATGCATAATTGGATTTTAAGCGTATGTAACTTAACTTTTGTCACTTAAACTGATTATGCAACATATTTAAACATGTTAGGGCATATAATACTTGTCATAGGACTAGTTAGGCGTCTCGAACGCGCTTTTGCGCGAACGACGCGTTAAAGTAGCGTAAGCTACCTTAATGGGTCGTAACGGGTCGAAAGCACTTAGGATAGGTTCCGATTTAGAATGTAGGCTTTGTTAAACCATATCACATGAGTTCCAATACTCAGTTGGTTTACGAGACCTCATTCTACCCGATCTTTCGATTTAGGTGTCGATTTATTAACTTAGCAATCCGATTACTAGGTGCTATCTGATTTCCTTGGTTTGCCCGAGCTTTGTTAAGTTCAAATTAGTCGAGGATATCTTTGCACTTCAATGTGAGTACATAGTTCCCCTCTTTTACCGTTTTTCGACTGTTTTGGAGTGATTCATATGTGCTAAACAATTTCAAGCTTTCTAAACAAATGCTATGGTTTATATTAAACACAACGATTTAAACACAAACCACTGGAACTATTGAACTATGAGAACTAATTGAACTATCTGAACCACTGGAACTATCTGAACCACTAGAACTATCTGAACCACTGGAACTATTTGAACCATTGGAACTAATTGATTTATGTGAACTATTTAAACTATTTGAACCATTGGAACTATTTGATCTATGTGAACTATTTGAACCATTGGAACTATTTGATCTATGTGAACTATTTGAACTATTTGAAAGATTGGAGCTATTTGAACTATTGAACAATTGGGTTATGGTAAGTGATTAGGTAACGGGGGCGGGTGTAATGTGATAAAAGCATGGTGGATACACCGCTGGTACTTCCTATATATAAGTGCTTTTAACACATTACATACCGTTGCGTTATCAAGATCACTTGGTCGAATGTTTTCAAAATGAAGTTACACTACAAGGTTTTCTTAACGATATAAACCATACGAGTTTTATTACAAAAACGATTTACGATTTGGGTTACATAAACAAATGTTTTGGGTTAAGATTCATGGCAACGAGATTTTATAAACTATAACCAACTTGTTTGAGTTGGTTAAATCATATTGCAATACCAAACACTTTTCAAACAAGGTTTTCAACTATTAACTTTTGTAGTCTAACGAGGTATTGCAACATGTAAACAAGCCATGAATCCGATACTCTCACAAAACCTATGTACTCGCCGGCATTTTTATGCTGACGTATTTTCACATATGCTTCAGGTACCATAGTTTGATGATGTTTAACGATGATTATGATGCATGCTCACATAGGAATGGACGAGGCCTTAGTGACTCAATAACAATGAAAGACAATTTGTTCATATTATGCTTTTGATTTCAATACAATGTAATAAACTTAAATCAATAAAACGAAACTTCAATCCATGTGTTGTGAAACAATGATTCTATTCTGACACTGCCCGACGTTTCCGCCGCGGTTTGTTGTTTTACGCGGTCGGGGTGTGACATAGAATATTTCTAAACTCATATCGCAATTATTTCAAAAACTGACCCGTTGACTTTTTAAGAAAATATTACATTGACTCGTCAATTGACCCAGTAAACGTGATTCTTAGGAGGTGCCCTTTTAAGGGATAAACACCTACCTAATTACGATCATGTAGCCATGTTTGTTGCGAACAATGGCTTGACCGTTTACGGTCTAACTAAAAGTCAAACCATTTATCGTAAACGCTTGACTTTTCGGCTTTAAGAGCCAAATAAAATAACTAGCCATGAAAGGAACACTTACAAGTGTCCTAAGGACTGAAGAGGACTCAATAGTTTGCTCCTAATGGTCAGGAGCTCCCAATTTAGAGTGATAAAGAGAATTCAAGGAATGGTGCAATGAAAATGATCAACAAGGAGCTCTATTTATAGTGTTTGAAGACATCCTAGGATCATTCCATGTGTCTAGGGACTTCCAAGATCATTCCAAGTGTAATACCAGATGTTAAAAACCATTTAATAGTCCCTAGAATCGATTTATGTGAGTAGAAGTGGTATGTTGGGCTGCAAGGAAGAAGAAGGGCAGCTGTCAAATGTTTCTGTCTCTGGTATGCCGTCGCGTCGCACGACCGAAAGGGAGGAGGGGCATCACTCAGCGCGACCCCCTGATGTTTCAGCTTTCAAGTTTTAAAACTTGACACTTTTGGCCCTTAACCTCACAACTTGAAATAACTTTCGTTTTTAGCACATTTGGCCCTTCAAGTTAGGTTTTAGGTATTCGTGGAAGTATAACAAACAACGTTAAGCTTCGGGTTCATTAAACGATCACCGAAAACACTAGTTTCGTCTCGTTGACGCTTTTAATCCTTATTCTTGGGAATTTACGTAAATAACACATAACGATATCGAAACCTCGTGATATTTTTATCACTTATTCTTGAGAGTATAATCGAACATTACGAAGCCCCGGGTTCGTTAAAAGGTCACTCAGAGGTAAGAATTAACATGTTGACATGTTTAACCCCTCTGTTTTGTAATCTTTCGATTACTTTCATAAATAGCTTCTTACGTCCACATATTTACTCATTCAAGAATATATTCATCATGTGTGGTCATTCAGAGGCACAAGTTTGGTGTGTTAACCCTTTTAGTCCATCTAAATTCATAGTTTTTGTTTTTTGATGAAATTAGTCCCTCATAGTCAACGTTTGACTTTATTAGGGTTTATTACACGTGTCAACACATCGTTAGACACGAGTTTACGAGGTGTTACATCCTCACCCCCTTAAAAGAAATCTCGACCTCGAGATTTGCTCAAAAAGATAGGAATACTTCTGTCACGTAGTGAACATGATCTCCCATGTATAATCGGGGCCTCTACGGCATCCCGTTTAACCTTAATAATAGGTATATGTTTTCATCAGAGCTTCTTGATCCTTACTGGTTCTTTGATCGATGCCAGTTTCTCATCAAACCATAAGTTTTCATTAATCTACATAACATTATGTGATAATGCTATTGACTTATCGGCGAGACATATCCTTAAATCATCAGTGTGAAACACATTGTGATTACCATCAAGCTCCTTAGGTAATTTTCAGCTTATAGGCTACCGATCTTGACATATTCGATTTTTTCGAAGGGTCCAATATATTTAGAGTTTAACTTGTTCGTTATATCAAAATGAAGCACACCTGTCAAGGGTGGTACTTTCTGTTGAATCTTGTTCCTTATAGAGAACTCAAGAGGTTTGCGACTCTTCATCAACATTGGTTTTCTGCCGATTACTGGCAGCTTTCAGACGATCACAGATTCGTATGATCCTATCCGTTGCCTCCAGGGTAATTTCAGATCTGGGTAATTGGACTTACTAAACTTCTGTCCATCAAACGGACGTTTGACATTCCATCAATACAAGGTCTCCAAAGGAGCATCCTTGATGCTTATATACTAACTATTAGTTATAGGAAAGCTTATTTAAGGCGAGGTAATCATTCCAACTACTGCTTAATCCAATCTTTGAAGAATAGCTAACCTCACGGTTAGTCGAACAAATCGACGATCCTGGGCAGCTGGTGGCGATTCTTAATTGTTGCCTAAATAGGGTTGCGGTAATCAATGCATCAGCATAATAAACCGTCTTTCTTAGTTAATAATACCAGAGCTCCCAGAATTTTGAATTAGGCTTTATGAACCTTTATCTTAAAACTCATTTGGTTAGGGTTTCAATCCTTCTATTATTGTTGGTACTAACAGATATGGAGCTTTTTACAATAAAGCAGCCCTAAGCGGGATGTTAATCTTAACTCTACTTGCCTCTCAGAAGGTAACAAGGTAGTTCTACGGAGAAGACAATCGAGATACTCAGAGATGACAGAGATATTCCCAATCTCAGGCTTCAGTTTATCTATCGTTACCGGTGCCATATAAATGGCACATTTTCCTTACGAATGCATAGATGCCTTAATTAGTGATACTTACTTAGACATTTCTATACTGGATATCTTCTTTGAATACCATTAGCTGACTTTAGTACAATATGACCATTGGGATATCTCAGTGGTTCCATGGATTAAACCTCCATACTGATCAGGCATGGAAGTAATCTATGGGACGCACTAGGATACGCCAATCCTCATATGGTGCTTTTATCAAGCATAGTCTAGCATTCGCAGTTGATAGAAATCAATGAGATAACAAAATAAAATAACATATATTGTCGCACTCTATCTGAAGATAGAGTACTCCAGATCTTATGAATGAAGATTTCCGACAAGAATAGAAGAAATGGTTCCTAAGATTTTCGTCGGTAAGTTTTACCGTATAAATAATATCTGGTGTTCTTATGGGAAAAATTCTAAAAGTTTGCTAAGCTTATGATATATTGAAGACTTAGTAGTTCCTGAATCAAAACAGAATTCTTAGCAATTGATTCACGATAAGGGATATACCTGGTGTCATTTATTGATATGAACTGCCTCTGACATTTATCAGGAGGGTTTAGCCGCCTCCACTCTTAGTCCTTCTATACTTAACTATACCTTCTTTGAAGGTTTTAAGGCAGTTAGTTCTGATGTGGCCCTTAACGCCATAGCCAAAACAGACTGCATTCTTTATGTTTCTACATCTAGGGAACTTACAGATGCCTCACTGCTTTGACCTTTGGTCTGTTAGACACTGTCCCAGTGCCTTTTGTTGCAGGTCTTGCATACAGGCTTCTTAGATTTCTGGGAGTTATCCTTCTCCCTTTTCCTTTATCCGGCAGTCTCAGCTTTGACCGATTTACTTCCTAACCCATTTAATGTAGGTGGCTGAGATAGATCCATAGTGGATTTATAAGAAGCAGGCTTTGAAGCCTTAATATGCCCTCTAATTTCTGATGTTAAACCACCAATATATAGTGCATTATGCTTAGATTCTGGGTTAACCGAATAGGGCACTATCCCAGACAATAAATTAAAGTCTGTAACATACTGTCGACAGTCTAGAACTTTTATGGTGATAGTCAGAAAATTCTGATTCCACCTTTTCCATTTCGTGTTGCGGACAATAGGTTTTTTTGATAAGGTCCGTAAACTTGGACCATCCCATATTGTATGAGGGTATCTTTCTTGTGGACTTTATTAATGTCCTTACCAATTAAGGGTATCGCCATTGAATGACTGTGATACATAACTCACAATGTCCTTTCCAGCATAACCGCTGATACACATAATGGTTTCTATTTCATCCAATAATTTCATGCAATCAATGGCCCCTTTTCGCCATTGTAGTTTCTTGACTTGCAAGAGACAAAGTACTTTTAAGTACATCCTTTAGAGGAACGGGGCTCTATCATCTTATTTGGTTTATTCTTCGCATTTGAAGTATGAATAAAGCTCTTTTCATGAGCAGAGGAATGTGTTTTAGGGCAAGTAGCATTCGGCTCTTTGAACCCTTTCATGACCTTTCTCATAGCCTTTCTAACAGCTGCGTCAATCACAGCTTGGATATTAACTCTGTTAATATTGAGGTTCACAGTTGTAGCATCATTAGCATTTGTCGCATCTTTAGTATCGCGACTGTTGTTTGTCTGATCCGAGTTTACCATACTCGAAGCTTGGTACTAAACATCAAATTAAACAATTGCTTAATTGCATTACAATAGCTAGTCATCGTCCTGACGACCTAACATACATTAGCCATGGTATCATTAAACCATATAGGCTAATAGGTTATGAACATTCCTAATGAATGTTATTTGTATGTTTATCAATTACATTTAGCCTAGGTCACAAGAGGACCATCAATGGCATTTAGGGTTTGGACCGAGTCCATTACCTTTTTGACAGGGAATCAAAATGTCACAACTGTCTTTGTCATATTGACGATTTTGGATAGCTCGAAAGCTTGCCACAAGGACTTTTAAATTATGAAACATAATTTCGTCATGAAGGACATATAAATGTAGTACATAGGCTTGTCATGGGGGACATTAATAGCCATAAGGCACGAAGGCCTTGTCGCAAAGGACATATAGGATTTGGCACAAAAGGCCTGTCATAGAGGACATTAATATATAAGTCGCAATCTTATTTGATCAGGGGTTTTAAGGTTTGAACATAGTTCTTCGCCTTTGGGCAGAGAGTCATAGACTACATCTGTCATTGCTTAAAAGACAATTTATTTTGCCACAAGGCCAATCAACGGACATCACTAATGGATGTTTATACATATATGTATATATAATTATCGTAATTGAGGATATTAGTCATGATCTTATCGATCTTATAGACTATAAGGCTTGGCCATTGCCCATCACCTTTAACGGTGAACCATAACGGTCACATTTGTCAATGTCACTAATGGACAATATAGTATATAGCCCGTAGGCGAAACATCACCAAAGGATGTTAAATAATATGATCATCGTATCAGATGATATTAGTCATGATCGCATTGATCATATATAGACTATTAGGCTTGAGCATAGCTCACTACCTTGGACAGGGGATCATAATGATCACAATGTCAATGTCTCAAATGGACAATATGTTATAGCCTGTAGGCAAAACATCATTAAGGATGTTAAATAATATGATCATCGTATCAGATGATATTAGGCATGATCGCATTGATCAAATAGACTATTGTGCTTGGACATAGTCCAATATCTTTAAACAGGGGGTCGTAGACCACAACTGTCGTTGTCTTTTTGGACAACAAGTTTAGCCCGTAGGCACTTCATCACTAATGGATGTTTATATTATGATCATCACAATGATGATACTTGCCATGATCTAATTCAATCATATAAGCTTTAAGGCTTGGACGTAGTCCAAATACCTTGACGGCTGGTGTGGTTTCTCATGTCACACTGCCAGGAGTGTTAACATGTTCTTAAGAGGGTTTTACCATCATAGCATGTCTGTATTGACATATTGGCTAGGTTATACCCTTAAGAAGATCTTTTGAAAATATTTAGCAGATCGATAAAGTTCGAATAAAATTGATACTATTGTTTGATAAAGGACGAAATGAATACCTATATAAATTTTCAAAGCTTCCCATAAATCATTAGGAAATTTACAACAGTGCCTTAATCAGGACTTTTAGTATCTTATTTGTTCACAGAGGACTAAAAGAAAATTATAAGTCCGTTTGGGGACTATTAAAAGATTATAAGTCCGTATGGGGACTATTAAAATATTATACGTCTGTATAGGGACTTCAAAATATTATAAGTCTGTATAGGGACTATAGTGAAATCTCGTGTCCGCTAAGGAACTATAGTGAAATCTCATGTCCACAAGGGACTATTTCGAAATAGTATATCCCAAAAGGGATTTTAATAAAATAACATGTCCATAAAAGGACTATATTAATACAGTGTGCGCACTAATGGGCTTTGCTGAACAGATGTCCTCACAGGGACTCAAATCGAAAGATATGTTCATATAAGGATTATAATAAACAAATGTCCATACTAGGACTATATAGAAGAGATAGGTTTTTTTATAGGGACTTTGAAGCAATACCTGTCTAAACGGGGACGAAAGGGAAAATATAAGTCCATTTAGGGACTATAAGACATGTCAACATTGGGACAATAGTGAAACGATATGTCCTCGAAAGGACTATGATGAATTATTATGCCAGTGAAAGGACTATAATGAAGTATAATGTCCATGAAAGGACTACTTTGAAGTATGTTATCCATGGAAGGACTATATTGAAATACCAAGTCCACGAAGGGACTATTTAAATAGTGTATCCACAAAAGAGATTTTAATAAAATCACTTGTCCATGAAAGGACTATATTAAAATAGCATGCCCACCGAGGGACTTTATTGAATTATAATGTCCACAAAGGGACTATATTGAAATATAATGTCCATGAAAGGACTAAATAGTAAATGCCCATACAGGGTCTTAAGTCAAAAGGTATGTCCACACAGGGACTATATAGAAGAGATAGGTCCTTATAGGGACTTAAAGGATAATGAATATTATGGAAGAAGGATTCTCTAATGCCTTTCTTGCTTCATTTCGATTGTTTCTCTTCTTTGTTTACCGTATATGGTAGGGATACTGAACACATCAGTGAATAAAGTAAGTATTTCAAATCAGGATCCATTGTAGAAGTAGAATCCAGGGATTCAATGGTTTAAAGAAATGACATGGATCACGGATTAGGTTTTGATCGGTATAGTCCAAGTCTGGAATTCCCAAAACTTGGAGGTAAGAAATAGGGATTAATAGCATCCACATGTATCATCTTCAATATGGGAGCCTCAGGGATCTCCTGGTATGGACTCCATTGGTACAGATTTTGAGATTTGAGCCTCAGGGACCTCTGGTATGGACTCCGTAGTCTGTTTAAAAATTCAATGGGTTTGGTTTTGGGAATAGGTCCATAAAGGTCTTTCCTTCAACCGGTCGCACGCTTATCCTAGCCGTGCTATGAAGCTTAGCATTTCTTGGCTTCGGACGGGAAGAATCTCCATCAACGACTTCTTTGCTTGGCGGCATATTTAAAACACATAAAATCGAAAACACTGTTTACTTAATAGGGATGAGAGCATTCCTATGTTAAGTCTAGACTCAGAAGGTCTAAGGAATATGCTATTGTGTCATTTGAGATTAAAAACTAAAGACAAGTGTTTAATTTACTCAAATGTTGGCTTTGATACCAACCTGTCACACCCCGATATTTACAGCTCAGCCCGGTGGGGAGTATCGTGACGTAAGATTGGTATTGTCATGGTCAAACATACACAGAATACCACAGTGAAAGTCTTGGAATATAAAATATTATTACAAACTCAAATGTCTGAAAATATAAAAGTATTAAGTACAGACAAGCTTGTAATAATCCACAGGCGGATCATTAACAAAAGAAGTTTATCAGACTAATGGCTTAAGTGAAGGAGTTGCAAGTTCCTCGTCTAACAATCCTGGGCAGCTTCCAGCCTATTTACGTATTTGTACTTGTCACTTAGAGTTTTGAAAATACGTCAGTTTTCACTGGTAAATACAATTAACCGACTCTTTTGAAAGTATTTATGAAAATTGATTTAAATGCACAAGGCACAAATGTTTTTATAACTCGGGACAATTATATTAATAACAATCTTGTATCAGATTTACATGTTTGTCCAACATTTAGGGCCGGTATAAATAAACCGAACAAGATTAAACAACACACCACAAATATAAACTCACGGCGGGTCACCCCAGCAAATGAGTATATCTTTTACATACGCAACGGACAGGTGTATGCCTACACCCCGTGCTTAGGTCATCGCCATTTACGCTTTTTAAATGAGCCAAGGATATCCAGGACACGGTCGTTAACCCCCAATGTTATATGTTATCAAGCAATATTGATTAAAACGGGATTATACAATTTAACCATATCCGATTAAAAAGGTTTCTACACCCGACCAAGCGGTAATAATTCACCGTATCCCAAGCCCGTATAAGGGAAAATAAGTTAAAAGTATTTACCTGAGCTAACTCATGTCTTAAATAGCAAGATTTATAATAACTCAGCCGTATTCAATTAAGTAAGCGTAGGTACAATTTACCGGAAGGCTCTAGTCTGGAATGATGGTATAAATAACCAGTTAGAATGCTAACGGGTCTTAATTAAGTCATAGACTTAGACCAGCTAGTTTTTAAATATGAAAACGGTACGATATGCTAGATTAAGCGATGACCTGAATGGAATGTAATTTAGACCCAACAAGTATGAAGACTTGTATAATATGGGTAAACTAAATACATTCTGGATTTTGAAGTAAAAATGATAAGGTTTGACCCGTTTATGCCAATTTATGCAAACTAGTTACATAAACCGTACCGAACACGTATATGCATAACGGGTAACCGGATAAGTCATGTACAAGTTCCATAAGTTATTATGCTTTAGATATGTTATGATATCAGTAGGATATCAATAATTATGCCCAAAAAGATTTTTAAACCAATTTAAGTCCCGTAAGGGCATTTTGGTCATTTTAAGATTTATAAAAGAGGTTTAAACATAAACTGAGGTTCTGGTCTAAAACATTCTGTAAAAATATTTATTTTATAGTGTTATAACAGTAGGATATCATACATATGTGTGGTTTACCATTTATGGCCAAACTATGCACCGTAGGGGCATTTTGGTCATTTCACATATGTTTTTAATGATAAAATTGGAAGTCTGAGTTCATGACTTATACCTACTATAAAATTATTAAAATTTATTTATAAATTCAGTAGGTAACAAGTCTTGGGTGCTAAATATGGTTTTAAACCATACTATGCACCCAATTAGCGTAAAAGTCGTCAATTGACGATATTTGCGATGTTTATAAAATTCTAAGATTTTGACCATCCTTGATTGTTTAAAATATTTTATTTTTCATATAAAATCAGTAGGAAAAGGTTTGGCATGTTAATGATATGTAAATCTCATTTTATTACAAAAAGGGCATTATTGTCATTTATCGATTTTATACAAGAACTCAATGATATGGTCAGTTTATAATCTGACCCAATATTCCAAAAATCACTAAAAATATTATCATAACAGTAGGGAATGAGTTTGGTGCCAAAATTTGGGTTTAAATATGATTTATGCTTAAAAGCATAATTTAATTAATAAAAAGTTAAGTTTTACGATATCGTGCATAACTTTAGTTTGAGACCAGAAAATGATGTCAAATTAATTTGACATGCTTATATATCAGTAACAAAGCTATTTGTATACTCATATATCCAAAAATCTCGTTTTTACATTATAAGGGCATAATAGTCAAATTTAAGCAAATAACGGAAACAAGCAATTAACTCAGATTTCTAGTATGATCGTGTAATATAACCTTATAGGGTTATGCTGCATTATATTATGATCATAACGGAACCTAAAATCAGTAGCAAACTAATCTAATTCGGTTCATAATCGAAAGTCAACGCAGAAGTCAAACTTCGCGACTTTCGGTTGCGAACCGACCCTAAAACTGGAATTGACGAGCCGAACATGTTTACACATGTTCTAATAATTATTACCAAGTTGTTTAAGTGATAAAAAGTATTTTAGAATATTTCTAAACTCATATCGCAATTATTTCCAAAATTGACCCGTTGACTTTTTAAGAAAATATTACATTGACTCGTCAATTGACCCAGCAAACGTTATTCTTAGGAGGTGCCCTTTTAAGGGATTAACACCTACCTACTTACGATCACGTAGCCATGTTTGTTGCGAACAATGGCCTGACCGTTTACGGTCTAACTAAAAGTCAAACTGTTTATCGTAAACGCTTGACTTTTCGGCTTTAAGAGCCAAATAAAATAACTAGCCATGAAAGGGGCACTTACAAGTGTCCTAAGGACTGAAGAGGACTCAATGGTTTGCTCCTAATGCTCAGGAGCTCCCAATTTAGAGTGATAAAGAGAATTCAAGGAATGGTGCAATGAAAATGATCAACAATGAGCTCTATTTATAGTGTTTGAAGAGATCCTAGGATCATTCCATGTGTCTGGGGACTTTCAAGATCATTCCAAGTGTAATACCAGATGTTAAAAACCATTTAATAGTCCCTAGAATCGATTTATGTGAGTAGAAGTGGTATGTTGGGCTGCAAGGAAGAAGAAGGGCAACTGTCAAATGTTTCTGTCTCTAGTATGCCGTCGTGTCGCGCGACCGAACGGGAGGAGGGGCGTCGCGCAGCGCGACCCCCTGATGTTCCAGCTTTCAAGTTTAAAAACTTGACACTTTTGGCCCTTAACCTCACAACTTGAAATAACTTTCGTTTTTAGCACATTTGGCCCATCAAATTAGGTTTTAGGTATTCGTGGAAGTATAACAAACATCGTTAAGCTTCGGGTTCGTTAAACGATCACCGAAAATACTAGTTTTGTCTCGTTGACGCTTTTAATCCTTATTCTTGGGAATTTGCGTAAATAACACATAACGATATCGAAACCTCGTGATATTTTTATCACTTATTCTTGAGAGTATAATCGAACATTACGAAGCCCCGGGTTAATTAAAAGGTCACTCAGAGGTAAGAATTAACATGTTGACACGTTTAACCCCTCTATTTTGTAATCTTTCGATTACTTTCACAAATAGCTTCTTACGTCAACATATTTACTCATTCAAGAAAAAATTCATCGTGTGTGGTCATTCAGAGGCACAAGTTTGGCATGTTGACCCTTTTAATCCCTCTATATTCATAGTTTTCGTTTTTTGACGAAATTAGTCCCTCATAGCCAACGTTTGACTTTATTACGGTTTACTACACGTGTCAACACATCGTTAGACACGATTTTACGAGGTGTTACAATGAACAAGGGCTAAACCAATCACCCAAGAATGGAATTGTCGAGTGAAAACACTTGACAACCTCCTGGAAGCAACTTTTCTTGCCACCAGACATTTCTCCATCAATTAGGAATCTGAAGCCGTCACTAAACACATTCCTTAAATCGTTTGCCATTTTTTGAGTGTTTATTTTTTGGTGTCTAATCCACATATATATCACCATTGCTCTTTATTTTCTTGACTATATATCTCTTAAATGTCAACATATACATGTGTGATTTAGTTTACGAAGATTTTTCAATGCCGAGAACCTCGATCAGAGAGTAAAAAAGGCGTAAGGTTCACAATGGTGTAAAACTAAAATGGGATATACTAGGCTAGGATTCGAGTTACAGGAACAAGTGCCAAACCAACCAACCAAGAATGGAATCGTCGAGCGAAACCACTTGACAATCTCTTGGAAGCAGCTTTTCTTGCCTCCAGACCTTTCTCTATCAATTAGGAATCTGATGCCGTCACTAAACACATTCCTTAAATTGTAGCCATTTTTTTAGTGATATTTTTTTGGTGTCTAATCCGCATATATATCACCATTGCTCTTGATTTTCTTGAATGTATATCTCTTAAATGTCAACATATACACGTGTGATTTAGTTTACGAAGATTTTTCAATGCCGAGAACTTCGACCAGAGAGTAAAAAAGGCGTAAGGTTCACAATGGTGTAAAACTAAAATGGGATATACCGGGCTAGGACTCGAGTTACCTGAACAAGGGTAAAACCAACCACCCAAGAATGGAATCGTCGAGCGAAAACACTTGACAATCTCCTGGAAGCAACTTTTCTTGCCACCAGACCTTTCTCCATCAATTAGGAATCTGATGCCGTCACTAAACACATTCCTTAAATTGTAGCCATTTTTTGAGTGTTTATTTTTTGGTGTCTAATCCGCATATATATCACCATTGCTCTTGATTTTCTTGACTGTGTATCTCTTAAATGTCAACATATACACGTGTGATTTAGTTTACGAAGATTTTTCAATGCCGAGAACCTCGATCAGAGAGTAAAAAAGGCGTAAGGTTTATAATGGTGTAAAACTAATATGGGATATACCGGGCTTGGACTCGAGTAACAGGAACAAGGGACAAACCAACCACCCAAGAATGTAATCGTCGAGCGAAAACACTTGATAACCTCCTGGAAGCAGCTTTTCTTGCCACCAGACATTTCTCCATCAATTAGGAATCTGATGCCGTCACTAAACACATTCCTTAAATTGTAGCCATTTTTTGAGTGTTTATTTTTTGGTGTCTAATTAGCATATATATCACCATTGCTCTTGATTTTCTTGACTGTATATCTCTTAAATGTCAACATATACAAGTGTGATTTAGTTTTCGAAGATTTTTCAATGCCGAGAACCTCGATTAGAGAGTAAAAAAGGCGTAAGGTTCACAATGGTGTAAAACTAAAATGGGCTATACCGGGATTGGATTCGAGTTACAGGAACAAGTGCCAAACCAACCACCCAAGAATGAAATCGTCGAGCGAAAACACTTGAAAACCTCCTGGAAACAGCTTTTCTTGCCACCAGACCTTTCTCCATCAATTAGGAATCTGATGACGTCACTAAACACATTCCTTAAATCGTTTGCCATTTTTTGAGTGTTTATTTTTTGTGTCTAATCCACATATATATCACCATTGCTCTTGATTTTCTTGACTGTATATCTCTTAAATATCAACATATACACGTGTGATTTAGTTTACGAAGATTTTTCAATGCCGAGAACCTTGATCAGAGAGTAAAAAAGGCGTAAGGTATCACACCTGTTTCTAACTCTCCTAAATCCTACAAATCCCTGATCAAGTTAAGACCTTTATTATAACAGCCTTGACTTTTCCCTGGTCAAATCCATGTTCAAGTTATAACCAATCCCTACCACACAACCCTTAGTATAACTAACTCACAAGTGTTTATAACTCTCCTAAATCCAAGAAATTCCTGATCAAGTTAATGCCTGATCAAGTTAGCCAAATTGTATAATATGTGAACTACCACAACAATCAAGAATCATTATTGTGCAAAACCTACATTACAACTAAATCATATTGTGCATAATTACAATTACCATGATATTGTGCATAACTACAATAGCAATCAAGAACCTGCATTAACTTACTTGCTTATATACAGTCAAAAAGTTACATAATAAAAGTTTGTTAGTACTTTCAAATCATTCTAAACTTACATATTAATCACATGATTCCTTAATGGGTTGATTTTGATCGTTAAATACCAAAACCCCAAAAATGATCAAACTAAAAAACCTACTATGAGTGTTAAGCGTAGTTTCTAGCTATGCATCATAAATACGAGGTTTTGGTGACCCTAAAGAACCCCAAAACTTTAATACCACAAACGCCTGATCCTGATTCTGACACGACCCCTGTTCACCACAACTTCGACACTAACACTCCCCACACCCCGAACAATCACTCGGAGTTGGATCCTTACTCGACCGTTGGAGCTTTGGACCCTTAAGCCGACTCACAGATTAACATGTTCATGTAACTGTATTAAGTTGATACCTACTTGTTAAGTGAAATTAATCAAATACCGTACCTGTTACTTGCTCGGATCACATGATCACAGAATAAGACAACATTTTGACCTTGATTGGACTTGAACAACTGTCTTTGTGGGTGATCGGAGAATGTACTTGGGCGCCGGAGGTGTTTTGGGGGAGAAGGATTGAGGTGTAGCTTATAAAGGAAGATAAAGGAGTGATATGGTGAAGATTGCTATTAGTTTTAGTAAATTTACCAATTTACCCTCGTCAATGGTTGAGTTTTTTTACAGTCAACTAACGGTGTTAACCAATAAAGACCTGATTGCGAGCAATCAACAACCACAGAGACCGGAGTATTGAATTTTTGAAATTAATAACTGAACGTGTAAACGGGGGTAAACGTGACTGACGTAAATTGTACTTTACTCCTTCAAAATACATTCATTTGCTACAATATTTATTTATTTTGTAATTTTGTAATAATTTGGCGGGTATCATATATCTATACATACATAAATGAGTAATAACTAATAACGCTGCATAACACGAGAACAAAAAGAGTGAATCAAATCATCAATGGAAGATAATCGTCAGCAGAGGCTTCTAGAGCGAGAACTGTATCAAATCGAGCAAATTAGACAGCTAGATTCAGAGGAATTGGAGATCGAAGAGGTTGAAAACGGCCACCAATCGTCCGATGACGACCAAATCGAGTAATTTCAATAAAAAATCTCATTTCGCTTTGATTATCATGCGTTTTTTTTTTGAGTTTTTGATACGATTGAATCGCCTTGTGTTTATTTTGTTGTGTTTTGTACGATTTGTGTTGGATTTGATGTGTAATTTGGCTGAAATTAGGGTTTAGGGTTTCGAATTGAGTTTATGATACGATTGAATCACTTTGTGTTCATGTTGTTGTGGTTTTGTACGGTTTGTATTGGATTTGGTGTGTAATTTGTTTGAAATTAGGGTTTAGGGTTTCGAATTGAGTTCAGGAATGCTTGCTGCGGCTTTGAGTTAGGGTTTGGGGAATGATTAGGTTAATTTGATCCGGTGTTGAAAAGGTTGATTTGGTCATGTGTGTTGGGACTCAATTTTGTTACTTCTGGAGGTTAAGTATTTAAAAGGTGTAGATTTGATATATGAATTCAATAATAATTCTACTAACATGTATCAGTTATTACTTATAATGTTAAACCCTAAGTATTGAAGTAGAGATGATAAAAAAAGAGGAAGAGACATAGAAACCATAGTTGTCGAAGGCACGAAGGGTGAACCATGGGCCTAGGCGCAAGGTGCTTAAAAAGCGAGGGACTGAGATAAGTAAGGCGTGTAGCATAAACATACATATTTTAGAGATTTTAGACTTTCTTAGAGCTAGTTTAGGCTGGTTCCAGGCCATTTTGGATATTTCAGACCAGTTTGGTTGGAATTGGTAGACCTTAGCCGGAATTACAGAACTTAGCCTGAACGTGGGTGGAACCTCACCGGAGCGCCTGGGTGGCTGCAAGGTGCTTTTTTTCGTGACCGCCTCACCTGAGAGCCTAGGCGTGTGCCCGGAGGGTAGATAGAAAGTGATGAACTGTTAACTCCCAAACTTGTGACAAAACTATAGGCCCTGCCTGATAAAGGTCCTATCCGAAGATTCAGTATTAATTCAAATATGAATAGGAGTTTTAGTTCGTTTAGTTTAAATGCGTGTAATATAGTCTCATACATAGTTATCTAAATCGCTAGGGTACCCACGAACCACGTATTGGATCGTGGTGTACCCAGTCGCAATTCACTACCGATCCGGAACGTCCTGGTATGGCGATCCAAATTGATTAGGTCCGGCGATTCGAGTTGCTCAGGTACGGCGTTCCAGAATGATAAGGTTCGGTGTTCCAGAATGCTAAAGGTTCGACGTTCCATATGACGAATTCCGACGGCCGGTGTTGTTTTCAGCCGGAAACCAGGAAGAGAGGGAAGAAGAGGACAGAACCATGAAGAAGAAGAAGACAGCAGCTGCGTAGGTGTTTTATGGCCTTTTAGGGTTTAAATAAGTTTAGTTATTTCAACATTTAACCCCTCTATTTTTACTAGTTTACATTTAAACCCTAAAACTTGTAGTTTTTTTACATAAAAAGTATAAAAGTAGTTTGTGTATTTAAACGTTTAACCCCCTCTATCTTCACTAGTTTACATTATGTTTGGTAATTTGAATTTTTGAATTTTGGAATTTGGTAATTTCTGTTTTAATTTGTGTACACCGAACCGGACTCCATGGTACACTGTACCGGTTCGTACCAAAATGAACCTATCCCCCTCCGTACCGAAAACGTCACCTCTAGCGAATCGCGTACCCGAACCAATTACCCGTACCGGAGCGAACCGCGAATTAGGTAACTATGGTCTCATATTTGGGTGATTATGATTTGTAAGAGCATTCATTTCTACAAATCCCAAGGCTACAGTCTAATTTCTTAAAGTGGACTAGTTGATAAGTGTTGTATTTCAAGTAACTCTTTTGTTATTGTTAGTACAATAGCATAATAGTCAGTTAAAAACGGGAATGTGCTTTTTGATGCGTTGTGTGTTCGAAGACTACACTTATTTTGGTTGATTAAGGATCAAAATTGTTATCGGCGAATGGAACTTCTCTGTTATATAGTTATTAAGATTTAATAGCTGCTTCATGACACTTATCTGAAGCTTTTAAATCAAATTTTAGTGTTCTACATCTCTAGCTGCTTCATGAAATAATTGGAATTCTTAAACATCACGTAAATGGTAATTTGTGGTGGTCTAACACTATTTTTTTTCTAGTGAGCGTGCATTTGCAGGAACTTCCGCATCTGGTGGTTATACCTTCAACACCTCTTTAGCTTCCATGCATTCTTATCTTGGTGGTAAGCATCTCAGTCCTCATCGGTTTTCATTCTTCCGCCTTGTTAACGAACTCTAATTAATCACCTAAAATATAAAATAAATCAGAGGTCGAAGATACTCATAATAGGCTGGCTTTCTTGGATGGTGGTGCCATATTACATGTACCTCTATTTTATCTTGAAGGTACGTATATTTACGTGTTAATGTGCATCTGCTTTATTTGCAACTCATGGTTTATTTGTGTTACATGCAATTCAGGCGTAGTTTTGTTTCCCGAAGCAACTCTTCCGCTGCGAGTAATTCAACCGAGTTTTATAGCCGCTGTGGACCGGGCATTGAGACAAGTTGAAGCTCCTTACACCATAGGGGTGGTATGTGAAAATTTCTTATAAACATTTCATTAAGCTGTCATCCTGGCATCCTATGCAGTTAATATCGGTTATCGGTCCCCATGTAAAATATCGGTGTCAAATATCGATATCAATATTATCGGCGGTATTGACAGAATATATCTCCGATTTTCCCGATATCAGTATCTTTCTTTTTTAGTTCTACCATTCGTCTTTCTTCTTATCGCTGCTATTAGTGTTTTAAGTCTTAATTGTTAACTGTTAGTGTTAAATATCGGCGATGTTGACCGATATATCACCGATTTTCCCGATATCAGTACGGTACCTTTCTTCTTATTGCTGCAATTAGTGCTTTAGGTCTTAATTGCTAATTGTTAGTGTTTTATGTCTTCATAAGATCCTACTTGCTACAGTTGTTAGTGGTTTGCAAGTTGCAAAAGGTTAATTTGTTAATGGTAGGAGTGTATGCTGAATTGTTAGTGTTAAATTGCTATATATAGGGTAGGGTTCATGCGAGAACCACCTTTATTGCGAGAACCGCGAGAACCATTGTGAACACAACAAAATAAACCCACTACACCACCAAAAACCTAAAAAAAAAAAATCTAAACACCCCCTCCCCCCACCCCAAGCTAAATGCTAAAAACTAAACCATAAAGCTAAACCCCCAAAAAACCTAAAAAAATCTAAAAACCACAGATTTTTTTTAATAAAAATCGCTAGTTTTAGTCTCCAATTTTTTTACTAAACGAAAAGTAGCGAGTTTATTAAAAAAAATTGTGTGTTTTTTAGATTTTTAGGTATTTTTGGTTGTGCTCACATTGGTTCTCGCAATAAAGGGTGGTTCCTAACGGATCCTTCTCCTATCTATTTATCTATCTATCTATCTATCTATCTATCTATCTATCTATCTATATATATATGTATATATATATATATTCCGCATGATATTAAAATTACCGATATCCCACCGCAATAACCTTTATCTCAAAATCTCAAATATCGATCTACGAACCTACCGCGATAACCTATATCTCAAAATCTCAAATATCGGTCCTTGAACGATATCCGATTTTTTACCGCATTAACTGCACATCTCGCATCTGATTGTTTTTCTCATTTTCTTTATTTTTAAGGTTTGTGTTTTTAGAGATGGTGACAATGGGAGAATAAAATTTGCAACAACGGGAACAACAGCTGAGGTGTAGTCATAACTCGTTCTCTAATATATGGCTAATTGCATTAAAAAGTAACTAACTTTGTTCTATTTTTGTTTTGGTAACCAACTTTTTAGTACAGAAAAACCATTAAATTTTACCTTTTTTTATTAAAGAGTAAAGTACACAGATGGTCCATGTTGTTTACCATAATTTCGGATTTGGTCCCTAACTTTCCAAAAGTACATGGATTGAAGGTATAACCGCCAGATGCGGAAGTTCTGGTGGTTTGCAATTTGTAATGCATTTAGGGACCATATGTGTTGGTTGGGGACTAAATGCGTTACAAAGTGCAAATCACAAGGACCATCCGTGTACTTTTGGGAAATCAGGGACCAAATCCAAAATTTTGGTAAACCATTGGGACCATATGTCTACTTTACTCTTTATTAAAGGTGCTTGCACAAGGGGTAAGATTACCTGTTTCAGGCACCAAGTTAGAAAAAATAAGTCAACATGGTCAAAACTCAAAAGCCACCTCAGACGTCATCATTTTGACTGGTTATTCGGTTAATGAAATCAGCTTAAATCTAAGTTCAGAAGCTGGTTACTTGATTCATATTTTTTGAAACTTCAATGGTTTATCTTGGCGTAAAAAAGGTTGATTACCTAAATTAGAAGTTGGACCAAAGTTGGTCATTTTTTATGTAATGTGATTAACGTATTAATATGAATTTTCTATTGAAAATATTTAGATTCGGCAATATCGGCGATTGGAGGATGGTTCAATAAACGTAGTTACCCGTGGCCAACAACGATTCCGTTTAAAACGTCGTTGGATTGAACTTGAAGGAGCAGTATGTTTTCATCAACACAAACTATATCTAATTAATTGATTGTTAATTAACTGATTAATTAGTTAATACCCTATGCATGATTATTCTTCCTACTTTATGTAGCCATGCGGTGAGATCCAAATCATCGAAGAAGATTTACCATTAAGGACACCACGAGACGCATTTGGAAAACTAACACCATTAAGAAACTTATCTACAGCCAATGTTTCTCATTCAAAACTGTTAGACCATGATTCAGATGATAGTTTTGAGAGTGAATTATCACTAACCGAAAGAAGGTTGCATGCGTCCGCAATTAAATCGTCTTCGCATCGTAATTTTTTTAGTGAGTCAACAAGTAGTGATGATGAGAGTCCCATGTGTGAACCCCAGCCTCTATTACATTCTAGAAATAACGAAAGTACTGAAGACATGTCTGCGAAGAAGTATCTGTCTGAGAGGCCTTGCAGAAGGGCACAACGGGAATTTCACTCGGTACCTGGTCCAAGGGAGTGCCCAAGAGCGTTTTGGCCTTATTGGGTTTACCGGATGCATGACTCTTATTGTCTTGCTCAAAGGTTATCAGGTACTTTTAACTTTTTTTTTGTGCTCCATATGTTCATCTTCTAGATATAGAAATTTGTTTTAAGTTAGAGTAAAATGCCATTTTCGTTCCTGAGGTTTTGACCAGTTTTGCGACTTTTGTCCAAAGGTTTGTTTTTCTGCATCTGGATCCAAAATGTTAGAAATTTTGCCATTTTTATCCGGCTCGTTAACTCTATCCATTTTTCTCCGTTAAGTTAGGGGTGTTTCCGTCTTTTTTTGTTAACTTATAGGGCAATTTGGTCTTTTTCACTTTATGTACAAGCATTTTGCATAATGTACAGGCATTCAAATGACCGATTTGCCCTTTAAGTTAGCAAAAAAGACAAAAATACCCCTGAATTAACGGAGAAAAATGGATGGAGTTAACGAACCGGATGAAAATAGCAAGATTTCAAACCTTTTGGATCCAGATGCGGAAAAACACACCTTTGAACAAGATTCGCAAAACTCGCCAAACCTCAGGGACGAAAATGGCATTTTACTTGCTTTAAATTATTATATTCTTTTTATGTGATATTATTTTGTGACTTTTGGTTGCAGACATGTGGAAAAAGATAGTAGGGACACCTAGCATGGATGCCCTTGTGAGACAACCAGGTTTGCTTTCATTTCATGTTGCAAGTAAGATTCCCGTGTCTGAATCAACAAGACAGGAGCTTTTGGAGATTGACGGGATTTCTTATCGGCTGCGCCGTGAAATAGAGTTGCTTGAGAATTTTGACCAAATCAAATGTAGAAGTTGTCAGGTAAGTACACATTTGATTACATCTGTATGTGTATATATACGTAATTCATAGAAAGCGTATAAGTATAGGTGCCAATTTGACTCGTTGACTTGTAAATGGGTCATTTGGGTTTTGTTTTATCTAACGGGTCAAATGAGTAAATTATAAAAAGGATTTAAAAATTGATTATGAATGATTTGATTTATACCAGTTGTGGCAAAAAAAATAAATAAATAACATGTCAGGTGATGAAAATGTTCTTAAACACATATCTAGGGGTGTTCAATGAATCGAATAACGAATAATTAATAAAATGGATTTTTTGTTTTTTTTAACCTGAATTCGTATTCGATTAAAATTTGAATTATTCGATTCAAATTTTATGTCCAATTCGAATTTCTATTCGATTAATATTTGAAACTCGAATTCTAATAAATTCAATTTAATTTAAATTCACTCTAAATAATAAATTATTTTACTTTTATTTTTAAAACTACTACGAACTAATTGTAAGGGTTTTTAGAGTTTGGCCCAAATTTAGAAGGTTTTTCCATGTGTCTGTGTATGTTCATGTATATATAAATAGTAAAAAAATATATGTATAGTTTGAATTCAAATAACGAATCGAATTGAAAATCATAAATTCGTATTCGAATTCGATTACTTGACTAGAATTTGAATCGAATCGAACTCGAATATTTGAAAACCGAATTCGAAGCTTGATAATCAAGTCGAATCCGAATCGAATACTGAAACACTACACATATCATGTTAAAAGTTTAAGCGCATTTTCGTCATTCTGCATGTTTTTCGCTGGAATTCTTTTACATTAAAGTTTTGTGGTAAATTCTAATAATAGCATTTTCTTCTTTTTGCAGACGTTGATTGCAAACCGTAGCGATATGTTGGTGATGTCAACTGATGGGCCTCTTGGTGCTTATGTGAACCCGAGTGGCTATGTGCATGAAATAATGACTCTTCTTAAAGCTAGTGGATTAGCACCTATTGGGGTACCCACGGAAGAGTATAGCTGGTTTCCTGGGTATGCATTTAACTTCCATATAAACATCTCTTAAGTAGTAAACACCTGAGTACAGGTGGCAAATGTGAAGCAACGTTAACAGGTCAAAACATGTTGACCCAAAACTTTTTTTGTTCAAAACATCTTGAACATGTTTGTTTGTTTACAGATATGCATGGACGGTAGCGTATTGTGCAACCTGTGAGTATCAAATGGGGTGGCTTTTCACTGCTACAAACAAGAAACTAAAACCGCGTTCTTTTTGGGGCATCAGGAGTTCTCAAGTGGCAGATGACACACACTGAAACGATAACTTGTATGATCTTGCTCCTAATCTTTTTCAGTTTCTATATTTTCAAACCTGCAATAGTTAGATCTCACCGGTAGTAACTTTGTTATCGCTTTTGTTATGTATAAGTTTTTTGTTTACATATGTTAAATAATCTACACCTTTTTTTTTTCTAGTCATTTATTATTGTTCTTTTTAACGGAATATATATAGATCTAGTTAAGTTATCGACGACTAATTAAACGGAAGTACGAAAATGAAATAACGAAATTTGTAATTTACATTGGTGTGAATATATCCTAAAAGAAAAGAAACAAGTGGGTTGAATTAATGGAAAGAGAAATACAAGTATAGGGCATTTTTTTAGTAAGAATGAAACCATGGAAGATAAAATATATATGTTACAACAGGATGAAATTTTGTTAGGTACATGTTAGATTTTACAAAGGAATAACGGATTTAAATAATCCCAACTATTGTTAATTGGCCATTACGAGTCCTAACTACAGAAATCACCACATAACCTTTACACTTTCATTTATAGGTTTTTTTTTAATAAAGTGATTAACTTGTTTTATAGTTGACATCTACCTTTTGTAAAAGGAATAATGGATTTAAATAATCCCAATGTTAATAGTTGGGACTGCTAGTGGTGATTTATGTAGTTAGGACTCATATATCACCTAATCAACTTGCATTTTTCAGAAATTTAAATCCATATCATATTTGTGGGAGACAATTACCAAATGCTGCTAGAACATAAGGCCATTTACCTCTAGAGTTTAGATATACAATCCCCATTGTAATGTCAATGAGTAATACATGTTTGATCTTTTTTTTTATTAGTCCGGGTAGAGACCAAAGATCTTGAGTGTGACCGATCCGGCAGAACAACTCAAAAGATAAAGAAGTATCGTTAATTTCTTCATGCTCGTTCCAAGTTCGAAGTACCAATTGTACAAATAAAAATCCACTTCGTTACATGATTTCTTTTTCATATAGATACATATAGGATCTATGGGGCAATTACTTAAAAGTACATTTTGTGCTACAGCCCTTCCTATCTGATAGAAAAGGATCCCATGATCCTGGACCGATCTTACCTGGGATCGCAAATCCCAAATTTGTCTATGAAGAGCGGATCTAATTGTATTAGTATCTATAATTGATTTCTTCTGTGTAATACTAATTGATAGGGCCTCATTGGTAAGTGCTACAAGATCTCGTGCATTGTATTTATGAACTTAACGTTAATGCGCGGATATACCTAATCTATATTTCCGTCTTCTCTCTTCTTTTATTGCCCTCCTGTCCTGTCGTCAATTGACAGTATGACGTAGGGCGCAATATAATTGAAGTGGTCATTGGTCAAATCCTATTTTGGTAAAGCAAGCACCTTGAAGTAAAGGATCTTAGATCCAGACCCTTTTGTGAATGAGATAGATAAAGATGATAAAGACCAATGAAATCGCGTTTTCAGATTGTAAATGGTAAAGTTTGATTACCATTAACCTCCAGAATAGTTAACGAGTTTTTTCGGTTTGATTCATCTCCTAAAGGCGGCTCTCGAGTTAATTAAGTCTATGTGGTTTACTTACATTGCAAAGTAAGTATAAAAATTATACTTTTGTCCTCATTGTTCACTCAAACGTGTCACGGGTTATTCTTTGTAAACATCATTTTATGGCTTACATAAAAAAATGAATGGCATTGGCATACATACACCTGCAAATTTAGTTATGGCACGCCGAGATGACTTATGTACATTTTCGTATCGTTAAGTGATTTAGAAAGCAACATTATGGTTTATGTTGAATCCTATTTTTCTACACACTCTTTATGATAATCTAGATAAATAAGAGGTTCGTCGTCGATTTTGAATCAAACTTTAGCATATGGGACACAACACGCGGCGCACAATCCAAGTTAATTTTACAACCGATTTAAATCGTTATAATTTTCCGTTATTTTCTTCACGAAACACTGCTATATGTTTAATTCTAAGTTTTAATTAGTTTTTACCAAACTTGCAACCCTTTTAAGATTAATTATTTTTTTTTGAAAAAGAACTAAAGACCGTTTTATGACCATTTTAATTTGGTAGTCGGCCTTTGTCCAAAGTTTTAATTATTTTTTGGGTGTTTCACTGCAGCGCAGTGATTGTTTCTATCTCGGTGAAGGCTTGGTACTAATCATGTAGCCAAAATTAATTTTTGACTTAGAAGTGTTAGGAATAAATTTAAAAGAACTAAAACTTGCCAAAATGTTTGGTACTAATCATGTAGCCAAAGAACCTTAGCATCATCAACACCAGACCCCATGATGGCGAACTCTTCATCGTCTTATCAGTTTAATGGCCAAAACAGAACAATGGAACAACTGAATCAAATTTAAAAAGCACATGGCATCGTAAATAATATAAGCTTTTAACTAAAACTTCTTTTAAATCAAGATATATAAACGTGTTGTTTTAAGAAAACGTCTAATTAACTCTTGGATTTCTCTAACTACTCTATTGTTTCTCTCAAGAAAGAGTTCTATCTAGGCCTGAATTAAATTTGTTTCTATACTCACAATCGCATGTCTGGTATTTTTGACAATAGATGCTACAAACACAAGAACAACTGTTAACTTCTTGTAACTTTACGTTTATCGGTATGTATTTAAAAGATTTGAGGTATAATATTTCATTTTATATATTTAAAAAAAATTAGAAATGGATATTTCAATATAAAATGAACGTTATTCAAATTTTCAAAAAAAAAAAAGAACTTATTTAAAAATAATAAATTCTATACTCATAGAATCCACCGTTCAAAATAATAATAATAATAATAATAATAATAATAATAATAAGAATAATAATAATAATAATAAGAGTTAATTACATAGTTAGTCACTGTGGTTTACACAAAATAATATACTTAGGTACTGATAATTTAAAATCACCTTCTAGGGTATTAACTTTTCATTTGGTAACGTTTGGAGGTATTAACTTCTAGGGTATTAACATAGTTAGTCCCTGTAGTTTGCACAAAATAACATACTTATGTACTAATAAAATGTGACTTTAAACCTACAAATAACGTTAATACCTCCAAACGTTAAAAAATGAAAAGTTAATACCCTAGAATGTGATTTTAAACTATTAGTATCTAAGTATGTTACTTTGTGCAAACTACAGGGACTAACTATGTAATTAACTCTAATAATAATAATAAAGTATAGAGTGTTAATAAACATAAAAAGTCGAAATAAAATGAATGGCCAACTTTTTTTTATATCAAGTTAACTTATACTTTTTAAATCTCGTTGTATTTTATAAATACAACTTTTATTTTACCGGATTTTATTTTAGAATTCTCTCTCTTTTTTTAAAGGAATACCTAACATTTATTTTCATTTAAAAATCCCACTACAACCAAACGCTTAAAACCCAACATTTATGAAACATACAAAAATATTTTTTTACCAAACAACATAATGAAACTCATTTAAAATAAATATACATATATATACTAATGGAAGTTCGTGTTCAAGGGGGAGAAACCAAAATTTTACGGAGAGCGTTCAGTATTTTAACGCAACTATAAAACTAAAAAAAAATTAAGGGGATGGTCGACACTCCAGTAGCTACAACAGATTCAGCTCCGATTACATCGATACGTATTTTACCTCGATTAGAAACATAAAAAAGAAATAACGATGATGGCATCTAATTACAAGACTGAAAAGTTATATTGCATAAAATTTGTTATCCATACACAACTCCAATTAATATCTGAAAATATATAGAAAGATAATTAAAATAATTCTTTGTATATAAATTAAAAGAGAATATCGGTGATATTTCTTTTTTGACCTCTTTTACCATGTGATATTTTCATTTTAGCCTCTTGTGTTTTGTTAACATATGATAAACTTTTATATACACATCGTTCCCATAAGTTTTTAACTTTTCACTTTTACGTGTCATTATAAATTTGAAGCCGGTGGTTGATTCGTCACAACTTAATACATTTCGTTTAATCGTACAATATCTTTATACATTTCTTTAGTGTGTTTAAACACGTTAATGTCACTGTACTAGCACGCTTAACGAATGCAGACGTACCCTTAAACACGTGGTATAAAAGGTGTCCCGTCGCAACGCGCGAACACCTTATTTTCATTCTATAACTTAAAAAAAATTATTTCCTCACGTGAATTTATACCGTTTCGACGTAAACGGCATAAATTCACGTTCCGGCGTTCTTCGTAAACGGCTTTCCGAAAATGAGTCGAATAAAATATGATACGTTTTCATACTTATTTTTACGTACGTTTTCAACTGGTTTACGTCTTGAAGTAAATAAAAAAAACGTTATTTTCTCAAAAGTTATTTTTATGTATATGTCTGTATAAATTCACGTTTCGACATTTTTTTTCGGAAACGAGTCGGTCGGGTCAAGTATAATACGTTTTCATGCTTATTTTTATATACGTTTTCAGTTGGTCTACGTTTTGACATACGTGTTACTATAAGTTTTGACGCCGCTAAGTCTTGTGCAAATGTAAGGTGGTGTAGTGGTTAGGTTTCAATTTCATTTCTTTTATACCGTTTTGCTTTTTGTTTTTTATACGATATAAATTTGATTTACTTTGTTTTTTGATCCAACTGCAATTCTTATATAGGTCATATTGAGTTATATCAGATACGTCAAAACATGCGTTTTCATATGACTGACGCATTAAATAACGCTTGAACTAATCTATTCGATGTTTGCGATATACTTGTGCCGCATCGCGCTCGTGCCTTATTACTAGTTATAATCAATATGTAATTAAATAAAAGTAAATATTTTTAAGGTATCCAAAATTGGTATCTAGTTACAAAACTGAAAAGTTAAATCACATATAACTTGTTATCGGTACACAACTTCAATTGATATCTGAAAATATATATAGTCCAAGACATATTAAAGGGATAATTGCATATTTCCCCTTAAAAAACTTTCGATTGCGTATGTCCCCTTCTTTTGATAATATGACTAATTTATCCATTTCAAAACTAAAATACCCATTTAGATGTTTATCAGTTATTACACTTTTACATAGGGAGTTCGAGCATCAAAGGACCGTGTCTCTCTCTCAGCCCAACGTCCCCCTTAGCCGGTGACATTTCAGTTGGCGGTCGGCGATTTCTTTAGTCGGGTGCGGTTCCTTCCAGTTGGCGGCTGGCGATACCCGTATCAATTCTTTTTTATTTTCAGAACTGTTTTAGGGTTTTCGATTAGGGTTTGTTGATATTACTTGTTGATGAAGCGATCAGATGGGTTTTAAATACAGTTGAGTTAGTTGTTTGAGCTTGTATATTGTTAAACTCACCTGATTTTGATTTAATGGGTCAAGTTATTCTACAAAGGCTTCTAATTGTAAGAAGTGTAAGAAGGATTTATAGAGTGACAAGTGTCCAATAACCTAAAACTAAACCCACTACATCACCACCAAAAACCTAAACACCCACCCCCACCCAAAAACCTAACCACCCCCACCCAAAAACCTAACCCCCCCCCCCCCCCCCGCAAAAAAAAAAAAAAAAACTATACCTCACCAAAAAAAACCCCCAAAAAACCTAACCCCCCCCCCCCCCCACCTCACGCCCCAAAAACCTAAAAAAAATTATATAAAAAAAAACTAAACACTCACTCCCACCCCCACCACCACCCAAAAACCTAAACCCCCACCCCCTCGGAAAAAAAAAAAAAAAAATTTTCGGTGGGTGATGTGGAGGGTGGGGGGGTGGGGTGAGGGTGGGGGTTTTTGGTGGTGGTGGATGTTTAAGTTTTTTTTTTTTTAGTGGGTTTTTTTGTGTAGTGGGTTTTTTTAGGTTATTGGACACTTGTCACTCTATAAATCCTTCTTACACTTCTTACAATTAGGATCCTTTGTATTTGATCCTAATCCTTGATTTAATAATTGTTTTTTATTTGTCTGTTTAAGCAGATTTGATAGATATACAAGATGATGATGTGTTTATATGTTGTTAATCTATTAATTGTTCTAAATGAGTCTCTTTATTTGAAAAAGAGTGTATGCCGAATAGTGTCATGCTTGTAGTATCCCAGACATATATTTAACAAACTGGGGTATATCTCTTACTAGTTGTGCTTAATTTTTTCCCTCGACATTCCGATTTAAGTTTTGCTAAAAACGAAATTTTATTTAAAATAGAGTATTAATTTAGTACCGTTTTACGGTACGATGTTAAACTGAACTGATTCTGACGTTTTGCCTTTCTAAACAACATGCTTCATTTTCAATAATGTTTTTATTACATTATCATTTGTTCTGTTTCGGCGCAACGCGCGACGTTAACGAAACTAGTTATAATTAGTTTTAAACATATTTTGGTTTACCCTTATAACTTTTAAAATATAATGTTTTATAAACTTTCAGAAGTAAGTAAAAAGTGAGTTATCACATTTGCTTTGTTCGAAACCCAATAAAAGAACAAAGTCCGTAAAGCATTGGTACCACGCACGCGGGGCTTGTTTCAAACCGTAGAGCGACTTCTTTAATAAACACACATGATCCGGGTATTTTTGATGTCGAAATCCCATAGGTTGATACATATAGACTGTTTCGTTAAGATTACCGTGTAGAAACGCATTGGTAACATCCAGTTGATGTATCGGCCACGAGTGAGACAAAGCAAGTGATAAGACTGTGCGTATGGTAGTGGGCTTGACAACAGGACTGAACGTATCACCACAGTCTACTCCAATTTGTTGATTGCTTCCGTCACAAACAAGGCGTGCCTTGTAACGTTCCAAAGTACCATCCGATCGAAACTTGTGGCGAAAGAGCCACATACTACGTAATACATTCATATGAGGTTGTCTCGGGACCAAAACCCACGTCTTATTTTTAATAAGAGCATCAAATTCGGTGGTCATGGCTTTATGCCACTCCGTGTTGGACAAGGCGTCTTTCGGGTTTTTGGGAATAGGAATAACAGGTGAGGAGTGAAGATTCAGGATGTGTTTTGGTTTAACTATACCATCCATAGAACGAGTACGGATGGTTTGGACCGGGGGTGGGGGAGGGGGGTGGGGGAGGGGGTGGGTGGGATGAATTAGCGGATGTAGTCTGTGATGTAGAAGAAGAGAACAAGGGAGTAGAAAAATAGAAGGGGGACTGTTAGAATTAAAGTGTGGGTCTGATGATGAGGGAGTGGTATGTGGGCTGGTATGAGGAGTGGATGATGGGCCGTAGGATGTTGAGGGTGGGCCTGATGAGGAGATAGTGGCTGGGCTGGAGGGAGGCGATAAGGTGGGTGATGGGCCGAGAGGAGAAATAGGGTGAGAGTGTGTGGTGATGTCAACCGGGTCAGAGAAATCGGGTGGAGAAGTGGTCGGAATCGGATGAGATCCGATATGATGTAGGTGTAGGGGATGAGGTGTATCAGTAAGAAAATCATAGGTTTGTAAGGAGGGTGTTGGATTATTAGCGAACGGGAATATGGTTTCGTAAAAAATAACGTGACGATTGATTATAATTTGACGTGTTTTGAGGTCAAGGCATTTGTACCCGCAATGGTTGGTAGGATAGCCAAGAAAGACACATGGCATAGACCGATATTGAAGTTTGTGAATTTTTGTATGTGGGATGAGAGGGTAACATAGACAACCAAAAACGCGTAGATGTGAGTAGGATGGGATACGTTGGTATAGTTTTTGTGTTGGCGAAATATTGTGAAGGAGTTTACTAGGTAAAATGTTTTGAAGGTAGGTGGCTACCTCCAAGGCATTGGGCCAATAGGTGTTTGGTAAAGAAGAGTGTGCCAAGAGGGTGCGGATTATGTTGTTGGTAGACCGTAGTTTTCTTTCGGCCTTTCCGTTTTGAGATGAGGTGTAAGGACAAGAGAAGCGAAAGTGCATGCCATTTGAGTTGCAAAATTGTTTAAACATGTGATTGTTATATTCCTTGCCGTTATCACATTGAAACTGTTTGATCTTACGTTCAAATTGAGTTTGAATCATGTTAGAGAAGGTGGTGAATATCGAGAAAACTTGAGATTTGTGTGAAAGAGGGTAGGTCCATAAGAAATTGGAGAAATCATCTAGAAAAATAATGTAATAACGGTGACCCCCCACACCAAGGATCGGGGAAGTCCAAAGATCGCTATGAATAATATCAAATGGCATATTCGTTTTATTAGTGGAATCAATGAAAGGTAATTTGATATGTTTACCAAAAACACATGATTGACAAACATGATTATTCAATGTTCCATAATTAATAAGACTAGAATGTTTAAGAGAATGCAATAAAGACGATCCCGGATGACCGAGACGTTGATGCCATGTGTCTTGAGAGATAGCAGTGAGGGCGGTAGGAGAGGTGATCTTGGTGACTTGGGATGGATCAAAAGTGTATAGATCTCCCGAGCTATTGCATCGTAGGATAGGAGTCCGAGTCTTGAGATCCTTCACCAAAAAACCATACGGGTCAAATTCAATAGATAATTTATTATCGGTAGTAAAACGACGAACAGAAAGTAAATTTTTGATTAGGGAAGGTGCGTAAAGGACTTGGTTCAATTTAAAAGGAGGAAGGGGAGGGGGTAGTGTAAGGTCGCCTTGTCCATACACGGGAATGGTTTGACCATTTCCCACAATAATGTTTCGAATCATGCTATTATTAAAAGAAGACGAGAGTTTAGAGTTAGAAGTCATGTGACCTGTGGCACCCGTATCCATGGCCCAAGAAGGATCGTTAAGTGACATTGCATACAAGGCCTGATTGATATCGGTGGGCGTGTGAGTGGCAGCAAAAGACTGAGCCGGGCGAGGGCCCAAAATTCCCGCAGCAGAATTACTTGGTTTGGGTATTGTGGGGTATGGGCAGGGTGGTATTGAAGCCCAATTATTCCATGAAGTCTGTTGTGTGGGAGTGTTAGTTGGGCCGGCCCAAGGTGGGAAACATGGCCATGGGTAAAAGCCATTGTAACAGCCTAATCCAGGAGATGTATTCGGAGCATTGTGAGCAGAGAATGAACCGCCGCTGCCACGACCGCCACTACCACGACCACCGCCATAGCGACCCCCTCTTCCACGGCCACGTCCGCGCCCTCTTCCGCGGCTCCGATCAGAATCGCCCCGCTGGTCCCTTTGTTCTGGCTTGTCTCTGTTGTCCCGATAGTGCGGCGGCTCGACGGTAGTGTTGAGAGCCGTACCAGCCGATTGAGCCGCGTGTCTGACTTGATTGAGCTTTCGAGATTCGGCCATACACAATCGTGACCGAGTGTCATAGAAGTCCGGGAGGGGCTTCATCTGTTGAATAACAGATGCTGTATTTTCATATTGTTCATTCAGACCTGTAAGCAATTGCAAGACCAGTTGTTCATCGGTAATTGGTGAGCCGAGGTTGGTCAGTTGATCGAAGATGACCTTGAGGGCCTGACAGTATGCAGACATGTTCGGAAATTGATCGAGGTGAGTATTGGCAAATTTATTGTTCAGATCGATTGTACGGGTGGCTTTGTTATCTTGAAAAATATTGGCTATAGTGGTCCAGGCTTCATGTGCAGTGGTGTCGGGTTTAAGAACGGTGTGAAGAAGATCAGTGGATATAGTGCTGTAAATCCACTGTAATACGATAGAATCCAGCCGTTCCCAAGTTTCGGTTGGTGCCAGTTTGTCTTTCTCCTGCTCCTTGTCTTTGGCAGACGAAGACGAGGTTTCAGCGATCGGCTTGGGTTGCAGATGATCGAAGACGAGATGAGCTTTGCACTGGATTTTGAACATCTCGGACCACGTAGTGTAGTGGCCTGTTTCGATGTCAAGGGTGATTGGTATAAGGGTTTTGATAGAAGTAACTGTTACAGCCGGGTGTGGGGATGAAGGAGACATGGTGAAAGTGAAAAAGAAAGGGGTTATTGGCGCAGGGTAAGAGTGGTAAGACAGGATCGGCTACTAGAGGTATGATACCATAATAGAATGAAAACCTTGATGCCCCTTTCTCATTCACAATCATCGAATATAAAGATGTACAAGGAATCTCCTATATGGAAGGAGATATTTACAGAATAATTATAACAAATATGTATGATCTTGTTTCCTATATTACATTGGCTATTAAGAAGCATCTTTATGACGTGTGTATTTTTATCTACGTTTTGATAAAAACTTCATTTAATACAAAGTCACATCAACGCTCACCAGTTTCGATAGATATATATTTAACACTTATCTGTTTCGACGGGTATATCTCTTACAACAATTTCTATATCACCTCACAGCAAACCAATTACAAAAACTAACTTCAACATTGAAATATAAAGATATACCGAAACCCTATAAACAAAACAAGTTATTTATGTTTGAATCAACGATAAGGCCCTAGAGAAGTGCTTAGCTTTCAAGATTAAGTACTCTTTCACAAGCAAAGATTTAAAACAAGGCTTCTGAAACTTAGACGAAGGAGCCACCCTAGACTCAACCGGAGGTCCATGAAAGTATGCAATCGATATCCGATGATTTGATTGGTTCACCGAGGCTCGATGAGAAAGAAGAGGAAACTTTGCATTAGAGAATATATGCAAGAGATCACCTACATTCACCACAAATGCATCCTCAACAGGTTGCACCTGACTCCATCCTGACCCTTCAACAAAAATCTCTAATCCGCTTATGCCACATTGGTTGAGAAGTGTTAGAAGTAGGGAGTCTGTGTGCGGTGCAAGACCCAAGGCCAGGCTAGGGTTAGGGCAACATGGGTATGAGTTAAGTTGAAGTGCCTGTTGAGAGTCTTGAGTTGATATAGCCCAATCAATTTCTTCTTGTGTGACATCTAATGTTTCAAGGATTATAAGTAAGAGTTTGTGAGAAAGCAGTTTCATTTGTTGTTGGTAAGCATCCATTGTGTCACTACAATAATATGCATAAAGGGATTTAAAAACACATTAGTTATGTATATAACGTACAAACTACAAAATATACTTGTTATTATATGAAAATAGAGTTAAATGTTATTTTAGTCCATTTGGTTTGGGTCATTTTGCCAGTTTAGTCCAAAGGTTTGAAACATTGTCATTTTAGTCCAAATAGTTTCAAGCGTTGCCATTTTAGTCCACTGTGTTAACTCCGTCCATTTTTTATGTTAGTTAGAAGGGTAATTCGATCATTTTATATGGTCGAATTGCCCCTTCTAGTTAATAGAATTACATTTAAAATGACCGAAATGCCCTTTTAGTTAACAAAATAAAGGGATAGAGTTAACCCAGTGGACCAAAATAGCAACGTTTAAAACTATTTGGACTAAAATGGCAATGTTTCAAACCTTTAGAGTAAATTGTCAAAATGACCCAAATCATAGGAACTAAAATGAGATTTAAAAAATAACATTTTTTTTTTTGAACGGCAAATTTGGATCACTGACGGACTACTGGAGTATCATCGTGCCACCAGCAGAACCACCCGATCATATCCATCTCCACTAGGCAAGAATGCCTATACACCAATTCAGGAGGAAACCCAATAAATTTGGGAAAACCCCCCTTTGTGAGAATCGAACCCATGACCTAATGGTCATAAGCCTTATCTCACCCCCAAAATACCACTAGGCTATAATGCCATGGGTTAAAAAATAACATAATTGTTTTGATACCGAATATGACCGATTTAAATATACTTGTCATTATATGAAATAAATAATAATAAATGAGTCAAAGTTTGAATTAAATGAACACATACGGTTATTTTAACAGATTTGATTAACTTCTTGTGGACATGATTAAATGGCCATATACGGCTATTTTAACATTGATTAACTTCTTGTGACATTGTGACATGCATGATTACTATATACAATATGTCAATATTCACTTTATGGAAAATAAAACTTTACATATATTCACTTAATATGTTAAAAGAATTTGATTAGATGTAATCGATTCTATTACATCAAAACTCTAAAATAATTAGAAGTGATTGACTAAATCTAAGAGATCTGAAACTTACCAAAATCTTTGGTAATCATGTGGCCAAAGAACCTTAGCATCATCAGCACAAGAACCCATGATGGTGAACCCTTCATGCCACATACGCTTATCAAAGAACGGCGATATCCGAGCCACACCATATCCAGTGGCTCCATCTACTGATCTCAAAACCCTACGCTTTTCATGAATCTGTAGAGCAAAAAGCCTTCGTGACTCGTACTCAACATTTTTGACCAGCTCAGAGGGTACCCCATGGTTAATAACTTGAAACATGCCCCATGTTTCACACGCTTGGCCTATTAGATTCCTTGCGTTGGGACTAGCGAGATCAATTACCGGAATCAGTGGATCTTTAATATTATGGGTTTGAATCTTGTTAATGGGTTCGTCAGACCGAGGCCACGTATGGGATTCTGGGACCTCGTCTATTGAGTCAAAGTCGAGAGGGATGATATGGTGATCGGTTATAGGGTCATTTCTATAAACTTCCGAGAGAGTGGTCATGATCACAAGATCTTGGAAATCACTTTTGTGATTGGGGATTTACAGAAATTCAAAGTAACCTTTCTACAAGTTGTATTGGAATTGATCATGTTAATTAAGTCTTTATATATACACCTATGCACATTAAACAATTTTCTTGTTCTAATCAATATAGTTTTTATATACGTTAAAATATCAACAAACCCATTTTGACGGTGATGTATATGTTTTTTTTTTTTTCCTGTCAACCAAGATTTTTTATGCTATTACATATTAGAAACAAAACATATATAAATTAAGTTTAATAATTCATGTGGGTATAGTTGGCAAACTTTGGATTAAGTGATGTCTTGAGGTGTATTTGGATTATATATATTGAATCCACTTGTAAACTATGGAAGAAGACAAATACGCTAACATAAAATTTTATTGGGAGCTGTTGCCTTTTTTATGTTATTTTTGGACATTAATAAACGAGAAAAATGCCCGGATAGTCCCTGTGGTTTCGTCTTTTTTCACTTATAGTCCCCAACTTTCTAAAACTACCTGAATAGTCCCCAAGTTTTCATTTTTTGTTCCCGGATAGTCCCTGGGTCTAACTTCAGTTACTTTTCTCTGTTAAAATGATGTGAAATGACAAAAATACCCTTTCCTTAAAAGACCAAACCATAGGGACTATTCGGGCATCTTCTTCATTTTTATTTATAAAACCTCACCACCACACTTCATCTTCAACCTCCACCCACCATCACCCTCCTCCACCCTCCACCATCACCGCCACAATCACTCTGCTCAAATCTAAAAGAACAGAAGTGAGGGATTACCGATTGAACTCGACTGACCCGGATCTGAACCAATCGATCCGAATCTGAACCGAGCCGCGTGAGTCGAAACAAACCGAAACTCGAACCAAAACTGAACAAGACTCGAACCCAATCCGAAATTCGAAACGTGACCCAAACCAAATTCTAACCTGAATCGGCAGCTATGCGAGTCCCGAATCGGAGCCAGAAAACATGGTGGCTCGACCGTGTTTGCGTCTAGAACTGTTCTGAGGACAAAGGACTCGAGAATCACAACTAAACGGACCACCGCCGCCGTGGGCGGTGCTGCTGCTGTCGGTGTCTACTGCCGCCGCCGACATCATCTTCTCTCTAACTCTCTCTCTCTCTCTCCGCGTCTATGTATGTGCCGCCGCACGCCACCACCGAAATGGTGGTGGCCAGCCGTTCGTTCAAACAGAGGTGTATGGGTGGTGGTTTAAGAAGAAGAGAGGGGTAAGGGGGTCGTGGTGTCTGTCGAATGATCAGTCGCCGGAGAGCCGGCCGGAATCCCTGCTCGCCGGTCAGTCTTTGGGGGGAAATAGAGAGTGAAGATGATGATGCTTGTATGTGTTTTATTTGGTTTGTGGCTTTTGTGTGTATGAGTGTTGCTTTGAGTTGCAGAGTGACTGTGGCGGTGATGGTGGAGGAGAGTGATGGTGGGTGGAGGTTGAAGATGAAGTGTGGTGGTGGGGTTTTATAAATAAAAATGAAGAAGATGCCCGGATAGTCCCTATGGTTTGGCCTTTTAAGGAAAGGGTATTTTTGTCATTTCACATCATTTTAACAGAGAAAAGTAACTGAAGTTAGACCCAGGGACTATCCGGGAACAAAAAATGAAAACTTGGGGACTATTCAGGTAGTTTTAGAAAGTTTGGGACTATAGGTGAAAAAAGGCGAAACCACAGGGACTATCCGGGCATTTTTCTCTTAATAAACTAAGATTCCTAAACACATGAATATATAACCGGTAAATTGTATAAAAGTGTAAAGAATGTGTAGTGAAACTTTATGCAGTTAACCTTAAGTATAAAAGTGTAAAGAATGTGTAGTGAAACTTTATGCAGTTAACCTTAAAACTTGTATATTAAGAATTTGGTTATCCATACATCCGTCATTTTATTTGTACATCTCTCGAACCCTATAGGAAGTGTATAGCTCAATATGTTCAAGTGTATTGAGTTATACGCTTTCTATAGGTGTACTTGAAGTACAAACTTTTTAGACGGTGATCAGCCAATCAGCCAATGATTAGGGTGTTTTTTTTTCAAGAGCAACGTATAGTTCTATGTATCTTCTTGGACTTTATTTTTTTTAAATTAATTAAGTTGTTTTGTTTTTTTGTTAAAATTTTTATAAAAGACGTAGTGAAATTAAGCAATCCAAACAAACTAAACATATCCATATATTATAACTTATCAAAACAAACATATTCAAATTAAACAAAGAGTTAAATGCCATTTTAGTCCCTGTGGTTTGGGCCATTTTGCCAGTTTAGTCCAAAGGTTTCATTTTTAACCTGTGGGTCCAAAAAGGTTTCACAGTTGCCATTTTAGTCCACTGGGTTAACTTCATCTATTTTTTCTGTTAACGAGAAGGCCAATTCGGTCATTTTGTATGTAATTCTGTTAACTAAAAGGGCAATTCAGCCATATAAAATGACCGAATTGGCCTTCTCGTTAACAGAAAAAATGGATGAAGTTAACCCAGTGGACTAAAATGGCAACTGTGAAACCTTTTTGGACCCACAGGTTAAAAATGAAACCTTTGGACTAAACTGGCAAAATGGCCCAAACCACAGGGACTAAAATGACATTTAACTCTTAAACAAATATTACAAATACTGAAAATTAAATTGTTCATACATCAAAACATAAAAATGAAATTGTTCGTGCAATACTGCATCATATAAGAATAACATAAACCATTATCGCCATCAATCATCGTTATACTCCTCGTCAGACTCCGCGAGCTACTCCTCCGTAAAGTTCGAGACACGCCTAGTAAAGGGTGATGGGCTGTGCCGCATACAGGACGTATACTTTGGGTCTAGGGAACCATATTACCCTATAAGATTCTTATACTTTACTGACAAAAATAACTGTTATGGGACCCGTATTACCCTATACGCTTCCTATACTTAACCATATCGCCCTATACGCTTACTATACTTTGGGTCTAGGGGAACCATATTTCCCTATATGTTTCCCATATATATATGTGTGTTGTTTAATAAGTGTTTTTTTTTATAAAAACATTATAATATAACAATAATAAGTTAAAAATTTGATGCAAATTATACTTTTTTAAGTAAAACTAATATGAACAACCATTTTTAACTCGAAATAATACTATGATTAAATAATTTTAACAGGGACAACACTAAATAATACAACAACAAATGCTACGACTAATCAAACACGTTTAACAGGGACAACACTAAAATTACGCGCAAGTGCCCTTTGGTAAACACAAGTCTTCAACATATCCAAATTCCTAAAACAAAATCAAGTTGCTTTCTTTAAAATGAATCGAATATATTTATAAACCCTAAAACAATATAAACACACTATAGATCGAAAAAAACATGTAACAAAACACAGAATGTAATAAACATTATACATTAAATAACACGTATATTTCCCAATGTAAAGTGCGATAGTGAAACCTTAATGGTAAAAACATCCCTATAAGGATATAAACACAAAATATATTAAATAACACATAAGTAACGGGAATGTCAAACCTGATCCGTTTCAAAAGAGACATCCGGGTTAGGTTCTTCGTGGTCATTACCAACCCCCTCGTCGTCATTAGCTTCTTCGAAATCGTTATCATCTTCCTCGAAATTGTTATCATCTTCCTCAATATGTTTAACACATTCCTTGTACTCGTTCTCGCGTTTTACTTCCGCATGCGAATGGTAAGACGGGTATCAGTACCGCGGATAGTATTGCTGATAACTTTCAGACTCATCTACGTACTCGTGGTTCAAATCGGGCAGCTGAAACCCGTTATTACAACAAACCACGGATGCAACCTCTTCCTCCCCTCGTTCAACAACGGGTTCGATTTTACTTTCAGAGACGTATGATTCGTTCGGATTTGAGTGGTTTGAATAATCACCAAAAACATAATTGAGGTCCCAAGACGACATCGTGATATGAGTGGTTTGATCGGATTGTTTAGTTTGTGAATTTTGTCTGAATAAACTCGTCCCTGAAAGCTTAGATATATAACAGATTTCTGGTCCAATGGGAATCATATTGCACAATACGCTTCGTATTGAATTAATTCGTTCACATGCCGAAACCCTATAGGAATCGTATTGCCCTATATGCTTCCTATTGGGGTCACTTTTCAGACCTACTCAGTTTTGAACTGCCTGCATGTCAGAGCATATAAGGTTTCATCGTAACAGTAGGAATCATATTGCCCAATTCGCTTCCCATTGATTTAATTCTGTAACACCCCAAATTTCGTATGACATATTATAATGTTTTAATCACAATATTTTGACGAAAAGAAATGGTAAACAATGATTTTTACCATTAGTAAAGTCTTATAAATTTTAGTAAATCTAAAATTCTTAGGTATGCATGAAGGTTTGCTAGGTTAGTATGTAGAAATGGGGGAAGATGACATGTTATGAATGAATGAGGGGTTGAAAATGAAAAATGTGTTATTAAAACACATAACAAAAAAATGCCCAGGGAATGGAAGTGGGTGTGTGTGCGATCGATAGGAGAGACCAGGGGAAACCTTCCCCTTAAAACCCTAACACCTCTCAAATCATCAAATTAAGAAGGAAATTGAAGGTCAATCGAATGCATGTGATCAATTCCTCAGTCATCTAAGGGTTTCCCATCATGGGGTAAGTCGAATTATGTGATTTGATGCTAGTTAATGATAAGGGTTTTGATTAATCTTTGAAATAGTATGAAATTGAACTTGTTTATGAGTTAGAATCATCATGTAGAACATGGATTATGCATGGTTTAGGTTAATTTGATGTTTAATGATGAAACCCGTTTGTTATGGTGAAGATGATGACATGGGTAAATCATCTATGTCTAAATTCTTGCTTAATATTGATGTATTTTGATATATATGGTAGATTCTTGTTAGAAGAATTGAAAGAAATGTGATACTAGTATGTTTGATGCTATGCATGAATGATCCATGTTGATTAGAAGGATAATTTGATGAATTGTGTATGAGATTAGAAGAATATGCATGAGTTGGTTGTACATTAAGCTTAAATAGTGGTACCCACGCCAAGTGTTTGACGAAATGTCTAAGGGAAGTTAGGATGTGAAATTTTAGGAAGTGGCTTGACATATATGAAAGACGTATGATAATGATGTAATTAGTAATATACTAACTCATAGAATGTTCTCTAGATGGAACTAGTACAAGAATTCGGGTTGAATGTATGTGTTGGTCAAGATTATGCATTAGAAGCTTGTACATTGTGCTTGGAAAGGGGCGATGCTCGCCATATGTTTTTATTAATCACTTAATTGCGATTAAGAAGTAAATGTGTACTAAATGTATAACATATGACCATACTAGTTAAGAATGATGTTATGAATTACGTTAAGTTGTCTAACCTAGCAATGTCGTTGTCAAAGTGTAGAATCATGAAAGCATAAGTATGTGTAAATTGATTATGTGTATATTGTGTATGCGACTAGGTGATCATGTAGTTGTATGTGTCATACAACATTATGTATGAAATGAATGTGATGTTATTAATATGATCTACTATATCAACATGAATGCGTGTTCAAAGGTTAGAAGTTATATGCTAGAAGGTTGACTTTCTGAAAGTCAACCGAAAATTTATAGTATGGCTAGGCATTTTGACACAAGCATAAGAATAAAGAGATCATGGAATATGTGTTAGACCAATTATGTGTTATGTGTGGTAATGAATTTGGATTTCGAAGATATTGAATAATGTGGATGACAAATCATGTCATATGCATGTTAGTGAAAGTCAATGTTGATAAGAGTTGGTTAATGTGTGTTAATTTGAATGGGCATGAATACTAACATTATTATGGCATGACGACATTAAAGAATTGGAACCACACAAGCATGGCCCAAGCATGGAAGGCTAACAGGTCAAGATGAGGCAAGGAAGCGGTTACGAGCATGGATGCACAAGGTAAGTGACTTCCGACTCACTTCTTAGTATACATAAGAACTTTCTTGTTTATGAATGAGGGGAAATCATGTATGGTATGAAATGAATGAAGGTATTAAGATAAGTATTGATCTAGATAATCGAAGATAGTTTGTGGGACCAAACGGGTCGAATAAATAAGAATGAGTGAGGTAACGGTAATAAAATTTGTAATGATTAAGGACCCGGGGTAAGGATTCTTAGTCTAATATGTAAGGAATTGTTTTACGAATGTTTAGGAACAAGTTTCAAGTGAAACGGATGCAAAACGAACAAGTTATGCGAATTTTAGTGTTAAATTGAGGAGCTGATCTGGGCATCACCGTAGCTTACGGTGCCCACCGTAAGCTACGGTGGGAGCTGGGACTTTCTTTCTGCCGTAAGGCAGTTTAAAGTTTCCGTAAGGCTTTTGGGGCCACCGTAAGCTACGGTAGCCACCGTAGCTTACGGTGGAGGTCAGATGCAAATGTAAAGTTTATGAAATTCTTTGTTTTTCCTTCGAATTCGGACCCCGTGAACCCATTCCAAGCCTCGTTAAGTCTTTATAATGTTCCTCAACCCTACCGAAAGGCTTGGTAAGTTACGGGTGAGTACGGAACTCATTCTTAAGATCTGAAACATACCCAAAAGACATTTAAAAAGCGTTTATGATGTGTGAGTAAGATCTGGATGTGGGAGTGAGTATGTGGGGTAATGAACTAAGTATGTGGGTATGCATGTATAGATTTAACTTCATCCCAATACGCTTAAACTAATAAGTAATCATGAATAGGAGTGAGTATGTATACAAGTTTGTTCGTATATGTTTTATTATACGAAGGTTTGTAATTAAGATACGACAGTAATTCGTGGAGAATTAGGTAAGTGGTATGTACGAGTTAGTATGTATGTATGAATGTATTTATGTAATTATGTAAGTATATGTACGTGTGAGCGAAGGTATGCACGTGTGTAGTTATGATTCATTTTATGAATGCATGTAAGTATGTATGCAGATCGGTATATATGTAGGTATCGGTGTATGTATGAACGTAAGTAGCTATGTATGGGCGTAAGCATTATGTATTTAGGTATGAAGGTACATACGCGTATAGGTATGAATGTATATATGTGGATGCAAGTATGTATGTATGTATGTATGTGAGTAGGTATGTTTGTATGTAGTTATGTATGTATGTATGTATGTGAGTAGGAATGTATGTACGTAGTTATGTATGTATTGTATATGTGGTTTCAATACATTTAAGTATTGACGTTATTAACAGTGTGCCTCGAGAATGAAATGTAGTGCAGGTACTCTATTGAAGTTTCGCCAAGGATTAGACACCCGGATGGAATGACTAAATCTAGAAAGATAACGGGATGGAAAGTATATGTGGATAGAACGTAACGAGACTACATGATTAAGAATCTTGTTTGTATATAATGTATGCTAATGTTGCGAATGTATGTGGTGGGTGCAGGCTGTACGAATAACAGATTATCATCACGAGGAGTAGCGATCAAAGTCCGAGTCACAAGATAGATTGTACGGGAATGCTTGAGTATGTAAATTGATAGACATAAGTTATGCTTTTATTTTGTAAATGAGTACGAAGGATGCATATATTGTAAAAGAGTTATTTTATAATGAACTTTCAAGTAAGTCAAAACGTTTATAATGAAAGAAATTTTATGGTACGTATTTCCGCTGCGTCTTTTCAGTTAAAGCGTGTTAGGGCGTTACAAGTTGGTATCAGAGCCCTGGTTTGAGGAAAATCAAGTATGAGGAGATAAATACTTGAACTCAAACCTGTGTGCTCTTGTGATAAGGAACCCGTACAATCTAAGACTCGATCAAGATCCAAAGGCAGAAGTGAATGTAAGTATGCACTTATGTATGTGTATGAGGAAACTAACGGTTTTGTATGTGCAAGGTAGGCATAAGTGTTTGAAGAAGATGATCCATGAATGCAGAATAGGATGAATACTAAGGCAGGCAAAGATGCAAATAGGCAAATAAACCCCAGGTACACACTATTAATATGTATGGGTACCGATGTTAAAAGAAACGGGAAGAAATCTCCTTGGGAGGGTAATTATTAAACGGAAGACAACGATATGGTCTTAGTGAAGTTCTAGAGATGTGCACGAAACTGAAACCCATTTCTCGGACATAAGGCGATGATTACGCGAAGGCATGAAACTAGTATGTGGATTGCGTACCTGGCCAGTATGCAAGAAGCATATGACGTTCGTGAGACCATGGTAGTTGTCGCATGTATGTCCAGTAGAATTGGGTAACAGATGGGCGTGCGGGTGAAATGGGTAGTAAGACTCTCGGGAAATTGAGAGTATTACGTAGGAATGAAAAGTATGAATGGAATGTTTGAATCCGCGAGATGGATTCAAAGAATGAAAGGTGTGAATGCAATGTTTGAATTCACAAGACGGATTCAAGACATAGAAGGGACGAAAAGTATGAATGATGTGTTCAAATCCGTGAAACGGATCTAAAATATAAAAGGATGAAACTAGTCTATATAAGAAGATGTCGATGGTTCGACCATGACTGAGTTGAACGGGCCATGTAAGTTAGTATAAAGAAAAATGTGATAGTATAATGAAAGAAGTTTTATATGAGCTACGCGTTAGATGTGTTAGAAATCGACTCTTGGGAGTCAGGATGGATGACGGGCTACGACCCGGACAATAACTTAAGTATTGACGGGAAGGGTAAGTTTGGTAAGAAATACTGAAAAGATGTAATAAAGTCTTTGCAAGTAAGCATGAAAGGAAAGAAGTAAGAGCATGTACTTCAATACATTTACGATAAGTAAGAAGTGCCATTTGACCTTGAAAAGTCAAAATGTGGCAAGTTGGCGAAATGACTAATAAAATGAAAGAAATGCGTGTAAGAATTGGAATGTGTGATATGTTATAGCATGTACGTAGGAAATGGTAGAAGAGTTATAGGTGAGTAATCCCTTAGTAAAATGAATGTTAGGATAGGCATGGTATGGTACGCGATGTCTGACTTGTATGACACGTATACTTATGTAAACTAAATAATGTATTAAATAAAAGCAAAAGTAATGTAAAATTAATGGGATGATTTAAAGGTAATATAAAAGTACACATGGTACAAGTAACTGTAGAAAACATAGAATGATGTTAACTTTAGAGCTAAGCACGTAGGTGTGACTATGAAACAGCAGTTTTGTTGTGATAACAAAATAAGAGTTAACTATTATACAATGCAAGAAGAGAATGTAATTTTGAGAGATGAGATGAAGGTATTAGATCCATTATGAACGGATCATACGAATGTATGTATAAATTACGAAGTAAGATCTCACAGTCGACGAAAATAATGTAAATGATGGGATGTTGGAATTGTTTCAAGTAAACAAAATGGTATATTATACGTGATATATGAGTATTGGAATGATGAATAAACCACTAGCTATGAAGCGCGATAGAAACTAGCAATATTTAGTGAAAGTGACACTAATAAGAACTCTGGTGCGGGTTCTTAAAGCTAGAAGGTCGTCATTAGATGGGCTCGTGGTCTTGTTGATGGGCCGGGAAAGAAAAGATAGTTAATGTTAGATGAAAGTGAGAAAGGTTTCGGGGACGAAACCTTCTTTAAGGGGGGGTAGACTTGTAACACCCCAAATTTCGTATGACATATTATAATGTTTTAATCACAATATTTTGACGAAAAGAAATGGTAAACAATGATTTTTACCATTAGTAAAGTCTTATAAATTTTAGTAAAATCTAAAAATCTTAGGTATGCATGAAGGTTTGCAAGGTTAGTATGTAGAAATGGGGGAAGGTGACATGTTATGAATGAATGAGGGGTTGAAAATGAAAAATGTGTTATTAAAACACATAACAAAAAAATGCCAGGGAATGGAAGTGGGTGTGTGTGCGATCGTGAGGAGAGACCAGGGGAAACCTTCCCCTCAAAACCCTAACACCTCTCAAATCATCAAATTAAGAAGGAAATTGAAGGTCAATCGAATGCATGTGATCAATTCCTCAGTCATCTAAGGGTTTCCCATCATGGGGTAAGTCGAATTATGTGATTTGATGCTAGTTAATGATAAGGGTTTTGATTAATCTTTGAAATAGTATGAAATTGAACTTATTTATGAGTTAGAATCATCATGTAGAACATGGATTATGCATGGTTTAGGTTAATTTGATGTTTAATGATGAAACCCGTTTGTTATGGTGAAGATGATGACATGGGTAAATCATCTATGTCTAAATTCTTGCTTAATATTGATGTATTTTGATATGTATGGTAGATTCTTGTTAGAGGAATTGAAAGAAATGTGATACTAGTATGTTTGATGCTATGCATGAATGATCCATGTTGATTAGAAGGATAATTTGATGAATTATGTATGAGATTAGAAAAATATGCATGAGTTGGTTGTACATTAAGCTTAAATAGTGGTACGCACGCCAAGTGTTTGACGAAATGTATAAGGGAAGTTAGGATGTGAAATTTTAGGAAGTGGCTTGACATATATGAATGACGTATGATAATGATGTAATTAGTAGTATACTAACTTATAAAATGTTCTTTAGATGGAACTAGTACAAGAATTCGGGTTGAATGTATGTGTTGGTCAAGATTATGCATTAGAAGATAGATTGTACGGGAATGCTTGAGTATGTAAATTGATAGACATAAGTTATGCTTTTATTTTGTAAATGAGTACGAAGGATGCATATATTGTAAAAGAGTTATTTTATAATGAAATTTCAAGTAAGTCAAAACGTTTATAATGATATAAATTTTATGGTACATATTTCCGCTGCGTCTTTTCAGTTAAAGCGTGTTAGGGCGTTACAAATTCGTTCACCAATTGAAGCTCTATGGGAACCGTATTGCCCTATACGCTTCCTGTTAACCCTGTGGGAATCGTATTACCCTATATGCTTCCTATTGAGGTCACTTTTCAGACCTTTTCAGTTTTGAACTGCGTGCATGTCAGAACATATCGTACCTATAAGAATCGTATTGCCCTATACGATTCCTATTGGTGTCTCATTTAATGGTTTAAACCTTATGGGAAGCGTATTTGCTATACGTTTCCTATTGAGGGATTTACACAAATTTTGGAGGATGTGTAGATATCATCACCCTATATTAATCAATGTTTTGAAAACCCTTCGATGAGACGGACACACTATTGGTTCAGCGGTCACCCCGGTTGTACCCGACTTAAAAATCTAATATATTTATAATTATTTTGTAAATATTTGTATATTACATAGAATCTAAATAGGATATTGTTGTTGTTTGTATTTAACGGAATATAAGAGCTATTTTAAAGGGAAAAAACTAAAATAATGAATCTCTTTTGAAAGGTACAATATTTAATTCAGATACGGAGAAATATGACACCATCCTTCTATACTTTGAAAATACATTCGTATGTATAGAATCCTCCCACTAATTTCACACCCTAATGATTTTATTTTTGTTATGAATATATTTATTATTAATGTGGTTATCAATACCTAAAATAGATTAGGCTTGTTCCACAAGTTTTCCTCTATTATATATAGTCTCTTGTAATATACACCTCAATCAATAAGATCAATCTTTTTCTCCATATTGTTCTTTATATTCCTTTTGCTGTTAGGCTAGTTTCACAACACGTTATCAGCACGAGTTGCTTTTGGAGTTGGCACAAGTTTCATTTAGAGTTAGATCAGACCGTACTACTACAACGACCAATGATCAAATATATATGTGGCCATCGTTGTGGTTTCTCACTCCGTCTATAAGTGACTAACGTGGCCTGTTCCATAATTTGAAGTTCGGTTTGAGTCATGATTCAGGTAACCATTCAAAACTATTCTAAGATGAGATAAATTAATTGTTATATGCGTATATTAAAGTCGTTTTTGTTCTAGTGGGAGGTGGAAATAGTTTACTGAGATAAGGGCTATATTATATTTTAAATTATTTTGATCATTATTTTTTTTGTCTTATTATATATTGCCGAGTAAATTTAAACTTTTGTTGATTTATAAACTAAAAGTTTCATGTAGAAAATATAGTTAATCTTTTTTTTTAATTTAAGTTCTTTCATCTCACTAAAAGTTCCTTCATCTCCGGTATATATCTAAAATATATACAGTGATACTCCTTGGTGATATTGAATTAAATATTAATTGTTTTGATTAATATGCTTTTGTTGAAAAACAAAACAAATTCATGGTATAAACTGATATTCAATTAGTATTAATGTGGTATGATGATGTTGGAATTATGATTATATATCACAATTATTGCTTCATAATGATAGGCATCGAGTTTTAATTTTACTATCCTGATTTATGATCGTTTTGAAATTAAATAAGCTCTGTTAAAGAATTGATTGTGATTATATATTTTCTTCTTTGAATAAGTTACATAAAAACTTTTGATAGATTGATAGAAGCAACTATGTATCTATGAAATTAAATTGAGTAAATTTATTGATGTACATAAAAAGAAATACTAAAAATAATCGTTATTTTTAATACTTTTAACATGCACATTCAAACATAATATTTTTTATGGAAATTGGGACAAATGGTTATGAATTTATGATTGAAAGTAATTTATATTGTGCTTTATATTCTGTGTTTGTGAATGCACATACTTTATTTTGGTTTTAAGAAACGGGTGTTTGTCGTATATCATACATCATGACTCTTTGTATAAGTATAAGATGTTATATATGTTTATATCTTTATATAAAATATTTATGTGATAAAAGATATTTTTTCTAAATTTCCTAGACACCGCTCAATATCCTTTTATGTGTGGAAATTGATCAAAAAATATATTATTATAAAGAAAGACTTATTTGAAAGTAACAAATAATCATATTTTGGGAAGGTGATAAAGATATTTGTTTATGTTTAAACATAGAGTAACAAATATTTGTATATAAGATATACTTGTCATTAGTTACGTACACTATGGTATGTTAGCACATAAACTATATATATATTTGTTTATAAGTGTTGAAAAAAAATATTACTTCCTAAAGTTTTATTATAACTCGTTTTATAAGGTGACATGTTATAACGTTATCTTTTCATGTATTAATTGTATTTAATATGCTATATATGTGTATAGATAGTATGCAATAGAATAATTAAACCAAAGTTGTGGTTTATTGTCACTCACAACAAAGAGTATACATATGGTTAGATATGACACGCAAATTGTCATACTCGCTAAATCTCATTATCAGTTTGTAGAATCTTATATGATTTTAGACCAGGAAATCACATATGGCTAGGTCATGTAAATATATATATCTCAATTTATATTATATGGAAAGAGGGATGTTTACAATAAAAAAATAGACAAAAGATTTCCATTTGTCATACCTAAGATATGCTACTGAAGTAGGAATATTATTAAGAGAGTATGATAGTTTGAAATGATTTCATACTCGTGGGACTGAGTAAAGGATGAGAATTCATAAAAGTTTTTAGATTCTATCTCATTCCCTGAAGTGAATATGATTACATATTAATCATTGTAAAGGTAGTGATTATGGACATATTGAGGAAGTTGTAATAATTAGATCGACCATTTAGAATTGTAAATGGTCATGTTAATAATGAGATGGACCACTAAAAGTGTCAAACTAAGGAGTGACAATATAACATGATAGTTGAACTATAAAGTTACATGACACTCTCTCGTATCTAAAGTTTGGTATTACATACGTGTAACTATGTAAGTAATACAAATACGATCATAAACCAGATGGATCATAATTATTTAATTAGTTGGCATGACCGGTTAGACCACACCGAGTCGATGATATTGTGAAACTTAACGAAGAATCAAAAGATTCTTGCTGACAATTAAACTTGTCAGCTTTGCTCTCAAGGGAAACTAATGATTCACCAATCAAAGTAGGGTAAGAATCCCTAAATATTTTGGAAGTGATTAAAGGATATGCATATCCCAAACATGATACCATTTAGTGTTTTAAATCGATGCATCGTCTAAATGGTTATTAAATCCACAACCTAAAGTTTGTGTGATTATGGCTTAGCTAATGTGATCACAAGAATATTTTTCAGATTGACATATTTATTTCAGCTATAACGTAATAGTGAATAGATTCCCAAGTTATTGATTATCATTGGAATACATGTTTTGTAGAGACGATCGCTAAACGTCTATGATTGGTTGCTAAACCTATGATCATGAGAGTAGAAGTTCATATGTTATGGACATGTTATTTTACATGCAACCTTAATTCACATCAAGCCAACAAGTTATAATACTTTCTCCCCATATCGTTGGTTTTTTTGTCAGGAACCAAAGATGTCCTATCAAAGATTTTGGTTGTGCGACATATATTGAAATTGATCCACCACGATGCACAAAGATGGGATCTTAAAAAGTGGTTGGGAATATATGATAATAAATAGAGCCATTGACGAGATATTTAATTATGGCTCAATTATTTGATATCCATATCAATGGATTAACATTCCCAACATAATGGGGAGATAAAAAGCAGTTGGAAAAGAAATGAGTTGGTATGAATTATCATTAATCCTCAAAAACTAAAAGTGTGAACCAGAAGTTCAGATAATAACTCATTTACAAAGATTAGCGAATCTATTACCAGACACATTCACTGACCTTAAAGAGGTGATTTATATTACATATGCCAACTGCTAATGCTCCAATTAAGATGAGTGTCCCAAAAGGACAACCACATATTTGTGATGGGTCTATTGCACGTCTAATGCGTGGTAGACTAATCGATTCCAATAATAAAATTCCTCGAAAGTTGGAGCAAGTAAATCAGATGGTCAAGTCGGGGTTATATTAATAGGGTCTCCTGAAGAGACATTAGACATGATGGTTCTAGAAGAACCTCAGGTACCTGAAAATAAAGAGATCTCATTATATTGTATCATGTCTATGAAATATATGGAATCGAAACAAAATCGACGTCGTCATACTTTTGTATTTAATATAGCGCTTGAAATGACGAGGATCAAAATTTAAGATCTACCTATGAGAAATGATTGGCCAAAATGGAAAGATGCAAATGAGGCAGTGTTGAATTCTCTATTAAAATTGGACAGCTTTCGGACCAACAGTCCGTACAACTGAAGTTGTAAAACATATTGGATACAAATGGGTCTTTTATGTGAATCATGAATTGAAATCGAATTAAGTGATATAAGACAAAATTGGTGGCACAAAATATTTGAAAAGACTCATGATTGATGATGAGGAGACACATTCTCTAGTGGTGGATGCATTGACTTTCCAATATCTTATTAGTCTGGTAATATAAAGAGAGAAGTGACATGCGTATTAGAAATGTTATGTATCATATTTGATACTGAAAGTTTACATGAAAGTCCTTGATGGATTTAAATTGTCAAATTCATGTATATACTATCGAATTGAATATAACTGGAACTCCGCATGAGTATCCTAAAGCAATTGAGTGCTTAGAAGGTTAACTTAAACATCTTATGGATGTAATTCTTGCGCACCAATAAACATGTAACATCCGCCAATTTTATATGCTATAGGATTTACGCACCGCCCTTGAGACTTGGGGGTATTGTTAAGTTAAACATTTACTATCCCGCTATCAATTGGGATTAGACTATTTTATGCGTTGGATTCTTGGGTTTGATCATAGTGTACGCCAAAATTGCATACTAGTAATTCACATATTATGAATCATGTTGGATTTGAGTTTTTATTCTATTATGCTATGTAAACAAACTTGTATACTCGCTCATTGCCTTTGCATTGAAACTCTATTTTAATACATGTTGCAGGTTGATTTATGAAGTTTGGATGATTGATGAAACAAGTGTAGGGTGGACTAGATACACACCTTAAATCTATTTATCTTTTGTTGATTTGAATTTGAACAATGTTGTATTTCCATTTTACATGTTGTATGACAATTTAGTTCTTGCAATGAAGTTTGAATTTAATTAAATATTGTCACATAGTGTTATGATGTTTTGAGCAATTTGTTCGTCTCATCCCGATGTTTCCGCCATCGGTTGGGGTGTGACAGATTGGTATCAGAGCATTGCGATGGACTTCATAACCAAACTCCCTCGAACGTCTTCTGGTCACGATAGTATTTGGGTAATTATCGATCGTCTAACCAAGTCCGCTCAATTCATCCCTATTCGTGAAGATTTCAAGGTTGAACGACTTGCTCGCATCTATACTAACGAAGTCATACGTCATCATGGTGTTCCTCTCGACATCATTTCTGATCGTGATGGTCGATTTACTTCACGTCTCTGGCAAACCTTTCAGTCCGCTATGGGTACTCATTTAAATCTCAGTACGGCTTTTCATCCTCAAACGGATGGACAGACTGAACGTACTATCCAAACCCTAGAGGACATGCTCCGTTCTTGTGTCATCGACTTTGGTGGTAGTTGGGATGTGCATTTACCTTTGGTCAAGTTCTCGTACAACAATAGCTACCACTCCAGTATTAAAATGGCTCCATTCGAGGCATTGTATGGTCGCAAATGCCGATCTCCTTTAAGCTGGCACGAGATTGGTGACAAACATTTTTCGGGCCCTGAGATCATACAAGAAGCAACGGATAAGATTCACCAAATCCACGACAATCTACTCAAGGCTCGAGAACGTCAAAAGGTCTATGCTGATAAGGGACGCAAACCGATGCAATTCAACGTTGGGGATCACGTTTTACTCAAAGTGTCTCCTTGGAAAGGAGTGGTTCGTTTTGGTAAGAAGGGAAAGCTTGCCCCTCGCTATGTTGGTCCTTTCAAGATACTCGAAAGGATTGGCGCGGTGGCTTATCGACTCGATTTACCTCAAGAACTCAACAACGTGCATCCAACGTTCCATGTTTCTAATCTGAAGAAGTGTCACGCTAAAGAAAGACTTCAAGTTCCTCTCGAGGATCTCCAAATAAACGAAACTTTGCATTTCGTGGAGAAACCCGTCGAAATCATGGATCAAAAAGTCAAGTTATTGAGGCGCAGCAAAATTCCTATCGTCAAGGTTCGATGGGAAGGTAAACGAGGCGCCGAATTTACTTGGGAACTCAAGAGCGAGATGAAAAAGAAGCATCCTCATCTTTTCCCTACGTCTTCCTAAATTTCGGGACGAAATTTCCTAAAGGAGGGGAGACTGTAACGCCCGGCTCTTTTGTACTTTCCATTTATAGAAAGATTTGTTCGTATTTCTATTTTTGGAAACCTTGTATTATTGTAATCGTTCCTTCTTTGTAATCGTTGTAAAACCGAGACTTGGATCATTAATGAAACTCGTATTTTGTTACAAATATGATATACACACTTTATATATGCTCGTATGTTCGAATTGGTGAATCAATTGATGTTTAATCGTTATTCTTGGAAACTATGTGCTAAACTTGCAATTAAACTAAACTTATGCCCAAAACGTGTTTTGAACGAGAACGACACTTGACTTTGATGCTCATACGATTAATTATACTTGGGTTATACTCCTCGTACTTGGAATTATCTTAAAATATGCTTTTGTGGCAAGAATGGTCCTTAAAAGTCCTAAAAACACCAAAATAAACAAGTCTGGGGGCTAAAGTGTAATTTTTGAAACTTATGTCAATTAAGCAACCCCCGGGCGGCCCGCTTCAGCTTACTTGATATCTAATGCGGGCCGCATGGCCTTCATGTTCGCGAAAAAAACACAGCAGCTTCAATCAGACGCGAATTAGCACGAATCCCACCATTCTAACACTCCCCAATCACCTTTTAGCCACCTCTAAACCCCTCCAATCACCTCCAAACTCTTCCACTATAAATATACACCTTCTCCACACCATTTTACACTTTCACAACACTCAAATCTCTCCAAAATACTCTCTAGTTCTTGCAAGAATCTGAAATTCGGACAGATTCATAACCTTGTGCAAAAGTGAGTGTAACTTGCTCATTTCTTAACGAAATCACTTGATTCTTCTTCCTACTTGCTTGGATAATCCTTGGGTTCGATTCCTTGACTTCTCCTTGGAGAAATCAGACCTGGAAATGCCCTGAAATTGTCCTTAAACTTTCTGTTTTGTTACTTATTCTTTCAAAGCTTGTTAAAACTCATCCAACTTGTGTCTAACACATCTCAAACCTATGTCCTAATGCTTACAACCTCTCCTATGGTTGGTTAAGCTTAAAAACAAGGTTGAGACACTATAAATCAGAGGTTAAAACCTCAAATACTTTATGTTTTGTTTAGGGTATTTCACCCACAAGTCATGTTCAAGCTAGTTCTTGATGTAGAGTGATTATGGAACAACTTGGGTTGTTCCAATATAAAATCCTCACATGATTTGATGATTTCTCTTAGTATAGCTTGTTATATTATTGTACCTACCTTAGTTCTTGACCCTCCTTGGTTGTTTTTACATCAAGTGTAGTGGTGAACATACAAGGGGTTCCTAAATGGAAGCTTGTTCTTCCTACCCCATACATGACATTCATGATACTAGAGGTGCCTAAATGGAGATTTAATCTCCTGCCTCCTACTTGAATCATTGGACCTAATATCATATTAACCTAATTATTATTTACATATACTTATTCGGACCTTTAATAATAAACTTGTGTTTATATATTGAAGTAGTAGAATACCATCTAAGACCTAGGACTTTAAGTATGATTCTAATGGGCATACCACCCGTGAAAACATTATAACCTCCTTGGTTACATAGTGTCATACGTAAGTTACTAAGTCAAAGATGATTATTTTCATATCATAATACTTTATGGTGCATTTACAATCCGAATCTTTAATCTACCGTATACGCCAAACTCACACACCTACGTTTCCTCGTGTAGAAGGACTAGGTGCTCCAAAGTAATCCATTCCATCAACTCACTCGCGGGATTTCAAGTAGGAAAGCTTGCAACCACCGTGAGTATACTCGATCCCTTTTTCCCTTTTACACTTTGGGTGCAACATGTTTTACTATTAAACTACACTTAAACTTATTCTTATGCAATGCACAAAATAATACATTATATATGAATACTTTGATACATCTTGATGCTTGATAATACTCATATTCCAAAAAAAAAAAAATGGAAACTCATCATCAAGATAGGGGTGATTCCCTAACCTTGATGATTAGCTCCACTCACTTTCCAACTTCACCAATGAGCTAGGGGTGATTCCCTTACCTCGGAGGTAGTTACCAACTTTTCTTCATTCTCAAATGATTGAACGTCCCTTTTCAAAAAAAAAATTGGAATTTACTTCACGTGCATGCTAATATGTTATACTGGATTCGTGTTACTGGGTTATTCTTATGTGATGAACTTGTCCTTTAACCCACACCTTAACATGTATAGCACTATGCGTAGTGCTATAGGAGTAGCGCACCACCCGTGAACGAGAGGTCATGTTAAGTCATTCAATTGCGGTACACGATGGGTTGACCTGTTTATTCACATGCCAGTGATACGTTAATCTTGTTAACTAAGTATGTCATGTGGATTGTTCTAAATTTTTATGCAAATACGTTAATCTTAAATTTCGAGGACGAAATCTCCTAAAGTAGGGGAGACTGTAACATCCGCCAATTTTATATGCTATAGGATTTACGCACCGCCCTTGAGACTTGGGGGTATTGTTAAGTTAAACATTTACTATCCCGCTATCAATTGGGATTAGACTATTTTATGCGTTGGATTCTTGGGTTTGATCATAGTGTACGCCAAAATTGCATACTAGTAATTCACATATTATGAATCATGTTGGATTTGAGTTTTTATTCTATTATGCTATGTAAACAAACTTGTATACTCGCTCATTGCCTTTGCATTGAAACTCTATTTTAATACATGTTGCAGGTTGATTTATGAAGTATGGATGATTGATGAAACAAGTGTAGGGTGGACTAGATACACACCTTAAATCTATTTATCTTTTGTTGATTTGAATTTGAACAATGTTGTATTTCCATTTTACATGTTGTATGACAATTTAGTTCTTGCAATGAAGTTTGAATTTAATTAAATATTGTCACATAGTGTTATGATGTTTTGAGCAATTTGTTCGTCTCATCCCGATGTTTCCGCCATCGGTTGGGGTGTGACAAAACATACATAGAAAACTTGTACCTTGTGATTATAGCATTTCAATGTACAGTGTACAAGCATGGTACAATATGGATTTTACAAATGAAGCAAGTGTTTAAGACATCCTTGCATATAATATAAAAATCAATAAGGAGGTTTATGTAACAGAACTCCTAAAAAAGTATATGCACATACGTTGTTCAAAATGAAAAGAAGTATGTGAATGATGGTAAATGCCTAAAGCATTGGTTTCAAAACCTCATGAATGTATCTTTATAAACTTTAAAAGATAGTATGGATAATATAGTCAGGTTGGGTATTGTACAATTCATGAGATATTCTAATAAAGAGCAATATGAGTTTGATAATATTTTCCCTCTTTATCAAAAGTCCTCTCCTAAAGTTCACTATAATCGTAGTTTATAGTGATGATGTCTAGGCACCATCGAGAGAAACTGTCAAGCTTTTAGAGGGGGAAATTTGAATGACCATGGCACAGTCTAGTTACTACTCAACCTGCAGTTTGAGTATATTTGTGATCGTATTTTTATCCATCGATCAAACTACATCTAGAAGATGCGAGGACATTTTAGTATAGACAAAGCTCAACCTTAATGTATGTTAAAGTTTGTTCAGTCACTTATTATAAGAATGATTATTATAATCTCGTACCAAAGTAGAGATTTTCAGTCTAAAAGTACCATAGTTATGCATATGTGCATTAATATTATTTGCTAGATATGTATGGTTATAATATCTTCCATTTGAGCTTATTGTCATGATATAACATTTGTCAAACAAAGAGACATTAGAATGAGTTCAAAGAAATATTTCAGGTATAAACGATATTTGCTTATATTTTACTAACCCATCAAATAAGTTTGGTTAGTCTTGTAGATGCAGGAATGTAACAAAATACAATCGTGGATATATGATATTTTGAAAGGAGGTACCTAAAGTCTCGTTATAAGATTATACAACATTGCTCAACATAAAGGATTGCACATTAAGGGATCGAGCGACAAATCATTGGCTACAAAAGCTTTGTTCGACTTTCAAGGAAGATGGACACACGTCAATTAAAGGATACATGTTAAAATGAGGGGGAGACTTATTCAAGTTGCACTCTTTTTCCCTTGACTAAGGTTTGTCCCATTGGATTTTCTTAGTAAGGTTTTTAATGAGGCAACGTACCTGATCCAGAAGTATCAGGGGGAGATAATGCGCATTACACGCTGCACTCTTTTTCCCTTAGCTATGGTTTTGTCCCACCGGGTTTTCCTAGAAAGGTTTTTAACGAGGCAGCATCAAGCGTATTATGTTGATAACCAAGGGGGAGTGTTATGAATATATTTATTATTAATGTGGTTATCAATACCTAAAATAGATTAGGCTTGTTCCACAAGTTTTCCTCTATTATATATAGTCTCTTGTATCTCTTGTAATATACACCTCAATCAATAAGATCAATCTCTTTCTCTATATTGTTCTTTATATTCCTTTTGCTATTAGGCTAGTTTCACAACAATTTTCACATTCTTTAAATGTATAAAGGTCGTAAAAGGTTATACGACCCATATACAAGAATGTTGCACAAAGTTTAATGGATGGATTGTTTTTTTCGTTATATACGGGCCATATACAAGTGTATACGGCCAAGATAATGTTATACGGTCAAAGTCGAATTATACGACTACTATACAGGTAACTTTTTTTTTGAACGGCCAACATAATCAATCCCAAGCACTTTCGGGGCACCCGCTGGACCACATGGAGTACTCCGATAGTAACCCGAGTCCACCATCAATTTCAGGAAAACCCGGTAACCCACCCGCTCGTAGGCATGATGGTGAAATTACCGGTAAAACCCGTTTGGCTCAAGGATCGAACCCAAGTTTCCCTGGGTCTCCTATCATTGTCCACTAGTGTCTCACTCTGCATCAAGTGAGAGTTGAACCTGCATCTCCAAAGAGAAATGCAAGCCTTCCACCACTTGATCTATAGACCATTGGCATTGTACAAGTATTATACGGCTCATATATGATATGTACAAGTATTATATACGTCTCGTATACGGTCCGTACAAGTATTATACATACCGTACATGGCTCGTATACTACGTACAAGTATTATACGCACAAGTCAGGGACGGAGCTTAGTTGAAACCCGGGGGTGCACCCGCCCCCCAAATGTTTCGAGTAGAATTGTAAAATTTCTGATTTTTTGTCCGAAAATTTTAAAATTAAATAAGGATCGTGACCCCCAAGTATTTTTCCTAAATATTTATACAATATATAAATTGGGTCCCATGAACTTTTAGAAAAGCTCTGCCACTGGCACAAGTATGATACGTACCGTATACATTTATCGAATTTATCAGCATACATTTTTGTCAGACTCGTAATCAAAACAAAAAAGTGAATATTCATGTTTATACGATTGTATACACTTTATATTCAAAGTGTATACAATCGTATACGTTGTTACGATCGTATACACTAAAAATTTAGTTTTTTTTTTCAAAATCATTCAAACAATCGATCCTCGTTACGCTGATCTACGCTACACAATACTCTAACTAGCAAGTTACGGAATCACAAATTCTATTCTACGAACAAGACTTAGAAACGTACCGTACGAGAAGAACGACAGAAGAAAACGTCACGAACGATCCAATAGTTGTAACTATCATAGCTCGTTGAGTTGACCAACTTGTTCACTTGTATATAAACTTATTCAAGTTTGTTTCCGTTTTAATGTATGGCTTGCAATATTTAGCGATATTTTCTTGTATGTGCCACCGACAATGTGAATGACTGGCGTTCGGAAACACGATTGCAGATGCATTCATGAGGACGAGGTCTCTGTCCGTTACTATTACACGAGGTTCCATTGCACTGTCAAATGAATCTTTCAACTTTTATAACACCCACATGAAGTTTTCCTCTTGTTTGTTGGTTATGAACGCATGGGCAATGCAAAAAGAGAGGTATGTAGGTGTGACACCAATAATCTAGACGAGGGGCATTTTGTACTGGTTCGTCTTGTAGGTGGAGTCTATAAGCACACATGCGGGAAGACACACCACAACATGTTCGACTTCGGGTGGATAAAGAAAACATCTTGTAGCCTTTCATCCTTTTTAGATGTTCGGTGGAAGAAAACAAACCCAATTTGTTCAACCGGTTGAAAAGAATCTGCATTGGAGTCTCGCTGACTTGCTCCCTCCGACCCAATTTCGCTTGCGTATTGTATATTGTATTTCTTGTTGAGACATTCTCGGGGTTCTGTTTTTTAATGGTCGAAAGAATGTCTCGCGGTCGCATAATCTGATGCGTCAACTGCCCCACCATTCTCTTTTCCACTGGAGTCAGCTTCATTAGGGACGGGTGTCCCTCAGGATAAAGAAAGGGTTCATGGTTCTGTTTAGCTTTGCAACCCTTAGAGTCCAAACTCTTAACCTTTTTCTGTATGTCCTGATTAGTTGGAACTCGCAACCGGGTTTCCTGGATTCGCTACGTATAACCGTGGTTGTTTGCTTGTGGTGGCCGCCTCAATTGCACATAAGCCATACTTGGCTTTCTCGTAGTTCGTGCATTTAATGACTATGGCGTACCCGTTGTCGCGTCCGATGACTCTACACCAGTTAAGCAAATCATCCATGCTATCGAATTTCTGACGGAACACTTTGGGGTTATAAAATAGTTCTATTAAACGTGCGACAAATAAACATATAAAATAAATGTTATAACTGGTCGGTTTTAAACTCACTAGGTTTGTCGTCACCTTTACCCCCAGACGACGACGGTCCTCCACTACCGGGCGGGGATTCTCCACTACCGAACGACGGTGGATCTCCGTCATAGTCACCAAACCCAAAATCGTTGGGAATTACACCAGCATTACGTCGAATCAAATAACTCGCACGACAATGAATCGAAGAATCTAATGTCGAATCAAGGAATCTTACTTCGAGTCGCACGCGTATCAAGGAATATTACATCGAATCAAAGAATTTTACTTCGAGTCGCATGCGTATTGAGGAATATTACGTCAAATCAAGCAAAAAAACAAAAACACTCGATATATACGGACCGTATAACATTATACGGCCCGTATACTGTGGTCGTAAACAATGTATACGGGCACCTCAAAATCTTATTTCCACACCCTGTATATGGGTCGGGTCGTATAACTTTATATAGCCCATATACATGATGTGAAAATAAGATTTTGTGGGGTGACTCTATTAACTCTTTTTACGGATGGTCCCAAATTCAAATCTTAAAAATTAAAAAGAAATATTCTCGCAAACACATTTCTTTTGTTTTTAAACCGTTTCAACCACAACTCGTCGAAATAGGTTGACCCAACCAGTGCCGACTCAACCTATGCCACCTTAACCGGTTATGGGTACTTTTTTTTTTTTTTTTCTAAATATGCATTTAAATGTAACAAACTTTAAATTTATTATCAAAATTCAAAAGAGAACAATATATATGAATAAGTGTTCCTTCTTTTTATCAACCATTTAAACAATTACAAAATAACAACCCCTCTATGGTATCCATCAGAAGCTACAATCAAACCTTAAACCACTTAAGACTAGCATCGGTTTCAAGCTCTTAACTGAAATTGTGAGACGGTGCTGTAGGAATTACGTTGGCCGTAGGCAAGGGACCTTGTCGTTTATAGTCTTTGTTCCAATAAGCTGCAACTTGCCCCTGCTCAAGCCTCGATTGTAACAGCCGAATATTTGTGTATGCAAGTATGGCCACAAAAGCACCGATCGTTCAGCGAACAGTTTGTGAACCATTATGCAGAAAGGTCATCTGTTTTTGTTCGTTTAAGTATTCATGAACAGTTTGTAAACACATTTATTCCGTTAACGAGTTCGCTCGGTTCGCTTATATGCAAGAAATGTCGTCGCATACAAAATGTGAGCTTGTGTCTTGCGCATACGTAAGTAGTATATCTCCAGGTGTGTATGAAATATATGTAATATGTGTATGTACGTACGCAGGTATGTATAAACGCGAGTGTCTAACACAAACATAGAAACTGCAGGGATTTGAGAACTTCCATGGCACTTAATCAGTTTAAATGTTTTAACATGTTAACAACTAATAATGACACCAGAAAACATAAAACTGAAATTCTGAAACAACATAAGACTTCACATAAACAATAACATAAACATTAGTTACTAGATGGTGTTGAGGAGGTTATTGGCGGGTCACGACGAAACTCCTTGACCACTGCAGCAAGTGCCTCAGGGTTTACACCAAGGTCACAGAGGGCAATGAGCACCGAAAGGGTTTGACGGTCTAACCCTGTGTCAAGAATGTTTGACATCTGGAAGACTAACTCGAGTGATTCTCTTGCAGTGCGTGCAGCATCTTGATCCATGAGAACCCGAAACTTATGAAAGAAACTGCTGCAAATTTTAAAATAACTGTGAAGCAGATACATGACAGTTAGACATGAAGATTATCGTCGTTTTCAGATTACCATGACAATTAGCCTTTAATAAAAGAGTTAAATGCCATTTTAGTCCCTGTGGTTTGGGCCATTTTGCCAGTTTAGTCCAAAGGTTTGAAACGTTGCCATTTTAGTCCAGATAGTTTCAAACGTTGCCATTTTAGTCCACTGGGTTAACTCCATCCCTTTATTCTGTTAACTAGAAGGGCATTTTGGTCATTTTATATGTAATTTTGTTAACTAGAAGAGCAATTCAACCATACAAAATGATCGGATTACCCTTCTAGCTAACAGAAAAAATGGACGGAGTTAACCCAGTGGACTAAAATGGCAACGCTTGAAACTATTTGAACTAAAATGACAACGTTTCAAACCTTTGGACTAAACTGACAAAATGGCCCAAAACCACAAGGACTAAAATGGCATTTAACTCTTAATAAAATAAATATTATAAACATGAAGAATTTGACCAGAAAAGTCAAAATAGATCACAATTTGACAAATATCAATATGCAACAATGCATAAATCAAGAAGCAAATAGCTGAAAACGAAGATATTAAGCAGCAAAAACAACGAAATCCTCTTACTGTTCCAAAATCTCATATCGCACTTTGATTTTAATTGTAATGTAACATATCAACCACCCTAATACATCATAATATGGGTTTTACTGCCTCTATGAACACAAGCATCATTCAATTCGTAAATTTTCCCAATCAAACGAAGAACGAAAGTATATCAAACTTTAAATCAAATCACACTTAAGACATAAAGATCACAGTTGAGAAGTATTATTTCCAAATATCCATGACAAATAACAGAAAGAGTAAATTACAAAAATCGTCTTTTATGTATGTCACTTATTGCAATCTGTGTCCTTTGTCTTCAATAATTACAGAAAACGTACTCGATGTTTGCAAACCCTTGCAAGTTATGTCCTTTAGCCCTAACTCAGTTAATTTTTGTGGTTAAATCTGACCAAATGGACCCCACGTGAGGGTATTTTTGTGGTTAAATCTGAGCAAATTGACCCCACATGAGAGCAAAATGACCAAAATATCCTCATGTGGGATCCATTTGGTCAGATTTAACCACAAAAAATTAACTGAGTTAGGGCTAAAGGACATAATTTGCAAGGGTTTGCAAACATCGAGTACGTTTTCTGTAATTATTGAAAACAAAGGACACATTTTGCAACAAGTGAAATACATAATGAACGATTTTTGTAATTTACTCTAACGGGAAATAAATATTGAAAATTTTGACCAACAAAGTCAAAAGAAGTCTCAATTTGACCAAAAAAAGTCAAAGCACATCTCAATTTTCAATTTGACAGAGATCTACATACAACAATGCAAAATCAAAAAGCCAATTAACTCAAAACTAACACATTAAGCATCAAAAATCATCAAATTCTCACACTGTTACAGATATCTAATCGTACTTTGACTTTTTAATTGCGATATTAAACCTAAATCATCATAAAACGGATTTCGCTGCATCTTTAAACACCTAAATCATTCTATTCATAAAAATTTCAGATCAAATCCAAACACACAAATGATATAAGGCCAAATTTGATCTTTTATTCACATGATTCGTCAATTATACGAGAATTTGGCGGTTAAAGAAGAAGATAAGAAATTGTAGAGCATGAATAGATGATTGTAAGAAGGTAATTAATTGATATCAAGAGTGAAGAAAGCGAATACCTGAATGAAGCTTCTCAATTGGGGAAATTAGGGTTTCGAATTTGGGATGAGTGAAGAAGAAAGGGGGTCTAGAATTTATGATTTGATTTTGTGTTGCTACTTTTGAAATCTAAAAGTGAATATTTTAAATTGCCGTTAAAAGAAAATTTGAATATTGAATATTTTATTTATTTATTTTGAACGGTTATTGAATATTTTTGGAAATGTTTTAAAATCCGGTTTTTTTAACGTACCGCATTTGGCTTAGAAACGGTTTAACTGGGTGTATTGGGCGGTTCAGATTGTTTGTTTCGTGATCAGATGTCTAAATGATTTAGACATTTGCCTCTGAATGTTAAGCATTATACTAAGTCTAAATGGTTATGACATCTCATCTGAATTCGTCAGACATTTGTCTCTGAATTGATAAGCATTATACTGGCTCTTAATAATTCATACCTCTTACTGGTTCAACATTTAATAGTTTAGACATCTTAATAGTTCAACACTTACTCATTCAAAAGTTGTCAAACAATCTCCAAATGATAATGTGAGTTGAAATGTCTTTCATTAAAGAAATTTAACAAAGACTACATATAGTTTTGGGATATTGGCCTCTAGTAATCCCTACTAGATGTCGTTGGTCATTGGCAGTCACACATTTTTTTTATTTCTCCTAACAGTCTCACCTTTCAACTATTTTTCCTCCACCGGTCCTCAGTTAAAAATTCTTAACGGATTTAAGTTTTTTTTCCGAATTAAAAACTGACGTTTTAGACATCTTTGGTTAGATTAACCACAAAAATTAACTGAGTTAGAGCTAAAGTACATAACTTGCAAGGGTTTGCAAACATCGAGTACGTTTTCTGTAATTATTGAAGACAAATGACACATTTTGCAATAAGTGACATACATAAAGGACGATTATGATTTCCTAGTTTTATGTCTTATACTACTTAAAGCATCTAAGATCATACGACGTGGGTGTGGAAAACAGGCGTTGTTGTCTTTCCACGACGTGTACACCGGCCGATCAATGACGTGGAGGGCAACGTGGTATTGGAGGCGGAAGGTTTTCACTCATCGTGTATAACAACCCTAGAAAAACGCCCAAATATACCCCGTATATGCTAAACTAGAACCGCGAAACATTTATATAATTAAATAAATGAAAAATCAAACAAAATACCCCTGTCGTGGGCCGCGACAGGGTGATGGTATACCCTCGCGGGGCGTGAGAGGCTTTACTTGTCGGACACACCATTTGGCCACGTGTCGGGACACTTGTTAGACCTATGCAATGACTGGTCAAACCTAGCCGTAGCTAGGTGATCCTCGCGGGCCGCGAGAGGCAGACACCCCTGATTCAGCCTATAAATTGAGAAGTTCAGCATCAGTTCAAATCGTTCATATCTTTCTTTCTCTCAGTCTCTATTATAACTGAAAATATCAGTTATACTACCCTCTAAAACACGAAGCTCTGCCCCGTTGTAAGTATTTTAACCCCCGATCACTAATTCGTTACCCTACCTGATTGATCTAGGGCCCCGTAACGCATGTCAAGGCTCTGCCTGACTAAGTTCGTTGGGGGTTCTGTCTCGTGTTGTATGGCTAAAGTGACTTGGGTTATTTTACTAACACGCGTGCATTGTATATTTTTAATAGAAAATAATCAGGAATAATCTTCAGGAAGCCATAGAAATACATAAATCTACAATGTGAGTCATTCTCTTTTTCTACCAAACTGTGTTACAAAATCTCAAGTAGTTTCAATTATACTTACATTGATTGAGTCTTTGTATTCTACAATTGCTGCCGGTATGTGGGGTTTTGTATACACTACTAGTCAAGCGTTACTATTGGACAAAGAGTTAACCAATAGTAATATGACCATAGTCATGGAACTGCCAACATGACAAATACTGAATGAGTAACTGGGTAGATATAAACATTGTAATCGCTCTCAATACTGTAAAGTTATAAAAAGCTTATTTTGATTAAACTGGGAAGCACTCGCCAGTATTTCTTGCTGTTAAAATGTTTTTAAAACGCGTTTCAGGTAACTTAATGTGAAGCTATAAGAAACCAGCTATGGAGCACTGAAGGCTTAAAGAAAGTGGCTATAAAAGTTACCTAAATAAAAGTTTATGTTTTCAGCAACTAGGGTTTATCCCTATAAACGTATTTTGAATGAAACATGGGTTTTATCCCAATTGTTTATTATAAAAAGTTTGGTGTTTTGAAACTCTGAAAATTTATTTCCTAATCCTGATGTCTCATTTCCGCAGCCAAATTAATAAACACCGATATCACTTGACTGGTTCGCGGCTCCCGCTCCAGGGGTAGGGGTCGAGGGTTGCGACATCGTGGAAGGAAATGTGGTGGGGACGTGGCGTTAATTGATTGGCTTGTGATTGTACTTGTTGCGCCCAACGGCTAGTAAAAAAAATTCAATAAAAATTACTCTTCTTTATATATAATTAGATAATCTACACCATATTCTTCTATTTTTTACCTTCAAAATCTTTGAACTTTCATCTTATTTCTCACAGTCTTCTTCAAAATGTTGGTTATTTAATGGACCGAAGAAGAAGACATTGCGTAATGTGAATCGTGGGCCGTAGCGGTGACCGAGCAGAGGGGATTATCCACTGCACCATTCTTTGTCTAATAAAATTTTGTTAAACCATAATACATTAATGTTATCTATTACCTTATAGCCTATGGCTTTATAGCCTAGTGGTATCTTGGAGGTGAGATAAGACTTTGGGACCACTAAGTCATGGGTTCAATTTCCACAAGGGCTTTTTTTTCATATTTATTGGGTTTTCTCCTGAATTGGTGTATGATATTATGCCTAGTGGAGATGGATATGATCGGGTGGTTTCGCTGATAGCACGATGATACTCTAGTGATCCGTCAGTGATCCAAATTTACCGTTAAAAAATCTAGAGTAAACTTCCGTTTTGCTCCCTGTGGTTTGGTCTTTTTAACGGTTTTGCTCCAATAGTTTAAAAAAAGTCATTTTCCTCCCTGATTTTTCTAACTTATCTTCATTTTGCTCCCAACCTCTAACTCCATCAGGGAGGAAACTGGCGACAAACTTGAAAGATCACGGAGGAAAATGACTATTTTTAAACTGTTGGAGCAAAACCGTTAAAATGACCAAACCACATGGAGCAAAACGGAAGTTTACTCAAAAATCTATTACCCTACAATTCAGTTTAATGATGACATTTGACTCGGCATATTTCTATTGAAACATCTCTCTCAAAATCCCTTTATCCCCTCTCAAAATCGATCCAAACCCTTGAGTTAACTTAAACGGTAATCAAACTATTGAATAGTGTTAAAATCTTGGAGTTAAATGAAACTATTAGATGATGAATGGAAGAAATAAACTTTTAGGCGGTGTTATTTTTGACAAACCATAAGGACTAAAAGAGGTTTTTATTTAATAAAGCTTGTGAAGTCGGATATGTGCATTACGATTTGATGAATTTATGAACGATTGTTTCATTTATTTGATGTAAAGTAGAGTAAAGTAACTTTTGTTGTTCAGAAAAGAAAAAAAACAACTATAGAATGTATTATTTTTATTTTAATAACACTAAACCTTCTTGAATTAGACTATTTATCGATACCTCACGGGAGTTTCCCATTTGGTTAGTTTAAGGGAAAACGAGTTTGTAGCTGGACAAGTAGCAAGAAAGGCAAAATCAAAGAAAGTGTATAAGCACGCTAAAGCTTGCGTAGAGAATGAGCATGTCTTTGTCTCTTTTGCCTTTGATACATTTGGCTCCCTAGCGCTAGAAGCTATCCACTTATTGACTAGGATCCAACGGGTTATCCACAGCAATTGTTCAACCCCAGGGGGCAGGGGTTGTCTTTGGAAGGTTAGGGTTTGCAATTCAGAAATGGGTGACGGCGCAGCTTGTTGCCCGTCTACCTTCTATTTTAATGTAACTTGTCAAGTTTTTTGGTGGAAATCTTAAATAATACTTCTATCAATGAAGCACTAATGAGTGGCATCGCAATTCATGAATCTGAAAGGCATACCCCACCAAGTTAGTCACTCGATCATCGGTGACAAATATTGGACTTCAAGCAAAAAAAAAAGATGATCAAAGAATATATAGATATGAAAAATAGGTGTTGCATTAACGCAATGAGTTGCGGGAAAAGCGAAAGAACACAAACTTACACCTTATTAGGTTTAATAAGAGAATAGAAATGTCCCAAGGCCAGGACTAACGAGGGTCACAAATGGTGCAGAAGTTAAGTATCAAAGTGTTGCGTACCTACGTTGTTGCTAAAATAATCTATTATATGTATCGTGCTACAATTGCATCATTGTGAATTTGTGATAATGCAAGTACAATGTATTTGTCACCTAATTGTATAAAAAATGTTGGTATTGATTCACCTGAGAGAACGTATTGCCCTTCTGAACACATCTATGTGTTAAATGTTCACTCGACCTATCATTTTACAGATATATTTACTAAGATTTTTCGTCGTAGCTATGTTTCAAGTTTAGATCAAGTACTCTAAGTACTCAAATTGCAAGGGATATGTCAACTATCGATAGGTTAGACGATTTATAGTCTTTATTGGTGTGTCTGTATATTATGTTTGTACATGGTATAAGAGATTTCTATGGTTTCATTGTAACAAAATTGATCCACCATGAGAAATTATAGCGATTTGTATATTAATTATAGCCTTTCACTATGTTTTATTATAAGTATTTTATACTAACTATTTTTAGTTCATTCCTGCTGAACTTAAGTACACATTGACAAGATGGAGACACACAATGACTTATGATTATAAGAAGGGACCCTTAAAAGACATCTCAATGAGTATTATGACTGCACCACTCGATGTTGAAGTTTCAGATATTGAACGTACATATTTAAATTCTTCTTAGATACACATTTGTATTTTATGTGTTTTAGTTTTATAACGCCTGCCACCTGGTCATATATGTGTAAGTTATATTAAATAAAGAACAAGGCAATTTGAATTAAATAAATCAATCTGACTGTTTTTTTGCCAATAATAATCCCAATTAAGTTTATTCCCGCAAGTAATCCAACCTTTTTCAATTTATTTGTATAAGGGCCGATGTGAAATAACTTAATGGAGTTAAGTTTTTTTTCCCCCAAATTACAAACCGATGTTTTAGTGCTTTTGACCAAAACAAGGATATGAGTCGACTGATGTAAAACTTACCTCAAAACGATACTTCAAACGGCTTGATTTTTGTTAATTGGCAGTTTAAACACCCGGATTGAAGCACCGTTTCGACATTTGGAGCACTGTTTCGAGGTAAATTTTACATCAATCGACTCGTATCCTCGTTCTGATCAAAAGCCCTAAAACATCAGTTTGTACTTTGTAATTCGGAAAAAAAAAATCTAACTCCGTCATGTTTTTTTAATGGCGGACAATTATACAAACAAAATGGAAAGGGTTGGACCTCTATCAGGAATAAACTCATTTAGGATTATTATTGGCAAAAAACAACTAGATTAGATTATTTAAATCCAATTTGCCAATAAACAATCATACAAAGCTAATATCTTCATATTTTTTTAAAATATTTTTAGGGATGGTTCAAAACAATAACTAATATATTTTATATCATTTTTCTTTAATTTTAATATATATTTTTAATATCATCAATGAATAGTTATTTTTGTTTACCCAGTAACTTGTGTTTGTCGTATATCAAATGCTATCACTAATTGAATACATCTAATGGGCCTCAACCAAGCTGAACAACCCAACTTTACCCAAGTGCTCTTGCCTAAAAAAAGATGGGCTCTTCATCCAAACATACATTTTGGGCTTTTACTAATATAAAAAGGAGCACATATGTTTGAATGTGGCCCCCTATAAATTGTACAAATATTTAAGCTTCTGTCGTTTCGTAATCCATATATTGATCCTACATATACTGATCCTGCACCTGCTTATATCACTCTATTTTCTAGAACAGGTAACTCAACATCTCACACACTATTTCTACACCTTTGTTTACCATTGGATAAGAACCTTACACCCTAAGCCGGTTAACGTACAATATTCCTTAACGTACGAGCGTATGCTGTGAAATTGCGTCGTTGTAAAACTCAAAACCCTAATCACGCATGTTGAAAACCATAATCACTCATATTGAAAAGACATAAATCAAGCATGTCGAAAACCATAACATGCTTGATTACATAATTATAACATGCTTCATTACCTAAATATAATATGCGTGATTAGGGTTTTGAATTTTACAATGTACGTAATGTCACAGCGTATGCTCATATGTTAAAGCAATATTGTATTTTACACTTTCATTATATATATACACACCTATACTATCAACCCTTTGTTTGGTATGACTTATTTAACGAGTTTATATTGCTTGAGGCCACAAAAAGGTGACTGCAGTAGTTTTCTTAGATATTTTGGAGATAAAGTGAGTGTGTCTACGTATTATTATTTAACACATTTCGAACGTTTGGAGCTAAAGTGAGTGTGTCTACGTATTATTATTTAACATATTTCGAATGTTTGGAGCTAAAGACCTTGAATATATATATATATATATATATATATATATATATATAAAACTAAATTTTCCCGCGCGTTGCGGCGGGTCCAAATGTAAAGTAACTTGTATTTACACCATGAAGACCTGAATCGTTTTTGAACAAAAGTTACGTCAAAACGTATATAAACTGAATATGTACATTAAAATAAGCGCGAAAACATATTATATTTGACCCGACTTATTCGTGAAAGAAATTTACGTCAGATACCAACTTGAACAATTACACCAACACTTACATAAAAAAGAGTACAAAATTATGTTTTTTTTAAGTTGAAATGGTACCGCGCATTGCGGTGGTGCCAAAACGTAAAGAAAGTCGAATTTATACATTCTAATGAAAACGTATTATATTTAACCCGACTTGTTGTAAAATAAAATTTATGCCAAAACGTAGACCAACTAAAAACGTACATAAAGACAAAAAAACACATATTATATCTGAGCATACCCATTTTCAAAGAAATTTAATCAACTTGAATTTATACCCGACATATACATCAAAATAAGCACACAAAAAAAGGATTATAAGGTTTTTAGAAAGTTGAAAGGTTGTAAGTGCCAATACTAAATGTTGAAGGGTAAATATTAAAAACAAAAACATACTAAAAGACAAAAAAAAGTTACCCCACTTGAAGTTACTGCCGCGCTGGCGTCGTTGAAACTTAAAGTAACTCAAATATATACCGTCTAATGAAAAACGTATTATATTTGACACTACCTGTTTCCGAACAAAAGTTACGTTAAAACGTAGAACAAATGAAAATGTATATAAAAATAAGCACAAAAAACGTATTATATTTGACCTTAACCAACCAGAGTCTATATACTGACACGTATATAAAAATAAGCATATAAGAATATAAAGTTTTATTAAGTTAAAGAATGGTATGGCGCGTTGAAACGTAAAGTATTTTGAATTTATATCGTCTAATCAAAACGTATTATATTTGACATGACTCGTTTTAATTTATGATGTTTTATTAGAACAAAGAATGGTACGAAACGAAAATTATTATATTTGACCCGATTGATTTCCAAAAAACAAAAAAAGTCACAAAAAAATAGAGGTGGCTGCTGCTACTGTAAATCCATCTTCTATTTGTAAATATATACAATATTTAATTGTTATGTAAAGCATATTATTTATAAATAAAAATGTTAAAATATCATAATTCAATCCAAACATATATTTATATTTTTAAAATTTGTTAATTTTTTTATAACAGAAGACATCTCTTACATAGCAATAGTAAAAAAACAAGTATATTTTGAATTTTCTTCTTACCTAATAATTTCAGTTCTTGATAGGAATGTAATGAAGGCCATTTAAAATTTAACCTTTAAAAAACATTCATAGTTGATCTACAAGTATAGAGATTTATTTTCTCAATTTACCATTTTAAAAGTTGTATATTTATTTACATGGTATAAAATTAATAGTTTATCAAGATATAAATTGTAGTTAATGGAAAAAAAAACGTTTTTCTAATAAAAGTTACTAGAAAACTATCAAAGATTAACAATGGTATATAAAAGATACTAGGTTAAAACCCCGTGTATTACACGGGTTAAATAATGTAACTTTATATGATAAATAATAAAACAATTTATCTTTAAAAATCCTGTGTTATTACACGGGTTGAATAAATGATTTTGTATATTAAATAATGAAAAAATTATATCTTTTTAAAAATTTCGTTTATTACTCGGGTTGAATAAATCTAATTTTATATACCAAAGAACAAAAAAGTTATGACAAAAAAACATTGTTTTATATATTTGTAAATGTATGTTTACATCGTTTATGTTATTTTGTTTTGCTTATCTAAGAATATTCATTTATAAATGTATTAATCTATTTTTCTATGTTATTATATATTCTTCGCCTATTTAAGTATATATTTAAAGATCTATCCTTCTATTCTTATATATATTTAGAGATTTATTCTTTTTTAGATTTATAGTTTTTTTCTTATTATAATTATATACGTATAAATTTATCTTCTATTTCTTGTGATTCAACGAATAATTTTTTTAGTTGATACCTAACTTTATTTATAATTAATATTTAAGAACTTTTAATTTTAAAATTATTCAACATTTAAGGATAAGATTTAATATTAATTTATTATATATTTAATTAAGATAGGTAGGAGAGAAAATTTAAGGATAAAAGAAGATTAAACTAAATAATAATTATCTATAAGATATTAAACTAGATAATATTTAGTAGGAGATTTATCTGTAATTAAATAAAAGAGATTAAATTAAAATAATAATTATCTATAAGACATGGCCTAATATGATGACAAGTGTCGCTAAAATGGTTTCTTTTATTATATAGTATAGATTAAATAGATTTAATCTATACTATATAATAAAAGAAACCACTTTGGGGACACTTGTCATCATATTAAGCCATCTCTTATAGATAATTATTATTTTAGTTTAATCTCTTTTAATTAATTATAGATAACTCTCCTATTAAATATTATTTAGTTTAATAACTTACGGATAATTATTATTTAGTTTAATCTCCTCCTCATTTATAATATTATTTATTTGAATTAATTAGAGTTTTATTATTTTAGTTTAATCTCTTCTAATTAATTATAGATAACCCTCCTATTAAATATTTTTTAGTTTAAGAACTTATGGATAATTATTATTTAGTTTAATCTTCTTCTCATTTATTATATTATTTATTTGAACTAATTAGAGTTAATTACTATTTGCGTCCCTAAAGTTTGTCAAAAATCACTATTTCAGTCAATTAGTTTAAAAATTACGATTTCAGCCCCTATGGTTTCATTTTCGTAACTATTTCAGTCAATTAGTTTAAAAATTACGATTTCAGCCCCTATGGTTTCATTTACGTAACTATTTCAGTCCACCTCGTAATCATTTCAGTCCCTGTACTTAACAAAATAATGTATTGAAATTGTTACGAAAGTGAAACCACAGGGACATAAATGGTTACGAAAGTGAAACCACAGGGACATAAATGGTTACGAAAGTGAAACCACATGGACTGAAATCACAATTTTTAAACTAATGGACAGTGGTTTTTGACAAACCACAGGGACGGAAACGGTAATTAACTCAATTAATTATTACTTTTATATTTATCTATTTACTTCAAATTCAAACTTAGTTATCTAATTTGATCTTAACTATATATTTGAACGTTTTGTTTAGTTTGGTATCAAATAGATTTTACGAAACTTGAAATAAAATTAACTAATATTATTTATCATTTATATATTTACAGAGTTTTAAATAAAGGGTTACATTTATTGAGACTTCGTTAACAAATTTTGCAATAACAGAATAATCTATTTTTATCACGAAAACCAAACTTTGTATTAATATATTAAATATTTTTATTTTCACTATACAAAATTACATTTACTCGACCCATGTAATACATGAGGTTTTTTAAGATATAACTTTTTTATTATTTGATATATAAAATTAGATTTATTCAATTCGTACAATACACGAGGTTTTTTAAGGATATTTTTTTTATTATTTAGTATAGAAAATTACATTTATTCAAACCGTGTAATACGCATATTTTTAAAGATGTAATTTTTTTATTATTTGGTATATAAAATCACATTTATTCAACCCGTGTAATAAATGGGGTTTTTTAAAAGATGTATTATTTTATTATTTAGTAAAAATTTTACATTTATTCAATCCATGTAATACACGTGGTTTTAAATATATAACTTTTTTTATTTTGTATATAAAATTAAATTTATTCAACCTGTACAATATGGTTCTTATAGATATAATTTTTTATTATTTAATATATAAAATTATATTTATTCAACCCGTGCAATGCAACAAAGGAGGTTTTTAAAGATATATTGTTTTATTATTTATTATATAAAATTTATTTATTCAACCCGTGTAATACACGGGGTTATAATCTAGTATTCTAATAAGGAAAAACGACATATAATAAGATAGAGTGTAAATTGTCAAAATCACCCTTGAGGTTTAGGCATGTTTCCAATTTTCATCCAAAACAATTTTTTTGTACAATATAGTCCTTTACTTTTGGGATTTCTTGTCATTTTCATCCAAACATCTAATTTGTTTTATTTTTTCTATCAAACATTTGGATGAAAATGGAAAAAAAAATCTCAAATCTCTAGGACGATTTTGGCAAAAAAAGTCAGACGTTTGAATGAAAATAGAAAAAGATCCTAAAAACGATGAAAATGACACGAGTTGAAAAAATGTAATTTAAAAATACCCAAACTTTAGGGACGATTTTGGCAGTTTACTCTAAGATAGAATTAAAAATAAGTTTCATATTTTTAAAATATTATATATTGAAAAAAAAGGTTAATAAACTGTTAATATTTTGGAATGTATGCATGTCAGTCAATGAAGTTGAGTCTTCAAAAACAGCCTACCAGTGACTAAGACAAAATATAATGAAGCCGAGTCTTCAAAAACAGCCTACCAGTGACTAAGACAAAATATAAAATGAGTGGACCCAAAAATTATAATGCTCAAGTATTAAATAAACACAATCTTCTTCCTGTAGCATCATCCTCAACGACAAGGACCCTACTATGCATTCACCTATCCCAATCCAATCCGACACAAACCTCCAAAACGTAACATTCTTCATTCATCCTTCAACATATAGTAAGCATGAAGACCATTCAAAGAAATTTAAAACATCTCCCTAAATAGTTTCAAATGATTACGCAAACGGTTCTTGCTAATATTGATTAGACGCGTCCAAGGGATCATTAACCCTTTATCTGTCAAAATTTATAACCGATAAGGGTTCTAACATTGGGCGCGTCTAAACATCACAACCTTCGATCTGATTTAGTGGATCATGTTTCAACGATTCCTGGGTTCGAAACCGACGAAGACGACGAAGAATGATTGTTTTTTTATTTTGATAATTATTATGTATGTTTATGTAGTTTAAAAAAAATATGTATGTTTATTATTTATGTAGTTATAAATATAAATATATATATATTAAAAAAAATGTTGATGTGGCCCTTGGCCACGCCAGCCCAGTCACGCCCAACCCAAGCCCCACCATACCCCTTAAAACTTGGCTTTGGGTTTGTTAATATTCAACATCCACGTGTCAACTAATGTCTCAACCCAAGCCCCCACCATACCCCACGGTCTTATACACTGACGTATAAAAAAATTTGTAATCAATAAAGTAGTTGAAACACATATAAAGAAAATTTTATTGTGACACCTAGTATTGGTTATGTCATAATTGGGATCAAATGGGAACATCCATATTGATTCAACCAAAGTCCTACAAAATGAATGGGTAGTTCGGGTAATGGGCCATAATAGTTTCGTGTCACACCTTTAGAAGAAAGATACTAAGGACTTGCGTAGTGGGGCGGTATGCCCGGTTATGGCGCCGGCAAAACGCCCGGCACACCATAACGATGGGCGCTATCAAATGAAAAAGGGGGTGTGGCGCGATTAATTTAGCGGCGTTGTGATTGTTAAAGTTTTTGGTTAATACATGTTTGGTCCCTGCAAAATCGGAGAGGAAGCAGTATTGGGCCTGCAAATCGGAGAAGAAGACCGTGAAGAAGCCGGAATTTCAGCCGGAGAAGAAGACAGAGAAGAAGAGGAGCCTATTTTAGTTTTAATGTTTTACACATTTGGTCCCTGCATTTTCTCAAATATTTAAAATTGGTTTTAAACTTGTTTTTCTCTTATTTTTAACATTAAAAATCTGGCAATTTTTTATTTAAAATGGCGTTGGCCCAAAAGGAAAGGATCGAAAAAAATATAATCTTTGAAGTGTTGTTTTTTTTATTTTTTTAGTCCAACTTTTTTTTAGTGGAACCGTTTTTTTTTTTATGTTACTGTAATGTTTTTTTTTAAGTGTAATGTTTTTTTTATTTTAGTGTAATGTTTTTTTAATTTAATGAAATGAATTTTAATTTTATAAAGTTAGAAAATAATTATAAAAAATTAGAAATTAATAATTGAGTAATGATTAGGCGGGGGCTTTATGACTACGGGCTTAAATGCATAACGCCTCATAACGCCCACCCGCACACGTGGTGCGCCACGTGTCGCATAACGTCCACAAAGGGGCGTTATGACTACACATGGCCTAATGACTATAAGTGATACGTATAGCAAGTATTACTAAAATTGGTGAACGTTTAGTTAAGTAAATTTTTTTTCTACCAGATAACTCGTACATGTTCTAATTCTAACTTTAACTTTACACGTTTGTCCATTCTGAATCTTAAACCTTTAACCTTATATGGTGTGACACATTTCCATTCCAGCTTGATACTACTAGGTTACAAACCATTTTGGTTGGTGAAGTGTAGCTTAGGGCGAGAAAAATAGACAACCATATGATTTTGCATATCTTTGTTTCTACCCATTCTAACCAATTACATTCTTTTCATATTTTTACCTGATGACGGGGTAGCTCAAAACTAAATAAAACGACTAAATACGTAAACGCTCAAAGGGTTAAATGGTTCAATGGTTAAAAAGCTGTGAGGAAGGGAAAAGCAATGCGGAAACAGTAGCCAGTCACATCCAGGGATTGCTTCACCAACCCACAGCCGCAAAAGCAATGCAGGTCTGCAGAGCACACGCTATTATCCAGAGGTCAAAAGGCTTTAACCCCCCAAAAGGGTAAGCCCCTCGCTGCAAGCAAGGACACTAGTCAAATGAATGCCTCTTCGGGAGATGTCTTCTCCTATATAATTGACACTTCATTTACTGAGTTGAGACATTCTGGGCCAGGCCTGTTTCCTTAAACTCTGGTCATTCATATCGAGTATTTGCTTTACGCGAGTTACTCACTTTCACATCCAACATACACATTCCGTTTGCTCCCACATCCGAATCTGAGTATACCTCAGAGGAGGATCTTCAACAAACAACAACAATAAACTAGTGAACCTCCTTCCACGTCTTGCAAACGTGGGGAGACCCCACGACCTGCTTTAGGCAAGGTTGAACCATTCAACCCTTTTGCCTAATCAGCGTAGCTACTATCCTTGGTCTCTCATTTGTTGCATCAACAAGTTGGCGCCCACCATGGGGCTACGCCGCTATTTCTCCTCAAAAAGACCTAGCAGTGTAGCTCTCTTCACTTAAAATCATCATGTCTGAAAGTGGATCCCCGGGTGAAGTAAATCAGATTCCAAACACCTCTACCCCAGGCAGTAGCCAGGCTCATGTGGCTATACCAACTTCTTTCTCAACTCCGGGGAGCACACCCGAGTTCCTCACCTTCAACACACCAACTCCATCCAGATCCGGAGTTCCTTCTCCCAATATCGGTGTCTCTGACACTCCAGCACGTGTTGAACTTACCCCCGAGGGGGTTGCCAACAATTTCCTGGAATTGAGGTATCTCCTCAACCAGCATGTGAATAGAGAAAGAGAAAAGGTGGTGAGAATCCGCCTAGATTATGACGAGCCGGAACCAACGTTGTCTCCCGGACCACCCCCCCTTCCTTTTACAACTAGAAATGAGGCTGGTCCCAGTAATCCTCCAAATCCTCACCCATATCTGTCCACGGTGACAAATCCCACAGTGCATCCCATCTTCTCTTCTCAACCAATTACTAATGGTGCTCCTTTGGGACATGAGCTAACCCTTGACCAGCTCCTACAGTCTCCAGTAACAAGCTTTCCAGCATCTACAACAACCACATGGGAGCAAGCTTTGTCCGTGCTCCCTTTGGCACGAAGTGCTGTTATGAGTACTCCTCTTGGAGTAAGCTGCTCAGTTGCACCTGGAAGCCTTCAAGGCTTCGGCCTCATGCCAAACATGATGACCTAGATAATGGCCAATTTCCCTTGGCAACATTTTATTAATCAAGTGCTAGCCACTCAGGGAAACAATAGCATAGGCAATAATGTGGATGCAAGGGCTGAAGAAGACTTGGCTAAACCATATAAGCCAAGTAACCTTTCATGCTTTTCACAGCAAATAGCTGATTATGATTTCCAAGCAAAAATCAAGATGTCATCCCACATCAGGACGTATGATGGAACTGAAGATCCTGAGGACCATCTTTAGATCTTTACCGGTGCAGCAAGGATAGAGAAATGGTCAAACGTTGAATGTTGTCTAATGTTCATGCAAACCCTTATTGGATCAGCCAGAATCTGGTTCAACGACTTACCTGCTCGAAGCGTTCGAAGCTTTGACGATCTCAGCAAGGGCTTTCTGGCCAATTTCTCCCAACAAAGGCGATATGTTAAAGACGCAACAGTAATCTTCCAGATAAAACAACGCGATGACGAAAGTCTTCGTGCGTTCATTGAACGATACAAGAAGGAAGGTCTGACTTTTGTAGGGGCAGATAAGAAAATGAGAGTGGCTGGTTTCATGAATGCCATCACCTCTAAGCATCTCACAAGAGATTTCAACAAATCCCTGCCCAAGACCTTGGAAGAAGCTCTCGAGAGGGCTGAAGCCCACATTCGCGGAGAGGAGGCAGTAGACATTAAAGAACAAAGAAAAAGGGGGTTCAGCTGGCGAAGCAATAGTCCAGCTAGGAAGAGGGGAAACTTCAACTCCTATGACAGGCGGTCAAAGGGTTCAGACCCTCGAAGGTCTGAAGGCCGGAACCCTCCAACCAGGGAGAAAGGCTTAAACTTCACACCCCTCACAAAGACTCCTTAAGAAATCCTTGCAACGGAAGAAGTCAAACAGAACTTCAGGCCTCCTAGGCCTCTCCCCAAAAGCAGAAAAAATGAGAACTCCACACAATACTGTGAGTTTCATGAAGAAAAAGGTCACCACACCAACGACTGCTTCCAACTCAAGAAAAGAATTGAGGAAGCTGTTAAGTCCGGAGAACTCGCTCATTTGGTAAAGGGAGTCCGGGACAAAATGGCTGAAGGAAAAGGTAAGGAAGTCAATATGGTGGATTTTGATGAAAGGGTTCCTCATAAAAGACAGCGGTTGGAAGCTTGGGAGCTTCAGTGTGTCTGTTTCCCCCCAACGGAGAAAGACCCTCTCTCCAGCCCTCTTGTGGTAGAAGCTACTGTGGGAACGTTGCAAACACACAGGGCATACATAGACACTGGGGCAGCTACTGAAATCATGTTCGAAAAATTCTTCAATCGATTGAGTAATGAAGAACGTTCAAGGCTTCAACCCTCTGGAACCTCCATAAAAGGTATCGCTGATATCCCTCTCAAGCCCTTAGGGCAACTGACACTTAATGTTCGTTTCAGCGAAGGTCAGAAGGAAAGGATTCAACCGCTCACCTTTGTGGTTATCAACATCCCTTCAAGTTATGATGTGATCATTGGAAGGCCAGGGCAGTGTGCATTCTACATGGCCGTGTCTATTGGCCATGGCACGGTCAAATTTCCCACCGAGAGGGGTATAGCAACCCTTCAACCCTCTCAAGAAGCATACCTAGTTGAAGGCAAAAGTTCCAAAAGTGAAGAAGACAAGCAAAGGTTAATCATAAACCCTAAATACCCTGAACAGAGAATAAGGGTCAATCCGAGCCTTTCACAAGAGACCCTTTCATATCTCGAAAAGCTGCTAACACATTACAGCGATGTCTTCGCTTGGTGTCCGGAAGATATGACAGGGATCCCTCGGGACATTGCCGAGCATGAGTTAAGAATACCACCGGATGTCAAGCCTGTGGTCCAAAAGAAAAGAAGCCTGGCACCCAAGAGGAGTCTGGCAGCCTGCCAAGAGGTTGAAAAGCTTGTGTCAGCCGGAATCCTCCGAGAAGTCAAATACCAATCATGGGTTGCAAACCCGGTTATGGTCAAGAAACCTGACAACTCTTGGAGGATGTGCATAGATTTCAAGGATCTTAACAAGGCTTGTCCCAAGGATTGCTATCCCTTACCAGAAATTGATCTCAAGGTTGACTCCCTCACCGGTTACTCGTTCAAATGCTTTCTTGATGCATACAAAGGTTACCACCAAATCCTCATGAAGAAAGAGGATGAGGAAAAAAACAGCCTTTCACACGGACAAAGGGATCTTTTGTTATCAAAAGATGCCTTTTGGCCTCAAAAATGCCGGAGCAACCTACCAACGTCTCGTTGACAAAGCCTTTGCAAGCCAAATTGGTAAGAACATGGAGGCATATGTCGATGACTTGGTAATTAAAAGCAAGACGGAGTATCAAATGCTCGACGGCATTCAAGAAACTTTCAAGAATCTCAGAAAGGTTAAAATGAAGCTTAACCCGGAAAAGTGTTCATTTGGATTTGAAGAAGGAAAGTTCTCGGGTCACATTGTTGGGAAACAAAGCATCAAAGCCAACCCAAACAAAGTGAAAGCTGTCCTCGAAACCAAACCACCAAAAAGCAGGAAAGAAGTCGAAAGCTTAAACGGGAAGCTTGCAGCCTTGAAGCGTTTTACTTCCAAGCTGGCTGAAAAGTCTCTACCCTTCTACAAAACGCTCAAGAATTGCTCTGATAAGAAAAACTTCAAATGGACCGATGAGGCTGAAGAAGCCTTCAACTAGATGAAACAACATCTTGCTTCCTTACTAGACATCGCAGCTCCTGAAACGGGGGAAACAATTTCAGTCTATTTATTAATTGCTGAAGAGGCCATAAGTGCAGTCCTCATCATCGAACGGGACAAAGCTCAGGTACCCGTCTATTTCTTCAGTAAAACTCTAAAATTGGCTAAAACCAAATACCCCCCCCCCCCCTTGAAAAGCTTGCCTTAGCCCTAGTGCGAACAGCTAGAAGGCTTCGAAGGTATTTCCAAGCACATTCTATACAAGTGGTCACTGACCAACCTATTAAGAATGTGCTTGAAAAACCAGAAAATTCGGGAAGACTAGTCAAATGGGCAGTGGAACTAGGTGAACATAACATCACCTACGTCCCACGAAAAGCTATCAAAGCCTAAGTCTTGGCCGACTTCATCGTGGAAATCCCAAACCAAGCAATCACTGAAGTAAACACTACCACCACTGAACCTTCCAACCCTGAAGCCTGGAAGCTTTTTACCGATGGGGCTTCAAGTGTTGAAGGGGCAGGGCTAATTTTGATCAACCCAGAAGGGTTGGAATTCACATATGCTCTCCGTTTTGATTTTCAGACCATCAATAACGAAGCTGAATATGAGGCACTAATAGCTGGCCTAAGGCTGGCTAAAGAAATGAAGGATGAAAAGCTTGAAGTGTTCACAGATTCGTTGCTGGTCTCAAGCCAAGTGAATGATAGCTACATAGCTAAAGAACCCAACATGAAAAAATACAGAGAAAAATCCAAGGAACTAATGAGTACCTTCCAAGCATGCAACATCAAACATATCCCCAGATCTCAAAACAAAAAGGCTGATGCCCTAAGTAAGCTTGCATCTCTCACTTTCGCCCACCTTACCAAGAAGGTGTTGGTAGAAGTGTTAAAGGCTCCATCAATCGATGAATTGGAAGTTCAAGATGTAGTTACCGAAGAAGATCCAAACTGGATGACTCCCATCAAAAAGTTCCTTAAAAATGGTGAATTGCCCAATGATCAAGTAGAAGCTAAAAGGGTTGAGATCAAGGCAAGGCAATACGTACTACAAGGAGAAACCCTTTACAAAAAGGGTTACCTTGCTCCCTTGCTAAGATGTGTCGGTCCTGAGCAAAGTAAGTATTTGATCAAAGAAATTCATGACGGCATATGCGGAGCTCACTTTGGAGCTAGGTCGGTGGTTGCAAAGCTCATGAACCTCGGGTATTTCTGGCCCTCGATGCATCGTGATACAGCTGAAGAATTGAGGAAATGTGATGCTTGCCAAATTCATGCACCAATCCCAAAAAGTCCCAAGCATGACTTAGTCCCAATAACCTCGGCATGGCCATTCCATAAATGGGGAATGGACATTGTTGGCCCATTTCCCCCCAGTAAAGGAGGAGTAAAATTCTTGCTGGTGGCAGTAGATTACTTCACCAAGTGGCCCGAGGTCAAACCACTTGCTAAGATCACGGGAAAGCAGGTCATTGACTTTGTTTGGGAGAACATTATTTGCCGTTATGGGTTGCCAGGAGTACTTTTCACTGATAATGGAAGGCAATTTGCTGAGAAGCCTTTCAGCGTTTGGTGCAAGGAATACAAAATAGACCAGGTTTTTAGCTCAGTGGCTTACCCGCAATCAAATGGTCAGGTCGAAAGGACGAATCGGAGCATAGTGGAAGGTATCAAGACAAGATTGGGAAGATACGAAAGCAACTGGCTTGAAGAATTGCCTAGTATCCTATGGGCAATTAGAACAACCGAAAAAACAAGCCATAAGAAAACACCCTATAGCTTGGTATTTGGATCTGAGGCTGTGATCCCCGCTGAAATAGGAGTTGTAACCCAACGAATTGTCAACATGGATCCCGAAACAAATAAAAAAGAGACCATGTTGAATTTACAACTCCTAGAGGAAGCACGAGATCAAGCCGCAATTCAAGAGGCTAAATACAAGCAACAAATCGAAGCCTATTACAACAAGAAAGTCAAGAACGAATGTTTCAAGCCAGGAGACCTGGTCCTCAGAAAAAATGAAGCTAGCAAAAAAGAAAACCAAGGAAAGCTTGGCCCGAAATGGGAAGGTCCATACATCATCCTTGAAGCACATAAGGGCGGATCATACAAGCTAGCAGATTCAGAAGGCAAAAAACTTCCAAGGCATTGGAATGGCAAAACTTTGAAAAGGTTCCATGTTTAGATAGGAAAGTTTGGTTTGTATCTGAATGTATTTCGAGAACAACACTATGAATACCTTTTGTAAAAAGCAAGTATTGCTTGAATGAATGAAGTTGTTTTATCAAACTTGTCTTTCTATCCTAAAATCAGGTTGAGAACCTAGCAAAAAACTCCATGGCAGGGGCCATGTAAGCGGATGAGCTCCCAGGCCAAATCGCTGAATAGGTTCAAGGGTTGAATGAACCTATATAAAGGGTGAGTTCCTAAATCAATACAACTCCATGAGACTTGTTAAGAAGAAATAACATTGTCTCATAGGCAGGTCTGAACAGCCTACACCGAATGTTCCTTAAGCCTTAAAATATAATCAACAAATAGGCTTATACAGTCAAATGAAAAACATAGAAATGATAAAAAGGATAGGTGCTATGTCTTCTTGTTAAAAATACCAAGGCTAAGTGACTGTAGCACTGAACCCTTTAAGGTATAAAAGAACATAAGGATAGCACAAACTCGACAAAGACAAAGTTACAAAAAGACAAATAAAATCTAAAAGAACAATACAACCTAGACAAAAAATTATAAAGATACAAACCAAGTTAGATCACAAGACCAAGAAGCCTCCAAGGCTTCAAGCAACTCGAGTAACAACTCAAAGCCTCCAAGGCTTCAACCTGTTAACAGACAGACAAAAGGCTTGACAGGTTAAAGCCAAACAAATTGCCTTAGCAAAAAAGGCACAAGCATAAAAACATAACACAAAGAAAATAGATAAACATCATACCATATCAAAGAAAGCCCTAAAAGACTTTCAAACACAAGTTAGGGCAAGTCCTAGTAACTTGCAAGATTAACTATCGTTCAACCGGCCATACAGGCCTTAAACACAACCAACAGGAACCTTAAGGGTTCCTGACAACCTAATATTGTTCAAAGTTAACATTACAACCCATAAATTGTTTTTAGTGCTAAGAAAGCTACGAATTAAGCATCAGCAGAGGACTTGGAAACCCCGGAACCTTCACCTTTGGCCTTTTTTGCTTTCTTCTGCTTCTTAGCCTTCACACCTCCATCACCACCTACCGCTGAAGCCTCCAAGCTTGCATCCTTTGGAGCATCCAGTTGACCCGAAAGGGTGTCATCACTATCTCCGGAGTAGGATCTCTTTCTCGAAAGAGAACCCAAGATCTCAGCACAAACCTTTTCATTTAGACCTTCCGGTTTTAAGTCCTGCAACACAGTAAGAGGCTTACCAAAGCAAGCAGAAACTTGGTGGATATAAGGGTAGGTCAGTCTCTCCATTGGCTCAACGGAGCCTTTAAAGATATCGGAAGCATCAGGAAGAAACAGAGGAGATTGTTCCAAAGGATGACCAGATTCATGAAGCTTATAACCAGCAATAAGCCCTTGGTGTTTCCCCAGGTTGAGCAGCTTAGTATAAACTTCACCAAGGGCAGAGTTGAACTCCTTGGAATGAAGAAGGTAAGTAACAACCTGCTGAAAACCCTGCTCAATTAACCACTGATTGTCAGCAGTAAAACGAGCAACTGAAGCTTTCAACCCCTCCTTCTCCTTACCAAAAGCCTGCTGTTGAACAAATAAAGCTTCCCGATCAGCCTTAAGCTTCAACCGATCAGCCTCAAAGCTCTTTTTCAAATCACTCATCTCAATCTCATGCACCTTTTTCAAATCACTAACCTTCTTGTCCCACGCTGCTTCCTTCTCAGCAAAACCAGCTATCTCCTTTTTCATCACAGCAATTGAAGATTTCATCTTATCTTTCTTCCTGGAAAAATCTTCATATTCTTGCATCCTCTGACGAAAACGAGCAACCCCTTGAGGAAGCATAGCAGCAAGATTACAAGTGCTCAGAATCATGCGAGACAACATTAAATCATCATCCATCCCAGCAATGGTCTTGTGAACCGACGGAAGAGCAATGTGACTCAGAGCATCATCACAAACAGCAGCATCCTTAAAGCTGTCATCATTTTTCACCAAACAATTAGGTACATAAACCCCTTCCGGGTCCAACCCTTCAACGTCCCTACTTGAAGAACCTTGAACAGGAGCAGCAATAACCTTTTTGCCTGAAACCTTCTTACCATGAACAACCAATTTCTTCTCTTTCTCAGCACCCGCCTCACCACCTTGATCTTCCGAAACTTCAATATCATCACTCAAATCCATTGGTTCAGTAGAAGTGGATTGAGGACCAGCCTTCAACAACCGACGGGAAGATCGACGAGTAGAGGACTTGGGAGCATGGGACTTAGAGAAACCTTTGACATTAGAAGTGCTCACATAACCTGAACCCTCAAACCTTTGCTCAACAGTCCTAACTACAACATTCTCACCAGGAACAGACGGAGCATCCCCAAATACAACATCAGAAGTATCGTCACTCTTAATAAAATCCAAAGCAGACATGACTGCAAAAAACAAAACAAAAGCACATGAGTGATAAGTCAAGAAAACTGCAAAAAGGGCAAAAAAGTAAAATGCATACCCATGCCACTCCTCATAAGAACCGGATCCCGATCAACATTCCCCCAAATTTTACTAACCCCTAAAAGAACTAGTAAATGTTCAGGAAAGGGACGAACCCTCGAAGGGCATTCCCGGATGGCTTTAAGAAAAACATCATTCAATTCAGATTCGGAAGGCGCCGGATCATTAAGAACGGCATCCGGTTGCCTCCACACCATCTTGAATGGGACAATGGCATCGGAAACCCAGAAAAAGCGATCCTTCGAAGTCCCAAGCGTTGTAACCATAGACGAAATAAGACAGGAATCAACTTTGGATGTCTCAAAGGTAAACCAATCGCCATTTTTAGCCAAACGAAAAAACCGGCGAAAAGTTAACAATGAGGGATCATATCCAAGGGCACGGCACAAAACCTCAAAATGTAAAACCCTAGCCATACCCTTCGGATGAACTTGCCCAAAAGAAATCCGATAATATTCCAACAAATTCAAAACAAAGAACGAAAAGGGATAACGAAGATTCGAAAACTCAAAATGACGGCAGTAAAGAGCAATCGAACCAGGGATCGGTTTATCAACATGAACATCACAAGCAGGAGCAGTTGGGTTAAACTTTTTATTAATACCATATTCCACACAAAACAAGTCTACCTCCTCTTGTGTTAATCGGGAAAAGGATTTTGCTAAATCCTTACGAGCACCCATTTTTTGAAATACGAAGAACGTAAGGAAAATGCAAAGGAAATTGAAACTAACCTTGAAAAAGGAAAGAAAACGCAGGAGAAGACCTTGAAGGAATTATGCAGAAAGTGAAAATGATATGCAAATATAAAACAAAATAACTTAAAATAGGGGTAATAATGGCAAACAGTAACTTCTGCAAAACCGCCACCCTATGAACTGCCATACATCAATCAAATCAATTGTCAGTTATTTAAAATTCAAATATTAACTGCCTAAAACCCTTTAAGCCTTCAAGCATCGAACCCTTGAAGCCTTTAGGCAAGAAAATACACGTATAAAAGTAAGAAGTCTTTGAGCTCATTCCCCAAAAACCTCTGACTTGGGGGGGCTGATGACGGGGGTAGCCCAAGACTAACTAAAACGACTAAATACGTAAATGCTCAAAGGGTTAAATGGTTCAATGGTTAAAAAGCTGTGAGGAAGGGAAAAGCAATGCGGAAACAGTAGCCAGTCACATCCAGGGATTGCTTCACCAACCCACAGCCGCAAAAGCAATGCAGGTCTGCAGAGCACACGCTATTATCCAGGGGTCAAAAGGCTTCAACCCCCAAAAGGGTAAGCCCCTCGCTGCAAGCAAGGACACTAGTCAAATGAATGCCTCTTCGGGAGATGTCTTCTCCTATATAATTGACACTTCATTTACTAAGTTGAGACATTCTGGGCCAGGCCTGTTTCCTTAAACTCTGGTCATTCATATCGAGTATTTGCTTTATGCGAGTTACTCACTTTCACATTCACATTCCGTTTGCTCCCACATCCGAATCTGAGTATACCTCAGAGGAGGATCTTCAGCAAACAACAACAATAAACTAGTGAACCTCCTTCCACGTCTTGCAAACGTGGGGGGACCCCACGACCTGCGTTAGGCAAGGTTGAACCCTTCAACCCTTTTGCCTAATCAGCGTAGCTACTATCCTTGGTCTCTCATTTGTTGCATCAACATTACCTTTTCCTAATTAGACTTATTAGACACTAGTTTTATCTAAAACAACACATAACTTTATATTTAAAGTCCAAATGATCCTAGACGAATGAACCCTACAAAAAGATCTAAACGAGTTAGACGAATGTGTTGGAAGTTTTGGTGTGAATGGAAAGTCTCAAGTGGTAAAACCACTTTGTCCCATATTGGAGTAGGAACAAAAAGATAGGCTATTTATAAGGTGAAACCTTAACCAAGTCTTTGAAGTCTTATGACATGTTTTACCACAAGTCTTACCCGTGCGCGCAGGGGGGGGGGGGTTTGCAAAAATTGAGTTTCGGAACTGGAATTTGGTTGAACTCGTGCGTGCCCGCACGTCCTGCGGACACGAATGCAGCTCCGAAAACCCGAGCTCGCGTGATATTCAGTTTAATGAGAATGATTATCATCAGTTTCGAAACCGATGAACGTTGCTGCTTCGTACCGGCGTACCCTGGGAACAGACGGCGAATATGTTTAAGGGAATTGTGTCAAACACAAGTCCGGTTCACTATTTTCTTTTTCCTGTTTCAGATTATTTTGTTGCTCTTAGCAGTTTTTGCTAACAGAATGTCCCAACAATCAATTGGAGTCTCATTCGTATCATCTCTGATTTCAAACTTCGTTAAATCTGAATATGTTTAATTTTTTATTTGGTTCTTTTTATATAATGTAAGTTGTGTGAACTTGATAGATACATTTTAATCATACTATATTTTATGTATAGGAATTTTAACTCTTTTGGGGGACCAAACCAATCAATTATAGTATAGTATTGTCCTTTATAAAGTACTCATTTGTAACCCTAGTAGGTACGTATTTTTAAATATAACCTATGTCTCATTTGTGTAATATATGTTATACATACGTCCTTTATAAAGTACTCATTTGTAACCCTCGTAGGTACGTATTTTTAAATATAACCTATGTCTCATTTGTGTAATGTATGTTATACATACAAATGCATACATCCATTACATACATGTGTGCATATAAATAAATATAGATCGATGAGTTGTCATTATTTGAATTTGGAATCATGGGAAGCAAAGTGTCCCATACAATACGAATGTACAGAAATCCAAAAATGACAGTGAGATATTGATTTGGCTTCTGCAATGTATCTGTTAATGAAGATATGGAGGGGAGAAGAGTTCTGTGTACGTGTAGTGTGTGGACCTTTTCATTCAGATCTCTAAAAGACAAACAACTCTTCTACGTACGTTAAATTTCACACCTAAATTTGGGAATCCAAATGTTTAACGAAATCGTTACATTGAAACTGTTTCCGTTAATCTAATCGTTCTGTACGAATATTTGTTTCGATTCGTTATTCGATCAGCAGCAAGACCTGCAAATAATGCTAGTGTTGCCTTCTCAAGATCTTCTCCATGATATCCATTTTAGTTGATCTTTATGAAGATAATAGAAGCTTATGATTTTAATATTTACAATACTCTTTTATGTGTTTTTAACATATAAATATATTTAAAATTCCAAACTATTATCCATTCGCCGGTAGTAGTAATAATAATAATGTATAATAACATTATAACTAATGGCACTTCTAATTTGCACTTTCGTTTCTAACAAAAATCCCAAATGAATAAAAGCATAACTACGTTTACTCTAATAAACAATTATTTTATACCGATTAGAATGTTGTAAATTTGAGTTGAAGAATTATTACTTTCATGTTTTTGTTTGTAAATTTGTTTGTGATGAATTAATAGCAATAATTAATTAAGATAAGTGGCCAAAAATAAAAACAAGAGGCATTTTGTGCAGAAACAAATTGTTAGGGTGCAGTGAATGTATCTAAATTGCATGGAAAAATGGCATGCATGGCATTCCACTGATTACTACAACTGCATGGCATGTCATGCCAATCTATACTTGCATTTAGATTCACATGCACATATGACATACCATCTACATCACTCTTACTCATCTCAACATATATTCCCACTCGCATTATATATGCGTGAATATATAAAATGGTTTAAGTTGTAAAAAGTAGAATTAATTGCTTTTATGCTTATATATTATGTTTTTGACATATAGGTTTTATTGTAAGATTAAATATATTTACAATATTTAATTAATTAATTATATGGCTATCACTAATCATTTATATAACAATAATAGATTAAAGAGTTAATTACGTTTTTTTGTCTATGTAGTTAGTCAAAAATCATTATTTCAGTTCATTAGTTTAAAAATTGCTAAAACATCCCTTTGTGGTTTCACTGAAAAAGTGTACTTATTTTCATATGGTTTCACTTAAAAATTATAACATCAGGAAGTACCAATGAAAAATGAGTGTGTTGATCAGTATCATATATATAGGAAAAGAGATACCTGAAACTAGAAAAAAAAATGTTATTCTCCACCACCGCTAAAACCCAAAAAGATGATAGTTCTAAGGTCCGGAGATAGAATATAGGTAATACTTCCAGCTTTAAGTTCTTCAAGGAAGAATCTCACTGCAAAAATATGTCATTAGACTAGGCAAAAGCAATTAAACTATCCATAATTCAAAGGAACAACTAGTTAAGATAAGTACTCACATATTTACTGATATTTAAGGCTTCTAATATAAATATTCCAATTAACACATGACAGGTTGAATCTAGTGATATGCACCAAATGCAACATATAAATTATATCAAATAAGGTATAAATACAACCCTTTTTAGTACTAATGTTGTAAAAAGTATGTTTCTTTGTATACTTTTGAATTTTAGGATTAAAAGAGCTTAAATATACAAAAGGAACAAATTAACAGCAAAAACCAACATAAATACAAGGAAAAGGAAGTTGATACAATATACCGACCCTCCGAGCTTCACCCCAATACCAAAAACAATAAACTAGAGGCCAAGCACGGGTCGTGCCTGCCGGGCATGGGGTCGTGCCCCACCAAAGATTCCCTAAAAAAAGACAAACATAAGCAGACAAGGGACACGGGGCCGTGTCTCAGGGACACGGGCCGTGGTCAACTCTTAGATTTGCAAATCTTTGATTGTACAGCAAGTACAAGGGCCACGGGGCCGTGCCGTTGACACACGGGGTCGTGTGAGCATCTGGACTGACAAGCTCATTAAATAAAGACAGAGAAGGAAAAGGGCACGAGGTCGTGCCTACCAAGCATGGGGCCATGTAAACCTACTGTTTTCAGCTATAAATAGAGGTGCTTGGTTCACTTGCAACTCATCCCTTAGAAAACCACTTCTCTCACACCTGCCACCACTCCACCACCACAATACCACCATCATCCATCACATTCATCCGTTATCCTTCCTTAGAGTGTGCGTAGTAGTCTCAGGATCCAAGATTGATCATAAGAGTTTTTGTCAAACAAAGGCCATGCTTGGCTAATCTCTTACATCACTTAGTGAAGACAAATCATTTATATATTACTTTTGATTTCCAAGCTTTGGTAACTTTTTAATTGGGTATGTATTAATGACTTTAATAACTAGTTTTTTTATATTGGAAGTGAACTTTATTCTATCATCTCTTCATGTTTCGTTGATTCACTTATTTGTATCTACAGTCTATATAAAGTGCGTTAACTGCCTGGAAGGGGGTTAGAAGGGTGGTTTGGGTAAAGTTCTAGCCTCGTTCAGTGTATATATCCTTCGAGGACTTGGTTCAAACTTATTAGGACTTCTTTGAGGCAGTTAGCATCAAATCGGGGGAAGTATGAAGAGCTTGAATCCCTTATAAATAAACTTCTATTAAAACTTTAAACTGGCTTTGTGGGACCGTATCCCTGCTGACTCAGACCAATATGGTCGAGGGTAGCGTTGCCTCCAAAAGACGGACATGCCACATTTTGCATTAACAACTTACGTAATTATCTTTCAATATTCTGGCTTTACGGGACTGTATCCCTGCTGATTCAGACCAATATGGTTGAGGGTAGCGTTGCCTCCAAAAGAGGGACATGCCACTATAACTAAGATAATCTCTTAAAAAACCTAAAGTGCGAAAATCATCAAAGGATACATAAACGATGAGTCGGAACCAAGTGGTTATATCTTGTCTATTTTTTTCTTTATTTTACTTATTAAAACTCTTTACTCAAAATTTGGTTAAGATTAGACGTCGACGATATTCCGGTATTAAAAGCTCTTGTGTCATTGGACGACCTCGGTATCATCATTATACTACGCCAACGATGGGTGCACTTGCCCTAGCATTTTGTAGAGAGTGATAGTGTTATATCGTATTTTATAAATTTAAAACTTGATAAAAGAATAACAAGGGTACTTAAAAATATAGCAAAAATTCGTACAGGCTCGATACCACACGTCATCTAGATTTATATATAATCTAACCAGAAATCAACAAATAACTAATATGAGAGTTAGTAACAAATTTAAATGTTATGGCTATTAGAACCATAATAAAATGTCTTCTAATTATGCTTTATGATACCTTACATATTCTGGAGATTAATTAGAATTTAGTATCAATACTTAAGCTACATTATGAAAGTTGTGGGGTTTGCATATCCAACATAGAGTCACTCTTACCTTATCAACATCTAGATAGAAACCTTTATAAAATAGATTAGATGATACTATACACTTTTACAACTTTTCTTATCATGCAAATAAGAATTTAACATAAGACAAATGAGACATAAATTTCATCTATTGAAACCTAATTTTATGAGGAATCATGACATGGTTGACGAAGATGACTTTTTTCATCTAATCTTATTCTCTGTAATTTTAAATCATGTGTTAAATGCACTAAACATTACCTGACTTAAGGAATAAGTATGGGTCCACCAAAAATTATATTTCACTGACATTCTTAATTTATTCCAAATGGAATAATTAAATATAATTCATTTATCATTAAAAGACTATCTACGTGAATCTAATATGTCTCCTATGGTCTACGGTCTTAAAGAGATCCATTCATATATATACTTAACATGGTTTCTTCTAAATATGTCCCGAAGTTTCTTATGACATCTGGACATTAAGGAAATCAAATCAAGTCTACAGTATGTATGACAGGTTCCTACGTCCCTTACATCATTAAACCTTCTCTTTTAATATTCTTAGAGATAACAAAGATCAGTAGGAGCATTAGGGGTCTTAATCATAACTTGCAAGAGTTGCAAGAGGTGGTGTAAGGACCTGCAAAAATGTCCATAAACAACCCGTAAGTGTAAACCCGGACCCCTGAAACCCTAATGTTCATGAAAAACCAAGAAAAACAAGAATTTGGATTTCAGGCGGGCCGCGTAAGATTTAAGACTAGGCTTACGCGGGCCGCGACATATCCATAAATGACCGGGACACGTTCCAAGCCACGTGGCAGGCCTACACGTGACACGCTAGCCCTAAACGTAGACTAGGGGGCCCTCGCGGGCCGCGTAAGATTCAAGCGAGGGTTTACGCGGGCCGCGTAAAACCCAAAAATCAGCTATAAATGGGTTAGTCATGGGCAGATCGTCTGTGTGCGAGAAATTTATCAAAATCACATCTTTCTGTTCGAAAATCACATTCACAATAGCAAAACCCTGCTACGATCAAGGGTAATAACTCGATCACTGCTACGATACAATGTCCGATCGATTGAAACCCATCCGATGGATGTTTAAGTGATGTCCGTATTTGGGCTATACTTTGTCATTCGTCGTGAGGGTTTTGATTTCGGGAGTTTATCGTAAATGTTGTATTAAGTTACTGACCTAGTTTCGTGTGCATTGTTATTTAAACTAGGTTACAAGGTTAAATCAGTAGGCTAAACTCTGCCCAATTAAACTTGCAATGTGAGTCATTCTCTTTTTATCAAATTGCTTTACAAAACCCTAAATGTTTTCCAGTTATATTTTGCAGTGATTGAGTCTTTGCTAATCTTTAATTACTGGCAATATGTGGGAGTTTTGTGCACATTACTACTAACGATTTATCACTTTAGGTGGGCGAGCCTAATTAGTGATATGTCCACAGTCATAGATTCGGTCGAGTGACAGCTGAACCAGATAATTATATGATAGGGGCAAATATAAAAACCCTTAATGCTGTAAATTGATAATAATGTGTCTTTTGTGCAAATTGAATGACCCGCCAGTATTTCCCCGCTGATAAAACCTTTTTAAACATGTTTCAGGTGACCTACTGTGAATCAAAAAAAAAGTGCTATGTAGCATTACAAGCTTGAAGAGGCGGCCCAATAAAAATAAAGAAACATGTTTTTGTAAAAACATGGATTTCCCAGTGAATCACCTTTATTGTAAATTATGGGTGTTATTCCCAAATTGTGAAATAAAATAATTGGGCATTTTCAGTTTAAAAGATCCTGTCAATAATTCCGTTGCCAAATTAAATAAATACCACGGGTTTCTGTCCCACGGCTTCTGGACCAGGTAACACCGGGCCGGGGGCCGTGACAGAAAAAGGTGGTATCAGAGCCACTGATTTAAGCCAATTAAGTATTTAGAAATACTTAATTTTTCTGATTGCCATTCGGTGATTTTGTGAAAACTTAATTTACAATAAACAAAATTTTAACTTAAATTTGTGTGTGTGTCTTCATGTGTGCTAACAGCATAAATGAACTGTCGAAGGCACTCCGAAACATTTCTATCCATAGCACCGATATGGATACCACCGGCACCTACACTGGCTACCAGGCTGATACTGAAGAGCCAATAGTATTCCAGGCCCAACCGCAGGAAAAACCAAAGCCGAAAATGAGAAGGAGAATCTTGGACTGGAAACGTGGGCGGAGGAAGAAACCAGCTACACAGAAGGTTAAAAAGACTGAGGATCCGAAGGATAAAGGGAAAGGAAAGGAGATCGGGGAAAGTTCAGGGCAAGCCGAGGAAATGCCAGCGTGGGAGGAGCTGGATCGCAAACTGGCCAGTAGCGACCTCATCGGACCTGTCGATGAAAACCTCTTCAATTACCCTGCTGAATCACAACTCCCAGTGAATTTGGAACCTGCTATCCCAGATCCCATTGTCAACCCCCGACCCCTACAAGGAGAGCTGGAAGAATGGTGGACAACTAACTGACAATTTTAGAATCTCTTGAATAACCCTAACACCTATTTCCCCCAGTTTAACCCTGAGCCTGCACCAAACCCACCCATGAGCACAGAAAACTTGGCTGAACTCCGCCACTATGGTCAGGAACTGGCGAACGCAGGAAATCGAATCCGAGAACTGGGGGAACAGATCTCATGGAAGTACGACGAGAGGGAGCGTCGTTTCTGAAATACCAGTTGACTGTGGTTGTGTGGTTGTGTTTAATAATAATAAAATAATAATAAATAATAAAAATATAATCATGTAAAATAACTTAAAATAAAACTTTTGTAATATAACTGGTGTGTACGAATGCCTACTAATATATAAAAATATTAACGTCGCAAAGTCGACAATTTTGGCTATACGTGCTTATGTGTGATTGCTTTATTATGATGGTTGTTATTTATTTTGTGCCAATAATTTATATATTGTTAATTATCAGATGGAACACGCTAGTAATGAACCAATTAACGAAGTTAACCATTCCGAGCAAAACAACGAGGATCATTTTCTTAATAGGCAAGATATAGAAAACATCGTCGCCCAGGGAATAGCAAATGCTATCCCAGCAATCGTCGCTGCTGTCAAAAGCCCTATTGAGCCTTCGCAAGCTCACCCCAAAAAACGCACGCGCGACGATAATTTCAGTAATAGTGTTAATGGAAGCGGCAATAATGACAACGTGATTCTAGCCCCAATACTTAAGAAAATGAAAGTTGCAACACCTGGTTGCACTTACAAGGAATTTCTTGCCTTTAAACTAGTCGAATTTGCAGGCAATGAAGGGGCGACTGCTGCACAAAGATTACCCAAGGGTTCCATGGAGGCAATATTCTTAAAAGAAAGGAAACTGGGTCCTCTTCCACCCCGCCATTTTGCAGGAATTGCAAAAAGAAACATCTTGGAAAATGTAGAGAAAGTTGTAATTTCTGCAAAATTCCGGGCCATCGGGAGGAAGAATGCAAAAAGAAATCAAAGATCTGCTACAATTGTGGAGAAGCTGGGCATTTCAGACCAGAATGCCCTAAATTGGTCAAACCAGCGGATAACAAGGCCAAACCTGCTGAAGGAACTAATAAGAAGAACGCAAGAGCCTTCCAATTGACCACACAGGAAGCCGAACTGATTCCCGACGTAATCGCTGGTACGTTTCTGGTACACAACGTTTATGCGAAAGTATTATTCGACTCTGGTGCAAACCAAAGTTTTAAAAATACTTCTTTCTGCCAAGTTCTTAAGCTACTCTTAACCAAACTTAGGCAGATTTATACAGTAGAAACAGCAGACATGAACTCTGTTAACATAGATACGGTTTTGCAAAAAGAAAATATAGAACTGTCAGGTCATAAATTTTCTGCAAACCTATTACCTATGAATTTAGCTGGATTCGATGTCGTATTAGGAATGGATTGGTTAGTAGCCAACCATGCTCGAATCCTCTGTGATAAGAATTCCATAGAAATTCATACACCATCAGGAGAAATAATCGTGGTTACAGGAGATCAGCCACGTAAATCAATGAAGTTCATTTCTGTAATGAAAGTTGCTAGTTATGAACGAGAGCAAGGAATAGTGTATATGATTTCGGTAATCATTAGCACTAAGGATAAGGAACTTAAGGAAATTCCTGTAGTTACAGAATACCCAGATGTATTCCCAGAAGAACTACCAGGATTACCACCAGATAGGGAAGTAGAATTTAGAATTCACCTAATTCCTGAAACTACACCGATAGCTAAGGCACCTTATCAGTTAGCACCCACCGAAATGCTAGAATTGAAAAAGCAATTAGATGAATTGCTAAGCAAAGGATTTATACAACCTAGTTCATCTCCATGGGGAGCACCAGTGTTGTTTGTGAAAAAGAAAGATGGTTCGATGCGAATGTGTATCGATTACAGGGAATTGAATAAGGTTACAATTAAGAATCGATACCCATTACCTAGGATTGATGATCTTTTTGATCAATTGCAAGGAGCTAGATACTTCTCTAAGATAGACTTGCGCTCAGGATATCATCAGTTGAAGGTACAGGAGGAAGACATACCTAAAACCGCTTTCAGAACTAGGTATGGTCACTACGAGTTTACAGTCATGCCATTTGGATTAACAAATGCTCCTGCAGCATTTATGGACATGATGAATAGAATCTGTAAGCCGTACCTGGATAAATTTGTAATTGTCTTTATCGACGATATACTTATTTATTCCAAAAGTCAGAAAGAGCATTGTGAGCACCTGCATACACTCTTAACTTTGTTAACAAAGGAAAAGCTTTACGCCAAATTCTCGAAGTGTGAATTTTGGCTACAGGAGGTGCAATTTTTAGGTCACATGGTGAATCACGAAGGTATTCACGTAGATCCCTCTAAGATAGAAGCGATCACCAAATGGGAGGTCCCGCAATCAGCTACGGAAGTTAGAAGTTTTCTAGGATTAGCTGGGTACTATAGGCGCTTCATTAAAGACCTTCTCTAAGATAGTGGTACCATTAACTAAGCTAACCTGTAAAACAGTTAACTTTGAATGGAGACCTAGGCAAGAAGAGGCTTTTAAGATTTTAAAGCAAAAGTTAACAAATACTCCAATTCTAGCTTTACCAGAAGGGACAGAAGATTTTGAAGTCTATTGTGATGCTTCTAAGCTAGGATTAGGATGTGTGTTAATGCAACGCAAAAAGGTAATTGCGTATGCCTCAAGACAATTGAAGAAGCACTAAGAAAACTATACAACTCATGATTTAGAATTAAGAGCAATAATTTTTGCCCTTAAAATTTGGAGGCACTATCTGTATGGAAGTAAGTTTACAGTCTATACGGATCACAAGAGTTTAAGGTACATATTTGGGTAAAAAGAATTAAACATGAGACAAAGAAGATGGATGAAAATTCTAAGTGACTACGATTATGATGTTCAATATCACAAAGGAAAGGCAAATGTAGTTGCAGATGCCCTAAGTCGTAAGTATCATGAAAAACAAAGACGAATTCGTGCTCTTAGATTAAGTTTACAATTAGACCTAATGGAACAACTAAAGAATGTTCAGGAAACAGCAATCAAGGATGATGCTGAAGGAATGAAAGGAAGAATAAAAGACTTGGAGCAAGGGGCTGATGGAATTTGGAGATTCCACAAGAAAAGAATTTGGGTACCTAAGCAGGGAGAGTTAAGAAATAAGATTTTAGAGGAAGCCCATAAATCTAGGTATACCATGCATCCTGGTAATAATAAGATGTACCAAGATTTAATGAATAACTTCTGGTGGATAGGAATGAAAAAGGATATAGCTAGATATGTTTCTAAGTGTCTAACTTGTTCGCAAGTTAAGGCAGAACACCAGAAACCTTTAGGATTACTCCAACAACTAGAAATGCCTGTATGGAAATGGGAACTAATAACAATGGATTTTGTTACTAAGTTGCCTAAAGCTAGGAAAAGTAACGACGCAATTTGGGTAATTGTTGATCGATTAACCAAATCAGCTCACTTTCTGCCAATGAAAGAAACCTTTAGTATGGAAAGGTTGACAAAGTTATACGTGGACGAGGTGGTGTCTTTGCATGGAGTCCCACTCTCTATTGTATCGGATAGGGATAATCGCTTCACTTCACATTTCTGGACAAGTTTCCAAAAATCCATGGGGACGCGATTAAATTTAAGTACAGCTTACCATCCCCAAACAGATGGACAAAGTGAAAGGACGATCCAAACCCTGGAAGACATGCTCAGGGCATGTGTAATAGATTTTGGTGGAAACTGGGATGACCACCTACCCTTAATCGAATTTTCCTATAATAATAGTTATCATGCAAGCATTAAAGCTGCCCCATTCGAAGCACTGTATGGACGAAAGTACAGAACTCCAGTTTGTTGGGCAAAAATAGGAGAAAGTCAATTATCAGGTCCAGAGATTGTGCAGGAAACTACCGACTAGATCACTCAAATCAAGGAAAGACTAAAGACCACCCGGGATCGCCAGAAGAGTTATGCAGACGATCGACGCAAGCCACTGGAATTCCAAGTTGGAGACAAGGTACTCTTGAAAGTTTCTCCTTGGAAAGGAGTAGTCCGATTTGGTAAGAAAGCAAAGCTAAGTCCAAGGTACATAGGACCGTTCCCAGTAATCCAACGCATAGGACCAGTTGCCTATCGCTTACAACTACCAGAAGAATTAGCCAGAGTACATGACGTATTTCATGTATCTAACCTCAGGAAATGTCTATCTGACGAATCACTGGTAGTACCTCTTCAGGACATAGAAGTAAATGAAAAGCTAAAATTTGTTGAGAAACCACTCCAAATAGAAGACAGAAAGGTCAAGTTTCTCAAGCATAAAAGACTAGTATTGGTCAAGGTTAAGTGGGAGTCAAAAAGAGGACATGAGTACACCTGGGAGCTGGAATCGGAAATGAAGCGAAAGTATCCTCACTTATTTCAGTAAATCTCGAGGACGAGATTTTAAATAAGGTGGGAAGGATGTAAGGACCTGCAAAAATGTCCATAAACAACCCGTAAGTGTAAACCCGGACCCCTGAAACCCTAATGTTCATGAAAAACCAAGAAAAACAAGAATTTGGATTTCAGGCGGGCCGCGTAAGATTTAAGACTAGGCTTACGCGGGCCGTGACATATCCATAAACGACCGAGACACGTTCCAGGCCACGTGTTAGCCACGTGGCAGGCCTACACGTGACACGCTAGCCCTACACGTAGACTAGGGGCCCTCACGGGCCGCGTAAGATTCAAGCGAGGGTTTACGCGGGCCGTGTAAAACCCAAAAATCAGCTATAAATGGGTTAGTCATGGGCAGATCGTCTGTGTGCGAGAAATTTATCAAAATCACATCTTTCTGTTCGAAAATCATATTCACAATGGCAAAAAGCTGCTACGATCAAGGGTAATAACTCGATCACTGCTACGATACAATGTCCGATCGATTGAAACCGATCCGATGGATGTTTAAGTGCTGCCCGTATTTGGGCTATACTTTGTCATTCGTCGTGAGGGTTTTGATTTCGTGAGTTTATCGTAAATGTTGTATTAAATTACTGACCTAGTTTCGTGTGCATTGTTATTTAAACTAGGTTACAAGGCTAAATCAGTAGGCTAAACTCTGCCCAATTAAACTTGCAATGTGAGTCATTCTCTTTTTATCAAATTGCTTTACAAAACCCTAAATGTTTTCCAGTTATATTTTGCAGTGATTAAGTCTTTGCTAATCTTTAGTTACTGGCAGTATGTGGGGGTTTTGTGCACATTACTACTAACGATTTATCACTTTAGGTGGGCGAGTCTAATTAGTGATATGTCCACAGTCATAGATTCGGTCGAGTGACAGCTGAACCAGATAATTATATGATAGGGGCAAATATAAAAACCCTTAATGCTGTAAATTGATAACAATGTGTCTTTTGTGCAAATTGAATGACTCGCCAGTGTTTCCCCGCTGATAAAACCTTTTTAAACATGTTTCAGGTGACCTACTGTGAATCAAGGAAAAAGTGCTATGTACCATTACAAGCTTGAAGAGGTGGCTCAATAAAAATAAAGAAATATGTTTTTGTAAAAACATGGATTTCCCAGTGAAATCACCTTTATTGTAAATTATGGGTGTATTCCCAAATTGTGAAATAAAATAATTGAGCATTTTCAGTTTAAAAGATCCTGTCAATAATTCCGCTGCTAAATTAAATAAATACCACGGGTTTCTGTCCCGCGGCTTCTGGACCGGGTAACACCGGGCCGGGGGCCGTGACAGGTAGGGAGTGAAAACTTGATATGATCTCAATTTACACCTCTTGTACAAGACACTGCTTCATCACGACACTGTTCTATCAAAACTTGTCTCCTTAGAATCTAATATTACTCTTATAAAAGTTTCATTGTTGCTTAAATCTGGACATACTTAGATTTTTATTAAAATAATCCTCACCAAGAGAAACTACAATAACAAAACATTATTAACTTGTTTCTCTATTAGAATCTATTGGTCCTCAAATATTGACCATATGCATGCTAATTTCCTAAAGGATTCTAAGGTTAGTGGGAGCAATAAAAGTCTTTATCATGACTTTCTAGTAATACAAGAGGTGGGGGAGAATTTCATTAAATTTTACTTCGAATTTAACTCTGATTACACCTCTTGTACACCATACTCCTCCAACTCTTACACACTTAGAATCCTAAAAATGATAGCAACCTAATTAATAAAACTGAAACTCCTAATAAACCCAATAATCAACTTAGGAGGTCATCTAGGTTTAAAGACCTACTGACTTTGATGATTATGTAACCTCCCTAATTGAAGTTGAAATGGATGTTGGGAAGTTTACTGATGTATGTGTTAATGCATAAGTCAAAATGTGATGAAATCTTAATGCTATTATTTTCATTAAGAACCAAGTGGATTAATGTACTATGAAGGGAGCAACTAAAACAAATTTGTCTTTATATAGATGACATTCTTTTGACAAGTATATGTTGAAAGTATTGTTCACACATGTTTTGACATATGAATCTCAGAGATGCCACTTACATGAAAGATATCAAAATATACCGAGATAAACCCAGCGAGACATTAATTTTGTCCAATAAGCTTTACTTTAAAGCAGGGTCCTCACACATGCAACAAACAATATTGCTCTCCTTTAGATGATAATAGGATCAATGAGATTATTTCATTATGCTTCATTAATTAGAAGTCTTATGTAGGTTCAAGTCTATACTCGTTCATATATTACTCACATTGCAACACACTAGATTTATCGAGATTTATCTAGATTAATGGAAGCATAATAGAGTATTACAATATCTTTATAAGAAGCGAGAGACTATAATTTAAAGAAAAAGTGACAACTCAAACCGGTCAATTACTCTAACTTTGTTATATTCAAAGATAACTAAAAGTTAATTTTGGGGTATATCCTTATGTCAGCAGACAAAACCTATCTCATGGAGGAGTCATAATGAACTGATAATAACAACCTAAGTTATTATGACATAATATGTTGCTAATCACAAAGCAATGGCTAGTAAATGTTGTTGAAAATTTATCAATAGATAACTTCATATAAATAATATATTGAAGACTTACTGAGATAAAATCATCTACCATGTTTCCTTGAACAATTGCAATTCGAGAGGTGCTGCATGTTTCGGTATGAAATTAATTATTTGTTTATGAACGAATTGAGGAAACTTTATTTTTGCATCAAATACATTTATGATATGCTTAAGGATTTTATAACTAAATGTCTATTACCCATAAGCCTTATTAAAAGCGCTTATAATAACGGCATGCATAGTAATAACTATGTACAAGTGCATATCGTACTATGATTGATTAACTTGTAACAACACGCCATTTTTTAATCTCGTTTATTTTTTTTCATTTTATTTGTAAACCATTATTCTTCAATAAACGCTTCAATTTAAATTTTTAATTACCATATCATTTGAATTTTTTAAAGATTCCTATGTATAAACAAACATTGCATTTAAAATATAAATTTTACGAAGTTAATAAAAATTATTATTATTAAAAGTTTAAATTTTATAAACATTCAAAGTTTATAAAAAATATAAAAAGAAATAAAATTTATAAAAGAAATTTCAAAGCAAAACAAAATTTAATTGGATTTTAAATGACCTTCAAACTATAAGGACTAAAATTGACAAACCTCAAAACCTTAAAATCAACCCCCCATTCCCCCGTTGACAATTTGGCACCATTGCCAGTGACTTTTCAGGCCATCCAGATTCGACTCAAATTTGTTTGTTATTCTTGTGTTATACCCTTATCTCCATCCTAATCTCATCAAACCCACAAGATTTTCCCGTAAAAACCTGACCATCATGTTAATCCATGACCCAAATCACTTCTGAAAACCCCATTATGATTCCTCTCGATAACCAACGTTGTTGAAGTATAAATATAGAGCCTTTAACCGCTTCCAACTCACCTTAACCAAAAAACATCCAATTCCGTTCTGCAATCTCTCTATCTTCTCACCTGAAATAATCGACTGCATTAATGTAATAATAAATTTAATTATCATACATACTATATTGATTGTTAGTATAACTTGAAAAATAGAAAGCACATGTTAACGGGTCAACCAACCTGTATAGACCAGTGACACCCATGGAAGCGGCGTTATCCACCATATATTTAAAGTATGACTCGTCTTTTGTTGCCCGATACAACCATGTTGCAGCCCACAATAGTTCATCCTTCAAACCAAAACAAACCCATTAGTTTGACACCGGGAAACCCATTCTTTACTATGGTATTAACTTGAAGCACACAATCTTAACCCATTTACATATGCTCGAGTCAATCTGGGCTGCATCTTACTTCAAACGACTCAGCTGATCAACAAACTGACTAACCCGATGATGTATAAAACTCTCACATATTGGATTGAGTCCGTGAAAGTCCCCTAAAACGATCAACAATCCAAAAAGATTCAGTTTGTGAAATCAAAGCGATAAGATACATCAAAGATCACAACAAAGTCATTCAAGAATTAGAAATGGTTCAACCATCTGTTCCTCACTTGTTTAGCATGAACCAATAGTAAACCCGAGTTAGAAGAGTGATATGGGCCTGCATGCAATAGCCGCTGCCGCCATAACAGCAGAGGTTTCACCTGCAAGATCTGAACCCAGATGCTCATATGCTCCACCGTTTCCTCGAATTCGTCGCAAAAAGGGCACATGACCTAGGTAATATCCACATTCCTTCTTCTTAAATTAGATCTCGTAGGGAGCCTATCCAAATTACCTCTCCAAGCCATAATATTATACTTGATGGGCACCCATTTACACCAAACAAAGTTAGCAGGATGATTATTACCTCTATCTATAATCAAAACCTTTTTGACCAACTTCACCGAAAAACCATTCTAGCTATCAACAGTCCAGAGCCAAGCATCCTTATCGTTGGAGAGTCTCAAAAGACTGAGAACTTCGATACATTCCTTCCATTCCTTTAGCTCCTCATCTGACTCAGGCTGTCTAAACCAATGCTAAGTAAATAAACAATTTCCTTGACCCGCAACAAATCTCTTAGCGACCCTGCACATTTTAAACAACTCCAACCCAAATAAACGAGGCCATCTTTCCAAGAAGGGAAGATCGCCCACCCAAGTGTCAATCCAAAAACGAATATCCGCCCCATTCCCAACCTTACCCATGATATGCCGATTTAACACCTTCCCAATTAATTTTATTTTGGATATCAACTTCACCATATTTTCCAACACCCCGCTATGCTACCGTTAAGTGGAAGGAAGCTCCTTTGGTTGTTTTTACCATGACAAGCCTCCACCACTTTACACCAAATATTTTGGTTTTCAACCTTATATCTCTATCCCCATTTAACCAGCAGAGACTCATTAACCTCTTTGGGTCTGTTAATACCCAACCCACATTTTATCTTAGGCCAAGTGACCCCCTCCCAAGCCACCCAGTTCATTTTAGAATTGCTATTAGATCCCGCCCATAGAAATTTTCTCATTTTGGCTTCGAGGGTCTTGATAAACCCAGCCAGGGCCTTATATAAAAAGAAATAATAAATAGGCAGACTTTCCAACACCGAATTGATCAAAGCTAGCCCCCTATTGACAAAGTTTTAGTTTTCCAAACCGATAACCTTTTATCAAGAACCTCAATAATAGGTGTCCAGTTGTTAATTCTGTTCATATTAGTTCCCACCATAATCCCCAAGTAAGTAAGCGGGATAGAGTCTGTTTTACACCCAATCACTTTAGCCATATCGGACACTTCCCCACTATCAACCCCCAACCCGTATAAGTTAGATTTTTGAAGATTGATTTTTAACCCGAACAAAGATAAAATATTCTCAAACATCTCGCCACATTCTTCAAATTATCCCTATCCCAATCCCCCAACAAGAGAGCATCATCAGCATAAAAATGTGAGATATTACCAGACCGTTATTGGGAGTTTGAATTCCTTTGAAAAGCTCTTCATTCCTAGCTTTTCACAACATGCTAGACAGGGCTAACAGTACAAGAAGGAACATAAACAGGGATAAAGGATCTCCCTGTCTAGCCCCTTTGGTACATTTTAATTCAAAGGTAGGAGACATGTTCACAAGAACCGAGGACCTAGCCGAAACTAGGATCCCTTCGATCCGTTTACACAAAAATTTAGGAAAATCCATTTGCCCCATGATGTGCAAGAGAAAACTCCAACAAACGTTATCGTAAGCCTTTTCAAATCGATTTTTAAAAGAAAAGCCTTTTTATTAAATTTTTTAGTCCAAGCCATGAGCTCATTTAGCATTAACGGACTGTCGAGTATGTACCTCCCTTTAAGAAACGCCGTTTGATTCTCCGATATGATGGTCCTTATAACCAATTTCAAACGATTTGCAAGAATCTTAGAAATAGTCTTGCTAATCACCCCAATCAGATTGATTGGTCTGTATTCTTTCAGCCCCACCAGATCTTTGTTTATCGGAATAAGAGTTATGAAGGATGAGCTACACCTCACCGCGATAGAACCTTTGCTGTAAAAGGAAACCAACAAGTAGTTTTACTTCATAAATTTTTTACAATATGTTTTACGTCATAAATTAAATTGAGTGTGTATTTTATGATATAATTATAACATAAAAAAGGAAATTGACATAAGAAATTATGATTTTAATGTAATTTTATTATATAAGTTTGTGTTTTTTATAGTAGATGTTAATTTTAATATACTAATTTGCTGGAAAAAAATAAAAAATATAATAAATCGGGTTAAACGTGTTGGGTTCGAGGCAGCCTATGAACATTCGGGTCGGGATCGGGTTCATGTGTATGACACGATTTTCGGGTTCCGGTCAGGTTCGAGCTCGTCTACAATTTTTGGGTTTGGGTCAAACCCACCAATCCATGAACCCGACCCATTTAATACCCTTAAAAGAATGTCATAACCCATGCCCCCACACCATATAGCATAACAATTATTAAAAAAATATATATATGTGTATATTTTTTTTGAACGGCAAGAAACGACATGCCAACCACCGTGTCCGCGACGCTGTAGCCAAGGAACGACACCCCACACCCTATAGCCTAACAATTATTAAAAAATATATATGTGTATATTATAATAGGCAAATTGGATTTAAATAATCCCAACTCACTGTTATTGGCCAATAATAATCACACCTCATTTAATCACCAATAATAATCCGAACTATTCACTTTTGTTTGTAAAATACTCCCAGTTAAAAAAACACTAACTAGGTTAAAAAATTGCTGATGTGGCATCTGATGTGGCCCTTTTAGCTGATGTGTCATATGACGTGGCAGTTGATGTATCATTTTTTGATGACGTGACAGCTGATGTGGCAGTCTACGTGGCATTTTTGATGACGTGGCAGTCTACATGGCATTTTTCGATGACATGGCAGCTGATGTGGCAATCTACGTGGCAAGCCTCATCAGCAATTTTTTAACCTAGTTAGTGTTTTTTTAACTGAGAGTATTTTACAAACAAAAGTGAATTGTTCGGATTATTATTGGTGATTAAATGAGTTGGGATTATTATTGGCCAATAACAGTGAGTTGGGATTATTTAAATTCAATATGCCATTATAACATGAGAGAGAGAGAGAGAGAGAGAGAGTGAGTGAGAGTCGTGAGTGACTGAAAATGCTGTAAATAGGTCTGACGGTGGAAGAGTGTGGTAGAATAGGGGGCTGGCGAGAGTGTGACGCAAGCCTTTTTCACCGTAACCTGTGCAAATTCTTATTTCTACCCCCACCCCCACCTTTGTCTTTGGCGGCAGGCGACTCAACTGCCATACACGCTATACATTACGTGTATGCATTGTTTATTACATTCAATTTACTTTCCACCTTTTCTTATCTTTTCCAAAAATTTTTAAATAAAATCTACCTGTTTTCAATTTCAGAATTTATCTATAGCCACAAGTAACAAAGGTAAATATCATATATGTTAGTTCTAAAGCCATCAAAAAAATAAAAATTATGGTTTACTTTTCAAGCAAATTATCATAATCATCTACTCTTTTTTCTAATCATTTTATAAAATGCTTACTACTTTTATTTGCTTCATTTTATATAAAAACGAACTATAATATAAAATCAGAAATTTATTCTTTTTCGTTTAGGTAAGATATTGCTATGTTAGTTTTAAAATTGTTTTTATTAAGTATGTAGTTGTGTTGCACATTATATGTAACTTTGAGTCATTATAGATATAAGGGCGTGTAATTATATACGTAATTATATATGTAAGTGTGCTTATTATATTTATATTTATAAATTGAAGAATATGTTATTACATACATATGTGTATGATTATAAATACGTGGTGAGCGTGTGGATGCTTGTAAAGAATGAAAAATGACTAATTGGTACAAAACCGACCTTGTATGTATAACATCATATATATATTTTTGTAACCAACTGGGGTAGCCCAGTTGGCCACCAACACTCACCTCTTCCCAGAGGTACCGGGTTCGAGTCTTGGGAGTGGCATATGTCGCCCAGGGTAAGAACTCGGCATGGGAAAGTCACCGCGGAGCTAGCTTGGTCGGGTAGCGGCTCCCAGAGTGATATCACTCCGGCGGTTGGGAGGACTGTGCACTATCCCCTCTATATATATATTTTTCTACTTATTTTAATGCTCATGATCAAGAAAATAAAATATTTGATCCATATTTTTAGAATTAAATATGGGTGAAATACAAAAAAAAAAGCTGTTGTAGTTTTTTAATGATTTAATAATAGTATATATCTAAAAATGACTAAGTTTGAAACGTTTTAGTATTTTTATGTTTATTATTGTTGGAAAATATGCTTATACAAATATGTGAACAAAACTTACTTAATTATATATAAAATGTTATTGGTTTATTTTGATTTAACATTTTGAAGAAAGATTAAAGGGAGAATGTAAACCATAAGTACCATTGGTTTATTTGTATTTAATATATTTTGATGAAAGAGTAAAGGGAGAATGTAAACCATGAGTACCAAAAGTAAAAAAGGTAGGGTTTGAGGCAGTGCCCCATCATTGTCCCAATAATCAATAGGAATGAAGAGAGTACTAAAAATAGGCAAATGGGCCTGGCTTTCTCTTCTCCAAGTGCATCACCACCTTTCTACCAAATTAACTTCCTCTCCTCTTGTCAAGTCTGCAAATCATCCCATACACAAACCATTTTTTCACCATTTTCCCTATTCTTTTACCATAGAATATACTTTCTTTTGTACATTCTTAAATTATTTACTACCAAATTAACTGTTAGTAAGAAGATATTAGATATACAATATAGATATAAATGTAGAGTAAAATCAACTTTTGCTGTTAAAAAAATAAAAAAAAATAAGTAAATTTAATGTAACTAGGATTACGACCCGCCGCAATGCGGCGGGGATTCTTTAGTTATATACTAAGTCGGTCTAGGACCCGCACATTATGTTAACCCTGTCAAACGGGGAAAAATAGACGATGTAAAACGTTCTCCCACACACGCATGTTGTTAAACGTGTCAAACGGGGAAAAAATAGACGATGTAAAAACGTTCACCCACACACGCACGTTGCGTCGTGTTAACTCGCAAAATTTAGAACGAAACGTAAAAACGTTAAGCCAAAGACGCACGCTGTGATGTGTTATGTCACAAAATTTAGAACCAAGCATAAAGCGCAAAATTTGCGGAAAATGAAAACTATAATGGAACAAAGTTGAAAGTAAAAAAAGTTATGAAGATAGATTGCAAAAGATAAAAAGTTTTGGGTTAAAAGTAATTTATGAAATACTTTTGGGTGAAAAGTAAAAAAAAAATCATTTTTTTTTGGAAAACCCCTAAAGCCAACGTTACGACAACCATATGCATAACCATTTTTTCTTTGAAAAACCCACAAAGCACTCCCCGCGTTGCAGCGGGGCGTAAAACGGTGTCAAATAGTACTAATGTCACACAACCGTCATCGACCACCAACACTGACTTGACCTAGGATATGCGTGTTGCGATGAACCTGTCAAACATGGAAAATAGAGGCAAAAACGTTGAACCACACATGCACGTTGCGTCGTATTAACTCGAAAAATTTAGAACTATACGTAAAACGGAAATTTGCGAAAGATGAAAAGTATAAGTGACAAAAGTTGTGAAGTTAAATTGCAAATAATGAAAAGTTTTGGGTTAAAGTTAAAAAAACAAATTATGTAGGGTTAAAATTGTAAAAGATACAAACCTTTGGGTTAAAACTAAAAAGTCAAGTTTTTTTTTTGAATAATGTGCAAAGCATAACGTACAAGTCCTTATGCATAAAAAACTTGCTAATTTATATATATATATATATATATATATATATTTGGAAGGTGACTTTCCATGTACTGGACCTATTGGTCACCGGGTTCATGTCGAAGACAATCCCCCGTCAGCCCCACACTCTCGGACGCGATGTTCGATCGGGGCCCGGCCGCCGCGCAAGCTGACTTCCGCCCGGAAACCATACTGCCCCCACACGAGAGACTCGCTGGGGTAACAGCTGGGTAAAACCGGGTTGCCCTCAAGACCGCACCATGCCTCGGTAGGATACGATCCATCATTGGGACGTCCCACCCCCCGTATGCAACACCCGGGAGTCGAACCGGCGACCTCCAAGGAGGAAGCCGGCCCAACCCAAACCACAAGGGGATTGCCAAGTGAGCTAGGGGGCGGGATCTTGCTAATTTATATAGGTTTTAATAACAAATTAGTCAAAATTAATTTTCTTTGTGATGTGAATACATAAGACTAATGGGTATGGTTAGGATAGGCTTGGATGGGTTGAGCCGCCACGTAGGCGGCTCGTGGGGGATGAGCCTCCATCATATTTGAGGGGGATGGAGGCTCGTGGGGGATGGGGCCCCACCTTATTATTTTATAATTTTATAAGTTTTAATTTATTAACTTAATAAAAACTTTATAAAAATTAAAAAATACAACATAAAACAACATAAATAATTTCATTTCATAACATAAAAAAAAAATACATTTCCTAAAAAAAAAAAATTACATTTCCTAAAAAAAAAAATTACCGAAAAATAAAAATAAAAAATTAGATTTCCTAAAAATAAAAAAACAACCTACGACGACCATTTTTTCATCACTTCTTCTTTCATCTTCTGATAAACCACTCGTTCCGCCTCCGGAACCGAGTCGAGATCCAACCTCATAATCCTAAAATCTTCCGCTCGAGCTTGGTCGGCCGACACGGTTTTCTTGTGAGTGTATTTTTCGGCCGCAAACTGTTTGAACTCACGGAATTCGTTTATCAAGTCGTCCATTTTCTCCGATGCCTTCGAGCCGCCCCCTCCACTCGAGCCGGCCGCTTTGCGCTTTCCGGCCGCCTCTTTTTTTGCTTTGTCCCTCCCGGGGGGACGTTCCGCCTCGTGAATGGGCAACACGTCCTCGTCATCTTCCGGGTCGTCGTTTATGTTGATTTGACAACGACCGGTGGAGCCTCCCGCACTATAACTTCCGGAATCGGAAGTTTTAGTCCGTTTGGCGGTTGCTACCTCATTTGGAATCGGCGCCCATTTTTGTTGATTCTTTACTACGTTCCATGCTCGGAAGTGCGGGAAAGGCTTTGTATTTTGAGAGTCCCACTTAGCGATAGCAAGGTTAAGAAAGTCCGCCTCGTTAGTCCCGCTAGGAGGATTCATACGAATTTGGTTATAAATTGCGGTAAAGTTATTGATGGTCTTGCTCATTTTACGCCACTTGCCCGAGACGGCTTCTACATCACGATCCGAGCTATGCTCCATAATCGCATGAAATCTAGCCGTTGCCTTCCTCCAAAAACTATCACCCTTTTGATTGTTTCCTACATTTTAAAAAACAATGCATTAGTAAAAAAAAATATAAACTTTTAAAAAATTTAAAAAAAAATTAAACTTTCGTTCATACCGACTATCGGGTTAGTAGAGGACTTAGTAAACGCTATTGCTAGCGCCTCCTCCTCTACTTTCGTCCACGGTCTCCCCTGTTTTCTCGAACCGCTTTTTGACGCGGTTTCGGGTACGTTTTCAACCTTCTTCCCCTTCCCCTTGTTTTTTTTTCGGTTGAGCTCTTGCGGTGGCGATTCGGGGACGACTTCATCATCATCATCATCATCAAGGTTAACCGGTTGGGAAGTTGGCGGTTGCGCTTGGAGTTGTTCAAACGAGTTGCGTTGCATCATTTGTTGTAGCGCTTGGTATTGTTGGAGTTGTTGAACTTGAGACATTTGTGAGAATGCGTTGGGTGTTTGTTGGAAACCCGAAAAAGGAAATTGCGGAGCACCCCACGAATTATCCATACTCGGATTGTAAGCGGGAGTCGAAAAAAAGTTAGGTTGGTTCGGGTTTTGATTATTCGGGTTGGGGTTGTTCGGGTTGGGGTTGTTTGGGTTGAAAGGATTCATGATTTAGAGAAAAAGGTATAAAAAATATGGAGAGTTTTTATAAAAAAGGAAGAGAATTGGAGAAGAATGGGAGTAGAAAGGATAGAAATGTATAAAAATGGTTGAGGTATTGGGTATTTAAAATGAAAAATGAATTTTTTTTTTTTTTTTTAAAATAGCCGTTTGGGGGATCATGGCAACGGATACTTTTCAAAGGTGGGGCCTCGACTGAATCGGCGCATGTGGGACGTTTGGGCCGGGCCGGGGCTAAGGTGGGCGGTGTGGGGGCTCGGCGCCGGACCAAGCCGGGGCTAGCCGACCCCCATACCCATTAGTCTAACAAAAGTCTCACTATACATTATACACACTACCCAACATAAAGTTTTCAAATTGTACATGAATATAGCATTTACTTTTTGCAGGGAGATTAGAGAAGGTTGAATATCTAGCATTTAAGGATACATAGAATTATTTTCTTTGGCAATTAAAACTGATGGGACACAAGTCAAACCTAAATTAAATTTCTTTTTTGTTCTGGATAGACACAATATCATCAACTTGATGTTCTGAGAAAGAAGGGAAAACATCAAAGGTTTTCATCTATTCACTATTCCCATGAAACTTTTTTTCACTCCCCATCTTCCTTTTCAAAACACAAAAATTAATATATAAAATCAACATAGGTTGCTTGGTCTAAGAGCTAACAATCATACTAGACCGGTAAAATATTGGTCAATTTTGATCGAGTCCGTTTTAATCTATCGACTCCATGGGTTAAATTTGTTTGCATTGGTCGGTTGTAACATTTGACCCATATATATATAGATATAGGTAGAGGATCCTATACAAAGTGGAACTTTTGTGAAAAGTGTGAGAAATAATTTGGGAATGACAAGTGTCCTTTATCCTAATTAATTCAAAAGGGTATATTAGTAATTTGACATTCTTATCATTTAATTGAATCATAGTCAATGTCTCCAGATGTTTAAAACACCACGTCATGAACAATGTCTCCAGATGTTTAAAACGCCACGCTATGAACAATGTCTCCATATAAAACACCATGACTTGAATCATAGTCATGGTGTTTTAAAATCTGGGAATGTTTTGTATTGAATCATAGTCATGTTTTGTATTGAACAATGTCTCCAGATAAAACACTATGATTCAAGTCATGGTGTTTTCTGGATTCCAGATAAAACACCATGACTTGAATCATAGTCAATTTATCCAGATGTTTTAAAACACCACGCCATGAATCTGATTACAGTTCTTCTAAACGTAAAACACCACGCCTTGAATCTTATATAAAACAAAGATGCTTCCGATTTAGATCTTGGTCATTAATTCCGATAATTAAGGAAAAAGGAGTGAATGTAGGTGTTTTTGGTTGTGTAGGATACGGTTACCATATTTGAAACATTGAAAAAGACACTATTGCCCTTCAATTTTACATAAGGTCCCTCTAATTAAAACACAATTTACATTTGTATACCCTATTGATCTCAACCATTAGATCAAATATCCAATGGTTTAAAACACTTCTTTCCCTTCTCACATTTTAAACACTTTTTACCATATCCCTACCCGATATATATATATATATATAGAGAGAGAGAGAGAGAGAGTCCGTTTTAATCTATCGACTCCATGGGTTAAATTTGTTTGCATTGGTCGGTTGTAACATTTGACCCATATATATATATAGGGAGCCGCTAGAATGAGAACCACCACGAGTTATGAGAACCACGAGAACCAAGTGCCACGGAGGGCCGTTGACCACGAATTTTTTTTACACCTAGATCCGTATATTTTAAGACCGGGTGTAAATTTTGGGTTCAAACGGCGCGCCCGAGGGGGTAGTTTTTTACGCCCAAAGTTTGGTTAAAAAAAAAAAGAAAAATTAAAAAAACCCAAACTTTGGGCGTAAAAACCTACCCCCTCGGGCGCGCCGTTTGAACCCAAAATTTACACCCGGTCTAAAAATATACGGATCTAGGTGTAAAAAAAAATTCGTGGTCAACGGCCCTCCGTGGCACTTGGTTCTCGCGGTTCTCATAACTCGTGGTGGTTCTCATTCTAGCGGCCCCCTATATATATATATATATATATAGAGAGAGAGAGAGAGAGAGAGAGAGAGAGAAAGAGAGAGAAATGTATTGTACAAAATGTCTTAACGTACAAAGCGCACGCTATGACAGGTTCACATGTTATAACCCCAGAAAGGAAATCTTACATGTTGAAAAAAATCAAAGATCGCATGTTAAAAAAAATAATTTCGCATGTTAACAAAAATTGCATGTAGCTGAAAAAAACCAAAATCGCGTGTTAAAAAAATCGCATGTTGATACTGCATCTCGTACGCAACGTACGTTAAGACAATTTGTATAATAACCGGCCCCTCTCTCTCTATATTAGATTTTGATGTTAACCCCAATTTAACAAATTTTACATGTTACATGTTACATTTGATAAATAAAACATTATAAAAATAGGACTAAGTTTATATAGGATATAGAGATGATTCGTTCATAACACTTTTACTTCTTACACAACAAACATAATGGTTTCATCATTATGTACAAGGGTAGAAACATGGGTGCCTAAACTTACCCTTTGGTGTAGGAAGAACAATATTTTTGATGAAAGCATTGTACGTTTAAGGCTATGTGTTGTTGATTAACGTCCCCATGTCAAATCAGCACGAAGGCGTTCAACACCGTGCCTAATTGTTAATGGGGGTGCCATTAATATCCATCACCATTCCAATGGCGACGCTAATGAGGGAGAAGGTGGGGCTCCCCCAGTCTAACCAATTGGATTCTTCTCAAGAAACTCTTGAGCACATTTTAACCTCTTGCTATATGTCTGTGATTGTTTGGCAACACGTCAGCAAGTGGTGTAATATCTCGCATATTTATGCTTTCTCCGGATACTAATAAAACTGTTTTGGGCGATGCTTGTAAGAGAAAAGCTATCCAAGCGATTGTTAGAATCACTTGTTTGAGCATTTGGCGTGCTAGGAACAATTTGGTGTTTTTAAACCTTGCTGTCAAGATTGAGAAGATTATTACGCATATTAAGCTGGTTAGCTTCATTTGGATTAATAATAGGTCGAAGGCGTTTAGCTTAGATTGGGTCAAACGGAAAGCTTTTGATTTGTATTTTGTTTCCATTTGTTCTGTTTGGCTTTGCTAGCTCCTTGCTCAGGGGTCGTCTTTCATGAAAGCTGCCATTCATGAAACAAAACAAGTTAATTGGGTCTTTAGTTATTGCTTAAATTTCTACGTGGCAATGGTGTGACGGTAATGTGACAGTGGTTTAGTTGATCGACAACACATAGTCTAAAGTAAAAGCATAATATATGCATCACCTATTAATATATTTTTGAACGACCAACAAAGCTCGATCACTCAGGTTTACCCAACTAAGAGCAATTTTACTTCAGACAAGACTCGAACCTATATGTTTCACATTGGAAGGTCATGGGACTCGTGATAGGTTATCGGCCCGAAACCAATCACCTATTAATATTTAAAAATATATAAAGTATACAAATAATTGGGAGCAAGGAATATATTAAATAAATGTGGATATAGAGGGAGGGAGGGAGGGAGGGAGGGGTTAATAGGCTTTCTCTTCATTCAGTCTGTGGTGATATGTAGTGACGAAAGCAAACGAGTACATAGAGGGGTAAAGGCTTACTATCATTGGCTTTACTAAACTCAGGTACACGGATCTTACAGTGGACACGCTTCCACAGAGTTCCCTCTTTTGGGAAATCACACGCGTGGCGCCCATGTACGGACTCATACTTTTCGTCACTAACAAAAAACCACCAGATATTACAGTTAAACTCTTTCACTTTTTCACCCACCCTTTGTTTTTCTTTTTAGTTAAATAATTATTATTAAATCTATTTAAATCTATTAAGAATAGAATATACTTTCTTAGAATATTAAATATTTTCGTCAATGAGCTGGTGGTGAAGTGGTAAGGACTTGTGTTCCAAGTGACAGAAGTTCGATTCCTGCCCTCATCATTTAGTTTTGGCGTCACCTGGTGACGACGAAAGACTAGGCGAGTAGGCGGCGATCGTTAGTTTGATCCTTGAACTGAGCGGGCTTCCCCATCGCACTGTCGTGCCTTCAGGCGAGTGTTCACGGGCTTTGGCCTTAGGTTACGGTTTTTCTGGTTCGGAGGCGACTGTATCACGATGTGTTGAATTTCATCAGTCATCCACTGGTCCTGGGTTCGAGCCCTACGGTGGGCGTCAATGAAAAAACACCAAGTTAATCCAGAGATTAGCTTATGGTTTGTGTCTCGTCCAAATAAGGTTAATCTTCTTTCTTCCTCGACAAACAGATGCGATGATCCTGTAAAACAATCAACACACCGTGAAGCTCGCTACAAGAAGGAGAATAGGGGGAGTCTCCTTGTAACCACCATCCAGCGTGAGAATAAGAACTTGTTTTGAGGATAAAGTTTGATTAAGTGAGAGAGCAAGAGAGCAATCCTTAAAACTGTAGATGAAGTTCTCTACTTATAGACGATGTGAGTTGTGAAGAAGATGGACTGATGGGCCTTGGGCCTGAGGTTCCGTTTTTCCTCCCTTGTCACGACCGTTAGTGTTTACAGGCGAGGATGTAGTTGGCTCACATTGAATGGATCCACGTGGCCTGACAATTGTCCTTTTTGTTTGGTCTGGCATCAGCAGTTAAGTGAAGATCATGGAGCAATGGTCGGCGCACGCTAATTGGTGCCACGTACGTGTCCTTGTGTACTTCCTGTCTCTAGCAAGATTGCTCATCGTGCAACATTACTAAGCCCTGCCTGTTGTGCGCTTATTGGCCACCTGCTCTAACAATCGTATCGTTTGTATTGCCCAATACTGAATTGCTGACGCAGGTGTCGTCTACGCTTCTTGATCTTGCGCCAATTCATTTTGTAAAAAGAACTAAGTGTTGGATTTCGTTTATTCCGGGTATAGCCTTGCGCGTGACCCAAGGTTTGTTGGCGCATGACTAGGGACCATACCCCTTTAGTGTCTGAAAGTGGATGTTTGTTGATGCGTCCAGAATTCCAAACTCCACCGGATGGAATGGTGGTGGGTTCTCTCATGAACACACAAAAGAATATATAAATATATGATCAGGTTCATATGAGAACCATCCTTGAGTTGAGAGAACTCGTAAAAACCCTACTTTCCGTGTGAGTTTTGCAACCAGACATTGCACAAAGGTAGAGTAACATGTAACAAAGACGTCTATAAAAAAAACCGAAAAAATCGGCTTGTAAATTTCATTTACAGTGGTGAAAATCACTCTACCCTTTATGGTAAACTGAATCTGCCACACCGTAAAAAAATGGTCTACAAAGTGTTTTAAATGGACGAAACATTGGATTATAAATTGGTGTGGTAGATGATATAGCTAGTTTAAGGCTCGAGGGTATGGAATGGCTCCCCTAGGGGCTCCATTGTGCCACCACAGTGCTACCTCACTAATAGACCCCCCCCCCCCCCAATTAACTTAGAAGAAATGAGATAAAGCCCCTATATATCGATACACCCCTCACACACACACACCTCGTTATTTGTTCGCTCCTAAACGAAGCTATTGGGACGACTTTGATAGTGTTTTCTCAATGAGAGATATCCTATCGTGGACCCGTCATTGGAACCTCGGCCACTCAATAGCACTCATGGTATGGTTGGGGACGCTTTTGATGAAAAAGTTACCTAGGTGGATGGGTAATGACGTGCCATACCATCTACCGTAATTGTGTTTGAGAATATATGCTTTAAAGATACTCTTATTGGTAGTTTATTTTTTTACTTATAAGAGTTGCTTAATGATGATATCACATTAGAGAAGTTTGGCTGTTTTAGAACTATATAACCATAAATAAGGATCCTAAATTCTTTTTTTTAACGGCCAACAAACTTAATCCCGAGTACTCTCGGGGCACCCACTGGACAAACGGAGTATTTCGAGAGTAACCCGAGTCCACCACCAATTCCGGGGAAAACCCGGTAACCCACCCGCCTGTAGGCACGACGGTGAAATTACCGGTAAAACCCGTTTGGCTCAAGGATCCAACCCAGGGATCCCTGGGTCTCCTATCATTGCCCACCAGTGTTTCACTCTACACCAAGTGAGAGTCGAACCTGCATCTCTCAAGAGAAATGCAAGACCTCCACCACTTGATCTAGATATCATTGGCAAGGATCCTAAAAATTTAACCATAAATAAGGATCCTAAAAATTTAATTGTTTGAATCAAATACAAAATTTGAAAAAAAAAACCGGAGAATTAAAAATTATGTCACTTACTACCATTCCTATACGCCATTTCTTCAAAGCAGTAAATATTTTCACCTACAAACTACTTTCTTATATCCAATCTTGAATTATTATGCTTCTTTTATTAAATGCTTGAAAATACATGTCTAAAATAAGACCGTGGGGTATGGTGGGGCTTGGGTTAGGGCATGAGTTGACACGTGGAATGCGAGCCCCCCACCCCCCCCCCCCCCCACCGTCTAGTGACGTGTCCGCGGGGTATGGCGGGGCGTGGGTTGGGTGCACCGCGTGGCAGATTATTTAAAAAAATTACAAAAAATTTATAAAATTCACACAACATTTATAAAAAAAAACCTAAAATCTCATTAAAATCCTAAAAATTACATAGTCCTAAAAATTACATAATTCCTAAAAATTACAAAATAAAAAACCTAGAGCGTTAGGTAAATTTCAAAAAGGTCGATCTTCTCGAACGCCTTTTGCTCCTTGCCTCGAAACTCTATGTTCGCCACCGCCACCTGGTCCTCGTGGCTTAACTCGCCGCTCGGAACGACTTCGTAGTAAGCCTTGAAACGCTCGAGCTTGGGCCGTAGGTCGCGCCATTTATGTTGGCACGCGTTGAGGTTGTGGTGGTCGTTACCGACGTTATGTCGGTAGGTTGCGAATGCTTCCGGCCAATATTTTGTTTGGCCCGGTGGCCGCCCCTTCATAGCGTCAACGACTAGGGGTGTAAACGAGCCGGGCCGAGCCCGAGCTCGACCAGGCTCGAGCTCGGCTCGTTAGGTTTTTATAAAGCTCGAGCTCGGCTCGATTCGAGCCTACTTCTTTGAGCTCGAGCTCGGCTCGCGAGTAAAACTCAAAGCTCGAGCTCGGCTCGAACTATTTTGAGAACAACCTTAAACGAGCTAAAAGCTCGGCTCGAGCTCACTTCAACATCGTTTAAACGAGCCAAAGCTCGGCTCATCAATGTTATCATCATTATTAATATATTATATATTAAAAAATTAAAATTTTATATGGGCTCGTTTAGGCTCGCGAGCCTAAACAAGCTTTGTATTTCAGGCTCGAGCTCGGGCTCGATAACAAAACGAGCTCTATTTCAGGCTCGAGCTCGTTAAGGCTCGTTAAGGCTCGGCTCATTCGAGCTTTTAACCGAGCCGATCACGAGTAGCTCTCGAGCCTCTGGGCTTGTTTACACCCCTATCAACGACGCTTGTGACGAGAGCCAATTCTTCCTCGTGGGTCCAGGATGCCATGTTCTTCGGGTTGGGGTAGCGGGTTCGTGGGCTGAAGTGGGTAGCCGGTGGGGTAGCGGGGGATAGCGATGGTTTGGGATGGACCACCCGGTGGGGTTTGGGGTTATTTATAGGGGATGTTGGGGTTGGGGTGACCGCTTGGTTGGCTTGGCCAACGGGTTGAATTTAAAATTCAAACTTTTCAAATGGCCCGCTATGACATGGAGGGGTCAGCGAATAAGAGACGGCTAGCTAGGATGTCAAGACCGCTCCACGCCCGGCTTGAAACCCAAGCCCCAAGGGCCACTCATCAACCCAAGCCCACCCGGGGTGGTGGCTTGGGCGTTTTCCCCCAACCCACGCCCCAACCCAAGCCCCATACCCCATAGTCTAAGGTAAGCTTCTGATAGTCGCATATGTAGGTAATAATATAAATAGTTACTGGCTAATACTAAATAATATAACTTTTGTTAAATAATTAAAACAGTTAATTGCCTGGATGGTCTCTGTGGTTTCATGTTTAGTTCCCACCTTTTGGAAATAGCAGGTATGCTCCCTATGGTTTGTCATTTTGTTACTCGGATAGTCAGGACTATCCGAGTAACAAAATGATAAACCATAGGGAACATACCTGCTATTTCCAAATAAACTGACATCTATTCAGGGGACTATCCAAGTAACAAAAAAACAAACCATAGGAAGCATACCTGCTATTTTCAAAAGATGAGGACTAAACATGAAAAAACGTGAAACCACAGGAACCATCCGGGCAATTAACTATAATTAAACCATAGGAAGCATACCTGCTATTTTCAAAAGATGAGGACTAAATATGAAAAAACGTAAAACCACAGGAACCATCCGGACAATTAACTATAATTAAAATTAAAGTTATCAGAAAATATAATGTTTTTCCCCATGGTTTCGATATTAGTTTACTTTATGAGAAAACATCTTTAGTTTAGTAACTTATAATAATGTTGCAACAAAAGGTCAAGTTTGTTCATCGATTCCCGTAATGTTCAATATAAATTTAAATGAGACTACTCGATGTTTAATGGATGAGGTTTATCATGTACAGTGGTGCGTATGTAGTCAGGTTTTTTGACACGTGATATCTACGTTATTAAGGTCTGAAAATGTAAAACGTGGTAGTAGGGAGACATGTGAATTTAATGAGCTTAGAATTGAAAAAAATTGATTGGTCAAGACAAATTCCAACCAATCAACATATCTCCTTCTATGTTCTTGCACTTCGTGGTTCAAACCACATACAATCCCCAAAAGGCCAAATCACATGAGGAGGGGGTGGTGTTGAGCATCTGGTGTGACCAACCACACCCACTACGAACGGTCTAAGTTTCTTTTCTTCTTTTTTAGAATGGTGTGTCGACGAATTTTTTTTTATCCTGCTGTCTGTAGGACTTGAGGCAAAAAACATCAAACCTAGGTGGTCCTAAAACCTTTGTCATTGCCTATGATCTGCCAACCCCATTAATTTCTTTAAGTTTCTAATCTGGATATTAACGATGAAATATATCGATGTATTTTTTAAAAAAGAGTAAATTACAAAACTCGTCCTTTATATTAACACCAGATTGCAAAGTGTGTCTTTTGTGTTGAAAAAGTACAAAAACGTACTCGATATTTGCAAACCCTTCCACATTATTTCCTTTATCCCTAACTCTGTTATTTTATCAGACCATGTGTACCCCATATAATGGTATTTTCGTCATTTTATCCTAAACACTAAAATGAATAATAAAAAATAATAAACAAAACAACTTAAAAAAACATAAATATAAATCACCATCTCTCTCTCAATTCTGCCCAACCTCCCTTTCTCTCTCTCTCTCTAACACAACCTAACCTCCACCTCCACCTCCACCTTAACTCCACCACCACGCCACCTCCACCTCCACCTCCACCTCCACCACGGCCGCCACCCACCTTAACTCCACATCCACCACCGCCGCCACCTCAACTCCACCTCTATATCTGTTTCCTCCTCTCTGTTCATCCACTCCAACCTTCCACCACAGCCGCAGCCGCAGAAACCGTCATCCGTCGCTCCTGCTGTTTCCGTAGTTCCCACAATATACACCGTTGTTTGATTTTCGGGTGATTTTGGAAAATCATCAAGTATCGCGATATATGTCTCTGTTTTCTTTCAATTGCACAGTATAAACAAGAATCGAATGTATTCATTACAAAGAGAAAACTTACAAAAATATAACATAAAAAATTTATAAGCGCCGTCATTAAGAAACTTGGTATAAAAGAGTCTTTTTAACTCTAAACCCAGAGACATATATCACTAAAAACCGTCGTAATCGAATGTATACACTGTCTCCTTCATCTTAAAACCCTAAATCACTAAAAAAAAGTAAAAATCCTTTTCTGATTTTCAGGTGATTTTGGAAAATGTCACACCCCGATATTTCCACGTATTACCGGTGGGCCCGGTGGGGAGTATCGTGACGTAGTTGATATCATCATAGTTAAACAACACAATTTTAAATGCACAGCAGAAGCAAAAGATAGATTTATTTCAACCAAATAAAATTGTAATATTAAGTATCACAATAATAGTTGAAACAGATCCAGAGGCGGATCAAATAAAAAGGAAACATGCATATGAATCGGATTACTAATGAACCAAGTTGTATAATCACAGAGGGTTATACTAACATGAAACCTGGTCCAAATAAGGCCCTAAGGCATTTATAAAACATGATTAAACGGGTCATAACTGAAAGTCAAGGCAAAAGTCAAATTATGCGACTTTCGGTTCCGAACCGGGCCTAAACTGAAAATTGTCGGGGTGAACATGTTTAGACATGTTCTTACATTAATTACCAAGTTATATTAGTGATAAAACAGGTTGCATGGGTTCTACATTGCTAATTATGCATTAATTTGAAAATAAGCTTTCTGTTGACTTTTTAATATCAAGTTTAACCTGACAATTGACCTAGTTAGAGTGGGAATCAGAGGGTGCCCGTTTAAGGGTTTATTACCCACATAATTACCAACTCATAGGTATTTTTAATTCGAGATTTGACTGGACAATTATTGATTAATCTCGAAGTCAAACCTTAATTACGACGGTTTGACTTTAAGCTAATTAACTAAGCTAAATGGGATTAAAGAAGGTTAAGGACACTTACAAGAGTCCTAAGAATGATTATGGATCCTAAGAAATATTGGTTGCTGTCCAGAGAGCTCCAGAAATAAGCTTGAAGTGAGTTGCAAATGAACAAAGAAATGTTGCAACAAGAGGTCTCCTTATATAGTAACTTTGATGTCACAAGATCACCCCAACTAAGTCTATAAATGTTGCAAGATGTTCCCAGGTGTCCCTATGATGCCAAAAACCAGTTATAAAGCCCCTGAATTCGAATACCACTCATATAAGGCGGTGCAACAGGCTGAACAGGCATCTGTCCATTTTCTGCTGCCAACGACTGTCTTACGGACCGTAAGCAAGAAGCCTTGCGGACCGTAAGCACCTCTTACGGACTGTAAGACCTTGTCTTTGTGGTCCGTAACCGACCCTGGATTAAATCGCCCGGTTGCAGCTCTTGTGGACCGTAAGCCTAAGGCCATAGGGTCCGTATCCGATGACCAGAATACAAAAACTTGGAAACTTTCAAGCTTTGACCATGCAACTTTGGAATTTCCGAATCACCTGCTTCCTTTTCAGTGTAGGGACCATGTAACCCGACTTTTGCATGGTTTTGCCATGCACTTATACATCTTGGAATCTTATGGAGAGTCTTGTATGCACTTGAATAAAGTTTAATTCTTTTGAACAAGAATTTTAACTATAAACTTTGTTGTAACCTTATTTAGATACCCAAATCTTTATAACTGAATTCATTCATTATAGGAATAACCGGCTCTAAATAGATCAGATGTTTATCATATTGATTAGGGTCTTGTGATTTATAATTAGGTCGCTCAGAGGTGTTTATTAACATGTCGACACTCTTTAAATCCTACCACACATCTTCTAATTTGATCCGGGTTCCTGACACGTTTATCTTACATGACACTTGTCTTTATTCTATTGGGTATGATTTTTACGAGGTGTTACATCCTCACCCCCTTAAAAGAAATCTCGACCTCGAGATTTACTAGAACAAATGAGGGTACTTTTCTTTCATGGTAGACTCTACCTCCCACGTATATTCGGGACCTTTGCGGGCATCCCATTTAACCTTTACGATAGGTACATGCTTCCTCCGAAGCTTCTTAACCCGTCGATCCTCAATCGACAAAGGTTTTTCCACAAATTTCAAGCTCTCATCGATGCGCACATCGGTATGTGGTATGACTAGCGATTCATCAGCTAGACATTTCTTTGGATTGCATATGTGGAATACATTGTGAATACCACTGAGCTCTTCAGGTAAGTTTAACTTATAAGCCACTGCTCCTACACATTCGATGATCTCGAATGGCCCTATATACCTTGGGCTTAACTTACCTTTCTTTCCAAATCGCATCACCCCCTTCCAGGGCGATACTTTAAGTAGAACTTTATCACCAACCTCAAACTTTAGAGGTTTTCGCATTTTATCAGCATAACTTTTCTGCCTATCTCTGGCAGCTTTCAGGCGGTCGCGAATCTGGACAATCTTGTCCGTCGTTTCAAAGACTATGTCAGGTCCTGATAATTGAGCTTTCCCTAATTCTTCCCAACAAATAGGCGATCTGCACTTCCTACCATATAATGCCTCAAAAGGTGCAGCCTGAATGCTGGTATGGTAGCTATTGTTATAGGAGAACTCGATCAATGGCAGGTGGTTATCCCAACTACCACCTAAATCAATCACACATGCACGAAGCATGTCTTCCAAAGTTTGGATCGTACGCTCACTTTGCCCATCCGTTTGTGGATGGTAAGCCATACTAAAATTTAAGCGTGTGCCCAAATATTGTTGGAAACTTTTCCAAAAATGTGATGTGTATCTAGTATCTCTGTCAGAGATAATAGACACTGGTACGCCATGCAGAGATACAATCTTATCTACGTATAATTGGGCTAACATGTCGGAGCTATATGTCTCCTTAATGGGTAGGAAATGTGCTGACTTAGTCAGTCTATCTACTATCACCCATATAGTATCATTTCCTTTCTTTGTCTTTAGCAACTTGGTGATGAAATCCATTGTCACCATCTCCCACTTCCATGTGGGAAGTTCAGGCTGTTGTAGCAAACCTGACGGCTTTTGATGTTCAGCTTTAACTTGTGCACACGTCAAACATTTGGCTACATAGGCAGCTATAGACTTCTTCAAGCCTATCCACCAATAGTTCGCCTTCAGATCCTGGTACATCTTATCAGCTCCAGGATGAACGGAATATTTGGAACTGTGGGCTTCCTGGAGGATAACATCCCGAAGTCCTCCATAAACTGGAACCCAAATTCGTCCATTTAATCTCAGGATTCCGTCCTTGCCATAGGATAACTGTTCTTCAGTTACTCCTAGCTTTTCATCAGGATAGTTAGCTTCTAATACAGCTTCCTTCTACGTAGCTAACAACCTTTCATTCAAACTATTCTTTATCTCAATGCTCTTGGCATTGATTCTTATAGGCTTCACTCTTTCCTTCCTACTTAAGGCATCAGCGACTACATTCGCCTTGCCTGGATGGTATCTTATTTCACAGTCGTAATCATTTAAAGTTTCCATCCATCGTCGTTGCCTCATATTCAAGTCCTTCTGATTAAACAAGTGTTGAAGGCTCTTGTGATCCGAATAGATCACACATTTGGTACCATACAAATAATGTCTCCACAGTTTCAGTGCGAATACAATGGTACCCAACTCCAAGTCATGGGTGGTGTAATTCTTCTCGTGCACCTTTAACTGCGTGAAGCATAGGCAATGACTTTTCCTTTCTGCATAAGCACACACCCCATACCGGTGTGTGATGCATCACAATACACCACAAATTCATTAATTCCATCAGGCAACGTCAATACTGGAGCGTTGCTCAACTTCTGCTTCAGAATATCGAAAGATTCTTGCTGCTTAGGCCCCTAGTCAAACTTGCTATTCTTTTGAGTTAGTAAATTCAGGGGTGCTGCAATTCTTGAGAAGTTTTCAATAAAACGTCTATAATATCCTGCTAAACCTAGAAAGCTACGAATCTCTGTAGGTGTCTTTGGCTCTTGCCAATTCATAACAGCTTCAACCTTAGCGGGATCTACTTGGATACCACGCTCATTGACAACATGTCCAAGGAATTGGACTTCGCAAAGCCAGAATTCACATTTTGAAAATTTGGCATAGAGTTCTTCCTGTTGAAGTAGCTTAAGAATACAACGAAGATGCTTCTCATGGTCAACTTGACTCTTGGAGTAAATGAGAATGTCATCGATGAAGATGATGATGAATTTATCCAAATAAGGCTTGCAGACGCGATTCATGAGATCCATGAATACGGCAGGTGCATTAGTGAGCCCAAAAGGCATCACTAAGAACTCGTAATGACCATAACGAGTCCTAAATGTAGTTTTTGTACATCTTCATCTTTAACCTTCAATTGATGATAGCCTGACCTCAAATCAATCTTAGAGAAGTAGCTTGCCCCTTGTAATTGATCGAACAGATCGTCGATCCTGGGCAAAGGATACCTATTCTTGATAGTGACTTTATTTAGCTCACGATAATCGATGCATAGACGCATCGACCCATCCTTCTTCTTCAAAAACAGGATTGGTGCTCCCCATGGAGACGAGCTAGGTCTAATGAAACCTTTTGCCAACAATTCATCTAACTGGGTCCTCAACTCTTTCATCTCTGTTGGTGCCAACCTGTAAGGTGCCCTTGCAACAGGTGCTGCTCCTGGAATAATGTCAATTCTGAATTCTACTTGCCTATCTGGTGGCAAACCAGGTAGTTCTTCAGGGAATACTTCGGGATATTCAGAAATGACAGGGATATCTTCTATCATAGGTTTCAGCTCATCCATAGTCACTTGTGCCATGTAAATGACACAACCCTTCTTCAAACACCTAGATGCCTTGAGCATAGTCACTTGCTCAGGCAGTCCATACTGGGTATCTCCCTGAATGGTAAGTGACTCACCAGACGGAGTCTTGATCACCACTTGCTTCTTGTTGCAAACAATCTGAGCCTGGTTATGAGATAACCAGTCCATGCCTATAACTATATCAAAACCGACTAACTTCAAAGGAAGTAAGGACAAGGGAAAAGAGTGGTTCCTAATGGATATGAAACATCCATCTAACACGGTTGATGCGGTTTCTATGGTGCCATCAGCTAATTCAACCTCATATTTTATGCTTAGGGTTCTAACAGGTAGGTTTAACAGCTTACAAAACTTATCATCAACAAATGACTTATCTGCTCCAGAATCAAATAACACCCTTGCATAAACATCATTAATAAGGAAGGTACCTGCTATGACATTATCGTTCTGGATCGCCTCCTGTGCGTTCATTTGGAAGACCCTAGCATTGGTCTTTTTCCCTTCTTCAGCCTTCTTTGCAAACTTTGGGCAGTTGGACTTAATATGCCCTTTCTCGTTGCAGCTGTAGCATGTCGCATCCTTGATTTTCTTACAGTCCAATGTCTTGTGCTCAGAAGATTTACAAATCCCACAAGGCCTTGGCTGCGATTGGGATTTCGATTCAAATCTGCACCTCCCGAAATGGTGCTTCTTACAGACCTTACACTTGGGGTTATCACCCGATTGATGACCATCCTTTTTAGTTCCAGAACTCTTCTTGTGGTCATTGTTTCCTTTATGCTTCTTGTCTGAACGTCGTGAGTTGTCATCCTCACGCTTCCTCTTCTCAGCATCAGTGTTTCTCAGCGATCTTTGCCTGACCGCGTCCAAAGTAAGGGACAATGATATATCAGCTGCAGACCGAAAAGTAGCTGGTCTCGAGGCCTTCACACTGGCCTTGATTTCTGGGGCCAAACCCCCAATGAAACGAGCTATTCTCTTGGGTTCCGGAGTTACCAGATAAGGAACCAGTCTTGACATGGTGTTGAAGCTTGTAAGGTAGGCTTGACAATCTAGGTTTTTCATAACTAATGACAAGAAATCAGCTTCAATCTTTTCAACCTCATGCTGAGGGCAGTAGTTCTCCTTAATCAATGTCACAAACTATTCTCAAGATTGTACAATGGGATTTTCCCAGTGATCTGGATCAAAGATCTCCACCAGGCTAGTGCCTCACCCTTGAATGACTGGGATACAAACTTTACCACATCCTTATCAGCACAACCACTGATATCTACTACGGTGTCCATCTCATCTAACCATGACATACAGTCAACTGCTCCTTTCTCCCCAGTAAAATCCCAGGGTTTGCAGGAAACAAAGTGCTTATAGGTGCAATCTTTAGTACGTGGTTCTTGGTTCAGCACAATTCTCTTAGATGGAACACTCCTTTGGTTTGATGAGTGATGAGAATCACTTTTGTGAGCGGTGTGAGTTCTAGATGGTGGTTTAGAGTGTGGCACAGACTGGGTCCTTACATGAGTACCACTGGATTCATTGAATTGCCTATCCAAAGCTCTTGTAACAGCATTGTCTATAAATGCCTGTAATTCTGCTCCTGCTACGTTGACTCTGGAGGTGTCGGGATTTTCTTTGGGGTGACTGTTGGCTTCGTCTGACCCGGCCATGTAGCTTGTTTGCTACATAAAATAATGATTTTAATTCATTCAGAGGTCTATAACAGTTTTATCATTCTAAATGATTTAATAATCATGGTATTTAAGAGCCATTTTGATTAATTTGTTAAGCATATATATATTTAGGAGTTTATAATAATCCTTAGTTAGAATTAAAATATATTAATGGCAAAAAGGCCTAGACATGTGGACGGTTTTAAATCTTTAATCATGATCTTATAGGGTCATGGTATTGAGGTTTTAATTATAATTCATTACCTCTTCTTAACAGGGGGGTCGAAGACCACGACTGTCTTTTGTCTTATATGACAATGAGTATAGCCCGTAGGCATTATATCCCTAATGGATGTTTAATATAATAAAAGAAATTTAGAAGAAAAAAAAAATCTAATATAAGGATGACTTATGCGATTTTATCGGATCACATTTTGTCAGAAATGTTAACATGTTTAAAGATGTTAACAAGGATTTGAATCTTTTAAATAGGTTTTACCATCTTGGCCATAATTAGAATGACATGTGGCTAGGTTTTTCCTTTTAAGATTCTTATTATTTTATTAAAATGGTAGGTTTTGTAAAATGAATGTTATTTTCATTTATTTCACATATTATATTTATGCATATAATTTAAAAATGAAAATTTAAACTAACCATTGCATTAAAATTTTTAAACTAATACATGTTTGCCCTAAACGGGAATTTTACAGAAATAACACGCCCACGCAGGGGCTAAACTAACAAACATACCCACGCAGGGGTCAACAGAAAGACATGCCCACGCAAGGGCAGAATACAAAAAGACATGCCCACGCAGGGGCATTATTACAACCCTAAAGTAAACAAACAAATAAAGGATTTAATGATCCTTCTTGCTTTTTCCCTTGATTAAGTTCACCAGACCCTTGAACATCCCACGGTTTTGCCTACGGTCTTCCCGCACCTCCTGCCGCACTTCATTTATTCTTTGAAGAATCTCTTGGTGCTGCGGTGGTGACATCACTGGCGGCTGCGGGGGTTGCTGATAAAACGGAGGTTGAGGAGGCGACGGTTGCTGATACCCATATGGTGAGTACCCATAGGTTGGGTATCCCGTCATCCAGGGACCTCCATAGGGTCCTTCCGGATGGAGAGCATTGTAGTTCGCAGCTACCAAGTAAGGATCGGCCTCGGCATAGTTGTAGTTGGTGTGGATCGGCTGTTCAAAGGGATTATACGCCGCCGCACCGGTGTATGTAGGTATAGGGTCGCCAAAGCCCAATGGTGGTGGCGCGACAGGCAGAGTTTACTTCCGAGACGGGGTTTGAAGACCCACCCATCTGCGGTTCTTCATGGAGTGGCGAATAGCGACTGCCACTTGAAGGTTGAGGGGTGCTGATACGCACTCCTCCTCGCACAGACATCCGTACGGTTGTTCTCCTTCGCCTCGGTGGCTCCAGAGGCTGTTGCTGAGCTGGTGGTGGTGGCGGAGTGACCGCGACAAAACGAGAATCCTCGGAGGGATCCTGCTGCGGCTGCTGCTGTGGTGAGTTGTGGTAACGGGGTGTAAACACCCAGTCAATTTGTCGGAACCTTTCTTCATAGCTGTCGGGACCATTATAAGGTGATCCCACGAAAGGTGACTCATCCGAAATTTCGATGGGGTGGTTAGGGGTTCCGGACGGTGGCTCTGCAGGATCGGTGTCCTCGTCTATGTCCATTGCATGATCACCCGAGAAATGGTCTTCTGGTCCTAGTGGGTTAAAACCCACTGGTTCTCCAAGGTAGTTGGCCGGGTTGAACCGGCTCTGGAAAAAAGGCGTTGGGTCATCAAAAGGTGAGTTGTGACCCTGGAGAGGAATGTAAGATTGGTGGGAATTATGGGGCTCATTTTCAGAATGAGGCCCAAAAGAGTGCTGAAAAGAAGGGGAGGAGCTCAGCGAAACTGAGCGCCTTGCTGGTTCAATATAGGTCCTCCAGTCATCTTGACGACTCCGGTTATGCGAATTTGATGGTGTTCGCCGGTGCGAAGGCCCGACCTCATGATCATTCGGGGCAATGAGTGGCCCCTTGCCTCTTCCTCTCCCTCTCATTCTTGGTGGCATTTTGTTCAACCTGTCAAAACAAACAAAGTATACAACAAAAATATAAAAGACAAAGTTAGAAAATAAAACAAATTTGGATAAATCCTAAGTTCTTTGTCTAGACTCGAGAATCGAGGAATGTGCAACTGTGTAACTGAGATTAAACACAAAAAGGCTAGTGTTTAATTCACTCAGTGTTGGCTCTGATACCAACCTGTCACACCCCGATATTTCCACGTATTACCGGTGGGCCCGGTGGGGAGTATCGTGACGTAGTTGATATCATCATAGTCAAACAACACAATTTTAAATGCACAGCGGAAGCAAAAGATAGATTTATTTCAACCAAATAAAATTGTAATATTAAGTATCACAATAATAGTTGAAACAGATCCACATGCGGATCAAATAAAAAGGAAACATAGTTCATCAGACTTAAATGCATCCAAGCTTGCGAGACTCTTATTGATGCTAAGGAGAGGCCAGCCTATTTCGAGTAGTAACTGCACTTAACCTTTTTGGGAAAATACGTTAGTTTACACTGGTAAATACAATTAACTGACTCATTTTAAAAAGGTTTAGAAAATTGATTTGAATGCATGCGGCACAAAACATTTTATAATTTGGGATAATTATTTATATATAAACTCGTAAAAGAATTACATGTTTGTTATACGTTCAGTAGCTTGGATTGACACCGGGTTAAAGATTAATAGACACACCACATGATATAGTACCGCGGCGGGTTATTCCCGAAACCGGCGGTTATACCTTATTATTTATATATGCACTAGCGGGTGTACGCCTACACCCGCGTGCTAAGGTCGTGGCCATTTCGTAAAATGATGCCAAGGATATCCGGGACATGGTCATTAACCCCCCAAAGGTTTTAAGCAAACAAAATAATTTAAACGAGACATTTCAATGATTTAACCTTTATACAATTAAAGATTCAATGCCCGACCAAGCGGTATTTTATATACCGTACCCCAAGCCCGTATAGGGAAAATAAGTTAAAAGTATTTACCTTTGCAAGTATTTATCACAAACAGCAAATGCACGTAGCTTTTACCGGGTCTCCTATTCTGGAACAAAGGTTTATAATAACCTATTAGATTCCTAACGGGTCTTTTATTAAGCCTAGACTTAGACCGGTTAGTTTTAAAGGAAGATACGGTTCAAACGCACGATTAAGCGAAGACCGGGATAGAATGTGATTTAGACCCGACAATTTTGATGACTTTTATAATATGGGTAAACTAAACACATTCTGAATTTGAGACAAAAATGATAAGGTTTGACCCGTTTCGGTTAATTTATGCAAACTAGTTACATAAACCGCACCGAACGCGAATAATGCGTAACGGGTAACCAAATGATTCATAAACAGGTTTCCTAAGTTAATATGCCTTAAATATGTCGTGACATCAGTAAGATATCTTCTATTATGCCCGAAATGGATTTAAACTCAAACTATGCCCCGTAAGGGCATTTTGGTCATTTTAAAGGTTATAAAAGAGTTTAAATAATAATCTGAGTTACAGGTCTGATTTAATCAGTAAAAATACTTAATTTAATAAGTTATAACAGTAGGGTATTACCTATATGTGAATTTTATCATTTATAACCAAACTATGCACCTTTGGGGCATTTTGGTAATTTCACATAGGCTTAAAGGTCAAAATTGAAAATCTGAGTTTAAAACTTTTGCTTACTGTTAAAATATAAAAATTTTCTGAAAATATCAGTAGGCATCAAACCTTATATGTTTAAAATAGTTTGATACATACTATGCGTTAAAAACGCTTAAAATGCGATTTTGAGCTATTTCCGGGTTTTTAAAGGAAAGCTGATATTTTTATTATTCCAGAAGGCTAAAAATATTTTATTTATCATATTAGATCAGTAGAAAAAGGTTTGGTATCAAAATAATTTGTAAAACTCATTTTATAGCCCAAAAGGGCAAAACCGGCAATTACCGAATCAAGCTTAGAACTCTAGGTTATGCTCAGCCTAAAATTAAATAAAAATATTTAAAAATCCCAAAATATTATTTTATATCAGTTGGTAAAAAGTTTGGTATTAAAAATCGGGTTTAGATAGGCTATATGCTAATTACGTCGTTTAATTAATAAAAAGCTTTTCATTTACGCTAATGAGCATAACTCCTAATCCAGACCTCAAACTGATGTCAAATTTTAGGGACAAGTCTAATAATCAGTAATTAAGGTTTCTATTCTTTTATATTTTCAAAAATCACATTTTAAGGTCATATGGGCATAATAGTCAATATTTAAGCATTTAACGGAAACATGCATATGAATCGGATAACTAATGAACCAAGTTGTATAATTACAGAGGGTTATACTAACATGAAACCTAGTCCAAATAAGGCCCTAAGGCATTTCTAAAACATGCTTAAACGGGTCAGAACTGAAAGTCAAAGAAAAAGTCAAATTATGCGACTTTCGGTTCCGAACCGGGCCTAAACTGAAAATTGTCGGGGTGAACATGTTTAGACATGTTCTTACATTAATTACCAAGTAATATTAGTGATAAAACAGGTTGCATGGGTTCTACATTGCTAATTATGCATTAATTTGAAAATAAGCTTTCTGTTGACTTTTTAATATCAAGTTTAACCCGACAACTGACCTAGTTAGAGTGGGAATCAGAGGGTGCCCTTTTAAGGGTTTATTACCCACATAATTACCAACTCATAGGTATTTTTAATTCGAGATTTTACTGGACAATTATTGATTAATCTCGAAGTCAAACCTTAATTACGACGGTTTGACTTTAAGCTAATTAACTAAGCTAAACGGGATTAAAGAAGGTTAAGGACACTTACAAGAGTCCTAAGAATGATTATGGATCCCCAAGAAATATTGGTTGCTGTCCAGAGAGCTCCAGAAATAAGCTTGAAGTGAGTTGCAAATGAACAAAGAAATGTTGCAACAAGAGGTCTCCTTATATAGTAACTTTGATGTCACAAGATCACCCCAACTAAGTCTATAAATGTTGCAAGATGTTCCCAGGTGTCCCTATGATGCCAAAAACCAGTTGGAAAGCCCCTGAATTCGAATACCACTCATATAAGGCGGTGCAACAGGCTGAACAGGCATCTGTCAATTTTCTGCTGCCAGCGACTGTCTTATGGACCGTAAGCAAGAAGCCTTGCGGACCGTAAGCACCTCTTACGGACCGTAAGACCTTGTCTTTGCGATCCGTAACCGACCCTGGATTAAATCGCCCAGTTGCAGCTCTTGCGGACCGTAAGCCTAAGGCCATACGGTCCGTATCCGATGACCAGAATACAAAAACTTGGAAACTTTCAAGCTTTGACCATGCAAGTTTGGAATTTCCGAATCACCTGCTTCCTTTTCAGTGTAGGGACCATGTAACCCGACTTTTGCATGGTTTTGCCATGCACTTAAACATCTTGGAATCTTATGGAGAGTCTTGTATGCACTTGAATAAAGTTTAATTTTTTTGAACAAGAATTTTAACTATAAACTTTGTTGTAACCTTATTTAGATACCCAAATCTTTATAACTGAATTCATTCATTATAGGAATAACCGGCTCTAAATAGATCAGATGTTTATCATATTGATTAGGGTCTTGGGATTTATAATTACGTCGCTCAGAGGTGTTTATTAACATGTCGACACTCTTTAAATCCTACCATACATCTTCTAATTTGACCCGGGTTCCTGACACGTTTATCTTACATGACACGTGTCTTTATTCTATTGGGTATGATTTTTACGAGGTGTTACAGAAAATCATCAAGTATCGCGATATGTGTCTCTGTTTTCTTTCAATTGCACAGTATAAACAAGAATCGATTTTTTTTTGGTTTTGGGCGCATTGTTAAATCAGATCAAGTGTACAAAAACAACAGGATCGACGGATGACTGGAGAGGAGGAAACAGCAGGAGCGACAGTTTCTGTAGCTGCGACGATGGTGGTGGAAGATTGGAGTGGATGAACGGAGAGGAGGAAACATGTTAGGAGGTGGAGTTGAAGTGGCGGCGGTGGTGGTGGAAGTGGAGTTGAGGTGGCGGCGGTGGAGGTGAGGTGGCGGCGGTGGTGGTGGTGGAGGTGGGATGGTGGTGATGGTTGATGGTGGTAGAGTTAAGGTGGAGGTTGGTCTTTGAGAGAAAGAAGAAGAAGAGGTTGGGCATAATTCCGAAAGAGATAGGGGATTTATATTTCTGTATTTTTTTTAAATTGTTTTGTTTATTATTTTTTATTATTTATTTTAGTGTTTAGAGTAAAATAACTAAAATACTCTCATATGGGGTAAACTTGGTTTGATGTAACCATGAAAAATAACAGAGTTATAGCTAAATGACATAATATACAAGGATTTGCAAACATCGAGCATGTTTTTTATGTTTTTTGAAGACAAAGGACGCATTTTGCAATCTGGTATCAATATAAAGGACGAGTTTTGTAATTTACTCTTTTAAAAATGATATATTATCATATACAAAGTGTGTGTGATATTTAAAAAGATAAACACATTACCTCGCCTAGGCTAAATGATTTCACATTTATCATATCTAATCTAACTATTAATAAAAGATTTTTATTGGTGTCATATGATAATTTTTACATCAATCTTACGATTTTACTTTTATTTTAATTAAAAATATTTTTGTTGTCCTTTATTATTATTATTATTATTATTATAAATTCTTTTAATTTTATATTTTAATATTATTATATTTTAGGAGTTTTTGACTTTGTAGATAACTTCTACTATTTTACCATAAAAATGGTGAAGCTTTCTAATATTATGGGATAATTATTATAATAAAGATGTTTAATAATATACAAATAATATTATAATTTTACTTTATTATATAACACCTTCGCACAAATCTTATAAAAAAATGATTGAATTTATCCAAAAAAAAATCTACATAAAATTATAATTTATTAAATAATTGATATACCTATAAAAAATAAACATATTCAACCGTGTTATAAGATTATAATATTGTTACATTTTGAGTGTACATTTATTAACGATGTGGCACGTTTTTATAATAATATAGTTTATATTACTCAACTCGTGTGATAAAATTCATGAATTATGAATGTATAAGATTATAATATTATTACATTCTTTAACCATGTGATAAGGATTATATAAAAGTTTATGATTTACATATTTCGTATATTTAATCCGTGTAATACACGAGTTTATAACACCTATAAATTAAAATAATAGTCAATCTAGATTTATTTTTATATTTAACTCATGTGATACATGGGTTTATAAGCTAGTATATAATGTATCATAAGTAAGAGAAATATAAAGGTTAAGATTAGGCATGACAATTAATAGGAGATGTCAAATAAGTTTTGGTACACACAAGGTTTTGCTTGTTGGTGTTTTTTTAACTAGTTCTCATTTGTTACACCTTGTACCATGTATTATTAAGATTTTCGTACTTTGTGTGTACCAATTTCATTAGCAAAGTATTAAAACATAATAATTAAATTGTTAAGATCACATATGTTTAGATGTTATTTCGTAGTATAAAAGCAATGGTATATATACATAGAACTAGGTTATCACCCGCGAACTTCGCGGGCAGGAAAATTTAATTTACATTAATCAAGTTATGTCATTAAATAAAATAAACGACATGTTTTGAAATATTATTTTGTTTTATAATTGTTTTGAATTGACAATTATAGTTGAGATAATTTTAATGTACTGTTGGTTCAATATTGTTTGCAAATTCCTAACCTCCTTTTTTGAATCTATTGACCGGTTCCTCATCCCCGCCCAATTTAAGTTCATGCCACCGGAATCATGATTTAGTCTTGCCGAAACCACACACCTCTTACCTTTTCTAAACTGAACAACAATGCGTAAACATCTCTAAGGCCACCAACAACCGACCACACATTATTTCTAAACATCACAGTTAATTGAAAATCCAAAAGTATAACGGACTGGAACTAAAGAAAACATGCCACAACAACCAACTGATTCATCTCTGGCTTGTCCTTCTATATGTTGGGCTCATAAAAAACCGATCAGAGTAATTAACAACCAAAATACAAAGCCGTAATTCTCTATAAATACAATCAACAGATTCTTTACTCAAACCCATTAAAGATTCATTGAAGAATCCCTTGCGGACTAAAAATATACACAAACTGACGTCTTATGTGAACCCTAAGTTTTAGAGAATTCACATTATAAAACATGTACTTCATATTACATAAAACAATTTCACATATGGGTATTTATAACCACCCATTTTGGCGGTTATATCTTAACTGTCATAACTTCCCAATCACACTGTTTGACATATACATACCAGCATATACTAATTAAATAGACATTGATTTACATAATAATAAATATCAATGTTTCTTTATTTGATGCTAAGTTTGATTTCCAACATTCATCGCATATCAAGAAAGTGAGTAATGGAATCTCAATCGTTGTACCCCACACAAGATGCTTTGTTTAAAAAACCAAACACACACACAGGTAATCTTATAACAAATCTCCATTTTTTTCTTATCGACTCTACACTATACATAATTATAGTCTTATAGTCGAAACACAATGAAACTCAAGCATTTCCCAAGAGACTTGTGGTATAGCTGAGTCGGGTGTGGTCTTTTGTAACCTACACCCAATTAACTTAATTCTATCATGCTGATACTTTGCTAATAATCCTTGAAAAAAAAAAATAAACGTTAAAGTACTAATGATCATAAACTCAAATTTAGTTACTTTACCCCACTCATTACATGAGACAGAGGTTCTTTAAAATCAATAAATGTCTATATAATTCTTATAAAATCATGATAGTTATTTAATTACATGTATTATATATAATAATCTATAATCACTTTTATGATGTGCATGGAGTTCATGGATATGATACTTTAAATACCACTATATGAAGCTTATCAAACAAATCGCATTGTCTCTATTATCTTAACTCTCATTAGTTGACTGATGAACTCCTTGAGCTACTCTTGTGAAATAAAAAAGGTTCTAAGATTAACCAGTAAGCCATCGGGGCTACTTTGATAAAGGTTCGCACTCTGTTTGCATCTCCATATGTCGCATGAAAGAAACGTTCCATTACTTATGGAAAGATTAAATTACAATGAACTGAAATGAAAGAAATAACATTAAAAGAACGCGGTCAATAGTGAAATAGATTAACCAAAAGAGACGAATTTCACAAATGTAGGATATAAGAATAAAAAGAGCAAAAACTATAAAAATAATAAAATTTGTATTTTATGTTTTTTAACCTTTTTTTCATAAAAATTATTAAAAAAAAAGTGCGCAAGAATCGGTTTGGAAGTGAAACCAAAATAAAACCGAACCAAAAACAACCATAATAACCGTCCAAACCGTGGCAGAAGCGAACCAAAACCAGTTTGGCAAAGAACTAACCAAGAAAAAAAATTGGTTTGGGTTCCTAAAAAAAACAAAATGTTAATCTCTACCAATATGTACCTGCGCTCTGCGACGGGTTTCACGTTTGTAGTGAGAAATGTTTTGATTGTATAATTTGCTAAGCGAATTGCTCTGACATACTAATTTGTAATGGTGAATTAAGTAGGTAACATTTAATTAGAACTAAGATATCAAAAGTGATTTAAAGATGCTACTATAACATGTGTTGGAATATAAAATGAGCAAAAAGAAAAACATCACAGCCCATTGTTTACACAGTTATTACTACTTGCCGAAAGCATGCCAAGAAAAAAAGATTCATATTATTATAATACATAGTATATATATGGGTGGTCTAAATAATTCGTCTTGTAAGCGCGCAAGTGTATGTTGCAGATTAAAGTTGTGGCACCAGAATTAATAGATAATTGAAGCTAAATGCCAAGCTATCAGAGATGGTATCTGGCCCATTTGTGGGGGTTAAGGCTGTGGCATCACAGCTTCGAGGTTTGATTCTTTAAAGATGGTTCGTTTTCTAACTAAAAGCAACTCGCAACCTTCGTAAGCAAAACGAAAAGCACCTACCTGCAAAGTAAAAGCATCCGCATACTAAAAAGTTTAAACCTTTAAATCAAATTGGTGAGCATCTCTAACTATAGGACTCAATAATTAAATGACCGAAAACAATACTTCAAATGCAGTGCGCGAAAAGCGTCCCAAAAAAAAACTAATCGATCAACAAACTTAAAAACAAAACAAAAAAAATATTGGTTTAAAACTTGTTTAAAAATACTCAAAAACTTTCCTAAAATTGAAACGGGTCAAGTGGGTAGGAAAAAAACTAATTATCAATCTCATGCCTTTTTAGTAGCATACCAGTTGTGGAAAGGTGCAGGACCTTTTCTAATATCCGATCAACACATTTAAAAAACATACTTCTATTTATGATGCTACAGAAACCAAATTATCTCAAGGTCCACATTAATTCAAATCAACACCTAAAAACAATCAACAAACACAAAGCAATAACAACTATAAGCCCATGATGCTCTAGAAACCAAGTTAACTCAAGAATCCACAACAACTTTTCTTAAAACCTATAAAGGTGTAAATTTTTAATAAAAAGCCTTCAAAAAAACACAAAGGACTTTTACCTTCATCAAGCAACTGGAAATAGTATCGACTATCCAAAAGAATTTTTCAAACCTGATAATGACAAAAGATCAACGGGTCAACAAAGAATAAATAATCATTAAAGCCAGGTAGATGTATATTATAGTGAAAAAAGAATGTTTAGGTGGTTTTGAGACCAAAAATAGATCCAAACAAAAAGAGGTGGCAAAGGGTCACATAGGATGTGTACAGGTCAAACGCGTTGAGTTGACCACCCTAAACACGTTATCCAGATTATACTACATACTTACCTATAAGCAAACATTCTACCTGTTTGACCCATATGACGTGTTTTCTCCTAAGATAATATTTTCATTGTACCTGTTATGAATACAAAAGAGGACCCAAATCGACCCATTCATGGTTGAATGGGTCAAACTGGCACCCTTACCAACAGGCTTAATATGAGAATTTAGACGAACAGATGGTAGCCTTGAGAAGAAACGTGAATGTTCCTGGAAGCGAGAGCTACCATCGTTGGAACTTGGGAGGCACCCAAACTCTGCTCGCCAAGCCAACATGTACACTTTCTTCCATCAGCCAAAGCTTCGATCACCAAAATATATATGCTGGACCGCTCCCACTGTAATTAAGAAAAAATGTTTGGGTTAAATAATCATATTATTCCATGGTGTTATTAATATACTCTCTTCAGCTGTAGATTCATATTCTTCTAAAAATATTGTTATGTAAATATAAACTGTAGATCTTTAGGGTGAACACCTATGCCCTTTTTTGCTGTAATTGTTTCACTTGAAATGTCATTATAATTTTTTAAATATAATGACTTCTTTTTATTTCAAACCACAAATATATTTTTAGTAATCAGAATAGCAGGTTACTCCACTAAATGTGGCCAGGTAACTAACAATGGCTGACAATGTCAACTTGTTTAATGCATGTAGAGAAATACATAAAAAACTAATTCTCAGAAACATTTTCGCTTGAATAACTTATCAACTATCACACAATTCTATAGATTACCATGAATCTAAGGTGAAGATACTATAAAACATGAAAAACCTCATCAATCCAAGTGTTGAAACAGTGACAGCCACCTTCAGTCATAAACTCATTCAATTTAAAAATAGAGCTTATGAAATCAGGTATGTTTTGAGCAAAAATATATGATTATTTAACCCAAATTAGAAGTGTTGAAACAGTGACAACCACCTTCAGATAATTGAAACCCTATCAAACTAACTCCAAATTAGAAGACACCGATTAACAAAATATTTTTCGAAAAAAACTCTAGTGTTCGAGTCAATCAATAAATCAATACAATAGATTCAAGTACTCTATTTAGATAATAAAAACCCTAGCAAACTAACTACAAATCAAAAGACGTTGATTAACGAAAGACACCTGTGGCACATCCTGAATGATGTTGAGCGTACCTTCAGCAGGGTCATTTCTCAAGTTTTAAGTGCAAACCTGAAAGTTGACTGCCATATAGTCGCCCACTTTTTAAGTGCCATCATGTATACCATTGACTGTCATATAGTCACCCACTTTTTAAGTCCAAACCTGAAAGTTGTATCAGATGTCTCTTTCCTTTCCTTACGTCAATGCCATTCAAGTTCCTCACCCTGATCTTCGAGCGAGCGTAGCCACCTCATCCAGAAAATGCAATTTCGATTAATATTTTTTTAGGTAATAAGTATAGTTCAAGCCATATCTGGAGTAAAAAAGTCTAAAAAGCTCGAACACATAGTTGCAATATTCGGGTCAAATCACTAACTATAGTTTTAGAAAACGACAAACCAAACCTGCAGGGTTGTGCGGGTCTTGCTGGTTTGAACCCATTTTGTTTTTCAAAATATTTAGTTTGTATTAGACAACAGTTCAGCCATGATACAACCCAATGACCACATGAAAATTGTAGTAGAATATAGTTCTTCTTCTGGTGCCCTGGAGAAATATTAAACCAGGAAATAAGATTATGGCTACAACAATGCGATAATTGCAAAAGACCAGACCATCATAACATTCATCAGTATAATTACACCAATACTAATTTACTAATTGTATTATATAACTTTGATTAAAAAAATTTACCCCATTGATAAAATTCGGAAGTTTCACACACAAAAAATAAAGAATACAAATTTTCAATTTCAGTCAGGCATTTCATCAAACAGGTGGTGTGCATAAATGTTGTTCATGATGAAACTTAAATCCCACATCAAGAAATTTTTTTTGAATAAAATGGGTGATTGAATAATGCAATGTAACATGAAAGAACTGTAAAAGGGTTGTAAAAGAGCAAATTCAATCCACATGTTCCGACCCAAACAACAAACCATTACAACAACCAAATAAAAACACTAAAAACAAACCAACAACATTACAATACATACCTGCGATTTATCAAGATACTGAGCTACCCCATGGCCTCTCTTAATATGAAATCATTTATAAAATCGTGAAAAGAATATAAAGTTATGCCCTATTCTTAAAAAACTTACTTTGGTGGAAAACCGGCTTAAGCTGTCTAATTTTGATGATTTCCTAAATTTCATGAATCAAAGATTTCTTTAATTCATGTATTTATTTAGTCATTAAATCATACATTTACTGCCGCCAATGTGTAGCAGTCCACTTGGTATAGGCACATGCCTATTAAGGAGAGGTTAGGTCCCAGGTTCAAACCTTAGCCGTTCAAAAATAAAAAAGTTTTGTACTGCTGATTTCGATTTTTCAAGATTTGAGAATATCTATAGAAGTTAGAATTTTCAGAAGTCTTACTTGTTTCTTGTGTAGAGAGTGCAACTTTAAGTTGTGCTTCAATTGTTGCAACTGCAGTCGTTTGGATATGACAGAATGCCACAACTTTGAAAATGTCACCCATGCATTATATAAAGTTTTCTGAAACAAATGATTATATGAAAGAGAAATAAAACAAACTGTTCCAAAAGTAAAAACCAAAGTAACACCACTTGCTTTTATAAAGGCAAATTTTGTATAAAGAACACGTACTTTTATCTTATTTATATTTTTGGGTAACAAACATTCTTTATCCAATAAGAAAGCCAATCATTAAAGGATAGAAGAAACGAAAAATATCATTATGATTGGTTATTAACTTGGGTCAACTTGTGATTTGAATAGAACAACGAAAATGATTGGCTACAGAAAACAGAGCCGTTTTAAAATTGGGTAAAAACCAAAGTAAATAAAATAAAAAAGAATAGGATTGTGTACCAATTCCAGTCAACACCTGAAATAACATCTTTCTTTACCATCTCAAAACCCATATGATCAACCTGCGTATTAGAGCCACAAATATTAATATACACACATGTAGATGTATAATATGAACATATTAATGATCAAGAAGAAAATAATAAAAAAATCGAACAATAAAAAGAAGTATTTAACCAACGTCAAAACAACATTAAATCATAAGTTAATTCTCGTTCCAATCCTGTATTTTCTATCATTTTTTTTCAACATAAGAATTCTCTCATTCAGCCACATTATGTTTTTATGAAAAATACTGGCTTAGTATTATATGATCCTCGTGTTAAAAATAAACAATAATCAGGATCTAACACATGTTAATAAAATATGAAAGACTCCACCACACATTTGAAAGGACATGACAACATTTGAAAAATGTAAAACATAGATTGTTGGAATCACAATGATGATATAATAAGCAAAACCCTAATCGGAACCAAAACAAAAATCAAAACTCAAATAGTCAAATATACAAACAAAATATGTATGCTAACCTTGACTGGGAACCTAAGATAAGATGACCAAAAACCTAATAGGCCAACAAATCAACGATAAACAAAAATTTCAACTAATGAAAGGACATAGAATAAACTTTAAAAAAAGAATTAGTAATAAAGGATTGCTTACCTAATGCGCGACATCAGTTTCCAAAGGCAGGATATTCATCTGAAAGGGAAAACAACATAGAAGATCAAAACAAAAGAAGAAATTAACATCATCAAACCAATCTCATCATCGCAAGTGATTTAGGATTCATCTGAAAGGGAAAACAACATAGCACAAAACAATTGTTGAATACATGCAAATCAAAGACGAACAATAGGTAGAGATACAATATGTAGGGTTTGTGAAATCCAAAACAACAAATCAAAGATTTATCACAGCAATAGATCAAAAACATCAAAATCAAAAAAGAACATTAGACCTGTGTTACCAATTGAAGAATAGCCATAGAAAAGAACCATTGTAGACATTGAGTATGTAGTGTTTATGAGATCAAAAACAAAAAACCAATAATAATAATACGATTAACACGATTCGAATCAGAGAACAAAAACATCAAAGATCAAGAACGAAAAACATACTTGTGATTAATATTGATGAATCGCCGAAGGAAGAACCGGATGCAGCAAGGGTTTGGTTTAGGGTTTGGAGAAAAAGGGAAAGTGTGAAAGATATCAATAATAGAGACAAAAGAACATAAGGGATCCGATTCCATCTTTGTGGTTTACACGACTCTGCAAAGACCAATGAAGCAGTGGATTGGTATTTAGGGTTTGTAAAAAAGTGAAGTTATGAGAGAGAAGAAAGCGTTAAAAGGAATATATATGATCCATTTGAGAACATGGGTGACCCAAATGTAGCCGGATCCCGCGTCCAGAGTTGATTTGTGTTTGTGTTTTGAGAATTTTGGTTTGTGTATTGAGAGTTGAGATGGATTCCCTCCCAAAATCAAGGTTCACTAAACCAATGGATGCCACATCAGCAAAATGGCTCCACCATTCAAGGACACATAGCCCAAATCATCTCATTTATTAATATATATAGATGTTTGGTGAATGTTACATCTACAATTATCATAACATAATATAAACTAGGATAACTTTCAGCTATTAGCTTGAACCTAAGGCTACGTGTATCATATTAGAGCTAAGTTTGCTAAATATCATATAGCCAACCTCACAAAAATGTGTTGTCTTGATCCATCCTCACCTAAGGTGTACGCATAGATAACTTCAAGTAGACCGTCTGACTGTCTGAGGATAGTTCTCTAGTCGTCAAACTTCACAAACTTAAATAGATCTGACCAGGTGAAGGAGCTCAAAATATCAACCATCCTACTTCATGTGTGTAGCTCGTAGGTGAGTGTCGTATAATCATAGTGTCCATGGTACTACTCTTAGCGTGTATATGCAAGCATATGATGTGAGGTAAATCGTTTGTCACATGAAAATCTTAATTTTTTTTTCATTCAAAATATCATATGTAAAGAGAAAAGCACCTAGGGTTACATGAATGGAACAAGTGACGTTAGAGATCATAAAATGTTCAAGTAGGAGACGATAAATATTGCTAAAAATAAATAAAAAATATGTATTATAAAGATATATCTACTAAGTTAACTATCTAGTAATTTAACTATCTATTTTTTAACTATCCATTGGCAACGAATCTAATTAATTAAAATATTAAACTAGAGAAAATAAGTTTGGATAAACATATAATCTATCTTTGGTTAGTTGGGAGTTTTGTAGACTCTTAGACTGGAAGGTATGGAGGAGGCAAGTCCTTCAAGGATGGGCCGCCAAGTCACCGCCACGTAGGAGTGGCTTGGAGGGGATGGATCTAGAGGGGTGGAGGATGGGGCTAAATATATATATATATATATATATATATATGCATGTATGTATAGGTTGGTGTGTGTGGAGATAGGCCCGTCGAGAACGTCCGCTGGGCGACGAAGATGCCGGAACCGGGGGGGGGGGGGGGGGGGGGCGGTGTGGGGGACCGGCGCCGGGCCTCAGCCGGCCCCCATACCGTCTAGTCTTAGAATCCAACGTTTGTTCTTTTTCACAAAAGTAGCATCCATCATTTGTTAACGATATATTCTAATAAATATCTTAAAGGTTATTTTTGGACTTATTTGGATACTTTTATTTATTTGTGATGACTATAAAGTTGTGTCTTCTCCTTTTCTATTGGTGGTTTGTTTAAAAAGGTGAATCCTCATTTTCTTTATTCACAATAATTCAGAAGCAACTTTAGTTTTGTACCAGAAAATACTTCAATTCTTTACTTTACTAAAATAATCAGCATTCCCATAAAGGTTTAACCAAACTGTGTAAATCCTTGTTCTTTAACATAACTAATAATTTTAATATACAACTTTTCACCACTGATAGTAGACATATGGATATGTATTCCACTTTGTACCGTTTGGTTGGTCGTCAGCGGTAATATTCCTAGTCTACGTTAGGGTGTCTGTAAATGGTTAATATCGACAGTCAGTCCAAGTAAAAGTAAATTCGTCTTTTTAGGTAGTTTGGGGGTTTAATGGTTTGATCCAAGGTTTCGGTTATATGGTTTAACTGTAATGTGGATGGTTTGGACTTGAAACTTATCATTTAACATTTAATATTTATGCTTTTATTTGGAATACGGATTGAAGTATATGTTTTATATTTAATTAACCATCATTACCATTATTTTTTTTACCGAATCTTGAAAAAATCTGTTCAAATCGTTAAAAACCAACCAATACCGCAATTCGGCACAGAAATATCGTCTAGTACGACTGAACTTGGCTGTTAACACCCATGATCTTATGTTCCTTTTGATACCGAATTTGCAAAAGCGAGTTGGTTACTACTAAGCTGATAAAACTTTCTATGATAGATGATTGATTATTGCAACTTTTATAACAAGATATCAATATTCATGTTTTGTTCGATAAGTGAAACAAAATACTCATGTATTTTCTTTCTTGTAGATTCCGAACGGGTGTACCATGGCCCGATACACATAGATCTACTGGAACACAATCTCCGGTATAACTTTGCCATTCATGTTGTCATTTGGAATGTCTTAACAACATAAATAATTAACATATATTTGAAGAAAAACACAAGTATAAAAGTTAGGATTTCATGACTCACTACTTTTCATGTCACATGTATATCATATAATATATAGTACTATGTACAATGTATATCATATAATATAAAGTACTATGTTATAGAATACAAATTCAGAATATAAGTTAGCAACATTACAAACAAGTGATTTGACATTGAAGAGGATAAAATGCAAGCAAGAACAAAATAGCTAGATTGAAGACATAAAACTCAAGAGTAAATTACAAAAACTTGTTAATGTACAATTTCAACCCCACCACCACCAAAGAACATCAGAAATTTTAAACAACCTAAAGGACAATGTTGTTTGGTAAACATTTGAACAATAAAATAAACCCCTTAGTAAAGTACCACAATACCCCTACAACATCTAAATAAAAATAAAAACACTATTTATCCCCCTAATTTGTTTTCATTTTTATTCCAATATCACTACTTTAGTTTGACCTAAACTCGTGCCTAGAATCACACTTCACTGGCCGCCATTGACGGGTAACTTCGTTAGCAATTTTAAGAGCGTCACATGTCGTTCCAAGAAGACCTCTTCGAGTAAACCCTACCGTAAACAACCCGTTCTCCCCTTTCCATCCATTTGGAAAAGGCGTTTTCGGCATTCCATGCTCCGTAAAAAAATCACTACCCTGTATCATAATAAAAAAAAATAGTTGACATAAAAAAATATAAATACTTTTTGCTTTTATATATATTTATATTTTACCCTTTCTAAAAAATAAAATAAAATAAAAACTATAAATATATTTTAATACTAAATAGGTGACGTATGTATGTAATATGTGGGTCCTACTCAATGACCAAACTCATTGTGAAGGACAAAATAATGAGATCATTATAAGCACAACACATTTCAATTCGGATTCTTTCTCCAGAAAACATCAGAAAAAGAATATTTATTTTATGCTAATTCATATTCCATATATATTTACTAAAACCAGAATAGTAGTGCTATAATGATTAGTACAATACGCATCAAAAGATGTACATTACTCTCTTGATTTAGAAACTTAGTTTCTATCATCAATATGTACATTCTTAAAACCATTTTTATGAAGAAAAAATGAGACAATATGAGGGAAATATAATCATGAAAATAGTTAATGATAGTAACTCATCATAAAATGACAACAAAAATGTTAAAGATATTGAGAATCATCCAAACAAGTGCCATCAGTTTTTCACCTTTTTGTTCACTAGTAACCATTTTGTGGGCTTCTTAATGTGTAAGGCTTGGAAAGTGATGTTAGATTGAGAATAAGATAAAAATCATTAATCAAGTTTCTATTTAAAAATCATGAAAATAAACATTTTAAGTATGGTAGATAAGGGACATGCAAATAAAAAATAAAAAAATAAAAAGTTAACCAAATTTGTACATTTTAATAAATATTTCATAACTATAGATTTAAAAAAGTAACTCCAAATTTTGTTATATACCTAAAATATTATTATCATAACTTTCATTTTGATTACAGAAAAACAAAACTAAAGTGATTTGTGTCATTATTGATGTCATGAAATCTACCTTGAGCCAAAATGGCACATTGCTCTTGTATCCTGTTGCCAATACAATGGAGTCAAATGCAATTTGTTGACCATCCATACATTTGGCTCCATTTCTAGTGATCTCTCTCACTCCTTGCTCCACCACCTAGAAACATTCCAATAAATCACAACAAAAGTTAAAAATACTTGCATTGTACAACCCATTAACCTATGTGTCAGGGAATCTTTGGATAGTTACCTTGATGTTACCAGATTTGATTAGAGATAAAGCTCCGGTGTCTAGCACCGGCGTCTTTCCGGTGGCATTTTTGAGCTCAAGAGGCCCGGTTTTCGGCCTGCGTAGGCCGAGTTTTTCGGTGTTTCCAAGTGTTAAGTTGGCCATAAACAAGATCAATCTGTCCACCACCCTTAGAGGTAGCCATTTGAGAAGTGCCATAGCTATTCCAAATGTGGTCATCCCAAACATCTCTCTTGGTAGAACATGAACCTACAATAGCACTTAAAAGTTTAATACAAAAACACAAATGACCACAAAAGTCAAAATACTTCATTAAGATTCAATGTACAAGCTTTTAAGCATGCTATACATACAACTACTTCTTGATTTTAAACACTATTTGACTAATATTTTTTTGAACTAAAAAAATACCCATTTGCAAATAAGTGAACTAAAAGGCAAATGGGATTGACTTTAACATAGAAAATTAGAGAAATGACACCCTAATCATAAACACACACCAAAATAAAAAAATATATATATATATTTACAACTTTATAAGCATGTGACACAACAACTTCTAGATTTCAAACACTATTTAACTAAACTTTTCTTGAACTAAACAAATACCCATTTAAAAAAAAAAGTGAACTAAAAGTCTAAAAGGCATATGGGATTGACTTTCACATACAACATTATAAAAAAAATATACACCAATCATACCCTAATCATAAACACACACAACACCTTCAAACACACACTAAAAACAAAAGTGTTATGATGATGATGAACATGAACTTACAGAATTTCTAACCACCATAAAAGGACTTGCATTGTAACGGCAAAGGTCCAAACTAACTTCCATACCAGAATTCCCACACCCAACAACCAACACCCTTTGCTCCCTAAACTCACAACCACTTTTATACTCACTTGTATGCCTAACCACCCCTTCAAACCTCTCAATCCCTTGAATCTCCGGCACCACCGCCTCCGCATTCTCTCCGGTAGCCACCACTAACCACCGTGAAACATAAACTGAATCTTGTGTACACACTTTCCACACACCATCTTTACCATCAAACCCAGCACTACTCACTGACTGATTAAACTTTGGCTTGATGTCAAAGTGGTTTGCATAAGCTTCCATGTAGGAAACAAACTGTTTTTTAGAAGGGTATTTTGGGAAATTCTTAGGGTATCCAAACAATGGAAGCTCACAAAACTGTTTAGGAAGATGAAGCTTTAACCTATCATAAGTTTTATATTGCCATAAAGATGCAATGCAGTCACTTCTTTCAAGAACAAGTGAAGGGATCCCTTGTTCTTTAAGACAAGCTGCAACTGCTATACCAGAAGGACCAGCACCCACTATGATTGGGCCATCAGATTGCATCAAAATTTTATCTTTTTCACTACCCATTATAGATTTATCAAGAAAGATTATAACACAGAAAAGATTTGAGCCAAAATGTTGAAAATCTTGAAAAAAAGGTTGTTTTTTTTTTTTTTCAAGAAAGCTCTGTTTTTGTTCTGTTTTGGTTTGGAGACTGAGAGTTTAAGAGGGTGTTTGAGTGAATGGAAATGTGGGTTTTTTTTTCTTCTACTGACGGTATTTAAATGTGGACAGAGAGGGGGTTGTGGAAATATGGAGGCGTGTAAAGTAAAGGAAAGGATTTGGTTCACTTTCTCAAGGCTCTTTCTTCAAAGGCTTTTTCTGTGCAGAGAAAAAGGGGATTTGAAGTGAAGTGAAGTGAAGAAGGGAGGGAAAGCTATAAATACATTTATGTGGTGACTGTGTTGTAGTTGAGTTGAATTTATAAGCCAGATTCACCACCTCATGCCTATCACCCTATAGGTGGGGTGGCAAAGTTGGTTTTTAATTTTGGTTTATTTCAATGCAATAATATACACACACCCCTATAATCTTATTTTCACATCCTCTAGTGTGTATACAGGCCCTATAATATTATACGACCCGTATAGAATTTTTTTTCACAGAAATAAATGCAGTGTAATCTTTTTTTTTTGTTTACATGTATACGGGCCGTATAACATTATACGACCCGTATACATATGTATACGTGCAATATAATGTTCTACGGCCTAATGTGTTTATTTTTTGAGGTTTGATCAGGTTTTTGGGTTTTAAGATTTGTATACGGGTCGTATAATGTTATACGGCCCGTATATATTTTTTTAAATTTTTTTATTTTTTTGTGTAAAACCGAACAACCGTTTAATAAATTTTAGAAAATTCTTTAGATAACGTTTTCAGTATCCGGATTTTGTTGGTTTATTTGTAGCTAGGGTTCAGAATGGTTGAATATTGTGATTAGAACACTGTACACTGCATGTAAACACTGTGGCTTTGTAATGCAAGGATCTTCGAATGCGGTATGTACCCGTTAAGTACTGATCCTACAACTGCATTTGGAACAAGAAGTCAAAAAATTCGTTCATTATCTACTGTTGTCTCAATGCACACAACACGCGGTCGTTGATGGGCTTTGCGGGTCTGTTCGTAGCTAGGGTTCAGAATGCTTGAATATGGTGATATTAGAAAAGGAAAAACACTACCATAGGTGAACTCTCTTGAAGAAATCGCAGGCTGATACATAAACCCTATATGATTCCCCCCACCTTGTACGTCACATTCATTTATTAAACGGTTGTTCGGTTTTACCCCCGATGATCGTCTGTTAACTACCGGATGGAGTACTTTCGTGACCTAATCATATCAAGTATTCACTACATGGAGCAGATAACAGTTTGTTTGGTTGTTTGTAGCTAGGTTTTAGAATGCTTGAATATGGTGATATTAGAACACTGTATACTTCATTTAAACACAGTGGCTTTGTGATGGGAACCCCATATTCGTGTGTTGCAGTTTGGAAAGATGAACGAATACATATTTTATATTGAACTTGAAATTTGTGAGCCTTCAAATTATTCTCAGACAATTCCTAACAACTGCCCATGTGAAAGTTAGGGTTTGTTGGGTTGTTTGTAGCTAGGGTTCAAAATGCTTGAAGCATTCATTTAGTTTCTATTTGACACCTTCAATCTCCGTTGCATAATTTATTTAGTTTCTGTTTGGCACCTTCAATCTCTGTTGCATAATTCATTTAGTTTTTGTTTTGCACCTTCAATCTCTATTGCATAATTCATTTAGTTTCTGTTTGGCAACTTCAATCTCCGTTGCATAATTCATTTAGTTTCTGTTTGGCACCTTCAATCTCCGTTGCACAATTCATTTAGTTTCTGTTTGGTAGCTTCTCCATCCATGTATGTTGCAAATTAAATCCACAATCAATGTATAGAGCTGCAACAACAGATTCAACAATATCGTTGATCTGGAATTGGAGAACAATTGTGTCTAATCATCATATCAACTATTCAGTATATGTTTTTAGATGGTGATTGTAAGGTTTGTAACAACTTTCCTGCTAATTATTCTCAAACAATTCCTAACAACTGTCCATGTGAAAGTTAGGGTTTGTTGGGTTGTTTGTAGCTAGGGTTCAGAATGCTTAAAGCATATTATATAACTTTTTAGATGGTGTTTGTAAGGTTTAATTACCTTGTGTAACTTAGATTGACATCTATCATTGACATCTATATGGAACGAGATTCTTCGAGAACTAGAAAAGAAGAAAATACGGAACGAGATTCTTCGAGAACTAGCAAAAGGAGAAAATACGGAACGAGATTCTTTGAGAACTAGAAATGGAGAAAATACGAAACGAGATTCTTCCACTAATTAGTCAGCAGTCATTACTTCTTAATGATGAGCAGTTGGTCGATGACATAATAGATAAAATGCGGAAATGTTGAAGTGAAAGAATGAGTATGAAGATAAGTTAAAGATAAGTCAAGAACAAAGAAGAACACTTGAAGAAAAAGCAAGAACTTGGAAGTATTACCTGTTTTGCAGCTGGATCTTGTTTGTTGTTAGTTAATAACTTTTTTTTGAAATCAATGGGTAGATAAACAAAGTCATAAGCAGATTTATTACCACCATTGTTGAGCTTCCTGTTCTCAAGTTTACAATGAAGGTTCTGAAAACAGGAAGCTCAAACAAACCACCAAACTAGGACATCAACATCAATTGATGTTAGGTCCCGGATTGATCCGAACGATTGCGAACCGACTCGTACGACGTGCGGAATCCGTGTACGAGCAAGACCGAAACACACGAGACGTACAATAAACGTGATTCTTTGATAGATCTGAAAGAATACAAGAACCTTGAATCACCTTGGACAAGCTTTCTCTCTCTAGACTCTCTCTCTAGAACTCTAGCTCTCCAAGTCACAAAATGGCAAAAGTCTCTAATTCTAACCCTACCTCATCTATTTATAGGCCAAGGCTTATAAGAGCTTTCCTCTTATTTACCAAATTGCCACCTTGCCTTTTCTATCTAATATTACAATGTAAGGCTAGAAATAAACTGTATCAGCTACAATTTGAGATGACGGAGGCGATAGACATAAATGCACTAACAGACTCCCCCTTGGATATTGCCGCAATCAATCTCAAACATTTAGACTCGTAGCTTCTTTTCTTTCTCTCTCTCTAGCTTGAACAAAATCCCCGTGGATCTGTCTTCAGCTCCAGCTCCTTCCTTTCGGTAAACTCTTCAGGCTCCCCCTTTCGTCAAGCTTCCGTGCTTTGGGTTCGACACCTGGCTTTTCGGTTACAAGCTCTACAGGGAAAGAATCCTGGCTCCTATGCACGCTTCCCCTTGCGTTGAGCTCGTTTTCAGACTCCCCCTTAGACTCGACTGTCGGGATCGTAGTCTGGTACAACATCTGCAACACTCATACGTTTATAAGTAACAACGTTTTGAACTTCCAGGATTGAAAACCCTGGCTCTCTCAGCATAAGCTAAAATTTTAACAATGAAAGCATTTTCGGTTTTCCAGGAATCGTGACCTGGCACTATTAAACTTTCTAAATCAAGATCCTGGGACTAAGATATAATAATATGAAATATATCCAGGATTACTTGATACTCTCCTCCTATCAACAATCTTCAAAGATTTGGCAGTTTCAGCGAACCGGATCGGAAACTGGCTCTTTTAAAGATTTTAACAATAAAAGCATCCAAATCCCTCACAGTTAATCATCCAAGTCCAACTTAATGACCTTGGAGATATCACAAACTGTTTTTGATTTTTGATTTTAAAAATTTCAAGTTTCAAATTAATGAACTTGTTTTATTTTCAGAAACACAATCAGCATACTCAGATTTTGAAACTCAGCACTCAGACATCGGTTGTCGAAAATAAAGCAGAAATCAAAATCTTTTTGTATTTTTCTGAAAATAAAAAGCAGTAAAGTAATATGTACAAACATATTTACATACAATATTTTTGTTTGAGTTTGCATCAGAGGATCATATCAGTTTTTGACAAGTCACAAGTACCGTTGAGCTTAGTTACACATTAAGAATTAAACAATTCACTTAGATTGTCGATATACTGATCCACTTAAATTTTCATGCAAAGTTCAACTGCTTCAGGATACGAATTAGGTGTTTTAAGAACTTAAACTCATTCATGTGTCCCACCTCTTGAATATACTCCCGTATCCAGATCCCAATATTCAGTCTTACAGGTGAGTATACCTAGATGATATCTGTAAGGGGAATAAATTATAGTACGAAACCGTGAGAGCTCAGGTCAGAACTTCCGTTCAGCAGAGAGATGACGGCTCGACTTTTTGGTGTGTCCCCTTTAGAGGATCTTTTTGTTACAATAGCCATGAATAGCATTTTTCAATGTTTCATCATTTTTTTTAGCTGAGGGCTGCGCTATGTTTCAAGCAATGCGGAAAGTATTATTCGAGGACTAGGTCAGAACTTCCATTCAGCAGAAGTCCCGGAATAATACCCCAGATATCACTAAGCATAAAGACCTAGTATCTCAGAAAGAGGGGTCCTTCAAACGAGATTTCAGGGGTTACCTATATATCCAAGTAGTGTTCCCCACGAAATAAGCAAGTTTGAATTTAAGTTTATATCCCGAAAAAGTTTACTAAATGTATAAAAATCTACCGACACATCATTAGTGAGACTGTTTAACGCTATTTAAACATTCCAATTCTTTAGCGTACTGTAACTGTCTACTGATGTACTATCATTTCCTCTTTTTACACAAAAACTCAATTTTCAAATTTTATCATGTTTTTTACTTTTTCAAAATTTTCTAATGTTTTTGGATTTTTCTGACAATATTACTCCCCCTAAAATGCAAAATCATTTAAAGAAAATTTGACAACCTGATACTGATAGCTTTGTCTCGCCATCCATTTTCTGCTTCTCATGCTCTGTTTTGCAGAAAATATAACGTACCCCCATGATTTACAACCCATTGATTTTCGACAGTTTGAAAACCGTTTTTCAATCTTGTGAAATTAACCATGTTTGTTCAGCCGTGAGGGTTTCGGCGTATTCAATCAGAACTCCCCCTTACAACAAACTATTTTCCCATAATGATTTCAAAACACTTAAGTTTGTTTTAATCAGAATGGTTTTTCCGGAAAAATTAGTTTGTTTACCCATCACTTGTGGGTTCGGGGTCATCACATAACCCTGTTCTCTTTTAACCATTTTGAAAATTTAACATTATTAGGTCAAACACCACTATCACTTGTAGAAAATCAAGTACAACTTAATGTCCTTGATTAACCACTTGTAAGACGAAATATCACAGTTACCATCCTGTGAATTTCTCAAGAATGATGCCGATACCTCCTTCACACTTACCAACCTGGAAGCTCCGGCAAGTCAGAAATTCAACCAACAGATTTATGTACCCAAGCCTGACCAGTCTTGGGTGTGTTTTGAACATTTCTCTTTTCTTCATAAAATTCTTTTGCTCCTTTTACCTTTCCATCAGCCATCTTGCTAAAAATATGTTTAACATTGCTATTAAACATTTTTCCAGCATCAACACCTTTTGATTTTAGGTTTGCGGCTCGTAATGGTGGAAAGTTCTCATCATTCATTAACAGAACTGTCTCTTCCTTTTTTACCTCAACTTGTGCCTCCTCTGATTTTGTGGAATCAGATTCATTGCCCGAACTTGGCTTGTCTGACTTGAATGAGCCAGATTCATCGCCAATAACTTTCTTTTTCTTCTTGTTTGTCCTCAGATTTGCATCTGAAGAATTCGATTTTCTTGACTTTGCCGTCGAGTGAATCGATTCATCAGAACTTTTATTCGAACCAACAGGTGATCCTGAAGACAAAATCTTCTCCAAATACTCTCTCGCATTCTTCCTCTTCTTCCTCAATCTGTCTCTCTGCCCCTGTGAAAGCTTTACTTTCTTATCTTCCACTTTCTGTTCATTGGGCTTGACAGTGACTGGTTTCTTTACCATTCTCTGAGATTCAACCCTCGATCTTCCCATCGATCTCCTTGGGCAATCTCTGGCAATATGACCTCTGATTTGACAATTATAGCATCTTCTTGTCTCATAACTCCAATTCTGGCAGTTAACAGCAATGTGTCCTCTCACACCACAGGTGTAGCACACTCTGTTATCGTACCATTTACCACTTTCACACCATATGCTTAGATCATAACACTGTCTGGCTTTGCGGTAATCATCACTCTTCTTTAATGCTGTATTTGTCTTTTGAGCACTGTGGTCAAACCTGCACCACTTATTACCATCAATTTGTGAATTTTCATTTACAAATTTTTGTGATTTTTTATAATGATTGGATGACTGAACTGATGAGCTTTTATTTTCATTTTTAAAATTTTTCAAATTTTTAACTTTTTGTTTCTGTTCTACACTCTTCTTAACAGGTTTTTGCTTAGAACATTCACCTGTTTCAGTAGATTGCAAAACAGTATTTTTAAATTTTTCTTGTAAATCTAAAAATATTTTTCTTTTCTTTTCTTTTTCATCATCAGCTTTGTCATCACAATCTTCAATTTTGACTTTGTCAAAATTTGTGACATTGTCACTTATTGGATCAGAATTGATCGGTTTTGGAGAAACATGTGATGTAGAATTCACAAAACCTTTCAATTTAATCTCAAGCTCAGCAATTTTGTTCCGAGCAATTTCAGCTTCATTTTCAAGTCGAATGATTTTCTGAAGATGAGAATTTATTTCACATTGTTTTTCAAGATTATTTTTACCAAAAACATCTCTCTCATCTTCTAAAATCTTTAACTGACTTTTGAAATCATTTTCAAATTTTAATTTTTCATTTTCAAACTCTTTTTCTTTTTCTTTCAAAATCTTGTTATCCAATGTCAAACTGTCCACATCACTCAACAGTTTGATATTTTCAGATTTTAGTTTTTCACAGTTCAAGCACAACTCCAGAATCTGTTCATCATCAGCTTTCTTCCCATCTTTCAAAGCTTTGTTTTCCAATGTCAAATTCTCCGCATCACTCAAGAATTTGGCATTGTCTGCTCCAAGTTTATCACATTTTGAACATTTTTCATTCATCTTTTCAACATCAGCTTCTTTCTTTGTTTCCATTTTGAATGTTCCTGCGTAAAAAATTTTAACAAAATCAAGAGGGTTTGCATATTCATCAATAAAACAACCTCTCTTAATATCATATTTCATGACATTTTTTGCAGCAAGACACACAAAGACTCTTTTTCTCATTTCAATGATCACGTCCAAATTTATCTTTTCTAAGTCCCTTTTTATTTCATTCATCAACTCTACTTTTCTTGTTTCTTTATCAAACTCATGTGATCTAAGTTTATTGATGAATTCTCTATAATGAAGCTTTGAGAAACTAGCATCCCTTTTTAGTTCACTTAAAAATTCATCCCATTCTAAAGGTAATGCATCAGCAAATTTTGAAATTTTTTCAGCATTTGAAACCCTTATTTCATATTTATCTAACTTATCATTCAACTCATCAAATCGTTTATCCAACTTCTCCAATGATTCATGTTTCATGCATAGGAAATTTTCGGATCTTTTAATCCAAACGTCCTTCTTGTTCTTCTTATCAATCCAAGAATCAGAAATCCAAACGTTTAAATTTTTAAGATTCTCGTTTTCCTGTTCATTAAACATTTTATCCATCTTGAATCACCTGAAACACGGACAAACAAACACAATGAGTTTAACCAATGTCAAACAAATGAATCGGACGGGTATCCGATCGAAAAAATCAACACAAGTCAATAGTGAAAATAATCCCGTGACAACGCTTGTCCGTTCGGATGAGATTGCTATTCGTTCGGCTGAGATAGTATCCGGATGAAGATCCGTTCGGATGAAGATCCGGATGGTGATTCGTCCGGATGGTGATACGTACGGGTGGGGATCCGTGCGTATGAAGGTGATGCGTACGAGTTTCTTGTTGACCTTTTGACCACAATTAATGAATGACACACTCACTTGCAACCTGACAATTTCCTTCACGTGAGAATCATTATATCACATGTATTTGTCAATTAATGTAATGATATCTCATGTGCAAACTGACATACTAAACAATGGACGACAAACTTTATCACTTATCACATGCAAATCACATTAAATCCGATTAATTTCAAGTCCCTATAAGCGGTGCTGACAATTCTGATTAATGTTGACTAAACAACAAAATATTGGATTCACGTGGCAAGCTTAATTGAATAAATGTGACACGGATTAAGAGGTCAACAACGGTCAACCCGGATAAGTTGTGCGCACGAAGATGCTATCCGTGCGTACAGGTCAACAAATAGTCAACGCGGATGGTCATACGCACGGGTGGTGATCCGTGCGGTTAACATCAGGAACAACAGCAACAATATTCATTTTTCGAACAACAAATTTCTAATTTTCTTCCAAACGGCTTGGAGTTTTGACCTGAAAATTTGTAGAGTATTAGATCACACAGTTTCGCATAATATATCAAAAAATGAGCGAATTTGAACCGTAAAAACCCTGTCAATTTTGCAAAATTCAGATAAGAACGTGAAGAACAAGAAAAATATAAGAATTTTGACAAATCTGGATGATTTAGGCTCTGAATCTGATCAAATCTTGAACGAAATCGTGCGTTTGATCCTCGCAACCGAGCTCCCGCTCTGATACCACTTGTTAGGTCTTGAGATGACGGAGGCGATAGACATACTGCACTAACAATTGATGTCCAATTGACGAACACGAATGTGTGAAATGAGATTTATTTAAAAGTAAAAAAGAAAACTGAAACGCGTTTTCTTTAATAGCATAAGCCGTTCGATTGGATGGTTCTTAACACTATATAGACTGCCAGATCGAATGGCAAATGTGTGAATATTAATCCACTAAAAAAATTCCTATCTATACGGGTTGTATACCATTATACGGTCCGTATAAAAATATCGTTACGTTGTATACGACCAAAGTTTGTTTTAACATGGTGTATACGGGCCGTATAAGGTTATACGACCCGTATAGAATAAAATAAACTGACAAAGTCTGCACCCACAGACTTTGTCAGTTTATATTTATTCTATGCGGGCCGTATAACCTTATACGGCCCGTATACACCATGTTAAAACAAGATTTTACCATGTGTTAATATTAACACCCTTATTTTAACGATGAGAATCTGGTATTGAAAAACTTATTTAGCGTATCATTAATAATAAGATAAACTACAGTTTAGTTTTTTTTTTTTTTTTTTTTTGAACGTCAAAACTTCTATATATCAAAATATAGACACCGGGCCAGCAAGAAACTCGAAAGCGAAGGATTACAAAATAGCGGCACGAATATTAAAATCTAACCATCTAGCCCAATTAATATTACAAAATTTCGACCTACTCGTAATATAAAATTATGAGTTTTTTTGATGCTATCCGTTGGTCTATTATAGTGAACATTATGGTTGTTGAAATGTTTGTTGTCCCTCGCCTTCCAAATCTCCCCAAAAGTTACCATAATCATTGCCCCAACAACCTTTTCCTTGTCCACCGACCCGCTATTGTTTGCCACCAAGCCCAAAAGCTACACCAAAGAGAGATCTCAAGAGTGGAAAGGCAATTTCAACCAAACAAGAACCTACCACCAAACCGATTTTGCTACAAACCAATCCTACAAAATATGATAAGTCGTTTATTCTCGTAAGCCGCATCGAACACATGTGTTGTCTTGTAAGTAGATGCCTCCAGTAGTGAGATTCTCCTTAGACAGGCTACAATTCAAGAAGGCCTTCCAACAAATAAGGTTGGCTTTTTGCAGAATCCAGTTGTTCCAGTAACACTGTTTAGCACTAAAAAATTGTTGAGGTATACGTTAGAGTTAATCCACTACACCCAGTCTTAACTGGAATCCTAACATATGGGTCAAGATTCTCGTTTTTTTCATGATTGTAAGAACTCCTACAAATTGGGTTAAGGCCTGCACTGAGATAAATCAACAATATTAGTACGACATATGAAATATGTCTTGATTGAAAAAGTTTTAGTACAACATATAAAATATGTCTTGATTGAAAATGTTTTTAATGAGATATTATAATTTCTTGATTTTTTTTCTACAATTAGCTTTGTTTATTTGATTATAACGACAAATATTTAATTCTTGTAAGATATAAAAAAACATGTATTTAAATACTTGTATTATTGTATATAGAAAAATCAATAACAATTAACTGAATAAGATTTGTCATGAGATTGTGTCAAAAATCTGTTATACTTACATGAATAATTAGGGTTTTCTTCTTCGCATAAGTGATATGCTATGTACCAATTGGATTTAGATAGATGATAACCCACTGAATGAGTCAAACTCAAAAGAAATTAGCAAGAAGAACAATACTTTGAGATCACTCTCTAATTTTTCATTCATAACATAACAAGAAATCGAACATGCCTTTTATAGGCTTAACAACTAAGAGAAATTAACAATTACCACTAACCCACTACTTCATAGGCATTTTCGATTTCTTGTTATGTTATGAATGAAAAATTAGAGAGTGATCTGAAAGTCTTGTTCTTCTTACTAAGTTCTTTTGAGTTTGACCCACTCAACGGGTTATCATCTTTCTAAATCCAATTGGTACATAACATAATAATGGTGTTGGCGTGGTGTAAATTTGTTTTCTTGGGACTTTGTTTCGTAAACTGTAAACTATACTGTAGCCCAAAAATATTATTTCATTGTTTGTATAGCACATAAGTCCATGAAAAGGAAACATTTATGAACACAATCACTGCTACCTAGACCTTCATATCGACTACATTCACAATAGAAGCACCCTTATTAATAAACATGTTCCATGAAGACACGCAAAGGTAACCGGCTGTAGGGCATGTAATTATCAAAGTTCTATCACTTGTAAATACTCCCCATCAATTCAAGTATGATTCTCGAACTAATATTCAATTATTTTTCTCTCTTTTCAACTATCTAAAACCCTTTGATTGATGCACATCCTTATGTTGGGCTTGGTAATGGGAAATCCCAACCCTATGACAAGGCTATCAGCTTTCTCTCTTATTATAATTAAGATTTATAACATGGAACCAATGGAGCACCTTTGCCACGAGTATCTATTGCACAACTCTTAGTCCACCTGCAACACACATATATGGCCATCATGGCACTTAGGTAGTAAAGAAAGGTCACGAACGACACACGTTTCTAGGGGAGATGTTTGTGGCTATGGAAGGTCACAACAAATAATGCGAGGGTAGGATTGGAGAGAGTGATAGATTAACGCAAAATGGTAGCAAGAATATTAAAATAAAGAGTAATTCTAAAAAATATTGATTTAAACTAAATGCATAAACCATTACAAGAGGTGTCATTTATGGAGAGTTCTAAATTTGGCAAGTTTGGAAATTGACTAAAAACTATTAAAGTTAAAAATCATATATAGACACGTACATTATGCTAATTAATAATTTATGTGTTTTAGGCTAAAAGGAAAGTATTGAAAATGGTCAAATTGGGGGGACATATTGAGTGATGAAATTGGCCCCAAATAAAGGAATTTGGTTTTTGATAAGTAGGTTAAATCGTCTAGGGTAGTTTTCCATATGACCCGGCTTACCAAAACATTTATATCCCATGTTATGCATATTTAAAGTTTGAGCTACTTTTTCCTATTTTCCTTTGTACAGTTAGTCGAAATAGAAGTCTGTCAACTCTTGAATCTAATGGTAAGGATCAGATCAAAGAATCAAGATGAAATAGAAATCAAACAACTTCTGATCAAACATGTTGACACTATTTATTGAATTGAATAAACAAAAAATTACACCATAAACAAAAACAAACTTGTGACCCTATAAATTATTCTTAGAAGCCCAAAACTATTATGACTCTAATCCTAACATACTAAGAACCCAAATTGAACATATAATTACCTTGATCCATTAAATAAACTTGAATAACTAAGTAAATAAACCCAAATAAAACTTGTATAAACCAGACTAAGAAAGTCCTTTTTACCACTAGTGAATAATTTTGATTAAATCCAACAATCACCCCATTAATTGTAAGTTGTTCATATCAATCTTCTTTAGATAGTTGGATCATTATTTTCCAACTGAATCAAGTTTACTTCTTCCTTTTACTTCACTTTGGACACTCATCCACATAATGCTCGAATTTAATTTTGACACCAAACCACTTACTTTTTCCATGAATTTTTCATCAAAATCTTCCTTTGTCATCTGAAGGTGTTCAAACTCTCTTTTGGGAGTTTAAAGTCTAGATGTTCTTATCCAATCCACCCCCCTTCTTCGGTGACGGTTCAAGAATTTAATTTTGACACCAAACCACTTAATTTTTCCATGAATTTTTCATCAAAATCTTCCTCCTTCATCTAAAGGTTTTCAAACTCTCTTTGAGAGTTTGAAGTCTAGATGTTCTTATCCAATCCACCCCCTATAAACCTTTCAAGGCATCACATACCTCTTTGGCCTTAGTGTAACTCGTCAATTGCAACACAAGATCTTTAGGCATTGATTGATACAGGGATTAGGGTTGACAATAGATATCTGTATAAGATATGATTAAACCTGTTTACTGAAAAAGTACACTACTTGGTTTTTACTTTTTTAAAAATAAATAGAATTAGGAGGCTACTATCCATCATTTTTTCTCCTTGGAACATAAAATATACAACTGTGTTATAGATACGAGATATAAAGTAGTTAAATAAGTTATTCATGTTTAATACTTGTATTATTCACATCGTCATAGACCTGTTAAACCCGATAAGACACGAGTTGCCAGCCCTAACAAGGATGCAACTGCCATCTTCGACTTCTTTGGATCTAGAACTACCCAGCTGTGGGTCCAAGAGTTTCCAGAAACCTGTTTGCATCCATGATCATCCTAACCCTTACCATCCATACTAGATAATTTGTGGACGATAAAACAAAAACTTAACCAAGTTTGTGTGTGATTCAACCATCTTTCTCACTTGTGAACAAACAAAAGAAAAATTAACCTTGATCATATTATAACCAAAACTTCTCTGTTCAATCTGCCTCATGCTATCAACCACCAACGCGACGAGCCACCGCCACATGGTCTCCTTAGTTGCTAAATGACCCCTTAACCCCTGTTGATCTCTTTCCATCTACAACCAAATACATTGGTTTGTTACATGCTGAAAGAGACACGCCGATAGTTGTCTTCTTTTCAACAAAGAAGTTTCAGAAACTGATCCCCATAAACCCCATCTTTTGCTATTCGATCACTAAACTCTTATTCCGTTGATCAAACCTTCAAGTCCTTGCTATTGTACCAATTATTGGTATGGATCAGATCGTTGAACAAGATGAAACAGAAAAAAAAAAAAAAAAAAAAAAACAGCTTCTGATCAAATATATCAACTCCTTTTATTGAATTGAATTAACCAAAAGTTACATCACAAATAAAAAAAACCTGTCATTCCAACTTTGGTTGGGTGGTAGAGGCACTTGTCACTAGGGGAGAAGACTATAGTTTAATTCCTGACATGGGGTAGATTATGATTAATTTGGTGTAATATAGTAGGGTTATTGTAACATTCGTCGTTCAAAAAAAAAAAAAAAAAAAAAAACCGCGACCCTATAAATGATACTCATAAACCCAAACTTATCATGACTCTGATCCTAATATATTGATAACCCAAATTAACCCAAAATTATAAATATTAACAATTAAAAAACAAACCCAAATAAAACCTAGGGTAAATTACACTTTTCGTCCTTTATGTTTATACTCAATTGCAACAGATAACCTTTAACTTTAATAATTACAGTCACATTCCTTTATTTGGGAAACTCAATACTCCTTAGGTCCTTTAACAATAACCTAGTTAAATTTGTTAGTTAATTATGGCATGTGTATTGCACTTGAGGGTAGGTTAGTAACAAATAGATAATTTTCTAAAATAATAATTATATATATATATATATATGGTGAGGTTCCTGTAAAAAGGACTCTTTTCGTGAGAAGTGTGAGAAGGTATAGAAATTAACATGTAGGCATCATGTTTTGAACTTAGGCATGATGTTTTTTGTTGTTTTGGCAAGAAAAACACCAAACATAACAATTTAAAACACAATGCAACATATTATGGACGTGAATTTAAAAGACACTATTTAACACTTAAAACACACTACTTAACGTTCTTGACATAGTGTTTTAAGTTTTAAGCCTAGAATTCATTGCATTGTGTCTTAAATTGTTATGTTTAGTGTTTTTCTTGCCAAAACAACGCAAAACATTATGTCTAAGTCCAAAACATTATGTCTACATATGAATTTTTATGCCTTCTCACACTTCTCACGAAACATGTCCTTTTTACAGGATCCTAAGACTATATATATATATATATATATATATATATATATATATTTAGAAAAAGAACATCTCTCCCTCTTCCTCTGAGACTCCATATCTCTCTCTACCTTTGCTCCACCACCACCACTCCAACCTCCGGCAACCACGAGCACCACCACTGTTGGTAACCTCAAAATTATCCCCTAACTTATAATTAACTAAAAAACATTAAAAAATGCTCATTTACACAACTGCTTTTAATCACCCTACACTCTACTCACCTCAAACTTCTTCTCAACATGTTCTTCTTCTTCCTTTAAACCCTAATTTCCCCAAAAGTCCTAAGAAAACCCTAGTAGGCCACTCCGTCCCTGTATCCTGGAGTTACCTTAGCTTAAGGAACTTTTCTAACCCCAATCAATTCCAAGATTCCATCCTTCTTGTGAGACTTTCATATTAACTTCTCTCTTCATTCCTGCAGCACGAAATGATGTTCCTCGGCCACTGTATAAGGGCTGGAACTATATGCATGGACAAGGAGAAGCTCCATGCTATCACTGAATGGCAGGCCCCGACCAAGATAAAGGTGCCTCAATCCCGATCTCTTTTCCTAATCCGAGGAACGAAGGCCTTTAACCCGCCCTATTAGATTAATGAAATGAATCCGTAACCAAGATTGAAGCGATGACAACCATCAAACCTCCATTTCAAACCCTAAATTCCCAATTCAAACTCCAAATTTCCCTCAAACTCTCCCCCAAACCCACCAAAATCCTCTGTTCTCAAAACCCTAACCACCAACCCCCACCAAAACCCATAACAATCCTCTCAATTCTCCGATCAATCCCCGATTGGGCCAACGGGGTTAAAGAACGATGTATGAAACAACCACGACCACTGTACAAACACTCCGATTGTACCCGTCACCGGAGCTCCATACGCCACCTCAGGCACTTGCTATCTAGTTTGAATTCTAGGGTTATATTATCATAAGTGTCGTCGGTAATTGCGTTTACGTCGGTGGCGGCGGTGGTGGCGAACTATAACATGGCGGTGGTGTGGCATTAGTTGGCAGAGGTGTTTCCGGTGCTTAGAGCGTCGAGTGTTATCCAGCAGCTTTTGCAAACTTGAGGCTATTTTTCCAGCAAGTTTTGATGATGGTAGAAGTGATGTTATGGCTGGGGAGGTCCAAGAACGGTGTTTTCCCTTTAACTTTTATTGGCGAATTTAGGGTTTTTGAGAAATCAATGTTGTTCTGAGTTGATAGGTGGGGTCTATAAGGTATGTGTGACTGATTTATGTGTTATATTGTACTATTTGATTCAGATTCAGTTTTCTAGATTATTGATTTGATATGAAATTGGTGGTCGCAGGAGGTGGTGGTGGCGGTTAGGAAAGAAAGAAGAAAATACTGATGGTAGGTGTTATAAACAAGGGATGTAAAAAGACATAAATGTCCTCACATGAGGTGCACATGATATTAATTAACATTTAAAATTAACTAGGTTAGTGTTAAAGGACCTAAGGTGTATTGAATTTCCCAAATAAATGATTATGACTGTAATTTATTGAAGTTAAAGGCTATCCGTTGCAATCCGGTATAAACATAAAGGACGAAAAGTGTAATTTACCCTAAAACCTATATAAACCAAACAAAAAAAAGTTTCTTTTGCCCCTAGAGTACAGTTTTGATTAAGTTCAACTCGATCAGCTCCTCATCACGTATGTGGAGTTCTTGAAAAAGGCCGATGGAGATTGGAGAGAGATTAGTATCTTCAAGGCGTGAATACAATAAAAATATATACTATTTTAAAAGTTAGTTGTTGGAGTTGTTGATTGAGTACGATTCTGGTGTTAGAATCTATATCCTAGCGTTTTCTGACTTGTTAGATTAGTATCTTCAAAGCTTGAATGCAATAAAAAGTTGTATTATACATGACATACTGAATTAAATAAAACAAAATATCCTAGCAATCCTAAAGTTGATATTTATGTTTTCTGGTATCTTAGTTTAAGAAATTCCACCATAGTATTGTTGTTCATAGATGGTTTATGTTGTTCCAATCACGACGAACCTTGTTTCATCGCACCTATCTGGATTAACGCGATCAACATCAATAATATTCACGACACCTGCTCTTGTTGATCGACATTGCAGAGTGACAAATATGTTGGATAGAGGTGGGCAAGCACACACTAACTTAGGTTAAATACAAAATTAATTCTATAATTATCCTCTCTAATATCGATTTATCTTTCTAAGCCTGTTGATTCCATGTACACCTTTCGTTTTATAAACTTCACTTGGTTCGATCAGCATCCTCATATCGAGTTAGATTGACTCTCTTTTTCTTTCAGTTCGATTTACTACTTTCTACGATTTTATAACAAAATATTACCCATGGTATAAGTGGAAGACATATACATGATGGATGCAAGTTTCAGACACTTGACCCCATAACTATCTATATGATATAACATGACCATAATATCTGATATATATGTGATCAATGATTATAAAGTGCCCACTATATATACACTGACAATTCCTACATTATGATAACAACTTTTGTTGGAAGATCAAAGATCAGGAATTTTGTGTCGGAGGTTATGTTTTATGTCAATCCGAGATGTTAATATCATTAGAGTACTGATGCACACTTTGGTTACAGCCGCATACTTCGCTATCTATACCCAATTGATCGATCCTCCAAGTTTCCACTCAACAATGCATTATTTTCCATATTGCAATTATTGATATTCTTGTCTAGTTTCAATCTGCACACGTTCCGGGCTATGTGAACCATCCGATTACCACAAGACTTTTTGATCAATAGTCACTCGTGTGGTATGTTAAAGGTCACTCTATATCGTGCATCGACTATTTTCATGTATATATTTGACCCATAAAATTTGGTTGAAGATTCTTCCAAAATCTGTAATAACATGCATTTACTTGTGAATATTCCTTGTTGCTTCAATATTCGCTTATTCAAACTCCATTGTTCTTTGTTTTGAGGACAAACACACTTGTAACTTAGTGAAAAATGTTAATGATTTTCGCCTTTCACTTCTTGAAGGCCAATTACCTAGCGCAAATTGTGATTTATCTGATCTTATCGACTAGTAGGGCATTGATGGGATCCCAAGAGTTTTCTGACAGTGTCACCTTAAAACAACGATAGCGGGAGAAAAAAGCGTTTTGACCCGAGATATGTGCTTATTCTAAAATTCGAGCAGTATTTATATACTTGTCTATTATATAATTGTCTATTTACTTGGTGTCAAGTGGGTAGTTATTATTATAGTCATTGTGATTGTAAGTACGACCATTCTTGATTTTTTTATGTAAAGTGGAGTTGAATCCACAATGTGGGTAAAAATTCTATATGAAAGTTCGAAAAAACCCATACAACTTCTATCTTTTTTTAAGGGTTAATGGATTTTAATAATCCTAATTTTCACCTGTTGGCCGATAATAATTCCAACTTTAAAAATTCTCTCCAACGATCCTAACTTGTAAGAATTTGGCCCCCATTGATCATTTTCCAACATAGGTGCACATAAATCATTTAAGGAGTCTACAGGTGCACTTGAATCTATTGAGAATGCCAAATTCTTATATGTTAGAAAATGATTAATGGAGGCCAAATTCTTACAAGTTGGGATCGTTGGAGGGAATTTTTAAAGTTTGAATTATTATTGCCAACAAGTGAAACTTAGGACTATTATAATCCAATACCCTTTTTTTAATTAAAACATTGAAAACCCTAAACCAAGTTGTGGGAGAATGAAACAATGATAAAAGTAAGATTGATGTTTGAGGCCCCATTGCTTATGGAAATTCGAATATTTGGTATGGTATGATTAGATAGTGTGACATGCTTGTCCAATGGAACAGTGAATTGGTTGGTACTTTTTTTTGAACGGCTAACTGCTTTCCACGTGTAAACCCACCCTTTCGGAGCTATGTCCAAAGGCCGACTACTCGACCACCGCTAGAAAGCGTAGCACACCCCTGATGCGCGGAAACCCCGTGGAATAGGTAAAACCGCGCCCCCCCTTGGACTCGAACCCGGGTAAAACCCCGGGCCAAGCCTTCACCGAGATGTCCAAATACCCAGCCTCAGCCAGGGATCGAACCGGTGCCTCCTAAGAAGACAGCCGGCTTCCCCACCAACTGAGCTGGGATAAGTGGACATGAATTGGTTGGTACTAAATTAACTTTCTTCACAAAAATCTGCCACGATATATAATATAGTACCAGAAGAGTTGGCCTTCGTATGTGGGATATTGACGGTGCATGTACACTAGGACAAAAGGACAAATTTTAAGGTTAAATTTGAACACATAAATGATTAGAAAAATAATGAGACAATTATACCATGAAGTTACAAAGTGTTCGAATGATAACAATTGAAGATATAACGTGATGGTAAGAATATACCAACCCAAAGTTTCTTCAAAATATATTACTATCAAAGTTTTTATGCCCCCCAAAGTATAAGGGCTAAACAAGGGCTAAACAAGAGTTGTGGAATGAAATCAAAGGAATTTACTATCAAAGGAATTTCATTGTTATAAAGGGCAGATTAAAGGGGCATAACGAAGTTTTGAGTGTGGTGAATGTTTATGCCCCCCAAAGTATAAGGGCTAAACAAGAGTTGTGGAATGAAATCACTGCGGAAATGGCATTAGAAGAAGGGATGTGGTTGGTAGCGGGCGATTTTAATGCTGTTAGGTATCGTGAAGAGAGGAGGAACAGCGATTTTAAACAGGCTTGTGCAAGCAATTTTAATAATTTTATTCATAATTTGGATCTTATGGAGTACAATTTGGTGGGGAACCAGTTTACTTGTGTTAGAGATCAAGGTAGAAAGCTTAGCAAGATCGACAGGATTTTGGTGTCTTCTAATCTTTTTAATAAATGGCCAGAGGCGTCTATTAGAGCTCTGCATAATCTCCATTCGGATCACCGACCGTTGTTGCTTTCTTTATGCTCCTTGAACTATGGGCATAAACCGTTTCGGCTCTTTAACTCTTGGCTAAAGAAAGATGGTTTTGATGATGTTGTTAGAATGGCGGCTGCCAGTTTCAGTTTCGAGGGGGACCCGGATATTTTCTTAATTAAGAAATTTGCTTTCATTCGGTCAAAAATTAAATCCTGGAGGGATGATATGCTTAAAAAAGAAGGTGATGAGGAAAAAAGGGTTAGGGAGGAGCTGGAAAAGCTAGAAGAAATTATGGAGAGTAGGAGTTTATCGAAGGAAGAAGAGTGGATTTATGAGGAGAGCAACAAAGTTCTTAAGGAGCTCAGTTTTAGTAAAGGGGAAGATCTTAGACAAAGAGCTAGGATCAAGTGGGCTATTGATGGAGACGAAAACTCGAAGTATTTCCATGGCGTTATCAATAAAAGAAAGGCATTGAATTCTATCCCGGGGTTAGTTGTTAATGGGAACTGGGTGACTAAGCCATCCAGGGTCAAAAAGGAGGTTATGTCTTTTTTCAAGCAAAAATTTGTTGAAGAGTGCTCTAGTAGACCGGCTATGATTTGCAGCGGAATTAAATCGATATCTCCAGCGGATAAGAAGTCTATTGTCGAGGGATTCTCTATTAAGGAAATAAAAGAGGCGGTTTTCGAATGTGGTGACGACCGGGCACCTGGGCCTGATGGTTTTTCTATGAAATTTATAAAGAAGTTTTGGGATATTTTTGAGCAAGACTTTAAGAATTTGCTGGATTTTTTTCATAAAGAAGGCAAAATTAATGTGGGGTGTGGATCCTCTTTTATTACTCTTATCCCGAAAACTAAAGACCCGGTGGAGCTCAACCATTATCGGCCTATCAACCTGGTGGGCATTATTAGTAAAGTCATCTCCAAAATTCTCGCCAATAGGCTTAAGTTGGTGATATCCAAAGTTATTTCGGAATCTCAATCGGCGTTCTTGAAGGATAAATTTATTCTCGATGGGCCGCTTATTGTGAATGAGCTGGTAACTTGGTGTAAGAAGAGTAAGAGGAAAGCGTTTTTGCTTAAAATCGACTTCGAGAAAGCATATGACAACGTTAATTGGGCTTTCGTTGTGGATGTTATGAAACAAATGGGGTTTCCGGAGATTTGGTGCAGGTGGATATGGGGAATTCTGAAGTCTGCCAGATCTTCGGTTCTAGTTAATGGTTCTCCTACCTTTGAGTTCAACTGTGAAAAGGGGATGCGTCAAGGTGATCCGTTATCCCCGTTCTTGTTTTTGATTGTTATGGAAGCTCTTTCTCTTATGCTTGATAAAGCGAAGGATGAAGGGTTTTTGAAAGGTGTGGAGTCTCCGAATGATGGGCCGATTGTTTCTCATCTCCTGTTTGCGGATGATGCCATCCTTTTGGGAGAGTGGTCTTCGGAGAATGTGTTGAATGTTGTCAGAATTCTTCGTGTCTTTCACATGTGCTCGGGTTTGAAAATTAACTTGGCCAAATCCAATCTTTTTGGATTGGGGGTAGAAGGAGGGGAAGTGGAGGATAAGGCGGCTAGTGTAGGGTGTAAAGCGGAAGCTCTTCCGTTTCGATATTTGGGGATCATGGTTGGAGCTAATATGAGTAAGGTCAGTAACTGGAAACCAGTGTACGATGTTTTTCAAGCTAGATTGTCTAGATGGAAGGCGAACTCTTTATCCATTGGAGGTAGACTTGTGCTTATCAAGTCCGTTCTTGAAAGCCTCCCGGCTTATTATTTTTCTCTCTACAAGGCGCCTTGCAAAGTGATAAACGATTTAGAAAACTTGATTAGACGCTTTCTGTGGGGGAGTTCTACCGAAGAAAAAAAAATTCATTGGGTCGCATGGGACAATGTGTCTATTCCTAAAGAGTGTGGTGGTCTTGGTCTTAGTAAGCTTAAAGATATCAATCTAGCTCTTATCTCTAAATGGTGCTGGAGGTTTAAGATAGAGGAGAATAGTCTGTGGAGGAAAGTTGTCTCTGCCATTCACAGTGGGATCCGGAGTTGGGATTTTATTCCGTACAAAAAAAATTGGGGAAGTAATTGGAGCAAAATTGGTAGTTGGATAGCTAGATCGAAGGTGAGTGATTTACCATTGAGAAGCTTCTTTAAGGGGGTTCCGGGTAGGGGTGACTCTATTTCCTTTTGGCTTGATCCCTGGGCTGCCATCGAGCCTCTAAAAGATTTATTTCCGAGCCTATTCAACATTGAAGCTGTAAAAAAATGTAGAATTAGCGATAGAATTTCAATCGATTCGGACCAAGTTAATACTCTGTGGCAGTGGAAGAGAGATCCTGTGCAAGGGTCTGAACCGGAGGAACTATTTCAGATGCTCAGGTTATTGGATTCTGTCTCGATGTCGGATAGACCGGATCGCTGGATCTGGATTGGGGAAGGAAAAGAGGACTTCAGCGTGGCTGCTGTAAAAAAAACAATTTTGAAAGGCAGGGGTTCGAGTTCCGGGTCAAAATTTAAGTGGTGTAAGTGGGTTCCCGCCAAATGTAACATTTTCGCTTGGCGTGCGGTTCTTAACAGGATTCCTACGGTCGAAGCGTTGAGGAGAAGAAACATTAACATTCAGAATTCATCTTGTGGTCTCTGCAACGATGGAGAAGACGAGGTAAACCATATCTTTTCTGGTTGCTATGTGGCTAATGTAGTGTGGAGTTATGTTAGTAATTGGTGCCGGGTTCCGCCTATTTTTGCTTTCTCCGTTCAAGATTTAATGGAATATTATGAGACGTGTGGTCTCAAAGATCCGGAAAAAACTATATTTCAAGGTGTGATGATTTTAGCTTGTTGGAGTCTTTGGAAAGTGAGAAACGAAGCCAGGTTCAGGAATGTTTCGGTTAGAATAGAGAAGGTTATTAGTGAGGTGAAAGCGTTAGGGTTCCTTTGGGTTAAGTATAGATCGAAGTTTAAGAGTTTATCTTGGGAAACCTGGTGTAAATTTGTAATTATGTAGTTCGGTTGTGTGTTTTGGGCCCCCCGGTTTCTGGGGTGGTGGTTTTCTAATGAAGTTTACATTTCAAAAAAAAAAAGTTTTTAACTCACATGGGTTTGTTTAATTATATCCATTAGTTAATATGCTAGAGTAATGGTATAAAGTTCGAGGCTAGTACGGACGGGGTGGGTAGCGAAGAAGTTAACAAATTTCCCACTATATTATTCTAAGAATTTGGAGTATGAAGAGAAAGGACATGGTTGATTAGTGAGACGTTGAGGTTGGAATTCGAGAAGAAGAGCAATAAACATGTGTTGATGCAACAAATACAAGACCAACGGTAGTAGCTGGGCTGGTTAGGCAAAAGGGTTGAAGGGTTCAACTTTGCCTAACGCAGGTCGTGGGGTCCCCCCACGTTTGCAAGACGTGGAAGGAGGTTTACTAGTTAGTTTTTGTTATTTGCTAGAGATCTTTCACTGAATTGTATTCAGATTCGGATGTGGGAGCAAATAGAATGTGTGTGGTGGATGTGGAAAGGAGTGACTCGCATGTTAGCAAGTACTCGATGTGAGTGACCAGAGATTGAAGAATCAGAGCTGGCCAGGAGATGTTTTCTGAAGTAAATGAAGTGTCAATTTATAAGAGAAGACATCTCCCGAAGTAGAATGTATTAGACTAGTAACCTTGCTTGCCGTGGAGGGCTTGCCCTTTCGGGGGTTAAAGCCTTTTGACCCCTGGATAATAGCGTGCATTGTGTAGACCTGCTTTGCTTTTGCGGCTGCGAGTTGGTGAAGTGATCTCCGGATGTGACTGGCCACTGTTTCCGCATTGCTTTTCCCACCTCACAGCTTTTCAACCATTGAACCGTTTAACCATTTGGGCGTTTACATATTTAGTCATTTTATTTAGTCTTGGGCTACCCCCGTCATCAGCCCCCCAAGTCAGAGGTTTTTGGGTAGTGAGCTCAAAGACTTCTGACTTTTATGCATATATTTTATTGCCTGAAGGTTTCAAGGGTTCGTTGCTTGAAGGCTTGAAAGGTTGAAGGCAGTTAATATTTGAATTTTAAATAACTGACAATTGATTTGATTGATGTATGGCAGTTGATAGGGTGGCGGTTTTGCAGAAGTTACTGTTTACCATTATTACCCCTATTGTAGGTTTATTTTTGTTTTATATTTGCAAATCTTATCCATTTTCTTCATAATTCTTCCAAGTTTCTGCCATTTCCTTCCTTCTCTATGGTTAGTTTCGGTTTCTTTACACCTTGCATTCTTCATTTTCTGTTTTCAAAAATGGGTGCTCGTAAGGACTTAGCAAAATCTTTTTCCCGGTTAACACAAGAGGAGGTAGATTTATTTTGTGTGGAATATGGTATTGATAGGAAGTTTAACCCAACTGCTCCTGCTTGTGATGTTTCTGTTGATAAGCCGACCCTGGTTCGATTGCCCTGTATTGTCGTCATTTTGAGTTTTCGAATCTTCGCTATCCCTTTTCGTTTTTTGTTTTGAACTTGTTGGAGTATTATCGGGGTTTCTTTTGGGCAAGTTCATCCGAAGGGGATGGCTAGGGTTTTGCATTTTGAGGTTTTGTGTCATGCTCTTAGATATGATCCCTCCCTGTTACTCTTTCGCCGGTTTTTTCGTTTGACTAAGAATGGCGATTGATTTACTTTTGAAACATCCAAAGTTGATTCCTGCCTTATTTCGTCCATGGTTACTACGCTTGGGGCTTGGAAGGATCGCTTTTTCTGGGTTTCCGATGCTATTCTCCCATTCAAGATGGTGTGGAGGCAGCCGGATGCCGTTCTCAGTGACCCGGAGCCTTCCGAGTCTGAGTTGAATGATGTTTTTCTTAAAGCCATTCGGGAGTGCCCTTCGAGGGTTCGTCCCTTTCCTGAGCATTTACTAGTTCTTTTAGGTGTTAGTAAAATTTGGGGGAATGTTGATCGGGATCCAGTTCTTATGAGGAGTGGCATGGGTATGCATTTTCCTTTTTTGCCCTTTTTATGTTTTTCTTAACTTATGACTTATGTGCTGTTGCTTTTTACAGTCATGTTTGCTTTGGACTTTATTAAGAGCGACGATACCTCTGATGTTGTATTTGGGGATGCTCCGTCTGTTCCTGGTGAGAATGTTGTAGTTAGAACTGTTGATCAAAGGTTTGAGGGCTCAGGTTATGTTAGTGCTGCCACTGTCAAGGGTTTTTCTAAGTCTAATGCTCCCAAGTCTTCAACCCGCCGATCTTCTCGTCGGTTGTTGAAGGCTGGTCCTCAATCCACTTCTACTGAACCAGTGGACTTGAGTGATGATATTGAAGTTTCGGAAGATCAAGGTGGTGAAGCAGGTGCTGAGCAGGATAAGGAATTGGTTGTTCATGGTAAAAAGGTTTCAGGCAAGAAGGTTGTTGCTGCTCCTGTTCAGGAATCTTCAAGCAGGGACGTTGAAGGGTTGGATCCGGAAGGGATTTATGTGCCTACTTGGTCGGTGAAGAATGATGACAGCTTTAAAGATGCTGCTGTCTGTGAGGATGCTCTGAGTCACATTGCTCCTCCTTCAGTGCACAAGACCATTGATGGGATGGATGATGACTTGATGTTGTCCCGCATGATTTTGAGTACTTGCAACCTTGCTGCTATGCTTCCTCAAGGCATTGCCCGTTTTCGTCAAAGAATGCAGGAATGTGAAGAATTTTCCAAGAAGAAGGATAAAATGAAATCCTCATTGGCTGGAATGAAAAAGGAAATAGCTAGTTTTGCCGAGAAAGAAGCGGCGTGGGACAAGAAGGTTAGTGACTTGAAGAGGATGCATGAGATTGAGATGGGATATTTGAAAAACAGTTTTGAGGCTAACTTATTGAAGTTGAAAGCTGACCGGGAGACTTTGGCTGTGCAACAGAAGGCATTTGCTAAAGAGAAGGATGGGTTGAAGGCTTTGGTTGCTCAGGCCACTGGGGATAACCAATGGCTCATTGAGCAGGGTTTCCACCAAGTGGTTACCTATCTGTTGCATTCCAAAGAGTTTAACTCTGCTCTTGGTGATGTTTATACTAAACTACTCAATTTAGGAAAACACCAAGGTCTTATTGCAGGTTATAAGCTCCATGAATCTGGTCATTCTTTGGAGAAGTCTCCTTTGTTTCGTCCCGAGGCTTCTGATGTTTTCAAAGGCTCCGTTGAGCAAATGGAGAAACTGTCCTATCCTTTCATTCATCAAGTTTCTGGTTGTTTTGGTAAGCCTCTTGCCGTGTTGCAGGATTTGAAGCCAGAGGGCTTGAATGAGAAGGTCTGTGCTGAAATCTTGGGATCTCTTTCAAGGAAGAGATCCTATTCGGGGGATAGTGATGATACCCTTTCAGGTCAGCCGGATGTTCCCAAGGATGCAAGCTTGGAGGCTTCAGTGATAGGTGGTGATGAAGGTGTAAAGGGTAAAAAGCTGAAGAAAACAAAGAGGGCCAAAGGTGAAGGTTCTGGGATTTCGAAGTCCTCTGCTGATGTTTGATTCGTAGCTTTCTTAGCACTGAAAACAATTTATGTTTTGTGATGTTAACTTGAACAATATTAGGTTTTAAGGAACCCTTAAGGTTCCTGTTGGTTGTGTTTAAGGTCTGTATGGCCGTTGGGACAGTAGTTAAGTTTGCAAGTTATTAGGACTTGCCGTAACTTGGGTTTGAAAGTCTTTTGGGGCTTTCCTTTATATGTTATGATGTTTAACTATTTTCCTTGCGTTGTTTTTTTATACTTGTGCCTTTTTGGTTAAGGCAGGTTGTTTGGCTTTAACTTTCCAAGCCTTTTGGCAGTCTGTTGGTAGGTTGAAGCCTTTGAGGTATCGAGTTGCAACTCGGGTGGCTTGGAGCCTTAAAGGCTTCATAGTTTTGTGTCCTGACTTGGTTTGTACCTTTGTGATTTTTGTCCAATTGATTTTGTTCTTTTAGACTTTCCTTGTCTTTTTGTAACTTTGTCTTTGTCGAGTTTGTGCTGCCCTTATGTTTTTTATACCTAAAAGGGTTCAGTACTGCAGACACTTAGCCTTGGTATTTTTAACAAGAAGATATAGCACCTATCCTTTTTATTATTTCTTTGTTTTTTAGCCTCTTTGTGGATTATATTTTTAAGACTTAGGGAACATTTGGTGTAGGCTGCTCACACCCATCTATGAGACAATTTTATGTTTTCTTAACAAGTCTCATGGAGTTGTATTGATTTAGGAACTCACCCCTTATATAGGCTCGTTCAACCCTTGAACCTATTGAGCGATGTGGCCTGGGAGCTCATCCCCTTATATGGCCTTTGCCATGGAGTTTTTTGCTAGGTTCTCAACCTGATCTTAGGATAGAAAGACAAGTTTTGATAAGACAACTTCATTCATTTAAGCAATACTTGCTTTTTACAAAAGGTATTCATAATTCTGCTTGAAATACATTTTGATACAAACCAAACTTTCCTGTTTAAACATGGAACCTTTTCAGGGTTTTGCCGTTCCAATGTCTTGGAAGCCTTTTGCCTTCTGAGTCAGCCAGCTTGTATGATCCACCTTTGTGTGCTTCAAGGATGGTGTATGGGCCTTCCCACTTTGGGCCAAGCTTTCCTTGATTTTCTTTCTTGCTGGCTTCGTTGTTTCTGAGGACCAGGTCCCCTGGCTTGAAACGTTCGTTCTTGACTTTTTTGTTGTAGTAAGCTTCCATCTGTTGCTTGTATTTGGCCTCTTGAATTGCGGCTTGATCTCTTGCTTCCTCTAGGAGTTGTAAATTCAACATGGTCTCTTTTTGGTTTGTTTTGGGATCCATGTTGACAATTCTTTGGGTTACAACTCCTATCTCGGCAGGGATCACAGCTTCGGATCCAAATACCAAGCTGTAAGGTGTTTTCTTATGGCTTGTTTTTTCGGTTGTTCTAATTGCCCATAGGACACTAGGCAATTCTTCAAGCCAGTTGCTTTCGTATCTTCTCAATCTTGTCTTTATGCCTTCTACTATGCTTCTATTTGTTCTTTCAACCTGACCGTTTGATTGCGGATAAGCCACTGAGCTAAAAACCTGATCGATTTTGTATTCCTTGCACCAAACGCTGAAAGGCTTCTCAGCAAATTGTCTTCCGTTATCAGTGACAAGTACTCCCGGCAATCCATAACGGCAAATGATGTTCTCCCAAACAAAGTCAATGACCTGTTTTCCCGTGATTTTGGCGAGTGGTTTGACCTCGGGCCACTTGGTGAAATAATCTATTGCCACCAACAAGAATTTTACCCCTCCTTTGCTTGGGGGAAATGGACCAACGATGTCCATTCCCCATTTATGGAATGGCCATGCCGAGGTTATCGGGACTAAATCATGCTTGGGACTTTTTGGGATCGGTGCATGGATCTGGCAAGCATCACATTTCTTCAATTCTTCGGTTGTATCGCGATGCATTGAAGGCCAGAAATATCCGAGGTTCATGAGCTTTGCAGCTACCGACCTCGCTCCAAAGTGAGCTCCGCATACACCTTCATGAATTTCCTTGATCAAATACTTACTTTGCTCGGGACCGACACATCTTAGCAAGGGAGCAAGGTAACCCTTTTTGTAAAGGGTTTCTCCTTGTAGTATGTATTGCCTTGCCTTGATTTCAACCCTTTTAGCTTCCACTTGATCATTGGGTAATTCGCCATTTTTGAGGAACTTTTTTATGGGAGTCAGCCAGTTTTGGATCTTCTTCTGTAACCACGTCTTGAACCTCCAATTCATTAATGGATGGGGCCTTCAACACTTCTACCAGTACCTTCTTGGTGAGGTGAGCGAAAGTGAGAGATGCAAGCTTACTTAGGGCATCAGCCTTTTTGTTTTGAGACCTGGGGATCTGTTTGATGTTACACGTTTGGAAGGTACTCATCAGTTCCTTGGATTTTTCTCTGTATTTTTTCATGTTGGGCTCTTTAGCTATGTAGCTATCATTCACTTGGCTTGAGACCAGCAACGAATCTGTGAACACTTCAAGCTTTTCAACCTTCATTTCTTTGGCCAGCCTTAGGCCGGCTATTAGTGCTTCGTATTCAGCCTCGTTATTGGTGGTCTGAAAATAAAACGGAGAGCATATGTGAATTCCAACCCTTCTGGGTTGATCAAAATTAACCCAGCCCCTGATCCTTCAACGCTTGAAGCCCCGTCGGTAAAAAGCTTCCTGGCTTCAGAGTTGGAAGGTTCAGTGGTGGTAGTGTTTACTTCGGTGGTTGTTTGGTTTGGGACTTCCACAATGAAATCAGCCAAGACTTGGGCCTTGATGGATTTTCTTGGGACATAGGTGATGTTATGTTCACCCAGTTCTATGGCCCATTTGGCTAATCGCCCCGAGCTTTCAGGTTTTTCAAGCACACTCTTGATAGGTTGGTCGGTGACCACTTGTATGGGGTGTGCATGGAAATACCTTCGAAGCCTTCTAGCTGTCTGAACTAGGGCTAGGGCAAGTTTTTCAAGGGGAGGGTATTTTGTTTCAGCTAATTTTAAAGTTTTGCTGAAAAAATAAACGGGTACCTGGGCCTTATCTCTCTCAATGGTGAGGACTGCACTGATGGCCTCGGGGGCAATTGAGAGGTACACCGATATCAACTCCCCAGTTTTTGGTGCCGCGATGTCTGGTAGGGAAGCTAGATGTTGCTTCATCTGGTTGAAAGCTTCTTCAGCTTCTTCAGTCCATTTGAAATCCTTCTTATCTGAGCAGTTCTTGAGCGTTTTGTAGAAGGGCAGAGATCTCTCAGCCAACTTGGAGGTAAAACGCTTCAAGGCTGCAAGCTTCCCGTTCAAGCTTTCAACCTCCTTCTTGGTCTTCGGTGGCTTTGTTTCAAGGACGGCTTTCACTTTGTTAGGGTTGGCCTTGATGCTTTGTTTTCCAACAATGTGGCCCAAGAATTTTCCCTCCTCGAATCCGAATGAACACTTTTCCGGATTAAGCTTCATATTAACCTTTCTGAGGTTCTTGAAAGTTTCTTGAATATCATCGAGCATTTGATATTCCGTCTTGCTTTTAATAACCAAGTCATCGACATATGCCTCCATGTTTTTGCCAATTTGGCTTTCGAAGGCTTTGTCAACGAGCCGTTGATAGGTTGCTCCGGCATTTTTGAGGCCGAAAGGCATCTTTTGATAACAAAAGATCCCTTTGTCCGTGTGAAAGGCTGTCTTTTCCTCATCCTCTTTCTTCATGAGGATTTGGTGATAACCTTTGTATGCATCAAGAAAGCATTTGAGCGAGTAACCTGTGAGGGAGTCAACCTTGAGATCAATTTCCGGTAGTGGATAGCAATCCTTAGGACAAGCTTTGTTAAGATCCTTAAAATCTATGCACATCCTCCAAGAGTTGTCTGGCTTCTTGACCATAACCGGGTTTGCAACCCATGACTGGTACTTGACTTCTCGGAGAATACCGGCCGACACAAGCTTTTCAACCTCTTGGCAGGCTGCCAGACTTCTCTCAGGTGCCAAGCTTCTTTTCTTTTGGACCACTGGCTTGACATCCGGTGGTATTCTCAACTCATGCTCGGCAATGTCCCGAGGGATCCCGGTCATATCTTCTGGACACCAAGCGAATACATCACTGTAGTGTGTTAGCAATTTTTCGAGGTATGAAAGGGTCTCTTGAGAAAGGTCTGGATTGACCCTTATTCTTTGTTCAGGGTACTTAGGGTTTATGACCAACCTCTGCCTGTCTTCTTCACTGTTTGAGCTTTCACCTTCAACCATGTAGGCTTCTTGAGAGGGTTGAAGGGTTGCTATGCCCCTCTCGGTAGGAAATTTGACTGTGCCATGGCCAACAGATACGACCATGTAAAATGCACACTGTCCTGGTCTTCCAATGATCACATCATAGCTTGAGGGGATGTTGATAACCACAAAGGTGAGTGGTTGGGTTCTTTCTTTTAAACCTTCACTGAAACGAACATTAAGTGTCAGTTGCCCTAAAGGCTTGAGGGGTATGTCGGCGATACCTTTTATAGAGGTTCCAGAGGGTTGAAGCCTTGAACGTTCTTCATTGCTCAAACGGTTGAAGAATTTTTCGAACATGATTTCAGTGGCTGCCCCCGTGTCTCTGTATGCCCTATATGTTTGCAATGTACCCACGGTAGGTTCTACCACAAGAGGGTTAGAGAGAGGATCTTTCTCCATTGGGGGGAAGCAAACACACTGAAGCTCCCAAGCTTCCAACCGCTGTCTTTTATGAGGAACCCTTCCATCAAAATCCACCATATTGACTTCCTTACCCTTTCCTTCAGCCATTTTGTCCCGGACTCCCTTTACCAAATGAGCGAGTTCTCCGGACTTAACAGCCTCTTCTATTCTTTTCTTGAGTTGGAAGCAATCATTGGTGTGGTGACCTTTTTCTTCGTGAAACTCGCAGTATTGGGTGGAGTTCCCGTTCTTCCTGCTCTTGGGGAGAGGCCTAGGAGGCCGAAAGTTTTGCTTAACTTCTTCCGTTGCAAGGATTTCTTGAGGGGTCTTTGTGAGGGGGGTGAAACTTGTGCCTTTTTCTCTGCTTGAAGGGTTCCGACCTTCAGACCTTCGAAGGTCTGAACCCTTTGACCGCCTGTCATAGGAGTTAAAGTTTCCCCTTTTTCTAGCCGGGCTATTGCTTCGCCAGCCGGATCCCCTTTTTCTTTGCTCTTTAATGTCTACCGCCTCCTCTCCCCGAATGTGGGCTTCAGCCCTTTCGAGAGCTTCTTCCAAGGTCTTGGGCAACGACTTGTTGAAATCCCTTGTGAGATATTTAGAGGTGATGGCATTCATGAAACCGGCCACTCTCATTTTCTCATCTGCCCCTACATAAGTCAGACCTTCCTTCTTGTATCGTTCAATGAATGCACGTAGACTTTCATCATCACGCTGTTTTATCTGGAAGATTACTGTTGCGTCTTTAACATACCGCCTTTGTTGGGAGAAATTGGCTAGAAAACCCTTGCTAAGGTCGTCAAAGCTTCGAACGCTTTGAGCAGGCAAGTCGTTGAACCAAATTCTAGCGGATCCAACAAGAGTTTGCATGAACATTAGGCAACATTCGGCATTTGACCATTTCTCTATCCTTGCTGCACCAGTGAAGATTTGAAGATGGTCTTCAGGATCTTCAGTCCCATCATACGTCCTGATATGGGATGACATCTTGATCTTTGCTTGGAAATCATAATCGGCTATTTGCTTTGAAAAGCATGAAAGGTTACTTGGCTTATATGGTTTAGCCAAGTCTTCTTCAGCCCTTGCATCCACATTATTGCCATTGCCATTATTTCCTTGAGTGGCTAGCACCTGATTAATAAAGTGTTGCCACGGGAAATTGGCCATCATCTGGGTCATCATGTTGGGCATGAGGTTGAAGCCTTGAAGGCTTCCTGGGGCGACTGAGCAGTTCATTCCAAGGGGAGTGCTCATAACAGCACTTCGTGCCAAAGGGAGTACTGACAGAGCTTGCTCCCACGTGGTGGTCGTGGATGCTGGAAAGCTTGTTGCTGGGGATTGTAGGAGCTGGTCAAGGGTCAGCTCATGTCCCAAAGGAGCACCACTAGCAATCGGTTAGGAAGAGAAGATAGGATGCACCGTAGAATTTGTCATAGTGGACTGATAAGGGTGAGGGTTTGAAGGATTACTGGGACCGGCCTCACTTCTTGTTGTAAAAGGAAGGGGAGGTGGTCCGGGAGACAGCGTTAGTTCAGGTTCGTCATAATCTAAACGAATCCTCACTCCTTTTTCTCTTTCTTTACTCACATGTTGGTTGAGAAGGGACCTCAACTCAAGGAAATTGTTGGCAACCCCTTCAGGGGTAAGTTCAACACGTACCGGGGTGTCAGAGACACCGACATTGGGTGAAGGAACTCCGGATCTGGACGGAGTCGGTGTGTTGAAGGTGAGGAACTCGGGTGTGCTCCCCGGAGTTGAAAAAGAAGTTGGTATAGCCACATGAGCTTGGCTACTACCCGGAGTAGAAGTGTTTGGGATCTGATTTACTTCTCCCGGGGATCCATTTTCAGACATGGTGGTTCTACGTGAAGAGAGCTACACTACTAGGTCTTTTTTGAGAAGAAATAGCGGCGTAGCCCCACGGTGGGCGCCAACTTGTTGATGCAACAAATACAAGACCAACGGTAGTAGCTAGGCTGGTTAGGCAAAAGGGTTGAAGGGTTCAACTTTGCCTAACGCAGGTCGTGGGCCCCCCCCCCCCCACGTTTGCAAGACGTGGAAGGAGGTTTACTAGTTAGTTTTTGTTATTTGCTAGAGATCCTTCACTGAATTGTATTCAGATTCGGATGTGGGAGCAAATAGAATGTGTGTGGTGGATGTGGAAAGGAGTGACTCGCATGTTAGCAAGTACTCGATGTGAGTGACCAGAGATTGAAGAATCAGAGCTGGCCAGGAGATGTTTTCTGAAGTAAATGAAGTGTCAATTTATAAGAGAAGACATCTCCCGAAGTAGAATGTATTAGACTAGTAACCTTGCTTGCCGTGGAGGGCTTGCCCTTTCGGGGGTTAAAGCCTTTTGACCCCTGGATAATAGCGTGCATTGTGAAGACCTGCTTTGCTTTTGCGGCTGCGAGTTGGTGAAGTGATCTCCGGATGTGACTGGCCACTGTTTCCGCATTGCTTTTCCCACCTCACAGCTTTTCAACCATTGAACCGTTTAACCATTTAGGCGTTTACATATTTAGTCATTTTATTTAGTCTTGGGCTACCCCCGTCATCAACATGGTTAGGGTGGGCGTCTGTAGATGGTTAAGATACATGAATGGTGAGCTTATTTATCGGGGAAGGAGAAGCATGTGAGGTTGGTTTAATACTAGTGGGATGGAATTAGGTTGATGGAAATATAAGTAGAAGATGTAGACAATGCAGGTACTATAGATACGAAGCTTAAATCTAATTTTGGTCCTAGTCAAATCTAGTGGATCTATAGGCAATGTTCTATCCTAGTAGTACCAAGGAAACCGCATAAGGAAGATTACAATTGATGCTATGGTCGTTCCATGTATTAACCGTCTAGTGACCAATTTCAAGGCTCTACCATGGATCGGCTACCCACGCTCTGAACAAAATTTCGAGTTCCAGCTAAAGTGATAGCCTCGAACTAGCTTCTGCAACAAATGCAAATGTGAATGTATCGAAGAAAAACAATGTGGTTAAAATACTCATTCTTGAATCCCTCTATAAAAAATTAATGTATAGTTTTACAAATTCATGTGTTGTCGACCTTAGTGATAATAAGTATAACAATTATTTTGTCGTCTCTCAAATGATTTTATTCATACAACCTTTATTTCGACACATTGACTCACATCTTGCAAACTTAGAAACACAAAATTGGTGCATTACATTCTTAAGTGATGTTACATATATGTAATTTTATATCCACATGTCAAGAACACTTTGGAAGAGAGGAAAAAAGCTCACAATCCACACATACACTTGTATATCTGGGGTTTACCTCCACATGATCTTTACCTTAATTAGAGATAAGTTATTGGTGATTAATACCAAATTTAGTGAGGATTTTTATATAGTTATCTATGTCGTTTTTCGGTATAGGTGATAAGTTATTGGTGATCTATACTAATTCTTTGGATGCAAAAGTTTTCAAAATGTCCAGGCAGTTGGCCAGTCCCACCTCTACTCTTCACAGAGACCCGGGTTCGAGTCCAGGCAGGGGGTATTCTGCCACCTTCTTCCCAGAGGGAAACGGACTCAGCTCGAGATGGGGTATTCACCGCCAGGCAGCATTGGGACGTTGCTAGCTTGTGGAGTGGGATCACTCCAGCGACCGGGAGGTCCGTGCAATACCCCCCCCCCCCCCCCCCCCAGTTTTCAAAATGTAAAATTGCTCAAAGCCATAGAATTTTTTTCAATCAACGTGTTCAACATTTGTTGGTAGAGAATAATTAGAACAAAAGGTGGTAAAATCAAAACTTTTGAATTGAAGTTGTCGTGTGTGTCACATATTTATATATAATGAGAAAAGTCGTGATTCCTTTTGTTTTCCTTAGACTATTGGGGTGTGGAGGAGATTGGGTTAGGGGCATTGCTTGACACGTGGTGAGGGTGAAATCCACAAACTAATACTAAAAAACTAGGGGTGTGGTGGGGCGTCGCTTAGCTGGGCGTTGCCAGCCATGTAAGATCCACAAGTTAATACTCAAGCCCAATGACTACTTTGAACCAGCCAACCACAGCCCCCCACGTCCCCCCCTCTACTCTTCACAGAGACCCGGGTTCGAGTCCAGGCAGGGGGTATTCTGCCACCTTCTTCCCAGAGGGAAACGGACTCAGCTCGGGATGGGGTATTCACCGCCAGGCAGCATTGGGACGTTGCTAGCTTGTGGAGTGGGATCACTCCAGCGGCCGGGAGGTCCGTGCAATAACCCCCCCCCCCCCCCCCCCCCACAAGTTTTCAAAATGTAAAATTGCTCAAAGCCATAGAATTTTTTTCAATCAACGTGTTCAACATTTGTTGGTAGAGAATAATTAGAACAAAAGGTGGTAAAATCAAAACTTTTGAATTGAAGTTGTCGTGTGTGTCACATATTTATATATAATGAGAAAAGTCGTGATTCCTTTTGTTTTCCTTAGACTATTGGGGTGTGGAGGGGATTGGGTTAGGGGCATTGCTTGACACGTGGTGAGGGTGAAATCCACAAACTAATACTAAAAAACTAGGGGTGTGGTGGGGCGTCGCTTAGCTGGGCGTTGCCAGCCATGTAAGATCCACAAGTTAATACTCAAGCCCAATGACTACTTTGAACCAGCCAACCACAGCCCCCATAGTCAATTTGATTTTCATAACTGATGAACAACAAACATAATACGAACCTATTTTACAACAATGATTTTTTCTATAACTTCCATAACTGATGAACAACAAACATAATACGAACCTATATTACAACAATGATTTTTTCTTTTAATATTTTATGTTTATTATTTATTTCATTTAATATTTTCATTAATCTAGCGCGCCCATGTGTTTATTATTTATTTCACTTAATATTTTCATTAATCTAGCGCGCCTAAAATAATACTAGTAATGTAGCATAAATAATACTAGATCAAACACAACATAACCCAGCAACAACACGGCCCGTATCTAAGCCCATTTTCTTAGCCCAACGACCACCAAAAGAGAAATGTTTATCATTGTTGGTTTTGTCCTGCCCAACCCAAATCCCATTTAAACCATTCTTAAATACCGACCCATTTTATTTGATATCAACTCATCGTCATCAATAAATCAATCCTAACCTAGTATTCCACATTCCAACTCATCAATAGTAAATACTAGAAGGCTGGGTGTCACACGATGCGGCGGAAAATACAGACACGATACAACAAAAAATGCAGACACTATCATGGTGTGCTTGTGCAGTTGGTTCGATTATTATCCGAAATCGAAACCGAAGTCATCAGTCTATTTTATTAACCAATCTCTCAGTTAATCGGTTTGGTTTATTAGGTTAGATTGATGGTTTTTGGTTTGATTAGTTTAATTTCAGATAATAGCCAAAACCAAACTTGGGCTAAACTTTTGCTTAAAAACACATGAAATTGAGGTATAAATATATGAAATGGATGTATAAATATATGAAACAGAAGTATAAATACATAAGATGGAGTTATAAAATATGAAATAAATGAGCTGAAGGTATAAAAATTAGAAATATATGTAAATATGAATGGTTCGGTTCGGTTAAGTTAATTTTGATTAAATGAGTGTACAAAAAAATCGATAACTGAATCTGGTTAATTTGGGTTTCGATTAATCAGTTTTCAGTTATAGTTTTTGTTTGATTCCGTTTCGATTTCGTCAGTTTTCGGTTGGGTTTCGGTTAACGATTGAGTTATTCCTCACCATTCGACACTGTTAATCACGTAAGATTTCAATTTTTTCAATAAATAATATAGCAATACTATAATCAAATGAAAGAGAATAAAATACTCGTTTTTAAGGTGTAATTTTAAAAAATATTAACGTACACTAAAGTTATGTCCATTTAAAAGTTGTGGGTGAAGTTAGTTTTTTATAATGGGATAAATGTAACCACTAACTAATAATCTATGATTTTGTTAAGAGTAAACGCCAGTTTAACCCTTGTGAGTTGGTACTGATATCAGTTTAAACGCCCCTAAGAAAACATTGGACACTTAAGCCACTCACGTTTGCACTTCGCATCAGTTTACACAACTCCGTCCATTGACCTTGATGTTTGTAAGACCCACAAGGGTATTATAGTCAATTCACCCATACCAAACCCTTGCTTCCTAATAAAGCCCCCTACATTGCCTCTGCTATTTCAACCTTTCACCTATTTTTTCTCCACCTGTCCCTCATTAAAAAAACTACGGAGTTAAGTTTTTTTCCGAATTACAAAAAGATGTTTTAGGGCTTTTGATCAGAACGACGATACAAGTCGATTGATTTAAAACTTAGCTCAAAACGGTGCTCCAAACGACGAAAATGGTGTTTCGATCTGGGTGCTTTAATCGACTCATAATCGGTGAAGGAAAAATAGGTGAAAGGTTGGACTGGCATGGGGAATATTTAAAAGTGGGACTGCCAACGACCAATGACGTCTACGAGGGATTATTACAGGCCAATTTCCCTATGATTTAAAGGCTTACCCTCCCTAGTGGATATGCAGGTTCGATTCCCGTCGGGTAATTTTCAAGGGACATCTGGGTGAAGGGACGAATCGAGGCTTTAATCCTGGGTTCGAACCTGACGGGGGAGCGAGGGTTTACGGATTCCATCCGGTTCCCGCGTATTAGGGAGTCCGGTCTCATGGCGGTCGAGGAGTCGAACTTGAACATAGCTTCAAACAGAGTGAATTTACACGCAAGACTTTTTGCCGCTAAAAAAAATATGATTAGAAAAAGCAGGATACATAACCCGCATTTAAAGATATAATCAGCGGATATATAAGTAATATTTGAGTTCACGTGTAGAATAATACAGGAATATGACACTCATAAATATTGTAATCAACATCTTTAAACACAAAATATTTTGAATTATCTGACTTATATTTAAATAGAACCCGACATAGTCTTTGTGATAGCCACTCCTGCAAAAACCCATTCTTTAAGCTAGTGAAAATGTCATTCGAACCTCAACCTGTATCTAAAACACTCGAAGACTGGGACTTCCACGGAACACTCGCTTTGCCAAAAAACGAGGTTGGTGTTAATATAGTGTCTCATCTAGAGTATCATTTGCATAGTAAACTCCTTTGCAAAAAAGAAGTTTTGGATGTTGTTTTGATCCCCCCAACAGATGCAGCCTCTTCGTCTAATCAGCACAAAGTATCGTTATATAAAGGCAACTCAACCTTTATGTTAACAGGATGTAAAAAAGTTTTAAAAGATTATCATTTAAAGGCAAGTGATATAGTTATGTTCCAACTTAAGGAAGTCAAAGGCGAAGATTTGTATGTTTATTTCTCGTTTCTCAAGAACTCAATAGGCGATGAACATAAGAACTCGCAGAGCGATGAACATAGTAATAATTCACAAAGAACATAAGAATTCATAGAGCGATGAAGACGATCACCCGATTAATGATCGATGAAGTCATGAATATAGTAATACATACACACGTATCTATGATCTATATCTATCTCACTACTAGAAAACTACATTTTTTCCTACAAAAGTTTCCTACAAATTTCCCACAACTCAATTTTTTTTACAATTTTCCTACAATTTTTTGACAAAAAAGAAAAACAAAAAAAAACCCAAAACTTATCCACAATTTTCCTACAAAATTGCCACACAACAAGCATTTGTAGCAATTTTGTAGCAAAATATATTATCTTTGTGACAAAATTCCTACAAAATAAATAAGAAATTTAAATTATTTGTTACTATAGCAAAATAAATAATTTAAAAAATAAATTTTCATAATTTGTCGGAAATTTGTAGCAACTAGCTACAAATTTGCGACAAGTGTAATTTATTTTATTTTCCAAGTCTGAATTTCAGTAAAATAAATAATTAAATAACATAAAGTGTTAAATCTGTCGAAAATTTGTAGCAAATTGATCTTATTTGCTACAGTTTTCCGACAAAAAAGGGTCAAATTATTTGTTATTTCTTAAGTTAGTTAAATAAAAAAAATTTAAAAATAAAATGCTAAATTTGTCGAAAATTTGTAGCAAATTGACCTCGTTTTCTACAATTTTCTTACAAAAAAAAGTTATTATATTTGTAATGTCTAAATTTTTGCAAAATAAATAAATTAAAAAATTAAAACTTAAGTTGTAGCAAATTTGTAGCAAGTTGCTACGGATTTCCTACAAAAATGTTATTTTATTTGTTAATTTATCAATTTTAGAAATAAATTGTTAAATTTGTCGGCAATTTGTAGCAAACTAACACACCAGTAGCTACAGATTTCCTACAAAACCATATTTTGTCGGCAATTTGTAGCAAACTAACACACCAGTAGCTATAGATTTCCTACAAAACCAAATTTTGTAGGCAATTTGTAGCAAACTAACACACCAGTAGCTATAGATTTCCTACAAAACCAAATTTTGTAGGCAATTTGTAGCAAACTAACACACCAGTAGCTACAGATTTCCTACAAAACCATATTGATTATAAAAAACATATAGTTTTGAAAATAAAATTTTACATTTGTCGATAATTTGTAGGAAATTGACCTTATTTGCTACAGTTTTTCGACAAAAAAAGGTCAAATTATTTGTTATTTCTTAACTTAGTTAAATAAAAAAATTAAAAATAAAATGCTAAATTTGTCGAAAATTTGTAGCAAATTGACCTCGTTTTCTACAATTTTCTTACAAAAAAAGTTATTATATTTGTAATGTCTAAATTTTTACAAAATAAATAAATTAAAAAATTAAAACTTAAGTTGTAGCAAATTTGTAGCAAGTTGCTACAGATTTCCTACAAAAATGTTATTTTATTTGTTAATTTATCAATTTTAGAAATAAAATGTTAAATTTGTCGGCAATTTGTAGCAAACTAACACACCAGTAGCTACAGATTTCCTACAAAACCATATTTTGTCGGCAATTTGTAGCAAACTAACACACCAGTAGCTACAGATTTTCTACAAAACCATATTTTGTAGGCAATTTGTAGCAAACTAACACACCAGTAGCTACAGATTTCCTACAAAACCATATTGATTATAAAAAACATATAGTTTTGAAAATAAAATTTTACATTTGTCGATAATTTGTAGGAAATTGACCTTATTTGCTACAGTTTTTCGACAAAAAAGGGTCAAATTATTTGTTATTTCTTAACTTAGTTAAATAAAAAAATTAAAAATAAAATGCTAAATTTGTCGAAAATTTGTAGCAAATTGACCTCGTTTTCTACAATTTTCTTACAAAAAAAAGTTATTATATTTGTAATGTCTAAATTTTTACAAAATAAATAAATTAAAACTTAAGTTGTAGCAAATTTGTAGCAAGTTGCTACAGATTTCCTACAAAAATGTTATTTTATTTGTTAATTTATCAATTTTAGAAATAAAATGTTAAATTTGTCGGCAATTTGTAGCAAACTAACACACCAGTAGCTACAGATTTCCTACAAAACCATATTTTGTCGGCAATTTGTAGCAAACTAACACACCAGTAGCTACAGATTTCCTACAAAACCATATTGATTATAAAAAACATATAGTTTTGAAAATAAAATTTTACATTTGTCGATAATTTGTAGGAAATTGACCTTATTTGCTACAGTTTTTCGACAAAAAAGGGTCATATTATCTGTTATTTCTTAACTTAGTTAAATAAAAAAATTAAAAATAAAATGCTAAATTTGTCAAAAATTTGTAGCAAATTGACCTCGTTTTCTACAATTTTCTTACAAAAAAAAAGTTATTATATTTGTAATGTCTAAATTTTTGCAAAATAAATAAATTAAAAAATTAAAACTTAAGTTGTAGCAAGTTGCTACGGATTTCCTACAAAAATGTTATTTTATTTGTTAATTTATCAATTTTAGAAATAAAATGTTAAATTTGTCGGCAATTTGTAGCAAACTAACACACCAGTAGCTACAGATTTCCTACAAAACCATATTGATTATAAAAAACATATAGTTTTGAAAATAAAATTTTACATTTGTCGATAATTTGTAGGAAATTGACCTTATTTGCTACAGTTTTTCGACAAAACAAAAAAATACGCTGATGGGGACCGACAAACTATGTGCAGTGCTTTACTCATTTACGACAAATAATAAATAAAAAGGTCATTTACTCACTTACGATACGATGCGATACCATACCATACCATACCATACCATACCATACGATAAGATATGATACGATACCATACCATACCATAAGATATGATACGATACGATGCCATACCATACCATATTACCATACCATACCATACAATACCATACCATACCATACAACACCATCCATACCATACCATTACCATACCATACAACACCATCCATACCATACCATACCATACCATAAGATACCATACCATACCATACCATACCATAAGATACCATACCATACCATACGATAAGATACGATACCATACCATACCATTCCATATGATAAGATACGACACCATACCATACGAAAAATACGATACGATACGATACCATACCATACCATACAACACCATCCATACCATACCATACCATACCATACCATACCATACCATACCATACCATACCATACCATACCATACCATACCATACCATACGATAAAATACGATATCATACCACACGATAAGATACGATACGATACCATACCATACCATACCATACCATACCATATGAGACGACACGATACGATACCATATTACACGATACGATACGATACCATACTACACTATACTATACGATACGATAATATACGATATGATACGATGCGATACAATACGATACCACCACCATATCTATATTTCTTTGTCTTCGACAACCACCACTATCCATGTGTCTCATCATCTCCGACAATATCTCTGAGTTCCGATCTAGTTTTGTGAAGTTGTGGATTTCGGCGGTGGTGGGTTTTAGAAGGGTTCCCTTTGCAGTTATACTTGAAAAAGGAAATTCTTTGATTTATTAGGGTTTAGTAGCAATTAAATATGAAATTAGTGGTTTAGGATACACAGCAGGCGATAGGGAAGGGTGTTGGATGTAAGGAGGTAGGTAATGATGATGGGAGCAGACGGATTTGGGGCGGCGAAGGAGGTAGGTGATGATTGCTGGATTTGGAGTTGCGGTGGTGACGGTTGGATTTGGGGTTATGGTTGCAGTCGAACTTGGGGTTTTGGGATTTGGGGTTGCGAAGGGGTGCGTTTTATGAACATGCCAATTTAAACAACACAGTTGTATATGTATGTATATGTGTCTATATATATGTATATGTATGTGTGTCTATATATGTGTGCATTATAGAATTACCCATACCGAATTGTTTTCGGTACCCACTATTTGGTGTTTTCAGTATCGGTACAAAATGCAAACCACCTGTACCCAGATTTAAAAAATTTGAGATTTAGGGGCTGTTTGGCAAGCCTCTTAATGATTCATTAAGAGGTTCCCCTCTTATTCGGACAGAGGTGTGGTTGTTTGGTTGGCAAAATGCCAGCCTCTTAATGGTATCATTCAGTCTGTACCATACAGAAATAAGAGGATGCCGAATGGAAAAAAAGACTCTTGCTACCCTCTCATCACCAACACCTCTGCCTCCCTCTCCTCACCACCGAAGGAGTCTGACCCATCGCTGAAGGTGTCTGCCACCCACCCGCTGCCCCTCCTCCACCTCCGTCAACACCCATCATCTCCGTCAACACCTCCGCCGCCCACCTCCACAATCGAAACTCAAATTTTCATCGTCAGACTCATTCTTCAATTCAGGTTATATTTTTTTTTGGCCAGCAAGAGGAAATTATATATCAACCCAAAAAAGAACCAGCTTCCTTAGCAAGAAGCTAAGAAAAGCAGGACACCAAACAACAAACAGACTGGATACAGAACAAGCAAAGTCAACCAAAATCTAGATCTCCAAAATTATTCCAGTTCTCTTTGGTTATGTCTGCAGCTCTAGACCTCTTTGTGATCCAACCAAAATTAAGGTTATATACTATTACATTTCAACTCAAATCATTTAATTACCTATCAGTTGATGATGAACTCAGATCGGTGGTGGGTGTTGATGTTGAACTCAGATCGGTGGTGGGTGTTGATGATGATGATGGCGGTGGCGGAGATGATGATGATGATGGCGAAGATTGAGGCGATTGACGATGATGGCGGTGGCGGAGAACTCAGCTCTGGCGATTGACGATGATGGCGGTGGCGGAGATGATGTTGATGATGATGATGGCGGTGGCGGAGAACTCAGCTCTGATTCAAGCGATGGTGGGTGTTGTTGTTGAACTCAGATCGGTGGCGGAGATGATGATGATGATGGCGGTGGCGGAGATGATGATGATGATGGCGGTGTTGCAAGTAGGGAGAGAAAGGGGAGGGGGGGTGGGGGTGATGATGAATACTGATGATGATGATGGGTTTTATAGAAAAAAAAATTCTATAACGGGTTTATTTTGTGGGGAGGGGTAAAAATGTCATTTTACACTGTCATTCAGATATGGAACCAAACAGCACTTTACTGGTTCAGCACTTACCCATTCAGACCCTCTTACCAATTCAGACATCTTATTCATTCAGCACTTATTGGTTCAGATGTTGCCAAACAGCCCCTTAGACTAAAATGAAAAAAGTGACTATACCAGATGAACCAAAATGAATTTACTCCAAAAGAAATCACAAAAGTTACACCTTTGGATGTGGCCCACCCTTCGGATGTGTTTCGGGTTGAACCGATTAGTCCGTTTAGGTAAACGGACGGGATTCGTGTCAACCTAATTGGGTGATATTTTAACCCATATATAATTTATTATATTTTTTTTAACAAACGTGTTGTATGTCACAAATGAATATTTTATGCCATAATCATAGCTTACAAATGAAACCAACACAATATTTTATAATTATATAAATTTGTACTTTTTTATTAAATATTAATTTAAAATATTGATATGCAAAAAAATAGGTTAAATAGGCTGTGCTCGAAATGACAAACTAATATTTGTGTCGTGTTTAGGTTCATATATCTGACATAATTTTCGGGTTCGGGTTGGATTGAACCCATCAACCCACAAAGACAACCCAATATAGTACCGCTACAACCACTTAAACTTTTACATATTTAACAAGTTTTTAATGACACTTTATATGTTAGCTGAAATTTTAAAACCCTTTAAATGGCACTTTGTATGTTAACCGAAAGAAATTTAAAACACTTTTATAAAATTTTCTCATTTCCCTCGTCAAACTTTTAAAAAATTCATTTCCCTCTTTACATTTTCCCCAAATACATCTGGTTACCTCCAAGATTTTTCCAACCTAAACCAAATCCCGCTTTAATTCCATTTTCCCCCAAATTCACTACTTTCACCCTTTCTAGTATTCTTCTATCTCTATATCTTCCCCTCCATATCCGTATAAACCTAGAATTCACGCTTTTATTTGTTGCTTTTCCTCTTTTGTTCTCACACTCCTTCTTTCTCCCCGGCGAAACTGGCGATGTTAACAAACACCCTCGACCCTCGTTCTACAAATCTATCGGCGAAACTGCATCAGCCATGTTCTTGACAATCATCGAAGACCCTCGTTCCAGTGCAAAATATTTGTTAGTCTACAAGGAACTGTGAGTTATTGGTTCAGTTTTTGCATTAATTTTTTTGCTACCCTTACTAAAATTGCCCTAATTTGAGTTTTAGGAAAAAAAAGAGGATGGCATGGAGTGCCAGTTTTTGCTGCAATTCCAGTTGGGTATGGAGCATCTAATCTTTAGTTGATTCGTATAGCTAAAAATAAACTATTGTCGGGTATCACTTCTTTTCCTTCCAACTTTTATTTTTAACATTTTGTGTTTGGTATTTTTGTTTCATGTCTTGAAATATTCATGTGAATTTCATAGATCGGCTAGATTACGGCACTGGGTTAGGGTTTTCTGTATTTTGCTCGCTGAAAAGTTAAGACTTGATTCTTGGATTTAATTTAAGTCATTAATCTGTTTTTAGTGTCTAGCATGATTTGAAAATTCAATTATTTTAGTGCTACTTGAGTTAGTTGATTAAAATGATTTAGATGGTGTTAAGCGTTAGATATACATTTTTTTTGCGACGTTCGACCTATTTGACGCGTTTCTTTAATTACCAATATTTGATGTTCGTCCGACCCATTTGATCCTTGTTGTTTATTGCTATATTTGATTTTATACGCTTGACCCGTCCATAAGTAAATTGGTTTAAATTGAACTTTATAGCAATAAAGTTAGCCTCACAGGCAATGTGCAGCTTGTTCTTTAGAATTTATTGAGGAATTTTTAAAGTATATACTTTTGAAGTTGTTTTTAGAATTGACGTTATAGTTTTTTTTCGTTATCATTTTCTGCAAACTGCAAGAATCGTCGTTATTAACAAAAGATTTTCCCTTGCAATAAAAGGTACACTTCTGTGCTTTGATTTTAAGCAGAAATGAGACTATACAGTAGATTCAACAAAGAGGTACCTTTTTTTTTAAAAAGCTGAACTTTTATAATCGGCCTGTTTGGTTAAATTGTTTACAATTTTTTTGTTAATAATTACTGTCTTATGATTATAAAAATGACTATTTAAGTGTTAATTGACTTATTTGATTAAAACGATGTAGGTGTGTTAAGTATTGATTTGAAAATACATTTTTTACCCATTTAACCCGTGTCTTTTATACCAATGTTTAATTTTCGACTCATTTGACCCTTTTTTTGTTTACATGTTTGACAATTCATATGTAAATTGGTGTAAATTGACACGTATACAAATCTTGGTTTAGAAATGGGCGATGCGGTGATGGAAAAGCATCGGATTTTGGGATCAAAATGCATCGTAGTACCTTGCACCAGTTGGCCTTACAAGCTAATGTGCAACTTGTTCTTTAGAATTTATGGAGGGTTTTTTAAAGTTATTGTTAAATTCGACATAATGATTTGTTTTTGTGATCATTTCCTGGAAACTTGAAGAATCATCGTTTCTAACAAAAGCTTTTTCCTTGCATCTTTGCAGGCCAAACAAATATGGCATATCAGTGTATCATAAACTTGCATTAGTTATTATTTGTTATATTCCACGATAATTCAGTTTGGATAAAAGTAATTTCACCGTCTCTTAAGTATTAATGCTTTTATTAGTAGATAAAAAGATGTGAAATCCAAGTACGCCTTCAACCATAGTTGTCAATAGCGAGCGTAGCGATCGCTATAGCGCGCTACATAGCGTATAGGTCTAGGTTCGCAATTAGTGTTGTATCGATAGATAGCGATACTAGCGACAATTTACTTTATTTTTTGTTTTTTAAATATAATAACTATTAAATATAGCCGGATTTTAGGCTTTTGTTAAATATACATGTAAAATAGCATATATACCAGGGTATTTTGATATAATGTACATATTAGTTTTTAATTTTTTTTCTAGTGTATTGCTATTTATAGATAGCTACCTGCTATTTCTATTCATTATGTAGCATATAGGTACCTTATCAGTTATCACTATTTTTCATTATTCGCCATTAACAACTATGCCTTCCACCAAAAAAAGACTCGAACAGGATGCCCTAGAAACAATTGCTGAGCTTATCGAGTCTTATCATGAGTTCATGCCTGTTTGCAGTTACTGAAAACTGGCATCTGAGCACAGTTTTAGTACTCGATCGGAGGCTGACAAGACAGATTCAGATCACGTCAAATCAATTATCTATGAAGAAATGCGAGTTGTAAGTTCTTATCTTGTATTTATGCTTCTAGTTCAACATTTTTTCATACACCCTACTTTTTGGGGTCTTTTGGTTATCAAACAAGGTACATTTTAGCCTACAAAATGATCTTAATATTGAATTTGTTCTTCCTGAGTTGAGTAATCTGCATAATTCTGATGAAGTCTGACATGATCGTATTATTCTGCAAATTTTGACTCAGATACAGAGAAGCATGTGCAAACTTGAACTATAAAGAAAGTTTACTAACGTTTTAGCTTTATCAGTATTGGTATCTGTTGCTTGGATTGGTTACAAGGTACTCTGCCTTCATATGCATTCAAGTGATTATATTTATGGCAACTCATGTTCTTTCTTTTGCTTCTTCACTATCTACTAAGTATTTAACTTTAAAATTTTTATTCAGTTGTACTTCAACGCAAGTGATCCCTTGAGTGAACCATGGAAACGAGCTTGAGTTGTGACATGCTTTCTCTGGTCTCCTACCCATGATCATACCTGGTAATATTTTAATTTTTTTGCCATTTATACATCTTAATATACGTTCTCATAATAGGGTTTAAATAAATATTTAATATGTATTACCTACCTTTTATTTTTTTTCCTCAGAAGGAACAATGCCACTGATCCTTCATTTGTAAACTTTTGAGTCCTAGTTGACTCTTTGTAAAACAGATTGATGGAGAATTTCAAAAATTTCAAAATTTTTGTAAAATATTTTTACTGTTTGCAGATATTCATACTCAGAGGTTGAGGATATACACCCAGTAAAAAAACGTGTGAAGGATATATTTGACCAATGAACGCGTGAAACTTCACATGACCTTAACATTTTCTCCTTATTTATAGATGAAAACAATAGCGGGTTGGGTAGCGAGTCAAAATGAGTGATATGGTGCTCGATTTGATGCAAATTATTTTTTTCCCAGCCTCACCCCTAATTTTTATCATTATTGGAACAACGAAAAATGGCAAAAAAAGTCAATAGCCGGGAGAGCAAACCGCAAAAATGACTTGTGCCGTCATACAGGCGGGTCAATACGATTTGATCAACATCGTATCAACTTGGTAAGCTAATCATAATTATAAATATTATTAACTATCTCTATATTTTACACTTTTAATTTACAATACTCCTTTTTGTGTAGGACAAAAGAGGGTAAAACAGTTGGATACAAGAAAGTATTGTTACAGACCCACGCCACTAAGAGGTGCAAACAAATGTTACAAGACAGGGGGATAAGTGAAAATGATTTTGATTCGTTGGAGTTTTTTACCTACCGTGCAAAGCGTTTATACGTAAGCTCTCTTCTATCATTTATTTATAATTATGGTGTCACTTCAAGCGGATCCTCTTTGATTGACTGCATATTGGCTTTTGCGGATTCAAGCTCATTGGTGAACTTCAAAACTCCTTGCAGGGACTTTTTTGTGGCATTGCTTTGAAAAGGTTTCATCATTATGTGATAATCTTTTCTGGATTCATAGATGTATATACTGACTGAATACTGATTTACCGATTACAGATTTGTTGGGGTTGCAGGTAATCTTGGTGCTATTGTTATCGCTTTAGAAGACTCTTAAGAAACCAGGTATTATTTTAACTGTTGCTCGTTTGTTTATTGATTTATGTAGTATGGTCTTTAAAATATCTCCTGCTTCACTCTTCCAGATTCAAGATTACCCGAACCCTAATGAAAATCCTTTTCCGAAACCGCTCTCAGTTCTCGCAACCTACCATGCTCACCACCAAATTCAAGCAACGCTAAAGCTAGCCAGGTAACCACTCTACCTATTTTTTATTGTCAATTTAATAGAAGTGGTCTGAGTTACTTTCTTGATTTTGTTATAGCTCATAAACATATAGTAGTTCTACTCATATAACAAAAAAAATTACTTTCACTTTCAAACTGTTTTAGAACTCCTTTTATAGGTCCGGCGGCCCTTACCTTATGGCCCATGTATGGGGTTGACTTGTGACTAACCTTATTAGGTGGACCTTAAATGCTGGTGTAGTATGTTGGGTACGGGGTTGATTAGCCGAATTGTGCCCCTCACTACGGCTCAAAATTGGTTCAGCAAAGAACAAACGAAAAACATTTCCGAGTACAACGTTGTAAATTGCTTGCTCCGCCGCAACGCGCGGGTTTCCCACTAGTTTAGAAAAAGTTAGTATATTATTGAAATATTATTAATTTTGTAATTAATAAAAATATTTGTAACCATTTTGTGTCTTCTTCTTTCAGGCCTTTTTATACTTCTCGGAAAGCGGTATCATTATTACAATTTACAAATGGGTGAAGTTCCACTCTCTAGGTATTTTTCTTCAACAATGCATGAATTGGTATCTGGAAGGCAACATAGTTAGTTAGTCACCACTCAATTTCTCATGATTTTTCAGCGAATTCGATGTTTGTGGGGGCTGGTTTGACTTAGAAAGAGAACGAGAGGCCCGACAAAACATAAAAGCCCGTTTCGAACAATTTCAACAAGAGCGTGAAAAAGAGCGGGCCGACCAAGACGCATGGCGAAAAAATATGGAAGAAATGGTGAAAAACATCGGAAAGAAGTAAACAAAGCTCTCGTTTTGTTAAGTATTGGAATGTTGAATTAGTTTTGAATAAAAAACTTGCTCTTAATTAGGATTTTGTGTTTTGGAATGTTTTCGAACTTTTGGAAGGTTTTAGAAGTTGCAGTTGTTTTGGAATTATCTATAATTTTGCTTGCTGCAATTTTTTTGGAATGCTTTATATTTTGCTGCATTTTTTATATAAAAATGGTTTTTTAAAATATATTGTTAATTTGTCACAAATCTGTTGCAAAAAAGTTGTAGGAATTTTGTCGCAAATTTTAATTTCTAAGTTGTAGGAAATTTGTAGCTACATTAAAAACTATATTTTTTATTTGTAGGAAATTTGTCGCAACTGTTTAGAGAAAATTTAATAACTTTGTAGGAAATTTGTTAGAAACAGTTAATTTTGTAGATAATTTGTTGCAACTGTTTAGAGAAAATTTAATAACTTTGTAGGAAATTTGTTGGAAACCGTTAATTTTGTAGATAATTTGTCGCAAATTGTTTAGAGGAATTTTATAAATTTGTAGGAAACTTGTGGAAAGTTTTATGATTTGTAGGAAATTTTGTCGCAAGAAAGTTTTATAGTTTGTAGGAATTTTGTCGTAGAAAAGTTTTAAAATTTGTAGGAATTTTGTCGCAAGAAAATTTTATAATTTGTAGGAATTTTGTCGCAGAAACGTTTTATAATTTGTAGAAATTTTGTGGCAAGAACGTTTTATAATCTGTAGGAATTTTGTGGCAAGAATGTTTTATAATCTGTAGGAATTTTGTCGCAGAAAAGTTTTATAATTTGTAGGAATTTTGTCGGGAAAATAAAAAATTATGAATATTTTTTTTAATAATGTTACTAATTTTAAAAATAAAATATCATAAAATAATATTAAAAAAAGGCAAAAACGTGGAAGAATTGTCGGAATTTTGCAAGAAGAGCGTTTTGTCAGTATTTTGTAGCAAATTTTGCGACCAGAGATTTTGTAGGAATTTTGTAGCAGATTTTGTAGGAATTTTGTAGCTAATCCGGTTACCCACAAGTTTATATCCTACGAATTTTTTTGTAGGAAATTTGTGGGTAAGACCAATTTGCTACAAATTTGCTACAAATTTGGTTGTCACAAACTGGACAATTTTCTAGTAATACTATATAAAGCATTTGACATGTACACAAATGTAATTTCCATACAATTTTTAAGACGTCAGCCCAAAAGTCATCCTTTGTTTCTCTAAATTTTTATCCCTTCTCCCAAAAATTTGCCCCCCAATGTCATCAAACCTAATTGAACTCAAGAACTCAATAGGCGATGAACATAAGAACTCACAGAGCGATGAACATTTTAATAATTCACAAATCGTTGAACATAAAAATACATAGAGCGATGAAGACGATCACCCGATTAATGATCGATGAAGTCATGAATATAGTAATACATACACACGTATCACATTATATAACACATTAATATGCTATGTCAATGGCCAATAGTTTTTATTTGAACAATTTTTATTATTTATCTTTACACTTTATTGTAATTATTGTTTAGATCTTGAAATTTTAATTTTTTACTTCGTTATTTTTTTCATTTGTTTTTCGTATTTCCCCTACACATGCAAAATTTATAGATTTTAAATCGTGCAATTTTTATAAACATGTTTTGAGCCGGCTTAAATATAATATGTTTTTACGTCTTTTTTCTCGTCTTCTATTTTTACAACGTAAGTTTTTAGTTTATTTTTCGAAATGTGAAATGTTTTAAGATTTTAATTTGTGTTTTTTTAACATGTTTTATGCTGGTTGAAATATAATTATGCTTTTATGTCTTCTTTTCTCGCCTTCATTTTCCTTAACACTAATTTTAACGATATAATGTTTTCCTAAATTTCGTATGCATTGGTGCAAGTCACTTATTTTATCTATATTATGAACCATCGTGGAGCCGTGTCCGTCATAATTTACTTATTTTTATATATGTTTTGAACCCGTCGTGAAGCGCGAGTAGTAACCCACTAATTGTCCTTAAAATCATAAAGTACTTAATTGGTTGTTCTATTTAACTGTCGTCTATATATACGCGAGTGCATGCGTTTGAACAATTAATGTTGATTTGAGTATTACTATATACAAACATACAATAATAATATTATGAAGTTATTAAGCACAGATTTCTCGTTACATCAGCCTTGAAGTTCATAATTAACAAGTTGATCCTATTAGACTTTCTTGTTTACTTAGTTAATTGTTTGTAAGATGTAAAGGGTTTACAATCACATATTTCTAAAAGAAATAAATTAATGAAAGAAGCTGAAATATAAAAAAAATAGGTAAAAGAAAACCTAGCCCTATATTTCATTTCCAATTTACCCCTAAGAGGAGTGGGGTTGATCATCACTCATCATTCACAACATCCAATCAAGTTCCGTCATGTCATCAACCATTATTCCATTACTCACAACCTTTTTTTTAGTGGTAGTGGTCATCACTAGTGATGGAATTCCATCACTCAAACCTTTTTTTAATTTTTTTAAATTAGAAATTAACAATAATAAATTTCATTAAAATTAAAACATACTAGTTCAATTAAACATACTAGAAATATTTTAGACTACAATTTAAAAAAATAATAATAAAGAAACTTTACTCCTCGTCCGAATCATGAAACTCCAAACCAAAAGAATCTACTAGTTCGATTAAATCGTATCTCAACCGAAAGTGAGTTTCTTCATCACGCAAGTCTTGTTGGATATTTTTTGGAACGTGAACTTGTGTAGGAGGATCCGGCACCCAATCTGGAGATATTGCACGTCCGTTTTCTTTGATTAGCATATTGTGTAATATGATACATGCACATACTATGCTATACATTGATTTCTTGTTCATCGCACGAACCTGTCGGTAGGGATGGCAAAAATACCCGAGCCCGACGGGTATACCCGAAACCCGACACAAATGGGACGGGTATACCCGATACCTGATGGGTATTGGGCCGGGTATGGGATTAGTTTTAAAAATTTTCGCGGGTATGGGTCGGGTATGGGATTAGGTGATACCCGACCCGATTACCCGAAACCACATACCCGTTTACCCGAACTATATACCCGATCATAAACCCGAAGTTTTTAGTTTATATTTTTATTTCCTGTTAACCCTTATCTATTAGTGATTTATTTTAATATGTTCATAACGTGAAAAAATAAATTTTCTTTTAGGATATGTATTTGATAATAGTATTTATATTTTGTATGTTGTGAAGTGTATACATATAAGTGTATAAATATTATAAAGTTATTATTAATTTATAATAAAACTTATATGTATGTAATGTATATTTTTAATTTATAATAGTTGTTGCATAAATAAAATTATATAATAATTATTGTGACAACCCGTAATTTACGGCTCTCAATTACGTGATTAACAAGTGGTTAACGCAATAATAAATAGTGCTTACGACGCTAATTAACTTAAACAGGCCCTTGGAGTGCCCAGAAACGTTTGTTCAGCTATACAGTGCGCGTGTGGTGATTTATGGGAAATCTGCTGAATATGACGCGACAACGGACTGAAACCGTACGAAATGCTGACGACACCGACAAGTATGGATGTTACACGAATATTTATGCTTATGGAGTTTGGGCTGCGATAGCAGGTCCTGTGGGAATTACGGGCCACTTACACATGAGATGGGCTTGTGGGCCCTGGGCCCAGGCCCAAGCCCAAAACCCACAAGCCTAAACCTGCATAATATACAAGATCTCTAGGAAATCTTATAAAATCTTACAAAAGATTTTTACAAATCCCTACAAAATCTCTTAAGATTTCAGCAATCTACTAAATCTTAACCAAATATTCATGAGATCTCTAAAGATCTTTAAACAAAGGACATAAAGAAATAACAAGAGTCAATACCCACAAGAATTAGTATAAAACCCCCCTTCTCTTTTGATCTTCAGACCAAAACAACACACACACCTAAATCTACCTATCCCTTCTCGGTTACTCCCTACAAACCACAAAAGGGCTTCATCTTCCAAAACATCAACACTATCTCCACTCTCATATACTCCCTCTCCCTCTCAAAATCCGATGACCGGAACAGAGATTCCGGCGCCCCTATCTCCGGTCGTCGCACAACCCCCCAACGGCGACCACCTCCGACCTCCTCTTCATCTCACACCCACAAGACCACCACTCACTCCTCTCGGTTACACAGCCGGCCACCACCGTTTGGTGGTGGCGCACGACGTCGACGCAGCAAGAGAGAGAAGAGATGAGAGAGAGACAGAAGAGACTGCAGAGAGAGAGAGAGAAAAAGACCAGCGGTACGCGTCTCGGTCCGGCGGTCGGCGTCTCGGACCGGCGGTCGGCGTCAAGGTCCGGCGGTCCTTGTTATTACCCGACCGGTTTCGTCGATGTGATGATGATTTCGTTGATGCTGATGATGTTTTAGTCCAAATCAGAGCTATATCGGGATGGCGGGTTCTGTTTTGGTTTTGTCTCGGGTTTCTGTTCGGAAGCCAGCAATGGTCAAGTGGGTTCTGTACGGGTCAGATTTGGGGATTACGGCTCGCTCGGTTCACTCGCGGTTCAGACTTGATGGTTTGGTTGTTCGGGTCATGTTACGGTTCGGGTCGCGTGGTTCGGTCAGGTGGCTCGGTTCTGTTGACTCGGTCGAACCGAGTCAACTCAGTCAACAGATGGGTTCGGGTTCGGCTCAGTCAACAACTCATCAGTTTCGGCTCAAGATATGGTTTTCGTGAAGCGGGTCAGGTCGACTCGGTCGAACCGAGTCAACTCGGTCAAAGTCAGCCGGTCAACTCGGTTGACTCGGTAACCCAGTCAACTTTTGTTCGACGTTCAACTCGGATAAATGGTAAAGGTTTAACGACGAGATTAATTTGTTATTCTTATGTTTTTATCGTACGTGACAAACGAGCTCGAACCGATTTAACTATAGTTTATGTTTTGATATAGTTGACAAAGTTACATGCATATTGTTTGAATTTTGAAAAATAACGACAACTTGTGTTGTCGAGGCCGTCCAAAAACAAAGGAAACTCTGCCCGTTTTTCGAGAAAATCCGTAAAACGAAACACGTTTTTAATATAAAGACACTTTATATACAAGTGTATAATATTTTCGACGACACTTTACAAGCATACGGAAACGACAATTCTTTATAAAATAAATACATTTTATATATTTATTTCAAGCGTCAAACAACTCGTATTCGTTTTACAAAATAAATATAGTTTACATATTTATTTCGAATATCAAACAACACGACTTTGTTGTATAAATATAGTTGTATATTTATTTCAAACACGCGGAATCTTTTATAAAATAAATATAACTTTTTATATTTATTTCGAACGCCGAAACGGCATATACATATATTTTGGCAAAAATATACAAGACGCAATATATATACATAATACAAGTTTATTATATATTACTTTCATACGAATATTCCTACATACACAAACGACTTCTCACGGCAGTTTAACTTAGTCGTTTTCATTAAGTTAACTATTTACCGTCAAATCGTGCGATCAACGATTCGGTAGAGCTCGGTGACACGTAGTTTAGTTACTATGTTATTTAGAAACTTATTAGGTATTCCGTGTTAGGAATATTGTAGAATGCACGCTAGCGAGTCTCATCTTGGAAACGACATCACGAAGTCGTATTTAGCTAGCTTTGCACAGGAATATTCAGGTGAGTTCATAACCCCCACTTTTTACTATTTTACATTTTTATAAATGTTTTCGGGGTGGAAAGACATGCACGTTTTGCAAAAACATACAAAGTTTAGAACAAACGCAAAACTCGTATTTCTAAATCATATTACGAAGGGATTTCGAGAAACACAAATGAATTACGAAAGGTTTATACTAAACATACCGGTTTTTACAAAAACAAATGCTTATTTTTCGAAATGTGAATGATATTTGGCCAAGGTGACCGGGAATCTGGTCAGGGTGACCAGGAATCTGGTCAGGGTGACCAGGGATTCGGTCTGGGTGACCGGGGATTTATTTTATACATGGTATGGTTAGCGTAAGGAGGTTTACTACTTAGATCATGTGAGTGGGTAGGAGCAACATGAGGCCATTAGTCCTCATGGTAGGAACGAGGGACAGGAGCGGTAGATCTATCTGGGTGTAGCGAGCCCAGCCCCAGGCCAAACTAGAAACGGACCTCGGGGTGACTTCGTGCCCGACGCATAAATCTGCTTGGTTTGAGTCTCCCTACTTGCACTTCACACATATCAATGGCCTTGCAAACCATTGGTGATCTCTTTTTCCTTATTTGCTACATACCAGGGACATATATACTTACGAAACTACTTGTTCATACAAATTAAAATACCATGTTTTATATAAAATTCAAAGCACATGATTTTACGGGTAAGGAGTCAAAGTCAGGGTGGGCATTGACGGTTATGCGAACATTACAAATACAAGGCTTTACAAATACATGGTTTTATGAACATAACGTGTTACAAACACAACGTTTCCATATAACTTGGCAAGAAAATGATTTTTAAATTCATTTTCTCAATACTATTTCAAAAACCGGTTATTCCAAAGATTTATTTCAAATCTTTCATAACTTAAAAGATTTATTTCAAATCTTTTACAAACAAACTATGAACTCGCTCAACTTTATGTTGATTTTTCGCATGTTTCTTTCTCAGGTTACTTTTCAGAAATTATGGAACGGTTGGAATAGGAGAACCATCGAGAATTCGAGTACTTAGCAGGCGTTCAGTTTCTAGAAGTCTTAGCTATTTGCTTCCGCTGTGCAATGACGATACCAGTCCAGTCACGCCAGCTCTGATAATTTCGGGGTGTGACAATTATAATAGTAAAAAATGTATTTGGAAATCTCAATGTATATCTTTTAACAAACTAATGGGTATACCCGATACCCGCGGGTATACCCGGTACCCGACGGGTAATTACCCGACAAATACCCGACGGGTATTGGGTCGGGTATGGGACACGATTTTACAACCGGGTATGGGTATGGGATTACCAATACTCGACCCGACCCATTGACATCCCTATCTGTCGGCTTATGCCCCATCTATCCTTTAAAACACCAAAAGCCATCTCAACATCTTTTCTTGTCGATTCTTGCAACTTTTTGAACATGATTTTTTTAACCTCAACAGGAAATGAAGGAGCTTTCACAAAAACAGACCATGATGGGTAGATACCATCCACAAGAAGAAAGCATCATCTTTAATATCGCCCGTTAACATAGAATGGACAAAAGGGTGCGGTACCGTCCGTTACGGTTTGGAACAACGGCGACGTGTGCAAAACATTGATGTCGTTGTTTGAACCTGGAACACCGAAATATGAATGCCAAAACCATAAATCATTCGACGTCACCGCTTCAAGTATGATGGTTGGTCTTTTGATGTCACCCCTAACATACGCCCCTGGCAAGTCTCTTGGACAATTTTTCCACTCGATATGTGTACAATAGATGCTACCGAGCATCCCTGGAAAATGCCATCTAGCCACATGTGCGGCGTAAAGACGTGAGATGTCGTGTCTTGTCGGTTTACGTAAAAACTCTTTACCATACAATATAATGACCGCGTTGCAAATAAATTGTAGACATTCACGGTAAGTTCTGGCCGCCATAGCTAGGTATTCATCAAATTGATCGGGAGGGTTACCTGTCGCTAGTTGGCGAATGGCGGACGTGCATTTTTGTATCGGCGTGAAACTTGGTTTGCCCCTCGCATCGTAACCTTCTTGAAACCATTCTTCGGTTGATTCGATGTCTCCAACAATCTTTAAAAATAATTCTTTTGGTAAACGAAACTGATCTCTAAATGTTTCGGCATTGTAGATCGGATTCTCCACAAAATAATCGTTCATTAACATTTCGTTGGCATGTATACGATCACGATCTACGATCTTCTTCTTTGGGCGGGACGAACTTGATTCAAGTTCGTTATACACCGACACAAAATATTTAAGCGTCTCATTGTCAGAAGACGACTGGGTATCGATATCGCTGTGATCCATCGGAAACGTCGAATCCGTAGAAACATCCATTTGAGAAATATGTAGAATGTGTGATATGTGTTTGTGTTTTGGTGTAGGTGAAATGGTTAAAAATTGAGAAGTATATACAAATGGTTTAAAGGTTTTTTTTTTATTAAAAATTACCGTTTTTTAACGGTCAAAAATGCCAAACGGTCACATTTCAAATAACTTCAACGCATGAAGTTTTCCACACATTCTTTTTTCAACGCGTTAAATTGTATGGTGGCGGCGGTGTGCAAATTGCCATCACGCGTGAAGTTTGTTCATCACGCTGCCACCCTGCCTCCCCTAAGTGATACAAAAATTTTCAAACAAGAAAGTTGATGCAACTTCTGCCACCACAAAACGGGCTTCAAGGAGGAAGTGGTCGGTGGTATATTATTTATACCATTTATTGTATTGGGCCAATTTCATATATACTTTTACAAACTTTAAAAATATCATATATATATATATATATATATATATATATATATATATATATAGGGTAAGGTTATTGTAAAAAAGACCAAAAGTGTGAGAAATGTAAGAAAGAATCTCAGCCATTAGATCTAAATTAATTGAAAAGGGTAAACAAGTAATTTTATCATTAATTCAATTAATTAAAAACTTCTCATAACCGCCACCTTAATTATAGGAAGTATATAACACCATTCAGCAAGTATATAACACCATTCAGTAAGTATATAACACAATTCAGCAAGTATATAACACCATTCAGCAAGCATATAACACCATTCAGTAAGGATAACACCATTCAGCAAATATATAACACCATTCATTGACTAAACATCTGATCGAAACATATTTTTTTCTCTATATAAGTATAGCAATATGGTACTCATATTAAAGATAAAAAAACGCTCGATATTATGGTGTAATTTTTTTTTAAAAGTTAAGTATAAAAAGTTATTGACGTTTAAAAAAGACGGGGGGAAGTTACATGTGCATTACCTAATTTCTAGCGGGTTTAAAAGACTATATTGCCCCTAGATATTTCAAATTAGTCCAAATTAATGAAAATATTTTACAATTTGGTCCCTATTGATCTCAACCATTAGATCAAAAGATCTAATGGCTGAGATTTTTTCTTACCCTTCTCACACTTTATACCTTTTTTTACAGGATCATCTACCTATATATATATATATATATATATATATATATATATATAGGAGAAAAATCCGTTAGGAACCACCCTTTATTGCGAGAACCGCGAGAACTAATGTGAACACAACCAAAAATACCTAAAAATAGCTAAAAAACACACAAATTTTTTTTTACTATTTTTTATAAAAAAATCGCTACTTTTAGTAGAAAAAAATAATTTTTTTGGCTACTAAAAGTAGCGATTTTAATGTAAAAAATATTAAAAAAAAAATTTGTGTGAATTTTGATTTTTTTAGATGGTTTTTGATTTTTTTTAGGTTTTTTGGGGTTTAGTTTTGGCATTTAGCTTGGGGGGGGGGGGTTAAGTTTTATTTTTTAGGGGGGGGGGGGGGGTTAGGGTTAGTTTTTTTTAGATTTTTTTAGCTATTTTAGGTTATGTTCATATTGATTCCCGCGGTTGTCACATGAACCTTATCTTATATATATATATATATATAGGTAAAGAGTATGGTACAAATATGGTTATCATACATTATGTACGCTATATTGTGAGCCGTACACGTGTCCAGATTCAGTTTGGGTTTAAGAAGGTTAAATCAGACAATTAACATAACCATTAGAGGGCAAATTCGTCTCTTCGTTCATTCAGCGAGAAGTTCGTTACACTGATATCCCGGTAATTATTATTCAAATCAGTTTCAAATTTTCTATAATTCACAATTTGCAGTTTTCGGTCGTACGTGTTAGGGTTTAATTCAATTTGTCTATTTTCGATGGATCCACAGAGTAGCACTGGACGAACAGAAGATGATTTTGAAGAAAATCGACCGATCGGTGATCATGCTCAATTATCTGCTTATCAGAGAGTTTCGATTGAGGATGTTTTAAATCCGCGACCTGCAAATCCAATTCCAATTCCAGGTTCAAGTTCAAGTGCTGCAAACGAGATTTCTATTGGTAATTATGTTAATTCAGATATCTAAATTGTTCGAATAATTGTTTTTTGTTTAATCGTAGCATTGTTGTAGATGTTTCTGTAGTTTGAATGTTTGATTTCACTTCGCATGTTATTCCTCTCTACAATTCGCATTTGGTTTGATTTTTGTAATTTCGCATTTGATCATGTAATAAATCGCACATGTAATTCAATTATTCAATATCATCATTTCGCATGTATTGATCAGATAATTCGCATGTGGTTTATATGACTTTTTATGTATTTTATTTTGATTAATGTAGATGAAAGGGTTTACACTCCGGAGGTTCAGGCATCAGCTACACCTGTTGTTGGAATGCAATTTACTTCCATTGAACAAGCATATGCGTTTTATCAATCATATGCTAAGTTAGCTGGTTTTTCTATTCGGAAAGGTGGCGAAGTATACAGCGGTGGTATAATCAAAACTAAGTATTTGGTTTGTTCTAAAGAGGGACATAAGCCTGTGTGTATTGATGATAATTCCAAGTCAAAAAAGCAATTCAAAACAAGGAAAAGGGGACTATTAGGACCGGATGCAAAGCTCAACTTATGATTTGCACTGTGGACGGTAGATTATATACAGTCAAGAGATTTGTTGATGGTCATAACCATAAGTTTGTTTGTGAAAATGACATTCACATGCTCCCAGCTTACAGACAATTGTCAGATGTCCAGGAGGAGATGGTATGGGAACTAGGCACTTTAAACCTTGGTCCTGTCAAAGCTTTCCATATAATGAGGAAACGTTATGGTGGTTTCGAGAACGTTGGTGCCACAGTTGATGATTGCAAAAATTTTAGGAAGCGAATAAACAGCTATATAGGAGAGTATGACGCTGACATGGTTATAAATAGGATGACTGACAAAAAAGAATATTTAGCTGATTATTCGTTTGAATACTCTGTTGATGATGGCAAACGTTTAACTGGGTTGTTCTGGGCTGATGGTTTATGCAAGCTTAACTATATGGAATTTGGCGATGTGATATCGTTAGATGCAACCTTCAAGACAAACAGGTAACTATTTCAAAGACAAACATGTTTTGTTACTGATTTTTCGCATGTTTAGTCTGTTAATGAGGGTTCAATATCGCATGTGTAGAAAACAGAGTTGTGTTGAATATATCGCATGCCCTTTTCCCCTGGTTTCGCATTTGATTTTCATTATTTCGCATATGATAAATGTTATTTCGCATTTGTTGTTCAGGTACAAGATGGTGTTTGTTCCGTTCACAGGCATTGACAACCACTGTCGGAATGTAACACTATCAGCTGGGTTGTTGGCATCAGAGAGTATTGAATCATATAAATGGCTTCTAAATTCATTTTTAAAGTCATTTGGTCGTCAGCCTAATGTTGTAGTGACGGATCAAGACCCTGCTATGAAACAGGCTATTGAGGAGGTTTTCCCTAGTAGCAGACACAGATTGTGTATGTGGCACATAATGAAAAAAGTGGCAGATAAGGTAGAGCATGCAACATTTTTTGTGTTTTTGTTGGTGTTATTTTTTATTATTATAGTTTTTTGTAATAGACTGATATAAAATGCATTTATTGTTAAAGGTTGGGCACGAGTTGTGCAATAATGACGAGTTTAAAAGGAGAATGTGCGACATTGTTTGGACCGATTCGATTGAGCCCGAAGAATTCGAGAGACAGTGGAAGTTGGTGATGATTGAGTTTGGTCTTACTGAAAACAAATGGATTGATGATATGTTTGGGATGAGATCCATGTGGATTCCGGCTTTTTACCGGCACGAGCCAATGTCAGGTCTTATGAGAACAACTTCAAGATCAGAGAGTGAGAACCATTTTTTTTGTCAGGTTGCTAATTCACAACTCACACTCGTAGAGTTTATGAATCATTTTGATGGGGCAATGGATGTTCAAAGGTTCAATCATAGAAAAAATGATCATATTTCAAGATATACTGAGCCAGCTGATTGGAGTCGAACTACATTGGAAAAAGATGCTGCTAAGATCTACACCAGGTCTATATTTTTTGATCAGCAATCAGAGATTCAGGGAACAATTTCCGAATGTTTGCCGATGGATACCAAAGTTGAAGGTCCACGTATCAGAATATTATTGAAGGACTTTACAGCACATGGTGATGGTTTATTGGAGGTATTTTTCATTTTTTTTTTAGATATGCGAATTCTTTACATTACATATGCGATTTAATTTATTTACTTTACATTAACTTTTTAAAATTGCGAAATTGTTATGTTCCACATGCGATATTAATTTTACTTAATTACATGATTATTTAAACATGCGAAATTGTTATCTTTATACATGCGATTTTAAATTTTATTTTATTTTATTTTTTTTTGGTTATTTTTTGCTAGGTGTGGTTCAAGAATCTTGAAAATGATGTAACTGCACAGTGCAGCTGTTTGCGTTTTGAGCAGTATGGGCTGCTATGCAAACACATCTATTTTCTTTTCAAGATGTTTGGTGTTAAAGAAATACCAAACAAATATGTTATGAAGAGATGGACGAAGGATGTGGTGCCGAATGAGTTGAATGTGAAGTACAATTTAAATGTGGGTGGCAAGGATGTGCAACACAAGGCTAAACGGATTGCTCGTGAAATCATTCATACAGGGGAGTATTTGGTTAGTAATTTGATTTCCGACCTTGATCAACTTGTTTTAGTGAGGGATCAAATGATGCAGCTTAAAGAGAGAGTTGATCAGAGTCGCATAACCAAGCAACTTGATCCAAAATTTGACCGATTTTCAAAGTTGATTGGTTATCAACAACCAGTAACTAATGCCCCCTACTGTTCGTGTGCCGGCTGGTATAAGAAACAAAGGCCGCGACTCGCATAGAAGGATTTTATCTAAGAAGGAACAAATGATCAGCCGCAAAGGGAAAAGGTCAAGGACATGTAGTGTATGCAATGTAAAAGGTCATGACATTCGGACTTGCGAGGAGCTGAAAGGCAAACAACAAGGTAAACAGCAAAAAAAGAAGAAGAAGGGTGTCCAGATTGAAGATGGTTTGAGAGACAAAGACAATGAGGGTGAAGACGACGAAGAGGAAGATGACTTTGAAGATTACATTAGTGATGATGGATCCGATGAAGATCAGTGGGAAGAGGTGTCTGGAGATGAAGATGACGAGGATGAGTAATGGTTTTTTAAATGTAAATGCGAATTTACACGGAACACATGCGATTTTATATTCATTTATGTATATCATTTTTTACATGCGATTTTAGTAGTATAAACATGCGATTTTATATGCATCACTTTATATTTATTTACATGATTTTTCACATGCGATTTCTCATCTAATACATGCGATTTTGAGTTATCTTGTATTTTTTGTATGTTATTGTGGCAAAGATCCCTAATTCATTCATGCGATTTTAAATTATATTAAAGCATAAGATTTGTTCAAAACATATATCCAAAATAATAGCTATTGTCTAACACATCCACAACCACAAAAGGATTAAAAATATAAATTAGTTACTTGAAGAGAATGATTTTGTCACGTGCAGAAGAGCTGAACTTCATCTTCTCCTTCACAGTGTTCAGAGCATCTGTTAGGAAAGAGAAGGCCAAGTCATCAGATCGAGATTGCTCCTTTAGGTGATCCAAAGCTCTGTCTCTGAATGGTGATGGCGGTTGTTGAAGTAGCTTTTCCCATACTTCTTGATTGTGTTTGATTTGTTCAAGGATTTTGCCCTGCACATCAAGAATCAGATGAGAAGAAGTGACATCAGTGCTTGAAAATAGCTCTTTGATTGCAATGGTTTTGATTTTTTCTATATCTTCAGATGCCATTTTTGTTGTCTGTGTTTTTGTGTGTGTTTTATTTGGTCTTCTATGTCTTAATATGGAAGGTAGTTATCAAGGTTTTTTATATTAATATAGTAAATTTATTATATAGGTAGGGTGGTAAGTTCAGTAGTATTCATTATAAAACTCATCATTACATGTCAAATTATAGTCACATCGTTAATAAATTAAGTTTTTGTATATAAAATAATATCATTTTTAGTTTTTAAGATTGGTAGTTTTTTATTTTGTATTTTTTATTACAAAGTATTTTTTTGTTTTTTTTGTTTTTTTTTACACTCTTCCTTATTCGAAATCGCATTTGATTCGAAAGTAATTCGCAAACCGTAAGAAACATACATTTAAATATCATTTTCTATAATATCGCATGTGTAATTTATCTAAAATCGCAAACTATATGAAGAGAATTTGTAAGTTTTTGAAAACGCATGTGCATTAACCTGAAATTCGCAAACTATATGAAATCTTAAAGAATTTTTAACTTTTTACTGATATCGCATATGCATCACATAAAATTCGCAAACTATATGAAATGTCAAAGAATTCATTTTTATACAGAATTCGCAGTTGTATTGTCGACGTTTTCGCACATGATTCGACAAACTGCATCATCTTCTTCGATAGTCAGTGCATACAGAATTTCTAAATTCATCATAAGTTCATTGTATCAGAAGAATTTGATGAATAGGAATCGATCGATTTGGTGAATAAGAATCGATCGATTTTTTGTTAATTGTAATAATTTCGTCTTTGGTTTTGATTTAGGATCTTTCGTTATGATTTTTGAGGTTTTGTTTGCCGTTATCAGGTGTTTTGATTTTAAATTTGACGTTTTTAACCTTGGCGGTTTCTTTTTTATGAATCCTAGGTTGATAATTTTAATAGAAAAAGGCGCTGTTTAAGGAAGATGATCCGACGGTTGTAGACGACGCGTACATAATGTACGATTAGAGGATTTGTATGATAACCGGCCTCTATATATATATATATATATACCCATGTAAAAATAAAAATATCATATAGTTATTCTTACAAAGTAATTAAAATATCAAATATACCCGATTCATTAAAAAAAAATCAATAAATGACCATTTAACCCTTACTTTCTAAAACCCTAAATTATCATATTATATCCATCTTTATCAAATTTTTTGTATACCCATTCGATCAAAATGGAACTAAAGAAAAAAAAACTGAGATTGAAATTGAAAACTATTGAAATATTAACTTGAAAACTATGTAAAACACCATGATTCTTGGTAACTGGAAAACAGAAGCACAATTGAACATCAACAAAAAATGATGTAGGAAAGTGTTCATAACAAAAACGAACAAAAGAATGGTGATCAAAATTCATTATCTAATACGATTCTGTAATGCGAGCATAACATATGGTTTGTTTTCTATTGGAGTTCGATAATGTGATTCGAAGCTTGCTTATTGTTTTTTACGAGTTAACGTTACCCGCGCGTTGCTGCGGGATGTTGATTACGAAAATCTTTGAGATCATTATTTCTTTGACACCCATTTGTTCTTAACTAATGATATTAGAATTTGAAAATTGTTTTTTTGACATTACAAAATTTAGACATCACCTACCAAAATTCAAATTACATATAAATCATCCTAAGTCGTTCAAAACATCAACCACATAAACAATAATCTTTTACATCTAATATGCTAAAATCACAATGTATCAGATATAACTGCAAAACTCAATTTGAAATACTTTATAGTCAGTAATCGGTTGAAAGATCATTATTAAACACAATCTACAAACTCAAAGAATCAAGATGCAACCAATCGATATATCATAAACAATGATCATTTCACAACAAAAGGTTCAAAACCTATTCAAATACCCATAAAATCACGCAAAAACATATATCATAAACACCCAAATGTCAAATTCAAAGACGCAATCTGAAAAGGCAAAAACATGAACCGTCACGACACTTAAATCAGAAATTTGCATTCAACATCAAGGAATAATCGATTTTCACTCTATATAATTAAACCCGAAACAAATGGCATCATATTATTTCATTAGTTAAATAAAAAACATCAAACTCAGTATCCGGATCGAAAGACGAAGTACAAAGGATGAAGAATGAAGTTTCTGTGGCGAACAAAAAAAGAAAAGAAAACGTAATTAAGTGTCGTATCGTTAATCTAAACACATCGAAAGAACACCAAAATCATTCAATTGTTGTTGGAATAAAAAAATTGTACAATAGTTTGAAGGAACCTAGTCGAACCGCTATTCAACGAAAAGTTAAAACTAATAGGTTTGGTTTTTAAGGCTATTATTTCGTATATAATTTAATGTAATTTGTGTGTAGTTTAATTTGGAAAACGGTTAGGGATGGGAGGCATGAAGAGGGGTGATGGTAGCGATTATGTGACTTGATGTTTAATGGAGGGGTACAATAAAAAAAGCTGACCCAAGTTAAGGGTGTATGTAAAGACACACAATTTTTGAATTACCTTAAGTAATGTATTATTCAAGGGGCGTGTATATTGGGACATGTTGGTTTGGGATGTAATATTTAAGGGGTGTGTATATTGGGACATGTTGGCTTAGGTTATGTGTTTATTAAGGCAGTGTATTAGTAAAGGGTGTGATATAAAGAGACACAACTTTTAAGTTACCCTAAGGCACCCCAAGTTACTTTTTGTAGGGTTATGCAATGTGCCTTCGAGAGAACATTTCGGTTTCTTGACATCAACCACAATCCAAAATAAATTCAAAAGTTAGGTTATAAACAAATATAATAGAAAGGGGGTAGAATGGTAAAAATTTATTAAACTTGGGTATATATGATACTAGGTTAGAACTCCGTGTATTACACTGGCTGAATAAATGTAATTTTATATACTAAATAATAAAACAATATATCTTTAAAAATCTCATTTATTACACGCATTGAATAAATGTAATTTTATGTATTAAATAATAAAAATTATATCTTTAAGAACCCCGTGTATTTTACGTGTTAAGCAAATGTTTTTTAAAAACCTTGTGTATTACACACACGGATTGAGTAAATGTAATTTTGTATACTAAATAATAAAATAAATATATCTTTAAAAAACCTCGTGTATTGTATGGGTTGAATAAATCTAATTTTATATACAAATTTTTTAAAAATTATAATTTTAAAAACTCCGTGTATTATACGGGTTAAATAAATGAAATTGTGTATAGTAAGTATATATAGTTCAGGAGCTATATACACGTAGCTCCTCGATCTTCACATATTCTTTTAATTTCTTCAAATAATATGAATATATAAAGAGAATGAAAAAATTTTAAAAAGAAATCTTTTTAAGAGTGGTTTTGTAAAAGCTTGTAAAAAATACTTTTACTCATAAGAAAACATGTGTTGTGCAAATGTTTTTTTTTTTAAACCTTTTGTATTACACACACGGGTTGAGTATATGTAATTTTGTATACTAAATAATAAAAATAAATATATCTTTAAAAAACCTTGTGTATTGTATGGGTTGAATAAATCAAATTTTATATACAAAATAATAAAATATTATAATTTAAAAAACCCGTTGTATTATACGGGTTGAATAAAATGTAATTTTGTATAGTAAGTATGTATAGTTCATGAGCTATATACACGTAGCTCGTCAATATTCACATATTCTTTTATTTTCTTTTTAATTTTCACAAATAATATAAATATGTAAAGAGAATGAAAAAATAAAAAAAAAATTCTTTTTAAGAGTGGTTTTGTAAAAGCTTGTAAAAAACACTTTTACTCATAAGAAAACATGAGGATGATTACTATTGACTTACTCTTTTGCATTAACCATTATGTATTATATAATTATATAAATTAATGACTACAACTAAAAAAATAATTATTCAAAAGAAATAAAAAGTAATTCGTGTTCATGCATATGCTTCCAAAGATTTATTAACATAATTAATTAATTTAGTAATCACATCATATATATTTGCAATTACATGAATTTGAAACTTATGGACCTTACTTTGTTATCACTTTCAATGTCTATACGATTTTTAAACAGGGGATGACACAAAATAATTAGAACAAAAGCTACAATTTCAACTTTCGAGATAATCATGTTATTCTCGATTATATCTTATTTCTTATCATTTATTAATATTTATATAAAAAGAGCTCTTTGATTACAAAAAAATAAAAATATTTATAATTAAAAAACAGAAGTGTCCCTTAAATGGTTTCTTTTATTATATAGTATAGATATAGATTTGAAAATAACATATGTTTATTCACGTAACAAACATCAACTTTAATACGGATATGTTTAAATTTTTGCCGTCTATCCGTTTAATGTTAATTTGTGAACACGAGTTATGGGGCTTAGTTATAATATAAACAGCCAATATTGACTTCACTTAAATGATTTGTTTTAATTGATGTTTAAACTTTTTTATTTTTCTTTATCTCTCATTTTAAATATTATTAATAATAAGAATTTGTATTAATTTAGATTAAATATTATTAGTTTTAGTATTATTAATAATTTTAATCAATTAAATGAGAGAATGACAAGTGTCCCAAAACATGTTTCTTTTATTATATAGTATAGATTTTTCAGTTTTAGCTGGGTATATATGAAATTTGTTAAGTTTGTAAGGATATATGTGAGATTAATTCTATTGTAATTACAAGGGAAGGTTCGTTTGAGAAGACAATTTAATTGAGAAGAAAAAGAACAAAGAGTAATTTTGTAAAACAATAAATAGTTTTTTCACTTATCTCATTTATTATCATTTTTGACTAATTAATTAGTCATAAAGACTATTATCCTCCACACCAATTTTTTTGCCTACACACATCAAAAGTTATCCTACATATTTCGAAATTCATCCTACACGTTGAAATTTATCCTACACAACTCGTAATTTATCTTACACTTTAAATTATTTTGTTTTATTTTTTTTGAAAAAATATATATTTTGAGGATAAGTAACAAATTATTTATTGTAGTTATCTATTAAAGAGAAAGACTCAAATTAATGACCTATGTAAATTTACCAATGTACCCTTATAGTAACATTAACACTTATATTAAATGAAGTAAAAATAAAACATTCTTATTGTGTGAAATTTCTTCTTTTATCTTTTTACAAAAATTTCTTCTCATTTGAACTCTCCACTGTAATTATATTTAATTGATTATATCTAAACATATTTAGAGATAATCTCTTTTTGTATTTTACCTTTGTGTTTGGGTATCAAATAATCTATACCCCAAACATTTTTAGGGTTTTGATTAAAAACTGAAACTGAACAATTGAAAGTATAATCGAACCAAATCAAACCACTATTAATGGTTAAATTTTGGTTTCTTTTTTATCATCCACATTTTTGAAACCTAAAATAATAATAATAGATATCTTAATAAATTTTGTGATTATGGAATTTAAGATGTAATTATGATTAAATTTAATTAGTTTAATGGTATGGAAATAAATTCAGTATTTTAATATTATAAGGGTATAAGGAGTGGTTAGACACTTGAGAGTGGCAAATTAAAAAACCAACCAATCAAAGTGCGCCACGTCAATCAGTGAAAAATATTTAAACTATGTTGCAAAGTGTTAGCAATGGTTAGACACTTGCTGAAGTGGTAAACTTTTTAAAAAAAAAAAAAAAGAAAAATGTGTGATTGGTTGAGAGATGGCATGGACCCCACCACACACACCCCCTCTCTCTCCTTCCTCCCTTCACCGCAGCGACATTTGGTCACCGATCAAGATTAAAACCGAGCGGCAAAGGGGGGTCGGCAGCGGTGTTCCCGCGCGGCAAACTCCCTTGCCGCTCACCCTTACCGCACCATTCCGTATCCCCTAAGGTCATACATAATGGGGTATTATATGGGCGTGAAGGGGTTTGATAACACTTCTGGGCATGGAGAGGGAGATGCATTTCTAGTATAACGCCCAATGGAGAGAAAACAAAACGGAAAATAATGATTGGATCGTTAAGGAACATTAACTATTACATGTTTTTTAAGGAAGCGTTATGATGCGATGATGCTGATGTGGCAAATAACACCCTTGGGGCAGTAAGCATTACCGATGATCTAACTAAATATTAGAGTAAATTACAAGTTTTGTCCTTTATGTTTACACCAAATTGCAGGCGCTGTTCTTTTGGCCAAAAGTTTACAGGCGGTGTCCTTAACCTTTCAAAATCTTGCACGTTATGTGCTTTAGGCCAAACCCAGTTAGAAGTTTTGGTAAAATCTGGTCATGTGCCTTGCACATGAGGGCATTGTTGTCATTTTATCTTATCAGGAACTATTATGTAAAAAACTTATATTTAGGGACTATAATCAAACTCCTTCCCTTCAATACTTTTGACTTTGAGAGTAATGAAATTACCCTTCGTCTCTTCAATCACTGCTGAACCTAAATCAATCCTCCATATTCGCCGGAGTCCTCCTTCTCCGGTCACCGGAAATTCATCAGAGTTCACCTCTTTCGTTTACGACAGTTTCGAACATGGAATGATTAAGAATCAGGTTAATGAATGGGGTTCTGATTCTCTCATGAGAGAATTAGGGCTTTACGATGATTCTAACAATAATTCTAATACTTATTCGAACAGATCTGGTTATCATCTAGATCTACCAGATCTTCCGTCCTTTTTTTATTCAGATTTCGATCAAAATTTGAACCAAAACCTTTTCGATTTGAATAATTTGACGAGTGAAGAAGATGCGACTCACACGAACGAGTTCGATTATAGAACCGAGTTGACTCGTTTAGCCGAGTGCTTCGAAACGCAGTCGTTTCAGCTCGCACAAGTGATACTCTCGCGGCTGAACCAGCGGCTCCGTTCACCGACCGGAAAACCGCTTCAACGAGCTGCGTTTTACTTCAAAGAAGCGATTCAGAATCTCTTCAATGGATCTACGTCTACTAGAAGCTTACAGAGTTGTACGTCGTATGAAATTGTACAAGTGATTAATGCGTACCGGACGTTCTCAACCATTTCTCCGATTCCGATGTTCTCTAGCTTTCGGTAGAAGTTGTGAGAGACAGAGAGATTAGGTTTCTTTATTTTTTAATTTATTACAAACTAGTCCCTAAACATAAGTTTTCTACACAATAGTCCTTAAATAGATGAAATGACAACAATGCCCTCGTGTGCAAGCCACATGACCATATTTAACCAAAAATTCTAACTGGGTTTGGCCTAAAGGACATAACGTGCAAGATTTTGAAAGGTTAAGGACACCGCCTGTAAACTTTTGGCCAAAAGGATAACGTCTGCAATTTGGTGTAAATATAAAGCACAAAACTTGTAATTTACTCTAAATATTAATAAGAAACTAATGTATGAATTATTTACGTAAGAATTTTAGTATTTGAAACTTTCATAAATACAACATTAGTGAAAAAATAAATATTTTAAAGCAGTATGGCATTTTTCGCTAGGTTGCTAACACTAAAAAATGATAAAAAATTTATAGACTTAACTATTATTAGTTATTAAGTTTAAGATACAATTTAAAAAAATATTTATACATGGATGATTCTTCAATTTGAAACAGTATAAATGAATTACAACGACGCATGCTTCTTTAACTCATCTTTTGAAACTGTTGACATAATGTTTGCTGAAATGTAACTTGTAATCGTTCTTGTAACTGATGAACACCACATTAAACTTGTCTCCAACCCTTTATATCCATCATTTCGTGAGTATCTCCTCTCAATCCAATCGAAATTCTGTGTTTTTTCCTTATAGGCATGTCTCTCTTTCATTTTCCGATCATCATTATACATCAACCGCTGTTGTAGCCACACTACACTTGATGTGCCACTGCCTTTCAATTTAATGTGCATGCAAAAGTCAGCTATGCTCAGTAAGTTCAAGTTTTTATTAATGTAATACAATAAAATATTTGTAAAACATTTACTTCACATGTAAGCAATTTGTACATGATCCTTGTAAGCCAGTAAAGGGGGCAATAGCATATCCTCCTTATATGCCAAATTTCATTTTTGTGGTTTAATCTGTATGCCTAATCAGTGGCGGACTTAGAAATTATTTGCTCGGGGTGTGGTCGTGCGGATGAGTGGTTCAAGCATATTTTCAGGAGGGCGCGGTTGAGTTTTTTGCCTAAAAAATAAACTAATTTTTTTCAAGGGTTGCGCCCGCCCACCCTGGGCTTCACCTAGGTCCGCCCCAGTGCCTAATGGTTTTAAATTCCCGTTGTGTTTCAAGAGATTATTTTGACTTTGCATTACTTAATGGGATGATTGGCTATAATTACAAGAAAATCATAAAGGGCGGCAATTTAGTTTGCAGAACGTACAACCTTGGTGAGCAAGTAGCTAGGTATCCCATCATGGGTTTTATAAACCGTGCCTAGGTGCGAGGCGTACTAAGGCACAGGCCTCAGCGCTAGGGCTGGCATATCGTGTATACCCGTACACGATAAGACACGACACGATAAGACACGATACACGAAATCCCATACACGAACACGACACGATAACTTATCGTGTCCTTTTTTTCAAACACGAACACGACACGATATACACGAAAATTACCTGTTAATACCTGTTAACACGACTGTTTGATTGTTATACACGAAAATTACCTGTTAATACCTGTTAACACGAACAAAAACTCGAACACGACATGCTATCTGAGAGTTACATAAGGATTTTAGGGTTTTTTTTAATTGAATGAGGAATGAAAATAGAAAGGAATTAAGGAACCCACATGCACATGGCTGATGAGTTTTATTTAATTTAATTTCTTATCGTGTACTAACGGGTATTAACAGGTAAACATGTATTTAACCTGTTTATACACGAAAATTAACAGGTAATATCGTGTCTACCTGTTTGGTACACGATACCTGTTAAGGCCATACACGATACCTGTTAACTTCGTGTAGGTTCATGTCGTGTATTCGTGTAAAATTGCCAGCCCTACTCAGCGCCTTATGTCACCCTAGACATGCAGGGTCTAATGAATTGTAGACTGTACCCAATGTACCAACTTTTCCGGTTGCTCTATACCGAGACATTTAATATGTAGTACCTAGCAGTTTGAAATCATGCATCAGACGAAAATTTTTAATAAACAAGAATTACACAACAGGAATAAACTGTAATTTGCAAAAAGAAATCCATTACAAAACATTTGTGCCTATTATAATTTCAAGTAAAAACCATTTTCAGATCATTCTCATTTGTAGCTACAACATATTCAATTAGAAAACACTATTGCCCATTTCCATTCCATTGTTGCCTATTTCCATTTCGTGACGGTTTCGACAGTGACTCGTTCCACTATTTGGTGAACGAAACATTAGTCGGTTTGATCCGTTTTTGTGTAAAAATCGATTTGTTAAAACATTTTTGTTAGTAATAATTTAAATCGTAATTTAACATTTTATTAGGACGAAAACTCAAAAAGGTTATTGTACCATACCTTAGACCTTGTTTATACACGAAAATTACCTGTTAATACCTGTTAACACGAACAAAAACTCGAACACGACATGCTATCTGAGAGTTACATAAGGATTTTAGGGTTTTTTTTTTAATTGAATGAGGAATGAAAATAGAAAGGAATTAAGGAACCCACATGCACATGGCTGATGAGTTTTATTTAATTTAATTTCTTATCGTGTACTAACGGGTATTAACAGGTAAACATGTATTTAACCTCTTTATACACGAAAATTAACAGGTAATATCGTGTCTACCTGTTTGGTACACGATACCTGTTAAGGCCATACACCATACCTGTTAACTTCGTGTAGGTTCGTGTCGCGTATTCGTGTAAAATTGCCAGCCCTACTCAGCGCCTTATGTCACCCTAGGCATGCAGGGTCTAATGAATTGTAGACTGTACCCAATGTACCAACTTTTCCGGTTGCTCTATACCGAGACATTTAATATGTAGTACCTAGCAGTTTGAAATCATGCATCAGACGAAAATTTTTAATAAACAAGAATTACACAACAGGAATAAACTGTAATTTGCAAAAAGAAATCCATTACAAAACATTTGTGCCTATTATAATTTCAATTAAAAACCATTTACAGATCATTCTCATTTGTAGCTACAGCATATTCAATTAGAAAACACTATTGCCCATTTCCATTCCATTGTTGCCTATTTCCATTTCGTGACGGTTTCGACAGCGCCTCGTTCCACTATTTGGTGAACGAAACATTAGTCGGTTTGATCCGTTTTTGTGTAAAAATCGATTTGTTAAAACATTTTTGTTAGTAATAATTTAAATCGTAATTTAACATTTTATTAGGACGAAAACTCAAAAAGGTTATTGTACCATACCTTAGACCTTGTTTAGACGAAATCGAGAAGCATTTTATTCGAATGAACACTCCAATGTCAGTATCTTCTTCGTTTGGCCTCCAAGTTTTAGGTGTTATTCGGTTGCTAATCATGTATCAGTTTAGCCTAGTTATGTGAATGTTTTTTTTAATTGCATTTTCACTCTCCCTTAGTCCTAAATTCCTAATCAACTGTTTGATACATCGCAGGGGAGTGGTGAACCCACCACCTACGTAATAGCAGTTGCTGTAGGCTCATTGATTATACGAATGACTTTAAATCCAGCAATAGTACCAACGTCCTTTTTTGAATATTCTTCCTGCACATCATATCCTCCTACACTTTGGAGTCACTGAATCTCCTTCCAATCAACCTCTTTGAATCTGAAAGAATTGTATAAACATAAAGAATTGTTTATCCTCATCATATGCAAATCTTGAAAGTCATATGCATATCTTAAAAATCAAATGATAAAACAATATTTAAAAAACTTATGCAAATTGGTTTTGTCACAAAGACAGTATCAAAGCAGATCTACACGATTAACCCATAAAACACTCTTATTTCTCACCAAACAACAAGATATAAACCCGGACCATCCATTTTAGTTTGCTAAAACTTAAATATATTGTAGTTGTTTGGTTAGTATCTGTTTTTACCTTGTTTTGTTGCGCTGAGTTAACCATATTTCACGTTTATCAGTTGTTAGTATCTGTTTTTACCTTGTTTTGTTTTGGCTTATGACTAATCATCGATTTTCAGAGTCAAAGAGGTTGATTGGAAGGAGATTCAGGGACTCCAAAGTGTAGGAGGATATGAAGTGCAAGAGGAATATTCAAAAAAGGACGTTGGTACTATTGCTGGATTTAAAGTCATTCGTATAATCAATGAGCCTACAGCAGCTGCTATCGCGTAGGTGGTGGGTTCACCACTCTCCTGCGATGTATCAAACAGTTGATTAGGAATTTAGGACTAAGGGAGAGCGAAAATGCAATTAAAAAACATTCACATAACTAGGCTAAACTGATACATGATTAGCAACCGAATAACACCTAAAACTTGAAGGCTAAACGAAGAAGATACTGACATTGGAGTGTTCATTCGAATAAAATGCTTCTCGATTTCCTCCAAACAAGGTCTAAGGTATGGTAAATAACCTTTTTGAGTTTTCGTCCTAATAAAATGTTAAATTACGATTTAAATTATTACTAACAAAACTGTTTTAACAAATTTATTTTTACACAAAAACGGATCAAAGCGACTAATGTTTCGTCCACCACTACATTTCCTAATAAGCGTGCCGCAGAGATGGATGCGGCTAAGGCCGCGTATATTGCCATCACTGATCACTCAAAGACTCAAGCAAGAAAATATATACGAAAGGTTATTTCATGTCTACAAACTCTTGCACTTAGTTAATTTGCTTGTCAATGGCCTATTAACCTAGTGGCAGTAGGTTTTTGTTCTCGTCATCAATTTTGAACTTCTAATTAATTACTTGTTGCAGAATAAAACCGTTTGCAAGTCTATTGTGAATGAATTTGCAGCTAAGAAGCATATGGAAAAGCCCATCTAAGTAACAACACCTCAAGTAAAGAGGTCTGTTCCTGTTTTCCGATCTTCTTTGATTCTTAATGGTCATAGGTATGAGGGAAAGATTGCCAAAAGCAAGATAGAAGCCGAACGATTAGCAGCACTCATTGTCATTCTTCGGTGTATAGGTATTTTGGTAAACCTGAGATCGAGCGTGCATATAATTTGTATCGATTTAGTTTATCTTATTTAACTTATGTATGTGATTTTCAGATTCTGAATTTGGGGTAGATATGGCAGACTTTGTTAATGTCAAGTTGTCTCCTTATCGTGAAATCAGTAGGGTTAAGGAAACGGGAACATCAAGATGAGGTGGCCATGAGGCTAGGAAACGAAGACGAAGAGTCAAGTATTTACCCTCTTAAAACCTTTCGTCTATGGATTTTGATTTCCTGTTTGTAGGAAAAACTGGATGAAGTAGACGGTTACGCATGGGGAGCGGCGTTACTGTCCACCTACTACTATGCAATTGAGAATAAGAAGAAGCCTGTTGATGCCAATTGTTGGCCTCTTTTGGTAAGACCGTAAGACAACCTCTTTTTGGTAAGACCGGTTATAGTTTGAATGGTCTAAAACAATCGGACCATTCAACCCTCCCTCTTCCCCTTCTCCCGCCTACTCCATCTCTGATCGATCACCATCCGCCTGCCTGCCGCCACCTACTCCTCTCACCTCCGACTGACGCCGGCTCTTCCTACCTCCGACTGACGCCAGCTCCTCCCACGTCTGGCCTCCGTCCAAAGCTGCCTCCATCTTCCAGTGCCAGCCTCCGTCCAGCGCCTACTCCTTCCAGTGGTAAGAAAAACCGATTTCCCTTTTCCTCCATTTTTTTTTTATTTTTTCTACCTTGTTTGCAAACAGGAAAAGCAAAAGTATTGTACCAAGTTTGAAAATTGTATGTTAAATTCAAGTAATTTAAGGCAAATTATATGCATTTTTTTTCTTCAAATTTTGCCTATTGAGATTCTTGTTTTATCAAATTTTGTCATAGTTTTGAATTGGGTTCTACATAAGTACATTTTGCTTATTCATCGATTTGTATCGATTTAGTTTATCTTATTTAACTTATGTATGTGATTTTCAGATTCTAAATTTGGGGTAGATATGGCAGACATTGTTATTGTCAAGTTGGCGCCTTATCGTGAAATCAGTAGGGTTAAGGAGACGGGAACATCAAGATGAGGTGGCCATGAGGCTAGGAAACGAAGACGAAGAGTCAAGTATTTACCCTCTTAAAACCTTTTGTCTATGGATTTTGATTTCCAGTTTGTAGGAATTTGGTTGTGTGTGAATTTCTGCTAGTTTCACTAAACCTCGATACGTTCGTATGAATCACCCCTTGTGGTAATTTGGTGAAACTAGCAGAAATTCACACACAACCAAAATCCTACAAACTAGAAATCAAAATCCATAGACGAAAGGTTTTAAGAGGGTAAATACTTGACTCTTCGTCTTCGTTTCCTAGCCTCATGGCCACCTCATCTTGATGTTCCTGTTTCCTTAACCCTACTGATTTCACGATAAGGCGCCAACTTGACATTATCAATGTCTGCCATATCTACCCCAAATTCAGAATCTGAAAATCACATACATAAGTTAAATAAGATAAACTAATAATCGATACAAATCGATGAACAAGCAAAATGTACTTATGTAGAACCCAATTCAAAACTATGACAAAATTTGATATAACAAGAATCTCGATAGGCAAAAATCTGAAGAAAAAAAATGCATATAATTTGCCTTAAATTACTTGAATGTAACATACAATTTTCAAACTTGGTACAATACTTTTGCTTTTTCTGTTTACAAACAAGGTAGAAAAAATCGAAAAAAATGGAGGAAAAGGGAAATTGGTTTTTCTTACCACTGGAAGGAGTAGGCGCTGGACGGAGGCTGGCACTGGAAGATGGAGGCGGCGTTGGACGGAGGTCAGAAGTGGGAGGAGCTGGCGTCAGTCGGAGGTAGGAGGAGCCGGCGTCAGTCGGAGGTGAGAGGAGTAGGTGGCGGCAGGCAGGCGGATGGTGATCGATTGGAGATGGAGTAGGTGGGAGAAGGGGAAGGGGGAGGGTTGAATGGTCCGGTTGTTTTAGACCATTCAAACTATAACCGGTCTTACCAAAAAGAGGTTGTCTTACGGTCTAACCAAAAGAGGCCAACAATTGGCATCAACAGACTTCTTCTTATTCTCAATCGCATAGTAGAAGGTGGAAAGTAACGCCGCTCCCCATGCGTAACCATCTACTTCATCCAGTTTTTCCACAAACTGGACTAGATAATTATGGACAGTATAATCATCACACATGGGAGTAACAAAGCAGACAATTACTATCAAAAGAAGGGCAATCAACCATTCCTTGTGTTCTTTACTTTGGGTTTCTACTATTTTCTTCAAAGTGGGCACGTTCACTTTCTCATTTCTGTCAAGTGAAATGAACACTCTTTCAAATGCCTCTTTATCCTGGCTGGTTGATGAAATTACTGCCTTTCCATCAATGGGCAAACCGGTCAAATACAAAATGTCGTCAAGTGTCACATTTAAATGATGGTCATTTATCTTGAAGTAGTAGTTCTCCCTATCATATTTCTTCAATAACAAAGATAGCAGTGTAGTTGGAGTCTGGGTTGTACTTGTGAGCCGCAACAACCTCAGTAAACAGTGACCATCCCCTTTGCTGTCAATGATCTGATCAACGACTCTCTTAAATGTAGGGTCTAATGAATTGTAGACTGTCCCCAATGTACCAACTTTTCCGGCTGCTCTGTACCGAGACATTTAATTTGTAGTACCTAGCAGTTTGAAATCATGCATCAGACGAAATTTTTTAATAAACAAGAATTACACAACATGAATAAACTGTAATTTGCAGTAAGAAATCCATTACAAAACATTTGTGGCTATTATAATTTCAATTAAAAACCATTTACAGATCATTCTCATTTGTAGCTACAGCATATTCAATTAGAAATCACTGTTGCCCATTTCCATTCCATTGTTGCCTGTGTCCATTTCGTGACGGTTTCGACAGCGCCTCGTTCCACTATTTGGTGAACGAAACATTAGTCGGTTTGATCCGTTTTTGTGTAAAAATTGATTTGTTAAAACCGTTTTGTTAGTAATAATTTAAATCGTAATTTAACATTTTATTAGGAAGAAAACTAAAAAAGGATATTGTACCATACCTTAGTCCTTGTTTGGACGAAATCGAGAAGCATTTTATTCGAATGAACACTTCAATGTCAGTATCTTCTTCATTTGGCCTCCAAGTTTTAGGTGTTATTCGGTTGCTAATCATGTATCAGTTTAGCCTAGTTATGTGAATGTTTTTTTTAATTGCATTTTCACTCTCCCTTAGTCCTAAATTCCTAATCAACTGTTTGATACATCGCAGGGGAGTGGTGAACCCACCACCTTTTTGAGTTTTCGTCCTAATAAAATGTTAAATTACGATTTAAATTATTACTAACAAAATTGTTTTAACAAATCGATTTTTACACAAAAACGGATCAAACCGACTAATGTTTCGTTCACCAAATAGTGGAACAAATAGTGGAACGAGGCGCTGTCGAAACCGTCACGAAATGGAAATAGGCAACAATGGAATGGAAATGGGCAACAATGTTTTCTAATTGAATATGCTGTAGCTACAAATGAGAATGATCTGTAAATGGTTTTTAATTGAAATTATAATAGCCACAAATGTTTTGTAATGGATTTCTTACTGCAAATTACAGTTTATTCCTGTTGTGTAATTCTTGTTTATTAAAAATTTTCGTCTGATGCATGATTTCAAACTGCTAGGTACTACAGATTAAATGTCTCGGTACAGAGCAACCGGAAAAGTTGGTACATTGGGGACAGTCTACAATTCATTAGACCCTGCATTTAAGAGAGTCGTTGATCAGATCATTCATTGACAGCAAAGGGGATGGTCACTGTTTACTGAGGTTGTTGCGGCTCACATGTACAACCCAGACTCCAACTACACTGCTATCTTTGTTATTGAAGAAATATGATAGGGAGAACCACTACTTCAAGATAAATGGCCATCATTTAAATGTGACACTTGAGGACGTTTTGTATTTGACCGGTTTTCCTATTGATGGAACGGTAGTAATTTCATCAACCAGCCGGGATAAAGAGGCATTTGAAAGAGTGTTCACTTCACTTGACAGAAATGAGAAAGTGACCGTGCACACTTTGAAGAAAATAGTAGAAACCCAAAGTAAAGAACACAATGAACGGCTGATTGCCCTTATTTTGATAGTAATTGCCTGCTTTGTTACTCCCGTGTGTGATGATTATATTGTCCATAATTATCTAGTCCAGTTTGTGGAAAAACTGGATGAAGTAGATGGTTACGCATGGGGAGCGGCGTTACTGTCCACCTTCTACTTTGCGATTGAGAATAAGAAGAAGTCTATTGATGCCAATTGTTGGCCTCTTTTGGTAAGACCGTAAGACAGCCTCTTTTTGGTAAGACCGGTTATAGTTTGAATGGTCTAAAACAACCGGACCATTCAACCCTCCCCCTTCCCCTTCTCCCGCCTACTCCATCTCCGATCGATCACCATCCGCCTGTACACTGAAGAATGGCAATGAGTGTTGCTAATCGTTCGGCTTCTATCTTGCTTTTGGCGATCTTTCCCTCACACCTATGGGTCGTCCGTATTGTAAATGCCCTGGTTCTAATAAGGCAAGTTTTTGAATGACTATTGTATACTTTTTTTAATTATGTATATTCTTAACGATTATTATTTGATAGGAAAACGATATCATTGATAGTAAATTCTACTCATTTGAGGATGAACTCAGGCTCTGTCGCTGTGGACGTGGTTTTTGCCGCACCGCGTTTCGTAATGGACAAAAATATTGGTGTTGTTGTGTTAGGGTGAGAATTTCAAGGGCTATTATATTCAAGTATGTTTGTTTATAGTGTTGAATTAACTATTAAGTTCATGTGTGCATGGGCAGGGAGGTGATGCTTGCAAGTTCTTTACGTTGATCACGACCACCTGGGTTCCACTTCCCCAACACATTGTCAGTCTCCTTCCAGCCCTTCAAGCCGAGGTTCTCAGTCAACCATTGGACAGCCTTCACAACCCACTCCCCCGACTCAATCACAGTCTTCCCGCTCTCCTTCCAGTAGTCAAGGAGCAAGGATGAGTAGAAAGGAGTTGCTTTTACGATCTCTCCAAGTGTCTCAATCAGCAAATGACGCCTACGTTGCTCTTATTGAAGAATTTGCTGGCTGTAAACTGGAGGATGAGTAGCTTGCTAAATGCGGTGAGGCGGGGAATAGTTTGCTGACTGTGAACCCAAGTTTAATCATCTATCTCTTTTCTCGGAGAAATAGAGAGATTACTCCATTAGTATTTCATGTACTGCATATACAAGCATCTTGATACCATTTGTGATTCTCTCTCCCTAGCAACTTGTTTATACATGATCTGTGTATGGCTATTGATGCAAGTAAGTGTGGTGGTTAGGTGAGTATATGTGTTTGTTTTCCGACGACTGGAGACTAACAACTTTAGGGTTCTGTTAGTCAGGGTCCATTGGTGGCTAATATGTCAATAGCTGGGACTGCCAGTGGTTATTTTTGAAGTTGGGAAAGTTGGCGGCCAACGGCGAATAGTTGGGATTATTTAAATCTGGGCTTTGCAATGGTAAAGAACCTGACTGAACCGAACCGGAAGCGAACCGGAACTGTTTAATGTGAAATTTAAGAACCGGAACCGAACCGTATTTTAACAGTTCTGGTTCAATTTGGAACCAGATTAAACGGTTCTTGTGTAAACGGTTTTCGCCGGAACCGGTTGTCCATTAAATCCTAAAAAAACACTATCTTCGCGTATTGAAATCGTTTGATTCGGAAACTAAAAAGATAAAAAATTGGAAATATCAAGTAAAAATACAGCAACATATCGCAACTATATAAAGTACAATTAATAAGAGATCATCAGCTATCCTAAAATATAGTTAAAAAGAAAGCATTTAACATTAAAGTATCATTAGGTATTAAACAAAAAATCATTTAAAAATTCAACTTGAATATATATATATATATATATATATAGAGAGAGAGAGGCAGGTTAACGTACAATGGCTCTTATCGTACAAAAATTATGCGATCATCCTAGCCGTACGATCTGGTGCGAATTCATTCTTGAACATGCGATTTTGCGGAAAAAACCAACATGCGAAATTGCTTTATATACCAACATGCGATTTCATCATATTTACCAACATGTGAAATCGCTACAAAAAATAACATGCGATTTCATCAAAATTACCAACATGCGACTTCCAGCATGTTTTTTATAACACGCAATTTCACAATCGCGTACTCTTTTTTTTTTTACCAAACTTTGGGCGTAAAAAACTACCCCCTCGGGCGCGCCGTTTGAACCGAAAATTTACACCCGGTCCTAAAATATACGGATCTAGGTGTAAAAAAAATTTCGTCGCCGACGGCCACCCGCGGGGCGCGGTTCTCGTGGTTCTCATAACTCGTGGTGGTTCTCATTCTAGCGATCCCCTATATATATATATATAGGATAAGGCTAGGTAGAAAACCCTCTTTAGGTAGAAAACCCGGGAAACTCAAAGCTCCCGACATTTTTTTTTTTTTTGAAAAAAATAACACATGTAATATACATGTTTTTAAGAGTTTTGGGCCAAAAAAATCAAAAAAGCGCCGAAGGGTTTAAAAAAAAAAAAAAAAACAAATTTCAGCAACTTTCAGCATTTGTTGTCTAACACATGTTAGTTAACGAAGTTTTTGGAACTTGTTTATTTTTTTTTAAAAAAAGTACTCGGCGCTTTTTTGATTTTTTTGGCCCAAAAGTCTTAAAAACATGTATATTACATGTGTTATTTTTTTCAAAAAAAAAAATGTCGGGAGCTTTGAGTTTCCAGAGTTTTCTAAGAAAGATAGGGTTTTTTGTCTAGCCCAACCCTATATATATATATATCAACTTGTATTCTTTCAGCTTGAATATATCAGTCACCTTGCATGCATATAGAATAAAAATTCAAATTAGAATTCATAATAAATTTCATTTTGTAGTGTTTCTTGTCGTTGATCATTATCTAAGACCATCCACAATCAAATATCTAACTCTATCTCTATAATTACATTAAAAACACTATATTTTCTCTTTGTTTTTCAATTCAATGATATTTTTTATACTTTTATCATTACCTTTTCTCTCTTCTCCACTTACAACCACTTTTAAAAAATATTAAAAAAATTATAGAGATGAACAGTCACATGAGCATTTGTTAGAAGGGTGGCGTGGTGCCAATAAGCATGGGGTGGGACGGGGTGTTGAAGGGTGACATGGTGTGACACGTGTCATACACTTTTTATACAAATCTGCACATGGGCAACTAAGTCTTGCTCATGAGCAATTATAACCTGAACTACCCAAAGGTTGCCTATAAGGTCACAACGACGGACATGTGTCAAGCAACATATCTATTATCGATTCCTCCGGCTTATGTAAGTTAATGATCATTGCTAGAATGAATAACGAATGTAACGAATAACCAGGTTTCACATGTAGCAAAAATCACACACGACCTATGGGAATCACATAGGTGAACACAAATTTACCATGGTATTGTTAAATATATATAAACTAAACTATATATTTAGTTATTATTATAACTAGTAGTTTCAAACTGGCGCGTTGAGCCAAGGGCGATTGGTATCAATTCGGTTCGTAATGGTAAGTGAAAACCTTGCGCATCGTGGTGGTATAGGTACTCGTAAACTTGAAAAAATACGGACACGGTAAATGCTTAGTGAATCGCGCGTTTCCGCGCCGTTTTTACTCATTGAAGGGGCCTTTTTTACTTGGTGGTGAAGTGTAAGGAGCATTGTAATTTCGCAAGCTTAAATGTTTTTACTCATTGAAGGGGCCTTTTTTACCTGGTTCTAACTGAATCTCCACCTAACTGTCTTATGAATAGTTTTTTAACAACATACATAATAAAATTAAAAACCTGCCAAATAAAAGACTATAAAAGAATAGAAAAAATAAACAGCAAAACAATCTTGCATGCAATTCAAGTGGACTTCAATGAAAAATATGGGAAAAATGAAACACTAAATCTTGTTATTCAAAGCTGCAACGAAAGATACTAAATTAAATACACAACCAATCAGTGATAGAATAATATGAAAATTTGGATAAAGCTTAATAACAAAATGTATTAATGCATGTCACATGGACCAACTTTATACGTTTATACATTTTGTTTAAGCCAGGTAACACATGGACTTACTTTATCGAACGCGTTATGCGAGCGCCAATTGTGTACTAAAAAGGGGTCAGAAACAAATTAAAAACATTACTTCCATGTATAAACATTGTGATGGACCTGCTTCATCGACTCATGGACCTAACCACAAGTTGAGACCTGCAATGTAACATCATTGCTTCCATGGTCTAGATTTAATCAATGCCCCAAACTTTGGTCAGAAACAAATTAAAAACATTTGTAAATAATCATCTTCATATCCAAAGTAAAAATATAAACATTATACCTCCAAAGCCATCTCAGTTTCAACTTCACCTCTGGCAGCATCCTCAATATTTATAGGAAGCATAGTTGCAGACCTGTTTACATAGTGAATCTTGCTCACTTAAATCTCAACCTACAAATATTCCACAAAACATTCACTACTCAAATATCACAATCCAATTTCCAAACATTTTACTAAACCTACAAACCCTAACCCAAAATAACATAATCACCACAGGCACAAAGCAACAAAAAAACAAAATAAATTTATAAATCCTATATCAAAACAACAAAATTTTCAACAAAATAATAAAAAACCATGATAATGCAATATGCAAATCTCACAATCTACTTTGTAAACACTTTAGTAAACCTACAAACCCTAATAAAAAAATAACATAATCACCACACATAGCATCTACAAATCAACAAAAAAGCCATGATAATCTCATAATCTACTTTGCAAACATTTTAGCTAATGTACCAACCCTAAATCAAAACAACAATGTCACCACACAGAGTACCTACAAATCCACAAAAAACCATAATGATCATATCAAACATTAAGCTCAAATGAAATTTACCTGTTGGCTTAATAGCCTCAGAATGGAACCGAAACAACTCATTCAATATAAAAAAATGACTCCTTACTAACACCAGCAGCAAAGTTCACCATCTAAGTACTCACAACCTAACCACCACCAACATAATCATTTCAACAATAATACAAAACAAAAAAAAAAAAAAAAAAAAAACGAAATCATCAACGCTAATTGACTCAGATAAAAAAAAGATCATCATCATCGTCGTTGAACCCGCACAGTGGCGCTACGGTTGCAACCGGAGTTGCCATACCAAGTAGCAAGCCACCATCATCGTTGGGTAGGCGAAAGGCTGAAACCTCGCAAGACCTCTAGCCGTCGTCGCCTAAAACGCCGGCTAGGGTTTTACGTTGAAACTGGTTGCCGCCAAAACGGCTGGACACAGCCGGTGGTGACCCTCCGATCACCGCCCCTCTCTCTTCTTAAAGAGGCGTACGATGTAAAGCTGGAGGACACGCATATCAAGGGGGATGACCGCCCAAATAGGTCAATCGGGTCAAACCACAAACACAAACTCTGTTCATTTCCAGGCCGTCTAGAGAGAGAAATGGATATTTGTAGAGAGAGGAAAAGAGGTGGTGCTATATAAAAAGAGCCCAGCAGTCGTATATAGGTAAAAACCCACACAAAACAGAGACACCAGATGGCAACCGGCGTGTTGTGAGACGGTGGTGACACTCCGGTCACCGGCCCTCTCTCGTCTTTCTCCGGTCACCACCCCTTTCTTCTCTCTCTACAGAGGAAAAAACCCCAAAGAAAACAGAAACACCGGAGATGGTGACCGTTATGGTGGTGTGACGGCGGTGATTCTCCAGTCACCACCCCTTTCTTCTCTCTCCTTTTTCCCTTTCTCTCTCTTCTGAAGCTTTTAAAGAAGGGGTAAGGTGGAAAGATGGAGAACACATGTATCAAAGGGGGATTACCGTCCAAATAAGCCAATTAGAACAAACCAGACAAAAACCACTGTTCATTCCGTTTACTTATTATCATATTAAGATAAGATTGTTATATAGATATCCTAAGTTAGGATAACGCTTAGTTGTTTGTTTAAATTTGCAACGAAACGGTTATGGTAACCATCATACCAGTTCAACAACCAACACAACCGCCGTTTCCTTTTGTATAAATATTCAAACCCACTGTAACTGTATTTTTTACCAAGAAGATATTCAATAAAATATCATTCCAATTCGCTTTGTATACTCTCTGTACAAACACACACACAAAATCACAAACACGAATACGATGACGATGATGATAACGGCTTTCGTCAATATGTGGTATCAGAGCCCTGGTTGGAAATCGGAGAAGAATCAAGGGGGATGCATTCATTAAAAATAAGTTACAGCGATTCAATCCGGCTGAGATAAAACACAATCCAAATCAACCAGTTAATGGGTAAAGAGACCCACCTCTAAGATAACAATAAATCAGTTGGAACTTGGAAGTAAAAAATAATAATTACCTTCATCATATTCCATGAGGAATTACTACTTGGAGAAGAATCAAGAACTGCCTTGTACGTCGGGTTTGACATGGCGGTTGCAGCCAATACTCGCACCGGTTCACCAGCAGCAAACAATTTTTTTGTCAGCGTCCCATACTCAAATTGAATAATTGAGTTCCTACAAACATTCCGGACAGTTCCATCATAGCAAATAACCATTGAGTTTTTGAAAAGAATACCATGCTCAACAATTGTATGAACGATTTCTTGGTAAAGATCCAGCCCATTGAACATACAGCTCAAGACAAGCCCAAATTCCTCAAAACGGGTACTTTTTAGACGGGAATGATGCACTAAAAAGTGGATTTTGCCTAAGTAGCCTAAGAAGGATTGTGATGATGACATGTGTCACTCCTAATAAGTAGGAATGAAGGGCATTTTGGTCCTTATAAATATGAGTAAAAATGACATGTGGCACCCCTTTTGTTTTTTGAAAATACAACAAAAAATCTAGTACAAAAAAAACATTTAGCACAAAAAATCTAGTACAAAAAAATATAGCACAAAAAAATATAGCACAAAAAAATCTAGTACAAAAAAATATAGCACAAAAAAATTCAGCAAAAAATATAGTACAAAAAAATCCAGCACAAAAAATTGAGAAAAAAAATTAAAACAAAAAAATGTAGCACAAAAATATAGTACAAAAATCCAGCACAAAAAATGTTATACAACATAGAAATACATCACATTTTAGTGGGTTTTTTTAGTCTTCATATTTATATAGCAATATGGTACTCAAATTAAAGATAAAAAGACGCTTGATTTTACGGTGAAATTTTTATGAAAAAATAATGTCGTATAAAAAAGTTATGTACGTTTAAAAAATGGGGGTGGAATATGCATGTGCCTTGCATGTGGAGAGAGAAAGTCCATAAATAGGATTTTCCCAAGATACCCTTGCACTACTCCTTTCTCCTACATTTTCATCTTAACCATTGATTTGAAAAATGAATGGTTAAGATTCATTCTCATCCTACTTAGGGAAAATAAATTTTTTATTTGGAAAATGGATAATTTTTCCTATATATACATTTACCAAGTTAGGGGAATAGTGTCAGGCATCTGCATGGCACTCCCCCATTAGACTAACACGTTTATTGTTTTATATCCATTTTAAAATTACGTTTTAGCCCTCAGCTAAAAATAAAATTACATTTTTTGTCCCCATCTCAAAATTACGTTCTTGCCCTCAATTCATAATTACGACTTTGCCTGGCACTCTCCCATTAGACCAACCAGTTTATTATTTTATATCCATTCTAAAATCACGTTTTTGTCCCTCTTTAAAAATACGGTTTTGTCCACAGCTCAAAATAAAATTACGTTTTTTCCCAGCTCAAAATTACGATTTTTCCCTCCATTCAAAATAAAATTGTGGTTTTGCACTTAATCTGGTTTTGTTAATTAATTTATGTTTTTTTTTTTAAATCAAATAATTTGTCTTCTCATTTATCTTGCCACCTTAAAAAGTATGTTAATTGGTGTAGATATGGGCTTGTGTTCTTAAGCCACAAAATCACAAACTCGCTCCACTTAGTGAGCTTTTTTGATGTAAGAACCTAGATTTATCACTTTTATTGTATTTTTCAATCATTTAGGCCCTGTTTGGAAGGCACTGAATAGCCTATGAACAAAAGGGGCTCTGAATCGATTAGAGGCTGCTATGTTTGGTTGGTTACTCCATCCACATCAGAATCAGGAATTTAACTCTGAATCAGTTCTGAATCGGTTAGTCATGGCGAGAAGTATGAAACATTCAGAGATGGAATCAGTGCTGAATTGGTCAGATTGGGGAGATCCAAATAGGGCATTAATCGAACATAATATCATGCTTATCAATGATATAAGAACTTTATTGTTTGAGTGAGCAGGATCATGTAGATGCACTGTCTAGCTATGAAGAGAGAGAAGAACAATTTATAGAGGAGGTATGCATGAGATTCTTATGGACTTTTTGCAGATTATTAGAACACCCGTAGTGGGGCGGTATTTTAAAAAAAAATTGAAAAAAAAAACGCCCCCCACCCCATTACGCTAGGCGTTATCCGGCGTTGTTTTAAAAAAAAATGCATGTAAGCGTTATAATTAAAACGCTGAAGTTGTTGGGGGGATTTTGCATGTGGCCAATGGGATTTCTCCAATGTTTGACTAGCCACTGTTTGCTTTATTTTTTAGTTTTTATTTTTTTTTTGTTTAATGATTGGAAGGGACATTATTAGGTATTATTCCCACTACACCATTTTCGCAATAACGCCCCATGCTGACTGGGATGACACGTGTCGAATAATGCCCCATAGTGGGGGCATTATTTTTCTCTACCACTACGGATGGTCTTATTAGGCTGCAGATTATTATTAGAGCAAAAATAAAGTCCAGTCGGGCCATTACAGTAGCATATTGATGTTTTAAACAATATATTTATTATTTACCAACTTTTTTATTGGTCTTTCAAGGTGGCTAGTTTGAGGGAAAAGTGCTTCCGATCAATGGTATCTATTGAAAATCTGCTTCAGAATTTACCAGTAATTTAAAAAAATATGGAATGCTATTAAGGAGAACAAATACCTTGATTTGTCAGCTCGCAAGGTAAAACAAAAAGAGCAACCGATCAAGGTAATGACAAACTTGAAAAAGATAGCCGATCTAAACCTAAATAACAAAGTAGATTTGATGATATGATCCAACTTTTATAGTGTTTCTAGAGTGACAAAGGGAAGAGAATCTTTGGGAACATTAGTTTTGGAATTATGTAAATATTACGATTACAATAAGAGGGGCTTCCAGCTGAATAAGGAGACATTTTTTTTGTTTTTGTGCGAAAGAAGTAGCCAAGATAACTGGCATGAAAGATGAAGGGGATATCTATGAAGAGAGTTCCGATCAAAACTTGGAACCTTCATATTTGAACGACTTAAGTACCAAGTTTTCTAGCTGTAATGGAATCTTCATTGTTTGACAAACGAAGGAAATTCTGAAAAATATGACCGTTGATGATATTGAAAGTAGACATCAATTTAGAATGTTGATGACCTTTTACTTGATCGATCAATTCATCATGTGCCATAGAAACAACAAGGTCTCAAGTGGCCTATGGTCGTCGGTGATAGATCTTGATGCATGGTATGTTTTCATGTTTTCCATCATGTTTAAAACAGAACTGATCAACACCTTTAACAATCTATGGATGCTTTAATGTATGAAAATGATTTGCCACAACAAGAAATTAGAAGTTATTAAGAACCTGTTGTAAGAATTAAGAAAGGTGCACCATGCACAATTGTTAGTGCTTTTCTTCATTATACAAAAAATAGGTAATTCATGGTCTTAAGTTGGATTACGAGCTGATTTGGTTTCGTCGGATCCGAGTAATCAAGCTGAAAAGGAAGTTGAGAACACCATTTCGATCGGAGGGAAGCTTGGAGTCGATCTCAGGAAGCACGCAGTCTTTGTCCAAAAGTCCATTCTCAAATCAGGTATTAATGAGGTTCCCTTATGATTTTTTTGTCTGTTAAGATCAGAGGGTTGGGGGGCGATCATAAGTCGAAATGGATTAGGGAGCTTAGGCGTGAAAACGGGATAAACTTTGTGGCGATTCAGGAGACTAAACATAGCAGCCTTTCTCGATCGGAGGTCAGTAAGTTTTGGGGGAAAGGATCTCTTGGTATGGTTGTTGTGGACTCGACAGGTCTTTCGGGTGGTTTAATGTGTTTGTGGGATGAAAATGTTTTTAAAGTGACGGGGTCCTCTAAGGACAAGAATTTCATTCACCTAAGGGGTAACATGATTAGCAGTAACACGATTTTGAATGTCTTGAATGTTTATGCTCCCCGAGCAAATCAGGCTAAAAAAGAGTTATGGGATGAATTGACTTCGATTATCCTCAATAACGACAGGTTATGGGTGGTTGGAGGTGATTTCAACTCGGTTCGGACCCGGGAAGAGAGGAGAAATTGTTCATTTAGACCAGCATGTGCTAATATGTTTAATACGTTTATCTTTGATGCTGGCTTGTTGGAGTATGATATGAGAGGAAGGAGTTTCACGTGGCGTTCGAAGAATGGGAAGAAGGTGAGTAAACTAGATAGATATCTTGTCAACTCTGAATTTTTCAGTACCTGGCCAGAAGCTCGTGTTTAGGCTTTGCCGAGGTTATGGTCAGACCATTGCCCTATTATTTTGTCCTCGAAAGCTATGAACTTTGGGGCCCGTCCCTTTCGTTTTTTTAATTCGTGGTTGAGTAAAGCTGGGTTTAAAGAAGTGGTAGAGGAAGCTTGCAACTCCTTTATCGATTCGGGTTGCCCCCCGGATGTTCACTTGATTAGAAAGCTCGTGTTTATTCGCAGTAAGGTTAGAGAGTGGAGAGATGCCATGATTAAAGAGGAAGGGGAAAAGTGAGCTTGGACAAAGAGGAAGTGGAAGCCCTAGAAGAGACCCTGGAATTGAGGGACTTGTCTGAAGAAGAGGAATGAGTTTTATCTGAAAACAAAAAAAAATTATCGCTGAAGTTGAACTCGCTAAAGTCATGGACCTTAAATAAAGATCTAGGATTAGATGGGCCATAGATGGGGACGAAAATTCTAAATTCTTCCACTCTCAGATTAATTGCAGGAAAGCTCTCAATGTAATTCACGGCCTGAATGTTGAAGGGGTTTGGGTCTTTAAGCCCTCTCTTGTTAAGAAGGAGGTTTTAAGTTCTTTAAGGCCAAGTTCGAGGAGGATTGTGCGGAGAGATCGGCCCTTGTATGCCCTAACATCAAAAGGATTTCGGATGGTGATGCGTCTTGGTTGGAGTCCCATTTCTCTATGGAGGAAATCAGAAACGCCGTGTTTGACTGTGGGGATGATCGGGCTCCCGGCCCGGCTGGGTTCAACTTTCGTTTCTTCAAACGTTTTTGGGAGTTTTTCAAGGAGGATTTCATGAAAATAATGTCCAACTTCTACCATACTGGTAGAATTAATATGGGGTGCGGGTCTTCCTTTATCACGCTTATTCCCAAAAAAAGATATCCGCTGGGATTAAATGAGTATAGGCCGATTAGTGTAGTTGGGGTGGTAAACAAGGTGATATCAAAAATTCTGGCGAACAGACTTAAGAAGGTGCTAGGGTCGGTTATTTCAAACTCTCAGTCGGCGTTTTTGAGTGGTAGATTTATTCTTGATGGGGCTTTAGTTATTAATGAAGTGTGCTCGTGGGTTAAAAAATGTAAGAAAAAGGCGCTCTTATTCAAAATTGATTTCGAAAAGGCCTATGACAATATCCATTGGAGCTTTGTGGTGGATGTGTTTCGTCAAATGGGGTTCGGGTGGTGCAACTGGATTCATGGAATCCTTTCGTCCGCTCGTGCATCGATGTTGGTAAATGAGTCCCCCACGATTGAGTTCAAGTGTGAGAAAGGTATGAGGCAAGGGGATCCGATTTCTCCATTTTTGTTTGTGGTGGTCATGGAGGCATTATCGTGCCTTATCGATAAGGCGGGTGAGGTAGGTGTTTTCTCTGGAATTGGTCTTCCTACCGACGGACCGAGATTATCTCACTTATTTTTTGCTGACGATTCTTTGATCATTGGGGAATGGGATGAGGAAAACACTTTGAAAATTGTCAGAGTCTTGTGATGCTTCCACGTGTGTTCGGGCCTAAAAATTAACATTGGGAAAATGTAGTATGTTTGGTATTGGGGTGGTAAGTGAGGAAGTAGGGGCGATGGCGACTATGGTTGGATGTAGCCCTAACGTGCTCCCATTCAAATACCTCGGTCTAAAAGTAGGGGCTTATATTAATCGTATCAATAATTGGAGACCTGTTTTTGATATCTTCGGGTCTAGGCTTGTTCTTTGGAAGTCGTCTCTCCTTTCGTTCGGTGGGAGAATCACACTTATACGGTCGGTGCTCGAGAGTCTTCCAACTTATTACTTCTCTCTTTATAAGGCTCCTTTGAAAGTTGTGTCAGATCTGGAAAAGCTTATTAAAATTTTTTTATGGTGCGGCTCTAGTACGGTGAATAAGATTAACAGGGTAGCCTGGGATAGAGTTGCCTCGCCTAAGAAAGCCGGTGGGTTGGGGATTAGTAAGTTACTCAATGTTAATCGTGCCTTGTTATGTAAATGGGGGTGGAGATGCAAGCGTAAAAAAGATAACTTGTTAAAAGTGGTGGATGCGATACATTGCGGCGGATCCGGTTGGTCTTTTCTTCCGGTTAAAAAAACTTTCAGAGGTGTTTGGCAGAGCTTGGTGTCCGTCATTAATAAACCTTTCGTTGGTAATCTCAGCTTTCGGGATTTTTTTAGGGAAGTTTTGGGTAGAGGTGACTGCATCCTCTTCTGGCTCGACCCGTGGCTTAATGATGCTCCGCTTAAGGTTCTTTATCCTAACTTATTTGCTTTGGAAGTGGTGAAGACATGTTCTATTCGGGATCGGTCGTTAGGGGAGTGGCTTTGGAAACATGACCCCGAGACGGACGATGAGTCAAGGGAGCTGTTGGCTCTTCAATCGGCCTTAGCTTCCTTCTCGCTGGGAAATGCGAATGACGGATGGAAGTGGCTGGGAGATCAGTCGGGGATTTTTTCGGTCAAGTCGGAGAAGAAAGTGATGCTTGGCACGGAGGAAGAAAACGATAGGTATATCTTGGTCTGGTGTAAATGGGCTCCGAGTAAGTGTAACTTGTTTGTTTGGAGGGCGGAAATGGACAGAATCCAAACTTATGACGCGCTCACTAAGAGGGGAGTGGCAATCGGAGATGGGCTGTGCACGTTTTGCAAATCAGAGGTTGAATCGGTGGAACATATCTTTACTTCGTGTTGGTTTTCTACGGTGTTATGGCAAAATGTTAGTCAGTGGTGTCATATTTCTCCTATCTTCGCTTTCAAATTTAGTGACCTTTTGGAGATTCATAAAGTGGGGCATATCAGAAACGGGGTAAGGCCGGTTGTCCAAGGCATTATTATAGTTTCATGTTGGTGCTTATGGATAGCTCGGAACAGGGCCGTGTTTTCTTCAAAGGAAGCCAAGGTGGAAGACGTTTTTAGCGAAGTTAAATCTTTAGGTTTTTTATGGTTTAAACATAGATCGAGGACCAATCATATCTCATGGTTGGATTAGTGTAATTTTGATGTAATGTAAAGGTTTTGGTGTTGTCCGCCGCTCGGTTTTCGGACAAGGGGCGTGTTTTAATGAAGTTCTCGTTTAAAAAAAACAGCAATATTGGTCAACAAGAGTCAGTCGTCTTTGTCGACGTTGCTTCTCATTTCTTTAGTATATATATTAACCTGAGTAGAAACTTCTTGGAAGCCACATACGTTATATAATAATAATTCTTTTATTAATCAAGACAAAAGAAGCATATATACTTAGAAAAAAAACGCCCATTCACGTTATCCGTAACGAGAAAAAAAACCCGAAAATTGAATGCATCCATAAGGAAAAAACCAAACCGAAAATCGAATAAGTGGAATATTTTTCAATTATTCGATTAGGTTCCTAGCTAACCATATCTGAATTGCTTATTCGGTTTGGTTATCAGCTCTACAAATCTTTCTAAATAAACGCATAATAGCCGGTTTAATTAGATAATTGAACTGAATAAGTCAGTTTAATCAGTAGAATTCGGTTCTATTATACACATTTTTAATTCGGTTTGGTTCAGTTTTCGGTTAGGCTCAAGAAAAGTCCAAAATCAAATAAATTTTACCGATACATAGTCTATTTTAATTGTTATAATGACTCATCTTCCTACTTTGAAACTGTTAAAGTGATTCTGGCAATCGATGTGTGTGTGTACACCCACAATTATATAATAGATCGAGGTCCCCTTCAAAGAATTTTTTTGGAAAACCTATTGATAATTTGCACCAAAGGAAGAAAAATAACAAAATGTAAGCGTCAATGAAATGAAATATAACATATTCAAATTTGAGTAAATTGTTTTGTATTAAAATAACAAAATGTGAGCGTCAATGAAATGAAATATAACATATTCAAATTTGAGTAAATTGTTTTGTATTGATTAATCCATACCTAATCATATTAACAATATAAAATTTGAATAAATTGTTTTGTATTAATAATTAAATCCATACCTAATCACACTAACAAACATTATAAATAAATGATTAATTTGTTTGTATTAACCCATACGTGATATAATATAACCTTTTTAAAAGACAAAAAAGAAGCACGCGTATATTTAAAAAATGCATTTCATAGACGTGTATGTATTCGACTAAAGATTTACGTATCTAAGGGGCTGTTTGGTAGCCACTTAACGACCATTCAGATGCTATCTCTTAATGGTTTAAAACCTCTAAATGAATAAGAGGTAACCTCAAGTCTGAATGGTTAAGAGGTAACCCCTGAATGGTAAATCATCACATGTCACATTCTTCTACCTTCTCATTGATAAAATTCTTAATGGTTCCATTAAGAGGTAGCCTCTTAATAACCATTCAGAGGCTACCAAACAGCCCCTAACTAGTTTTTGTCCCGTCCATGTTGCGGGGCACTAAGCCGAATATTTCTCTCATAATATGTACGTCTGTGTTTCGGTTACTTGTACATAGTGCTCATAACACGATCTTAAAAAAATTACATCGAGTTAACCAATAAAAACAAAACACTACCATACTTTTGCTAAAAAAACTAAAACGATTGAAAGACTAATTTTAAACTGGGGCAAAATTGTAATTTTTCAGGACAGATGAGCGTGTGTCAGGTAGCCATCTGACACAAATAAAAATTATACCGAGTCAACAAATTAAAACAAAAAAATACCATAGTTTTGTCAAAAAAAAAAAAAAAAAAAAAAAAAAAAAAAAAATGATGACATGACTATAATCGTATACTTGGGGAAAAGTCGTAATTTGACAGAAAAAAACGCTGGCAAAATTGCAAATTTGAACTGAGAGCAAAAGTGTAAGTTGGCTAGGAGAGAAAAAAACAAAAAACAATGGAAAACTATACATTTAAATGGAACAAAATTGTAATTTGGCTTCACCAGTGGGTAAGTGTCAAACAGTCTGACACTATTCCAGTACATATGATTTGTAGTATATATAAAGGTAGTGTTTGGTATGCAAAAATGAGAGGTGGAATAGAATGAACTATTGCGAGAGAATGAAAAAAAGGTGTTTGGTTGGTCAACGTAATAGAATCACCCATTCCATAAGTCATTTCATTCCCTCAAATTCATTTCATCCACTCCCCCTGTTTTTCCTATTCCATTCGATCACTCACCCTCACAAAAACCGCCCATCACCACCACCATCTGCCACCACCACCACTTGCCATCGTCACCATCCGCCACCAACCTCTGCCGACCATCATCATCGTCCTCTGCCACCACCGGCGCCCGTTGCCACTGCCATTGACTACCATCGCTGCCACCCTCCATTGCAGACCTAGACCACTACCGCCACCCCCCGCCGACCACCACCACCATCCTCCGCTGCCACCACCCGCTACCGTCGACCACCGCCACCCCGACCGCCGACCACAACCACTACCGCTACCCTCCGCCGACCGACCACCGCCAACCCGGCCACTACCGCCACCCTCCGCCGACCACCACCATCTTCCGCGGCCACCACCTGCCGTCGTCGACCACCACCACCCACCGTCGTCACCACGACCACGACCACCTGCCGCCACCACCATCGCCGCCATCCGCCACCGCAGACCACCGCCAACCCTCACCATCGCCACCGTCACCCACCGACCACCGCCACCCACCGTCGCTACCACCGACCACCGCCACCCATCGCTGCCACCGCCACTAGCCGCCACCGATCACTACCACCACTCATCGCCGATTTAGTTAATTCCTCTGTTCTTACCTACCAAACAACACAAGGTAATGATTTATTATTTTCCTTCATGGTAACAAAACAAGACTATGGAATGTAATGATCAATTTCATTCATTTGTCTATTCCATTCCCTCATCTATTCCATTATGCCATACCAAACAGACTAAAAGTGTCTGCCACTATTCTTTTGTAGTATATATAAATATAAATTGCAAAAGCAAAAATTACGACAATTTTGGCAATCGCAGATAGAGTGATTGGTGCGATCGAAGGATAAACTTCTATTGGTTTCACATTTTTATTTCTAGTTTTCTAGAATGGTTAAATCTGATTATTAAAGTTTCATTCATCCCCCCACTTGTAGCTTAGTGGTAGTAGACTTGGGCTTTACAGTTGAGACTCAAGTTCAATTTCCATTTATGTCATATTGAGGTGGATATTTCGCAATGATGGTGACAAACCCACTGGGGGGGGGGGGGGTGTTCGATCCTGAGCCGCACCCCGGTTTTCATCCGGCTGTTACTTCAGCGAGACATCTCGTGTGGAGGCTATACGGTTTCCGGGGGAACGTTGTAATCAAGTCTGACCAAACCAACGTGGCCCCGGTTAAGACAATGTAGTCTGGACAGATTTTAGCTATGGCCACCGTTTAGACGGTGTGACATTGGGACACTAAAAAGAAAGTCAACTTTCAAAAAATAAATTTAAAGTTTCATTCAACGACTTAGCGACAACATCCAAAAGTCCATTTAATCATTTGATTGAATAAATACCTACCATTGATATTTTGATATCCATCTATTCCTTGACCAGTACTAATCATAATTTTCTCCCATTTCTCAAAAAAAAAATCTTAATTAACAGAAATTAATGGGACTCAAGAAGGAAATTACAAGTTTTAGAGATCCAGGAAGAGGACTGAGGAGCAATTTGGCATATACTACAAGACGCAAATTGCAGTTTACCATGGTTAAACTCTATACCTAATTAACGCAAACAATACAAAAAACAAATTTAATATCTGCTTAGTGGAAGGTTCAAATGAGAACAATTTTTTTCTAAGAAGAAAAAAGAAGAAGTTTCAACCAATAAGAATGATCCATTTTACTTCATTTAATATTTGCATTTAATTTTAATATAAGGGTATATTGGTAAACTTACATAAATCATTAATTTGTATTCTTCCCATTTAATAACTAACTAAATTAAATTTGTAACTCCTTTTCAAAATATATACTTTTTTTAAATTAAAAAAAAAAAACTTAATTTAAAGTGTAGAATAAATTACTAGTTGTGTAGGATAAATTACGAGTTGTGTAAGATATATTTCGAGGTGTGTAGGATAAATTTCGACTGTGTAGGATAAAATTCTATAATATGTAGGTTATATGTAGAAAATTTTTGATATGTGTAGGTTTTGTAGATTATATGTAGGATAATTAATGATTAGTTGACTAATTAATTAAATAGAGAAATTAATGTTATGAGTTATAATTGAAATTGTATTTTACTAATATGCCATTTCTTCTTTTTCTTCTCACATTAAATTTCTTCTCAAATGAACCTTCCTCTATCTACTTATCATCATCATCGTTGAAATTTGAAAATTTGCATCCGATACAAGTATGTGTCAAAGCCTCTAACCAGATAAGGTTCACGATTTATATTGGAGTGTTCATAAAAACAAAATTAAACAACATTGAGTATTTAGATTTTTTTAAAGAGCTAAAAAGCACAAGCTACTAAGGAATAATCAACAAATCAACTAATATATAAAATATTATCTAAAAAAAACCGTTCACAATTTCTTTCTACGTATACTGTATATTGAGTATTTATACCGGTACTGGATTTGACTTAAAAATGGTTTAACCGGGTGTATCGGGTGGCAGGGGCGGATCTACCATAGAGGTAGGGGTAACCGGGGTTACCCCTTGGTCGGAAAAAATTTGGAAAAATTAGTGTAAATTTTGGAAAAATTTGACGTTTTTTTCGATTTCTTTATGGCTTATTTATATAAGGTTACCCCTTGGTCGGAATCCTAGATCCGAAGGTTACCCCTTGGTCGGAATCCTAGATCCGCCACTGTTGGGTGGTTCAACCGGGTGTACCAGACGGTTTAACTGGTTTTACCGGATGGTTCAACCGGTCGATTTGAACCGGTTTTTATAACATTGACTAAATCAACCCAACCATCACTACAGGCCATTAAATTGTCAGGTTCCATTTACTTGTTGGCCCGTTTTTTTATATATTTATATAGAAGTTTCGCTATAAAAAAAATAATTATTTACTCACTATCGCATCTCAAATAATGTAGGACTAAATAGGAATGATGATAAGGAGGTTGGGTACCGAGTCAACACCGTAGCATAGTGTGTGGTACCACACAAAACCGTCCGGATTCTGAATAGCCATCATGTTCATCCTCAATTTTTTTATTGAGTTAAATAGTGTGTGGTACCAAACAAAACCGTCCGGATTCCAGCCATCATGTTCATCCTCAATTTCTTTTATTGAGCTAAAGAGCACAAACTTGATTTATGTATTTTAACTAGTTGATGTCCTGTCTGCGTTGCAGGGCGATTGCCGAATAATTCTCAATCAATCAAAAGTATAATTTTTCAGAACTAATGAGCAAGTGCTAGGCAGCTCTTTGACACGGGAAAAAATTAAATCTAGTCAACCAATTAAAAAAAACTTTATTACTTTTGCAAAAAAACTAAAACGATAGGAAAAAAAAAACGTAATTTTGAACTGAGAGCGAAATCATAATTTTTTTCAGGGATAAAATCGTAAATTAAATGGACCAATGAGGGAGTGCCAGATATCTGCCGGCATGACTGTAATTTTACACTGGGGGCAAATTTGTAATTTACCCAAGAAAAATAAAACGGTGGAGAAAATGTAAATTTAGTTTGAGGGCAAAATTGTAACTTGGCTGTGAGAAAAAAAAAAAAAAACTAATGGCAAAAGTGTAAATTTAAACGGGTCAAAATCGTAATTTTGAACCTAGGGCAAAATTGAAATTCTTAGCTGGGAGCAAAGACATAAATTTATTTTTAAGTCGGGGAGAAAACATAACTTTGAACTGATGGCAAAATCCTAATTATAATGGGGAAAAAAAACTAATGGCAAAATTGTAAATTTAAACGGGGCAAAGACGTAATTTTGAACCCAGGGCAAAATTGATATTTTTAGCTGGGAGCAAAACCGTAAATTTGTTTTTAAGTGGGGGTAAAAACATAATTTTGAACTGATGACAAAATCGTAGTTTCAAAGCGGGATAAAACTATAAATTTGTTGTGCCAATGGGGGAGTACCAGACAGCTGCCTGACACTATTGAAGTTGCCGCCCATGTGACCTAATAAAAGGCTGACACTATTCCCGCCGACTTTAAAGATTGCAGTTGTTGAAAATTATAAAAAACTGGTTTATGAGTGGGTGGGGATTGTGAGAACCCATTTCCATTATGCAAGGCTAAGGGGCATGGGGTTATGAGATGAGTTATGGATTCCCACCTATTAAAGGGGTGTTAAATGGGTCGTGTTCGCGGGTTGACAGGTTCAACCCTACACGAACCCGAACCTGACCCGAACCCGAAATTTTCGTCATACATATGAACCCGAACCCGACCCGAATATTTGTGGGTTGACCTGAACACGACCCGTTTAACCCGAATTTTTTAATTTTTTTAACTTTTTGCCACAAATTAATATATTAAATTAAAATTTACTTTAAAAACACAAATGTATATAATACAATTATATTTAATTTATAAAAAATTATATGAATATCTCTTTTAAAGTTATAATTATGGCATAAAATACACACCCAATTTAATCTAGAGTAAATTACAAAACTCGTCCTTTATGTATGTCACTTATTGCAAAGTGTGTCATTTGTCTTCAAAAAGTACAAAAAACGTACTCGATGTTTGCAAATCCTTACATGTTACGTCCTTTAGCCCTAACTTAGTTAGTTGTTATGGTTAAATATGACAAAATGGACCCCACATGAGGGTGTTTTAGTCATTTTACCCTTTATCAATATTATATGTATACACCTTTCTCTCTGCCCCTTTCTCTCTCTTACAAGTTCCCTACCGCCACACCATCAACCACCACCGCCCTACCAACCACCACCACCACCACCTTTCTCACTTCTTTCTAAATCAAAAAGACCAATCACTCTGGTTTGCTCAATCCTGTTGAGCAATCGAGCTTTCCTGTTGCGCACATATTCCCCATTTAATCAACTTTTTAAACAACTCATTGCTACAATTTTTGTCACCATGGCCACTATCAAACCGATTATCATGTCTACCACAATTAAATATATCCCACTGTCAAAAATTTGGAATATTACCCTATTTAGTAAAGATGAATGATATGAAGAGTTTAAACTTTCAGCCACTACTACTGTATAAAATTGGCAATATGAATTTGTTATGGGCCAATTGATTTAATCATTTAATCCATCTGCAGACCTCAACCACCACCGTAACCACTGCAACCATCACCAGTCAACACCGTAACCCAAATCCGAAAACCCCTCACGTGAACCCTAGATTTGGCCAATGTCTACCGCCGTATCTCCACCACCGTATCTCCCCAACCAAAAAGACCTGAACTCACATTCTTCTCTGTTACAAGATCTGAACTAACCGCCATCCAAGATCTGAGCCAGATCTGGTTGTGATTTGGTCTAATGAACTTACCTTCTTCTCTGTTACATAAGCCTTTGCCACCTGATATGTCATAAAGATTGAATGTTGCATATGAAGTTGTGATTTGGTGTGAAGATTGTTTTGGTGTTGGGAATGGAGATGGTGATTTGTGCAGGAGGTTGGTTTGTTGGGTGTGCCGATGGTGGAGACCTCCTCATAAGAGAGAGAGACGAGAAAGAGAGAGAGAGGGAGGGATAGAGAGAGAGAGAGAGTAGAGAGAAGTGTATTTTATTTATTGTTTTTTATGATTATTTATTTTAGTATTTTGGGTAAAATGACCAAAATACCCTCATGTGGGGTCCATTTGGTCATATTTAACCATAAAAAATAACTGTGTTAGGGCTAAAGGACGTAACATGTAAGGATTTGCAAACATCGAGTACGTTTTTTTTGTACTTTTTGAAGACAAATGACACACTTTGCAATAAGTGACATACATAAAGGACGAATTTTGTAATTTACTCTTTAATCTATAACATAAAACATATTGTAAAAAAAATATAACATAATATAAAGAGGTTAAACGGGTCAACCCGCCAACCTGACTTGGTTGACCCGAACCCGACCCGTTTAAACTAAACCTAAACCCGCGAATTTCGTGTTAAGTTCGTGTCGTGTTTTCAGGTCGTGTCAGAAATTAACACCCCTACCTATTATGATAGATGATGTGCTTTATCATCTTCTTTAGGGAACTATTATGGTTTGCATTAATTAAACAATAGAAACCATACATCTCTCTTTTCTTAATTGGTTAACTATATTTTACACAAAATTTTTTTTTTTTAAAATGAGGATCATGGTTTGAGTCATGACCACACCATATAGGATTGTGGATTTGAATAGTAGATGAGAGTGGGTGACATGACATTGAGGGTAATGGTGGTCTTGAGTGTCATGACCACACCCTATAGTCTAAGACCACCCGTAGGGGACAAGAATTTGGGCGTTTTTTGCCCCAACAACGCCCCCAAACTCCCCTTCAACCGTTCCCCTGGGCGTTTTTCACCAAAAAATTGCAAGAGCCGTCCTTTTTTCCACTACGAAGTTCCAATTCTTTGGCCAATCACCGTGCATCTCTTTTTGGTTGGCTAATAACAATTTTTGAAGTTTTTTTTTTTATTTAAATTCTATTACACCCCTTTTAACATAATGTCCACATCCTCATAACACTTATTTTACAAAAAACGACCCATCATGCCCCATTGATGATGAGACTGTCATATGACGTAAAACATCCAAAGGTTGGGTGTCTTCCACTACGCATGGTCTAAGGATGAAAAAATGGTTTAGTGGGGCTGATGTGGCCTAAAGATGGCTATGATGGTTCCTTCTATCGAAACAAGTAACACTCACCTATAAGAAAATTAAAGAAATAGACAATTTTCAACAGCTCTGGATTCATTATTCTTTTCGGACAGGTCCACCTTGTTTAAAATAAAATAGTACAATATATATAAAATTATTAAAAATAAATCCAACCTATAAAAAAAACTTAAAATTTAAAATCGTATTAAAATTAAATCTAGAAAAAGGCAGGAAGTTACTCTACCCTTTCCCTGCAACACTCCTATACTATGCGTTCCAATTACCCTCATTTCCACTGCTATTCAGTTGACCAACTTTGCCTTTTCTCACCATCCCTTTCCCTCTAGTTTCCACTCCAACACTCTACGATCACTTTCAGCCACCGCCCGCTACTTCTGTTCAGACCCGTCGTCGCTGCAGCTCCTTTTCATATCCGTTTCTACTCGTTAACAGGTTCGAATGTTCAGCCCGTTTTTAACTATATTTGACATGACAAAATATGTTGTTGAGGTGGTTTTGGTAAATCAAAAAGAAGAGGACATCATGTTTAATAGTGTTTTTTAAAAACAAATTGCTTCAAAATTAAGAGTAAATTACTTTTTAAATACTTGTGTTTCAGTGGTTTTAACCAGTTGACTCCAAAATCAAAAAGTTTAACGCCGCCTTGGTCCCTTACCGCTTATTTTATAACGTTTTGAGTCCATGTGTTTTAGTGCTTTTAACCACTTGATTCCCAAATAAAAAGTGCAGGCGTTATAAATTGGACTCAAAACGTTATAAAATGAGCGGTCAGGGACTATGGGCGACGTTAAACCTTTTTACTCCAAAATTAACATATATTGTGGTTGATCGTATATATAAGTTACCTTCTCATTCGTTTGCAACCGGACCATTGATTTGGCACTTAATATTTATTTGATAAACAGAAACATGACAACGACAATCGCCAAGTTTGCTCACTTACAAATTCCACTTGAAGACATAGTAAAGGCCACCAATAATTTTCATGATGATTACATCATCGGACGGGGTGGATTTGGACCAGCATACAAAGGACGACTCTTGTGGTCTGGGAAGTTAATCAGTGTTGCTGTGAGGAGGTTAGATCGTCAGCACGGGGAAGGAGACGTCGAGTTCTGGAAAGAAATTTCAATGCTTTCTGATCTCAAGCATACAAATTTAGTCTCTCTTATCGGGTTTTGTGATGAGAGAGATGAGAAGCTCATTATAACCACGTATGAGGCCAACGGAAGTCTCCAAGAGCATATAAACAGCTCGAATCTCACATGGACGCAAAGATTGAGGATAAGTGTTGGTGTGGCTCGTGCGTTGAGTTACCTCTATTATGATGAGGGGCGTAGTTATGGTGTTATTCATCAGAACATTAACAGCTCCACAATTTTATTAGATGAAAACTGGGAAGCCAAGTTATCTGGTTTTGAAATTTCCATCAAACAATCGCTTAACCGAATGGACCAGGTCGTCCTTTCTGAACCTATTGGCACAATAGGGTATTTGGACCCAGAAATTGGTAAGACCAAAGGTGTGACCTGCAAGTCAGATATCTACGCATTCGGTGTCGTTTTATTCGAAATATTGTGTGGGAGGAGAGCATACGTTAAAAACGAGGCTAATAGGTTTCTCAATCAATTGGCCAAATCTCACTATGAAAATGAAACGTTACATGATATAATCCATCCTGCTTTGAGGAATCAGATGTCCAGGAATCAAATGTCCAGGATATCACTCAGAAAATACTCAAAAATGGCATATTCTTGCTTAAAGAAAGAGCGAGCACACCGCCCACATATACTCATTATTGTTGATGAACTTGAGAAAGCACTAGAGAAGGCATTAAAGTTTCAACCGCGACCTGAAAATTTTGTAAGATCTTTTACTTTATTTCCTATCATTTAAATTTGTTTACTATAAATAATAGAATTTTGAGAAAAAAAAAATTACCATATAACATTCTTAATTTTAACAACTAGTGCTATCAACCGGGCGCGTTGCGCCAGGGGATTAGCAGATGTTCGATTCAATTCACTGTGATTCGTGACGGAAGACACTCTTAAGATGAAAAAAATATGTATATATATATTGTACAAATCTATTAAATTAAAGTGTTACAAATACACAAGTTCTAAATAGGTACAAATACAACTTCTAAATTGTTACCAACTCCTTCATGAAACACCACCTACCTTACCTATGACCAAATCATTTAACTTCCTTGTTATGCTTCCAACCTTAAAAAATTGGTGTCCAAGTTGAAACCTTGAGTTGTTGCATGTTTCCTCTTCGGTTTTCCTGAACATATATTAAAACTTGATAAAAAATAAAGCATGTTAAATAACCCGCTTTCTTCTTTCTTAGGCTGTTGCTTGGGGTGGTTTCACCTGTTGGCCTAACCTGGAACCCAAACAAACAAACTGAAGCACTTGCATTGGCAAAAATCAACAATATAAGCAATAATAATGAACATATATTAAAACTTGATTAAGAAAACTTTATAAAAAAACATGTTATATAATCCGCAACCCGGACAAAGTAAACCACTTGCATTGGCAAAAATCAACAAAAAACATGAACAAAATCAATATTATGGACACTCTGACGGCCTGTTTGATAGGCTGAGTTGAGGTAACCTTCAAAGTCAGAATCAATCGTTTCTTTTCGTTTGAGACGCTCATCAAGATGCACGAAACCAAGCCTTAATCATCAATAGCTATAACGTTAGTTCATCAATTTTCTGTCAAGTTTCAAGTTAAAATAACCAATTCAATCACCGAATTTCACATAGGCACATCTAATTTGAATTAAAATAGAAAAAAAAAAAGTTTGGAAATGGTAAAAAAAAAAACCTGGTGTACAGGGGCGGGGACCTACCATATAATAAGGGGTAGCCCCCGCTACCCCTTGACTCTCCGGCGGTAGTGTAATTTTTGGAAATTTGACGTTATTTTGACGTTTTTTCAATTTCGTTACCCCATTTTTTTTGAAACAGTACCCATATAAGGATTTTCTAGATCCATCACTGCTGGTGTAGTGGGCAGTGAGCGGGAGCGGCCGGCTGGTATACAAGTTCAAGAACTTTTATTTGAAGTTTAAACATCTGTAGTTGTAGAGTCATGTATACCTTTGATTTGGACTCTATTTTCGCCTCAAAATGCTTCTTCCATAACTGAATCACTTGTTCATGAACATTTTTCTGAACGAAAAATGTGCATAATAGTGAACGGGTCAGTGATTAAATATTGTTAAATTATTATTAAAGTTGTGGTTTTGGGCCCTGAGCATAGACCTTGTAGACGTGTAGTAACACATAAGAATATTGTCGCATAATTAACCAACTGGGGTAGCCCAGTTGGCCACCGACACCCACCTCTTCCCAGAGGTACCGGGTTCGAGTCTTGGGAGTGGCATATGTCGCCCAGGGTAAGAACTCGGCATGGGGAAGTCACCGCGGAGCTAGCTTGGTCGGGTAGCGGCTCCCGGAGTGAGATCACTCCGGCGGTTGGGAGAACCCCCCCCCCCCCCCCCCCCCCCCCTAAATTATGGTCCAATCAAAACCCCCCCCCCCCCCCCCCCCCCCCCTAAATTATGGTCCAATCAAAACAAACCAGTTAAATATATGCACAAAACACAGATTCTGGTTTCAATCAAACATACAGCATCAAAGCTGATAAAGTAGTCAAAAGGTGGATTGAGTGCCTGAATATGATCATTGTTTGTTACTCCATCTGAGCTCTGCAGCAGTTATGTACCCGGTCGAATCTGTGAAAATGGAACAAAAGAATCAAGTATAGGCCTATCAATGGAGGAGGAAAAACAAAAGTAAGTAAGAAATAATTCAAGAATCTGCATTAGGATTCTTCATCTGTGTGATCCTCCTCAGTGTAGTAATGGGTGAAATCCATAGTCACAGGAAACGTTAGAAGACCCATGAACCGCGATCCAGATTGTTCGTACCGCAACGCGGTATAGAAGCGTCCCAATTGCCTATGGTATGTGATCTGGATCGTTAATATGGTTTCATCTTCTGGTCAATTTCACATAAAACCTAAAATTATAAGTGAACAATATGAAATTAGGAACAATTACAAGTCAACAAGATACAAACAGTTCCACATAATAGAAGAACTTGACATAAGTGAACAATTGCACATAAACCCTAAAACAATTTGACATAAATCCTATTCCCAGTTAGAAGAATACCGGATAACCGGAAGTTGAATGGTCAATGTTGCTGACTACCTGTGTTGTAGCCGCTTAGCCGGAATGGTCGATGCCGTTGCTGGTCGCTTAGTCAGTTAGTCGTTGTTGTTGACTATTACAATATGTTCCCAAGTCTCATTTAAGAGGGGCGGAGGAGAAGGAAAATGAATTAAGAGAGAAAAGGAAGAAAAATATGTGATTTTTTTTCGTGTTCTCAAGTTTAATGAAAAGTAAAGGAAAAGAGAAGAAATCAAACATTTTATGGGTTCCCGAGTTAAGAGGAAAAGAAAAGAAAGAAACAATTTTACCATTATACCCTTTACACATAAAACATTTTAATTAGATTTGAGGGTAATTTAGTAATTGATAAGATTTTCTAATCTCTACGATTTGGGAGAATAAATATTAGTACAAATTTTCTTCCCTTTTTCCTCATTTCCCCCTCCCCTTTTATCCTTAAAAAATCTCAGGAACATGGTTTTTTTTTTAATGTTTTCATCTCTCTTCTTTCTCCTCCCCTCGCCTATTAAATGAGACTCGGGAACAAAGATTTATTTATTTCTTTTTTGAGCGAACAGAGAAGGGAAGTGGAAGGAAAGGAAAGAAAAAGTTGGTTGTGTTCCAGAGATTTATTTATTTCTTTTATGAGAGAAATGAAAAGAAAAGAAAGGAAAGGAAAATGACCCATAGGTGACACGCCCACAACTCACAAGATTAAATGAGGCTAAATTATATTCTTCCAAAGATTGAAAGGGCCATAACCAATAGGTGACACGTCGGCCACAACTCACAAGATTAGAATGCTTTGGGTTTTTAAATAGATTAAAGGCCAATATAATATTTGAGGAGTAGCCTAAAAGAATTCCAGGGGCAACCTAAAAATTATTTTAGGGGTAACGTAATACATAAAACGTTAAAAAAATATTTTCCACTTCAGTGTAAAAGTTGAGGGGTAGCGGGTCCTACTTCTACCAACATACTATGACCGCCCCTGCTTCACAACTAGTTCAGACGATCGATGGGCATCGTCGTCCTGACATCACTTGGCAGATTTGATACCTAAGCAAGACACCAGGGACTCATACATAACAACTACCGAATAAAACACCAGGGCAATCGGATACAGACACCAATAAAAGACACAGGAAAACACTACAAGCACACCGAGTCAGCCTGCATTGGAAACGCTAAACGAGTCCACTGCAGCCACATTAGCAATTGATCCTTCGACACCCTGTAAAAATACACAGTATGAAAGAGATCTGAACAGGATGAAACCCAAACCAAAAGATTTTATTCTCAAAACAATCTTCAGAACAAAATAATCACGCAAAACCCTCACAACTCACACCAGATCATCAACACAATGATATGTTAAGTATAGAAACAAGAACTCAAACGATCGGAAGATCAAGAAACCCTAATCTGTTTCAAGAGATGAGCTAAAGAGTTGCTATTGGAGAGAGAGAGAGAGAGAGAGAGAGAGAGAAAGAGAGAGAAAGAGAGAGAGAGAGAACTGATGCAATGAATGCGTAATCCCAAGGCAAGAGAGCATATATAAAGTGTGGAGAACCCTAAAAGCAACCCCAGTTGTCTTGATACTTTGAGATTCCAGGATCCTGCGAGTTTGACGGAGCTTCGGTCCCGAAACTACGTGTTCGGTTCGATATTATTATTAAGAAAGGAGTAGAAGTAGAAATCGACACCGAGCAGTCAGTTATAATCTAGTCTCTATTCATATCTTGGCTAGTTACAGCACCGTGAGACCAGTTGGACAGCATGTCCCCTTAGGGCACCAAAAGCTTTAGTCCAAATGGGAACCACAACTCCCTATTTATAGGCAACAGCCTGTTCATCCGGATCAACTATGTCCATCTGTCCGGATGGACTTTACAATGTCAATACCTATGTCCGGATGGGGTATATCCGAATGGACTTTGAGAACCTTGAGCCGTGTTTTAATATTCTGCAACTTCAATCAAGTATCTGACTTCTAACTACAGATTCCCCCTTGAATGATGATCCGGGTTTGCATCTTCAACAATGTATTCCCCCTGAAATGAATCTTCAATTCATTGTTTACATGGTTCCTGACTCCTCCTCTTAATTGCTAAACTGTAATCTTCACGAACAATTACCAACCTGAAACTAATCAATGCAGTAATCTCTGTTTCAGCTTTAGCCACCTCCGAGTTCAGTTTTTGATATATCGTTTCAGCAACACGATCTCGCAATCCGCTTCCTTGATCTAAGTATGTACAAAAACTCAACCGGCAATTGATAGAAACTTCAAATACCCCACTGGTTAATGTCAAATCTGTGATTCCCCCTGAAGATCTGATATATCGAGTAACCGGTATTCTCCACAATCAGCAACTCTTCATCAGAAAACAAATCATCTGGTAATGTATTCCGATCTCTGAAGCATTCGTCCACAATCAGATTGATCTCCTCGGATAATCTAGATCTCAGAAGCTATCATCCACGATCACTTACTGATCTCCGAAGCGTTCGTCCACGATCAGATATCATTTCCTCGGATCATCTAGATCTCCGAAGCTTTCACCAACGATCAGATTTACATTTCCGGACAATCCAATGAATCATCTGATAACATATTCAGATCCCAGAAGCATTCATTCACGATCAGAATCACATTCTTCCTCTTCAGTCACGATAACAGATGTATAGTCTTCTCCGCTAGTTCCGGCAACAACTTAACCAACAAACAGCATCATTCCCCGATGATTAGTCCGAAAACCAATTCATCTGCTCGAAGATTAACCATTCTGACACTTTAGACTATCACACGTCTGTGATATGTTATAAGCATCCACAATATTGTTTGCATCTCCTGATGCTAATCTTGCTGACTGGCTTGACGAAGACCCGAGACTCAAACCCTAAGACGTCAATCTGATCCTGATCTATAGAGTCTGAACTTCCTATCATCACGAATTCACAAATCCAGATCCTATGCATCTCCAGACAATCATGAAGTCAGAACCACCCGAATACCGTTGCAGCATCACGAATTTAAAAAATGTTGGAACATTTGAAAATCTTTATTCCCCCTCATTTTTGCAAATTCTAACGTGTTCTCACTGGATTCCCTCTCAAACTGAATCCAGTTCTATCTCTGAAAAACTCGACTATATGAAGAATATAACAATTCTGCCACCAATGTCAGTTTTTCAATGTTGCGGTTTTAACAGTTTTGGCCCATAATAGTCAGATAAACTGGAAGGTAAACATCCTACAGCAGTATCATGACTACCCTACAATTTTCCACAATCTGTGATCGCATCATCATGTTTGACTTTGAAGCACCAGACGATGTCTCCGAACAACCCATGTCTTGGAGACTCAACTCATCGTCGCGATCAAATCCAATCTCTTTTTGAAATGTAATATGACAAAAACACTTATATATAGGATGTACCAGCGGCGTATCCACCATGCTTTTATCACATCACACTCCTGTTTTTTTATTTTTTATATTTTCATGATGATAATTGCTCATCCGTCCGGATGGAGAAGGTCCATCCGTCTGGATGAACTGATCTTAGATCATGTTGCAATTTTTGCACCTGAGTGTCTTCATCCGTCCGGATGGAGTTAATGTCCATCCGGATGAGAAAATCTCTATCCGTTCGGATGGAGTTGATGTCCATCTGGATAAGAAAGTGTCTAACTATCCGAATGGAGTTGATGTCCATCTGGATGAGTGTCTACAGCCCATTCGGATGAGTGCGTCCATCCGGATGGGTATCTGTCCGGATGAGTCCATCCGGACCGAATATGTTCCAACATCTCAAGAACACTCCAAATCACATTTTTCGACCCAGAATCTTTATTTCTGCGAATTTCATGATGAAACTTCACAAAATTGTGCACGAATCAATTCTGAACAGAATGACGTGTTCAATTCCAAATTCCATCTGTGAATTGATCTTTATTTTGATGATTTTCTATGTTTTACGACAAAACTCCTTCAAAACCCAAAATTTCATGAGCTTAGGTGATTCAACCCAAATTTCACGTCTTAAAATATTATATATATTTTAAACCTAGTTCACTATAACCAATGGTTCTGATACCAATCTGTCACACCCTCAAAATCCACAGGCGGAGTACTACCGCGAGGCGTGTGACTGACAAGGATCGTAGCCACTAATCATAAAGAAAACCCTTATTAATTTAAAACCACCAAATTGTTAATTATACATTAATCATGAAGCTTACCAACCACGCACTCCATCCGATTGCAATATCCGTCCGAAGCTGTAATGAGCAACCTGCAAAGCATGCAGTAGGGTGTCAACATAAAGTTGGCGAATTCACAAGTTCGCAGTTTTCCAGTTTTATTTCCAAAAATTTTTGTTGTTTAATTACTCATTTATATCATGCCATAGGGAGCTACCCCATATGTAAGTTACTAAACTGCGTAGTACCGAATACTTAGCGACCGCACGTTTCCGTGATTTGCCCCGTTTGTCAATGTCTATCATCATTGACGGTTTGCCAGAGTTTATTAGTTCACGTCCGATCCTCTACAGGCACGGTGTGAGGTTGGTGAGACCTAATAGCGCTATCAACTAATAACCCGTTCGCCAGGCCAGGCGACTAATCGATATAGTAAGTAAGTGGGGACTTCCGTGATAGAGTCTCGTTTAGTACACTTGTTGCATCTAATATAAATAGTAATTAATAAAACGTCCTACACAAGGGGAAAATGTTACCCGTATCCCACACAAGGAGATATTGTAGTTTGTATCCCACACAAGGAGATAGTATTACCCGTATCCCACACAAGGAGATATTGTAGTTTGTATCCCACACAAAAAGATATCGTAGTTTGTATCCCACACAAGGAGATAGCGTTGTTCATTACGTTTCCCAACCACCGGGAACACATGCTTTTAGTAAAAGTTGTGAACTCACCTTTGCTTTGCTCGGCAGACAATTTACTTGTGTTACGTTGGTCAACCATACCCTATTATGGTTATTAATATTTATTAGGTTCGTATGCAGGTAATGTCACGTATAAATTACACGTATCTAACACGTAGCATGCAAATTAAATCATCACTTTAACATGTAGAGCATGTAAGTCAAACTGTCATGTAACACGTATAGTATATGGGCCTTATTTAAATTTATAGTGAAAGCCCAATAGTGAGAACAAAAGTCAGTGTACAGCCTCAAATACATTGCGAGTGGGACATTAGTCGAGACCATGAGGTCTCGACTCGCGATCTAGAAGTTTCGAGTCGAAACCAAAGGATCTCGAGTGATAAAACATCAGTCGAAACCTCAAGGTTTCGAGTTAGGCTTTGAGTCGGAACCGGACAGGTTTCGACTCGCAACCAAGCTGGTTTCGAGTCCTTTGATTTGCGAAGTCATGTTTCGAGTCGGAACCAAAGAGTTTCGAGTCGGAACCATAGAGTTTCCGAGTCGGAACCAAGTGGTTGCGACTCGCAACCTTAGTCAGAACTCTGTTTTATTTATCTAAATCAGATTTCAGCAACAACACAATTCTCTAAATAGTTATCATATGATTCTTGTCCTCATGTTTAACCATATCTCAACAATCATACTTCGATCATTCATTATTACTAATAATAATTCGATCTAACACTATACCATCAGTTTCAACAAACAGTTCAAATGCAAATGTCTGACCAATTTAGAGTAGAGGTCTTAATCATTCAGACTTTGTATAATGCTTAACCATTCAGAGGCAAATGTCTGAACCATTCAGACATCTGCTACCGAAACAAACAGTTTGAACCATTAAGTGTTGAACCAGTAAGAAGTCTGAACCATTAAGAGCTAAACAAACAGCCCCTTACTCTATTACACCAATAACTCTAAATGTTACCTTTGTCTAGAATTGAACACTGGGGACCTCTCCTCTAAACGACATATATCTCTACCAAGTGGGCTAGCTCCCCATTGGCATAAAAATATTACATATTTAACGACTGGGGGTAGAAGTCATCGGACCTAAAAATTTCTATAAAACTGGGGGGTTGAAAACGTATATACCCAAAAAATTTATACGAAAACTATACACTCTCTACTACTGAACGAAAAGTTCGGGGGTCGACCGCTCCCTCCCGCCCCTTAAAAGCTTCGCCCATGTAATTAGGTCCGCCACTTGCAACAACTCTTTATGTTTGACAAAAAGAATGTTATTAAAATTTGTTATTTACGTTTATTTTGTTATTTTCTTTATAGTTTCACTACTACAAAATAGAGCTTTAGACGGTGTTTTCAACACCGTCTTAAACCACACTGGTTTAAGATCATGTCTTTTTAGACGGTGTTCAGTTTGAACACCGGCTTAAACTTGATGAACACCGTCTTTTGATATCGTCGCTGTTATCCTGTCGTCGCAATCGTCACTATTTCCCTGTCGTCGCTGATGCTTAAATTTTTTTTTCTTGTATTTTCAATACAAACCTGCCAATTTCCGGTTCACGACACACAAAAACTAAATAAACATAAACTAATAAGCATAAACGTAAGCATAAATGGTTGCCTTTCAAAAAAACATAAGAATAAACGTCACAATCCGGGTTCGTTTTAAGTCACAATTCACAAACACGCCATAAAACTACCTAACTTATTAAATGTAATAATTGTACGTCATATACGTGTCATCATCCGCTTCTTCATCAGATACTTAGTCAAATACTTTCCAAACTTAGTCGGATAACTTGAACTCAAACACCGTCCAAGCTCAGAAGCAATGGTCTTCCCACCCGAAACTATGACTCCAAACTCCTCTTCCATAATAACCACCACCTATATATTAACACAGAACATAAAGTAATTAAACTAGTAAAAGGCCTCCTAAGGGTTTGTGCGATTTGGGGGGGGGGGGGGGGGAGTGGGAAGCAAAGGCAGGCAACGGTGCTGGTCGTCTCAGGCTTGTGCGATTTGGGGGGGGGGGGAAGTGGGAAGCAAAGGCCGCCTAAGGGTTTTTGTTGATGTTGGGGGGATATATATCAAGATATAACACCAACCGTTGGATCATTTTGTTTATAAGACGGTGTTCAAGACAACACCGTCTAAAGGTTGCATAAAATAGTATAAGACGGTGTTTAAGCATTAGACGGGGTTTTTTTTAATTTTCTTGAATATTTTAATCAAAACAGCACGATGGTCGTATAGATATTGATTTTAAGACGGTGTTATTGCTTTAACCCCGTCTAAAATAAAACTTCAACACCGTCTAATACTCCATTTTGTAGTAGTGTTTATTAATTAGAGTAACTTGATAAGTTCTTTTTAATTCATAAATATACATATTAAACATGAACTTCGGAAAATTTTTATAAAACACATTTACTTTTATTTAGTATACTTTCGTTTATTATGAAAATGTGGCTGAAAAATAAAACACTTATCATACAGAAAACTAACAGAACACAAAAACAAAACCTTAAAGCAAAATATATTAATTGAGAAAAGAAGACTGATAGGGCGACAGTGAACGTCTTTATTTTCTAAATCAATTAAAAATTTATTAACTACAAAAAATTGTTCTCATATTTTTAAGATGTATTCATAATTTCATAATTCGTAATTCTCGTTTACTCTTGTCACATGTTTACAGGGAAAGAACGTGGAACTCATGAAGATCCAGCTCGATGATATAAAGTTAGCCACCCATGGTTTTTCGGACACATACAAAACTGCAATTGGTGATTACTATACTTGGTACAAAACAGAGCTCAACCATTTTAAAAAGGAAAAACCTTCCTTTATAGAAGGGAAGAGTAAAAGTGAACTGCCCAAAAGACACAACACTGTAGTTATAAAACGCTTCCTTCCAACAAATGACGAGCATGAAGAAGAATTATTTTTTACAGAACTTGAAGTGCTTACTAGTGCTAAACATCACAACATAGTCACTCTAATAGGATTTTGTGTTGAAGGTTTTGAGATGATGCTTGTCACAGAGGATTTTTCTAATGGATTCCTTGAGGACTATTTGGGTAACGTCAAAAACATGCGTATTTTGACTTGGGAAAAACGATTGAAAATATGCATTGATCTTGCACATGCATTATATTACCTTCATTCTATGGCGGAAGACAAAAAACTGATAATACACAGTAATATAAATAGCAATAGATTTGGGTTGGATGAGAATTGGGTGGCAAAGATTGAAGACTTTCAGTTGGCGGTATTCCTGCCTCCAAATCAACAGGACGGAGTTCTATGCAGAAGAACACATTTTGAGTCAAAGTACCATGTGGACCCAGAATATGCAAAGACCGGTAAGCTAAAAAGAGAGTCAGATGTGTATAGCTTTGGAGTAGTTTTGTTTGAGATTCTATGTGGAAGGCATGCACACGAACAAAATTACCTCAAGGAAAGTGAGAAAGGCCTCGTTCATGTGGCAAGACAAAACTTTTGCAATGGAACAATAGAAGACATGATAGATCCTACACTAAGAGAAGAAACAAGTTCAAAGAGTTATATTCTAGATAGAGGAGCCAACAAAGATTCTTTGCACACATTTTTAAAAGTTGCGAACCAATGTGTGACAGAGACTCAAGACCAACGTCCAACAATGAAAGTGGTTCTCGACGAACTTGAGAAAGCATTGATCCTTCAAGTAAATCAGGTGTGTTTGTGTTTGTGTAGTCTTATTATAGGATTCACATTGTATTCATAAGGAATACCATACGCATTTAGAATGCTACACTTTTTTGGCTAAATTATTACCAGTCTCCACCATTTTCACTAAAATAATTGATGGGCCTTTGGCTGAAGCTTGTGGGATTCGAATTGGGGCCATCCTTTGATGAATGCCAGGTCCTTGCGATTGGCCGTTCCCTAAGGGTTAAAAATAGTTTGCTTTTGTTACATGCTCGTCTTTCCATTTCGATTCAAAATGTGCGCATATTCCATAACATTATATGCATTATTCTGTTCAAAAAACTAATTTTCATTTCCCACCAATATTCCTCTTTATTAATTGTTTTTGTGTATATAGAAGTTATAATGGAGCATCCAATTTCTTTGATAGAATGTATATATGCATATTTCATTTTAATCAGGTAAGGCTTATGATTGATATTGTTTCTTTCATCTGTTAATTTTCTTTTTGTTTTTCATTACTTTAGTTCCAAATTCGACCTGTAATTTAGTGTTCAATGTATTTCATGGTTTTTAAATTATTATCTTTGACCATCAATGTTTTATAGCTTTTTCTTAGTAAATAGTTTTTCATCACCAATTTGTAGATTTTAGGACACAAATTTATAGTTTTGAGGAGTAACCTTTTTTTCTCTTTATTATGACTTGAAGGAGGAGCGAGTACAACAACTGGGTAACGACCAAGTACTCGACGAACTTGAGATAGCAACACATGAAAATCCTGTAAGACCTTACTTTTTTTCACATCATCTCTTTTGGTAGAATAATGTTTATACACGGAATGAAATCTATAAATTTGATTATGATGAATTTGAATATAGTTACATTTATTTTTTTACCATATATAGGACAATATAGATAAGGGGGAGGTTCATTTGAAAAGAAAATTTAATTGAGAACAAAAAGAAAAATGGTACAATTGTAAAATATTAAGTAATATTTTTTTCATCTCATTTATTACTATTTTTAAGTAATTAATTACTCATGAATACTATTATTTCACTACACTAATTTTTTTACTACACACATAAAAAGTTATCCTACACATTTCGAAAGTTATCCTACACATATTTAAATTTATCTTACACAACTCGCAATTTATCCTACACTCTAAATTAATTTTTTTTTATTTTTTTGAAAAATATTAATCTTGAAAATTAGTTACAAATTTAATGTAGTTAGCTATTAAATAGGAAAACTAGAAATTAAAGATCTATGTAAGTTTACAAATATACCCTTACATTAAAATTAAAATTAAATGCAAATATTAAATAAGTAAAATGAAGTATTCTTATTGGTTGAAACTTCTTCTTTTTTATTCTTACAAAAAATTTATTCTCATTTGAACCTTACACATATAGATAATGTGTTATTATAAATATAGTTTTTGGATAGAAAGAATTATATAAACCAATAGTAATAAATGCCTTATTATTTTCACAATAAAAAGAATAACAAATTATAACTATGATAAATTAACATATAAATAACCAACTATAATAATAGTGGGTGGAGATACAATAGGAAGTTTATTTGGCTAAGAAGGCTAGGAAGTGATCTTGACCATACATTTAGTTAATCAAGGGCTAAAATTAAATGATGGAAATTGAAGGGAAGAAAAGAGGCGCGTGAGTTTGTTTAGGGTATTCTAGTCAATGCAAGACAATAGTTTCTCTCTCCTCCAATCCCCCCCATTTTTTAAACGTTAATAACTCTTTCATACGACATTATTTTTTATAAAAATTGCACCAAAAAAACGAGCGTTTTTTTATCTTTAAAACGAGTATACTATTGCTATATTTTCAAAAAAAAAAAATTAAAAACCCAGTTGCGTAAAACGCAATAGAAAACCCCCCAGTTACGTAAAACGCAATGAAAAAAAAAACCTAAACATGACATTTTTCTAAAACGCAATGCACAAAAAAATACAAAGAAATGTCTTATTTGTAAAACGCAATGGCCAGAAAACGCAAATAAATGTCTTATTTCTAAAACGCAATAGCCTAAAAACTCAAAAGAAAATGTACTTTCTAAAACGCAATGGACTAAAAACACATAAAATGTGTTTTACCTAAAACGCAATGCACCAAAAACACATACAAATGTCTTATTTCTAAAACGCAATGGCCAGAAAACACTTAAAATGTCTGTTTTCTAAAACGCAATGGACTGAAAACACATAAAAAAGTGTTTTACCTAAAACGCAATGCACAAAAAACACAAAAAAAATGTCTTATTTGTAAAACGCAATGGCCAGAAAACATTTAAAAATGACTCATTCTAAAACGCAATTGCCTAAAAAACAAAAGAAAGTGTTCTCTGTAAAACGCAATGGACTAAAAACACCTAAAAAATGTTTTACCTAAAACGCAATGCACCAAAAACACTTCAAGAATGTGTTTTTCTAAAACGCAATGGCCAGAAAACAAATAAAAATGTTTTAGTTCTAAAACGCAATTGCCTAAAAACACCAAAGAAAATGTGCTCTCTAAAACGCATTGAACCATGACAATAGTTTTGTCTGTGCTGTGAATTGTCTGTGTTGTGAACTGTCTGAACCAATGCAGCTCAACCCCAGCCAGGGGCTCTGCCCCTTGGACCCCGCCAGGGGCTGCCGCCCGTGGGACCCCGCTACGAGGGGCGGTGCCCCCGGACCCCCGCCAAGATCGTAAAACGCAATGACTAAATCAAAAACCCAGATCGTAAAAATGAAATTAAAGAATTTCTTACATGGATCGAAGTGATTTCTTCAACAATTGACGAATTTTGAATGATTGAAACACTTATCAGCGCTCGAATCGAACGGATCGAGTGATTATCTTCAAAATCACCCGAAAAAAACGAGATTTTGTATGAAATTAAACTGGGTTTTCTTCAAAAAAGCTGAAGAACACGTTAATCAGATGTTTGAATCATTGATTGGTGATGAAAATTGCACTATAATGTAGTGATTATTGAGATAGAAAGTGAAGAAATAGTTGAAGATGGTGAGTTTTGTAAATGGTGGGTTTTGAAGTTACTGGGTTTTGAAAAGGAAGAAGAAAGGGTTGGATTGACTAAAATACCATTTTTCTTTATTTTAAATGTTGCCACATGTCCTAATCCTATTGCTTCCTACACTTACTAGCCAAAATAAACTTACTATTTGATCTTTTCCCTAATAATAGTATAAGGATATAAATTAGGATATTCATGACCTTTTGTTTGCGTTATTAGTAGAAACCCCGAAAATAATGAAATGAAAGAAGTAAAAAAAAAAAACAGTTACAATAAAATTATGTGAATTCTATTGCATGACTTACATAATAGATAGTAAATTGTTATTATGGGTTTATTTAATCAAATGTAATTTAAGTTAAATTGTAAAATAATTACTCTTTTGTTAAACAACTAATCACACACCCTTCCCCTAATCGTACATTAACTAGGCACTGTTTACCAAGACTAGGCAAAGACTTCAGTGTCTAATGTTGTATATCTTCTAAATTATGAAATGATTTATAACAAACGAATTTTTCTTATTTAGTAATAATTCAAAAAAGGAATTACATATGGGAATAAATAGAGGAGGTAAGCAACAATCAAGCCTATAACAAAGGAGAATAAAAATGAAAGAAAATCATAAAATAATAGCCTCTAATATTCCCCCTCAAGTTGGAGCGTGAAGGTCACAAACGCCCAACTTGACGAATAGTCGTTGTAACTGTTTTGATCCCAAAGGCTTGGTGAACAAGTCCACAATTTGGTGCTCGGAGCTGACATGGATGGGCTCTATTTCTTTCGAATTAACACGCTCTCGAACAAAGAACAATCCATTTCAACGAGCTTCGTTCGCTCGTGAAAGACAGGATTGTTGGCGATGTGCTTAACGGCTAAATTGTCACATAAGAGTTGCGTGGGGTTTTGTTGCTCGCAGCCAAGATCCTTTAACAGCCATCGAAGCCATAGGATTTCACTAACCGTGCTCGCCATTGCCCGGTACTCGGCTTCTGCAGAGGAACGCGCAACGACTGATTTTGACTTCCAAGATATCGGGCTCCTCCTAAAAGCAACAAATAGCCACTTCTGGATCGCCTTGTGTCTGGGCATCCTAACCAGTCCGAGTCGGTATATGCTACCAAGTTAAGTCCGCCTTCATAGGGAAGAAGAATGCCTTGTCCTGCAGTAGCCGTTAGATATCGTAATATCCTTGTAGCGGCATCCATATGATTTTGGCGAGGATCAGCAACAATTTGACTTAGAACATTGACTGAATAAGTGACATCTGGCCTTGTGGCTTATAAGTTAGAAGTCTTCCAATGAGTCTTCTGTAGGCACTAGGATCGACTTCTGCGTCTTCATCCCCTTTTTCGATTTTTGCACTTTGCTCCATGGGGAAAACGCCTGGACGACATCCTGTCATTCCAGAATCTTCAAGGATATCCATTATGTACTTTCTTTGGTTCATGACCAAACCATTGCGGGTTCGAGGAACCTCTATACCAAGAAAATAATTCAAGTTCCCCAAGTCCTTTATGCTAAATTTCTTGTCTAGAAAGCTTTTGGTGTCTTTGATCTTTTCCGCGTCATTCCCTGTTAGAATAACATCATCAACATATATAAGAGCAATGACAAAAGAATTCTCGGTCTTGAACACGAAGAGGGAGTGATCCGCCTTAGATAGATGGAAACCGATTTCACCAAGGGACGAGGTGAACTTTTGGAACCAATTTCTAGATGCCTGTTTGAGCCCATATAGAGTTTTCCTGAGTCGACAAACCCGTCCTTCCTTCCCTTTTTCAAATTCCTGAGGGATCTTCATGTAGACCTCTTCATCCAATTCTCCATGCAAAAATGCATTATTCACGTCGAGTTGATTAATGATCCATCTTTTCTTGGTGGCAACGGCCAAGACGGTTCGCACGGTTACCAACTTGGCAACAGGGGCAAAAGTCTCATGAAAATCGACACCGTCTAATTGAGTGAAGCCCTTTGCAACCAACCTAGCCTTGTATCTCTTAATTGTTCCATCTGGTTTGTGCTTTATCTTGTAAATCCATTTTGAGGCGATCGCACGTTTTCCTTCTAGAAGAACTTCGAGAGTCCAGGTGTTGTTTTGTTCAAGGGCTTGTATTTCCTTCTTCATTGCTTCTCGCCAGTTGAGATCCTGCACGGCACGTGTGAAACTTTTGGGCTCATCGCTCAGGCTAATAGCCGTAAGGAATGCCCTGTGAGAGATAGAGAAATTTTTGTAAGTGACAAAGTTTGAGATGGGATGTACCGTCGAGGAACTTTGATCGATGACGGGTGGATCTTGCTACAAAGAGGGTGGTAGATCGACCACATAGTTCTTTTGATGAGCCGGCTAGGTTCTGTTCCTCTTTTCCCTTACAGGTTGTTCATTGATGGGTGGCAAGGGAACATTTTCCTCTTCATGATTATTTTGCTCTTCATGATCAATGTTAACCCTATCTTCATGTGTCTCTATGGGCACACTATGTGGATTCTCATGCATGTTATTCCCATGCAAGTCTTGGAGGTTATTGTGAACTTCACTCCCATGCATGGTTTCATTCCCACTGTTCTTTTTGTGCACATTGGTTTCATTATTTAGGGATTGTTCTAGGCCTTGGGCTTCATGGTAGTGAGGAACACGATTAAAAATCTCCGGATCTTTGTAAAAAAAAGTCCTTCGATCGTTCATATGGAAATACATTTTCAATGAATTTTACATTCCGCGTTACCACAATTTTACTATTTTTCACGTCAAAAACTTTGTAGCCCTTTGTGCCACGAGAATATCCCACAAATATACCCGGTTCCCCCTCAACTCAAACTTGTCTTCTTTTGTTTCAATGCTTCTGTAATAACCTAGACACCCAAAAACTCTCATCGCCTCATAATTGGGTTTTTCATTATAAATCATTTCATAGGGAGTTTTGTTGTCAATAGTCTTTGAGGGAAGCCTGTTTATGATGTGGGCGGCGGTCAAGACACATTTTCCCCAAAAGATGGTGGGTAATTTAGCTTCAAACCTCAAGGCCCTTGCCGTTTCAAGTAAGTGTCTATGCTTTCGCTCCACGACTCCATTTTGTTGTGGAGTGTGTGGGCAAGAGGTCTCGAGTAATATACAGTGGTCGGTATAACACTTGGTCATTCGGTGGGATGTGAACTCCCCCCATTGTCGCATCGTATTCTCTTAACATCCTTATTAAATTGAGTTTTTATCATTTTGCAAAAACCGATTAAACAATCACTCGCCTCAGATTTAAATTTAAGCAAGAACACCCAAACCTATAGTCATCGACTATGGTCAAGAAATAATTTGCTTGGGCCAGTGAGGGTTTTCGGTACCTTCCCCAAATATCACAGTGCAAAAGATCAAAGCATTCTTTTGTTTTAATAAAACTATCTAGAAAAGGTAATCGAGTAAACTTTGCTTTCAAACAAGAATCACAAGGAGTATCATTTTGTTTAACTTTGGCAAAATCAAGACATGAGATTTATTATGTGAAGGAAGGATGACCTAACCAACGATGCCAAGTTTCGCCACTGACAGTCATTGCCATCTTCTTATTTCTTCCCATCTCCATCTGATAAAGACCCTCTTTGCATTTACCCGTCCCAATCAATGTCCTCGAGTTCAAGTCCTGCATGAAAAAAAATTCCAGGAAAAAGGTTATGCAAAATTTGAGGTCCCTAATTAACCTACTCACAGAAAGAAGGTTAAAGGAAAAATCAGGAACATATATGACATCCTGCAGGTTAATTCCATTAGGCAATGTGCAGACCCCTCTTCCTTTGACAGGAATAGAGTCTCCGTTGGGTATGATAACGGGCAGTTCACGAGAGGATTTTAAACCTCTTTTGAACCAGCCCAAAACTTGCGTGATGTAATCGGTTCAACCCGAGTCCACGACCCACTCGTTACCTTCTTCTAATCTACCTGCAACGTTGACAACCGGATGATTATCCTTTAGGTTGGAAGCGTTTTTTAAAAATTCCATAAGTTGGAGGTATTGCTTGTGGTCGAACCCCTCGATCGGACTCTGAACATCTTCAGCCGACCCAGCTTCAGTGAATGCAGCCTTGGGTTTTTGCTTATCACCTTTGCCCTTCCCCAGCCACCACCATTCGGGGTAACCTGTGATCTTGAAGCAACCACTGTGATTGTGCCCGTCTCTGTCACAAACATCACAATGTTCAATCTTCTCATTTGGGTTCTTTTTGAAGGTTTTGAATCCACCTTTGTTCGAGTTGTTCGTCCCCGCCCCTCGCTTCACATGAGCCTGGAAAGCAGCCCCTTCGATGTTGGGTTTCTTACTGCTTGATATCGCTCTCTGTTGTTTATCTTCAGAGACAAGGTGGTATGCCTCTCCCAAAGATGGAATTGGTTTCATGGCGAGAATCTGTGTTCTAATGGTGGAAAAATCCGTCTTGAGTCCAAGAAGAAACTCCTATAGCTTTTCTTTATCTCTTACTCTCCGATCTTTTTCCCAATACCGCATGTACATCCATTGCAAGAACATCTTGGTACGGAGAAGACGGATGCAATCTCGTCCCATATAACCCTTAATCTCGTGTAGTAGGAAGAAACGGATGTTCCATCTTGTCTTGTGGTGCTCAAGAGCTGCTTCAATTCGTAAGCTCTTGGGGCACTCTCTTTTCCAAATCGTTCACGTAGGTCCCTCCATATTTCTTCGGCAGTAGCAGCGTATTTGACGCTGATCCTGATCTCCGTTTCCATGGTTGTGGTGAGCCATTCCTTGATCATAGCGTCACACCGTAGCCAAGCCATGTAGTTGTCGTTGGTTTTCTGTCGCGTCTTGATTGTGCCATCAACAAATCCGATTTTGTTTTTGGCACATAAAAAGTTTTCCATCTCTTGGAACCAATCGAGATACTTGTTGTCGTTTAGAGGATCGTTAATTTGCATTTGCCTTGGGTAGTCTGACGGATGCAGATAGAAGGGAGAACTGGGATCGATGGGTTGGTTTTGGGTTTTGGTTTTTCCATCATCTTCTTTGCCAGCCATGGCAGTACGATGGAGGATGAGTTAGGATTTCTTGATTGGATGATTGATGGCCTGCTCTGATGCCATATAACAAACGAATTTTTCATATTCAGTAATAATTCAAAAAAGGAATTACATATGGGAATAAATAGAGGAGGTAAGCAACAATCAAGCCTATAACAAAGGAGAATAAAAAAGGAAAGAAAATCATAAAATAATAGTCTCTAATATGATTAACATACATAATCTTCCTTACTTACCAACAACTAACTCAATTAGTTGGTGCAACAACTTATTTCACTTCACTAACACTAAAGGAATGCATATTATCAACAAATACCAAAAGTTTATGATTTTAGAAAATCTATTATTAGGTCTATTCAAGCAATAAACAATTAATAAATAAGCTAACACGGAGGATTTAGATTTTATTATTATTATTATTTATATTTATATTTATATTTATCCAGCACACTATCCTTAAATTAAGTTGGTTTAACTAATTATAATTGGGGAATTGGCCTGTAATAATCCCACCTAGGCCTTATTGGCCATTAATAATCCCACCTCAGAATATTCCCCCCCCCCACTAGTCCCACCTTTCACCTATTTTTCCTACAATGGTCCCCCGTTAAAAAAACTTAACGGAGTTAAGCTTTTTTCCAAATTGCAAACAGATTTTTTAGGGCTTTTGATCAGAACGATGATACGAGTCCATTGATGTAAAACTTACTTCGAAATGGTGCTCCAAGTGACTTGATTTTGGTTAATTGGAAATTTAAACACCCGAATTGAAGCGTCGTTTTCATCGTTTGGAGCACCGTTTCGAGGCAAGTTTTACATCAATGGACTTGTATCGTCGTTCTAATCAAAAGCCCTAAAAAATCTGTTTGTAATTTGGAAAAAAGCTTAACTCCGTTAAGTTTTTTTAACGGGGGACCATTGTAGGAAAAATATGTGAAAGGTGAGACTGGTGGGGGGAATATTCTGAGGTAAGATTATTAATGGCCAATAAGGTCTAGGTGAGATTGTTACAGGCCAATTTCACATTATAATTTTATGTATTTGGGCTTTATTCGCTTCCCGGCTAAGTGCTAACCATTAATGATTTGTGGGGTTGGGAAATGCATTTGGTTGGCCCTTGGTAATCCCAACCTAGATGTCTAAATGGGAAATAAGGGCATGTGAAAAATAGGGGAAGAAAAAACAGGGGTTTACGTATTTTCTTTCTAGTTGTTGGCAGCTTTCACGCAATTTCCTTGTCATTCTTCTACCTGTAACTCCCTTTTCAACCTTGAATCAGGAAAAAAACTTGGAACACTTGAAGATTAACTTGGAACACTTCAAGATTCCTCTAACTCATATTCAATCAGCAACCCATGATTTCTCAAAGGAATACATAATTGCATCTTTCTCGGAAGGCTATAAAATCTACAGAGCAGAACTCGGGCATTATGACAAAGAAAATCATTCATCCAAGAGACACAGTACCGTACTTATAAAACGCTACCCTTCTAAACATGCAAATTACGGAGAAAAAGAGTTTCTTACAGAAATTGAATTTCTTACCAGTGGAGTTATGCATCCCAACTTAGTCACTCTACTTGGATTTTGTGATGAAGCTTCTGAGATGATCCTTGTCATTGAAAATTTTTCTAATGGATTCCTTGGTGATTGTTTGATTAATGTCAACAATAAATATTATTTAACTTGGGAAAAACGTTTGAAAATCTGCATTGATGTTGCACACGCATTAATGTACATTCATTATGAGATAGAAGACCAAAAGATGATAATAAACCGTGATATAAACTGCTACAACATTGGGTTGGACGACAACTGGGGTGCAAAGATTATTGACTTTTGGTGGTCCGTGTTTCTGCCTCCAAATCAAGAAGACGAAGCTCTCTATCCCAAATATAATGGCAGACGTTACTATGTAGATCCAGAATATAACATGACGCGTAAGTTAAAAAGAGAATCAGATGTTTATGGTTTGGGAGTAATTTTGTTTGAGATTCTATGTGGTAGGTTAGTCGATGACCCGATGTACCTTAAGGACAGTGACAAAGGGCTGGCCTTTGTGGCAAGACAAAGCTTCTGCACGGGAACACTAGAGGACATGCTAGACCCTATATTAAAGGAAGAAACTAATGAAAACAATTTTGTTCTAAACAGAGGACCAAACAAGGAATCTTTGCTCACGTTTATTGAAATTGCACACAAGTGTGTAGCAGAAACTCAAGACCAACGCCCAACAATGAAAGTTATAGTCAAGGAACTTGAGAAAGCATTATTTTTTCAAGTAAGTCATTGTTCTACCTTCATATTATTAATGCCTAGAAGTAATTTGTTTGTTGATTCACTACATAATCAATATCACATGTAAAACACTTGTTGACATTAGTATCAAATTAATAAAGCACAAATTGTTAGGTTTGCATTGTTAAAATCCTTTCCACTTTCTAACATCTAGCATTCTACCTATCAAGTTTACGTTTTAGACATCGCAGGATTTCTCAATCCTACCTTTTATACTATCAATTATGACATAGCTGAAATGCTTATGTAAGTATAAAAAAAAATGATAAAGTTCAATTAAAAACTTTTAGTACAGCATAGTGAATATTTAATTTATAAGGGGCGTTTATCATTATTTAATATCATAGTGTTCAGTGTATGAGGTCTATAATATCACCAAATGATCAATATAATCATCATTTTATTGTTTTTTTAGTATTACGAATTAAGTTTTTGTTATCACTACTTTCTAGTTATCAATGTATGTATTATATATGATGTGTAATGTTTGACAGAAAAACAACAATGACAACCCAAAAATGTCACTTGAAGACATTAAACGGGCGACGGAAAACTTCAGTAATGACAACTGCATCGGAGGAGGAGGATTTGGGAAAGTATATAAAGGGAACCTTCAAGATAGTGATGGATTTAATACCATTGTTGCAAAGCGACTGGATACGAGGTCCGGGCAAGGGGAACAACAATTCTTGAGTGAGCTTCAAATTCTTTTGAATTATAAGCACGAAAATGTCATTGGTCTTGTAGGATACTGTGATGAAAATGATGAAAAAATCATTATATATGAGTATGCCTCCCAAGGAAGTCTTGATACGTATTTGAATGATGCTTCTCTTACATGGGTGAAAAGACTTAATATATGCATTGATGTTGCAAGCGCATTATATTTTTTTCACGGAGGAGTTGGAAAACAAGCTAGGGTGATACATAGAGACATCAAATCTGCTAACATTTTACTAAACCATGATTGGAAAGCGAAACTTGCTGATTTTGGGCTTTCTTTAATATGTCCATTAATTAAAGAAATGGACTATGTCATCGATCATGCGTGTGGCACCATCGGATACTTGGACCCACTTTACAAAAAATCAGGATTCCTAACCATAGAATCCGATATTTATTCGCTTGGTGTTGTTTTATTTGAGATTTTGTGTGGGAGATCCACATATGCAATCAAGAAACATGAGGGTCACTATCTACCAGAGTTCGCTAAAAACAAATTTGAGAACGGAAAACATGATGAGGTGGTGTTCGAGCAAATAAGGGAACAAATCAAGCCAAACTCCTTAACTACATTCCAAAAGATTGCTTATCGTTGCTTACATCATGAAAGAGAAAAACGACCGACAACCAAAGAAGTTTTAATGCATCTTAAGAAAGCATTAACATTTCAAGTAAGTTATCACACTTTTATGGAAGGAGTGTTCCTTTAAGTGCATTAATACAAACCATAACTTTAAGTTGTGTTCATAAAAAAGGTTATAAATGGGTGGGGTAGGGCCGGCTCAATTTTTTTTAATTTTTTCTAGGCCCAAAGCGGATAGCAAAATTGGGGCCCTTTTTGTAAAAGAAAAAAATTGCTATGAATCTATTATTCAAATATCATCTTTGTATACGTATAATTATAGATCATAAACCTCAATGTTAACAATTTCAAAGCCAAAATTACCAAAATATAATATATTTTCTTAGAACTTGAGGCCCTAGGAAAATGGAGGCCTAAAGCTCTTGCTTTATTACACTCCCCCTTGAGCCGGCCCTGGGGTGGGGGTTGGGTCCTATTAGGCTAAAGGGTGTGGGGGACATGAGTTGGGTCATCAATCGTCACATAGGACCATTAATGGATTGTTATACCACCCCCTGCCTCATCCACCATGGTTGGCATGGATTAAACCATGGCAACCATGGGCCTCCTTTCCTTTTTCAATATTTTCTTTCTTTTCACAAAAATAAATTAATAGTGTTTTGGGTCATGACCACACCCTTAGGCCTGGTAGTGGCTTTGGATGATGGATTAGAAGTGGATGACATGACGCCAATGTGGAGGGCCATGGTGACCAAAAGGGTCATGACCACACCCTATAGCCTTAGCTATGTATATTTTGTAGATTTATTATTTCCATATATTGTAATTAGCCGAAGATAGGTATTGTAAATTGGTTACATATTTATGAACAAGAGATAGGAGGCATTAAGCCATTCACAATATTTTATCCCTAGCATGGTATCACAAGACCAGACCTCATACTAGCGGCGATCTCGCCGTCCTCCCTCTCTCAAATCTTCGATCCTCCTGTTTCCAATCTCCTATCTCTTTTACAGCCTTTTCCTCGTCTTTTCTATCCTCACTTTCACAATGGACAACAATATTCATCCAGTCGCCACCATCTCCAACATCAAGAACGTTCTACATGTGACCATTGAGATGGATAGTGGCCGATACAACGCCTAGAGCGAACTCTTTTGCATCCACTATCATGCATACCATGTCTATGATTATTTATCTCCTCGTCCAATCGCCGCCGAAACCTCCTCTTCCTCTAAGGACTCGAACAAAGACAAGCAACCTATGGTAGTCGACGATTCATGGGATCAATTGGATGTGATTGTATTATGTAAGCGCAGTATCCGGTGATTGAAGATTATCGATGCCAAACATAACTGATATCAACAGTTAAGGGGGAGTCTGTAAGTGCAGCTCCTGCTGGTAACTGTGCTTTATGAGTTCTGTGTAACAAAGTCAAAGCCCAAGTCAACGTTATTGATTAAATTCGGATGGAAGTGAGTCTAAAGGGTCCGAACTTATGTGTTGACAAATTCGGATAAAGTTATGTACTTTGTTGTCCGAATTTGTGGACATGACATGGTCAGGACTTAGGGTTTTGCCCTAGCCTATATATATGGGAGTATAGGTTAGAATTGGGTATCTATCCATCACATTCATTCATCTCAGTGAGAATGGATCTGAGTGATCAGCTTTGTGCAACCTCTCACAAACCCTAGCTATTTATCAATAGTGTGTGCACATTTCTAGAGAGAGAGTGTGACTATGTGTTAGTGAGAGAAAGCTCGGTTTAGATCTTTGTGATCTAAACCAGCTTGTAGATGATGTATACTCTTTCGGTTTGTAATTTGTGATGACTGATTCATTAATAAAGGGTTTCATCTTCTACATTTTTCTATCTTGTTTTGTTTATGATTACGTTCTTCATGTCTTGAATCAAGTGCAATGTTGGTGTTCGTCATCGATCCGGTGCTTTCACATATTACAATGGATTTATGGTACCATTTTAAATGATCTCCTACACACTATACTAAAACCTATTTCTACCATCTACGTGGCATGGCTGGCCCTAGAAAATATTTTTCTACACACTATACTAAAATATTTCTACAAACTAGAAAATATTTTTCATGATAACAAGAGTGCCAAGATTGTTCGTCAATTCACTTCTCCATAAGTTCTCAAACACCCGTCAAAGTGGTTTCCCAATTGCCTCCACATACTACCAACAATTGAAAGTATTGGGAGATCATATAGCAAATGTTGGCTCCCCGGTTGATAACAAAAGTTTGTTTTTACAACTTATTAGTAGCCTCAACTAACAATATGAAGGCATAGCCACAATATCACAAAACTAGGACCCGCTGCCTAGTTTCTATGATGCTCGCTTAAAATTGATAATGGTGGAAACTTGCAAAGCTGAACACGCTCTTTAGGCGTCTCAAAACGTCGGCATTGTTTTGAACGCAAACACCTCGCATTTGCTGGCCTACCAAGGGATCCAATGATTAACGGACTGATGCTACAACTGACCGTCGGGGCCGCAGTCGTAGTTCGCATGGCAGGGATCGCGACAGACATTCTTGGGGTACGGGTCACAACTCCAACACCCTTTGGCAGTCTCCTAACCCTTGGTCTACCTGGCGCGCATCACCCTATGGCTCATGGCCTTCTCCGCATTAGGCCGCATGCTCCACAACAGTCGTAGGCCCCACTGCCTTGCCCATATCCTACATTGAACCCACAACCAAACCACAACAATAATTCAGCCAATGGGCTTCTTGGTCCTCGGTCTAACCAGGCCCATCATGCAGCATACACTCAAGGTTTAATAAACGGAAACGAGTTTCGAGGCGTTTTACCTTCGCCTCACGAGGCGTAAGCCCGAGGCGGAATTAAAAAATAAATATAAAAATTATACATCTAAAGAAAATAAAATACTAAACATAAAACATATAACTTTCCTAATGTAAATAAACCTGTGAGAATTGTTTTGGGTTAAATATGATAAAATTTAATGTTTAAGGGTCCTAATGTAAGTGCTTGTAAATGAAATGATTAAAGGGGCCGTCATTTTTCAGTAAGCCTAAAAAGAGTTACGCCTCCATCATCTTCTCCATCCTGAAACCCTAATTTTTCTTGGTCACTCATCGCTACAAGCCAGGTATGTCTCCATCTACCTCTATATTTCATCCAGATTCTTTCATAATCGACTCTGTTTTCTTCGGTAATCCTAAAAAACCCTAATTTCTCCCGCCTAAAAGGTACATACGCCTCTTAGTTACCATTCCGCCTCGACACGAAACGCCCGCCTCATACCACTGAGGCGTAAGTATGAAAACAAGCAGCGAGGCGCCGCCTCTTATTCGATTTCTTGCCGTTTCGCCTCGAGGCGCGCCTCAAAACGGACGCTTCGAGCGTTTTTTTAAACCATGCATACACTCCAACTGGCATAGAGTAGGTCATGTATACGATATAATTGAATAAGCATGACCCCACGCCATACATGGATACTGGAGCCACTGCCACTATGATGAACACGCAAACGTAATTTCTAATCTTTTTTTAATATTAACATCCCACAAGATATAATTGTTGGTAATGGTTCCATTCTCGTTGTTGGACATGGCACACAAATCCTACCACCACCCTTCCCACCATTTGTGCCAAAAGATGTGTTGTATGCCCCCAAACACATTAAAAATCTAATTCATGTTTGTCGATTTACTACCGACAATTCTGTTTCGGTTGAGTTTGACCTTTTGGTTTTCTCGTGAAGGATTACAAGACCTGGATCCCTATCCTATGATGCAACAACAACAGTGATCTATACCAACTTTTGCTCAGGCCGGGAAGCACCACCACACCATCCACCTTTGCAGAAACTTCATCTAAATTATGGCATAACCGTCTCGAGCATCCGGGACGACCTGCTTTGCATTCTTTAAAATGTTCTTGATTAATTGATTTTAGTACTTTGAACAAAGTCACTTGTCAATAGTGTGTTTTCGTAAAAGTATTAAGTTACCCTTTGCTAGTTCTTATACACGTATTTTTTCAACCATTTGACATCATACACAGTGACTTATGGACATTACCCATACTTAGCTTGGGTGGTCATCGCTACTATGTTTTATTTTTGGATGACTTCAATTTTTTATGGACTTACTCTATTGCAAGAAAATTACAAGTCTACTCTATATTAAACACATTGAAACACAATTCGAAAACAAAATAAAAACCTTACAATGTGACAACTGTAAAGAATACATGAACTCATTTTTTCATAATTTCTTTAATGAACACGACATGCAATTTCGCCTTTCTTACCCTCATACATCGTCCCAAAATGGCAAAGCAGAGCTACAAATCCACATCATTAATAATATGATTCGAACACCCTTAGCGCATGCATCCCTTCCCAACTACTTTTGGGATCACGCCCTTCAAACCGCCACATATCTTCTAAACATCCTCCCATATAAATACCAAAATAACAAAATACCCACCGAACTTCTTTATCATCGCACCCCGACCTATGACCATCTATGTGTCTTCAGGTGCCTTTGTTACCGGCTCATCCCTTCAAGCAACATACAGAAGCTTAAAAACCGCTCGTATCCATGTGTTTTCATCGGCTATCCACCCACTCACCGGGGCTATAAGTGCTTCACCTGGAAACCAAGCAAATCACCATTTCCTGTCATGTTGTTTTGAGGAAATAACATTTCCTTTTACTATTATAATATCACCACCTCCTTCTTATGATTTCCTTCAAACACATCTTAACACATTACTTTGGCCTTCTGTGACATTCCCTACAGGCCCATCCACCTCACCCGCTCCTCACCCAGCCCATACCACGACCCACCTACACTTCCCAACCAACCCCACAACTGACACCCCTATCTTCCGCACAACCCAACCCACACACGAGCCCACATCCGACAACATACCGCCAGCGCCCCCTTCACATCCCACAACTCACCCAATCACATCCGACACATCCCACCCATCTCATTCGCACCTTGAGAACTCGTTCTATGGATGGTATCCAAAACCCAAGCCCTAACTCAATCTTCACTCATTGACCCCATATTCCATCATAAAACAAGTACCCAAAAACCCAAAACCCATCTGAGGCCCAGTCCACACCGGAATGGTACAATGCCATGACTAATGAATTTGATGATCTTATTAAAAATGAGACTTGGGATCTTGTGCCTCGTTAGTCAAACATGAACTTCATTCATAGTATGTGGCTATTTAAACACAAATTCAAGTTAGATGGCACGTTGGAACGGTATAAAGCATGACGAGTTTGTGACGATTGATTACAACAAGTAGGCATTGATATCAGGGACACGTTTAGTCCGGTCGTAAAACCTGCTACTATTTGTACAGTTTTACCCTTGCTTTGTCATAATCTTGGGTGGTACGTCAACTGGATGTGACAAATGCATTTCTACATGGAACTTTATATGAAACCGTTTATATGTACCAGCCTATGGGGTTTTTAAAAAAGGCTTTCTAGATCACGTGCGTCGACTTAAAAAATCCCTATATGGCTTGAAACAAGCACCCCGAGCGTGGTACCAAAGGTTCATGGATTATGTTTTAACTCTAGGTTGTCGACAAAGTAAATGTGATGCCTCATTGTTCACTCTTTATGATGGTAAGCATACCGCTGATTTACTTCTCTATGTTGATGATATTCTTCTGGTCACCTCTACTAATCATCTTCGTCACCAAATCATGGTTCATCTGGCCAACGATTTTGCCATGAAAGATCTTGGCCCTGTCAGTTTCTTCCTCGGCATCATGGTTAGTCGTCAACACGACACTATGTTTTTATCTCAACATTCCTGTGCTTATGACATTATTGCGCGAGCTGGCATGCAATCCCATAACCTGGTCACCACTCTGGTCGACACACATTCTAAACTAAGCGCTTTCTCAGGTGATGATTTTCATGACCCTACTTTGTACCACAGTCTTGCAGGGCCCTTTAGTACATCACTTTTACCCGGCCAGACATTGGTTGTGCGGTCCAACATATCTACATGCACATGCATGCACCCAAAACAGATCATTGGAATGCATTAAAGAGGATTATCTAATACATTAAAGGGACAGTTTCGTATGACCTTACCCTCGATTCTTCTAAGGATCCCTCTTTACTTGCCTACACTGATGTAGATTGGGCTGGTTGCCCTGACACTCGCAGGTTTTCGAGTGGTACTGCATTTATGATGAGAACAATCTTATAACTCGGTCGTCAAAGCGTCAACTTGCTATTTCACGATATAGTGTTGAGGCTGAATACCACGGCGTAGCTAATGTGTTGCGTAATTTTCTTTTTGAACTACAACATCCTCTCACACGAGTGACTCCTGGTACAACATCAGCAAACTAAAGACATAGAGCATGATATTCATTTTGTTCGCGAACAGGTTCAACACGATCAAGTAAGAGTTTTACATGTTCCTTCTCGAAACCAGATTGCTATATATTTACTAAAGGCTTACCACAGGTTCTCTTTGATGATTTTCGTTCCAATCTTAACATTTTGTCCCCTCGTGTTTCCACAACGGGGTGTAATAACTATGTATATTTTGTAGATTTATTATTTCCATATATATATAAAGTTTTTCATATGTATATGTTTGTTCTTGTCGCTAAAAGATTAATGGTATAAAATTACCATTAATAACCTTTTTTAAACGCTTAAATTATATCAAATCCATCTATGGCGGGGCTCGAACCCTTTAACCTTAAGGGAGCAACACCTTAACTTGAATGGCTTTGCCAATTGGACCTGCTAGGGTTAGAATATTGTAAATGGTTGAATGCCTCCTCTATCTCATTCATAAATATATAACCAATTTAGAATACCTATCTTTGGCTAATTACAATATATATATATATATATATATATATATATATATATATATATATATATATATATATAGGGTAGGGATCCTAAGAGAAGTCCACCCTATTTGAGAAACTTGAGAAGCAATCTGGACCACACATTTTCCCTAAGCAAAAAAATGCAAAAAAAAAGTGAAAAAAATGCAATTTTTTTTTTGGAAAAATCGCAGCTTTTTCTTTAAGGATTAAATTTTTTATTTGTTTTTTAGAAATTTTTTTTTTTTGGATTTATACACATGTGTATATTGTTAATTTTTTAACTATACATATATGTATATTGTCAATTATACATATATGTATATACATGTTTAAAATTGAAAAAATATGTGTTATAAATCCTAAACCTTATACCATAAACACTAAAGCTAAACCTTAATGCTAAACCCTAAAGCTAAACCCTAATTCTAAACCCTAATGCTAAACCCTAAAGCTAAACCCTAATTCTAAACCCTAAAGCTAAACCCTAATGGTAAACCCTAATGCTAAACCCTAAAGCTAAAACTAAACCCTAAAGCTAAACCCTTAATGCTAAACCCTAATGCAAACCCTAAAGATAAAGCTAAACTCTAATGCTAAACCCAAAAGCAAAACCCTAATGCTAAACCCTAAATACTATTGCTAAACCCTAATGCTAAACCCTAAAGCTAAACCTTAGACCATAAAGCTAAACCCTAAACCATAAAGCTAAACCCTAAATACTCATGCTAAACCATAAATAACACTTATTTTTCAATTTTAAACATGTATATACATATATGTATAATTGACAATATACATATATGTATAGTTAAAAGATTAACAATACACACATGTGTATAAATCCCAAAAAAAAAAAAATTTAAAAAAAAAAAAAAAATTAAATCCTTAAAGAAAAAGCTGCGATTTTTCAAAAAAAAAAAATTGCATTTTTTTCACCTTTTTCATAAATATATAACCAATTTAGAATACCTATCTTTGGCTAATTACAATATATATATATATATATATATATATATATATATATATATATATATATTGTAATTAGCCAAAGATAGGTATTCTAAATTGGTTATATATTTATGAATAAGATAGAGAGGCATTCAACCATTTACAATATTCTAACCCTAGCAGGTCCAATTGGCAAAGCCATTCAAGTTAAGGTGTTGCTCCCTTGAGGTTAAGGGTTCAAGCCCCGCCATAGATGGATTTGATATAATTTAAGCGTTTAAAAAAGGTTATTAATGGTAATTTTATACCATTAATCTTTTAGCGACAAGAACAAACATATACATATGAAAAACTTTATTTATTCTAAATGTTATACTGTATTCTTTTATGTTTTTTGTTTTGATTATTTATATCTTTATGGTATAATACTTGAATTTTGTCATTTTTTTCTCATATGTGAAAAATCTATAAACTTACTGATAATCCAATAAAAAATATAATATGCAAATGCTTATGTATGAGTGTATTAAACTTAAGAGTTTAATATACCATGTACCTTTAAAGTCGTAACTACCCTCTAGTTCATTTATAAGTATTCAATCAGTTAAGCTTACTTACTTAAAAGGAATAGAAAGTGATGGATCGAGGTGTCCAGATCATATATATTTATGTACTAGAGAGCTGCGCACACGAGGCGGCAGGGGACGCAGACACATGTCTGATAATCCAATACTCAAATAAAAAAGAATACTCAAATTAAAAAGAATAAAATGATAGCATAATTTTTTCAAAGTATTAACATATAAAAAATTTTTGGTCATTTAATAACTATGAAGGATGGCTTAAAAGTAAACAATATATTTTAAATGATTGTACCATATGTTTTAGAAGTAGTATTACTAAAGTTATCTTGGTGTCCTCCTTATATGCGTTATAATAAAGTATAGATGTGTGGTTGCTCTTAGCAACTTCTATTTTTGAAATAGAGAGGTGTGAACACCATGTGGCAACTGGCAAGGAACGTAGAACATGTCTGGTAATCCAGTACTCAAATAAAAAAAATAAAATGATTGCATAATTTTTTTTAAAAGTTTTAACGTATAAAAATTTCTGGCCGTTTAATAAATGTGGGGGATAGTTGGCTTAAAAGTCAACAATATATTTTAAATAATTGTAACATATGTTTTAATAGTAGTATTACTAAAGTTACCTTCCTGTCCTCCTTGTATGCATTATAATAAAGTTTAGATGTGTGGTTGCACATACATGTTATTAGATCCTAAATTCTCTTTTATTTGAAAGTCGTTGTTTTAACACTCATTTCTACTTGATAAACAGAACATGGCATCAACAATGACCAAGTTTGCTCACTTGCAAATCCCACTTGAAGATGTAGTAAAGGCCACCAACAACTTTCATCATGATAACATCATAAGACACAGTGGAGTTGGTACTACATATAAAGGACGACTCTTCCGGTTTGGAAAGGAGATAGATATTGCTGCACGGAGGTTTGATTGTAATAACGGGGAAGGAGACCTCGAGTTCTTGACAGAAATTTCTGTGCTTTCTGATCTCAAACATAAAAATCTGGTCTCTATCATTGGGTTCTCTGACGAGAAAGATAAGAAGATCATCATAACCATGTATGGGGCCAATGGAAGTCTCGGGCAATATCTACACAGCCCGAACCTCACATGGAAGCAAAGATTAAGGATATGTGTAGGTCTGGCTCATGCATTGAGTTACCTCCATTATGACGAGGGACGTGATTATGCTATTATACATTGTAACATAACTAGCGACTCAATTCTATTGAATGAGAATGGGGAAGCCAAGTTATCTGGTTTTGAGATTTCCATAAAACAATCAGTGAACTACAAGGACCAGGTGTGCCCTTGTGAACACATTGGCACAATGGGGTTAATGGACCCAGCAATTGAAAGAACGGGAGGTGTGACCTACAGGTCAGACATCTACTCATTCGGTGTTGTTTTATCCGAAATATTGTGCGGAAGGAAAGCATTAATTCAGAACAAAGCTGATAGGTCTCTAGCTCAGTTGGTCAAGTATCATTTTGAAATGGGAACATTGCATGATATAACCTATCCTCATATATTAACTCAACTATTGTCTTCCCAGTCACTCCTCACATACTCAAAGGTAGCATATTCTTGCTTAAATGACGATCCAGCAAGCCGCCCATGTATGCACAATATTGTGGCTAAACTTGAGAAAGCATTGGAACTTCAACTGCAACGTGAAAATATTGTAAGACCATCTATTTTATTATCTTTTTTTTTTTTTTGGTGTTCATCATTCTTGAATAGTAATTTTCCTTTGTTTCTGTATCTTTATTTCCTCTTCTACTGAAAAGTAAGTCAAAATAGGATGGTAAAACTTAAAAGAATCCAAAATGAACAAAAACGATGGGTAACGTCGCATTTTGATATGAAAGTTAGTGTTATTTTTTGTGGTTTTGAGACATGTATGGTATTAGCCGATACCGTACAATTAACCGCATTAGAATCTAGAATCTGATATATGATTTTAAGAAATATAGTAAATAGTATCTTTAAGTAGTTAAAAACTTGGAATTACTAAAAAAATGAATTGTTACAAGTTTGTGTGAGTGTTTGATACTTAAAGTCGGTTTTTGGTGAGTTTAAGATCGGAATTTGGGTAATGGTTGTCCCAACGATAATTTTTTTACCACATATGACCATGTGAGGTATACTCATTACGTGCGGTTAATTCTTGAGAATCTAAGCAAATCAAACTTGGGTTTATGAAGAACACTATTTCTTATTATTATTATTTGAGAGGTAACAAAAGCATCCAGGCGGGTTGTTTGATGCAGATGCACCCTGGTTGCAGTAGCACACAGTGATGGTCTAGGGTGATAGTCCTAGCAGAATTATTATTATGCCTATTATATGCAATGGAAAATTTAATCCAAACGATACGTAGTTTAATTAATATGGCTTAACTAATTCAAATTTTAGTGTTTTGGGTAACTATAAAAGGTTATGAGCTTGGTAAAACAAGTTAAGCTCGACCATCTGCCAGCTCCAACTGTGAATCTATAATGGAAAAACATATATGAATTATTATACGTCGATCAGAAGGTCTCCCAGTGATGAGGCTCCGGTCTGCTACAGTTTAATCAGATGGCAATGAAATGGAGATGGGTTGCTATACTTTATACAGATCAGAAGCTATATACCTTATATAACTGTAGTAGTGACTAACTGTCAGATTTAGTTTCGTCTTCAATTTATCTAAAAAATTAAAGAGGCGTTCTTTTCTCAATTGATGTTCAGTTTTTTAACTCTCTTTTTCCCTTTGTCACATATTTGCAGGAAAAGAAGTGGAAACACTTTAAGATTAGTCTCAGTGATATTAAATTAGCAACCAATGATTTCTCAAAGACGTACGAAATTGCATCTTGGGATGACGAATGTACTTTGTACAGAGCAGAACTCGACCACTTTGATGAAGATGGGAAGGACAAAGGAGTACATCCGAAGGGACATAACACAGTAGTTATAAAACGGTACCCTTCTGGACATGCCTATTACGGAGAAGAAGAGTTTTTTACAGAAATTGAGATGCTTACTGGTGTTAAGCATCCCAACATAGTCAATCTACTTGGATTTTGCGTTGAAGGTTCTGAGATGATCATTGTCACTGAGAATGTTTCTAATGGATACCTAGATGATTATTTGGAAAACGTCAATGTTATGTGTATATTGACATGGGAAAAGCGTTTGAACATATGCATTGATGTTGCACACGCATTGAGGTACCTTCACTTTGAGATGGAAGACCAAAAGATGATAATAAACCGTGATATATGTAGCTACAACATTGGTTTTGATGAGAATTGGGGGGCAAAGATTGCTAACTTTTGGTGGTCTGTATTCTTGCCTCCAAATCAAGAAGATGAAGCTCTCTATCCCAATAGCCGTATTGGTAGACCGTCCTACAGAGATCCACAATATGAGAAGACTGGTAAGTTAAAAAGAGAATCAGATGTTTATAGTTTTGGAGTTGTTTTGCTTGAAATTCTGCGTGGGAGGGCAGCCAATGGCCGAATTTTCCTGAAGGGGAGTGACAAACCGAACTATGGCACAGAAACACTAGAGGACATGATAGATCTTATATTAAAGGAAGAAATCAGTGAAAACAATTTCAATCTAAGTAGAGAATCCGACAAGGATTCTTTGCATACATTCCTAAAAATTGCATATCAGTGTTTGGCGGAAACTCAAGACCAACGTCCTACAATGAAAGTCGTTGCCGAGGAACTTGAGAAAGCATTATCATTTCAAGTAAGTCAGTGTTCTAAACCATTAACCTTTCTTGTACATATGCAAAATGCTTGTTGAAATCAGATTAGACTAGTAAAGCATAGACTGAGTTTCATATGTGCCATAGTATATGTACTCAAACCATTAGGGTTTATACCAGTCTTCAATTTTTAACTTCTGGTGCTTAAGTCCTAAACCCTTTTTAACTATTGATGAAGTTACTTAAGCTTCTGTTTTCTTTACCAAACTTACTCTCTTTTTAGGTTGATGAACATTGTTGACATCTAGGTTCAGTTTAACACTTTTGCATGTATAATGAATATGGCACACTTATCATGAATATTAAAAGCATATTGTTCATTGTTTGAAGTCTATGATATCACCAAGTTCTTCATTGTCATTCTATAGTTTTTCTTAACCAATATTCATCACCATTTTGAACAACAACCAAGCCACCACATCACTAATTTTTTTTAATTTTTTTTTCTCCAATTTGTTGTCTTCAATTACTAAAATGTACTTCAATAATTTGTTGATTAGGTTGATGGAAGTACAAGCAAGAAGCAGGGAATTTACAGTTAGTAAGAAAAAGTTGAAGACCCGAATGACACTCTCAGCTAAAGCTAAAGCTGCCGAAGCAATGAAGTTGACTTTTGAGGTCAAACTCCTGTAGTTGAATCCAACCAGAATTTGTTGAGGTCTAAGCTCTCTTGTTATCCAAGTTTGTTTGGTGGGTTGTCAGGCCCTAATGTTTTTTTTTTTTTTTTTTTCTCAGGACACTTGTCTTTGGTATGTACTTCCCTTTCTTTATGCCTATAGAAGATACCCATTTTGGCATTGTTTATGTTTGTTTTGAGTATTAATATATTTTGCTACGCTACTAAAGCAATGCATGTCGATTTCTAATTTAAATCAGATTCTTGTGTTGAAAAAGAAAAGTTAAATACATTTTGTTGTCTCTATACAAGTTGGCATTCAATACTGGCCCAAAATGTATCTACAATCCCCTTGAACCACACACGGCCCAAATGGATTATCAAGCTCAAAACAACTCCCCTATTGGGCCTATGTATGGCCCAACTGAGAAAACGAACCACAAAATACATAGCAATACAAGTATACAAATTCAACTACAAGTTCTCAATGCTAATTACGAGATTAAAGACTTGAAACTTCATAGTTTGCTTGACAACGCCATTTAGAACTGTGTTGACTTTTCAGTCAAAGTTGGTGTTGACATTTTTGGTCAAAGTCAACATTGAAATTTTAACTGTCATAACCGCATAAGAAGACCATAACAACTTACAATCAAACACACCACATGGATCATTGACATGGCATATTTTCTCACTACAAGCGTTGCTGAACTGGACATTTCTCATTAAACATATTAACAGCTCAGATTCTCTTCACTCTACTCAACCATTCAAATAACCAATCTCCATCTTTGACTTTTTCTGACTTTCATATGCAATAATTAATAATCCATCTCCTAATCAAATTATAAATCTCCAAACAGTCCTGTACCGGTATCCGTGCTACGTAGATGACACCTGAATATACATCATATATCATCAACAAAGGACATTTCGTCCAATTGTCCCACCTGTTGATTTTTTTTTTTTTTTTTTTTTTTGCAGCATTTCAAGGATCTATATATACTCTACTGATCGAATTTACAAATCGTCTAATTAACCGTGATTGACCCAGTTTGACTTTAGCTTCAATGTGCATAACCAAACAAATGACCTCGCCATTTCTATGGCTTTCAATTCCACAATCTGCATATCCATCATACTTCCAATCTTCATACCAGTAGTGGTGCAAGTGGTAGCTGGGTGCCGTAATGATATATTCTGATACCTTTATTATTGTTTTGTTATCCAAATTCATTACAAATTCTAATTCTTTTGATAGATTCTAATTCCTTTAAATTCTGATTAATATTAGCAAATTTCAGTTTGAAATCCAATTCCATCAGATTCCGAATTACTTTGACAAATTACAATCTCTTTAGAAAAATCCACAAACCCAACACACCTTAAGTAATGACCAGGGGCAGACCCACCTTTTGGCCAAGGTGGGCGGCCACACCCCTTGAAAAAAAAATATTGTATATTTTAGGCAAAAAACCCGACCGCACCCCTTGAAAGTATAGTTGAACACCTCATTCGCACCCCAGTAGATAATCCTCGGTCCGCCATTGGTAATGACCCATTAATAGTTTCTTAGGATGTAATGGTTCTTGACTTACAGTTGAGCATAATCATGTAGCAAATGAACTTTCTTTTGATTGTAGTTTGTAAATGATTTTTCACTAGAAAACTAAAAGGTCTGGTTATGTTGCAAGCATATATAAATGTCAATGGTTTTCACTAGAAAGTCAAAGGTCTGGTCAATAGATATTGGACAAGGGATTGTTGTTGGTCAACTAGTAGAAGTCAATGATAGTCAAATAATTGCTGAGGCGATTATCCCCTCCCGTAAGAAACACACGGATCTACAATAGTCGTTTCATTAGTTTTTTTGAAGATCAGTATAAAGGTTATAGGTGGAAGAGGAGTCATTCACAGAGTCAGTCCAATATGGCCACATTTTGAAAGTTAATGAATCTTTCTGTATGTTGTTTAGGGGTTCTCAGCCTAAGCTAGAACAAGTGCGTTTTGTATTTTTGTTTAAAAACAAAAGTAAAGTGTCCATCAACCAAAGTTGTTAAGAAGGTGTATATAAAGTGTCCTTCAACCAAGTTGTTAATAGATAGTTTGTTATTGCATTATTGGATTTGTTAAATTTGTTATCACACACTATATTTTCCCTTTTAGGATCTTTCGGCTCTTGAACCAAAGAACACAAAGGCTACTAAATTAAAGAATCAAGGTAGCAGTAGAACACTTACAAGGGCCAACCATCCAAGGAAGAAGATCTCTGCAGTTCTTCAGAACAAAATAGAATAACAAAGTAGCAGTGATTACTTACTAGAACTCACATGTCACAACAGAGACCATATCGAAGAATCAAAAAATTCAAATCAAAATCTTTCATGAAAGCGGTATTGAAGTTCATGTCAAAAGCAATATGAGGTTTACAAGTATTATTGTATATGTTGACCATGTCATTAAAGATGGTATAGGCTCAAATATTTAAACTAAATATTTGCAAATTAAATTTAGTATTGCAAATTTATGACTCAAAATGTAGAATAACCATTTGTATTATTATCCATCAATCATAATACATCTAGAAGATGGTGGATATTTTCATACGCACATAGCTTATGGTATAAATACATTTAATGATGTCCAAATATTTGATGCAATACTTCCTGCCAGTTATACACTACCCAAATATATCATTTTCTGTAAATTTACTGGCAAGATGTAGTTCATCCCCAAAAAAGAGGCATTGGAAGGGGTAAAACAAAATTTTCGGTACCTTCAAGGTACTAAAGATATGGGCAGTCAAAAACTAGTTTGGATGGATTTGCAGATGCAGGTCATATGTCTGATCCTCATAATGGTCGGTCTCAACTGGATATTTATTTAAACATGGAGGCATTGACATTTCATGGCGTTCCGTCAAGCAAACAATCACAGTCACTTCATCTAACCATGGAGAAATATTGGCAATCCGTGAAGCTAGTCGAGAATGCGTTTGGTTTAGGTCTGTCAGGGGAGTGGGGGTGGTCACTAGTGATGAAATTTCATCACTCACAAACATCCAATCATGTTCCGCCATGTCAGCAACCACTATTCTATCACTCACAAGCATTCTTTAGTGGCGGTGGTCATCACTAGTGATGGGATTCCAATGTACAAGTATTAATACACAATGTACAAGTCATACACATACTCATCAATGTTCAACACATTATCATTCCAACGCGTTAATCCTATCACTCGTGAACAAGGTGGTGGCGGCGGTGTTCGTGATACTTTAACGAGTGATGGGCAGTCCATAACGGACCACCCCCACTCCCCTCATACAATATATTGGTGGATCTTGCGGTGTTTCTTTGAGGGATAAAAGACCAACAATAATACATGAAGACAACGTGACATACATAGCATAACTTAAGGAAGTATACATCAAAGACCTCCCTCTCCCAAACCTAGGTGTTTAAAGGCCTTACCTTTTCCAATGGACGACCGGCCACCCCATTGGTTTTTGCTTCATTTTCGAATATTCCAAACATGAACATTCACATTAAATTTCTTATTCCCCTTTCTATAATTACCATTAAAAATCACTACTTATTATTTTCTCTTTTTCAATTAAATTATATTTTTTATACCTTTACCATTACCTTTCTTTCTCCACTCCCAACCACTTTAAATATATTGAAAAATTTATATAAGGGTGAATAGTGTTTACTGATTAACAGTAATATTTTCTCTCTTTCACTCACAATCACCAACAACTATTCACAATCATTTCTTATAATATCACCAACAACTATTCACAAACATTTCTTATAATATAAGTAACACATTCACAAATATACAGGAGAACCATTGTGAACGTTCTAAAATCTATATATCTCGGATAACAATTGATATGGGCCCATATACATGCAATAACTAAGCTCAGTCCAAACTAACTCACATGTCACATATGCATCTAAAAATCTGTTTGGGCTTAAAGATGGGCCAAACTAATTCCCACTTTAAAATCATTTAGACATTTTGCTCAACGTTGACCAACACCAACCCACCAATGTGACTTTATTAACTACTGCATAAAGAGATTTCTTTTGCCCATTTCATCAACAACCTCAAGATTAAGAACAACTTTTCGAACCTAAAAATAGTTGTGAATACACCTGAGCCTAAAATAGGTGAACCTAAAATAGTTGTTATACACGAGTCTATCAACAGTCAACTCACAATTCCTAACCACCAAATGGTTGTTGACATAGCATCGCATATAGAGGTGCACATAATAACCGGTTAATTAACCAGAACTCGTATAATATTAACCGGTTGGTTGTTAATTTTAATTGTTGGTTAGTAACCGGTTACATATATTTAGTATAGGAACCGGTTAACCAGTTTATAACCGATAGACCGGTTAACTGAAAAAAAAAAACAATTAACTGAAAATAACCGGTTAAACCATTAACCGGCTAAAGTGAAAAAGTGAAATTAACCGCCATAACCGGTTAACCAAACCAGTTATGGAAATTAAGCGGTTTGTGCACCTCATCGCTTGTAAATCACTCCGGCCCAACTTTGAACCCGCTCACCCTATTCGCTTTCTGTCAGCTTTCACAGGCCATTTACTACCAGGATTGATAAGCCCACATCCAAAACCCATGAAAATGCCCAACACAATGTTACGGACCGAAACCATTGCAGGGTATGGGACTTGTCCCACATCGGTTGTATAGGCAATCAATGTGGGGTTTATATACGAAATGGGCTCTCTCACCAACCAGACTAGTCTTTTAGGTTCGTTTGGTATGTAACACACAATGACATTTTCTTAGGGTGTAGGGAGTTGTTAGACACTTTGAATAGGTAAACTTTCAAATCACCCAATCAAACAGTGTCACGTCATTTTACCTATTTTGTTTACCTATTGCTCAAAAACGTTGGCGGTGGTTAGACACTTTGGAATAGGTAAACTATTTAAAAAAAAAAAGAAAATGTGTGATTGGTTGAGATGTCATGGACCCCCCACCACACACCCACCGCATGAAACCCACTTTGATCGGTAAACTTTTGCTGGCATTGGTTTGCCACTTCGGTAAACCAAGTTTACCGCCTTTCACCGATGCCACACCGTACCCCCTTAGCTTTAATGTACAGCACAATAGCTGCATAGCACATATGGTCCACTCATTCTAAAGTCTAAACTGTAAACCCATCCTTCAACCGTGACGAAAAAGTCAACACTAACATTTTTACCCAGCTTCTTAAAATTATATTTTCCAGTAGTAATTCTTTCTACAACCATTTGATAGAAGTTACAATTCGGTGTTTGACTCGTACAAAAAACACCAGTTTGACCTGAATAACTATCATTTGAGCAAAGTTGCTGCAGATTAACTAGTACCTTGTAGTACTTGTAAGGCCACAGGGGGCGGTAACGTGATAGCAAAAAATAACGAATGATGGCTTGCATGTTTCCACCGCCACTAACCTTTTCCACGCGTGATAGTATTATGTTGGGCCGGTTCCGTGATTTTTTTCACGCTGTGATGGTTTTATGTTGTGAGGGTAGTTGTTGGTTGGAGGGAAATTTTTGGGTTTGGTGGTGAGTGATGACCAGCGCCACTAAAAAAGGTTGTGAGTGATTGAAAAATGATTGCTGACATGGCGGAACATGATTGGTTGTTTGTGAGTGATGGAATTCCATCACTTGTAACCACCCCCACTCCCCTAAGCATCTATTATGAATTATGAAGTTAACTTAAAATAAGGAATTCACAAAATTTATAAATAGTAATAGTAAAATACAAAATTATGAAATGCAAATTCACAAAAGGAGAGTCCTCTTAAAAGTCCAAGAGGTTCAAATTGTTGTGGGTTTTTTGGTTTTTGGTGGAAATCAAAATGGGTTTTCAGCCAACAGGAGCTGGAGGCATGTGCATATAAGAAACACATTAATGAATGGCACAAAGTGGATAAAGCTTCATTACAAAATCTTAACCCAGGCAACCCCACTGTCGCATAATTATAAATATATGTCAAGAACAAAAATCAAGAAAATAATATGAAAAAATGTTCAGTCAAGAATTTTAACATCCCTAAACACACATTGTAATCATGAAAGAGAATATCTGCATATGCATTATGTCACATGTAGATATTTTAAATAGCAAACCTATGCCAGTGACACAAGACTAGCTATAATCTTATAAGTTACACACTTACACTAGGGGATTCAACAGTCTAGTAGTATATCTTAAAACACTTTGTTGACTACTACCACCCGAAGAACAGAAAACGGAAAGTCATTCAACACAAAGCAGATATAAACAAAACCACACAAAGGTTATATCTTGAAACACTTTCCATTGATCCTTTTAGGGATGAGCATTTGGTACCGGGTACCGGTACCGTACCAGGTATATTCGGTACCGGTACCGGTTCCTATTTTCTCCGTTTTTCGGTACCGGTTCGGTACCGGTATTTACGGGTAAAACACCGGTAAGTACCGGTACCGTACCGGTACCGGTACCGGTACCGAACCGGTGTATTCGGTACCGGTACCGGTACCACTTTTCCCCGTTTTTCGGTACCGGTTCTTTCGGTACCGGACCGGTACCGTGCTCATCCCTAGATCCTTTTACTAGTTAAAGGCTATAAGAAGAAAGATAGAGTGACCCTAGTCGACATTTCTTAGTTTCAGGTGATCAGTACAAAAACAAATATAGTTCTTTACTCTTTCCTCCTGTCATGGATAAGGTACAAAGGGTCCAGTTCGTTCACAAGGAAAGGTTTGAAGAAAGAATAAGTAAAATGTATCTTGATTAACAAACTCTTTGTAAGACTGCTTGTAGCTGACACAAATGCTTGCATGCTATGTAAAACACGTATGGTAATGAAATCCACTACAAGAAAACATTTGTTACCTTCATGCTGAATAATACTAATCAGTGGCGGAGCTTGAATGGAAACTTGGTGGGGGTCGGACTCTTAAAAATCTGATATTTTACACTATAAAAAACAAGTTTTTCGAAATTTTCCATAAAATTAACACTACGCGGAAAAATCGGCTGGGGCCGGGCACCCACGTTCTCCATTATTCTCCACCCATGATACTAATAACATAAGCTTGGTCGGGTAGCGGCTCCCGGAGTGAGATCACTCCGGCGGTTGGGAGGACCGTGCACTTACCCCCCTACATGTTTTACCAAATAGGTGAGATCACAATAATAAAGAGAAAGAAAGTGCAATGTGATTCTGCATATATAGAATACAACGAGTTATGATGATTGCATGCATGGTACATGTTCATGTAGAATTAGTAGATTTCATAATACATGTCGAGTTCTCAAGTCCCTGTTGACGGTCAATGGGTCTCGTCAACGTTGCAAAGGCGTTGCCTTGTCGTCCTACAAAAGAAAACACCGTTAGCCTCGTCACGGAGGACCCCCCCGGGGGGGGGGGGGGGGAGATCCGTGACCAAGCTCCGACGTGAGAGTAAGTAAACTTGCCGGAGAACTGAGAAGCTTATTCCGACGAGCTGGTGATCGCCAGAATATTCTCTGTTGGTGTGAATTTTGGATAGTGTTTGTGTGTGTTAAATGCAGTTGGAAATTGTCGGAATAAATGAAATGTGTAGGTATTTAATGAGAATGGCTCGTGGAGTGCATACCTTCAACAGAACTCTTTTACCTTCCTTATATAATGGAGACTACTTATCTTCAAGGAGGGATCCGGTACAGTCCATCTAACGGTATCTTGATTGTATCGGGGAACTCAGACACGTGTCTGAGTCCCAACGATTGGATCTCATGCTTCATTAATGAAGCCAGCTGCAATGTACCTCTCTTCCGGCGACTTCTCTCTCTCTCTCTCTCTCTCCATCAGGCATTAAATGAGATCAGAGACATCATGTCTTTCCTTTTTCCCGCCTTATTTTTTAGTCCCTTTTTAAGAGAAAAAGGCTTAGTGTGGGCTCATGAGCCGGCCCAAGTGACGGAAGCCCAAGACGGGTGCACTGGACTACTAGTGGGCCCCGTCGTCAAGTCATCTCTAGTCCCTGGTCATGAGGCCTGAGACACATGAGCTTGGGATGAACCCAAGCAATTCTGGAACTGTGGTGACGTCTTTCTGGGGACGGAGAGTGGGCCCCTCAATGATGGTAGTTACGCGGCGGTTCTCTAGATTGGTGAGATCAGAAATGATCCAACGGTTGTGGGGGCTTGCTATGATACTCGTGCTGTCATAATTTGTTTTTTTAAAAAACCTGATGAGATGGTTACCACCTCTACTCTGTGCTTTCATTTAAACCTTGAACGACCCCTCGTTTCATCACAACTTCTCCTTTACCTTCAGTATTGATGAAAGATGACGAGGTATGACCCGGACCGGCTAACCCGACCCGGTCGTTACCTATTATTTTAATATAAATATAAATATAAATATTTAATTACACATGTTTATTCTAGAATCTTCTATTCTGCATGGATAAACCACGTAACCAAATCCCCAACCTTTTGGGAAGATCATGCAAATCCCTAACTTATCGGAGCCCATACTAAGTTAGGAAAACCCTAATGGTAAACTATAAATAGAGGTAAACATCAAAGGTATGATTCATTCTGCTCTCGTTTACTCTCTCTCTACACTTATTCTTTTACTCCCAAACCGAGACTTATTCTCACGCCAGAGGGTGGTTACAGGAATAACCCCATTCCTATAACGAGTCCTAACGGTGTTCTGTTTTGCAGTCAGCTGTTCGGATCGCCAAGAGTTGAAGTCCTGGTCAGAGCCTACTGTTCTAGTCAGTGTTTCTTCATTGGCGCCATCCGTGGGACCGTTCGGTAACATCAGTAAACTTAGACCCAATGGCAAGCGATCAGAACATGGCAACAACACCAAATCAAGCAGTGATAACCAGCAATCCATTGTTGGTTACGAGTTCTGTGGTTACCACCATGCCGGCCTGACCCGCCATAACCAGGTCTTTGGACCAGGAGTTTGAAGCAGAGGTACCACCGAGCTTTTCGAGGGCCTCAACCGCTCCTTCCGGGGCGACAGCTGTAGACCCTCTCTCCTACACCTCGTGGCAACTACGACCGGTGGCTCCAACCACAGCAACCACCATTGTTTCTACCCCAGCATCAACGACAAGTTCATAGACTACACGTCACAGCACCACGCCCGTTATCACATCCGCGGGTGTCTAGGAAACATCACACAGCAAATGAGCACGACTCAGTACTCTCAGCTGCCCCTCACACACGCTATGCCACCGCTGTATTCAGAGGCGCTTACAACAGCATTGTCTACATCACCCCATCAGCCAGTAATCATGCCTGCCGGAATCCTGAACACTCCGCTTACACCCGGGAATCAAGCTTACTTCCCGAGCTATTACTATGCACCTCCTTATGGGTACTTACCCCCATACAGCAACCAGGCATACTCGCCTCAGATGACAGCACAAAGTTACACCCAGGAACCGCCATATGCGTGCGGCCTATATGCCACCCTGGTAGTCCTTCCCAACATCACAACCTACCTATGGCCAGACCCCGCCTACGGAGGAACCTGTGTATGACATGGGTAACACATCAAGGCCTCGTTTTCTCCAAACGGGGGCCCCAGTTCCACACTCAACATCACCACAGCGCAGCCCCTGGTTACCCAAGCAATAAGCCAGGGTGGGGCAACTCAACAAGTACAGCCCATCAACAAGCAATAAGCCAGGGTGGGGAAACTCGAAGTATGTGGCTATTTAAACACAAATTCAAGTCAGATGGAACGTTGGAACTGTATAAAGCATGACGAGTTTGTGACGGTTGATTACAACAAGTAGGCATTGATATCGGGGACACGTTTAGTCCGGTCGTAAAACCTGCTACTATTTGTACAGTTTTACCCTTGCTTTTTCATAATCTTGGGCGGTACATCAACTGGATGTGACAAATGCGTTTCTACATGGAACTTTATATGAAACCGTTTATATGTACCAGTCTATGGGGTTTTTAAAAAAGGCTTTCTAGATCACGTGCGTCGACTTAAAAAATCCCTATATGGCTTGCAACAATATGATGGTAAGCATACCGCTCATTTACTTTGCTATGTTGATGATAAGCATACCGCTCATTTACTTTGCTATGTTGATGATATTCTTCTGGTAACCTCTACTAATCATCTTCGTCACCAACTCATGGCTCATCTGGCCAACGAATTTGCCATGAAAGATCTTGACCCTGTTAGTTTCTTCCTCGGCATCATGGTTAGTCGTCAACACGACACTATGTTTTTATCTCAACATTCCTGTGCTAGTGACATTATTGCGCGAGCTGGCATGCAATCCTATAACCTGGTCACCACTCTGGTCGACACACATTCTAAACTAAGTGCTTTCTCAGGTGATGATTTTCATGACCCTACTTTGTACCACAGTCTTGCAGGCCCTTGACGTGAGGTCGAAGTCTCAATCAAATTTAATCCAATTACAATTAAATAGTTAGCGGTAAGTGGGTATCGAACACAGGGAGTTTGTGGAATATGTGTTATTTGAAAGATTATCTAACCACTAAAATTACTCTAATTGCAAATATAACAAAATTCAAGAATTGATTTGATTGGATTGATTTTAAAACTAAATTAACTAATTAACTTGCAAAAGAAAAGTTTTGGGTTGTAAACAAATTAGAGACAAATGACCATCTTTAGTTTCCAGTTTGGTTCAACAATTGTGCTATCGTTCACTAGAAAGAACTACATAGACATAGTTCGTGTGTAATTACTTGTTGTGATAAAAGGGAAATAAGTACTCAGATTCCTAGAACGTGAGGTTGTTACCCGATGACCAATTGACCCTTACCCAATCCTAGTTCTACCCATGATATCTCGATTGCCACCGGCACCAAGAACGTATGGTTTCAAAGTAGAATAATTATAATCATCAACAATTTACAAACAAGTAAGAACACACCATGATAAACAAAACATAGGTTCAATTTACCATTCTAGAAATATGAAATCAAACACAATTGTCGTCACAAACCTTCAACTAAAGATGACCATAAAGTACTTAGCCACTCATGGCTTGAAACAACATCATTGCAAAAGTATTATTGTTCATACGGATCGAGGACAACAAAACTAATGATTTCCAAGTGTTCTTCAAGCTCCAAAATGTCTCCAAGCTCTCCAATTTTCGTTCACAAGCAAGCGGTAACCGAAAATACATGATTAGAACCATAAAACATCATCAAAATGGCAATAAATGCCATAAGTTACAATTGAAGTCCAGTCGGCGCCGTAAGCTACGCCACAGGGCCGTAGCTTACGGCGGTCAGCTATGTTCCAGAAGTCAACATGTGCCATAAGCTACGCCACAGGGCCGTAGCTTACGGCGAGCAGCAGAGTCCTACGATGGTTGTCTTCTGAACTACGGCAGAAGTTTTGTTCACATGTGGAGGCCGTAACCTACGGCCAGATGCCGTAGGTTACGGTGCTGAGTGAAGTTTTTTCATTGTTTCTTGATCGAATCTTCACTCCATCAAACCTTTGACTCCACCAACTTTTAGTATCTATCCAAGCTACTTAAAACCCGCATTTTAAGCATTTTAGCACCTGCATCATCAAACGTAGAGTGGTTACCAAATTCAAGCAAATAACCGGACACAGTATGGGATTTTATTCTATTTAACGGCATTAAGGGTTGTCCTACGGACCACCCGTCGGCCCTTTAGTACATCACTTTTACCCGGCCAGACATTGGTTATGCGGTCCAACATATCTACATGCACATGCATGCACCCAAAACAGATCACTGGAATGCATTAAAGAGGATTATCTAATACATTAAAGGGACAACTTCATATGACCTTACCCTCGATTCTTCTTGTAGGACCGTGTTTCGGGACCAACACCGTGATTAGTGTGAGATTAGTTCAAGACGGGAGAGATTAGAGATGGATAAACACAACTTCTTTGTATTAATCGGTAGTAAAACATTACAAATCGGCCCGATTACAAGATAACCGAACTAATACCAAAGTAGTATACATCCAGGGAGAGACCAAGTGGTGATCTCTCCCCCAAACCAAACAACTCAATGTGAACTCTCTCAAATGAGCTCACTCACTCTAACTCTCTCTAGTGCAAATAAAAGACAAGGGGTGGTATTTATAGTCACACCCACTTCACTTACTGATGCATGTGAAGTGTTATATATATTAGGTGTATATTTTAAGCCCTTTAACACTTTTTAGCCAAGTTTTAAATTTATAAAACATGATATTTACTAACACTAAACACACATATGGGCAAGTGCACCCATCGTGGGCGTAGTATAGTGTTGGTAAGATACCGAGGTCATCCAAGGACACAATGCTGAAAAGTTTAGAAAAAAGGTTTTAAGCTAAGAAAAATAAAAACTAATTAAAATGCTGAAAAATAAAAATAAAAGAAAAACAGATAGACAAGATGAATCACTTGGTTCCGACTCATTTATAGTGTAACCTTTGATTATTTCCGCACTTTTGCACTTATTTAAGAGATTATCTTAGTTATTGTAGTAGGCCCCTCTTTTGAAGGTGACGTTACCCTCAGCCCAGTAGTTTTAGTCAGCAAGGATACAATCCTAAAGGGTTGGATTATTGAAAGATAATTAATTAAGTTATTAATGCAAATTATGGTAGGCCCCTCTTTTGGAGGTGACGTTACCCTCGACTAAGTAGTCTGAGTCAGCAGGGATACAGTCCTAAATAGCCGGGTTATAGTATTAATAGTAGTTTAACTTATGAGGGGATCAAAGAGTTTGGACCCCCGCCATCCAATACCGTTAAGTATTGAAGGAGGTCCTACTAAATTTGACCCAGGTCCATTGCAGGACCTCTAAACGCTGAACAATGGCAAGACTCTTACCAAACCGTTCCCTTAACCCCCGACCAGGTAGCCAACATACCTCCATATAGACCGTGGAGATATGAACGGTGAAAATCTTTTATTTTATATAGACAGTAAAATAATGTCAAGACACCACGGACAAACGATAAGGAAGAATCACCTTCAACATAAGAAACTAGTTATTAAAGTCATTAATACAAAACCAAATAAAAAGTGTGAAAAGATTAGAAATAAAAAGTATTACACTAGACACTTGTCTTCACCAAGTAATGTAAGAGACTTAGGCAAACATGGCCTTGATTGTCAAGAACTCTTACGATCAATCTTGGATCCCGAGATGACTCACACACTCTATGATGGACAATGGATGATGGTGTTATGGTGGTGGTGGGTGGTGGGTGAAGTGTGAGAGGGGTGGTGTGCCAAGGGATGGTTTGAGCTTGAGCCAAGCACTCCTATTTATAGGCTGAACAGAAGCTCGGGCACGGCCCCGTGTCCAGTGGGCACGGCCCCGTGTCCACATCCTTCTCTTTCTTCATTTAATGCAGCTTGTCTTATTAGTTGACCACGCCCCCGTGTCCGCTGAGCACGACCCCGTGTGCAGAAGAATCTTTGTACTATGAAGATTTGCCTGGATTGTGCGAATCTTATAGTTGACCACGGCCCCGTGTCCGCTGAGCACGGCCCCGTGGTGGGCAATAGAAGCTTCTACCACTTTGTCTTTTCTGCTGACACTTGGGCACGCCCCTGTGCTGGCTGAGCACGGGGCGTGTTCAGTCTTCTGTCTTCTTGTTTTGCTTGGGAAGATGCTTTCGTGGGGTCGGGCATCTCACATTTGTTCCTTTTCTTGTATTTATGTTGGATTTTAATGTCATTTTGCTTCTTTTGTTAATTTGAGCTCATTTAATCCTGAAAATACAAAAGGAAGACAAAAGAACACTTTTTCCAACATTAGTACTAAAAAAGGGTTAGTTTTATGCCACAATTGATGTAATTTATATGTTGCATTTTGCACACATCACTTACACACACACACGGTCAAACCCATAACCCTCTCGTTTGACCACTTCAAACGAGCGGGTCAATACACATTTGTTTGACCATTTCACTAACTATTACAAATTCAGCATAAAATAAATCTAATCTATTCGACAAGCATCAGACATAAAATCTGCATCAACAAATTCCCCCTTGTCCGTTGCTGTCGAATGCTGAAAATGCAACTGCAATCAATCTTCAGTCAAGTATTTATCTTCTCTGTGTTAATAAATTCCCCCTTGACCGATGATCTAGGTAAGTAGTATCTTGACGCTCCTCGTATAATAGTTCCCCCTCAAAGTACGTGTATCCGTGTTGGGTGTTGTGCAATTTCCTCACAAGGCTCAATTGACCGATTTTCCCCTGATCTTCCAATACTCCAACTGGCATTTGATAAGGGTTCCATTCTTTAAAAAACTGCATCAAGTCTTGATCTGTCATAAGACAAACTCTACCACCTGTGATTGTGTTTAGAAATTTACCGAAGAAATTCAACATACGAAAATTTTTATTCCCCCATTTCTTTGGTAAGATCTCTAAACCTTAACAGATTCTCTCCACTTCAAAGAAACTGTCGTCAATTTCACATAATCAATTCTCTCCACTGAGTAGAATTTATCTTCAAATGTTCACCAATTCCCTCCACTGAGCGGAACTGTCGTCAATCTTCACTGAATGTTCTCGGTTGTTCGAAAAATCACGAAAACGACTTTCTTCTTTGCATATTCTAGTTGAATAAGAACGTCCCCTAGTAACCCGTAGGATCCGACTTGTATCCCTCCAAAGACTTTGTGAACTCGTTAGGACCGGTATTGACATTCCAGGTTCATTCATTCGTTACCAAATGCGAGAATATGACAATAAACAAAAAGCTTTCTTCTTTGCATATTCTAGTTGATAAAGAAATTTCGCCTAGTACCCCGTAGGATCCGACTTGTATCCCTCCAAAGACTTTGTGAACTCGTTAGGATCGGTATTGACATTCCAGGTTCATACGTTCGTTTCCAAATGTGAGAATATGACAATAAACAAAATGCTTCGAACATTTACGAATAACCGATAACAATCATAAACATTGACGTGCGGAAGTAAACATACCGTTCTTGGTTTTTGGCCCATAGTAGTCAAGTCCCAAAATTTGACGTTTGCATCGGTAACTGTGACTACCCGACATTTAAAATAAATCATCTGTTTTCATCAAGCTTCATCATCCCGCGCGCTCCCGAATCCGTACAAATTTGACGTTGACATTTAGAAGCGTGGTTCAACTAAACTTCACGAACACCCGACCCCACTTTGCAACTGACGAATAAAGACGGGTCCACGACTCCACGTCTTATCTAAAACATTTATTCCAATGAATTCCAATTTTAATCAACCACCAAAATTAATTTAGCCAACATTACTGGGCCTTTTGATCGGTCCAATAATTCTAAATTAATTTAGCCAACATGTATTCAAAACCCACAAACCTTAACATTTCACAAAACACTCCATCACCACTATTCTTGCGTGGCCCAGAAAAGGAATTAATGCATTCAGTTAATACCCATCCAAGTGAGGCCAACATTCTATCATGCTAACAAAAAAAATATAAATGTGTGACCTGGTAATTCTGTTGGGCCTAATTGGCCAATCCATATGAGAACCACTTTTGTTCTAAACTTAGGCCCAAATGAAATCTTCACACAAACAGGCCCAAATTTAGCAAGCCCACTGGAAATGGATGAAATATCTTGGTACACTGAAGCCCATCTAACTTAAAAGTCCACTCCTCCATCTTTCTTTGTCTGTGATACCCCACAGATATCCAACAAACCCTAAAAAAAATAAACCTTCAGCCGCTAACTTGAGTGAATAAGACATCCTCAACCTCAGACAACAACATCAGACATCCTCCTCTGCGATACACAATAAGCAGAACATGAATCCACAAAGAAAAACTGGTGCAGCCGCCAATAACCAGGTACAGCTGCTCATATCATCTTCGTCAAATCTCTCTTGCAAATGAACCAATACAGCCGACATAAGTTTTGCCTGACCTCTTCTCCTTCTTCGATACACAGACATCAGCCAGACATCCACAGCCGATAGCAGCCGTCAATCACCTGCTATTATCCACCTTCTACTCTTTCTGTCTTCAGCTGCTGGTTATATAAAGCGACAGGGCGACGAAATATTGTTCAGGTCGACGAAACATCATGATCCGACGAAAGACACCTGGCGAAACACCAGAGATGACGAAACAAGGGGACTTTCGTCATGCATAACTTGAGCAGGAGTTTCGTCATCAGGCTGCATGTCTTTCTTCATCTAGGGGGAGTTTCGTCAGGAGTGATTATGTGCAGGGGTTTCGTCATGTGTAGGGGTTAGGGGGAGTTTCGTCAGACCTGATATGAGGAAACCCTAAAATTTCTTAACAGCCGCCACACCTGCTTCAAGAACACAGCCACTGTCCATTCCCAGATTTGACGAAAATCACTTCAAAAGTGATATTTGATGATGAAAACTTGTTTATTTAGCTGTGAAACATAAGACCCAACACTCGTATATGTTATGTTTCATCTAGACCCGAGAATTTCAGTCCAGATCTGGGTTTTTCTTCATGTTTCCCCATTTTTACATCTTGAACAAAAACCACAAAAATCACAGATCTAGAGCACATGTGACTTACTAAACGGTTAGATTTACTAAATCGGGTACCATGGCTCTGATACCAATTGTAGGACCGTGTTTCGGGACCAACACCGTGATTAGTGTGAGATTAGTTCAAGACGGGAGAGATTAGAGATGGATAAACACAACTTCTTTGTATTAATCGGTAGTAAAACATTACAAATCGGCCCGATTACAAGATAACTGAACTAATACCAAAGGAGTATACATCCGGGGAGAGACCAAGTTGTGATCTCTCCCCCAAACCAAACAACTCACTGTGAACTCTCTTAAATGAGCTCACTCACTCTAACTCTCTCTAGTGCAAATGAAAGACAAGGGGTGGTATTTATAGTCACACCCACTTCACTTGCACACACACACGGTCAAACCCATAACCCTCTTGTTTGACCACTTCAAACGAGCAGGTCAATACACATTTGTTTGACCGTCTCACTAACTATTACAAATTCAGCATAAAATAAATCTAATTTATTCGACAAGCATCGGACACAAAATCTGCATCAACACTTCTAAGGATCCCACTTTACTTGCCTACACTGATGTAGATTGGGCCGGTAGCCCTGACACTCGCAGGTTTTCGAGTGGTAACTGCATTTATGATGAGAACAATCTTATCTCTCGGTCGTCAAAGCGTCAACTTGCTATTTCACGATATAGTGTTGAGGCTGAATACCACGGCATAGCTAATGTGTTGCGTAATTTTCTTCTTGAACTACAACATCCTCTCACACGAGTGACTCCTGGTACAACATCAGCAAACTAAAGACATAGAGCATGATATTCATTTTGTTCGCGAACAGGTTCAACGCGATCAAGTAAGAGTTTTACATGTTCCTTCTCCAAAACCAGATTGCTTGCTGATATATTTACTAAAGGCTTATCACAGGTTCTCTTTGATGATTTTCGTTCCAATCTTAACATTGTGTCCCCTCGTGTTTCCACAACGGGGTGTAATAACTTTTGTTTTGAACGGTTAATTTCTTTAATCTTTGTCGTCTGTGGGACTTGAACCCAAGACCTTCTCCTTCCCAACCTTGGTGTTTTAAAGGCTTTGCCTTTGCCAATGGACCACCACCCCATTAGTAACGGGGTGTAATAACTATGTATATTTTGTAGATTTATTATTTCCATATATATATATATATATATATATATATTGTAATTATCCAAAGATAGGTATTGTAAATTGGTTATATATTTATGAATGAGATAGAGGAGGCATTCAACCATTTACAATATTCTAACCCTAGCAGGTCCAATTGGCAAAGCCATTCAAGTTAAGATGTTGCTCCCTTGAGGTTAAGGGTTCGAGCCCCGCCATAGATGGATTTGATATAATTTAAGCATTTAAAAAAGGTTATTAATGGTAATTTTATACCATTAATCTTTTAGCGACAAGAACAAACATATACATATGAAAAACTTTATTTATTCTAAATGTTATACTGTATTCTTTTATGTTTTTTGTTTTGATTATTTATATCTTTATGGTATAATACTTGAATTTTGTCATTTTTTTCTCATATGTGAAAAATCTATAAACTTACTAATAATCCAATAAAAAATATAATATGCAAATGCTTATGTATGAGTGTATTAAACTTAAGAGTTTAATATACCATGTACCTTTAAAGTCGTAACTACCCTCTAGTTCATTTATAAGTATTCAATTAGTTAAGCTTACTTACTTAAAAGGAATAGAAAGTGATGGATCGAGGTTTCCAGACCATATATATTTATGTACTAGAGAGCTGCGCACACGAGGCGGTAGGGGACGCAGACACATGTCTGATAATCCAATACTCAAATAAAAAAGAATACTCAAATTAAAAAGAATAAAATGATAACATAATTTTTTCAAAGTATTAAGGTATAAAAAAATTTTGGTCATTTAATAATTACGAAGGATGACTTAAAAGTCAACAATATATTTTAATTGATTGTACCATATGTTTTAAAAGTAGTATTACTAAAGTTACATTCGTGTCCCCCTTATATGCATTATAATAAAGTATAGATGTGTGGTTGCTCTTAGCAACTTCTATTTTTGAAATAGAGAGGTGTGAACACCATGTGGAAAGGAACGTAGAACATGTCTGGTAATCCAGTACTCAAATTAAAAAAGTAAAATGATTGCATAATTTTTTTTAAAGTATCAACGTATAAAAATTTCTGGTCGTTTAATAATTGTGGGGGATAGTTGACTTAAAAGTCAACAATATATTTTAAATGATTGTAACATATGTTTTAATAGTAGTAATACTAAAGTTACCTTCCTTCCTGTCCTCCTTATATGCATTATAATAAAGTTTAGATGTGTGGTTGCTCATACATGTTATTACATTCTCTTTTATTTGAAAGTCGTTGTTTTAACACTCATTTCTACTTGATAAACAGAACATGGCATCAACAATATATGACCAAGTTTGCTCACTTGCAAATCCCACTTGAAGATGTAGTAAAGGCCACCAACAACTTTCATCATGATAACATCATAAGACACAGTGGAGTTGGTACTACATATAAAGGACGACTCTTGCGGTTTGGAAAGGAGATAGATATTGCTGCACGGAGGTTTGATTGTAATAACGGGGAAGGAGACCTCGAGTTCTTGACAGAAATTTCTGTGCTTTCTGATCTCAAACATAAAAATCTGGTCTCTATCATTGGGTTCTCTGACGAGAAAGATAAGAAGATCATCATAACCATGTATGGGGCCAATGGAAGTCTCGGGCAATATCTACACAGCCCGAACCTCACATGGAAGCAAAGATTAAGGATATGTGTAGGTCTGGCTCATGCATTGAGTTACCTCCATTATGACGAGGGAGACGTGATTATGCTATTATACATTGTAACATAACTAGCGACTCAATTCTATTGAATGAGAATGGGGAAGCCAAGTTATCTGGTTTTGAGATTTCCATAAAACAATCAGTGAACTACAAGGACCAGGTGTGCCCTTGTGAACACATTGGCACAATGGGGTTAATGGACCCAGCAATTGAAAGAACGGGAGGTGTGACCTACAGGTCAGACATCTACTCATTCGGTGTTGTTTTATCCGAAATATTGTGCGGAAGGAAAGCATTAATTCAGAACAAAGCTGATAGGTCTCTAGCTCAGTTGGTCAAGTATCATTTTGAAATGGGAACATTGCATGATATAACCTATCCTCATATATTAACTCAACTATTGTCTTCCCAGTCACTCCTCACATACTCAATGGTAGCATATTCTTGCTTAAATGACGATCCAGCAAGCCGCCCATGTATGCACAATATTGTGGCTAAACTTGAGAAAGCATTGGAACTTCAACTGCAACGTGAAAATATTGTAAGACCATCTATTTTATTATCTATTTTTTTTTTTTGGTGTTCATCATTCTTGAATAGTAATTTTCCTTTGTTTCTGTATCTTTATTTCCTCTTCTACTGAAAAAGTAAGTCAAAATAGGATGGTAAAACTTAAAAGAATCCAAAATGAACAAAAACGATGGGTAACGTCGCATTTTGATATGAAAGTTAGTGTTATTTTTTGTGGTTTTGAGACATGTATGGTATTAGCCGATACCGCACAATTAACCGCATTAGAATCTAGAATCTGATATGTGATTTTAAGAAATATAGTAAATAGTATCTTTAAGTAGTTAAAAACTTGGAATTACTAAAAAAATGAATTGTTACAAGTTTGTGTGAGTGTTTGATACTTAAAGTCGGTTTTTGGTGAGTTTAAGATCGGATTTTGGGTAATGGGTGTCCCAACAATAATTTTTTTTACCACATATGTCCATGTGAGGTATACTCATTACGTGCGGTTAATTCTTGAGAATCTAAGCAAATCAAACTTGGTTTTATGAAGAACACTATTTCTTATTATTATTATTTGAGAGGTAACAAAAGCATCCAGGCGGGTTGTTTGATGCAGATGCACCCTGGTTGCAGTAGCACACAGTGATGGTCTAGGGTGATAGTCCTAGCAGAATTATTATTATGCCTATTATATGCAATGGAAAATTTAATCCAAACGATACATAGTTTAATTACTATGGCTTAACTAATTCAAATTTTAGTGTTTTGGGTAACTATAAAAGGTTATGAGCTTGGTAAAACAAGTTAAGCTCGACCATCTGCCAGCTCCAACTGTGAATCTATAATGGAAAAACATATATGAATTATTATACGTCGATCAGAAGGTCTCCCATTGATGAGGCTCCGGTCTGCTACAGTTTAATCAGATGGCAATGAAATGGTGATGGGTTGCTATACTTTATACAGATCAGAAGCTATATACCTTATATAACTGTAGTAGTGACTAACTGTCAGATTTAGTTTCGTCTTCAGTTTATCTAAAAAATTAAAGAGGCGTTCTTTTCTCAATTTATGTTCAGTTTTTTAACTCTCTTTCTCCCTTTGTCACATATTTGCAGGAAAAGAAGTGGAAACACTTGAAGATTAGTCTCAGTGATATTAAATTAGCAACCAATGATTTCTCAAAGACGTACGAAATTGCATCTTGGGATGACGAATGTACTTTGTACAGAGCAGAACTCGACCACTTTGATGAAGATGGGAAGGACAAAGGAGTACATCAGCGGGGACATAACACAGTAGTTATAAAACGGTACCCTTCTGGACATGCCTATTACGGAGAAGAAGAGTTTTTTACAGAAATTGAGATGCTTACTGGTGTTAAGCATCCCAACATAGTTAATCTACTTGGATTTTGTGTTGAAGGTTCTGAGATGATCATTGTCACTGAGAATGTTTCTAATGGATACCCAGATGATTATTTGGAAAACGTCAATGTTATGTGTATATTGACATGGGAAAAGCGTTTGAACATATGCATTGATGTTGCACACGCATTGAGGTACCTTCACTTTGAGATGGAAGACCAAAAGATGATAATAAACCGTGATATATGTAGCTACAACATTGGTTTTGATGAGAATTGGGGGGCAAAGATTGCTAACTTTTGGTGGTATGTATTCTTGCCTCCAAATCAAGAAGATGAAGCTCTCTATCCCAATAGCCGTACTGGCAGAAAACCCTACAGAGATCCACAATATGAGAAGACTGGTAAGTTAAAAAGAGAATCAGTTGTTTATAGTTTTGGAGTTGTTTTGCTTGAAATTCTGCGTGGGAGGGCAGCCAGTGGCCGAATTTTCCTAAAGGAGAGTGACAAACCAAACTTTGGCACAGAAACACTAGAGGACATGATAGATCTTATATTAAAGGAAGAAATCTGTGAAAACAATTTCGATCTAAGTAGAGAATCCGACAAGGATTCTTTGCATACATTCCTAAAAATTGCATATCAGTGTTTGGCGGAAACTCAAGACCAACGTCCTACAATGAAAGTCGTTGCCGAGGAACTTGAGAAAGCATTATCATTTCAAGTAAGTCAGTGTTCTAAACCATTGACCATTCCTGTACATATGCAAAATGCTCGTTGAAATCAGATTAAACTAATAAAGCATAACTAGGGCTGTTCACGAGCCGAGCCGAACCGAGCAGACCTTTGCTCGTGCTTGACTCGTTTACAAACCGAACCGAGTGGAGCGGCTCATTTAAAACCGAGCCTCGAATCAAGCGAGCGTTTTTCGAGCAGTAAATATTCCGAGCGAGCGTCGAGCGAAGTTCTAGCAATTTGGACAACCGTGTCACCCGATTTAAATTTGCCGAGAGAGATAGGGACAATGTTTGGTCTCAAGTTTTTATGTCTTTAAAAACATGCACATTTCATGGTATAATATTTTGCTTATGAATAACAATGTTGTGGCCAACGTGGCGATGATCATATTGCACGAATAATCACATTGAGAGCAGGAGACGATCGACTTAGGGTAACGACATGAAATATTGAGGCGATGAGCAGCCTGTTGTTTCTCGGTTTAGGGTTTAACTTTTAGATTTGATATTAATTTTTTTATTGACGTGGTTGGGCTAGTATGTATAGATATAGTTGTAAATTTGTATATAGTGGACCAAAATCTAATATAGTGGTATATATAAAACTATTAATTTAATTTATATTTAAGCATATATGTATTTGTAATGTGTGTATATATATAGCTGTGTGTGTGTGTGTATATATGTGTAATTTATATTTGTGTATATATATGTGTATATACATGTTTATATATGTATTTGTATATGTATATGTATATATATATTAATTAAAAATAATAATTCGAGACGAACCGAGCCGAGCGGACCTTTGCTCATGCTTGGCTCGTTTACAAACCGAACCGAGCGGAGCGGCTCGTTTACAACCGAGCGTTAAATCGAACGAGCATTTTCCGAGCAACTTCCGAACGAGCGTCCAGCGAGCAACGAGCGACGAGCGATTTGAACGGCCCTAAGCATAACTCAGTATATGTGCCATAGTATTTGTACTCAAATCATTAGGCTAGAGGGTGTGGGATAACCCCCCTTGGGGCTTTATAAGGACACCTCAGCGCCACGTCAGCCAAGGGGGCTTTATAACCCCCCCCCCCCCTTTAACATGGAGGGTGTGGTGACAACCCCTAGGGGCGCTATAGAGCAAAATAAAAAAAAATTGATTGGTGCAAACAAGTGGGCCCCACCTGATAACCCCCTCCTCCCTCGTTACCATGTTGGCGAGCCATGTATGGCGCCCCCTCCTTAATTCCGGCGGTGTGGGTGGATAGCGCCCCGGGGCGCTATAGCAGCTAACCTGGCGGGGGTGGCGCCCCCACACCCTCCGGCCTTAGGGTTATATTAAAAACCCACTCTTCAATTTTTAACTTGTAGTGCTTAAGTCCTAAACCCTTTTTAACTATTGATGAAGTTACTACAGCTTCTTTTTTCTTTACCAAACTTAATCTCTTTATAGGTTTATGAACATTGTTGAAATCTAGGTACAGTTTAACACTTTTGGAAAATGTATTATAGTGCATGTATAATGAATATGGGGCATTTATCATGAATATTAAAAGCATATTGTTCATTGTTTGAAGTCTATGATATCACCAAGTTCTTCATTGTCATTCTAGAGTTTTTTTCTTATCCAATTTTCATTACCATTTTGAACAACCAAGCCTCCACATCACTACTTTTTTAACCAATTTTGTTGTCTTCAATTACTAACATATATTTCAACAATTTGTTGATTACATTGATGGAAGTACAAGCAAGAAGCGGGGTATTTACAGTTGGGAAGAAAAAGTTGAAGACCAGAGTGACACCCTTGGCTAAAGCTAAACCTGCTCAAGCAATAAAGTTGACTTTGTGGTCAAAATCCTGTACTTGAATCTAACCAGAATTAGTTGAAGTCAAAGCTCTCTTGTTAACTAAGATTGTTTGGTGGGTTGTCAATTCCTAATGTTTTTTATGACATTTGCCTTTAGTATGTACTTCCTTCTCTTTATGCCTATATAGATGATACCCATTTTGGCATGGTCTATGTTTGTTTTGTTTATTAATATGTTTTGCTACCTTACTAAATGGACCGCATGTCCAATTCTGAGTTAATTCAGATTCATGTGATGGAAAGGAAAAGGTTAAATACATTTATTGTTATATATAAAACATATGGTTTTTTTTTTTTTTGGCAAATAGAGATAGAGCCCAGGGTTAACGCCTTTAGGAAAAGTTAGGACATTTTCTAGTTAAATGGGCCGATACCCGGTAAAGTTTTATTAAAAAGAAAATGAAAAATACAAAATTTTTGGCCACTAGCCAATCTTGAGACATCTCAAGGTTCAACTACCCCTGAATTCGAAGAACCCTAAACGTTGGCCTGACCCATTGTAATATAATTTGGATCGTCTGTAAACGAGTCGGCATTCAATATCGGCCCAAATGTAGCTACAATCCCTTTGAACCGTACACAACCCAAATGAATTATCCAGCTCAAAACAATTCCCATATTGGGCCGATATATGGCCCAACTGAGAAAACAAAACCACAAAATACATAGCAATACAAGTATACAAATGAAACTACAAGTCCTCAATGCTAATTACAAAATAAAATACTTGAAACTTCGTAGTTTTCTTGACAACGCCATTTAGAACTGTGTTGAGTGTTGACTTTCGGTCAAAGTTGGGGTTGACTTTTGGTAGAAGTCAACATTGGCTTTTCATCGGTTTTACTTCCCGCTGAGCTGTTCTGCTATGCACATATATTGTCATAACCGCATAAGAAGACCATAAAAACTTGCATTTTCAAAGAATTACACACAAAACAAACACACCACATGGATTATTGACATGGCATATTTTCTCATTAAACATATCAAAAACCCAGATTATCTTCACTCTACTCATGTAGGAATTCATTCCCATTCAAATGACCAATCTCCATCTTCTAATTAAATTATAAATCTTCAAATGGTAGCCAGCAATATCCAGCATTTCAACTCTTAGTTATTTCCAAAAATCAACCGTATAAGGTATACCCCAGATTTATTCAAGACGACAAGACACCCGAATATACATCATATATCAACAACAAAGGATATTTCGTCCAATTGTCCCACCTGTTGATTTTTTTTTCTTTTTTTTTTTTTCAGCATTTCAAGGATCTATATATACTCTATAGAATAAATTTACATATCATCTAATTAACAGTGGTTGACCCTGTTTGACTTTAGCTTCAATGTGCATAACCGAACAATTGACCTCGCCAGTTATATGACTTTTTGCCAATTAATGCCATTTAATTGCTGATATTTGTTACCAATCTGCCAATCTTGGCTTTCGGTTCCACAATCTGCACATACATTATATTTCCAATCTTCATACCAGTAGTGGTGTGACCTTTTTTTTTTTTGAACGTCAAATTTGGATCATTGACGGACCACTGGAGTATCATCGTGCCACCAGCGGAACCACCCGATCATATCCATCTCCACTAGGCATAAAGCCTATACACCAATTCGGGAGGAAACCCAATAAATATGGGAAAACCCCCTTGTGAGAATCGAACGCAGGACTTAATGGTCCCAAAGCCTTATCTCACCCCTAAGATGCCACTAGGCTATAAAGCCATGGGCAGTAGTGGTGTGACCTTTAGGTGGGTGCCCGACATCTTTATTATTGTTTTTATTAGACTATGGGGTGTGGGGGCGTGGGTTGGGACATTATTTGTCATATAGGACCATTAATCAAATAGTACACCGTCTCTCTCCTTGATTGATGGTGGTTCCCGTGGGTTCAACCCATGTAGATTAGAGGTTATGACCACACCCTTAGGGTAGTGGTTTTGGAAGGTGGATTAGAGGTGGGTGAGATTGCGCCTATGCAGAGGGTCATGGTTGTAATGAGGGTCATGACCACACCCTTTAGCCTTTAGCCTTTAGCCTTATTGTATTGTCATCCAAATTCATTACAAATTCAAATTCAAAATGAGCGTCAATACCCAGTTCCTTTAAATTTAAAGTCTGATTAATTTTTAGCAAATTTTAATTCAAAATCCAATTTTTAAATTCCAATTACTTTGACAAATTACAATCCTGTAAAAAATCCATGGACCCAACGCACCTTAGTAATGACACATTAATAGTTTCTTGGAGGTAATGGTGTTGGATAAATCTTGACCACAATCGGGTCGGTAGAAGTATTTACTTTAATTGGATCAATATATTTTGGGTCTATTATTTTTATTTGTCATGTGTTTTTTATGTTTAAGAGTTAGCAAGATTAAATTAGTGGGCTAATGGGTTACTTGCCTTAATTATTAGTTAGTGGGTCCGTTGCTGATCCTCTGCCTTTTGAGTTTGTTCCTTTCCTCCTTCTTTACTACCGGTGGCTCGACGACGACGGAACCTCGGGTTAGCGTGTGAAGTTTGTGTTGAACCAGCCTACCGGCAGTGGTTTTTGATTGAACTTCCCTCCCTAATCGGTTGTTCCCGGTTCCATTCGCCGCCATGTTTGTTATGGAGGGACCAGCGTTCCAGGTGACTAAGTTTTTCGTCTCGAATTTACCGGAGGGTTGTACCCCTTGGGAAGTGTCTAGTTTCATGCAGAATTACGGGGAGGTTACTAAGAGCTATGTGGCGAAGAAGAGAGACAAATTCGGAAACCGGTTCGGTTTTATCTCTTTCAAGGCTGTTAAGAACTGGAAGGATCTGGAGAAGAGTATCAATGGGGCGAATATGGGAGGGCATAAGTTGAAGGTGAATGTTGCTCGGTTTGCGGTCGAGAACAATGGTATTGATCAGGAGCAAGAGAAAAAGAAACAACGTGAAGGTTCAGGGGGTTGCTCGAGACCTCAAGAAAACATGAAGTTCCCAGCTCACAGGGATCTCAGATCCTACAGGGACGTGGTTAACCCGGTTTCGGCTAGTTCGGGGTCGTCGGGGACGGAGAAATCGGTCGGCAGTAGCGTGGCGAAGAAGGTTGTGGTGGTTTCGAAAGATGTCAATGCGTTTGCAGATTTACAACGAAAGGCAGTTGTTGGAAGAACAACGGATTTGGATACTCTGATTTTTTTCGACCGTCTGCTTAGAATCGGAAAGGTGAAGTATGAAAAGTTACAGTACTTGGGTGGTTTGTCTTTACTCGTTTCTTTTGAATGTAAAGAAGAAGCTGAGTCGTTTATGAACAATAAGGAGTTATGGGGGCCGTGGTTTTCTAGATTAGATATGTGGGATGGCCAGGTTCTTGCGGTGGAAAGGATCGCGTGGCTCAGAATTCAGGGTATTCCGTTGCATCTTTTCGACTCGGAGATCCTTAGGTTGGTCGAGAATCTGTTTGGTAAAACACTGTACGTTCCTAAAGATGTTGGGGAAGACAAGGATCTATCTGTTAAGTGTGTGGGGGTTCTGGCTGGACATGATGCAAGGATTAAAGAGTTTGTGAAACTCAAATAGAGAGACAGATGGTTCAGACTTTGGGTAGCGGAGGAAGAGAATGAGTGGGTTCCGGACTGTCTGAGTCCACCGGAAACGGAGTCATCGATGTCGGCAAGGGAGGAGCCGGAGAGACGCGAGAAAGGATGGGAAGACGAATCGATGGAAGAGGAGGATGATACCGGTTCGTTTTCCAAGGTAGATGGGGACAATACATTAAAGAGATTCTCTGGAATCAAGGAGACTAACGTTAATTCAAATGAGGGCCCAGCTGAGGTGGAGGCGGCTGGTTCTTTTTTTTAATAATAAGGTTGGCGGTGGGGCAGAAAATGTTGGGAATATTAAAAAGAAAAAATCAAATGGGCCTAAAGTGTTTAAATATGGGAAAGGCAGACATGTTCCTCATTCTATGGACTCTTATGAACTCGTTAGGACCTGGAAACGTAACAGATCACAGGTGGAGAAGGATAACCTCTTTGGAATGGATGATTTAATTAGCAAAGGCCCGTTCCCCTTTCAGGATTTGTCAGATCAGAAGTTTGCTTCAGATGGGGTTTCTGGGTTAGGTGAGAACAACGTCTCTCTGGATTTGAATCGCTCGGTTCCAGCTCCAGACGCGGCGGTACGGAATGAGGAGATGGCCAGAGGTTTCAATCTGGTTGATGAAGTGGCTGCAACTATTAATCTAGGGGCAAAACTCGGTGTGGATCTCAAATTCAAGGAGAACTTGGTGGAGGAGTCTATTGCGGGTGAAGGTATTAATGACGTTAACCCATGAATTTTATTTCTTTGAATTTGAGAGGTATGGGGGGGGGGGGGGATCATAAAGCTAGATGGGTGAGGTCCTTAAGGTCCCAATATAGTGTTAATTTTATTGCCATTCAAGAGTCTAAATTAGCGGTGGTGGAGGATTCTCTGTTAGCTAAATTCTGGGGGGATAAGGGTTTTCATGCGGAGTATGTGAGTGCTTCGGGCCAGTCGGGGGGTCTGATTTGCTTGTGGGACCCGCTGTTTTTTCGGCTGATGAGTTCGTTAAAGATAGGAACTTCTTGTTGGTTAAGGGGGTTCTTAAGGGTTGTGGGTCTCGGCTGAGCATAATTAACGTTTATGCTCCGCAAGGTATTATAGCAAAAAAAGGTCTTTGGGATCTTCTGGAGGGGGTTGTTGATGGTCTTTCAGGTCTTTACTTTTTAACTAGGGATTTTAATGCGGCTAGGTTCCCCGAGGAACGGAAAAGTTCTATGTTTAAGCCCCGGTGCGCTAGCAATTTTAACTCCTTTATTTTTAACGCCGGTCTCTTGGAATATAAGATGTTTGATAGGCAGTTTACGAGATGGGTGGATTGCGGGAAGAAAATGAGCAAGATCGATAGGTATCTGGTTAGTGCAGATTTTTTTAGTAAATGGCCTACCGCATGTCTTCGTGCGCTGCCTAACCTTTTTTCGGACCACTGCCCGCTTTTGCTATCTACTAAAGATTATAACTTTGGTCTGAAGCCCTTTCGAGTTTTTAACTCGTGGCTTGGCCGGGCTGGTTACGAGGAAGTGGTTTCTAATGCGGCTAATGCCTTTTGTGGGAGCGGGCCTCCGGATGTTGTGTTTTGCAATAAAATCTGGTATATTAGGAACCAAATCAAAATCTGGAGAGACGAAATGAAGGAAAAGGAGGAGGGTGAGATCTCTTTGGCGAGATCCGAGTTAGATGATCTTGGGCGTGCCATGGAGGAAAGGGAGTTGGAAGAGGAGGAGGTTTGGGCCATGTCTAAAGCTAAGATAATTATTAAGGAGTCTGAAATTAATAAAACGAAGGATATGAAGCAGCGGTCGAGGGATAGATGGTTAAGGGATGGGGATGAAAATTTGAAGTATTTCCACTCGTTGGTTAATAGAAGGAAGGCCAAAAACGGGATTTTTGGAATGACCATTGACGGTGTTTGGTGTGAGAAGCCTAAACGCATTAAGAAGTTTGTGTTCGAATTTTTTAGGGACAAGTTCAAAGAATCGGTGGAGTGTAGACCCAAAATCGTGATGGAGAATTGTAAGTCTCTTTTGGTCGAGGATGGTGCCTTTTTAACGGAGAAGTTCAGTCGTGAAGAAATTAAGAAGGCGGTTTTTGAGTGTGGAGCTAATAGGGCACCTGGGCCTGACGGGTTTAATTTCAGATTTTTTAAACATTTTTTGGAGTTTATTTGAGACTGATTTTGTGAATATTTTGGAGGAGTTTTATCTCACGGGTAAGATTAATCGAGGATGTGCTGCTTCTTTTATTGCGCTTATCCCCAAAAACATAGATCCGGTTGGGTTGGGTGATTATCGGCCTATTAGCTTAGTCGGAGTGGTTAATAAGGTCATCTTGAAGATATTGGCTAACCGATTGAAACAGGCTCTTGGGAGTGTGATTTCGGAGTCTCAATCAGCTTTTTTGAAAGATAAGTATATCCTTGATGGCCCTCTTATGGTTAACGAGATCCATAATTGGTTGTAAAAAAGTAAGAAAAAGCCTTTGTGCTTAAAATTGATTTCGAGAAGGCTTATGATGACGTGAATTGGATCTTCGTGATTGGTGTTTTGGAGCAGCTAGGATTCCCGTCGAGATGGTGAGGTTGGGTTCGTGGAATTTTATCTTCGGCTAGAGCTTCGGTCCTTGTTAACGGTTCCCCTACGTTCGATTTCCCGTGCTTTAAAGGGATGAGGCAAGGGGACTTGTTGTCCCCGTTTTTGTTTCTTGTCATCATGGAGGCGTTATCTTTTTTTATTGATAAAGCGGTGGGGAAAGGAGTTTTGAAGGGCATTTCTTTGCCTAATGGTGGGCCTTGTGTCTCCCACCTTTTTTATGCGGATGACGCTATTATTATGGGCGAATGGTCGGTTGAAAATATGTTAAATGTTGTTCGGGTTATGAGATGCTTCCATATTTGTTCGGGGTTGAGAATGAACGTCAAAAAGTCTAACATCTATGGTATAGGGGTTGATCGTCAGGAAGTGGAGATAGTGGCTAATTCCATTGGGTGTAAAGCTGATGATTTTCCTTTTAAATACTTGGGAATTACGGTAGGAGCCAATATGAATAGGATATGTAACTGGAGGCCGGTGTTTGAAGTCTTTGAGTCTAGATTATCCCTTTGGAAGGCGTCGATGCTGTCTTTAGCCGGGAGAGTGACGTTAGTTAAGGCAGTTTTGGAAAGTCTTCCGAATTATTTCTTTTCCTTGTATAAGGCCCCGGTGCGAGTTTTTAAGGATTTGGAAAAACTTATCAGAAGGTTTCTGTGGGGAGGTACTAATGAAGGCGCTAAAATGCATTGGGTTGCGTGGGATCGTATAGCCTCGTCGGTTAGGGCCGGGGGTCTCGGCCTCTGCAGTCTCAGGATCATCAATAAAGCTCTTCTCACAAAGTGGGGATGGAAATTCAAGAATAAGAGTAACAGTTTTTGGGTCTAAGTGATTAATGCGCTCCATCGTCATAAGTTGTGCTGTGATTTTTTACCGATCAAGTCTTCCCTAAATGGAGTTTGGAGTAACATTGTCAAGGTTTGCTCGAGTTAGGTAGGAGAAAATCTCTCTCTGAGTTGTGTCATGCGTGGTGACTTAGGCAATGGGAGGGAGTTAATGTTTTGGCTGGACCCTGGGTTATTACCGAACCCTTTGAAAGATGAGCTGCCCAGCTTGTTTCAGTTAGAAGCTAAGAAGTGTTGTACCGTTAGGGATCGGTTGGTGCGGCCCGTTTCTAATCCGAATGGCAAATGGGAGTGGAGGGTTACTCCAAATTCGAACGTGGAACTGGTGGAATGGAGTAGATTGTGTACTTTGCTTCATTCAGTTGATCTTCTGGATAGAGGTGATAAGTGGTCATGGCTCGGTGTCGGGTCAAATGGCTTCTCGGTTGGTGCGGTGAAGAAGTTGTTTTTACTTGAATTCGGATTTCAGCTCCCGGTTTGTGTGGGATTGGTGTAAATAGCTGCCAAAGAAGTGTAATCTCTTTGCGTGGAGAGCTGAGCAAGACGGGATTCCGACTAGGGAGGCGCTGAAAAGGAGGAATATTCATATCGAAGATGATAGCTGCCCGCTTTGTAATATGGAGGTAGAGTCGGTTGATCATTTGTTCACTTCATGTGGTGTCTCTTCGGTTGTCTGGCAGAAGATTCAGGATAGGTGTAAATCTTCAAATTTGTACGTCTTCTCGTTTCGGGATATTCTCGAGGTCCACAAGTGGGTGGGCTTGGATGGTCGAAGGAAGGAAGTTTTCCATGGTATTGCTATTTTAACCTGCTGGATGATATGGAGAGCTAGGAATGATTTGATCTTTTCGGGGAAGCCGTTCTTGATTACTGTAACACCACGTAAAAACGTGTCCAATAATGTAAAGACACGTGTCCTAAACTCTAAATATGTGAAAGATTGAGTTTGAAGGACTAAAGTTGACAAACGGTGAAAATATGTATGCGAAGGGACTAAAAGTGCCAACATGCCAAACTTGTGCCTCTGAATGACCATACCCGGAGAATATATTCTTAAACGAGTGATTAATTGAATATAAGAAGCCGTTTGTGTAAATAATCGGAAGATTATAAACTACAGGGGTTAAACGTGTCAACATGTTAATTCTTACCTCTGAATGACCTTTTAACGAACCCGAGGCTTTGAAATATTCAAATATACTCTCAAGAATAAGTGGTATAAATTTCACGTGGTTTCGAAATCGTTATACAAGTTTTCAAGACTTTGGGTGAAAAGTGTCAATGTGATGAAACTTGTGTTTATGGTGATATTTAACGAAACTGGGCCTAACGGAGTTTGGATATTTAACAGAATCTGCCAAGTTTAAAACATTAATCACCTGAACAGACAGTCATAGCGGCCCGCGTAGACTCTTGCTGAGTCTTACGCGGCCCGCGTAGAAGTCTCCAGCGCAGAAAAATTGGACAGATGCGAGTTTCAGCTGCAGAACCGCCTTAACCTCATTCAAATCAATTCTAGGGGCTGTTTGATGGTCTTGTATTACCACTAGGACACCTGGGGTGATCCTAGATGCCTCCAAAACAGGTGCAAACATCCAAATGCATGGCCAATTTGTATATAAAGGCATCTAAGTTGTTGTGAACATTGCTCATTCATTTGCAACAACTCAAAAACCCATTTCTGGAGATAGCAAGCATTAGGAGAAGATTTAGAAGTGTAGAAAAGATAGCAAGGACCTTATGTAAGTGTCTTAGTCCCTGCTTAGTCCATTTTATTAGCTTAAAAACCGAAAAGTCAAACATATCGTAATTAAGCTTTGACTTTCGGTTTAATCATAAATGGTCCAGCCACTGACCGAAATGAAAGTGGTTATGGAACCATATTAAGGTAGGTGATTAACCCTTAAAAGGGCACCTCCTAATTATTTCGTTTGACTAGTTAATTGTCGGGTCAAACTAGTTAGTCAAAAAGTCAAACTGGACAGAAACTTTAAAAATGATTTAAACTAATAAAACAAAGGTTCTAAATTATATTTTAACATTCTAATGACTTGGTAATTAGTATTAGAACGTGTTTAATCAGGTCTAACCCGACAATTATCAGTCTAAGGTCAGTTTATAACCGCAAGTTGCAAAAGCTTGACTTTTGCTTTGACTTTCAGTTCTGACCCGTTTAAGCTTAATTCTTCCATGTTTTAAGCTTCCATTAAGACCATATTATATAGTAGTGTAACCCCTGGGGTTATATTGCTTGGTCCTTAGTGGTTTGAATTATATGCTCTTGTTTGTTAATATGCTTATAAATGCCGTAAATGCCCTTTTGACATATACTTGAGATTTTTAGAAAAGTGAGAGGACAAAAACCTTTGCTACTGATATATAAACTTGTCCCGAAAATTTGACATCAGTTCTTGGTCTCAAACAGAAATTATGGTCGATATCGTAATTAGAAGCTTTTTATTAATTAATTTGCGATATCTTGCATAAGACATGTTTAAACTTGGATTTTGAACCAAAACTCATTACCTACTATTAAGATATTATTTTTAAGATTTTTGGTCACATTATAATCTGTTTATATCATAGAGTTTTTGTGTAATTCGGTAAATGACGATAATACCCTTTTCATGCATAAAATGAGATAAAAAATGATTTGAATGCCAAACCTTTTCCTACTGATTTCATACATTAAATAAATTATTTTGAGCATTTAAAACTGATCAAAATCTCAGATTTACATAAACATCTTAATTATCGTCAATTGGCGAGTTTTGCACTAATTAGGTGCATAGAATGGTTTAAAACCATATTTAACACCTAATACTTGTTACCTACTGAATTTTAAAACAAATTTCAATACTATTATAGTAGTTATAAGTCATGAACTCAGATTTCCAAAAATGTCCTTAAAAGCATATGTGAAATGACCAAAATGCCCTTTCGGGGCATAGTTTGGCCATAAATGGTAAATCTCACATATGTATAATATCTTACTGATGTAATGTGATAAAATAAATATTTTTACTGATTACCAAAGACCAGAACCTCAGTTTGTTATAAAATCTCTTTTATAATTATTAAAAATGACCAAAACGTCCTTACGGGACTTAAATTGGTTTTAACTACTTTTTGGGCATATATGTTAACATCATACTGATGTATTAACATATTTTAAGCATAATAACTATATAATTCATTTGGTTACCCGTTACGCGTTTATGCGTTCGGATCGGTTTATGTGACTAGTTTACGTAAAATAGCCGAAACGGGTTTAACCTTATCATTAAATCCTCAAATTCCAGAATGTGTTTAGTTTACCCATATTATACAAGTATCCAAGTTTGCGGGTCTAAACCACATTCTATTCCGGTCTCCACTTAATCTAGCGTTTAGAACCGTAAAGTTTCTTTCTAGCTAGCCGGTCTAAGTATTTGACTTAACTAAAGACCCGTTAGCATCCTAATAGGTTATTAAACCTTCCATACAGATTAAGTAGCATCCAGTAGAAGGTATCATCATAAAGCTTTAGGATTATACAGCTGAGTTACTTTTCACATTTAGCTCAGGTAAATACTTTTAACTTATTTTCTCTTATACGGGCTTGGGATATGGTATATAATAATACCACTTGGTCGGGTATGAAATCATTTAATTGGATTGTGATTAATAAATTTACATAACCCGTTTTAGTCTGTCTTGTTTGATAACATGAACATTGGGGGTTAATATGACTGTGTCCTGGATATCCTCGACTCATTTCATTTGAAAATGGCCATGACCTATGCACGGGGTGTAGGCATACACCTGACAGATGTAAATGCTAAAAAGATAAACCCACATGTTGGGGATAACTCCTTTGTGGGTTCTATAAGTGGTGAGTCGGTTAATCATGACCGGCTTCCAAACCAACCCCAATTGTATGACAAACATGTAAATATGTATACAAGATTATCTTTAAATAATTGACCCAAGTTATAAATGATTCGTGCCTTGTGCACTTAAATCAATTTTCATAAATGTTTTCAAAAGAGTCAGTTAATTGTATTTACCAGTGTAAACTGACGTATTTTCTAAAGACTGATTGACAGGTACATCTCGTAAATAGGCTGGAGCTACTAGGTGTCATATAAGAGGATCTTGCAAATCCCTAGATACCTGAAGTCTGTTATTTTTGTTTTCTTGTATTTTATTATGATCCGCCTGTGGATCTTATTACAACCAAGTCTGTATATTCTTTCATTCAGACACTCAGACATTATGGTTTGTAATAGTTTATGTTGGTGCATAGATGTCTGTTAACTTTGTCTTTAAAGAGTCTTGTATCTAGATAAGATAAACCAGTGCTCAGCAGGATAAAAACTAGGGTTTATGTGTAAGTGTGTAATTTCGCTTGAAATAGCCACTGGCTATTTCACACGAAATTAGACATTGTAATTTCGCTTGAAATGGCCAGTGCCACTTTCATGCGAAATCACCACATCTATATATAGCTGAGTTGCTTGGTCATTTGTAACTTTTCTGATTCAGAGCCGAGGTGCTGCCAGTTTGTCAAACGATCTGTAAAAGCTTTGAAATCAATAATAAGAAGATAATTAAGAGGAATCAAGCTGTTTCAAGTCTATTTCTCTGATTCCGCCTTTGAAATAGATCATATACTCTTCTGATTGACTCGTTAGGGTCACACGACGATCCAACAAGTGGTATCAGAGCTCAGGAAGAAGAGTTTATACCAATTCAGCTTGTTTTCATCACTTCTACTCCTTCTTTTCAAAATTAAACAAAATTTTACGGTTAAAATGGCTTAATTTTCATACATTACACGTGTAACATCATTTTATTGAATCCTTGAAAGAATTGGACCAAAATTCGAACAAAAACTGGATCAATTTGACAAAATGGTGGCCGACATGCTGATGTCATCATAATTCCGCTCGAAATTGTCATTGTGATTTCGCACGGAATTACTTTTTATAGTTAATTTCGTTTGAAGCTGCTGCTGATTTCACATGAAATCTGATTTCGTTTGAGAGTCCCACACGAAATTAGCTATTCCGCACCAAATCGGCTTGATTTCGATTGAAACCAAGCTAATTCCGCACGAGATTAAATTTCGCTTGGTGATTTCGTTTGAAAACACTATTTCGTATGAAAATCCTGATTTCGTTTGAGTGGGTATTTCGTGTGAAAAGCTGATTCCGTTTGAACTAATTTCGCTTGAAACTGTTTTTGTTAAAAAATCAAAAAATTTTCTAAGTGTTTGTTGATTGTTTCAGATACGTGAAGATGGATGAGTTTATGAATCCATTCAGTGACATTTTTGCTTTCACGGGAAACACTGGAGATGATACATCAAACAACATAAATGAAAATGTTTCTAATCCGAGTGCAAAGAAAACCCTGTCTGATGCTTTGAGTGTGGAGAGTGCATATGGCACATACAATAAATCTCCTAAACTAATGGCGATTGAAGAATACAATAGATGGGCTAAAAGGTTTGAAGAGTGGCTAAAAGCGTTTACATATCCAAGTTGGAAGAGCTTGAAGAATGGTTTCAATATGGGAAGATCGGATTATGAAAATATAACAGAGTCTGATGATGTAGAAAGTTTTGTTGCTGAACAAAAGTGCATTGCATTGCTTCATTAGTCTGTGAGAGACGACATAATATCAATGATTGAGTACACAAATGCGAGAGATCTATGGGAGAAACTGAGAGTAAAATGTGTGGGTAGTGCTGAGATAGTAAAAAACAAAAAGAAGTTGTTAAGAAAAGTATTTGATTTGTTTGGATGTTTGAAAAATGAATCGGTATCTAAGATGATAGAAAGATTTGGGCATTTGAAGCTGGAACTTGCAAGACATGGAATCATATACACTCAAGAAGAGTTAGTTGACAAACTGTTTGACTCACTGTCTGATGATAAAGACTGGCAATATTTTGCTTTGATGCTGAAGAATACAATCAAGTCGGAGGATCTGACAGTTGATCTGTTAATTGAAAGACTGGAGAATCATGAGATGGAGATCAAGAAATCAAACAAAGTCAATAATTCCTCATATCAGCAGAATATTGAGTTGTATTATCGAGGAAGTATGATCCCGAAATCTGTGTCACCAAAAACAGCATTTTCAGCAGAAAATTCAAACACGGTGAATCAAGAAACTCCAAGCAGTGGTTATCATGGAGGTTCATCTTCAACTGCTCAAAGTCAATCAGTTCCGAAGAATCTGTTTCAATGCAACATTGCTGTGGATCTCAAGAATGCACAAAATTTTAGTGAGGAATCCGCAAAGCAGCAAATGGTGTTTTTAGCATCTGTCTTAGAATCTTATGAAAGTATTGTTGCGGGAAAGATTGGAAACACTAACCTAACCAAGGAAGATTATGATCAGATCGACCCAGAGGAGATGGAGTTAATCGATATCAGGTGGTGTATGGCTAGTGCAGTCAGACGAGCACAAAGGTTCATGGAGATTACAGGCAGACATTCTATCGGTGGACCTTCCACAAAACTTGGTTTTGATAAATCAAAAGTCACGTGCTTTAAATATAAACAAAAAGGTCATTTTAAAAGAGAATGTCGAAATGCATATGCTGATGATACGGCAAATCCGTTCCGTGAAGATTACTACAAAAGAGCAATTTATCATCAGAACAAATCCGAACCACCCAGAATGAAACAGATAGAAAAAAATCCCAAAGAAAAATCCAGAGCACTTGCTGTTATCCATGACGATGAGGGATATGATTGGAGTCAAGTGTTACCAGAAGAAGACGCAGTGGGCTATGCGTTTGTGACAAAGATTGTTCCTTTCAAAGACAATAGAATAGAAGAAGAAAAATTCATCAACAGAAGGATGAAAGCCCAAAACAGGATGAGCAGAATCTATCGTACATACAAAGAAGCTAAACATGCGAAAAGATGGGATGCTGATAGAGAATGTTATCTTGATCCCAAAGGAAACATTGCTGTTGATCCAGATACTGTTGATGTTGAAACTCTCATCAAACAAATTGCTGAAGAAGAAGAAGCTAGACAGAGAGAGTGGTGGGGAGGAGGAGAAGCTGATGAGAAAGAGAAAGAGAAAAAGAAAGAAAAAGAGTTGCAGCCAAAGAAAATTGATGAAGGGATTATTGATACTTCACAAGAATTCACGGCTGAAAATTTGAAGAAAATGGCTGACAAAGTGTTTGCTGCAAAAGAGCTAGAGGTAGTTTCTGGTTCTGGAACTGAGTCTAAAAGCAAGGTCAGTCAGAATGATGCAATCAATGAGTCAGGTAAGAAAGTTAAAACTGAGAGCGACTGCAAAAATTGCATGAAAGACTGCAAGGTTTGTAGTACAGTTGCTTACCTCAAAGTTAAAAAGGTTGAAGAACTGACATGAAGAGTCAGAGATGTTGAAAGTCAGATCTTAAACCGTGACAAGATGTTAAAGGCTTCCAATGATAGAGAAAAAGAATTAACTGAGAAAATCGAAAATGATAAAAGTGACGTAGAAAGAATTAGGAAAGAAAACGAAAAGTTAATTCATGAAAATCGTCAAATTTTAGAAAATTTTGAGAAGCTAAAACGAATGGTAAAAGATTCTGATGAGAGAAATGGTAAAACAAACAAAGAAAATGTTCAATTGTCAGGTGTTCTTAGAGTAAAAGAAGAGTTAATCAATCAGCAATTGGATGAAATTGCTAAGTTGAAGCTTCAGTTTCAAGAAGCTAAAATTGAGAATGAACGCATTCAGTTGAAACTGAATAGTTACAACTCCGCAAGTTTTGTTCTTCAACATATTGAACCTAAACTAATTGGAAAGAACAAAGCAGGCGAAGATGTTTATTCGGATGGAACTGGGGCTGGGTTTCATCAGGTTCCACCGCCAGTGTTAAACAAATTTTCAAAGAAAAAATCAGGGTTGGTTAATGATGAAGAAGAAAATGAAGTTAAACTTCCAGACACGATTGATGTCACATTTACCAAATCATCTGATGAAGATAGTGTCCAATCTGAAGTTGTGAAAAGCATGGTTGAAAATGTTTTAAAGTCTGAAAGTGATACTACTGAGGATGATGAATGCTTTTTAGACAAATATATTCCAAAATCAAAATCCAAAAACAACTTAAGTGAAGAACCAAATCTTGTGATGTACACGATGGCGGGATCTGATAAGTTGTATTCGGATCGTGATTTTCCTTTGGAGAATGTGAATGTGGATAAATTGAAAAATGTTTTTAAACTGATTGAGATTGATGTGTCTGAGATCAAAGGTTTGAAATGTTCAAAGAGGCATTTGAATTTTGAAAAAGATAAGTCTTATTACAAAAAACCTACTGTACCGTATCGTTTTTCTAATAACTATCAAAACGAATAGTCAGGTGGTTATAAGGGTGGTAAGAATTATCAAAGAAGGAATTTTCAAAACAAGAAGTTTGTTGAGAAAAAGGTGTTTGTAAAAAGCTCGAGTTCTCATTCCGAGCAGGAATCTGAAATTTTTTCAAAAACTAATGAAGAGTTTTTTTTGAAGAAAAGGCCTCACAACCTCAGACTGAAGGTACAAGTCGGGTAGTTGATACTCGTACATGTTTTAAGTGCAACAAAGTTGGACATATTGCACGAAAGTGCACCAACTTAAAGCCTAAGTTTGAAGTTGCTGAGAGTCAGAAAAAGAAAGTTGATGCAAAAGGCAAAGCCCCAATGGTTGTTGAGAAGAAAGTTTTGAAAAATGAAAACACAAAAATCAAAACTGAACCTGTAAAGAATGTGGTAACTAAAAATGATAAGTTTTATAAACGGGTTGCTTCGTCTCAACAAGCATGGAAACCAAAATCAGTTGAAAAAGAATCAAGTTTTCCTAAACCAAAGATGTCTGAGACTGCTAAAACATCATCTTCAACTGAGAAGATGTATGTTCCTGTGGATTATTATGAGAAACTTGAGAAACAAAAGTTTATAGTTTCTGAAAAGAAGAATGTTTCAAAGAAAGACCAATCATCTGATCAACCTCTTAAAAATGATTTCTTTTTATATAAAGAGGTTGAGATTGGGTCTGAAGAGAGCTTAAAGATGAATGTCAAAAATTTTCCACCATTATGTACTACAAAAACTTATCTCAATATCCAGCTTCCTGAGTCAAAAGAGGCTTGGGAGGCATCAAAATCTCACTAAGTGTTTGTGATATGTGCAGGAGCTTCCAAGATCCGTTTCACATTGGATTATGGATAGTGGAGCTTCTCGGCACATGACAGGGAAGAAAAACCCTACTGTACGATGTTAGAGGGTTTAATGGAGGATATGTGGGATTTGCAGGCAATCAAGGTGGTCGAATAGTTGGTGAAGGAACTTTATCGAATGGTATCGTAACGTTTGAAAGAGTAAACTATATCACCGAGCTTGAAAACAATCTTCTGAGCATCTCTCAGATTTGTGATCGCATGTATACAACGCACTTTACAGACAAAGAATGTTTGATCTTGAAACCAGGATTTGTTGTTCCCGAAGAGTGGGTTATCATGAGAGCACCTAGAGTGAATGATCTGTACATGTTGGACATGAGTGTAGCAACTACTACCACGGGTCAGGTTCACTGTTTTATGTCAAGAGCAACAGAAAAAGAATCACAATTGTGGCATCGAAAGATGGGTCACATTCACCTGCGAAAAATGAATCACCTGGTGCATAATGACTTAGTAATTGGTGTTCATGTGAAAGGTTTTCATCTTGAAGGGGAGTGCATTAGCTGTGTCAAAGGCAAGCAAAAGAAGAAATCTCACCCTGGAAAAAAAGATTAACTCAGTCTCAAGACCTTTAGAAAGACTTCATATGGATCTGTTTGGTCCAGTAAATGTCAAAAGCATTACTGGAGATCTCTACTGTCTAGTAGTAACAGATGATTATTCGAGATTTTCATGGGTATCTTTTCTTAAGACAAAAGATGAGACATTTGAAAGTTTGATGACGTTGTTCAGAAAAATTGAAAACTTGTACCAAACTCGAATTAGAAGAATCAGGAGTGACAACGGTACAGAGTTCAAGAACAACAAGATGGAAGAATATTGCGATGAGAGAGGTATATTGCAAGAATTTAGTGCTCCTTACACTCCGTAGCAAAATGGAATAGCTGAAAGAAGGAACAGGACACTAATTGAAACGGCTAGGACGATGCTTGCTTATTCAAAGCTACCAGTAAACTTTTGGGCAGAAGCAGTATCAGCCGCTTGCTATACACTCAACCGAGTTCTTACAGTGAAGAAATTCAACAAGACATGTTTCGAGCTGATCAATAATCGCAAACTTAACCTGAAGTATCTGGAACCGTTTGGGTCTCCTTGTACAGTTCTAGAACCTTTTGGAAAATTTGGTGCAAAGAGCATTAAAGGAATTTTCGTGGGTTATGCAAGTCCATTAAAACGAGTCTTTGTTCCAAGCTTGAAGCGGATCATCGAAGCACATAATGTTGAGTGTCAAGGTTATACCATGCCACCACAGAATCCAGGCGACTCATGGCGTTTTAATTACGATACACTGTGGGATTCGTTTGACATAGAAGAAGAATCAGATTTCTTTGATGAGTTGGATATTCTGAGAGAATATGAAGAATCACAAGAAAGGTTTCTAGCTGAGTACTCTAGATGTCAAAATCGAGCTTCCAATGACGATGAAGCCGGTCCAAGTAATGCTGGAGAACATGATGATATTCAACAATCCTCAGAACATGCTCCTGATAATCAGACGGCAGTCAATGATAATCAAGAATCTGATGATAGACCTATATTCGATCCTGGTGATTCAGATTCTGAGGGGGAGCAGATCCAGATATCAAGCCAAACAATTCCAGTCAGTGAACAAGGTGC